>JALMGJ010000004.1:93160797-94480797 GCA_023362775.1 Charina bottae | reverse complement strand
ATAGATCTCAGATGTTTGGCCATAGTCTTTGGTTTTCCTCCTTTCATAATCATTTTTCCTAAATGGGAAAATAGTATCTTTAATTGAATCACTCAATCAATTGAATTGAATTGAATTGAATTGAATTGAATTGAATTGAATTGAATTGAATTGAATTGAATCGAATCAATCAAATCAATCAATCAATCAATCAACTGAATCATTCAATCATTCTCAATTATGATAAAATTACTTAAAGCTAGCCCTTTCCTATACTGATAGCAGGATTCCAATCTAAGGAGGAAAGATGGTTCTCATACAATTGTTTTTATGTGTGTGTGCACCTTCAAGTCAGTCTTGACTCCTGTCCAAGACTATTCAATGCAGTTTCCTTGGCAAGGATTCTGAGTTACAACATCGGAAGGTCCAGTTTGCCTGTTTCAGATTTAAAATATTTATAACCCTCATTTCCACCATGCCCCCTAATAACACAATGGATTAAAAACCAGATTACAAATGGACTAGGAATCAGAGTCAAATGAAGCAGGTAATAGTGTGGAGTTAATAATCCTGAGATCAGGAAATATTTTGACATTGGCAAACTCTAGACAGCAAAATCCAACAGCTGCAGCCAGAGAAGAAGCACAAAATGCTAAGGAAGCAAAACAATGAATAAGTAGAATTAAACTCAGATATTTAGTAGGATCTACTAAGCAGGTAAGAGGCCAGGCTTGTTGACTGGAAGATCGCAAGTTCGGAGGTTCGAATCCCTAGCCCTGCGTGTGGAGTGAGCTCCCACACTAGCTCCAGCTCTTGCCAACCTAGCAATTCGAAAGCATGCAAATGCAAGTAGATGAATAGGTACCACTTCGGTGGGTAGGTAACAGCGTTCCGCGTGGGTCATGCCGGCCACATGACCGTGGAAGCGTCTTCGGACAACGCTGGCTCTTCGGCTAACAAACGGAGATGAGCACCGGCCCCTAGAGTCGGATACGACTGCACAAATGTGCGGGGGGAAACTTTACCTTTACTTTTTTACTAAGACTTAAGTGAGTTTTGAAACCCGAACTTCAGAGATATGTCCAAGGCTCAGGTTCAGGTAATCACAGGAATTATAATGAGTCCTTTATGTCTAGGGAATTTCTATTTTTCTTGGTTTTTCAGTGGGCATGCCTGCTATTAAGTGGTCATTTGAATTTACTGTCTCTGGGAAAGGTGGTGGAAAAAGTGAAAGGCAGCTTCAGAGGGCCTGGAAGAAATGTATTATCTGTTCCAATTTCAGTCAAGTTTCAGATCTGGATCCATATCATTGATTATGGTATCTTTCTAACCTATCCCTGGGGATAGGAGTGGAGACCATTGTTTTGCAGTGGTCCTCCTCCTTCCTGAAATAGGTGGTATGAGTGGGGGGAGATATTAAGCCTTAAGCCTGTCAATCATGAGGTGCCATAGGGCTTGATACTTTCCCCACACCTATTTAATCTTTACATAAAACCATTGGAAGAGATCATCTGTCAGTATGGAGCTAAGTTTCATCAGTATGCTGATAATGCCCAATTCTACATCTCAACCCCTGGCTGAATGAGTGATGTTGTCAAAGTATTGTCCAAGTGCCTGGAGGCTAGGTTAACAGTCTGTCCCAGCAAGTCAGACTGAAGAAGCTCCTTGGATAAGGAGTGAAACGTTTCCACTAAGAAAATAGAAATCCAGTTGACATGATTCAAGCTACAGACAATTCCACCTGGATGACTGAGAACCTTCATAGACAAGTCAGAGTGCCTTTGAGTTTGAAGGCCTACCAATTCCAGTGAGATTCCATTATTAGCTCTGGAGAGGATTGCACTCTCCCTCTCAGAGGTGGTTTACAATTTGTGGGTCTTCTTGGATTCACAATTCTACTTAAGGAGCAGGTGGCAGCTGTGATCAAGAAGGATTTAGCACAGCTCCATCTTGTGCACCAATTGCCACTTTTCCTGGAATGGCAGGTGTCACTCACTGTCACCCATGCCTCAGTCACCTCTCAATTGGACAACTGCAATTGGACAACCTACGTGAGGCTGTCAGAAGCTACAACTGGTCCAGAATGCAGTGGCACAAGTAGTCATGGATACACTTCATGATACCCACATAACATCTCTTCTCTGAGAGCTGTACTAGTTTCCAATTGGCTTCTGGATGCAATTCAAGGTGCTGGTTGTCATCTTTAAAACCCTGCATGGTTCATAGTGTAGGAAAGTAACTGATGGATTCCATGGTTTTATTACCCAGCACCACCCCCCACTCTGCCTCACTCTTTACCTGCATCGACACCTATGGCCAAGTCCCCAAGGATTGGGGGCTTGCGATCATTGTCCCTATATATAAAAAAGGGAAAAGGGGTGATTCTGCTAATTATAGACTGATCAGCCTCCTCAACACAATCATTAATCTCTACTCAAGACACCTACAGTGGAAATTCCAGGACTGGCTTGAACAAGAAAACATACTTGTAGAGGAGCAAGCTGGCTTTAGGGAAGGCTGATCCACCATTGATCCATAGTACCCCTTCAGCTCATTGAAAAATATTCCTCCCACAACACAACCTCCCTTTATGCCACTTTCATAGGCTTCAAAGAAGCATTTGATTCCATATCCTGAGCTAAATTGTGGGGAAAAACTGGAGGCCTCTTCAATTGACCGACACCTACTTCACTTCATGTAATACATATGCTACATGAAGGGACCTCACTCAAAGTAAGATATAACCCTCAAGGCTATCTCACCAGTTCCATTGAAATTGAGAAAGGCATCAAGTAAGGCTGCATATTGGCCCCACTCTTGTTCAATTTCTATATCAACTCCATGGTGGATCATCTCTACAACATGAACTTTCACTCCCCAAAACCTGCTGGAAGACACGTCTCTGTTCTACTCTATGCAGACAATGCAGCAATACCTTCAAGAACCTATTGGCCTTAAAAAGCACTGACAACACTAATACAGTACTGCAGGGAAGACCAGCTAGAACTCAATTATCAGAAAACTAAAATCATGGCATTTGCCAAAAAGTCCCAAGAGCCACTCCTGGAGCATAGATGGCCACAAGATTGAGCAGGTCTCCTGTTTCAAAAACTGGGGGTAGTCCCTCATTCTGCCAGCAGTAGGAAAGCCTACAGGGACTATGTTGCTGAAAATGCACAGATCTTTTGTGCACACATACAATATCATTGTATGTAGCAATATGTATGGCTTCAATCTATGGTTGTGCCCAACATTATAGCCCAGTCCCCCACCCCAAGCCAAATAGGTGCTTGGAATAGTATATTTAGTTACCTGTCAGCTTCCAGGATCTGTAAGTTGTCATATTTTTAACAATAGTGTCGGGGCGCACGGATGGAGCGGCCTGCTTCTCTCTCCTAGGCACCAGTGATCCAACTACTATGCAGTAAATAGACTCCAAACAGAAGTTCTATCAAATATCCTATTTACTTTATATACATACGTATTTACAGATCACTTCCACAGGTAACAAATGATACACCATCAACGATACAGCATTCACGAGGTAAAATGGGAATAATGGGAAATGAGAATGTCTCTGCATATATAGTGAACCTGACCAATCACATTATAGGTCACTCTCGTTATTCACCACACCCAACCTAACTCTAAGCATCTGTTGTATGAGTCACACACTGACACATCATTCCTACAACAATGGCTGCTAATTGGGTGACTGTGCAGATTATTTCCCCTCTCACCTAGAAATCAAGCCTCTCTGTATAATTTATATCTAGCAGTAAATTCCTGGGTTTATCAAACCTCAACACCCCTTCAATTTACAATAGATATTACATTCAATTGTACAGAATAGAAGACATACACATTTGAGATATACACATCCTATGTCTCTCTAAGCTTAGAGGCTTTGTCATCACATCTGCTACATTACACTCAGATGGACAATATTGCAAATCTATACAATACAATACAATAAACTTCCAATTATTGACTGATCACATATTCTTGATCACATGAAGTTTGGTCATCATCTCCAGTCTCTGTATTAATAAAATCTGTTGTCATCGGGGTTGAAACTACTTTACACTGTTCCATATTGTTCTCTCTTAGCAGTGCTTCAATTTTCTTCCGCTGCTCTAGAACATAACCCCCATCAACCTTCTGAATACCCACGCCTAGGTAATTCTTAATTTCTCCCAGATCTTTGACATCAAATTGTTGTTTCATATTTTCAGTAAATTCAATTACCCTGCTTTGATCTTTTGTTATAAGACACAAATCGTCTACAAATATCAAAAGCAAAATCTGTTCATCATTTTCACATTGCTTTACATACAGACATGGGTCAGCTATACTACACTTGAATCCCATTCTTTGTAATTCCTTATCTAAAGTTAGATTCCAGCAACGTGCCGACTGCTTGAGTCCATACAATGCTTTCTGCAACTTGTATACCCTTCCTGCAATCTTTGATTCATACCCTGGGGCTTCGATCATATAGATCTCTTCATTCAAATCACCATGCAAATATGCTGTTGTGATATCATAATGCTGTACTACACAATTCCCAGCTGCTGCCATTGCTAAGGCAAACCTAAATGTCTACCCTCTTAGCGTTGGTGCAAAAACTTAATCATAAGTCTGATTCTTTATCTGGGAAAATCCGTGTGCTACCAACCTAGCCTTATACTGCATATCACCATTCACTAAGGTTTTCTTCTTATACACCCATCTACAGCCTACTGCTCTATGCCCCTCAGGCAGCCTAGTAGATTTGAAAACCTTATGAGAATTAATGGCTTTCATTTCCACATCCATAGCAGCTTTCCATCTACTCTGCTCGTGTTGTGGCAACTTCAATACGTCCTTGTAATTACGAGGTTCATAATCAATAAAACACACTTTTACATCACCTGGTGAATAACGTTGAGGTGGTATGCCCTTGTTAACTCTTTCAGATCTGCGCAAAACTGTAGCATCCTGCATCATTGGCACACTAGGAGTTAATTCCTCTTCCTTCTTAATCACATCAGTGGACTCTCTCCGCTCTGAAAACTCAAAACGTCCCTGACTAGGAAGATAAACCTCACTACTCCCGTGTAATCTCTGCCAATTGCTGTGCTCACTAAAACTTGCTGATCTAGAAATAACAACTTTCCTGCCATCAGTGAACCTATATCCCTTGGTCCCTGGCTCATACCCCACAAACGTCATCTTCTGTGCTTTTGCCTGTCCCTTCCTGCATACTTCCTTATGCACGTGAACATAGGCAGTGCACCCAAACACCTTCAAATGAGCTAATGGTGGCTTCTTACCATACAACATATAATATGGAGTTTGATTTACAGACACACACCATAACCTGTTAATTAAATAATTAGCAGTTAATATTGCCTCTCCCCAGTATCCACGTGATAACCCTGAGTCAGCAATGCGTGAATCCTTTACTGTCTGCAATGCCAAATTCCTACGTTCAGCCACGCCATTCTCAGCTGAACTATGTGGGTTAGTTCTCCTATGCACAATGCCCCTTCTACGGAGCCATTGCTGAAAACTCCCACTAAGAAACTCTTGTTCAATTTCTATATCAACTCCATGGTGGATCATCTCTACAACATGAACTTTCACTCCCCAAAACCTGCTGGAAGACACGTCTCTGTTCTACTCTATGCAGACAATGCAGCAATACCTTCAAGAACCTATTGGCCTTAAAAAGCACTGACAACACTAATACAGTACTGCAGGGAAGACCAGCTAGAACTCAATTATCAGAAAACTAAAATCATGGCATTTGCCAAAAAGTCCCAAGAGCCACTCCTGGAGCATAGATGGCCACAAGATTGAGCAGGTCTCCTGTTTCAAAAACTGGGGGTAGTCCCTCATTCTGCCAGCAGTAGGAAAGCCTACAGGGACTATGTTGCTGAAAATGCACAGATCTTTTGTGCACACATACAATATCATTGTATGTAGCAATATGTATGGCTTCAATCTATGGTTGTGCCCAACATTATAGCCCAGTCCCCCACCCCCAAGCCAAATAGGTGCTTGGAATAGTATATTTAGTTACCTGTCAGCTTCCAGGATCTGTAAGTTGTCATATTTTTAACAATAGTCTAGTGCTCTTCTGAAAGAGAGATAAACCCATGTCTCAAAATAGCTTGGCTAAAAGGTTGCAGATAAAGACAAAGCATGTAGGGTGAAACTGGAGGGAGTAACAATGTTGGCAACAAGGTCAATTTTGTACTTGCAACTGTCAGAGTGTGAAAGAATGGATGGAGATGGCCATGGAGCTGGAATGGAATAGGCAAAAAATCCACCCACCAAAGTAATAATAGCATTAAAAGGATGGTTATTTATGGTTAAAAGGAAACCTTTTTTGGCAGAAGCAGAAGAAAACTTGCAATGCACCTAGTCACTAGGTTCGGAAATGGCGGTTCGCGAGCCAGATGCGGCTCTTTGGCCCCTTGAGTGTGGCTCTTCCACAAAATACTGTATCACTGTCCTGAACGGTCTAAAATAGAACACCGCTCTACGAATACCGTCACGCGCCCAGCTAAGCCTTCGGACGGGTGCACGTGTATCTACGGCAGGGCTTTCCAAACTGTGTGTCGCACAATACTGTGTCACCTGGGGGGCCCAAGTGTGTCCCACAAGAACCCGGAAGCGCTGATGGCGCACTGGTGCAACTCCACTTCCCCGCCACACAGCTGATCCCCGCCGCACAGCTGATCCCCGCCACACAGCTGATCCCCGCCAAACAGCTGATCCCCGCCACACAGCTGATCCCCGCCGCACAGCTGATTGGCGCACCGCACGGGTGCAAGTCCACTTCCCCGCCGCACAGCTGATCCCCACCGCACAGCTGATCCCCGCCGCACAGCTGATTGGCACACCGCACGGGTGCAAGTCCACTTCCCTGCCACACAGCTGATCCCCGCCGCACAGCTGATTGGCGCAGAGATTTTCCACCCGGGCCCTCCCCCCCAGAATACATCTCCAAGCTTTAGCAGAACAAACCGTGAAGGAGGAGGAGGAAGAGGGTGGTGGTGATGATGGGGGGAGGTTTGAAAAAGCAGATCCAAGCACAAAAGTTAGTGAGTCATTTCGGTGGTAGCTGGAACAGCTTTCTTGACTCCAGCCTCCCTCCCTCTCTCACTCTCTTTCCCTGGCAATGGATCAGTACGGGGGGGGGAGGGAAGGGAGGAGAAGGCAAGGGAGGGAGCGTTCAAGAGAAGTGGATTTAAAAGAGCGGGGGGGCTTTGTATACAGATGCCCGCGTGTTAATTCTTCCGGCGGTGATGTGATATAAAACTGTTCCAGCCGCTGCTGAAATGACTCAGTAACTTTTGCGCTTGGATCTGCTTTTTCAAACTTCCCCCCATCACCCTCCTCCTCCTCCTCCTTCATGGTTTGTTCCGCTAAAGCTTGGAAATGTATTCTTCACCCCTGTGCCTTGCCCAGGTAATTAAAGCTTTCTCCCCCCTCCCCCCAATATTCTCCTTCACACACACACCCCGCGCTGCCACACTTCGCATTACTATTCGCTTTCTACTCCGCTTCCCTGTTTTCTCCCTGCAGTTTTTTACTTTCTACTCCGCTTCCCCACCGCACAGCTGATTGACGTGGATATTTTCCACCCCGGGGTGCCCCCCCTGTCACTTTTTGCAGTGATCCGAGGCTTTTTTGCCTCGCGACTGCAGCTTTTTTTGGCAGAGGCAGGGCAGGGCAGGGCAGCTGCAGGGCGGGGCAGAGCAACCCTGCCCTGCCCTGCCCTGCCCTGCCCAAGGTGGAAGCCAATCGCGTGGGGCAAAGGACAGGCAGAGGAGAAGATCAGGGAAGCGGACTTGTCTCCCAGCAATTAACTCGGAGATTATACAATGCTGGTGGCAGGTGGGGAGCTGCAGCTACATTTTGCCACCCAAAATTGTTTTCAAGGCTCCCGCCAACAAACCCTACCCCCAGTACATGCAATTGGCTCCCGCCCACAAACCCCGCCCCCTTCCATGCGATTGGCTCCCGCCCGCAAACCCCACCCCCTTCCCCGCGATTGGCCCCCACCCACAAACCCCGCCCCCTGGCTCTCGAGCATGTCAAAATGTCCTCGAGCATGTCAAAATGGCTCCTGGCATAAAAAAGTTTGCCGACCCCTCAGGTCCTAGTGGTACAGAACCAGCAACACACAGCTGGCAGAATCTCACTTTTTCCTAGTTGAATTCAATCTTCTGTACAGCAGAGCATTTTCATTTTCTCAAAAATGTGTTATTCATATTTTTTAAACCCATGTGTAATTCTTTTTTAAAAGAGCAGTAAGCCCATGTTTTTAAGGACCCCCTGTAATTCTTGACAAAAGCATCAGAAAGTACAAGTAAGTCATTAAATGTGCTGATACCTTTGTGGAAGCCAGGTGTCAAGTCTCTGCTGCAGCCAAAACTGAAATTCCATAGCAACCCTGTCTGTGCCATCTTATTCAGAGTTAGAGATGGAAAGTCTCCAGATCTGGGAGGCCTCAAAACCCACATCCTCATATCCCAAGAAAAATAAAAAGGGAATAAGCACCACAACCCTGAATGCAATTACCTGGAAATAAGTTGTATGGAGATCAGCAGTATGTACTTCTAAAGAAATGTGTCTGACTGCATCCATAATCAGCTGAATTACTGGCAGATCCATGTAGTTTGAGGAAAAGAAGCTATCTTTCAAGGTGATTTCTGATTAATTCTATTTTTGTGTGTGTATGTCTTAGGTTGCTAAAGTAAAACCACTTCTGCTATACATCCCATATCTGGAGCTACATCTTTGCCTTAGAAAAATCAGTATTCTAATTGCACCCAGAAAGAGTGCTGTTTTTATGTAAAAATACATAGATATTTTCAAAATCAATGTATAAAAATCTATGACAGGAAAATAAAAGTCACAACTTAATGGCTTCTTCTATATGACAAAGTCAAGCCATTACATAGTAACTTTCTTCATTTTTTTAGTAGATACATGAAGGCTATTTAGCCAAATGTCAAAAAACATGAAGTTGGAATGATGTCCCAGCCACAAAATAGCATTGTTGGAGCAGTTCACTTGTTTGTTTGTTTGTTTGTTGCAAGGTGAGAAATTGCTTTTTTTTTAGTCACCAGAATTTTTAAAAATCTTTATGCCAAACTGTGATATTGAAAGAAAGCTTTCAATATCTCTTTCACTTCCTAATGAGAGTGAGAAAGACAGAGATTAGATACTTGTACCTTAATATTGTTATTTCTTGTGTTTGCCATATAAACCACAATGGATAGCCATTTGTTGTTGTTGTTTCGTGTCTGAAGCTTTCGCTTCTGTAGTGAAAGGATTTGCTGGTGACATCACCATTGCCCGGGGGACGCCCAAGGAGGCTCCTTTCATGTCCCTGTGATTTTTCCCACCGAAGTGGTACCTAATTTATCTACTCGCATTTGCATGCTTTTGAACTGCTAGATTGACAAGAGCTGGGACTGATTTTACTAATTGCTGGGAGCTTAGTCCGGCACACGGCTCTCGCTCCAGTTTCGAACTTCTGACTCAGATAGCCATTCATATATGTTTAATAAATAAATAAACAAATAAAGATGCTGAGACACAGCAAGATGCTGTGTTTAGAAGACAGGAACAATTGGAAACCAGATGAAAGATCTGTAATCAAGATTTGTTTTTCACTATTAAGCACCATTTTCTTAAAACAGCCTTAGATATCTGTAACAGTTTCAAAGAAATAGAACCATCACCTTTCTAACTTTTCTTCAACATTGTCCCATATCCAAATTCCAGCCTTAGGTGGATAATAACCAAAACTTTTCTTGTGCAAAAGACATTTGCAAATTCTGTTAGTTTAACATAAAGGACTATGGATTGGAACTGGTTATGTGGCAATGCAATTTCTCCAGAATACTTTCAGTTATCAGAAATAAATGGGATATTACACATTTTAATCTTTTGATGATTTATTAGATGTTTATGTATTTATTTCTGGATTTGTGATAGATTGCTAAAGTAAAATAATTTCACTATATGGGCCATATTATACTGTCATACTGATATTTCACCACTACCTAATTATGTTTCAGTTTTAATATTTCTTTAAGACAATGTTAAATGTAAACATTGAAATGGGAGAAATTGAATTTAAAATAAAAAGCATTGGAAAAATCTATTTAATTTTTCTAAAAAGAAATGATCTGGCATGTTAAACTAAATTATAGACAGAATTCTAGACAACAGAAAATGAACCTGGAATGGGATGAGTATGATGAAGATCAGCTTCAGGTGGTAATGGACCAGTTGACATATCACTTAGAATGTGTTTATTAGTTTATGTTATGAGTAAGGTTGGATTCCCAATATCTACTCAATATTGCACAGTCTAGAAGTTATTAGCTGGGCCAGATGCACATGAAGAATATAGAGGCAAGGACAACATCAGCAAACTCATTGTTCTACTCACTTTGAGTTCTTGTGTGTTCTTGAGACCAGACTGTCTCAACAGCATTACCAATCAGATTAAAGTGTCCACAATGGAAGTGAGTAACAATATTACTTGCTGCTAGAAGTACTTAAATCATATTATAGATGCAATATTACTGCCCTCTTTTCATTGAATAGTTGAGTTATTTGAGGATGCCTATCTTTCAAAGCAGAAATCACAACATAGCAAATTATGAAACAACTACATAATATTTGAAAGAACGAATGAAGGACACCAGGTCACATGGGTTAGCCCTGTTTCGCATATAGCACTCACAGCACTAGTCACCACTACTCACAGTGCAACTGCTTCTCTGACGTCTATGAGACAATATGTCATAAGGAAGAGGTTTCCACATGTATGCTCACTCCCTTTCAGTCTGTCTCACTCTCTAGGATGTTTCTATCACCCCAATGTACTTTAATCTTTTTTTCCCCTGGAAAACCAAGGAGACAGTGGCCATTGGTTTCATGTTGCTTTTCTTTCACAAAGCACCCTGAAAATGTTGAAAAGCTGGAAGGTTTCAAAATACAGTTCATTCTGAGGTACACTTAGTGAAGAAGAAAAAATCCAAATTATAGACTTGTGTTGATTTTACCCAGACTACTAACATTTTTACAGCCTGTTTTAATGAAATGCTATTTATTTAAAGGAATTTTATACTACCTAAAATTGGAGAAAAAGTCAAATGAATTGTTGCCATGATAATGTTAGCAATAACTTGGAACTTTAATTAATAATATCTAGTACACAAAAGGTATTGATTAACTAGGAAGCATTGTGTGGGAAAATAGCAATGATAACAACCAGGAGCATTTAATAGATTGAGAGGACTGATTCATGGGGAAGTATTTCTGCAACTAAAAAATAAGCCTTTGAATGATTTACACCGCAGTTTAATCAAGCTATAAATGAAAATAAAAGTTCAGAGTTCAGAATTTCATTGAACAGTATATAATACCAAATAAGGGAATAAATTTGTGGTAGGAGCCTGCAAAGGAGGAAGAGGAGGAGTGGAAGGGGGAATAATTGCATTGAATATAAGTGGCAGGAGAAATAGAATACAATTAATGATGTATCTGTGCTCAGGAAACTGCCTTATACCAAGCCAGACTCAGTGTGGATTAAACATATTTGCAATGTCTATCCAGAATTTTGGGCAGAAACTTTCTGAGCCTCATGGGGAGATGCCAAGGACTAAACCTGAGAATTTCTATATTCAAAACCATTTGATTATATTCCTTACACCACAGCCCTTCAGACCATAGTACTACTTGCTTATTTTTGCAACTCCCTTCATAGAAAAACATGGCTAAATATAGACTAGTGTTTTGCTCATTGGTTTGCTTGCCTTTTTAAGCTGCCTATGGCAATAAAATACCACTTTAAATTATAAATAATTTCCATCCACCAATTTAAATCCTGTACATAGAGGTGTTTGCAACAAAATGATGTTACGCATGCAGTGATATCTTCATGGAAATGGTGCCATCATGTACTTGCTTCCCAATATCTGATGCAAGTAAGAAGTTGTGGCATTTGTGTGATGACATCATCATGAACATTGCATAATTTGTTGCAACACCAGAAATGCTCATGCCTGCACCATTGCTCCAAGAATGCAAATGTGCATGTGTGCACATCTGCCAAGGAGCTTTATTCTTTGAATCAGAATTATTACCAATTTGTCATAAATCATATATGTAATTCTGAAGCAGCACATCCTTTCTGTTCACACATTATTCTAATCCATATTGTGATCTGTTTCTTTTAACCAGTGTGTCATATAAAGCTAACCATTATAGTTGTAAATGTTGACCTAGTGTTATATGTGAAGCATTCATCAATTCATGGTTGAAAGATGCTTAGTGCAATATGTGAACACAGCCTTTATATATATTATGAGGAGAAAATTTTAAAACTGTGATTATGTTCATTAAGATTGTGGTCTCAGGATTAAACTAGTGGTTAATATGCAAAGTCCAAATAACCTCCTCCATGACATAAATTGCAATTATTTGGTCATTGTTTATGCCTATGCTTATTCCCTATCTACAAGTTAACTATTCTGAGAGATATACTGTATAGACAATAAAGGGGAGGATACCAAGATCTGCAAAAAACTATAGTACTACCTTCCCTACATATGTCTTATATTTCCCCAATAAATATTTATACCTATGGGGTATAAATGGGGATCCAGCAAACCAATAACACAACAAGGGAAAGGAGAAGAAAGGAAGTTGATCTCCAGTTCTATTCTAAGACAAAGGTTTGGAGACTTTCCTTCCCATTGTTATTGGAAAACTTTCACAGTAGGGCTTTTTCTGTTCCTGCAAAGCTTCTCATAACTAGTACAAAAGGTAAGGAAGGAGAAGGACATAGATTTGGTCCTTAAGATTTGGTCCTACATTTCTTGGTCCTTAAGACATCATGCTAGAGGGGGACTGGAAGATTAAAGAAAGGGCAAACATTGTCCCTGTCTTCAAAAAGTAGCTTCAGATTGCCAGCTTGGTCGAGATCCCTCAAAATGTTTACCTATATGTGTGTATTTGTGTTATCAGTTAAATTTGCAAACATGTGTGTGGGGGAGTGCACGTGTGCATGTGTATTTCAGGTTAAAATTTGCAAATGATGTTTCTTTAACTTTTACAAAAGGTGAAGCTATCTGTGGTTTTCACTTCACTTAACCCTTATTTGAATCCACAAGGGATTAGCGTTGGGGGTTAGGGTTAAGTTAATCACTCTCGGGGCTGCTGTGGTTTAAAAAGTTATTTTTTCCTGCATTTGAGGGAGTGATTTTAAAACTGCATCAAAACAAAACCTTTTTAGAAAAGGGGGCAAATGCAGGCTATGGCTGCATTTTAGGGTCTCCTTTTCCTGCATTCAAGGTGCTGATTTTAAAACTCCACAAAATTAAAAGTGTATTTAAGCTATTATTTATTTCACAATGCACAAATAGGTTTTGCTTCCCAAATACAGAACAGCCTAGGGTTCTGTTAATTATTTGAATCCGCATTGGATTAGGGCTAGGTTTGGTTATCTAATTACACTGTCTAAAGGGTTGACTATCACCCTTTTCTTGATGGGATTATGTTTAATACGTTGTGTCTCGTGGGAGTTGTGACCTTGTGACCCCAGCATCATGTGGGGAGGGGGTATGCATGACATATCTGGTTAGGGTCATGACCTTGTGACATCTGCATCATGTGGGATTTGTTTACTTTGATGACATCACTGCTTAAACGAACAGATAAGCCTCCATCAAATTTAGTATACGTTATTGCTATTCATGATCCAATAGTGTAAACCAGCTGATAAAATGGCATTGCAAGTGCCATTGTTCCTCTCTATTTTGTACTGGAATATTGGGCAGCACGTTTTAGGTAAGAGTGCATCTATGCGGCAGCAGCTGAGATGATAAAGGGCTAGAAGGAAAAACTTAAAGGTATGGTTTGAGCCCTCAGGTATGTCTACAGAAGAGAAGACTGTGGGAACTTGATACCTCTTCAAGTGTCTGAAGCACTTTCTATGTAGAAGATGAGGCAGAATTGTTCAGAAGATAAGAAACAATGGGTTTAAATAACACGGAAGCAAATTTTGGTTGGTTATTCAAGAAAAAAAATCCTAACTTTAGGATATGTCTATGAAGGTTCTCAGTCATCCAGGTGGAATTGTCTGTAGCTTGAATCATGTCAACTGGATTTCTATTTTCTTAGTGGAAACGTTTCACTCCTTATCCAAGGAGCTTCTTCAGTCTGAGTAAAGTTAGTAAGGGAATCCTTAAATATGTTTCTAGGCTGGCTGTGTGACCTTGCACCTGGGGCTAGGTCATGGTTATTTTGAGATGTTTGTTTCTAAGTCCCTTTATCATCTAAAGGAGGATCGTTAAGATTACCCTGCTGCTGTTGAGCTTGTGAAATGGTCTTAATCTTCCTAGGCACAGAAGACAAAGCAGGAAGGAAGATAGGGGAAAGGTTATGCCTGAGGCCCCCACCTCTATTCAAGGAAGGATTTTCCAAGTTGGCATGAATGGATTCCTTGACCCCTCTCTCAAACCACCTATCTTCTCTGTCTAAAATGTGAACATTAATGTCCTCAAATGAGTGTCCTTTTTCCTTTAGATGAAGATAAACTGCTGACTCTGGTCCTGTGGTGTTACTTCTCCTGTGTTGGGCCATCCTCCTGTACAAAGGTTGTTTGGTTTCTCCAATGTAGAGTTCCGAGCACTCCTCACTGCACTGGATTGCATACACTACATTGCTTTCCTTGTGTTTTGGAGTTTGATCTTTGGGGTGTACAAGCCTCTGTCTCAGTGTGTTGGTGGGTTTGAAATATACAGGTATGTGGTGTTTGCCAAATATCCGTTTTATCTTTTCAGACACACCAGCCATGTAAGGAATGACCAGGTTCTTCCGTTTACTCTGAGTCTCCGCCCTATCTGTCGCTGTTTTAGGTCTGGTAGACTTAGATTTAGTGAAGGCCCAATTTGGATATCCACAGGCCTGCAGAGCTGTTCTCAGATGCTGCTTTTCATTCTTTTTGGAATCCATGGAGGTGGGGATGGTTTCTGCTCTGTGTGACAATGTCCTGATGACTCCTAGTTTGTGCTGCAGTGGATGGTGGGAGTCAAACATCAGGTATTGATCTGTGTGTGTGGGTTTCCTGTAGATCCCTATTTCTAGCTTTTCTATTTCTATTTCTATTTTTTATTTTATTTTTTTATTTTTATTTTCTATTTCTATTTCTATTTCTATTTCTAGCTGGGACCGGTGGCAAGCTAGAAATAGGGATCTACAGGAAACCCACACACACAGATCAATATCTGATGTTTGACTCCCACCATCCACTGCAGCACAAACTAGGAGTCATCAGGACATTGTCACACAGAGCAGAAACCATCCCCACCTCCATGGATTCCAAAAAGAATGAAAAGCAGCATCTGAGAACAGCTCTGCAGGCCTGTGGATATCCAAATTGGGCCTTCACTAAATCTAAGTCTACCAGACCTAAAACAGCGACAGATAGGGCGGAGACTCAGAGTAAACGGAAGAACCTGGTCATTCCTTACATGGCTGGTGTGTCTGAAAAGATAAAACGGATATTTGGCAAACACCACATACCTGTATATTTCAAACCCACCAACACACTGAGACAGAGGCTTGTACACCCCAAAGATCAAACTCCAAAACACAAGGAAAGCAATGTAGTGTATGCAATCCAGTGCAGTGAGGAGTGCTCGGAACTCTACATTGGAGAAACCAAACAACCTTTGTACAGGAGGATGGCCCAACACAGGAGAAGTAACACCACAGGACCAGAGTCAGCAGTTTATCTTCATCTAAAGGAAAAAGGACACTCATTTGAGGACATTAATGTTCACATTTTAGACAGAGAAGATAGGTGGTTTGAGAGAGGGGTCAAGGAATCCATTCATGCCAACTTGGAAAATCCTTCCTTGAATAGAGGTGGGGGCTTCAGGCATAACCTTTCCCCTATCTTCCTTCCTGCTTTGTCTTCTGTGCCTAGGAAGATTAAGACCATTTCACAAGCTCAACAGCAGCAGGGTAATCTTAACGATCCTCCTTTAGATGATAAAGGGACTTAGAAACAAACATCTCAAAATAACCATGACCTAGCCCCAGGTGCAAGGTCACACAGCCAGCCTAGAAACATATTTAAGGATTCCCTTACTAACTTTACTCAGACTGAAGAAGCTCCTTGGATAAGGAGTGAAACGTTTCCACTAAGAAAATAGAAATCCAGTTGACATGATTCAAGCTACAGACTAACTTTAGGAATTGTTCAAGAGTGGAATAGTCTGTTTTGAAGATGGTAGATTCTTCTTCACTAGGATATTTAAATAGATAGTAGTGTATTTCTAAAGGAAATCAACCCTGACTGCTCATTGGAAGGACAGATACTGAAGCTGAAGCTCAAATATTTTGGCCACCTAATGCAAAGAGCGTGGCGTGGTGGCTCAGCGGGTAAGACGCCAGGCTTGTCTATTGGAAGGTCACAAGTTTGGAGGTTTGAATCCCTAGCCCTGTGTGCGGAGTGAGCTCCTGCACTAGCTCCAGCTCTTGCCAACCTAGCAATTCAGAAGCATGCAAATGCAAGTAGATTAATAGGTACCACTTCAGTGGGTAGGTAACAGTGTTCCACGCGTGTCATGTGGCCACATGACCGTGGAAGCGTCTTTGGACAACACTGGCTCTTCGGCTAACAAACGGAGATGAGCACCGGCCCCTAGAGTCAGACATGACTGCACAACTGTGCGGGGGGAACCTTTACCTTAATGTGAAGAGAGGACTCAGTGGAAAAGACCCTGATGCTGGGAAAGACTGAAGGCAAAAGGAGAAGGGGACGGCAGAAGGTGAGATGGTTAGACAGCATTACCGATGCAATGAACATGAACTTGAGCAAACTCTGGGAGACAGTGGAGGACAGGAAGGCCTGGCATGCAATGGTCCATGGGGTCACGAAGAGTCGGTCATGACTTAATGACTGAACAACAACAACAGTGTATTTCTGCATTGGAAATTATCTCCAAAGTCCCTTTAAATCCTTCAATTCTATAATTTTTTTCCTACTCAAGTCAGAAAAATGTTGAAATACTTAATACAGACATAAATAAGAATTAGAGAGTTCTAATAGTAGTATTTTGTTTCCTATTCCAGTGATCCTACTATGTTGTGAAACCTGCTAGCCTTGGCATAACAATAATCTTTTAATGTGTCTATTTCCCCCAGATTCAGCATATTTAGATCAGATCTAGAATGCCCCTTGCAAAACAAAGAAGCTTTTTCCTCCCCTTTGGTATACTGTTCAGCTAATGGTTGCTGAAATCTTACATACTGTTTTGTTAATAGTTTCACAGCTTCTAGACACAGCTGTCATGTTTCTAAGCTGATGATCATTAATGACATCCTTTATTATGAAACAGTTACAGCAGAACTCCTGAACTGGACATGGAATATTCACGTGTCACTCTGTATATAAAGTTTCCACAGATGGTTTAATTCAGGGCATGTTTTCTGAAAACTGTTTAATACAAGACAGGTAGATAGTATCTTCTGAGTTTGGTGCCTATCAGTAATTATATCTCTCTGAAATCACTACCATTGTTTGACACTTGAGGGTCTATTTATATGACACCGTTAGAAAAGCTAAACACCCAAACCAATTACTAATAATACTGTATTATTTTATTATTTTATTATTTATTTATTTATTTATTTATTTATTTATTTATTTATTTATTTATTTAATTTATCCCCGCCCATCTCCCCGAATTGGGGACTCTGGGCGGTTGACAGAATAACAAAGGTTAAAATCTATACATAAAATTACAATAAAACAATAAATAGATAGAATAAGTAAAAATCCAAAAGATGGTAAAATCATCTTTTCTACCTTAAGAAGGAACTTTATAAAATGTTATATGCTATGAACAGAATCACAGATTCAGTATAACTGCAAATAAAGTGTCTTTTGTTTTTCTTCTCAAACCTCATAAAATATCAGTATATGAATGTGTAAAAAGGCAAAAACTAAACGTTGTACAATTTAAAATCCCTTAATTTTTTTCCCTGTGGTTGGTTGGGATTCTTAAGGTAACATTTGGGCTATTTGAAAAAGCAACACAACTTCTACAAAGGCCACATTTAAGGAAATGTCTTTTAACAGCAAGCAATTCAGGGAGATATTAGACTGTGCTGAATTAATTATCCATTATAATGAGATCCTTTACCCTTTTCTAACTGTGTAACTGAGAGAATTTCTTAAACTGTTGATGCATAGAAGTAGTTTGTTTAAAAATCCTGGAAAGCATTAGCATCAGAAATCCCATGTGAACTTTTTCCATCTTTTTCTATATTTCATGAAGTGGTAAACTAGTAAATAACAATTTCTTTACAAATGATAATCAACTACATGATTATCAATCAAGGCCTGGCTCTACTGAGATTAAGTAGCCATGGCTGCCTTTGTAAATGACCAGTGAAGTTAAGTATTCTCTCTTCTAATCAATTTGTTAGAAGATGGTTAAGTCACTCCCACTATGGATACTGAATACAGACCAGCTGGTTAGAAAGGAGGTCTGTGTCATCATCCTGTCATTTGTTTATTTCTTCTTCATCTCAAGAGGCTACATCATTGGCAGGCAGATATTTTCTACCATCTGGACCAAGCTAGGTGACACTCATTCAGACTAATTCTATGCCACATAAAGACTTAGGCTTGGAAGTACTGAACTAAAGGATTAAGCTATAGTATGTGTGTGCATGCATATGCGTGCTCTCTCTCTCTCTCTCTCACACACACACACACACACACTCACACACTCAGAGTTCATCAGTAAAACCTACCACAAATTAAAATATCCCCCCTTCAAAGTTCCAACCTCAAATGGCCTTATGATATGTAATCTGCTGATTTTAATATTTTTGCATTATCAACAAACAGTCTAGCAGCCAGGTTTTATACTAGGGCTACATAATTTTATTCAAGCTGTAGGCGGTATTCGAGATGAGGTGGCTCATTTCCAAAAGTGAGGTCAGGATACAGCATGAATTTAATTTAAATGCCATTAA
Organism: Charina bottae; assembly: GCA_023362775.1. Classification (NCBI taxonomy): domain Eukaryota; kingdom Metazoa; phylum Chordata; class Lepidosauria; order Squamata; family Charinaidae; genus Charina; species Charina bottae. Next base: position 94,461,741 of record JALMGJ010000004.1, on the reverse strand, counting down.
ATTAAATATAATTAGCTTAATGCAGTTAATATGATTCCTCTCATCACAACAAAATTACAATTCAGTAGCAACTCTTGGAGAAGCTCTGAGGGTTGGATCCAAGGCTTTAGAGAGATGGATGTGGCCCTGGGGATTCAGCATCTTCACCCCTCTTCTGCATTCTGTCTCTTGTGCCTGCAGAACAGTTAATGGAATTACACCAGAGAAGGGAAACATGTGGCTCTATAGCTGTTACTACAGTGTCCGACAGCTATTGCTATTGTATCCAACAAGCGAATGGTTGGGTGTTAATCAACTAAACACACTGGCATAATGGAACTACTTTTGGAACTTTGCACTTACCAAGGGCTAGAGTGAGTCAACTCTGAATAGATCACTCTCTATCCGGAGATATTTGAAGGCCTGCATATTTGAAGATATATAAGTTTACTTTAAAGGAAAAAAAATATATAAGAAGGAAGAGGACGGGCCTTCAAGTTGCCCATCAAAATGTAACAATTTGTAAGGACATTGAGTAGGCACACAGGTTGCAACCTTTCCTACAGATGGGAGAGTTACAGAATTTCTATTTAAATTATAGTAATTATTTACAAATTTGAATGAATGATTGAAAATTCACCCACATGGACACAAATTTTGACATACACCTATAATTTCTTTGACCTTTTTTAATAGTGTGTTTTCTCTTTGGAATAATGCATAAATGGCTCCCATACATAGTGATGACATTTTGTAGCATCAGTAATTTTGCACGACAGGGTAAGAGACCAGTTCTGTTAAAATCTATGTGTGTTGTATCGTAAACATCTTTTATTTATTGAAGAAGCGGAGGAAATGTTGGCAGGAGTGGCATTTCTTAAGAAGAACATAACCTTAGCAAGTTTTAACACGTGTGTGTGTGTGTGTGTGTGTGTGTGAGTGTGTGTGTGTGAACACACTTATACATACCTGTATGTGTGAGTTGCTTTCTTGTTTTCTTTGTAATTTTTAGTATCTTAAAATTATGACAATGGTTATCAGTGAAAAAGCTAAAGAAGTTATTCTGCCATTGTGTTTCTGAGGAAAATTATTTAAGCCTTTGGCATTTGTACCAGGCTTTATGGCTCATTTCTATGCCAATCTACTCAGTAAATACCAGAATTTAGTGAAATTTGCTCCCACATGAGTGAACACAGACTTGCAACTTTCATTAGTTTGAACAACAATTATTTACTGTTATAAACAATGCATTGACCAGAAATAAACCAAAATTGACCAGATACAAAAATTATCACACATGATCTACAACCTTTCAGGGAAAACTACACTTCAATACTTTAACATTTTGCATTATTCCTTAATTGCATTCCTTTATATATGCCTTGTTCCCTTAACCAGAAATGGCAGAAAAATATGTACTGTATATAGTATGTTGGAATATCTATGTTCAGATATTCTTGATGTTCTATATGTTCTTTGAGATGCTATAAATGCTTTGTGGTTAATATTTTTATTTTCTAGTAAACAGAAGGGTAAATCATTACTTTCAGAATGAGTTGGGCATTGTACAGAAGAGTATTGGGAACTTCTGCTAAACATACAAATAGTTATACCATGTATTGTCGAAGGCTTTCACGGCCGGAGTTCAATGGCTGTTGTGGGTCTTCCGGGCTGTGTGGCCGTGTTCTGGAAGTTGTGGTTCCTAACGTTTCGCCAGCATCTGTGGCCAGCATCTTCAGAGGGCAGGAGCACAGACAGAAGCAAAATCTCTGTGCCCAGGTAGAGTGGGAATGTTCTATTTATAGAGCTAAATTATAGGAGATTAGGTGGGGTTTTTTGTTGTGTTGAAATGTTAACGAGTGGCTGATGAGCGTGATTAGCATGTTCATTGTGAGAAGTATTCCCATGTCCTGGTGGTTGGACTGAGTTCGTTGACCTTTTGCAGGCTGTGTTTTTCAGGACTGGTAGCCAGGTTTTGCTAATTTTTAAACTTTCTTCTTTTTTATTGTAACTGTGCTGGTGTTTGTGAATTTCAATGGCTTCTCTGTATAATCTGGTGTAGTGGCTTTTGGTGTTGTCCAGTATTTCTGTGTTTTCAAATAGGATTTTGTGTCCCGTTTGCTTGAGAGCATGTTCAGCTACTGAAGATTTTTCTGGTTGCTGTAGTCTGCAGTGTCTTTCATGTTCTTTTATCCTGGTGTGAATGCTTCGTTTTGTGGTTCCGATGTATACTTGTCCACAGCTGCATGGTATGCGGTATACTCCTGCAGCGGTGCGGGGGTCCCTTTTGTCTTTTGCTGATTTTAGCATTTGTTGTATTTTTCTGGTGGGTCTGAAGACTGTTTGAAAGTTGTGTTTTTCCATCAGTTTTCCCATGCGGTCAGTGACTCCTTTGATGTAGGGCAGGAATACTTTGTTTGTGGGGGGCTGTTTTTCTTCAGTTGGATGTTGTTTTCTTGGTTTGATGGCTCTTTTTTTTTTTCATTCTTGGAATAGCCATTTGCCTGTAGGACCCAATTCAGATGGTTAAGTTCATTGTTGAGAAATTGGGTTTCACAGTTTCGATTAGCACGATCCACCAAGATTTTGATCATGCCTCTCTTTTGTCGTGGGTGGTGATTGGAATTTTTGTGTAGATATCGGTCCGTATGGGTGGGTTTTCTGTATACTTTGTGTCCTAGTTTGAGGTCCGGATTGCGTATGACCAGCGTATCTAAAAATGGAAGTTTGCCATCAGTTTCTTTTTCCATGGTGAATTGTATATTGGGGTGGATGCCGTTTAGGTGGTCCAGAAATTTCTCCAGTTCTTCTTCAGTATGACTCCAAATTGCGAAGGTGTCATCCACGAACCGGAACCAGACTGTTGGTGTAATGGGTGCCGATTCCAAAGCCTGTTTTTCAAAGTGTTCCATGTAAAAGTTTGCTATGACTGGGCTCAGGGGGCTTCCCATGGCAACGCCATGGCAATGCCATGGGAAGCCCCCTGAGCCCAGTCATAGCAAACTTTTACATGGAACACTTTGAAAAACAGGCTTTGGAATCGGCACCCATTACACCAACAGTCTGGTTCCGGTTCGTGGATGACACCTTCGCAATTTGGAGTCATACTGAAGAAGAACTGGAGAAATTTCTGGACCACCTAAACGGCATCCACCCCAATATACAATTCACCATGGAAAAAGAAACTGATGGCAAACTTCCATTTTTAGATACGCTGGTCATACGCAATCCGGACCTCAAACTAGGACACAAAGTATACAGAAAACCCACCCATACGGACCGATATCTACACAAAAATTCCAATCACCACCCACGACAAAAGAGAGGCATGATCAAAATCTTGGTGGATCGTGCTAATCGAAACTGTGAAACCCAATTTCTCAACAATGAACTTAACCATCTGAATTGGGTCCTACAGGCAAATGGCTATTCCAAGAATGAAATAAAAAGAGCCATCAAACCAAGAAAACAACATCCAACTGAAGAAAAACAGCCCCCCACAAACAAAGTATTCCTGCCCTACATCAAAGGAGTCACTGACCGCATGGGAAAACTGATGGAAAAACACAACTTTCAAACAGTCTTCAGACCCACCAGAAAAATACAACAAATGCTAAAATCAGCAAAAGACAAAAGGGACCCCCGCACCGCTGCAGGAGTATACCGCATACCATGCAGCTGTGGACAAGTATACATCGGAACCACAAAACGAAGCATTCACACCAGGATAAAAGAACATGAAAGACACTGCAGACTACAGCAACCAGAAAAATCTTCAGTAGCTGAACATGCTCTCAAGCAAACGGGACACAAAATCCTATTTGAAAACACAGAAATACTGGACAACACCAAAAGCCACTACACCAGATTATACAGAGAAGCCATTGAAATTCACAAACACCAGCACAGTTACAATAAAAAAGAAGAAAGTTTAAAAATTAGCAAAACCTGGCTACCAGTCCTGAAAAACACAGCCTGCAAAAGGTCAACGAACTCAGTCCAACCACCAGGACATGGGAATACTTCTCACAATGAACATGCTAATCACGCTCATCAGCCACTCGTTAACATTTCAACACAACAAAAAAACCCCACCTAATCTCCTATAATTTAGCTCTATAAATAGAACATTCCCACTCTACCTGGGCACAGAGATTTTGCTTCTGTCTGTGCTCCTGCCCTCTGAAGATGCTGGCCACAGATGCTGGCGAAACGTTAGGAACCACAACTTCCAGAACACGGCCACACAGCCCGGAAGACCCACAACAGTTATACCATGGCTAAATAAATAAAGTTTTACAAATGTAAATTTTATTCTGTCAACTTCCTTTTGTATTATGTCATATCACCAGTTCCCTTATTTGCTATTTTCTACACTTTGCACAGAATAGCTGAGTATGCAATTGCTTTACCAAGAAAAATGGGTTGTTTAACTTGTATATATACAGAAAATACAGAAAATTGCTTTATACTGAAACTGGCCTTTGCGGGATAATTTTAAGCAGTATGAATAATACAAGTACAATCACAATATATATCCACTTCTACTAGCCAACCAAATCCCAGAATCCTGAGATGACAATTTGAATGTTTGGTAAAGACTTTCCTATTCACATATTACAGATATTGCAAAAACAAATGCATGCATATCATAGAAAAGAAAGAAAAAGAAAGAAAGAAAGAAAGAAAGAAAGAAAGAAAGAAAGAAAGAAAGAAAGAAAGAAAGAAACTGTGTATTCAACCAGCTGCTTATAAACTATATGTCCATGAAGATCGCAAGTCAAAGAAAGTGTCTATGAAGGTTCTCAGTCATCCAGGTGGAATTGTCTGTAGCTTGAATCATGTCAACTGGATTTCTATTTTCTCAGTGGAAACGTTTCGCTCCTTATCCAAGGAGCTTCTTCAGTCTGAGCAAAGTTGGTAAGGGAATCCTAAATATGTTTCTAGGTAGCTGTGTGGCCTTACACCTGGGGCTAGGTCATGGTTATATTGAGATGTTATTTTAAGTCCTTTTGCTTTACCACTAAAGCTTTGCAAACCAATAGGTCCAATTCTGGCAATTGCAATTTATGATCAAATGTCCTATATATTCTGTTTCTGGGATGAAACAGATTGAGCATATTGATTCTGGCAGGATACAGGGGACCTGGCATGTAACCAACCAGTTCCCTCACCTTACTCAGGGATGATCTCAGCAAAGGTGCTGAGAGTGGGAGATTTGCCAGAATGCAATACATCTGCAATGGTAGCAGCAGAAGACATAGCTCAATTTAGATAAATAGTCAGCAAAAAGATTGCAGCAGCTTTTGCTTCATTGGATACAAATCATCTCACAGTACTTTCACTGCTGATTTTCACAAGAATTACAATAAAGCTCTTTGTTCTAAAGGCAGTTCTGGAAAACAATGAAAAAATGTATGTCTTAATAAATGTACAAACACTCAAAAGTAGTCATGTTTATTATTAGCAGCAGGGATCCGTGTAATTACAGACGCTGCACTAATAAGTGAAAGAAGAGTGGAAATTGATGAGTGGTATTTAGAACTGACTATTTCAAAGACACATAAACCTGGCAAAAATGCAAAAACATAGAAGAGTAGGCTTAAGAAAGAACAGATCACTATGTCCACTCTGAGATGGGTTCATCATGTGCACGGAACTTTCTTCCTTTCACTTAATCATTTTCATCTTTGCACACCTGTCATTCCCCTCCATTTGTTTTAATTGATGAACTGATTGCACAGATAGAGCTTCCTCCACTTTGGTGCTCCAATTGTTTCAGTTTCACTCCCATTTTTTTCTTCCACAGCCCCTTTCTTCTTCTAGACTTCTCTCAACAGTATGGAATTAGGTCAAGGCCTACATGTGGCTCTTAGGCCATAGGTTTATATGTACTCCATCCAGATCCTGTTTTTTCCCGGGGCCAGGTGAAAAGCCCACAGTCATGCTGCTGTTGATTCTAGTGATAGCATCACTATCAACATTTATAAGGCTAGGAATATCATAGAATCATAGGGTTGGAAGGGACCTTGGAGGTCTTCTAGTCCAACCCCCCTGCCCAAGGCAGGAATCCTTATACCATCTTGGACAATAGAAATCTACTAAATTGTCCTACAACCCACAACATACTGTAAGTATCATCATGTGTAATATCCACTGTCACCATTTCAGGATTCAGTCCTACCTCTGAACAAATATTGTCAACAAAAACATTTTTATCCTGCCCTTTCTCCAAAAAGCATCCATGAAGGCCTGTTTCTTATAAATAGAGATATGGGGCTGACCTAGTCTGAACATCATTGGCAATGATCTATATCATCTGATGAAATAGGGTCTTGTCTACAAAATAGCAAGCATTAGAAATGTGTTTTCACAAGGTGCCATAATTCTGTTCTTTTTACCACCTTGCAACATAATCTTGCTTTTTAAAAAAAGTCCTATCAAAGCTTTAAATGGTATTTTTGTAAACTTCAGGTTACACATACTAAGCTCTTAAGTTTTTATAATGCTCAAGCCTGCAGTTCCCCAGTTTTCATAAACCTGGTGTTCCCAGAATGGAACATTAAATCTGGGAGCAGACTGTGCACCTTTTCATTAGTGGCAGCCATTTCAGTTTGGCAAGCACTGCAGACAGTTCATGGATATTGTCACAAAGGACCTATCAAAAACCCTTCTCTGATTCTAACCCTGAAACTTTTGCTGGATATAAAGGTCTTGTGTGTTTTTCATCCCACATCAGGAAAATTTGTAAAGAAGACATAAGCCAGCAGTAAATATATCTGGTTGCTTTCAGTGTTTTAAAAATAAATATTGCATCACCATCCCTGAAGACAAGTACTCAGAAGCAGACCAATGGAAATAAATAAATGGTTTAGGATGGTGGCTTAATAACTAAAATTGTAGCAATACTGAAGTTTTGGCTTGTACTGATTTGGTAGCTTTGCAGCAAAACATACCTACAGTATAAGGACATGGAACACTGACATATTACTCCTGTATGAACTGAACTATGCGTATATGTTTTATAATGCATTATTGTTTTATAATGTACCAATCGAAGAAATTTTTTTATAAATTGTTTTATAATGGTTTCATATTGTGTCAAGGCACTGATCCATATGGCCCAGGACTGTCAATGGCTCTTCCAAAGAGTTTTTTTGTACCTACTTGAAATACCTAGGATTGAACCTGGAACCTACTGCATGTAAAACATGTGTTCAACAACTAAACTATATCATCCTTCTTTTTATGTGGTCACAAATAAAAATGCTTATCAGTTTAGCTATATACTTCTGAGTCCCTAAAACAAGTGATAACAATTAGCATAATAATTATGCTTGTTGTTGTTTATTTGTTCAGTCGCTTCCGACTCTTCGTGACTTCATGGACCAGCACACGCCAGAGCTTCCTGTCGGCCGTCACCATCCCCAGCTCCCCCATGGTTGAGTCTGTCACCTCCAGAATATCATCCATCCATCTTGCCCTTGGTCGGCCCCTCTTCCTTTTGCCTTCCACTTTCCCTAGCATCAGCTTCTTCTCCAGGGTATCCTGTCTTCTCATTATGTGGCCAAAGTACTTCAGTTTTGCCTTTAATATCATTCCCTCAAGTGAGCAGTCTGGCTTTATTTCCTGGAGTATGGACTGGTTTGATCTTCTTGCAGTCCAAGGCACTCTCAGAATTTTTCTCCAACACCACAGTTCAAAAGCATCTATCTTCCTTCGCTCAGCCTTCCTTATGGTCCAGCTCTCACAGCCATAGGTTACTACAGGGAATACCATTGCTTTAACTATGCGGACCTTTGTTGTCAGTGTGATGTCTCTGCTCTTAACTATTTTATCAAGATTTGCCATTCCTCTCCACCCAAGAAGTAGACGTCTTCTGATTTCCTGGCTGCAGTCAGCATCTGCAGTAATCTTTGCGCCTAGAAATACAAAGTCTGTCACTGCCTCCATGTTTTTTCCTTCTATTTGCCAGTGATCAATCAAGCTGGTTGCCATAATCTTGGGTTTTTTTTTTTAGGTTTAACTGCAACCCAGCTTTTGCACTTTCTTCTTTCACCTTCGTCATAAGGCTCCTCAACTCCTCCTCGCTTTCAGCCATCAAAGTGGTATCATCTGCATATCTAAGATTGTTAATGTTTCTTCCAGCGATTTTAACTCCAGCCTTGGATTCCTCAAGCCCAGCACATTGCATGATGTGTTCTGTGTACAGGTTGAATACGTAGGGTGAGAGTATACAGCCCTGCCGTACTCCTTTCCCAATCTTAAACCAGTCCGTTGTTCCGTGCTCTGTTCTTACCGTTGCTACTTGGTCCTTATACAGATTCCTCAGGAGGCAGACAAGATGACTTGGTATCCCCATACCACCAAGAACTTGCCACAATTTGTTATGATTCACACAGTCAAAGGCTTTAGAATAGTCAATAAAACAAAAATAGATGTTTTTCTGAAACTCCCTGGCTTTCTCCATTATCCAGCGGATATTGGCAATTTGGTCTCTAGTTCCTCTGCCTTTTCTAAACCCAGCTTGTACATCTGGCAATTCTCGCTCCATGAATTGCTGGAGTCTACCTTGCAAGATCTTGAGCATTACCTTACTGGCATGTGAAATAAGTGCCACTGTTCGATAGTTTGAATATTCTTTAGTGCTTCCCTTTCTTGGTATGGGGATATAAGTTGATTTTTTCCAATCTGATGGCCATTCTTGTGTTTTCCAAATTTGCTGGCGTATGACATGCATCACCTTGACAACACCATCTTGCAAGGTTTTAAACAGTTCAGCTGGGATACCATCGTCTCCTGCTGCCTTGTTATTAGCAATGCTTCTTAAGGCCCATTCAACCTCACTCTTCAGGATGTCTGGTTCTAACTCACTGACCACAGCGTCAAAGCTATCTCCAATATTATTATCCTTCCTATACAGATCTTCCGTATATTCTTGCCACCTTTTCTTGATCTCTTCTGCTTCTGTTAGGGCCTTACCATCTTTGTTTTTGATCATACCCATTTTTGCCTGGAATTTACCTCCGATGTTTCTAATTTTCTGGAAGAGGTCTCTTGTCCTTCCTATTCTATTGTCTTCTTCCACTTCCGCACATTGCTTGTTTAAAAATAATTCCTTATCTCTTCTGGCTAACTTCTGGAATTTTGCATTTAATTGGGCATATCTCCCCCTATCACTGTTGCCTTTTGCTTTCCTTCTTTCTTGGGCTACTTCCAGTGTCTCAGCAATCAGCCATCTTGCCTTCTTGGTTTTCTTTTTCTTTGGGACGTTTCTTGTTGCCGCCTCCTAAACAATGTTGCGAACTTCTGTCCATAGTTCTTCCGGGACCCTATCTACTACATCTAGTCCCTTAAATCTATTCTTCACCTCCACTCCATATTCCTTAGGAATATTAGTGAGCTCATATCTAACTGATCTGTGGGTCTTCCCTATTCTCTTTAGTCTGATTCTAAATTTTGCAATAAGAAGTTCGTGATCTGAACTACAGTCAGCTCCAGGTCTTGTTTTTACCAACTGTATAGATGTCTGCCACCTTTGGCTGCAAAGGATGTAGTCAATCTGATTTCGGTGTTGACCATCTGGTGAAGTCCATGTATAAAGTCTTCTTTTAGGTTGTTGGAAGAGAGTGTTTGTTATGCACAGTGAGTTGTCTTGGCAGAATTCTATCAGCCTATGTCCTGCTTCATTTTGTTCTCCCAGACCATGCTTGCCTGTAATTCCAGGTGTAGTCTGACTACCCACCTTAGCATTCCAGTCTCCTGTAATTAAAATAACATCTCTTTTTGGTGTATTATCCAGTAGGTGCTGCAGATCCTCATAGAACTGATCTACTTCTGCTTCTTCAGCATCTGTGGTTGGGGCATATATTTGGATCACTGTGATGTTAAATGGCTTGCCCTGAATTCGAATTGAGATAATTCTATCATTTTTTGGATTGTATCCAAGCACTGCTTTAGCCACTTTATTATTAATTATGAAGGCTACTCCATTTCTTCTGTGGTCCTCTTGTCCACAGTAGTAGATCTGGTGGTCATCTGATGTGAAGTGGCCCATTCCAGTCCATTTCAGTTCACTGACACCTAAAATGTCTATATTTAATCTTGACATCTCACCAATAACCACATCCAATTTGCCCTGGCTCATAGATCTTACATTCCAGGTTCCTATGGTGTGTTGATCTTTAGAACAATAGAATAATTATGCTAGCCAATAATTAATTATTGTTTTATTTACGTATAAAATGTAAAATAAAGACAAAATTAAAATATTATCTGCAATGTCCATTTAAAAACAAATCAGATTCAAGGTGTTGGTTGCAGCTCTATCTGTAACACTTAGCAGGCTTGAATGAAGGGATTATTTGGAACAAGACAGACAGACAGACAGACAGACAGACAGACAGACAGACAGATAGATAGATAGATGATAGATAGAGAAAAACTGTAATGTTAAAATGTGTAGAGTGTTCTTTATATTTACCAAGACAAACAAACCTGTTATATCTTCAATAATACAAGTAATATTTTCTAGGAGTTTGTTCCTAATATACTCACTTTGAAAGAAAAATAGATGTCATTGTGAATAATGCATACATAAGTTAAGATACATTATCCCAGAAGCAATTTCATTTCTTTTATATTTTAGGTTTGCACAATTTGGATTTTTATGGAATGCATGTTTACACTCTTAGATGTCTATATGAAATTATTCCAAGCATACAAAATCATATGTGTTTTTAAGCAGAGATGGTCATACTGGATGTATAATCGTGTTAGCCAGAGCTTGGACTCTGCTGATTATCAATATGTATAAGAATTTTGGTTCAAGAAATTTGTTGGATAGGTATTTCAAGAGAGCAAAGTAATCTGTTTTCTCCAGAATAGGATCAACACAGACAAACTATATCACATATTAGGTAACTCTTTAGTCTCACACACATATATAGTCTTAGCCACTTATGAAGCTTTACATTTCTTATAAGGAAATACAGACACTGAAAAGCATTGTGTCTAAAATGTGGTGAGGTAGGGTCAGTTGGTTCCCACAGGCAAATCATCACTTGAACAAGAAACATGCTCAGTGCTGAATGAGGATAGTTTAATCTCTGATCAGACTTAAAAAGCTGTAAGAAAGGATTTCTTGGTGATCAGAAGAAAGATTTATACTGCTTTTAGTGATATTATCAGACTCTGTAACCTTCCTGTCTACTTTTCATGTGTATAGATGGGTGAAGAAATTTCAATATGTCTCAATGAAGCCACTGGACTCAGGGTCCTTTAATTGTCCTTTCTTTATAAATCCTTGTCCAGTGGCATACCACCAGATGTTGCTATGTCCTCAGCATTACTTACTATAAGAGATACCTGTGCTGGCTAGCCTCAAGTATCAAGTTACACAGAGTCTCGGCTTGTGAGCTGCAGGCAGGAATTCACTCACAAACAGCCAGACGTTATGCTGTAGGGAAAAGCTGAGAGAGAAGTCCAGAGTTCGTTTGCCGAAGTCAGAGTTAATCCAGAAGACAACCAATATTCCAAAGCCAGGTCAAGGGTGGTAACAAGTAGGTCAGCGAGAAGTCAAAGCCAGGTCAAGGAGTCCAGAAGTCAGAGTAACAGTAGTCCAAACCGAGTTAGGAAATCAGGAATCAAGCCAGGTTGCCAGAGTGGTTGCGAAGCCAATATGCTACATTGCTCCCACAACCCACTCGCCGCTCTGCTGGTTATTTATTAGGAGTTTAGGAGCTGTCATATGGGTCCTGCAAAAACTCCACTTCTCTGCATAAATCTCTTGCAGCTAACCGGGCACTTCTCCTTCTGTCCTTTAAGGCACATGCCTCCATCTCTGCCCTTTGGGTGATTCAGGTGAGCTGGGAGTCTGATGGGATCCAGCTGGCTGCTGGCTAGAGGGTGGGGACAAACCATCATCCCCGGCTTGCTCCCCTGTAGCATCGGGTATTGCCAACTCCCCACTGCCCTATGGTGCTGGGTCTTCGTCTGGGACCATGCCTGTGTCTGGGACCTCGTCTGCTTCAGTCCCCTGGGGGTTCACCAGGGGCAGCTCATCTTCTGTCTCCTCACTGAAGTCCTGGGGCAGAGGCTGAACCAGGACACTATCCCCCCCTCAGGGCCCCCTCCCCGAGAAACAACGGGTCCAGGCTTGTGGAGATATGCCTGGTGGAAGTCTCGAAACAAGGCAGGGGCATGGACCTGAGCAGCGGGCTCCCAGGAGCGGTCTTCTGGCCCGTACCCTTCCCAGTCCACTAGGTACTGGAGGCACCCTCTCCGCATGCGAGAGTCCAAAATATGGGCTACCTCAAATTCCTCCTGGCCATCCACCATCACCGGTGGTGGAGGTGGTACAGAGGGACAATGGGGATCTGGAGGGAAGGCAGGTACAAGGAGGGACCGGTGGAACACGGGATGGATCCGGAGAGATGGGGGCAGGTCCAGACGGAAGGCCACAGGGTTGACTTGTTCCACCACCGGGTACGGGCCAATAAAGCGGGTGTCCAGCTTCCTGGAGGGTCTTGAGCTGGGCAGGTACCTGGTGGACAGCCGCACTCAGTCCCCTACCTGGAGATCCCTGCCCAGCTGCCGCCGCCGGTCAGCATTGGCCTTGTAGGCCTGCTTGGCCTGTTCGAGGTGCTCCTTTAGCACAGAGTGTTGGGCCCGGAGTTCCTGAACGAAGGCCTCTGCCGCTGGGACTGTGGTACTGGGAAGGACGGACGGAAAGAAATGGGGGTGGTATCCACATAGGGTCATGAATGGGGTCTGCTGGGTCGAGGAATGGAGTGAGTTATTTTAGGCAAACTCTGCTAGGGGTAGCAGGTTCGCCCAGTCGTCCTGCTGGTGCCCCACGTAGCACTGGAGGTACTGCTCTAGCACCCTGTTCACCCTCTCCATCTGGCCGTCCGACTGGGGGTGGTGTGACAATGAGAGGTGCACCTCCGTGCCGAGCAGGGTGTGCAGCGCCTTCCAAAAATGCGAAGAGAACTGGGGGGCCCTGTCGCTCACCACCTGCTCTGGAAGGCCGTGAAGTTGGAAGATGTGCTGCACAAATAACTGCGCCATCTCCCGAGCGGTAGGGAGCCCGGTACACGGGATGAAGTGTCTCATCTTACTAAATAGATCAACTGCCACCAGGATACAGGAATAGGGGCCGGCCTTGGGGAGGTCGGTGATGAAGTCCATCGAAAGGGTGTGCCAAGGGTGCGGTGGGGTGGGCAGAGGGTGAAGGAGTCCTGGGGGTTTGCCCGGCTGGTTTTTCGCATGGCGGCACACTTCACACGTCTGGACGTAGCGTGCCAAGTCCGCCTGGACCTGGGGCCACCAAAATTCTCGGGTCAGCAAATGCAGTGTCTTATATCACCCAAAATGTCCAGCAGGATGAGCGTCATGGCAAAGCGACAGGATTTCCCCCCGTAGGGGTCCGGCCAGTACACACAAATGGCCCTGGTGTGTTAGAAGCCCGTCACAGACAGCGTAGTCCATTGCGGCCAGTGCAGGGGCTTGCTGCAGGTGGTGCAGATGGTCTCGGGTCCATGGGTCGCTTGCCTACTGCTCTCGGAGCCAGTCCCGGAGTGTGGGCTGAGACATGGTGGACGCAAACACCTCTGGAGCCAGCACGGTGGCCGGGGAGGCACTCAGGTCCGCTGGTGATGTGTATTCCGGCTTCCGGGACAAGGCGTCAGCCTGCTTGTTTTGAGTGCTAGGAATGTACTCTATTTTAAAATTGAAGCTGGTGAAAAAGAGCGACCACCGAACCTGCTGCTGGTTTAAGCACCGAGCAGTCTGCAAACGCTCCAGGTTCCGGTGGTCCGTCCGGACGACCACCGGATGCCGGGCACCCTCCAAGTGATGCCTCCACACCTCGAAGGCTGTTTTTATGGCCAGCAGCTCCCGCTCCCAGATAGTGTAGTTACGTTCTGCGGGAGTAAGCTGGTGGGAATAATACGCACATGGACACAGTGGCTCGGTAGGGGTGGCCTGTTGTGAGAGGACTGCCCCAATGGCATAGCTGGAGGCGTCCACCTCCACGATGAACCGGAGCTGTGGGTCTGGGTGTCGCAGCACCAGCTCTGCAGCAAAACGGCTTTTTAGGTGCTGGAACGCCTGCTCTGCCTCCGCAGTCCAACGGAATGGTTCGCGGGGTCTCAGCAGCTGAGTCAGAGGTACCACCAGTGTGGCATAGCCATCAATAAATTGTCTATAATAGTTCGCAAAACCCAGGAACCGTTGTAGCTCTTTTCGATTCCTAGGAGCTTGCCATTGTGTCACCGAGGTTACCTTGGCCGGGTCCATTGCTACACCCTCAGGAGTAAGGCGGTACCCCAGGAAGTCCACTTCCCGTACATGGAACTCACATTTCTCTAGTTTTGCATAGAGCCGGTGTTCTTGCAGCCGCTGCAGAACCGTGCGAACATGCTCTGCATGCCGGGCCGGGTCCCGTGAGTAGACCCGGTGATTCAGGTGAGCTGGGAGTCTGATGGGATCCAGCTGGCTGCTGTCTAGAGGGTGGGAACAAACCACCATCCCCGGCTTGCTCCCCTGTAGCCTCGGTTATTGGCTGCTGGCTAAAGGGTAGGGACAAACCACCATCCCCAGCTTGCTCCCCTGTAGCCTTGGGTATTGCCAACTCCCAACTGCCCTGTGGTGCTGGGTCTTCATCTGGGACCGTGCCTGTGTCTGGGACCTCGTCTGGTTCAGTCCCCTGGGGGTTCACCAGGGGCAGCTCGTCTTCTGACTCCTCACTGAAGTCCTGGGGCAGAGGCTGAACCAGGACAATAGCATGCTGTGTATACAAAGAACAGTGTAAACAGTGCATAGCTCTGGATCTTTCTATTACAGAGTATATGGATTTCTATTACAAATAATACATTCACTTTAACATATATACATTCCTACTGGCTGTCCATGTGATCAATAAAATGATACAAAAGTTAAAATGATAAAGTAGGTCAATATCTATAGTGAAATAAGTGCACTGAATGATTTGGTAGCATAAGTTCAGCTAAATGACTAGGCAAACAGCTTGACCTAAGCTTCTAATACAAAATCAGAATTACCTCATTATGGGCAACCTTGTCTTGTTCCTTTTTGTATCTCGCATAGTTTGGTTAATTTTCTATTTACAATTTTCTGTGCCTTATGTGTATAAATCGATTTTACCCATTCAATAAAATTCTCACCAAAGTCCATATCTTCCAAAATTTTAAACAAGAAAGTCCAGTTCAAATTGTCAAAGGCCTTTTCTGCAGCTAGAAAGATCAATGCAACTTGTTTTTCATTATGTTGCTCTAAGTTTTCCAAAATGTCCAATACATTTCTAATATTATCTCTCAACTATATTTTGGGTAAAAACCCACATTGATCTTCATGAATAAAGTCCTGTAAGATGATTTTCATCCTCTCAGCTAAAATCATTGTAAATAACTTACAGTCATTATTCAATAATTATATCAGGTGGTAATTTTTTGGTGAAATCAAATCTTGACCTTCTTTAGGTATTAATGCTATATTAACCTCTGTCCAGCTATCTGGTATATTTCCACTCTGTAAAATAGAGTTCATCATTATTTGCAAAGATGTAGTCATTCACCCTCTAAGTGTTTATAATAAGAGGCCGATAAACCATCTGGTCCAGGCACTTTCCCTATTTTAGCCTATTATATGGCTTCACAAACTTCCCTTACTGTTATAGGTCGATTCATTATTTGTTTCTGCATTTCCATAATCTTTGGTAAATTTTGTTTCTTTAAATATTCATCAACTTCTGCCAGGGGAATTTCTTCTCCTTTATACAGTATACTTTAGAATAATATTGATAATTTTTTTTGCATATTTACATTGTCTGTTATTATAGTATTTCCATATTGTAATTTTAACATTTTTTTCTCTTTCTCTTTCCTTAATTTGTATGCCAACCATTTCCCTGGCTTATTTGCAAATTCGTTTTTTTCTTTTTTGTTTTGCATAATTCATTTTTATTTCCATTCTCTTATTGTTAACATAGAAAACTGCTGCTATAAATTTAATTTGTTGTGAAATATTTTTGGAGATTTGTTTAATATTCTTCTTTCATTTTTATCTCATTTAAATTCCTTGTTTTTTCTCTCGTCTCTTCTTTTTGAGTTTGCTATTATGTTGTATAAAATGTCCTTTCATGTATGCCTTACTTGCATCCCAAACTGTCCTTATATCTATACCATAGCTTTCCAAACTGTGTGTCATGACACAATACTGTGTCGCCTGCGAGGCCCAGGAGTGTTGCGCAAAAACCCAGAAGCGCTGATTGCACGCTGCCATGCACGGCAGCATGCGCAGCGGTAGTAGCAGCGGTAGCAGTGGTGGTAGCAGCGGCAGCAGGCCATCAGTGCTTCCGGGTTTTCATGCGGCACACCAGGACACTGCCGCCGCGGAGCACAAAAAACCAAAAGCGCCGTGGTGGGAGTGGCACGTGAAAACCTGGAAGTGCTGCTTCTGCAGTGTGCAAAAACCCAGAAGCGCCGCAATGGTGGCGTGCAAAAACGTGGAAGTACCATGGCGGTGCTTCCGGGTTTATGCGTGCCGCCGCCATGGCAGCTCCTCTGGGTTTTCACGTACTGCCGTTGGTGTGTCGCCAACATGAAAAGTTTGGAAAGCCCTGATCATCAGAAAAATTATTCTCAAAAAATTATTTTAACTTCTTTTTACAATCTTCTATTATTATTTCTTTTTGTAGCAATATTTCATTCAACCTCCATCTAAAGGAACTAGTTTTCCTTTTAAATGCTAGAATCACTGGATTATGATCTGAAAAAGTCTTTGGCAATATCTCCACAGATCTTCTTCGGTTCGAGGACGACGACCCTCCGCTGGACGCCGGCAAATTGACCCACGAAGTGGTACCCATTTATCTATTCGCATTATGCTTTCGAAACTGCTGGGTGGGCAGAAGCTGGAGCTAGTGGCGGGAGCTCACCCCGCCCCGCGGTTTCGAACTGCCAACCTTGTGGTCGGCAGACTACCGGCTCAGCGGTTTAACCTGCTGAGCCACCGCGCTCCTCCTGCATCAGACTTCCTTATGGTCCAGCTCTCACAGCCATAGGTTACTATGGGGAATACCATTGCTTTAACTATGCAGACCTTTGTTGTCAGTGTGATGTCTCTGCTCTTAACTATTTTATCAAGACTTGTCATTGCTCTCCTCCCAAGAAGTAAACATCTGCTGATTTCCTGGCTGCAGTCAGCGTCTGCAGTAATATTTGCAACTAGAAATACAAAGTCTGTCACTGCCTCCACTTTTTCTCCCTCTATTTGCCAGTTATCAATCAAGCTGGTTGCCATAATCTTGGTTTTTTTGAGGTTTAACTGCAACCCAGCTTTTGCACTTTCTTCTTTCACCTTCATCATAAGGCTCCTCAGCTCCTCCTTGCTTTCAGCCATCAAAGTGGTATCATCTGCATATCTGAGATTGTTAACGTTTCTTCCAGCAATTTTAACTCCAGCCTTGGATTCATCAAGCCCAGCATGTCACATGATGTGTTCTGCATACAGGTTGAATTGGTAGGGTGAGAGTATAAAACCCTGTCGTACTCCTTTCCCAATCTTAAACCAGTCTGTTGTTCTGTGGTCTGTTCTTACCATTGCTACTTGGTCCGTATACAGATTCCTCAGGAGGTAGACAAGATGACTTGGTATCCCCATACCACCAAGAACTTTCCACAGTTTGTTATGATCCACTCAGTCAAAGGTTGTGAATAGTCAAGAAAACTGAAATAAATGTTTTTCTGAAACTCCCTGGCTTTCTCCATTATCCAGCAGATATTGGCAATTTGGTCTTTAGTTCCTCTGCATTTTCTAAACCCAGCTTGTACATCTGGCAATTCTTGCTCCATGAATTGCTGGAGTCTACCTTGCAAGATTTTGAGCATTACCTTACTAGCATGTGAAATAAGTGCCACTGGTCGATAGTTTGAACATTCTTTAGTGTTTCCCTTTTTTGGTATGGGGATATAAGTTGATTTTTCCAATCTGATGGCTATTCTTGTGTTTTCCAAATTTGCTGGCATGTGGCATGCATCACCTTGACAGCATCATCTTGCAAGATTTTAAACAGTTCAGCTGGGATACTGTTGTCTCCTGCTGCCTTGTTATTAGCAATGCTTCTTAAGGCCTATTCAACCTCACTCTTCAGGATGTCTGGCTCTAGCTCACTGACCACACCACAAAATCTATCCCTGATATTATTATCCTTCCTATACAGATCCTCTGTATATTTTTGCCACCTTTCCTTGATCTCTTCTGCCTCTGTTAGATCCTTGCCATCTTTGTTTTTGATCATACCCATTTTTGTCTGGAATTTACCTCCCATGTTTCTAATTTTCTGGAAGAGGTCTCTTGTCCTTCCTATTCTATTGTCTTCTTCCACTTCCGTGCATTGCTTGTTTAAAAATAATTCCTTATCTCTTCTGTCTAACCTGTGGAATTTTGCATTTAATTGGGCATATCTCACCCTATCACTGTTGCCTTTTGCTTTCCTTCTTTCTTGGGCTACTTCCAGTGTCTCAGCAGACAACCAACTTGCTTTCTTGATTTTCTTTTTCTTTGGGAAATTTTTTGTTGCTGCCTCCTGAACAATGTTGCGACCTTCTGTCCATAGTTCTTTCGGGACCCTATCTACTAAATCTAGTCCCTTAAATCTATTCTTCACCTCCACTGCATATTCATTAGGAATATTAGTAAGCTCATATCTAACTGATCTGTGGATCTTCCCTATTCTCTTTAGTCTGATTCTAAATTGTGCAATAAGAAGTTTGTGATCTGAACTACAGTCAGCTCCAGGTCTTGTTTTTACCCTCTGTATAGATGTCTGCCACCTTTGGCTACAAAGGATGTAGTCAATCTGATTTTGGTGTCAACCATCTGGTGAAGTCCATGTATAAAGTTGTCTTTTAGGTTGCTGGAAGAGAGTGTTTGTTATGCACAGTGAATTGTCTTGGCAAAATTCTATCATCCTATGTCCTGCTTCATTTTGTTCTCCCAGACCATGCTTACCTGTAATTCCAGGTGTCATTTGACTACCCACCTTAGCATTCCAGTCTCCTGTAATGAAATAACATCTCTTTTTGGCATATTATCTAGTAGGTGCTGCAGATCCTCATAGAACTGATCTACTTCTGCTTCTTCAGAATCTGTGGTTGGGGCATATATTTGGATCACTGTGATGTTAAATGGCTTACCCTGAATTCGAATTGAAATCATTCTATCGTTTTTTGGATTGTATCCAAGCACTGCTTTAGCCACTTTATTATTAATTATGAAGGCTACTCCATTTCTTCTGTGGTCCTCTTGTCCACAGTAGTAGATCTGGCAGTCATCTGATGTGAAGTGGCCCATTCCAGTCCATTTCAGTTCACTGGCACCCAAAATATCTATATTTAATCTTGACATCTCAACAATAACCACATCCAATTTGCCCTGGCTCATAGCTCTTACATTCCAGGTTCCTATGGTGTGTTGATCTTTAGAACATCAGATTCTTCGTTCAGCATCAGCAGAGTCGGCCACTAGCCATCCTTTTGGCTTTGAGCTAGCTTTGGGCTAGTTGAACTTATCTGGGGCTAGTTGAACTTATCCTCTGTTCCTACCTAGTATCATTTTGACCATCTTCTGACCTGGGAGTCCCATCTTCCAATGGTATACCAACATATCTCTGGTTGTACTGATCCATTTAGTTTTCACGGCAAGAATACTGGGGTGAGTGGTCGTTACGTTCCCGAGGGATCATATTTAGTCTGACCTCCCTGCCATGACCTTTCCATCTTGGGTGTCCCTTCACGGTTTAGCTCATGGCATCATGAGGTGCTCAAGCTCCAGCACCACAACAAGGTAACGATCTCCTTTGCTGGAGATAAAAGTCTTAATCCCATGTAAATTAACTTCTACCTCCATATACCTACCATAGTCATCAGTCAGTATCAATTCTGGTTGTAATTGAAGGTTTATATACAAAACATAAATTCTTCACCTAAATTTTTATAAATTAAATATTCTTATCCTTTTTTGTAATATGTATTTCTTGTAGACAGATTATATCTTGTTTCAATTATTTTCAAATAATGAGATAATTTTCTTCTTTTTTGAGGAGCATTTACTTCATTTATGTTTCATGTTAGATATTTAAATTCCATAGTTATGCCAAAAAAATTTAAAAGTCAGTATCTGTAGCACCTAATGTGGTAGCTTCTTCCTCAGTTTCTTGTTGAGACTTCTGTCATATCCATTTGAATTTCTTCCATTTCCTTTTTAAATTTCTCTTAACATTCCACAAGTCCCTTAAGACCTGGCTATGTGATCAGGCATGGGGGTCTAGGAAGATAGAACTAGGGAGATTTTGCAATGGCTACCTTGCTGTGGTTAACATCATCCTCTCTTGTTTTGTGTGCTTTTTTATATTTTTTAAAATAGTTTTTAATGATGATTGTTTTATATGTATTTATTGATTTTCTTTTGAATTGAGTGTTGTACACCACCCACAGTCACTCTGTTAGATGGGTGGCTATGTAAATATGTAATAATAATAATAATAATAATAATAATAATAATAATTATTATTATTATTATTATTATTTCCTCTAAAAATTCTCTTGCTTTTTGCACTGAATTCAGTCAGAACCTCTGTTGTTTAAAGGTAAAAAATCACTCCTTCCAGTCTGTCCCATCGAAATGGTATCTTATTCTGTTTGAGTTTATTGGTGAAAAAGAAATATTCTCTTCTCTTATGCAATATTCTGATCCAGATTTCTTTAAGTAAAATTACATCTGCATTATTAATCTTCAG
Source organism: Charina bottae (assembly GCA_023362775.1). Lineage (NCBI taxonomy): Eukaryota > Metazoa > Chordata > Lepidosauria > Squamata > Charinaidae > Charina > Charina bottae. The sequence continues at coordinate 94,440,941 of JALMGJ010000004.1, read as the reverse complement.
TCTAGTTGTAAAATGCTGCTGCAAAACATGGTCTCTAGTCTTCTTCCTGACAAAGTGCACTATTATATCCCTTGGTACATTTCTTAATTTTGCAAATCATTGATTTATTTATCAAATTTCGTCACCACCCATCTCCCCCAAAATCATGTATTGATCCTATACACTTTGTCAATCTCTGTCTCTGTATCATCTTCATCCCATTCCAAAAACATTGATGAAGATTGAACAACTTTTTTTTCCCCCAGGATCCTCTGGAAATGCTCTAAGTCTCAAACAGAATTCTTTTTCTCTCAATTCCAGTAGTGCCAGATTATCCAAGTCCTTTTCCGTTCCTCTATTTATTATTTCTGTCTTATTTTCTAAAATTTCCACTTTTTCATTAATTTTTTTTACTTCTCCAGTCAGTTGTCCTACCATTTCTTCAATTGTGAAGTGATTAAGAAAATGAGGCTTTGAGCAAACTCAGTGTCCTTTAAAGGCTGTGCTGTGGGTGCAAGAGCAGTGGCTCTTCCTTAATTCCTGGCCATTCAAATCACAGTCGACCACAAGAACTTTTGATTCCTGCATTCTCCACATGAGGAGAAGCCATCGTGAGTGTAGGTGGGCGATCTCTCAGTCTCTCCTTCTCCGGAGAGGCTCTGCCAGCCAGAATTCATTGTCTGTCTGCTGGGCACTGCCACAACACCATCTCCACTTCTTCAGAGACATCTTAATCCTCCATGAATCTCATCCAGAAGCTCTACGTTGTGGCATGCTTAAAGGAGGCAGCCATAAGACCTTTACTGAAAACCCCCTCCCTTTACCCAGAAGACCTTTTAAATTATAGGCCTCACAGTTCCATCTGTATAAAATTGATTTTCTAGACCCATTTCAATCAGTTTCACTCAGAATATTGTACTGAAACTGCTTTGGTTGCCTTGGAAGATGGAGTGTGCTTTAAAGTAGATGGGGTAGATGCAGCCCTGATAGTTGTCTTGGAGCTCTTGGTGACTTTAGGTACTACTAACCAGGGTAGCCTTCTGGATCACCTACTGGGGTTGGGCCTTGGAACCTCTATTTTGCCAGGATCCCAGTCCTTCATTCAAGACATGTCTGAAGGTGGTGCTGGGGGATTACTGTTCAAAACATGTATCATTGACTTACGTTATTCCACAGGATTAAATGTTTTCCCCTATCTGTTTTACAATCTACTGTACATGAAACCACCATGGGAAAAGGTGACACCACAAGCACCCAGCCTACTGCTTCTTACCTTCTCACTTCAAGAAAGCAAACAGTACTTTTGAAGAGTGCCAAATTTGATAATAGGCTGGATGAAGGGGAGCAATGTGAAATTGCATCCAGATTACATGTCCAGGCTCTTGGTAAGCAAAATCTGGATTCTAGATCAGAGGTTAAAGCTGTTCTGAATGTCATTACTTTCCCCCAGAAGGAGGAGATTAGCAGTTCAGAAGGGTTCCTCAACTCCCAGCTGGATTTGCATGTGCTGGCTGTGGCAAGGATGGTATTTCACAGATACAGCTGGTGTACCAGCTCTGACCCTTCCTGAATTCACTGAACTTTGCAACACTTATCCATCCCTTGGTTAAAAATCCACCTTGAGTACTGCAATGTGCTTTATGTGGAACTAGCTTTGAAAAGTGTATGAAAATTGCAGAGTTAAAAATGTAGTGGCGAGACTGCTGACAGGTGTAATATACAGGGATCATACAATGCATTTACTACAAGATCTGCACTGGCTACCTATTAACTACCAGACACAATTTAAAGTGCTGGTGTTAGCCTTTAAAGCTCTAAATAATTTAACAGTTTGCTGATCTGCACAACTACCTCTCTTGTTATGTAACTGCCTGGTACTCAGAACAGCGTAAGCCCCTTTGAAGTTTTCCCTGATGACAAAAGCTTGACTACTGGTTATGTAGGAAAGGACCTTTCCCTGTGTAGTTCCCAGGTCATGGACTGCACAGCCTAAGAAGCTCTCACTGTCCCAGGATATAAGAAGAAAATTATTTAAGTTTAGTTTTGATTTTTTAACTCTGTCAATTTTGTCATGTTTCATATATTGTACTTCATTGTAGATCACCTTGATTATTGAAGTGTTGTGGCAAAAAACTGGCTCACCTAAAGCAACCAAATCATTTTGAAGAATGTTTTAGGTAAACCCATCTGTGTGACCTTATTATCATTTATTCCTTCCTACTAGGTCAGCATGCTAGCCATACTATCCCTAAGATATGGTCAGTAAATAGAAACAATTTGGTTTACTGGGCCACAGGTTCCTGACTGATTCTTCTCCCTGTTGCCACTCAGGGTCAATTCAGCTTGCTGTGAATGTTTTCTTACAAGGGCACTTTAAGCAGTTCATGAGGGGAGGGTGGCAGGGGGATCTCATAGGTTTGGTATTGAATACAGCTTACATATGTATCGGGGGTACCTTTTACCACCACAAAGGCAAGGTAAAAATTCAATAATAAAATAAATAAAATATTCATTGAAAACCTCCTCCCTCCTTCCCTTCCTTCCACCAGCTTGGTTTCCTAATGACTAATTTAAATCCCACTGACTTCAGTAGATATATTCTAAGCATGATTAAATATGGATCCAACTTATGGACATCAAACAGGGCCCTTGGGAGAATCTCCTGGTATGTATTGTGACATCAAAAGAATAATTGCAAACGATTCTAAAGAGGATTTGATGTATTTGCCATTTTTCACTAGGTGAAACAGCCATTTTTTCTCTTCTATTTCATCTATTAGTGATGCTAAATTTATATAGTGAAAATTCAAAATATGGAAGATGAGTAGAAATGTTAGTGAAGTTGCGACTTTTTGTTCTAACTTTATATCTGAACAAGAGATTTACGTGCTATATAGTTTTAGTAGTCACAAATGGAAATCATCAGATGGTGTGGGTAAATTTTTATGGTTTGGTCAATGATAAACCAAATGATGGTTTTGCTAATTTTGGGAGGTCATAGGTAAACCAGAAAACAGTTGCTGGAGATTTAAGTTTAGTTTTGGATCCATTATTAGACTGGAATAAGATTTCTAAATACACAAAATTGCAATACTGTCTATACATGCATTCAGGAATTTAATTTACTAAACACATGGAGACTGCTTAATCTCAACAGTCAAAAGTATACTTTATTATCTAGCTCACATGGCATATATTCAGGACTGCATTATTTTTTAATATCACACTCAATGGTTAATTTAGTTCAAATATGTAACATTAGTTCAATTTTAATTCCTGATCATGCACCTCTAGCAACGTTATTGAACTAAAATAATCCTGATTAGTGCAGAAAGTAATTTAAGACCATACATCAGAAACATATCAGAAACTAACAATAGACTGTTACAACCACATGGCATCACCGTAGCACATAAACCAACCAAAAACCTTCAAAACATCGTAAGTAACCCAAAAGACCCAGTAGCCCAAGAAGAAAAAACAGGAGTTATCTAAAACATGCAGTGTAAGGACTGTAGCAGCCACTATGTAGGACAGATGGGCAGAAGACTAGCAGAGCACATCCACGAACACCAACTAGCAGTCAGAAGACAGAATGAAAACTCCTTAATCTCACAACACATGGACAGACTCAACCATACTTTCAACTGGGAAACCGTGAGCATCTTAAACCAAGCCAAATCCAAAAATGCTAAAGAATTCCTGGAAGCTTGGCACTCAGACAAAGCAGCCATCAACAGAGACATAGAGGAAAACATTTACATACCTTTCATAAGGGGCAATAGAAAAGCCAAAAGATCAGAACACCTCCTTGCCAGCAATCAACACCCAGACATGCAAAGATTAACACCGGGATTAGCACCAGAGGAACAATAAAACAGCACAATAGACCCTAATCAAGGAACTATTAACTCAGTCAATCAACCAAACAGCAAACAACAGCCTGACCAAGGAACTACCAAGGAGAGTACAACACCTCCACCAACAGAGAAAGGAGAAGCCAGGGTATATAAACAGAGAGCAAGTCCCACTCCCGTTTTGCACTGAAGATGTTGCCTAACCTGGCAATGAAATGTCTGCAAGAAAACAGCAAGGCTCAGAGAGCACCAAGGACTCCACAATTTAAGACTTCTTTGCTGAATATTTAGAGTTTGTGAAATAACAAAAGAATATAGATTTTCCCCCAAGTGAATAGAAGTTCAACTAATTTGGGAATACATTGTGATACATTTAAAATGTTTTTATGTGTGTGTGGTGGTGGTGGTAGTAGTAGTAAGATAATAGCATATGTCTCCTGGTGGGGGGAAAAAGATGCATGACTGACAACAAAGAACACCTAAAGTAGAAGTAAAGTAAACACTGAAAGAATATGTCACAGAGCACAGTCAGGAAGCATATCACACTTTCTGATCTACTAAGCTAGACTTAATCTGTTATGTACTTTGGACATGGAATATTTTTAAAAAATGAAACGTGTATTAGGAGCAGGAAGAAAACCTTGGGAAATACTTGACCTCTCATTTGAAACATTTACAACAAAGTAAAATAATACCTTTAAGAAGACTCCATGTTCAAATAACTTCTCCATCTGTAACCATCTTTTCCATGGGTACTGACCAGGGTTGCTAGATGAAGTAGTCTAAATGATCTAGAGGGTACCAGTTTGAGGAAGTCTACTTTGGGGCCTTTTCCACCCATTCTCATCCTCTGTCTTGCAGAGGTCACATAAGGGATAAAATGGAGAAAAAATTAAGTATCTAGATAGATAGATGAGAGAGCATAGAAAAATCTGGAATGGAGGGGATTCTCCTGGATAAAACAGTAAGCAGAGATTGTTACTCATGGACAAATGATCTTCAGTAGAATATTTTTTTTTCCCAAGTGCAAGAAGAATTGTAACTTAGTAAATAAAGGCAGAGATATTGGAAGTGTGGATTATGTACACAGCCCCATCTTTGCCCTGAATGGAGCTTCTGCCTAATAAAATAGACATATAAACATTATTTACCTTTGGCACTGCCAATCAGAGCACCAGAAAAATATAACACAAAAGGGAGAAAGTTGTAAATGTTTATGTTCCAAGTAGATTGGGTATTCTAACAGGAAAGCAAATAAGTTGGCAATGTGTCAGTGAGAGAGCAAAATAATGGAGAAAGATGCAAAGAGCAGAACAATAAACAATAAAAAACTGGAATAACTTAAAAGCAAATATGTGTTTATATTTTAGTATTTCTCTCCATTCTAATTGCTTTTCCAGCCTAACAATACCTAGTAATGTTCGCAGCTCCGATATGGATTATTAAAAGAAAAAAATGGTAGGTTTCCCTTATATCTGAACTCTCAGGACATAGTTCACTTTCTTCCTTGCACTAGGAACCTGTAACTTTTCTACCATTTAGAAGGAGAAGCATACTCTCCTTCTTAATGTCTCCTTTAACAGTGAACCTCTTTTTTCCCCCACTTCATTCTTACAACACCCAAGGAAAGAGCATCTTCAGCAGCATCTCAGCCCCAACCCACTATTAGCTCTTTGGCTCTCCATTTCCAAGGGATGTTAAAAGATCTAGTTTTATTATTTCACCTACCACTACTTCTCCCATCCTGGCTGTGAGGGCAAGTACCACTGACCACTTAAAAAGTTATAGTTTATCCCAGCGTGGTACATTCTAGAGCTGGCCTGAGAGATTTTGCTATCTGTCCCCTACTCACCTTCTCTGTGTCAAAATTGTATTAAAGGACAGCAAAGTCACTTTGGCACCTTGAAGCATTAAAAAACGTTACCTCCATAGCATTTATTTATTTATTTATTTATCACATTTATAGCCCGCCCATCTCCCTCACGAGGGACCCTGGGCGGTTATACAGGAAGTCCTCGACTTACAATCACAATTGGGACTGAAATTTCCATTGTAAGTCATTGTGGTTGTAAGTCGTCACCAAGTGACCGGACCCAATTTTATGACCATTTTTACGGTGGTTGTTAAGCGAATCCAGCTTCCCCAATGAGTCTGTCGCTTGAAAATGACAAAAAAGTCACAAAACGTGATCAAGTGACCGCAGGACGCTGCAACTGTTCATAAATGCAAGCCAGTTGTCAAGTGCTTGAAATGCAGTCATATGACCTCAGGTGGATGCGACGTTTTGCAATGCTCGGAAGTGCTTTACAGGCTTTAAAGCTCCCATTCTGAGGCCATCGTATCTCTGTACCAACGTTAAACAAATAGTCATAAGTCTGGCCTAGTGTGGCAGATAAATGATAGATAGATAGATAGATAGATAGATAGATAGATAGATAGATAGATAGACAGACAGACAGACAGACAGACAGACAGACAGACAGACAGACATGAATTTGTTACATTTTCTCTTCAGTTTCTAGACTAGAATCTCTTACAAGAGAGATGCTTATTTTACAAAAACATAGAACTTAATCGTACTCAGCCCTTATGCAGAGAATTAAGGATGATTTCCTGAAAACCGCTCCCCCATTTTCTTTCATACCTATATGCTTCTGTAATTCACATTACAGAATAACCATAACAAACATTATGGTGTTAGTTAATCAAAAGGTATAAGACAATTTGCAAAAAAAACCCAATCATTGCTTTGTAGACTCATAACAAAGCCTTTATTTCAATGAATGACATAATTGATAAGGAGGGTTATTTTCCACACGAGGAGCCTCTCAAAGCAACCATTGCAATGATGAAAATAAATCCCCTTTATTTAATTATGAAGAAAGTTGTGCATTGAAGACATTGATTGGGATGCAATGAGATTAAATGCTGCAAATTAATATGCCACTTTAGGAATAATACATGGATGGTTTGTCTTCACCCAGCTAGACATATGAACACAGAAGCTAAAAACTATATTCAGTCTGAGAGGCTTTTGATAATAGAACCAATCAGCCAAAATTTTTCCTATCACCCAGCCAGCCTACCAAAAAGAGAGGCCAAGACAGCGAGAGAGCTGCTATTGCTGCTATTAGCAGAAGGTGACGTATCTGCAGTTGACTCTGCATAAAGATTGTGAGATGTGCTGCCTCAATCTCAGGAGTGACATTTTTGCCATTTCATATTAGCCTGATTTTAGTTGCAAACAGAGATAGACCACAAGCTGACCAACAGATGTTGTGGAGCTCAGCTCCCATCAGCCCTAGTCAATGATGTTCACTGATGAAAGTTTCTGAGAGTTCTAAGCCAGTATCTGGAGGGCAATGGATGCTCACTCTTGCTCCATTGGAACATGAAATAATAAAATGCCATTACAATATCTTAGAAATGCACTTTATAAATTAGAATCAGTTTCACTGTTCTTATTGTCGGATTATAACCCTGCTTTGATATTTATGAACCACACTATTCTCACAAGTTTTCTGCTCTGGTTCATTTTTAAAAAAATTCTTTAAGACTAAAGCATTTAGAGCCACTTTGGTGTACTGGTTGAGGCATCAGGCTAGAAATTGGGAGACCCTGAGTTCTAGTTCCACCTTGGGCACAAAGCCAGATAGGTGACCTTGAGCCAGTCACTTTCTCTCATTCCTAGGAAGGAGGCAGTGGCAAACCAGTTCTGAAAAACCTTGCCAAGAAAACTGCAGGGACTCGTCCAGGAAGTTTCTGAGAATTGGACACAATTGAATGGATTTTTCCCCCCAAAAAGCATTTATATTCACCTGCGTTTTTTCTTCCAGTCCCCATTTAATTTAGTAAAAGACAAATTGCTTCAGAAATATATTTCATAGGGAAAGAAATTTTAAGAGAAATTCTCAAGGGTTGAGTCACATATTCTTGTACTTAGTTACTAGGGGGATAGGAGATAAGTCTTTTATTATATGAGCTTCTCTCCAACCATCTGCAACTCTCTTGCTCCCTTATCTTTTAGTTAATTATCGATGGTAGAAATTGTGAAAGAATGCCTTCCATGGAATTTGTTCAGACTGGGAAGTGTAAGTAGCTAGGGTGGTTTCAGAGTGATATGCAACAGAAAACAAACAAACAAACAAACAAAAAGAGCAGTAGCCCTCACCACCACCTGCAACAGTAAAGTTTACCTCAAAAAAATAACCAAAAGAAATTCATTAAAAAATGTCAAGTGCCTTGAGAAGAAGATAGTAAACAGAAGCTTAATTTGCAAGAAATAACTCTTTTTTTTAGAAATTGCAAGGCAGATTTCAGAGAATTACTTCCATCTTCTCTTCTTCTTCATCTTATCTCTTTTCCCCTGAACACGTGTGTGTGTTTGTGTGTGTGTGTGTGTGTGTGTGTGTGTGTGTGTGTGTGTGTCTGAGGGCTCTTAAAGGTAGAGAAGACAGGATTTCCCCTTCTCCATCACTTCTTTTCATTAACATACATTGATATTAGTGCATACAAACTAGATTATTTTGCATCATACTTCTCATAAATTTTAGTAGATTTTTAGGCAATCCTCTGTTCACATAATTCCATAAGTAGATCTTAGTGAATTTAACTTCTTATTTTCTTGTGCCCGAAATATAACCTTTCCAAGCAATGCTATTTGTTTGGCATCCATAAGAGGGCATTATTACAGCTTTAACAAACATGAAGCTGTGCTTCATAAAATTAGCTTCTCTCTCCCATTATAATTTCTCTTTTATTTAAATGTTGTTAGATTCATCCTCTTTTCTTTTCTTTTTTTAATATATCCTTGAAACACATTATGAGACTTCATTTCTATTTCCTTTTAATAATGTACAGGGAGCATATTTGAAAAAGCAAAATAATCTAGATGGTATTATAAAGCTTCACTTTCCTGTGAAAAATACAAAAATGGTCCTGCTTTTCTGAGCTGCTGCATCACAATGAGTGGATTTTTCTCCAGCAAAGAGATAACCATTTTCTTTCCTTTGCCACTGCAATTATTTGGAGCTCATCATCTTGCAAAGCCTTGTCCTACTGTTCTGAATAAATGAGTGGCTATAGTATATGCTCTAGCAAAACATGAAGCTCTCCCTGCTTTCAGACGTTGTCAAGTAAAAAAGAAGGAAAATGAAAATGTGAATAAAATTAAGCTTATTCTATTATAGGTCCAACTGTCCTATTCATGTCAGGAATAGTTACTGAATTTAAAAAAGGAAGTAATGATAAACTGGGCTCCATCACCATGCATAGCACACCAGTATCTCTTAGAAATAGAAAAGTTACTATTTAACAACTCTAATTACTCAGATCATACATTCCTCTACTCCAAGGTCCCTTCCAACCCTATGATTTTATGATTCTATGAACCCTCAGTTAATCAATGCCATCCAATGCTTTGGCAAAAAATTATATACTTAAACATGAGAATCCATTGAAAGCCTACCCCAACAAAAATCCAACAAAAAGCTTGGAGCTTTAGTATAATATAAATATAATATGTTCCCTTTGTGAACATATACTGTAATCTGCCTTATTGACAGACATTTTGCTACTTCATTATAAAGTCAGGATGCTATATTGATGGAGAATGGAAAGAGGTAGACGGAATTAGGTTGATGTGAGAAGTCTTTCAAGGCCAGGCCTATCATTAGGCAAAGGAGCTAATGAGCCTCAGGCAGCAATTGTTGGGAGGTGGCAAAAAGGCGTTGGAAAATAGAGCTGGGTGTCATTTGGCCTCCCATTACTCCCAAAGCTGACTTGCTGCATTAAGATGCAGGAAAAGATGTTGTCTCATTGTCATCATCATCAAAGGAAGATTCAGGTGGGTTGGCTTTTGCATGCAGAAGAGTACAGAATATTAACTTGCTGTTTGCCTCTGGCAACAAACTATCCTGGGCCGCATCTATTCCTGACAGAGTTGGATCAAAGCAACTCATCCACAGGGAGAGGAAAAAGAAATACATTTTAAGTTATGGAAAGCAAAATATGAGAGAAGGAGAGGGGGGGGAGGGAAGGAACGTACAACATGGCAAGTTGTAGAAAGCTGAAATGAAAGCACACCATTAAAAAATTGCATATCGTATATATAGCTCACCAGTGAACAGAAAACACGTCCACTTGAAAAAACAGTAACTTTTGCTAAAAAGGAAAATAACGACAACCAGCAGAGAATGTTGATGAAGAGACCAATAGGATTCCAATCTTTGGGATCATTTTCAAAGTATTAACTAAATTTAATACGATAGCAGTCCTAGGAGGTAATTAGATTGAGAGATACCCAAACATAATACCACATTAATTACAAAGCTGCTGTCATAAATAGAAAACAAAACCTAATTATTTTAAAGATTAGATTGTATAAAGACGCTAGTTATTTAGAAAGCTGAAGCATTTTCATTCTTTTTCTTTCTATGGATAAAAGAAAATATATGCCTCTCTATGCACCACCACTGATTACTTCATTTAGGATCTTGGTAAGATCAGTTCTTTGGCTCATGATAAATGGGTCTTTTTCCTTGTTGACTCCGTTGCCTTCATTTCTGCTAATGAATAGTTTCTAGGAAGAAAGATGCATATGGAAGTAGCAGTGGAGATAGATCTCACAGTCGATGTGAGAGAGAACACGTGAGACCTTAAGGCTTACCCCTTCTGAAGCAGTTTGCAGAAGATGTCTTGACATCATTCTGTAGGTTTTCTTTCATCATTCATTTATACTGACAGAGTTAATCTGGTTTGTGAATTGTGCAAGATGAAATGTCTCTCCACATGATTAAAAGAATGCATAAAACAGGAAAAGGCAGGTTGCAACCACAGGGCCTCGCGAAATTCTTAAGCTTCATTTTTATGGCCCCATCCTCCTCTGAATAAGCCATTGAATTTTGGCAGTGCCTTTTCCCATAATATGGGGCCCTGGTATATAGTAATCTTAACATCATTTTAATTCCTCCACTCAAGAGTGAGAAGGAAGGATATAAAAAATTACTGAGGGAAACAGTTTGAGAGCTAGAGTTTCCCAGGGCAGGAATGTCAAATATATCAATAATCAACTGCCACATCACACTAAGCATGAGAATTGCAAAACAAAGTGTCCATTAAGCCATGTGGGAGAAAGAAGTGTTAGTTTTAAATTGCAGAAATTGTATAGGAGGACTGCACTTTCATTTTGGCAGATGGCAAACAACTAATTTAAATGGATTCAATCTACAATAAAGTTTCTTACATTAACTAGGCATAACATGTTGTGGCTAGAGGAAAGTCATAGCCTGCCCGCTTGAAAGTCAGAATGAGGCCTACCAAGGAAATCCACTGATTGCCAACTGATGGACCAGTTAGCCAAGCAGGGGGTAGAAGCCACCATAATCACAGAATATGCCGTCTCCCAGGAGAAACCCCAGCATATGCAGGAACAGCAACAGTTACATTGACTGCCATGGAAATAATCAATGGTGATTGCCTGACAATTGCCAGACAATACAATTGACATCTAAGAAAGTTTACTGCCTTACTTATTCAAAGTGAACTATTTGTTTCTGAGTCAGAGGACTGACTAATTCAGGGTGGGTTTCTTAATAAGCCTCATGACTGAGAGGCAGGACAAGTGTTGGTACAGAGTATGCTACTCAGTTTCAATTGCTGGCACAGGATATAGGATGGAATAGGATAGAGTAGCCTTAACTGAGCATCTTAAAGAGGGCATGTCTGATGAAAAACAAAATAAACTAGATGTCAGGAGACCCAGACATGAGGACTGAATTGATTCAAATCTGCCTGAGCATTAAGAGAAGCTCAAGGAACTGTGAGTGTGTCCTGCTGGTGTAATGAGAATAACCTTGGAAGTCAGGTGGAAGAACTGCAGACTAAACAATGGTCAGACAAGCAGCAGCTGAGCCTGCAGAAAGAATGTGGGCATGACAAACAACTCAGAAAGGACCCTCCCAAGTTTCTTGGACTGTAAAGGCAAGGGCAGGCAGAAAGATATACTTTCAGACATGCAAGATTCTGTTAATGTAACTTTACAATAAAGTTAGAACTAGTACTTCTGGGTGTGCTCCTTGTCTGGACTACCTCACAAGGCTGACAGCTGGGAAAAGAAGGAAACTGGAGACCTCAGAAACTGAACCCATGCATTTGGGATCCATCAGAACTCTGCTCACTGCTCAAGGGAAATTGCACCATACACACATACATGGCTTTTGCTTATACTGTGGAGAATCTGTCCATTTCACGTGAGGGTACCCTGCTAACACCCCTCTTCAAGCTTCAGTAAAGTGCCATAATTAGCTTTGCCAGCTAATGCCTTACCTGTTCACAATCAGACATGCCATGAAAAAAATGCAGTCCCAGATTCCAAGGGCTGTGAGGCTGGGGCAACTAGAAGTTGATGAGAGCTCAGAGTTGCAGAGAAACTGATTGATAGTTGCATGCAAACCTGGACTGGAACTGGAACTGGAACTGGAATCCACCTAAAAGACTTTAGCATTACTGGCAATATCTCCCCTCCCATTATTGTTGAAACAATTGAATATGGTGAACTACTACAGCTCACCTTTGGCAATTTACTTGGCTTCCCAATTTCATTTCTCAGCAGGAAAATAGACTCACAATCCACATACTCATCTTCAACTGCCTTGGATACAAGGCTCATAGCTTGCAAAAGATTAGACCTTTTAAATCACTGATTCACTGGAGGGGAGCTCCTCAACCTTGCTCTCCAAATATTTGAATTATGGAGATGTGTTTACAAAAACAGGCCCAAACTCTTCTCCATTCTGTGATTGCACAATTAATTTTCCCCAGGAACTCAGGTCCCCACTCATTACCCCTATCCAGTATGTGAGGCAACGTTGGCTTGTCCAAAAGAAGTAACTGTTGAGACTTTACAAATGGATTTATTTACCTTTTCTCCCTCCCTACTAGTGCATCCACCTTTTTTGTCACAAAGAGGGGTATCTTCCTTCATGTATTCAATGATTTGCCACTCCTTATCTCCTTAAGGCTTAGGATTCCTCATTTAGGACTTTAACAGCAGATTGGAAGACATTAGTTTACATTGCATTGGACCTAAGAGTGGTATACAGTATAATTCATATAATGGAGAGGAGTGAGTACTTGAAAGACTTTGCTGCTATTATGGGGAATTTCAATATATGGTCATCCCTTGACTATAAAGGGATATAAAGATATATTTAGTCTATAAAGACTAAAACATACAAATGTTATACTGCACATCCATGAACCGCACCTTCAGTTATAGCACACAATCCTCCCCTGCCACGCAGAACAGGTAGGTCTTCAACATTTTCCTGAAATCCAAGAAGGACAAAACTTGAATGGACCTGTACTGGGTGGGAATTCCAAAGATTGGAGGCTGAAAATCGTAAGTACAAAGCTCAAAAACTCAAAGAAAAAAAGAAAGAGGAGGATGCCTTTTTGAAATTCCTAACAAAATCGGAAGATGAGCCATACTATAGGGGGCACCAGAATACGACTTTGTCTACGGCGCCAAAATGTCTAGAGCTGACCCTGTCCATATCCTTAGCATCAACAGTTCATATCATTTCAATGCGTTCTTTACAAAATCTTGCTACAAAAACCATGAGATCTTTCACCAAAGGCTTGCATTTACTTTTTCATTTCATGATAAGCATAAATTTGAAGGGTTTCCAATTGAAGGTTTCTATTTATTTGTTGTTGTGCAACTTGTTCTACTTTCTTAAATACTTGTTCCCACTATATGTTAACTTTATCACATGGGCACCACCTATAGCAGTATGAAATCAGAATTTACACTGGTAGAATGGAAAATACTTGGCTTGGTAACAGTGCTATATTTATTTATTATGATTTATAACCTGCCTTTATTTTTATACCACTCAATTAGCATGCATAATGCTACTCTTATAGGGAAATGTGTACCCGCCAGTGGTTACATAGACCTTTCTCCTTTCCCCAGGTTTCTAAAACAACCTCGAACCTCTAACGTCAGCCCTACAGTCCTCCAAAGTGGCTCACCTTTTATCAGAAATTGGGCAACTGACACCATGAGTATCATGATTGAAAGATAACCTAGATGAGGTCTTCATTCATTCATTCATTCATACATACATACATACATACATACATGTATATGGCTGCCCACCTATCCAGTGAAACTCTGGGTGGGTGAACAACATAAAACAAATCCAATCCATACAGCTGATATGGCAGTGTATTTCTCTAGACAGATGGTTTTGGGGGACTTCAACCTACCTTCTCTGGCCCTGAGTTGGGGATGACTTGGGAGTTCATGGCCACCATGGCCACCATGGACCTGATCCAACTTATTAGGGGCCCAACTCACAACAGTGGTCACACATTAGATCTGGTTTTTGTCTTGGGGCAGTGGCAGTGTAATCTGGGGTTGGGAGATGTTATCATCAGCCCCTTATCATGGACAGATCACTGATATGGCCCTGCTGGACTTGTCTCCCCTCATGGCCTTGGAGTACTCTGTGGCTGCTCCTCAATGCAGGGAGGAAGGGCCTATTCAATCAGCCCACCCTAAGTGCCTGATTTATTTATTTATTTATTTATTTATTTATATTTCAATTTATTCCCCGCCCATCTCCCATGCAAGGGACTCTGGGCAATACAATAATTAAACATTTAAAAGCTATACAAAATAGAAAATATCTAAAATACACAATCAATATAAAATAAATAAAATCCAAGATGGATTGGGAACCGTAGCATAGATCCTGTTGCTACGGGGCCAACCAACCCCAGGAGGCACTACCGCCTCCGTTGTCCCAGGCCAGGCGGCAGAGCCAGGTCTTAAGGGCCTTCCGAAAGGCCAGGAGTGAAGGGGCCAGTCTCACCTCCGGGGGCAAGATATTCCGTAAGGCTGATGGGGCTTTAGATGGAATTCGTGATTATTCCCATTATTATTCCCCTTCCCAGATTATTTTGCTGGTACATGGTTTGACTAAGACCTTAGCTGGGGATGTATGCGCCATCTAAGGGCCTTAGATCAGATCGCACCTATGCAGACTCTTTTTCATTCATGGATTCCATCGAGCCCCCTTGTTTATGGAACAGCTCTGGGAAATGTAACAATGCAAGAGATGCCAAGAGCACTGGAGGAAGGCAGAGAGAATTTTATTGGGCACAGTTGAGAGACTTTATTAGGACTTACCTCATGGTGATAAGAACAGTGAAGAGGGCTTAATTATTCACTGAAGTTGAAGTCTGCAAGTAGTTAGCCACTGGCCCTTCTTTCGGTGATATAGGGGAATACTTGTTAGGCAACTGTGAGCACTATTCTAGATATGTCTAGGATAAAGTTGCTTGGATTCACTCTGTGTTGAATTCTGGCTGGGAGGGCCCGATGGAATTGACTGACTGAGGCACATCTTAGTTCAGTTATTTTGGTGGTGTTTCAGCTGGTTGGTCCCAAGGAAGTGACAGGGTCTTTGAGGCTATGAGCTCTGCCATCTGTGTTCTGGACCCAAGCCCTCCTGGGTTGAGACTGGGTCCAAGCAGTAATTAATGCCTCTTTGCAGGAAGGGGTGGTTTTGCCTGCCTTGGAGGAGGTGGTGGTTCACCCTGTTCGGAAAAGACCATGTTTGGACCCAACTATTTCATACAACTTTCATCCAATCTGTACCTTCCTTGCCTTCCAGAAAGCCATTAAGATCTAGCTTTTCTCTCAGACACTTGAGAGGATGGGAAGTGAACCCATCATTTGTATTTTTGAGAAGATAGTGTTATGGTGTTTGGTGCTGTGTAAGAGGTTTTTTTTTTAATCTTCTTATTTACAGTACATATCTGTTTGTTAGTCACCTAGAATTATTTTAGATAATAGGAACAGCCATATAAATATTTCTAATAAAGAAATTAATAAAATATGAAGAAAGTTGAACAGGACTAGAAATGCACTGGGGGTACTTAGAAATGGGACAGATGACAATGTGGCAGTCTCCACATTTCATTCATTCACTCACTCACTCACTCACTCACTAATTCAATTTGGGTGTCGCTCACTCCTGAAGGCTTTAGGTGACTAACAATTAAAAAGAAACTTGGAAAACAACAGAAAAAAGCATTTATTTATTTATTTATTAGACTTTTATCACCACGCCATCTCCCCCACAGGGGACTTTGGGCGGTTTACAAACATAAAAATTAAAATTCTACTAAAAATATACAATACAATATATAATTACTTATTATTATAAATTAAATAGAAAATCCAAGCAGGCGATCTCAACCAACCTAGGACCCACATGATCTTAAAAGGGCTCTAAGACACCAACCATACCCATGAGGAGCTATTCCTATTTCCGTCCCACGCGAGGCGGCAAAACCAGGTCTTTAAATTCTTCCGGAAGGATAGGAGTGATGGGGCCTGCCTCACCTCCGGGGGCAGAATGTTCCAAAAGCATGCCTTTCTCCTGTGTTTGATGGAACAGCCAGGTTTTAAGCGCTCTCCTGAACCCAGAAAGGAAGGAGCAAACTGGATCTGCATAAGGAGGGAATTCCAGAGTACTTTTTTTCATAACTCCAATAATGTATAGTGAGAAAAAGGTTAACAGTATGATGTGATATTTAATACCACTATATGCATTAATCATGCAAAAGGGTATAAAGTCATAAAGTTGGAAGCTACCAATAGGTCCTTCTATCATTTATGGTGGACTTGTGGAAAAGCTAAGAAATTCTGGAATCAAATATGTATTATTATTCAAAAGATTCTCAAAGTGGACTTACAATTGAAACCGGACCTGTTTCTCTTGGGATTGATGGACCAACAATCTGAGAAGCAACATGGAATTTTGTTCTTATATATAATAACAGCAGCAAGACTCTTATACGCTCAAAGATGGAAGGATCCACAAATTCCCTCAATGGAGGATTGGATGATTAAGTTAGTAGAACTGGCACAAATGGCTAAACTGACAGCATTGATAAGAAAAAATACTGTAACTGGATTTGTTTCTATTTGGAAGCTGTTTTTGAACTATTTGCTTGTAACGGAAAAATGAAGGGATCATGTGTTGGTCATAGTCCCTCATGTCTGCTGTGATACCAAGTCTAGGCTTGCGTACCAAGTGTGAAGTGAGAATCTTCCCTTGGTAAACCTTTTAAATAATTGACAGTCTGAAATGAAGCAGAGAAAACTCAGGAAACAGAAACGCAAGGAAATATGCTTGAAAAGTGACCACATTTCTGTTTGTTGCATTCAGAACCTGTTCGTCTTCCTTTCCAGAAATTAATATCCCATACAACTGAAAGAAAAGCTCTAGGCTATTTTATTTTTCATTAAGGTAACCCAATAATTTAAACAATCATTCAAAGCCAAGAGATATGACTCCATAGATTCTAGTTCTTTATTCTTTTGTTATTTGTTGTGTTACTTAATTTTCTGAAATGACTGATGCATTTTTCACCTTAGAAGCAGTCACAGACTCTTGCCTGGAGTGATGGTTGTGAAGGAAAACTATTCTAATATCTACCCAGAACTGGAAAAAAAAACAATTGAATATACCCTGTGTAATTAATATTTGGTAACAGATGATTGTGCAGTGCAGTGTTTTGTATACAGATGGCCTTTGGAAATCTGAAAGTTTTGGGTAGATTTTTTTGTGAATAAATAGTGTAATTTCTGATGTTCACAAAAATCTCTGCTTGGGCATTTTAAAGTATAAGCTTTTACATGTCAGCTCCCAGATGTGGGCATACAGTTACAGTCTATGCTTTTTAAACTCCACAATAACTGTAATTGAATGATGCATAAATTGGTGCACAGTTCTCTCCTCCTTTTCTGGTAGTCCTATATAAGAACATACAAATCTACTTTGTAGTGAGTAAAATCATTTAATCTAGTATTGCTAACATTGATTAACAGAGGTAGGTTTTTTTAAAAAGGATTTCAAGCAGCAAGATTTTTCACCCTTAGCTGGAAACACAGACATTGAAACTGAAATCTATTACATGTGAATCATCATATCTAACACTGCTCAATAGCTCAATAGCTCATTGTCTATGTGAGAGCATTCTAGTTAGGGTGGAAAGCCTATAACTTCTGACCATGGTTGCTGAACAGCCCAGTTCCACACCATTCTGAGTTGATAAAATCATGAAAGATGTTACCATTAAAGAAAACAAGACACCACCTAAATCCCTTCCCCCGAAATATAATGTTACCCTATTCACATCATGGTCCTCAACTTCCTAAGAATATTAAGTGTGCCCTTGGCCATCAGAAGATTATCCTTTTCTTATAAATGCTTTCCTTGTTGTTGTTTTCGTGTCAGAAGCTTTCGCTTCTGTAGTGAAAGGATTTGCCGGTGATATCACCGTTGCCTGGGGGATGCCCAAGGAGGCTCCTTTCATGTCCCTGTGATTTTTCCCACCGAAGTGGTACCTAATTTATCTACTCGCATTTGCATGCTTTTGAACTGCTAGGTTGACAGAATGCTTTCCTTAATTATATTTGTATACAGATAATCAATTCAAGAATGCACAATCAAATTATAAGTTAAAAAATAAGACAAGATATATTATTGGGACATTGCTATGTGATAAAAATACATCTAATATTCAGCTACATATATGAAAGTTGCTTTAATATTTATAGACTCTACAGATTGTAAATTTTATTTATATTTTAGGAAAACTTGAATATTCCATATTTTATCTAATAAATATTATGGAGCTTGATGTAATCATGATTTTTTTTAACCTTACCCCTATATGGATTCAGGTATTAAAGTAGCCCTAGAGAAATCTACAATACTCTTTACGTTTTTAAAAGTATTTTAAAAAATAAGAAGAAATTGAGATATAGAAACTTTGTTTATCTCAAAGATTCTTATGACCGGGTTGATAGAAAGTGCCATGGTTGAACAGATGGGTTTCTCCCTTAAGAAAGGAGCAAAAACAAATTTGAACTTCATAGTGAGAAAAAAAAAGTATCCTGGCTGAAGCTCACACCAATGAATTTTTCTGTCAAGCAATTACCTGTCTGTTTTGGCATAAGCTTATTGTTCTCTTCCAGGCCCTTTAAGCCATTTCAAATGGACTGTTATATTACTAAAATACAAGTGACACAAGGCATTAGTAAAATTATGACACTCTACTTCATTGCACTATAATGGCCTTTTCTTTGATATTTATGAAGTTCTGAAATGTGATTTCAAATTGATCTATGACTAATCAATTCACTAATTAAAAGTCAAGTAGTTAATCAACTAAATAATCCTTAATTAGTTGACAGCATGAACTTAACAAATGGATAACATTTCATAAACCATCAGTGCACAAAGTCTGCTTACCCTCATATTATGATATTCACTCTGAGCTGAAACATTTGCTGAGACCATTCAGACTGGAATTTGTAAGGTGAAAACTAATAATGATCAAAACATGTAGTTTTTCTCCCACTTTTCATAAATTGAGGTTCTTTCCCTACCAGGAATAAATAACAAATCCATTTTTGCCATTTACAAAGCTCTGTGTTAGAGTTCTGACCAGTTTCTGTGCCAAAAGAGGAAAACATTAATTAAACATTAATTGCTGAGAGAAAAAATAATAATTAAACATTAAGTAACTCAGTTTTAGCCTTGCTGCTTTCTAATCAACATTCATTGGGTTAATGATTTTGTTACAATTTTGGATGGTGTGTAATAGGCAGAAGACAATTGATGCATTCATGTGACATTGCTGAGACACACTGTTTCCAGATCTAATTCAAGTTGTTGGTACTGCTCTTTTAATGATTAGGTTAGCACCCAAATGTTTTCCAATATTGTTAGGCTTAAACTGGTACATACCAGGTTAGCTTGCTTTTCTTTGGAATGGTAGATTCCTCATCTACCATTATAAACTATTGGCTCTGTCTGATTGTCACCATGCTCATTTCTTTGTGAGTGTCAGGATAATTAGAATAGTCCAGTTCAAACTGTCAAAAGCCTTCTCTGCATCTAAAAAGATCACTGTGGTTTGTTTCATTATTTTGTTCCAAATATTCCAAAATACCCAACAGAGAACATTGTCTTTTAACCAAAGATGGAAAAACCTTGGTACTGGAAGGCCCAAACACCCAAAGACACTCAGTCTTGCTTGGGTTGAGCTGGAACCCATTGCACCCCATCCAGGCCCCTACAGCCTCCAGGCACTGAAATAGGACATCCACAGCATCACTCAGACAGCCTGGGGAAGAGATATAAAGCTGGGTATCATCAGCATACTGATGTTATGTTCTAGCCTTAAAGAGAATTTTTATAAAATGATGCATTGTTGGTATTTGTCACCAGAGAAATTGTCTAGAATGTATAAAGGTATTTTGAATCTTTGCTGGAAATGTGAACAGACATTTTATCATGTTTGGTGGACATATAAAAATGTCAGCTGGCACGGACATATATAAAAAAGCCCAAAAATTTTGGATACAAATACATACATTAATTCAGAAGATTTTAAAGGTTAGAGTACAACTGAAACCAGAGACTTTTCTTTTGGGACGAATGGTCAGGCAACTAGAAAAAAGCCATGAACTTTGTTTTTATATATGACAACTGCAGCAAGACTATTATATGCTCAAAAGTGGAAAGGTTTGGCACTACCCACAAAGGAGGAATGCCTGGTGAAGATGATGGAACTTGCAGAGATTGCTAAATTAACATGCTTGATTAGAGAAAATACAATAAGTACATTTATGGCTGACTGGAAGCCCCTTATAGACTTTTTGCATGAAACAGAAAAAAAAATGCATTTATGACTTGTGGTTTGATGATTAGGAAAACAATGGATAATAGAAAAAAAGTGAGCTTTTTTGTAATCATAGAGTAAAAGATAATTTTGTAATAATACTTTTATTTGCCGCAGAGAAAATCAGAAGCTTCTTTTTATTTCTTTTTATTCTTTCTCACTGCACTTTTGTTTTTTGTTTTTTCTTCCTCTCTTTCTTTCTTTGTTCTCTCTAATTTGTATTAGTCTGTGTTAGTTTTTATGTTCTCTTTAAAACTTTTATTAAAATTTATTTTAAAAAAGATAATTAGATTAGTAAGTTCTTTATACAAAAATAGGAGGAAGCAAAATAACTGTTTGAAGGTCCAGTAGCATGATTTTGTAAAGTTACTAGCTAATTTGTAAACAAGATATTTACATTCTGAAAAAAATATTCATTGAATATCAGAAATTTGGAAAACATTGGCCAATATTTAATCACTTCAGGGTCAGATTTATCTTAGGAGCATACCAAAAGCCTTGAAAGTTTGTGATATCATTGTTCCTCCTCAGGCAGCTTTCTCTGTCCTAAAGGATGGTTTATGAATTCTGCTTTCTTTCATTCATCCCAACTTCTATGCTAAGATCTGCATTCTGAAATACTATTCAAGAGTCTATCAAATCAATTAAACTAGCAAGCATAGGCGATAGAGACATCTTGGTGGTAGTCCATTAAGTATGTGTGTGAAAGGTCCTCTGTGCAAGCACCGAGTCATTACTGACCCTTTGGAGGGACACCGCTTTCGCTGACGTTTTCTAGGCAGACTTATAGCAGGGTGGTTTGCCATTCCCTTCCCCAGTCATAATTACCTTTCCCCCAGCAAGCTGGGTACTCATTTTACCGACCTCGGAAGGATGGAAGGCTGAGTCGACCTGAGCCGGCTACCTGAGAAACCAACTTCCGCTGGGATCGAACTCAGGTCATGGGGAGAGTTTTGGTAGCAGTACTGCCACCTACCACTCTGCGCCACACGAGACTCTCTCCATTAAATATAGCATACCTTATTTGATAATTTCATTTTATTTATTTATTTGTTGAATTTCTATAACCGCCCATCTCCCCCTCATTGCTGAATATAAAGTAAGTAACATACAAAAATAACAACTTTATATGACAGTGCTGTAAAAAAAAAATCAGTCTGGATTCTGGAATCCACATAATATTCTCTACTACCCAGAAGAGAGTATTTCTATGCTGGGTTGATGGCAAAATCCCATGATAGAGATAAATTCAAAGCTTTGCTAGTTTGCTTCAGCCAGGGAAAATGTGGGAAACTAAACTTTTCTTTTCAATTTTTTCCACATCCCATTCATCATAATGGGAGAAAAATTGCTATCCCAGTTGCAAGGCTCTATCCCAGTAGAGGGATAAAAATTGCTATCCCAGTTGCAAGGCTCTATCCCAGTTGCAAGGATCACTGGGGTCCAGCTCAGTATCAATGGTCTGTTGGTGATGGTGATGATGGCGGTGGTGCTGATTATTCCAGTAAGAAAAAAATATCTGGGTGGATCCAAAGAATTACAGTGACAAAGCTTTCAACTGCTAATATCAGAGGGGCTTCTGATGGCACATTCTTCATTCTTTACTCATCGGATGGCAGGCTACCCTGTCTGCTATTTTGGATTGTCTCCCAGAGAGCAGAAAATTGCTCTTTTAATTGTTCTTACAATTCAGGTTACATTTTAATCTACTTGTGTTACATTTACGTTTTCTGTATTGTGAAAAACGTCTTTGTTTCAGAGTCTGTCTTTTAGTTGGTCTTTATTCTTTCAACAGCATCTGGCTCTTAATGACCCTCAGTTTTACAAGTGAAATTTTAACTCAACTGTAGTCTGTGATTAAAAATGCTCAATTCATTTCAATGAATGTTAATGGTTCCTTTTGGGGGAGCCACTTGAACCAAAATGAGTAAAACAGTGCAAAGAAACATGTAAGAAATTAAAGAAACCCGTAACCATTCTTAAGTAACAGAAGCAGGAAAAAAATGAACATAAAAGGGATGTATGGTGCTGAGTACAAAATAAAAATAAGTTTTTAAAAATCTTTTCATATGGCACAAGGGCCTAAAAGGAATTTGTCCTCAAAGACCCACATTTTTATTTTGTTCTGGCAACTAACTTTGAACCATTAAAAGAAACCCTGCCGCTGTAACTGCTCCAATTATAGTAATAAATTATAATACAAGAATTCACAATTCTGTTTATTGCTGCTTAAACTAGACCATTTGTGTCATTTGGTATGTCACACAAATATTCCATTTTCTCTCACAGAGGTCTATCTTTTAAGTGGAAAAGTAAAAATGAGTATAGGTTAAGTATATTATCTTTGAATTTACTGGAAGGATGAACTTGCATATAAGTTTCCCCTTTTTTTAAGTTTGCATGTGTACTGTATGTGTATATATTACCTCTTTTCCAAATATGTCCTTTTAGTTGAGCTTAGATTATAGTTATAGATCATTTGCTTTCCTTGCACAGTGTGAGAAGCCACACTGAAACTTTCTTGAAGTTTTGGAAATTTGGGAGAAAGACTCAGGAGAGCGACTCTGGGTGGGTTACATAAAACAGAAGTAAATCATTAATTAAAATACAATAAAACTGTAAAACTGTAAAAATGGCACAATAAAAACAGTCTTCTTAATAAATAATGAATTCCAAAAAGATGGCTAGTAAAAATGGTTTAAATTCCGGGGAGCAACTTAAGATGCCAGCCACCCCCAGGGTTGGCCACAATTTAAATAAACAAATTAAAATCACCCTGATTGATGAGTAGAAAAAAGTGTAAATTTTTTGTTGCCTGTATATTTTGGCTGCTTTTATCATTAATGACCATGGAATCTCCTCTGAAGGAATCCCTAAGTCTATATGGACCTACTTTTATTCCTCAAGTGATTTTTGTGGCTGACAATGAAGAGATATTCTGGCTTTTCTTTGTGTGTGGGAGGGTGTAGTATCATGTCTATGCTGCTGGGTTTTTTTAAAAAACTGAAACATTTAAAATGTTTCTTTTAGTTTTGAATTGATATAGTCCCCTCTAATAAACTTATTTTTTTTTGTCTGTTGTCTATGCTATTTTATACTGTTGATATTTTAAAACCATTGCTGGTATAATATTTATAATGTTTTTCCTGAATTGAAATTATGTAATACTGAATATTATGTTTGTTATGAACGTATTTGACAGGAGGCATATAAATAAACATAAAATATACACCTATCCATCCATGAAAGAAGCAATGGAGAAGGATGTTTGCTTCCATATTCTGCTTAAGAACTTTTGAATGCACTAGATTTGATAAAATGATGGACTAGAAATGTAACCTTGGTCAGATTTACAAAACTATTCCTTATGTGGCTTTTCTCAATCTACTTGGCATGATATCCTCAAATATTATTCTGAGTAATTATCAGTAAGTTTCACATTCTCCTATTTACAACATCAAGAGGATGGATCACAGAGTTGCTATGGAACATTGAGGAAGAATGGAACTTTCTGGGAGATTATAAAGCAGGAAACATGTCTTCCTAACATAACTTAGGAACATGACTTGTTTTTCAGAATTTTGATTGTGGGCAGAATAATTGAAAGAATTATAAGCACATACCTAATTGAGCAAGGCTCATGCTATAGTCTACACTGCAGAGCTTCCCAAACTTTTCATGTTGGTGACACACTTTTTAGACATGCATCATTTCGTGACACACTCTTACAGCAGGGCATCATTTCACGACACACTCTTACAGCAGGGCACAAGGCAGGCACTAGGACCTACGCGGAATCACGGCAGGTTTGGAGGCAGCAAGGCACAAGGCAGGCACTAGGTCCTGCGCGGAATCCTGGCAGGGCTCGGAGGCAGCAGCAGCCGCGACACACCCAGACACTGCAGCCGACACACTAACGTGTCGCGACACACAGTTTGGAAAGCTCTGGTCTACAGGGAGATAGCTAACAGTACAGGTGTACAAATAGTCAACAGGAGAATTACTTAGATGGATTAAGAACTGGACTGACCCATCATCCAGTATCACAATTGCATCTAAATAGACCTTTAAGTGGGTTTTCAGAAATCAACATCTAGATTTATAGGCTCTACACTTGTTTTGACTAAGTTGGTGAGTATTCGTGTAAAGCACCTTGAGAATTTAGATATTTTCTATAAAAAATAAAATTAGACACATAGAGGAAAACAACTGCTTGTGGCATTTCCTGCCTGCTTTGAAATCTTAGTTCCCAGTAATGGCTCAAAATATTACTTCTAGTTATTGTATTTCCCATTCTTAAAGCTTAGAGAAAATTCCTCTGCTCCTGAGGTTCATATGCGATTGCTACTAAATCACACACTTGTATGCACTACCCTTACACGAAAGGGAAATATAAGCAGGCTTGGGAGAAACTCTTAAAGTTAATGGGGCAACTAAAAATAACTGACCAAGGACTGACTAAACTCAGGTGCTACAGAATACTGATGGACTACTGAGGAAAAAATAGAAATGTGAAAGAATATTGTGGAGAAGAGAGAGTCTAATTGGAACAGAGAACAGCAATATTCTACAATAATATCTGGGAAGGTACCTTCATATATTCGTATATTCATATACTCATATACTTCTGTATTTGGAGTTATGCGCTCTACATGGGGATACCCTTGACGAGTATCCGGAAGCTTCAGCTGGTCCAAAATGTGGCTATGCAGGCAGTTTTTGGTGCCCCAAGATCGGCACATGTGACAAAACTGCTGCATGAGCTGCATTGGGTGCCAGTTTGCTTCCAGGTCCAATTCAAGGTGTTGATGATCACCATTAAAGCCCTACATGGCATGGGTCCAGGTTACCTGAGGGATGGTCTCATCCCCATGACATCGACCTGTCCCACCCAATCATGCAGAGAGGACATGTTACGGACCCCGTCTGCAAGAGAATTTCATTTGGTGGGGTCCAGGAAGCAGGCCTTCTCTGCAGTGGCCCCCACCCTCTGGAACACTCTGCCCCCAGAGGTGGGACAGGCCACATGGCTCCTGGCCTTCTGGAAGAACCTGAAGACTTGGCTCTGTCATCTCGCTTGGGATGGGAAGGGGAGTAGTTATTCTTGGGGGTGGCTGGTGCCTTAGAGCTCTCCTCACTGAATTAGATTTTTTATGCACACTTGGATTTTATACTTATTTTTATATTTATATTTGGTAAATTGTATATTTATATTTTAGATGTTTTTATACTTATCATTTTAATATGGTTCTTATTGTAAACTGCCCAGAGTTCCCCTGGTCTAGGGTAGATGGGTGGTGGCAAAATTTGAATTATAAATAAAAATAAAATATCTGCATGCCCCTTTTTTACTATTTGAACATATAATTATGAGATCTGTTTCCCCTCACTCAAGGGAAGGATTATACTGTTACAGACCTGTTTTCTCAGCGGTCTGTACATACAAAAGGCTTTTTTTCCCCTGGTACATCAGAGGACTATGGAACAGAATCTTGAATCAGATTAAATGCTGAATGTAATTGATTAAAAACATTCCAGTGTGAGACAGTTGTTATGCAGGAGATGAACAAATATTCAATTTCCCAAAACCTCAGCAACCACTTGTAAGAACAAGCCCTAATACAAGCAATAGTTGACATTACTATAAAAATAGGAATCTCTTTCCACCTGAGCAAAAAGCAGGAAGATGAAGAAAAACATATATCTTAATAGGCTTTCTATGACATATATTTGCTTAAGGCACAGAAAAAAGCAGAAAAATATTATCCTGAAAGTTAACTTACACTATTTAGAAGACTGTCAGCATGTCACTGTTATGGAAATATATCAAACTCAAAGTAACAAGGGCAGGAAAAGATTAGCTTCCTTGTTAAGTACATAAGAGGTCTCTTGAAAATAAAAATTTCAGACCACTACCTTTCAAGATTATTATCATCATCACCATCATTGTCATTATCATCATTTCCAGCATTGGTGTGATGATCTACATTATTTGCCCAACAAACTGCATAGCTTCACTTGGTATTTTTAGCTGTTTGTCCTTTCTTCAGAGACTTGATTTTTCAACACTGTTATTAATGTTTGTTGTTGTTGATGATGATGATGATGATTACAACATTTTTATTCTCAAAATGATAACAAAACCTTAGCGTTAGACAGATATTCAGAAATATGGTTGAGTTTAATGAGCCTTATTCCTTCAAAATAATATTGTAGTCAGTAAAATAATGAGTCATATGTACTTTATGAGTATATAGAACCAATATAGATCCATAAGATAAAACAGTACTGTTGATATATTAATCAACATTTCACCTATTTATTTGGAATTGATTACAGTATATCTGCTCCAGTAGTAGAAAAGCTTATAAACTTTCAGATTTCTTTCTTTCAGATTTAGAATGGATTTTCCCAGACTCTCCCTAATACCAAAAACCTAAGTAAATTTTCACAAAGACTCACACACTATTTTTTTCCACATTCTGAGTAATGAAAATCTAAATAACCATTAACAGGTGCTGCATTATCTCAATTTCTGGTTTAATCAATTTCCCTAAATAATTCAAAAGAAGAACTAAAGTGTTAAAGCTAGGGACATAGTATTTTGCTTTATCTTTTCAGAATTTGCATCCAGAACTCCTTTGTTTGGGAGCCCCTTAATATGCTTCTATGGTTCCAATACAACTAGTAATTTTGACCAGTTATTATACATTTATTTCTGTCTCCAGGGAGTTAAGTGCAGCATGGTACATAACTTAAACTCACACAACATATTTTATTACAGTTTTTAGGTAGGTTAACACACACACAAAAAAACCAGCTTTATTTCTCTTATCTTTATTTTTCTTCAACTGACTATTGTTCTGACACTATTTCTAACAATATACATGAACAACCAAAAACAAGATTTACTTGTTTATAAATCGTTTCTACCAATAAAGAGTTATGTTAATGTGAACCCACAGGACAGAATTTATCATGTCTGCCTTTATCCCAAAATACCCCTAAAGCAATAAAGCAGGACGGAAGTAGAGGTGATGCTCAACCTATTTCTGACACCAAAGCAACACTATTTTAGTTCTCTTCCCTCTTGTATCATTTCAGAAGAATTTTCTCTCAAGTTTGCCAAGCAGTTGGGAACATATGCTTTTTATTAATGCTGTGCCAACAATTTGTTCTGATTCTTTAAAAAAACAATTGAATCAAATTATTTTTATTTAATAACAAAACAGTGACTGAAATTCTGAAGATTGTGTAACATTGTGTAAGAATGTTCTGTTTTTTGTCTCACAACAATCTCTCTAGAGGCTACCAGTTCCTTGGCCTTCCAAGCCCAAAGTAACTAAATTAATGGATCCTGAGAA
Organism: Charina bottae; assembly: GCA_023362775.1. Classification (NCBI taxonomy): domain Eukaryota; kingdom Metazoa; phylum Chordata; class Lepidosauria; order Squamata; family Charinaidae; genus Charina; species Charina bottae. The sequence continues at coordinate 94,412,968 of JALMGJ010000004.1, read as the reverse complement.
TGGGACTTATTAGAACTTCTCACAAGAGGGTTTTTCTCTTCCTTCAAAAGCAGGTCTGCCCCTTCATCTAGAAGAACCTCAGTATGAGGGTCAGAATATAGGGTGGCTACTGTTGCAGCTGAAGAACTTGAACACCAAGCAGGCTTCAAGCTTTTATTTCAAAATAAACATCTGAACAGAATTTTGTAACTCTCGCCCATAATGATGTTCTCCCCATAACTGCCTCAGCCAGGGAGAAAAGCTTATATACAAAAGCATCACTCTGTAATATGATTGGTTGGAGAGTGGTTGATAGGCCATTGGGAGTGTGTGCCAGTGACTAGATCAGTGAGCCAGCAATTTATGATGGCAGCCCAGTGTAAGGGGAGCCATCTTCCTTCCTGAGACATTAGAACCTCTTGGGCCAGCAATGCTGATGCCTTATAACCTCTTCAGGTTTTACAGAATAAGGTTGGTTTATTTATTTATTATTTATTTTTTATTTATTTATTTATTACATTTATATCCCGCCCATCTCCCCCACAAGGAGGGACCCTGGGCGGTCTGTACTTTAAACCCATTGTGTAATCTACAAAACCATTTTGCCTGACGATTGCAAGTAATCAATCTCATCCACCAAGCCAATAACATTATAGTTAATCTGCTCTTACTTTACTGTGCTTCCTGTTTCAAATTGGTACCTGATTATGAGAGGAGATAAATAGAATTCCATATGGACCAGCAAGTGGACCATCATACTGTATCTGGTTGCCTTCTCTTCTTTTCTTTTTTAAAAAAATCACAAAGTAGAGAAGCAAAGCAATTTCATAAGTTAGAAAGGAATGACTATAAGAAAATATGAACAGCATTCTTGCATGTGGTAGCAATACAATCTCAGTTTTGTAAGGTATCAAGCCAATGTATGGTTTTCATTTAATTAATAAATATGAGAAGGGAAATGCATGTCATGATGTAAACAGATATGGATGTACTTTGCTAGACTGGTTGGAGAGATACTATAAGGAAATTTCATCATGGTGCTTTCCATAAGAAGGCATCCCTACTGCTCCTTCTACTTCCCTTTATATCCCTCTGGTGCCTTGTTTTATTTGGCAGCAACAAAAATATTTTGTATTACACATTTTCTAAAAGGAAACCATGGTATCGGGTTCTAGTTATAGTGTTGGATTAGAACTAGAAAGACTCAAAACATTTCTCAATCATGGAAGCTCCTTAGGTGACTTTGAGTCAATCATTTTCTTTTAGCCTAGGAGAATTTGGAAGATAGTATGCTTTTTGAGGTCATGGAGTCAAACAGAATCTAATAAATGACTGACTGACTGACTGACTGACTGACTGACTGACTGACTGACTGACTGAATAAATAAATAAATAAATAAATAAATGCTAACTAGTTGTGTGCTTTTGAACTGTGGTGTTCAAGGGACCTGGACCCTGTCACATTTACAAGCTCAGGAAAAATGACCTAGAAGTAGGATTGTTTGTTTGTTTGTTTGTTTGTTTGTTTGCAACAACACCTCTTAAGCTAGTTTGTTGCCTTCAGTTGAATTTTACTTTAGTTCTGATGATGGGGCAGGGTACCCTATCATACCTCAAGGCATCAAGATAGTTTAGGAGGTATGAAGGAGTGCCCTGCCCATCATCAGAACTAAAGTAAAATTCAACAGCTAGTCTTATCTTCTACTGCATATAATCTAAAGCAGTAACAGCATCTTGTTTTTCTTTAAGCAGGAAAGTGTCCCTGATTGGTTCACCCAATGCACTATACTTAAATTGAATACAGCAGTTTGTGGCTCAATGTGTTGTGGGAATCCAACCATTATCTTAGCATGTTGTGGTATCCAGGTCACTCTACTAGGCCAAAGTTTGGCTTATTGTTATTGTTATAGCAATTATGTGACCAGGTTTTAATTTGTTACATGACCCAGCCCCTAGGCAACTATCATTCTGAGCTTTCATTGCTAAACATTAACAATTTTCTGCCTTGCTGCTCAGTGCTGAGAAGAAATGTTATGACAGCAAAACAAAAAACAGCCATTTAATGAATGCCTCCCCAATATCTTTACCATAGCATCACTCCAGGTCCCAACTGTAGGACATTGTCATTTTGTGGGTCCTAGGAGGCATAACCTCTATGTAGCTGTGCTGGCCTTATGGAACAGCATTCCCCCAAGGTTCATATTGTCCCAAACCTATCAAACTGTGAAAACACTAACTCTGCAAAGTTTTAGCCAGATATCTTCACAGATTTTACTGCAATATATTTTTGAAATTCCCGTTCACCACTTTTAAGGCAGGGATAGCAAGGATGAAAGACACCCAGCACCTTCCATTTCTCTAACAAGGAGCCTATGGAGGGGCTCTGCTTAGCCAGGGTTTTATTCCAATTTAAATTAAAATCCTTCAAAAACTGTTTAAATGGGTGTTACTTTTCCATTTGCCTGACACTGAATAATGCCTGTTTACTTGCCTTTTGTGTGGTGCACTTTGCTGCCTCTGGTTACTAAGGTTTGGGATGTCCAACAGTGTCTATATCAAGCCACAATAAGGTCAAAATGACATGTGCACCATAACATCATCATATAAGTGAAACAATTATGCAATTTATGTCAGTTGCATCATGACTTCTGATGTTAATACATAAGCTTCATCATCATGACATATGTGTGGTCATTTGTCCTCCTTGCCCCTTATAGATGCCTATGGTGCCACGAAAATAAGCATAGCTTGTTAATAAACACGACTCTTCCTAGGTAGCCCCCTCATAATTAACTTTCGTTGGACAGGACACATTGGCAAAATTTGGCCCCTTCTGTGTAGGTGTCAGTTGTGTCAGGTTTGTGGTCTGCAGGCAATATTCTATGTTAATAGTTAGAAAAGGTAGCAGAAACAGAGGGCACACTGAAATAGAAATGCATATAATACATGTTAGGAACAACTTAAATTATGTTTTCTTCATATCATGTGGTAGCAGCTGTGCAAGTCCAAGAAAACACACAGCTGCTTTAAGGTATTCCTGACAGGTGATATGAGTGCACACATACACACCCCAAATCTTATTTTACTCTTCAAATCCAGATCTCTGCACAGCACTAACGCATAACTTGATACCCACCATATTTTTCCCCAGGTCTTCCAATTAGTGACAATGAGGAGGCACTTTCAATGCTGTGAAGTCAGAGCTCATATTATTTCCAAGAAAAATATGTTACTACCATTCCTGTGACTTAGAACGTGAATGTGCAAACATCCAACTTGCATTTATACAGGTGGACAAGACCCTTTCTACAACCTTCCTTTTTTCCTTCTTAAGTGGTAAATACCTAGAAAATGGCCAACTGAAATTGGCAGAATCAATCTCAATACTAGGATTAAATTAATTCTGGATCTCTGTTCAGTATATTTATTAAAGATTCCAGCAGAGAGGAGTTAGAAGTGGTTAGATGCATTTAAAAATAAAACAATACATGGACTTAACTACAATTGTTTAGACTTAGCTATATAAGCTTATCAGAAAACATCATAATTTATTATATATACAAGACAATTTCCTGAGATTCCACAGTAGGATCAGCCCCATTTATTCTCCAACAGCCTGTTTTGTTTTTGTTTTGTTTAAAAGCAGGCTTGTCCAGTGAGGCTTTCTAAGGAAGTCAGCAAGGGTATCGGGCAGGGGAGGGGAATCATAAAAATGCTACAACTTACAACATTTGTGCCAGACACTGTGATGCAAATATATAATTGTGGCATTTATGGGATAATGTATCACACACATGTCATCATTTTGATGTCATCATGATTTGTTATGGATGTTGCTGGAAATGGTAGTAGCTTTCAAGGAGAAAAAACAATAAACTGATCAATCAGTGTCCTGGATCAAGTATCTTCCAGGTGATTCCTACAGTAACTGTTTAATATTCGGGATACTGAATGTTGAATTAAGTATATTTTGTCTCAGCATACCTGGATGTTCTTTAAAAGAATGACTAGCAAGTGAGGAGGTGAGGCTGGAGACATAACATAATCCAATCTGACTCCCTTCTACAACCAAATAGACTTTAGGGCAGAATCATGACTGTCAATCATAGCACAACCCAGTACAACTCTAGGAAAGTACAAGTTCCTGGGGAAGTATAAAAGCTTCTATATTGCAAGAAAATGATACCAGCGCAGTAAGCACTCTATATATGGTATGAGTATGCAAAAGGAAAAAAAAAGATTCATTTATCTGATGAGCTGCAGTTCCTTCAACCCTAAAACAGTAAAGATTTTGTCTTCTTTTTCAAAGACACGGAGAAAGTAGAACGGATGTACAATTTTGCAAATGACTTCATTTCTATTCCAGACATGTCCATTACGAAGTTAACAACAACAAAAAAAAAAACCACCTGCTTTCAGCTTTGCAATTTGCAAGATACTCAGTGAGAAGTGTAGTATAAACTGTGAGGGGGAGTGCAGAAAAAAAGAAGACTTTCTGTCTTGTAGAAATCCATAATACACAGTTAACATGCAGGAGATTTCAAAAATCACAGGGGTATTAGTTTGAAAGCAGCCAAAGTTTTGCAATATAATTCTGGGATTTCTGAGTTAAGCTAACATATTACCATACAATAGACATGTAAGAAACAATGGTTTATGTCTAGCCAACATATACGGGAAAAGAGATAGTAAAATCTTGAGGTGTTAGACATCTAGGATAACACCATTTCAAATTGAAAGTAGGGGATACTTTTTTTTTCCTGTTCCCCCTATCCTGGCAAGTAAAAGCAAACAATCTAGTAATTCAGTGCAAAAGATTTCTACTTAACCACACTGTTTTAGTTTTCCCATTGTTAAAGAGCTGGAATTAGAAACAGAGCAAGTACCCCAAAAGATATTATTGTATAGGGATGGCACACATAACAGTCTCCATAGAATTGGTGACTTTTTGGTAGCTAAATTTGAATCTTGTTAACTGCTTTTAGCATTACTTTTTGTGGGAATCTGTAGTCCTCAGAAGTTGCTGAATTACACTCTGCTGCATTCCTCACCATCTGGGGCTGCTGTAGTTGTAATTTAGGTATACTTAGAGGATATACAGACTACAGCATTGAAGTACTTTTCTACAGTTCATGAACTGACAGGGAACTATGCCAGCTTTCTGATCACAGTTCTGTCTCAGCAATGAAACTAGGGACCAGTTCGGTCCATCCATCTGTGCTGATGAGCTGTTTAAGGCCACCAATTGCTAGATTCCTTGGCTTTGTTTCTGCCCAACACACATGCTGTGAGTCACCTGCTATAGAAAAAGAAGTGGCAATTGCTCTTCTTACCATGGACAGGTTTTGGAAATGTGTGAAGATCCTTAAAAAGCTGTCTAGTTTTCCCCATGTTAGAGGGCCACAGGTTTTCTTCCTCTGCTCTAAATTCTGACTCTGATGTGTTCTGCTGAGAACTCTATTTGAAAAACTGTTTCTGTTTCCTTTTGGCCTGCTTTACTTCTTAACCAAGTAACTTTTACCAAGTGCTTAATGCAGGGCTTTCCAAACTGTGTGTTGTGACACAGTACTGTGTCACCTGGGGGCCCCAAGTGTGTCGCGCGACAACCCGGAAGCGCTGATGGCATACTGCCAACGCCGCACGCAGGAGCGCGTGCAGAGGCGGCAGTGGTGGGGGCCCATCAGCACTTCCGAGTTGTCACGCGACACACCAGGAAGCCACCGCCGACACGGCGCACAAAATCCTGAAAGTACGGCAGCGGTGGTGGCAACCCGAAAACGCCACTGCCAGCACTTCCAGGTGTTTGCACGTCGGCCATTGGTGTGTCACCAATGGCAAAAGTTTGGAAAGCCCTGGCTTAATGCTTGGAAATACTCAATGTCATTATATTAACAAACTCCAGGTACTATATAAGATTACAGACATGTGTTGATTGCTATATTGTATGATTGACCTAACTGTAATTCATCTCATTGAAGTGGTGGAGACCTATGAGTCAGCTAAGCCACAGCAACAAGGAACATTCCCTGACTACCTGCACAGACACAGAGTGGAAAAGACAAAGGAGTTACAAATATATCTAAAAGAAATGCCAAACAATCATGTGCAACAATAAAATATAGTAGAAATAATTCCATATACTTAAAATAGCACTATCATCTGTCTGTCTGTCTGTCTGTCTGTCTGTCTATCTATCTATCTATCTATCTATCTATCTATCTATCTATCTATCTATCTATCTATCTCAGAATAACAATAAACTTCTTTTGTTTATGATGCCAATGATCACAATAGCTTATAAAACAAAATGCATTGTCTTTGTTTTGTTCTTCAGATACAACTTTCTTGACTTTGTGTTTCCAGATATAAGGTCTGTTTTTCCAAACAACTTCTTCAAAAATAAATTTATAACAAACCTAACTGCTCTCCCTTTAACTCACAAGTGGGACACCAAAAATGTGAAATCTTTCTCCTCTGTCACCATAATCTTTTCTGTCCTCAAATTCCAAATGGTGAATTGGAATGATGCCAGAAATGAATTTTGCAAACAATGCTGCTGCTGCCATTTTGCAGATGAAAGAGAGAAAAACAGAAAAAAAGAGACAGAGACAGGGAAAGACTCCTAGAAATTGTGCACAGCTCATTATATGGCACAGCGTGATTATTATTTGGATTAATTATTGCTTTTATCTGTTGAAAGGAAGCTGGATTGATAGCAATGCAATTTGGGAAGAAGTTGATGTTCCATTAAATGAAGGAATACTAATGATTATTCCAATTTTCAGTATTTACTTCACCAAGCTGGAGGCCTGAGGGTGAAGCCCTCAATTGCCCACTACACCAGTTCCTCCAATGTATATTTTACTTAATGTTGCAGCCCACTAGTGCAGACAAGAGGGTCAGTATAGTGCAGAGCTAAATTAAGCAAAACCCCAATCCATGTGTTCTCTTTACTGATGGAATTAGTTCAGGACACCAAAAAAAAAAAAAAGCCCACCAGCAGTATCTGTTTTTTTTCATTTGATGCCAGATTTATTTATTTATTTATCTATTTATCAAGTCAGTCAGTCAGTTTTGAGGCTGCCTAACTCCATAGCAACTCTGGGCAGCTTACAATGAAAAAAATTAAAAAGAGAACAACATATATCAAAGAAAAAGAATACTGCTGACTAGAAGGCAGAACTAACAACCAAAGGGGCTCAACCACCATCTCCATCCAAAGGATGACCATATTCTATGATAATTCTGTCAATCAGGATTTTCATTTTAGTCAAACTCTACATCTATTTCATTCACAAAGTTTCAATACCCCCCCAAATAATGTTCATTATCTTTTCATAAAGTTAATATCTATTTATATAATATAAATTTGTTGCTGTTCAGTCGTTTAGTTGTGTCTGACTCTTCGTGACCCCATGGACCATAGCACGCCAGGCCTTTCTGTCCTCCGCTGTCTCCCAAAGTTTACTCAAATTCATGTTCATTACATCGGTGATGCTATCTAACCATCTCATCCTCTGCCGTCCCCTTCTCCTTTTGCCCTCAGTCTTTCCCAGCATCAGGGTATTTTCCAGTGAGTCCTCTCTTCGCATTAGGTGGCCAAAGTATTTGAGCTTCATCTTCAGTATCTGTCCTTCCAATGAGCAGTCAGGGTTGATTTCCTTTAGGATTGACTGATTTGACCTCCTTGCAGTCCAAGGGACTCTCAAGAGTCTTCTCCAGCACCACAGTTCGAAAGCATCAATTCTTTGGCGCTCAGCCTTCCTTATGGTCCAACTCTCACAGCCATACATTACTACTGGGATAATATAAATACCCCAAGTTAAATTTAAAAAGCAGAGTACTGATTATTACTGCACCTGTTTTATCACAGTTGTGTTTCTGGAAGGTATAGAGAGCTTGTTCAACTGCAAACAATTAGATTATTGTTATAGAATTTTTTAAAAAGATGTATATACAATATAGTTCAATAATACAGCATATCAAGGGAGCCATGTCTTCAGCAGAAACATCAGGAGGCCCTAGCTGTGTTTAATCCTGCAGTACATCACTTAATTGGACAGCAACTATTTTTCCCACTAGTGAAAGAAAGTGTAGGGCAATTAAGTAATTTATTGTAGCAGTAAATAGAAATAAGTGTTCTTGCTGCTGTCTCTTGTCTTCCTGTTCCATTTCCTTCAGGATTTTAAGGCAAGGCAAGTAAGATAGGAAAAACAATCAGCAATTGCCTTAAAATACAATCTCAAATCAAATGAAATCTAAACTTTTTTATGGTGGTACGGCCAGTAATAAAAAAAATAAAACAGGTAAAAATGAAAATATATGAAATTAAAAGTAAAGGACATTAGGACAAATTTTCAGACCCAGGAAGAGGCAGATAGTACATATAGAGGGACAGAATTGGACAACCTAGAAAGATATATCTGAACAGTGATCTGACAGGACAAGTGCAAGCAGAAGTCCTGCTTTCTACTAGAAAATTTGTCCAGGATAGGATAAATAAAAGTCATCCAGGATCCCTGTAGAGAGAATACTGAAGGAGTGTATGGCTCAAACATTTCACTGAGCCATTCCCACAAGGATTTCTATGTTGATGAAGGGAAATATTTTTGTAGCACCCCAAACAGGGTGGCCAAAGGCAATGCATCCATCCTGGCCAAAGTGAAGACCCAGAGGAACTTCAAGACTGTAATAGAGGAAAGATAGGAGGCTAGCACATATCCATTTGAAAAGTCCCCATGTGCTGCAAGACTAGGAGCCAGACTTAGGTTGATTAAAAATAAATGTCCCAAATACCCTATTTAATAATACTTCTGCGATAATCAAAACTCAGTGGTCAAAGGGTTTCCTACAAGAGTCCTGGGGAAATAAGTTTTCCAATGACTTTTTATTCTTTAAACCAGGTTGACTTAAAGTGGTATCTGACAATGAGTGGGGCCAAATATTTAGCCAAACATGTAAAATATGAAACCAAATCTAGCAACCCTGGAGACTAAGCCTGTCTCTAAATAAGGTGCAGCATTTTTAATGGATCTTGGAACTACAAGGATAGCTTTGATAAATGTAGACTGAATAGCTTGAGGATGCCTAATAATACAGACTTGGACACCATAGAGGAAATGGGATGAAATGACCTTAGCTATCAAGACCTTGCAAGCTGCAGGGGTGAAATGGGCTCCTTTTTAGTGGAAGAATCTCAGGATAGTTAAGAAGCTATGCTGAGCAACACTTGCCAACTATAGAAAATGTTCTCTCCAGGATAGTAAAGCCTGGCATGGCACTCTAAGGTCTTTATAAGTGAGCACATGTTCAATAGCATTCCCATTAATTTGCCAATTATGAATACTCAGGAAATAGCTCTCCCAAGATTCTGTTCATATTTGGCAGATTGGACCAAAACCTCTATCTTTAAGGGAGCCATCAACTAAATGCCAGAACCAGAAAGAATGCTTGAACTTTGCAGCTGCAGTATGCTCTCTTTCATAGAGATCTACCCGTTGCTACTGACAGCAGAGGAGCTGTCCCAGGGAAGTTAGACTGCTCAGTAATCTATGAAGCACAGCCTAGTTTATTTAGAAGGAACAAGTGTGCTTTGGTGAGGTGATTTATTTTGTTGCTGAAGGGATGGACTGATGGCTGAAGGGAGAACAGAGATGGAGACATTTGTCTTCGCAGTGAGGGAGAAATGTTCTTCCTGAGAATCACTATTGACTTTAATAGCTTGGTTGACCAGAGATCACTTAACTCTCTTTCCCAGACAATGTTGCTTACCCAGATCTGACACATGGGCTTCAATAAAAGCAGGAAGTTTTTCAGAGTGTTTTCAAGCAAAAGTCTCAAAGTCACTTTTTAATGAGTCCAAGTTCTTATTAAGAAAGTCAATTGCTCAATCACCAAAATGACTCTTTCAGCTATAAGGCAACATTGCTTACCCATAAATTCATTTGAGCCAACATATGTGAACAGCCTCTCCCAGTTCAGTCTTTGCATTGTCTTATTTTCTGTGGAAATTATGGGTAAATTAGAAAGGATTGCTGAGAAAGCAGAAGGGATTAGAATATTGCACTAAAATATGTTTCTTTAAAACCTTAACCTTATTCCCTTGAGACATGAAATATATAGGTACACAAACATATACACAACCACATACTAAATCCAATTGTCCAAGGAAAACTATAATGTTGGTTTTCACAAAGTCTGACATTAACTATAGATGTCAGTTCCCTTTAAAATCCCTTGTTATGGAACAACAAATGTGTTTAGAAAGCAGTTTGATCTTTAATTGCTGTGATTTATCCAGTTCTTATCATAAAAATATAAAAAGAACCCTGCTGAAACAAATCAAAAGTCGATCTAATCATTTTTAATCAGTGGCCAACAGATACATTCAGGAAACAAATAAGGAAGGGGTGAAAGCAATTGCCAACTTCTGCTACTGATGTTCAATGATTTATTATACCAAAATAGGAAAGTTCTGTATAGCCATTGTGACCAATGACCATTAATACATTTATTCTACCATTACCACTCAAATGAATTTGATAAATCTTCTTTTAAAACCATTTAAACTATTAGTCATTGTATTCCTTGATAGCCAATTCAACACATTAATTCTCTCCTTGTGTGGAGAGAACACTGCCTTTTATCTGTCCTAAATCTACAGCCAGTATTCCCTTCATGTTGCTGCAAGCTTTGCAAGTTTGGGGTTATGAAGTTAACATTACGAGTTAATGACATCAGGCCAAACAATGTCACTGGAGTGATGAAAGGACAATTACTTGAAGAGATTGAAAGGAACATCACAAAACAAGCTATAGGAAGTACTCTGTACTGAACCTAATTAGCTGTTCTGATTCAAATCACTTTGGATTAATAAAACACCACAGAAAATTGGAAGACATTAGCACTAAATGATGTCTGTTACTTCTTTAGTAGATTTGAAACTGTTCTGCTGGACTTGGACCACCATTTCTTGTCAGATTCATCTTCGGTTAGACTTTTAACATTGCTTCCTGGGACAATTTCTATTTTTAAAAACAAAATATCTGGATCTTTTCCTTCCTTCTATTTCCCTCCACACTATAATTATATTTATAATTATGCTTATAAATATATAATTTATAATACTTATTGTTATAGTATTATTCTAAAGCTTTTTGAAAAGGTTTTATTACTTCTTTACATTTTTGCTGTGGAATTTTTAAAGAATCTCTATCCTTCATTTCCCCCTTACAGTCAGTCATTGGTTTTAACAAAGATCCAATAATTTACTATTGTGTTAAAATAATCAAATAGGTTTACTTAGATATCTGAAGTAAAACCAAGCTAAATAAAGAAATTGGGCACGGTACAATTAAAAATAGCTGCAAATAACTTAAAGAAAATTGATTTTAATCAATACCTACTTTCCAATACCTAATTTCACAGCCAGATCACATGGTCATCAATCACAGCATGGTTGATTTGGACCAAACAATTGAATCAGATTGTTTGTCTTTCAATCAATCTGAAGATTCAATGGTCTTGTGTAAATGCACAGAAAGCATTGTTTGATTTTTCCTGAATTGAATTAACTTTCTAAATTGGATCATCTTGATTTATGATTCAGTTTGGAAATCTGAACCAAATCAGTTCAGAGATTCACATTTAATGATTATTCAAATCAAATTTGATATGTACACACCCAAGTGAAAAGCCTCTGTAGTCTACAGCATCTAGCCTACATGTATTTATTTCACTTACTTTATAAGTCACCCTAATCACTCAGTGTCCTAGAAGAAAAAAGCTTCAGTCTCACTCACAAGTCCTTATGAGGTCCAAAGATTAGCTTGGGATCATTCAAGAATTTGGCCAAGAAATGAAAACCAAGCTTCTTCCTTCCTCCTAAGAAGACAGTTTATATTTGCTATATAATGCCTACTGTGTATATCTACAGAAATAAATATAAATGAATAAGAACATTGTTACCAACTGCTAGCAGGTTTTGATCAAAGACCATATTAGAGATTACTACCATAATAATGGAATAGATTTTTGCAGGCTCTTTCTTGTTGTACTCAAGCTTTTTGTGGATAACCTAGATAATGCTTTATTTGCCACTGGAAATTGGCAGCAAGATTTGAGAAGGAATTTGATCATATTTAGAATTGGTTTAGAACTAACAAATCTTACATAGAGTAGGGTCCATTTATCAGTAAAGTACTTGAAAGTATTGTAAAGTACCTGTGCAGATCTTCAAAGAGGGGATTCATTTCAACAACATTTCAAGAGAAGTATGTCTTCAAAGAAGGGATGTCCACATCAAAATAGCAGGAGCAACTGGGTGATAAAAGCCCTGACCTTACTTACTTACTTACTTATTTTTATTTATTTTCTATCCTGCCTTTATTATTTTTATAAATAACTCAAGGCGGTGAACAAACCAAATACGCCTTCCTCCTCCTATTTTCCCCACAACAACAACCCTGTGAGGTGAGTTGGGCTGAGAAAGAGTGACTGGCCCAAGGTCACCCAGCCGGCTTTCATGCCTAAGGTGGGACTAGAACTCTCAGTCTCCTGGTTTCTAGCCAGTTGCCTTAACTACTAGACCAATGTGATGTGTGTCCATCACACATATGTATAAAGGGGCAGGCTTCAATCTCCTGTTTGTACCTGCCTCTTTGACCCTGTTGATCCTCCACCCTACAGATATCCATGGGTTAAAGAATTTTGCCCTGTGGCATTTTCTTTCACTTTCAAGAACTGTTGGATGAAAGCAAAATGGCACCTTGAACCAGACTTGGCCCACCTCAATATTTTGCTGTACTATGGCAGAGTGACACACATCCACAAGGTGGAATGGCTCATTGAGATGTGCATCTGCACAGGCCTAGTAAATATGCACTAGTTGCAATATTAACAAAGATTAAGGAAATTGAAAAACCCGTTTCCAGCACAAGTTACATTCCTTTTTCCTCTAATAACGACTATAAATGGCAAGTGGGCACACCAGTTAGGAAGCTAGACAAGAACTTTTGTTTTGTTTTGTTTCTATTAAAAAGGTAAAGGTTCCCCCCCCACATTTGTGTAGTCGTGTCCGACTCTAGGGGCAGGTGCTCATCTCCGTTTATTAGCTGAAGAGCCAGCGTTGTCCGAAGATGCTTCCACAGTTGTGTGGCCGGCATGACGCACGTGGAACGCTATTACCATCCCACCAAAGTGGTACCTATTAATCTACTCGCATTTGCATGCTTTCGAATTGCTAGGTTGGCAAGAGCTGGAGCTAGTGCGGGAGCTCACTCCACACGCAGGGCTAGGGATTCAAACCTCCGAACTTGCGATCTTCCGATTGACAAGCCTGGCATCTTACCTGCTGAGCCACCACACCCCTTTTTTGTTTCTATTAAGGAAGAACAAAGCTGACAGTGGAGAATTCCTAAATCCATCTATATACAACTGAATCCTGTATGATAATTTTACCCATAAACAGCCCCATTTGCCATATTAGACTGCTGGTTTTGTGTCTACTGCAAACTTTTTTCCCCTTCCATGTTATTCCTTGATTGCTCTTGAGTTGCCTTACAATATTTCTTAACATTATATGCTCAGACTGCTCCAGAAAATATCTGTTGCTGCTTTAGGCTGCAGTAAATATATCAGTTTCATTCTACATGTAGTCTTAGCTGTATGCAACAACTCAAAAACAAAGTTGATAATACCTAACAAATATTAAAAAGACAAAGGAAGGATCATGCTAATTCCATATAAGCTGAAGCATAAATGTAAAACTATTTTTTTCAGGAAATTTTGCCAACTTTGTTTGCCACAAAACAAACACCTGAAGAGAGCTTTGAAGTTGTTTTATTTATCTGTGACCACAGATTATCCCCTCACAGGAGAAGACAAAATTTGCATGCCAACAAGAACTTTTATTAAGTTCGTTACAGAAAGCATCTTCCTGGACCAAGCAACTGTTCTCAAAAAGGTAATTGGTTGACTTGGAGAAAGAACCACCTTGCCCTTGACCACTCACTGTTATCACAAGCTTGCTCCTTTCCCTGGGAATTGTACAGCGTATTTTGATTCCCATACAGTCTGTGCATCTAATTGTTTGTTTACCTCCTTGCCACTATGTTGTTTGTGCATCTTATCTGCTTTCACAAAGGCTTCTAGCAAATTGTCTCTTTGGAGGACTCTCTGAATGGCTTATAAGCTTCTAACATGGCTTCAGCTAGGTCTACTAATCTTTGCTGATTCTGGCTTCTTGAAAAATGCTGTAAAAATTACTCAAGAGTAAATACTGCTACAGAAGGTAAGCATACAAAATATGTCCAGATAAAATACAGTCCCCCAAATCCTGAGAGTTAAATTGCCTAAAACGGTCCATAAATAAAATGTCATTGTCTGATAAAAGTTCTGTTCTGTCATGTGAGAGTGGTAGTAGAACACTGTGAAGCGGATGAGATTTTTTTTCAAAATATTTTAGTGAAACAACTGCTGTTGCTGTTACTGCAGCTGAAATTATATTTTATGCAGTTTTGTTTAGGTTTTAGATAATTGTATGATTTTTTTTAAATTGCACATTTTATTAATATTGCATTTGGTGCATTTTATGGAAGAAATATTCCTTTAGTAAAATAAATGAACATATGAATGAATAGCAAGCTACTAAACATTTGCATACACATAACTAAAAATTATAATACAAAATTGAGTGTAGTGTGTAGGCGTAGGGATAACTGTATGTCCATCTGAATAATCATTCAGAAAATGGAATTTGCTTAAAAATGCAAACTGAAAAAAAAAGCCCTCTTCAAGAGTCTATTCTGTAAACTGTAATTATCATCGCTCAAAAGGAATTTCAAAAATAAGGTAGGACACTCAGCAACCTGACTGAATCTGAAAAGCTTATAGCATAAAATTCAGAACACCTGCTAGGGTTTATTTATTATTTGAAATATGACTCAGAAACTGGTCAAAGACTTTATGATTAAATGCATGCAGAATTTAAACAGGACAATTGATCTGCAACAATGCGAATATCAATGGAAGATAAATATCAAATTTACTGTTAATTGGTACAAGAAGTTTTATCATTAGAATATTACTCCAATGTTGAATGCCAAAATATATAATCCATATTTTTTTTAAAAAAACTTATGGATATGTAATTATCAGGTTGGATTATTTTTTCAGACTTGGTGGCAATGTCATAAAGCTCAACAATCCTGGAAGATGATTCACTGTAGAATGAAACAAAATTTAAATATTGACTTTTCTTTCCTGCCAGCTGTTCTATTAAGCATTACTAAGCCTTGCATTCCAACAAAGTAGTATACAGAGTTGGCTCCTAACAGCTACTAGGAGATTTTATGCTTCTTACTGGAAATTGCATACAATTTCTGATTTAGAAGAATGGCAGACCAAACTATGGGAATAAGTATCAATGTTAAAAGTAACTTTATATTTAAAAAAAAACAAGTCAGATTTTGAATTTAATTTAACATTGAAACCGTTTAGGCACTATCTGTAGCTTGAATCATGTCAACTGGATTTCTATTTTCTCAGTGGAAACATTTCGCTCCTTATCCAAGGAGCGAAACGTTTCCACTGAGAAAATAGAAATCCAGTTGACATGATTCAAGCTACAGACAATTCCACCTGGATGACTGAGAACCTTCATAGACATTTAGGCACTATAATTCTGCAGTCCTTTACCACATCTGAAGTTTGGGTGTCTTTTAACATAAGGCACATAAGGCATTAAAAACTTTTTTTTGTACCTTCGAATCAATTTTTGACTCCTGGTAACTGCCTGGACTAGTCCCTGCAGTTTTCCTGGTGAGGTTTTTCAGAAGTGGTTTGCCATTGCTTCCTTCCTAGGGCTGAAAGAGAGTGACTGGCCCAAGGTCACCCAGCTGGCTTCGTGCCTAAGGCAGGACTAGAACTCACGGTCTCCCAGTTTCTAGCAAATTCTTATTTAATTTTACACAGCTTATAAATCTCTTTTTCTATTTCGTTGTTGTTGTTGTTGTTGTTGTTGTTGTTGCTGCTGTTGTTCCTTTCTGTCTCTTCTTGGTTGCACTTTTAAATATATGTTAAATAGAATATAATAATAAAATAAAATAAAAAGTGTGTCTGTGTGTGTGTGTCCGTGTGTGTCCGTGTGTGTGTGTGTCCGTGTGTGTGTGTGTGTGTGTGTGTGTGTGTGTGTGTGTGTGTGAGAGAGAGAGAGAGAGAGAGAGAGAGAGAGAGAGAGAGAGAGAGAGAGAGAGAGAGAGTTCTGCTGCATTTCTGCCATTCATTTCCAGGAGTTGGTAAGCAGGAAAACTGCTTTTGAACTTCCACATCTGCAGGTGCTACTTTATTTTATTTGAATAATTTACACATACATTGATTTTAAAAAAATGAAGGAGATCATATTTTTAAAGACTTTTGGTTTTTCAAAAGCTCTTAGTGCCATCAATGCTTCTATCTTCAGGGGATCTCTCAATCGTTAAGAAAAATGTATTTAATTACTGTGTGTAATATTGATCAGATCTTAACGTAATCTTGCCTACGAAAAAAGCTATTTGATTAGAATCATATTACATAACTGGCCATAAAATGTGGCAGGAGAACAGAATAAAAACCTATAAAAGCACATTAGGACCCATCAGAGTTAATCAGCAACAATCCAGGAAAAAGAAATAGAGATTGCTCTGGGAATATGTACTGTATGGGCAAAAGCATAGATAGAATAATTTGACTTTTCTGTAAGGTAACTTGATCAGATAATGAGCCCCCAGGAAGATAAAAGATGGAAGAACTTGTGGTAGGTGTTATGGCACCTTTAGAAGAAGAGGGTGGCATACTATTGGCAGCAGTGCCAGTTAATGAAGTGGTGCTGTGGGAAACACTGTCACTTGAAGACTCCTTCAGAAACTAAGAATACAAAATGAGGTCAAGGGACTAGGAGCAGAGAAGCTTTATGCCAGTAGTTAAAAGAAGTCATTGGGTTAGAATAACCTCTGTTTTAGAGCAAACTATGGGGCCCGGGCAGTGTCTGTAGTTCTGAATGGAGGAAAAGATAAAAAATAAAAAAAGAACTTTTGTGAACAAGTGAGACTTTGCATTACCTAAATGGTAGAACTATATATCTCTCTCTGCACATTTTAGAATTGAATAATGCAAGTATTTATGTAATCTGGTTCATGGTGGGCAGCGGCTCACATCTATCTGTGAAACAAAATTTCATTTTGAAATGTCCTGAATATCAAAGAAAACAGTATACTAAGGAAAAAGTTAAGTTTGAACACTTTTTCCTAGCATCTAGTTTTCTATATGCAGGGATTAACAAACTGTTACAATTTTCTTTGCATGAGTAAAACACAATCTCCCATCTGATTGTAACTGAGAAGTGGCAAATAGTCCTTCCTGTAGTATTTACTTATTAATTTATTTATTTATCCTACTGCTATCACCGCCCATCTCCCCCCAAAAGGACAAAATATATTTGTCAGCTGTCCAAAGAAAACATTTCCCTGTATCAATGAACCCATTGGTTATATTGTATGTGAAGAGTGTGTAGTTATTTTATACCCCAGTTCTGCTGCGATGAATTTTTCAAATGAGAAGAGGCCCATTATGCCCAGAGGGACTGCTTGTGGTTTCCAGTTCAGTGATGCCTTTAAAGACACACAGTCCATCACAACAAAACAGTTAGAGGTAAGTGGAAACAAGCCACTGAAAAATGCACCACAACAATGTAGAAAGTAAAGGCTTTTATACTGTGAGCTGATCTATTACTTGCTGCAGTTTTCAGTACAGAAAACTGTAATAAAAAAGGCATCCTGCTAACTGATGAAGTGGATCTATGATACTTTTGAAGAGGATAGAATATATTTTCATGTTGCCAGCCGCAAAGTGAGTAATGATTTTTAGTATGAATTGTTGCATTTATTTTAGACACATGGCTCTTTGTAGGCTGGAGGTCACTGGTTCTACACACAAGGCATGCAAATATCCACAATCATCTGTCTGTACTCCTGGTTTAGCATTATAAAGTGTCTGTGGATAGAAGGAAGGAAGGAAGGAAGGAAGGAAGGAAGGAAGGAAGGAAGGAAGGAAGGAAGGAAGGAAGGAAGACACCAGAAATATCCTGGTGTTGACCTACAGTCCTGATATTTCTTCTTGGTCTCTCATCTAACTACTTATCAAGTCCAACCTTGCTTTGCTTCCAAGTCCTGACAGGATCAGCTTTCCCTTCAGCAATTTGTAGAGAAATCAGTACAATAAAGATCTTAAATCATTTAATGGACATATTTCCATTTTTGTAATGACACATTTCCATTGTTACAGCTGTTTTCACAAAATGGCTGCTGTTAAAGATGTGACCAGTCACACAACTTCCAATTACCAGGAAGCAAATTGCCACAATTTTGTTAGTCCGCCACCTCACAAGATGCCTTCCAGCACTCCAACTGATGTGTATTTCTTACTGGGCAGGTGAACACATTTCTAAAGCTCTGCATTGTAGCTTTCACTATTTATATTGCTTAAAATGTATATGAAACTCAGATTCTTGGAAATAAAGGCCAATTCCAGTCAGTGTTGATAGGAGGGGAGAGGTCTAGCCCATGGCCACTACCTTGTGGGGTGCCACAGGGCTCAGTCCTTTTTCCTCTCCTATTTAACATCTACATGAGGTCATTGGTGAGGTGATCCAATAATTTGGGGTGAGGTATCATCAGTATGCTTTGCATACCTTTGGGTTGTGTGTCGGTTGCACTTATTCTTGGACCAGGAGGCCATGCTCACTGTCACTCATGCCCTCATGACCTCCTGTCTGGATTACTGCAATGCGCTCTTCATGGGGCTGCCCTTGAAGAGCATTTGGAAGCTTCAGCTGGTGCAGTAAATGGTAGTTTACTTCAGCTGGGTAGTAAATGGTGTCATTTATTCGGCTTTTCTTCTTCTTGGTGATCACTAATTTAATAATAATTTAATAATTTAATAATGTCAGTTATTCGGCACATGTAACACCACTACTCCATGAGCTACATTGGTTGACAGTGTGCTTCTGGGTGCAATTCAGGGTGCTGGTTGTTACCTTTAAAGCCCTTCATGGCTTGGGACCAGGTTACCTGAGGGACCGTCTTTTCCCAGTTGCTTCTACCCATCCAATCTGGTCCAGCAGGATGGGCATGCTTAGGTCCTGTCAGCCATGGAATGCCAGGAGGCATGGCTTTTGGGCCATGGTTTCCACCCTATGGAACATCCTCCCTCCAGAAATCAGGACACCCCAACCCTGTGGGCCTTTCATAAGGCCCTAAAGACCTGGTTATGTGCCCAGGCCTGGGGCCCTGAACATCCCGTCTTCTGGCTGTGTTAACATCCATGGATTGTAATATTGTTCTCAGCTGCTACGTTTTTTTTTAGTGTTTGTATTGTGATGGAAATTTTGTTTTTAGTTGATTTTATTATTGTTCACTGCCCAGAGTCACTTGTTGAGATGGGTGGCCATACAAATTGATGAAATAAATAAATAAATACTATCAAACTAGGATAGGACTTTGGCTGGCAGTGCATCCTCCTCTATTTTCATATAACTGTTGAGCTTCAAGTGTTCTATTCCTGCCTCTATGCAAGAAACAGGACACATACAAAATGAATGAACATGCTCCGACTAAATAATGTGTTTAAAACAGTATACTTTTGTGCAATTTTATTCCACTAATATAATTTGTCAGAATTTGCTTGGCAAAAATGAGACCTTTTAAACCAGCCTCCAGGCAGTAAGTGGAAAGAGTGCAGTTAACTTTGAAGAAACTCAACACGTATGTGTTTAACTGAAAACAATACAGTTTCTGCTTTCCTGGTGACTATGTGACCAACTCGTATTTCTCAGCTCCTAAAGTGGTTCATTTTTCTGTTTATATTGATATTCTGCTTCACTTCACCATTTGGTATGTTTGTTGCCATAGAACAAGTCAGACTTTCTATGGAATATATGAGACTGACACATGCAGGATTTTTCAGGTTCACCACATCTTCATGAAATGCCTTGTTTAAAGCACTTCAGAGTCTCATGATAATTACAAATAATGGCCATTCCAGCATTTGCCAGAGGAAATAAGGCCAATTTTGCCTTATACTTCTGAAATGTCCATGTAAACTTAACCAGAGAGCTTGTTTGGGAGAGGAGGTGAAACTCTTCAAGAGCTATTCAGTGGTATTTGGATTACTGTTTTTTATTGTTTTCATTATATTTTTACTTGCTTCTGACTCTTCGAAAACAGCAGCATACAAAGCATTGTAGATAAAAATGCATCAGAATACATAAATACATTTAATTTAACTTTAAACACCCTAGCTTGTCTTCTGTACAGACTTCAGAATGACGCAAATTCCATTACTAGAACAATTGCTTGTTAGGCCAAATCAAGGACACCCTGATGGTGTGTGCAAGCCTCTTGGTGTCCACAGGCCCTATGTAACCTATACTGTGGTAAAGTATGATTTAGTACTACATTGAACTGACTCAGTGCTTAAAAGCTGGAATCTATGACTATGTCCACTCCTCGTTTAGTGACTGAGTTCCGTTCCAACAACCAGGTCATTAAGCAAAATGGTTGATAAGTGAATACGTGGCAGAGAGAAAGAGCAATGCTGCGAAGACCACTGGTTGTTGCTGTCTCATTCAGATAAAGTTCTCTCGTACAGCTACACCAGCATTACTCTCATTGCACCATGCATTAATGTCAGGCGCACAAACTTTAGTTGTAAATATGAGCATTGGTCATAAAATGAATTTTTTTATTACCATTTATTACCATCGTATTTGCAAATGGTCGCTAACCGAGGTAGTTGCTAAACGAGGAGTGAGTTTCTTACTGTAGCTGTAAGTACGTATTTCTGTGATTTATTACTTCAAAATAAACACAACATGTCTATGAAGGTTCTCAGTCATCCAGGTGGAATTGTCTGTAGCTTGAATCATGTCAACTGGATTTCTATTTTCTCAGTGGAAACGTTTCGCTCCTTATCCAAGGAGCTTCTTCAGTCTGAGCAAAGTTAGTAAGGGAATCCAAAATATGTTTCTAGGTAGCTGTGTGACCTTGCACCTGGGGCTAGGTCATGGTTATATTGAGATGTTATTTTAAGTCCTTTTATCATCTAAAGGAGGATCGTTAAGATCAACATGCTGCTGTTGAGCTTGTGAAATGGTCTTAATCTTCCTAGGCACAGAAGACAAAGCAGGGAGGAAGATTATTATTATTATTATTAATCAAATTTATCACCGCCCATCTCTACCACGGTAGACTCTGGGCGGTTTACAACAAATGTTAAAATTAAAGTTAAAAATCAATAATCATTAAAATACAATAAACAATACAATAAATAAGAATATAAAAATCCAGAGGATGGTAGAATCTTAAAAGGAGGTCATTATTAAACTAACCACCCCCAGGAGGAACTATCTCTACCTTTGTCCCACGCCAGGCGGCAGAACCAGGTTTTTAGGGACTTCCTAAAGGCCAAGAGGGAGGACGCCTGCCTCACCTCTGGGGGCAAGATGTTCCACAAGGCGGGCGCTATCGCAGAGAAAGCACGCCTCCTGGACCCCGCCAGATGGAATTCCTTTGTTGACGGGGTCCGCAGCATGCCCTTCCTGCATGACCGGGTGGGGCAGGTAGATGCAATTGGGATGAGACGGTCCCTCAGATAGCCTAGCCCCATGCCATGTAGGGCTTTAAAGGTAATAACCAACACCTTGAATTGGACCCGGAAGCAAACTGGTACCCAATGCAGCTCGCGGAGCAGTGGTGTTAAATGTGCTGATCTTCTCGCACCCATAACCACTCAAGCGGCTGCATTTTGGACCAGCTGAAGCTTCCGGATACTCTTCAAGGGTAGCCCCATGTAGAGCGCATTGCAATAGTCTATATGGGAGATGACCAGGGCATGAGTGACTGTACGGAGGGCATCCTGATCCAGGAAAGGGCGTAGCTGGCGCATAACACGAAGTTGTGCAAAAGCCCTTCTGGCCACGGCTGCCACCTGCTCTTTGAGCAGGAGCCGTGAGTCCAGAAGAACCCCCAGATTCCGCACTTGGTCTGAATGGGGTAGTGCAACCCCATCCAGAACTAAAGATGATAACTTCCTGGATCCACAGGAGCCATCAATCCGCAGCCACTCCGTCTTACCAGGGTTCAGTTGAAGCCTGTTGTTCCCCATCCAGACCCCCACAGCCTCCAGGCACTGAGAAAGGGTGTCCACTGCAACACTTACTTCACCCGGGATGGAGATATATAATTGAGTATCATCAGCATATTGGTGATACCTCATCCCGTGATGACGGATGATCTCACCCAGCGGCTTCATGTAGATGTTAAATAGGAGAGGAGGGAGAACCGAACCCTGTGGCACCCCACAAAGAAGGGCCCGTGGGTCGGATCTCTCCTCTCCTATTACCACCGATTGCGAGCGACCCTGGAGGAAGGAGGTAAACCAGCGCAAAACTACACCGCCCACCCCCAACTCCCTGAGTCACTCCAAAAGGATACCGTGGTCAACGGTATCGAAAGCCGCTGAGAGGTCCAAGAGAGCGAGAATGGATGCACTCCCTCCATCCCGCTCCCGCCAGAGATCATCCATAAGCGCGACCAATGCAGTCTCTGTCCCATATCCCGGCCTAAAACCTGACTGAAAGGGGTCTAGATAATCCGTTTCATCCAGAATCCTCTGGAGTTGCAGCGCCACCACCTTCTCAACCACCTTTCCAAAAAGGGAAGGTGGGAGACAGGACGAAAATTGTTCAAAACAGTGGGGTCCAGGGAAGGTTTCTTGAGGAGGGGGTGCACCAGCGCCTCCTTAAAGACTGCAGGAAACACCCCCTCCGCTAAGGATGCATTAATCATCCCCTGGACCCAACCACATGTAACCTCCTGAGCTGATTTCACCAGCCAGGAGGGACATGGGTCAAGATGGCACGTGGTGGTGTTTACAATCCGGAGGATCCTGTCTACTTCATCAGGCCCAACAGGATCAAACCGTTACCAGATAACAGGGTAAGTACGAACCTCTGGCATCTCTCCAGATTGTGCTTCACAATCTGGAGAGTTAAATTTGGAATGAATCTGAGCGATTTTGTCCTGCAGATGCTCAGCAAATTCTTCTGATCGGCCCTGTAGATGGGTCACCGTATCTTCGTGACCCAAAAGAGATCTAGTAATCTTAAATAGGGCCGTCGGGCGGCAATCTGTGGACGCAATAAGAGCGGAGAAATATTCACGTTTCGCCGCTCTTACCACCACAAGGTAGGCCCTAATGGCGGCTCTAGATTGTGTCCGGTCAGATTCAGTCCTCATCTTCCTCCAGCGGCGCTCTAGACGTCTCTTAACCCTCTTCAAAACCCTCAACTCCTCCGTGAACCACGGGGAGTGACGGGTCGAACAAGGCAAGAGAGGCCGCATAGGCGCGATCCTGTCCAGGGCCCCGGCCACCTCCTTATTCCAAGCTGCGGCCAGGACCTCCGCCGGACCGTGCATCAGATCTTCGGGTATAACCCCCAGCTCCTTTTGAAACCTCATTGGGTCCATCAGTCGCCGGGGGTGGACCAATCTAATAGGTCCTGCCTCCCTGCAGAGTGGGGCAGCACAAGAGAGCCTCAGGGTCACCAGGGCGTGGTCTGACCATGACAATGGGGATAGATGTAACTCTCCCCTCAGATCACATTGCCACTGCTCAGACAAGAAAACTAAGTCCGGGGTGAGGCCACTGTCCCGAGTCGGGTCCCGAATAATCTGTGACAGGCCCATGGTTGCCATGGTAACCATGAACTCCCGAGCTGTCTCAGAGGTCCGTCCCAGGGAAGGCAGATTGAAATCCCCCAAGACCATAAGTCTGGGGAATTCCACTGCCAACCCTGAGACGGCCTCAAGAAGCTCAGGCAGGGAGGTTGCCACGCAGCAGGGAGGCTGGTACAGCAGCAACACTCCCAACTGCTCTCGAGAACCCAACTTGAAGAACAGGGTTTCACACCCGGCCACTTGTGGAGCAGTGCCCCTGAAGGCCATCAGAGACTCCCGGATGACAACCGCTACCCCTCCTCCCCTGCCCCACTGTCTCGGCTGATGCCACACTCGAAACCCGGCTGGGCACATTTCTGAAAGGGCAACCCCTCCTTCTGGGCCCAGCCAGGTCTCAGTGATACATACCAGGTCCGCCCCCTCATCCGCGAGCAAGTCGCGAATGAGGGGGGCCTTGTTATTCACCGACCTGGCATTAAGGAGCAACAGCTGGACCTCAGGGCCCTCGAAGATCTGATTACCAGGGTCTGGGTTTGAGCTTGGGGATAATGAGAGAACTCTACATTGGAGAAACCAAACAATTTTTGTACAGGAGGATGGCCCAACACAGGAGAAGTAACACCACAGGACCAGAGTCAGCAGTTTATCTTCATCTAAAGGAAAAAGGACACTCATTTGAGGACATTAATGTTCACATTTTAGACAGAGAAGATAGGTGGTTTGAGAGAGGGGTCAAGGAATCCATTTATGCCAACTTGGAAAATCCTTCCTTGAATAGAGGTGGGGGCCTCAGGCACAACCTTTCCCCTATTTTCCTTCCTGCTTTGTCTTCTGTGCCTAGAAAGATTAAGACCATTTCACAAGCTCAACAGCAGCATGTTGATCTTAACAATCCTCCTTTAGATGATAAAAGGACTTAAAATAACATCTCAATATAACCATGACCTAGCCCCAGGTGTAAGGTCACACAGCTACCTAGAAACATATTTAGGATTCCCTTACTAACTTTGCTCAGACTGAAGAAGCTCCTTGGATAAGGAGCGAAACGTTTCCACTGAGAAAATAGAAATCCAGTTGACATGATTCAAGCTACAGATAAACACAACATGCTTCAAAACACTAGTCTTTTGAACTAACTTCCAAATTTTCTGTGTAACCCAATGGTTACAGGGAAGTTGGTGGAATTTGGTGACATAAATATAAGCTGTAAAAAGTTCACAAGATGGAAGATTATTTTTTCCCATTTGATGCCTGGGAGTGAGTTCTTAGAACATATTCTGCTGGTGGGGGATTTTCTGCAGGTTTGAAAGAATAAATTCCAAAGGAGCTGAAAGAGATTCAGGAAATATTTGGAGGAATCATCTTAGAACTAGTTTTAGTCAGTGTTTTAGTCAGAGGTACATCTGCAATATTCTACTGTTTTTCCTTCTGTTTCAGACCTGCCAGTTAGGAGCCTCTATCGTTCCATGGTTTACAAGAAAACTGTAAAATGCTTCTGTAGAAGCAGGGAACAAGAAAGGAAGTGTTTCCCCTCATTTGAATACTTTTCAGGCCCTAAAGGCTTTAGGGATACACCACAGCTGATATCCAAGCACAAAAATAATGTACAAAATTGCTGCAAGTTTAGGTTTTCTTGCTATATATAAGCAAAACAGAATAGTTTGAGCAAGAACCTTGATTGTTCTCTCATTACAAATAAAGTGATTACATTTAATTTTTCTATGTTTGGATTTTTATCCTTATATATTACAATAGTTAAGCATTAATATTTATGCCACAATAAATGATTATTTATTATTTATATCATTTATATACAATGATATATTATACTTATGTTTAGCACTTTGAAATTTCAAAGCACATTTTCAGCTTTGAAAATGAGTATGTTTGCTGTCCTATAATCCTTGTTCTTGCTTTTAAATTTTCTCCTTGAAGGTACCCTATTCTACCCAATTCTACAAGTATATTTTTAGAGATGCACCAAAATTTCACCCCTAAGCTCTTTCAAAGTAAACAAGGAGTTTGTGAAAAAGAGGGGAACAGAAAAAACCTAGCAAACAAACAGTTTCTACTGTCCACTTTGTTGGGCCTCTTTTTCACACTCTGCATTATTCTGTTATCCATCTACAATTCTCTTGTCCCAGAATGTCTTGCCTTTCTTTAACATTCATAGTAGTTTAATTAAGACAAAGCCTTCTCTACTACAGCATCACACTGTGAACTGTTCGCATTTGGCTGTATGATGATCTCAATGAGAGCAACTGAAACCACTTTGGTATCATTAGTGGCTGCAGGAACTGATGCCTTCATCAAAATGATAAAAGCAGCATCAAGAAGCACATACAAAAGGGCAGAGTTTGCATCCTGGTGGCACAATGCTGCTTTCATCTCCCCCTGCCCGCCCACCCCCCCGGATGTCTGATTATTCATGTCCCAAACACCACTCCAACTCTAGTCATTGTGCTACAGTGGGCATAGAATACACCCTGAAGCACGCATTTGTTTTAGAGCAACACATGCTTGGTCGAATGCTTCCTGCTTTATCATTCTTTGTTTTATTACCACAACACCATGTAAAGAAAGCTTTTAGTCCTTTTGCTGGTGCAAGAAATATATGATCTCCCCTAACCTTCATTTTTATATCACTTTGATCATTTCAAATAAATCACTAGTTTTTTCAAACTTTAGGAAGAAGTTTAGTAAAGTCCAGCTGTATTCTTTTCATATAGTATGCCTACTCCTTGCTTAAATCATGTTATATATCTGATAATCCAAACTTGCTTATGAAATCTGGTAACACAAAGCCACTTTTTCTAAGGAACCAGGAAATGTTGGGTTTATTCTGTTGGGGTTTCCCCCCCCCTTTTTTTTTCTTTTTTCATTAAGAAAATTGTTACAACAACAACAAAAAATGCCAAAACTTATTTGGGGAAATATTTAAATAATCTTTAATTTTTGAGAAAGGAGAAACAGATTTGATGACACAATAATGAAACACTATAAATAGTTCAACAACTTGCATATAGATAGAATATATTTCTACAAGAAAACCAATATAAAATTTAATGACTATTTTTAAATAGAATACATAAAAATGACATGATTGGAATAAAAGCCCAGAAAAAATTGAGAAGCAGTTTAATTTTATAGTAGCTGAGAGACTAATAAGACATTGAATGAACAGGAACAAAATTTGGTTTAACTGCTACTTAAAAGAAAACAAATAAGAAAGTTGTAGTAATTATTATATAATATCAAGAAAGAAACTAATGTGTCCTTGCTTGATCTGCTGATTTCTGAAGTGTACTGTCTGTCAAAAATACTGATTAGGTATGAGACAAAACAGCTGCCAAGTTATCAAGCCCACTGACAGATACTTCTTCATGCTTATCCACGTGAGAAGAAACATACTGCCAGGAGAAGCTATAAAGATATCGGAGAGAAGATGAAGAATTGTGTTTTTATCTATTATTCTGTCCGTGGAAGAGTGCGGGAAAGGAAAAAAAGGATTTCTGTATATGAATGACCAATAAAATATTGGACTTAAAACAAAAGCCCATGGAGAAAACGTAACTAGCTCATGAAAAGAAAAATAATAATTTAAAAAAATCTGCCCAGGTTCGAACTGACAACTTTGTATATGTTAGGCAAATATCACAGCCACTGTGCTATTTCAGCACTACTGGAAAAAGGATGTATAGAAGCTTTTAGGGTACACAGTAAGCACTGACTCAATTGAAGGGGTAAACCGTGTTCTGCAAAGCAGCCAGTAAACTGAAAGTCACTACCACAAACAGACAGGAGTATTTGAGGCACTGTTACATGCAAACAATTATATTTTGGGGCTGGAAACACATACCCTGTGGTTGCTTTGATAGTGAGAATAGAATTAATAGAGGATGACACCTTCCGATTTTGCCCTCCAGAAATGGTTGCTTGCCCTTTCTGGCAAAAAGGCATTCAGGCAGTACAGCTAAAACTAATGACTTGTGCAGTGCAGGAATAAGTCACTAAATGGGCCCTGACTTTGAGTGGCAGAATTTTCAAACAAGCTATGTGTCCATTTAATTGTCATGCCATCAAGCCCTAAGTCAACTAGTTTTTTAATCAGAATAGCATGAGCTACTTCAAATCAAGATATATTATGACCATGCAGTTCCACAATTTTTTAGGAAAGCTACTCAAGGAGACAAAGAGAGAGAGAGGAAGGGGGAGAGAGAGAGAGAGAGTTCTTTATGAAATGCTCTGAATTTTTACAGCAGGGTTCTCCAAAGTGGTCAATATCAACTCCCAAGAGTGGATGGGACTATCCATTGTTGTTGCTGTTGCTGTTGCTGTTGCTGTTGCTGTTGCTGTTGTTGTTGTTGTTGTTGATAGTACTATTAGTTAAAGCAGGGGTGGGCAACGTCAGGCCCGCGGGCTGTATAAGGCCCGCGGGGCTCCCGCCTAAGGCCCGTGGGGCTCCTGCCCGCAAACCCCACCCCTTCCACGTGATTGGCTCCCACTCACAAACCCTGCCCCCCGGGCCGGTGATTGGCTCCCGCCTGCAAACTCCGGCCCCTGGTCTGCGGAAATCCCAGAAACCCCGCCCCCCACCTCTCCAGTCCTCAGTTATAAATATCTAAATGGCCCTTGGCAGAAAAAAGGTTCCCGACCCCTGAGTTAAAGTGAGAGCCAGTTTGGTGTAATGGTTAAGGCACCAGTCTAGAAACCAGGAGACCATGAGTTCTAGTCCCACCTTAGGAACAAAGCCAAATGGGTGACCTTGGGCCAGTCACTTTGCCTCAGCCCTAGGAAGGAAGCAATGGCAAATCACTTCTGGAAAAAAAACCTTGCCAAGAAAACTGCAGGAACTTGTCCAGGCAGTGTCCGAGAATTGAACACGATTGAACGGATTAAAAAATATAGTTAAAGTAGTATTTATTATATTATTTTCATATAATAAATGTTTGGGGATCAATGAGCTGAAGAGTTTGGGGATCCCTGTTTTACAGTTATCAGTAAAAGACTAATTGTCTGTAATTCTTCAGGACCTCCTTTCCCCCACTTTTTAAAGGTAGGGATATTTTGTTCCCTTTTAGGATTTCCTATCTTGAGCTCCTACTAATTCATGCCTCTTTGAATGGTTTATTTTCTCAGAATTTTGCAATTTGTATTTTGCAATTGTGCAATGTTGATAAAATCCACCATCTATCTTTGTATTGGTGGGAAATAAGCAGTGTTGCTTTTATTTCTTCCTCCATTTACTTTAACTGAGGTGCTTTAGAAATCATTAGTAAGCTCATTTCTTTGGCTTTCTGAGGAGTAACTTTAACATTAATGTATCATAGTAAAACCAATTACCCAGGAAGGTTATGAATTTCCCTTGACTGGATATGTTCAAACAGGGGCCAAGCAGTTATATAAGAACATAAGCAGTGTCCTGTTGGATCAGATCCTTGGCCCATCTAGTCCAGTGGCCAACCATCTGCATAAAGAAGCTCACGAGTCTCCCAGCAGATGGCCTTCAAAGGCAGTCACAGTGCCATCAAGGGTAATAGCCATTGATCCCCATGACTACCATGAATTGGTCCAACCCTTTTTTGAAGCCAGCCAAGCTGGTAGCCAGCACCACATCTCATGAATTCCAAAGTTGAATTATGTGTTGTGTAAAAAAATATTTTCTTTTGTCTGTCCTGATTTTTCCAGGATTCAATTTCATTGGATGACCTCTGATTCTAGTATTTTTGGATTGTAGTGTCAGTTTGTATTCTCTTGTGCCTGCCATCTAATGAACATTTTCTAAACTACTGAAGTCAGTTCTTCTCTTTCTTTTCCTTCATCCTTCATAGATAAGCAAATGTCTTTGCTCAGGAAATCTTACTTTCTATACATCATATCATGTAACCTTAACAAGATTTTACAAAAGGATTTCATAATTTCTGATCTGTCTCTTTCTCTCAATCCTTTCACTATATTCCTCTGTGTGCATTTCTGACACCTACTCATTTTACTATCATTTTGAAACATTAAGCCTCATTCTTCTTATCTTCTTTACAAACCTCTCATTATTTTATACTTGGTCTTTTACAATTGACAATTTTGCCAACTTTCCTGTCAGTCATATCCAAAGCCTAGATGTTGTCTGATTTCCTACCCTCTCACATACTGCAAGAGTCCCAATTTGTTCCAAACTCAGAAGAACGGATTATCAGAGATTTGCATAACTTTAAGAATATAAGTGACCTGATCTTGCTCTGTTGAAGCAAGAATCCTCTATTATTATTATTATTATTATTATTATTATTATTATTATTGGAAGTATTATATATAATAAATCAAGTGTGAAGTGCTAATAGAGAAATATCCTTGTTTCATTTCTGCAATGGTTTAAGCATGACTTCTTTTGATTTTTCACTTTTCTAAAAATAAAGTTTGTACTCGGTTTAAGTTTATTAATATTTTTCCTAAGATACTTTTTGTATAGTATTTTTTATTAAGGTACATAAATAAATATGTATTTATGTACATATTTTTATTCAGAATATTGTACTCTAAAATTCAGAGAAGTGATAAAACTCAAGCATTATTCTGTTTCAGTTTGCATATTTATTCAGGAAGTGTAAATTAGATTGGTTTGCATTAAAAGGTGTAAATGAAGTTAGTTTATATTAAAATGTGGATCAATTGTATTTTTCCTCCACTTTCACTGTGAACATTTTCATATTTTTTCATAAATTTGAAAGTGACAGTGATACCCCATCTATTAAGCTTCTGAGGCATCTCTTCACTCCTGTGCATCTAACTAAAACTAGGATCATAGATTGTAAGAGATCATTTAGGTGAATTTCCAGCTCAGTGCATGAATAAAGGTAAAGGTTCCCCCCGCACATTTGTGCAGTCGTGTCTGACTCTAGGGGCCAGTGCTCATCTCCGTTTGTTAGCCGAAGAGCTAGCGTTGTCCGAAGACGCTTCCACAGTCATGTGGCTGGCATGACACACGGAACGCTGTTACCTACCCACCGAACTGGTACCTATTTATCTACTTGCATTTGCATGCTTTCGAATTGCTAGGTTGGCAAGAGCTGGGGCTAGTGCGGGAGCTCACTCCATCATGCGGGGCTAGGGATTCGAACCTCCGAACTTGTGAACTTCCGATCGACAAGCCTGGCATCTTACCCGCTGAGCCATCACGCCCCTCTTCAGTGCATGAATACATAGTAGAAAATCCCCATTAGATATTACCATTTGTCCCACTCTATTGCAGTTTGTTATACTGGCCAGTTGTGTCATAATGTTTTGTGAGCAGAGTTAGCAAGCAGACCTAGTGATTGATCTACTTTATGTAAAGAACAGTCTGTTTATATTTAAACTTTTGGCTGATCCTAACAATCTTATCCACTGCATTCAAGAGAGAATATTATTCTTCCATCCCCTTGTGGGGGGAGATGGGCGGTGATATAAATTGAACAAATAAATAAATAAATAAATATTATTCTTTATTAATAACAACCATTCAATCAAGCTATACTTAATTTGGCAAAAGCATTCATACTCATGATTATTGGTTATATGCCATGAAGTTGGTGCTGACTCTTAGCAACCACATAGATATTTTTTTTCCAGAAGGACCCCAGCCTGGTTCTTCAGGTTTTCCAATGGTGCTGCCCATAGCTGCTGTAATTGATTCCACGCACAAATGGTGATTAGCATCTAAAACCCCAACAGCAACTATGCATGCGCTAGCCTCAACTGCATGCACGTTAACCTCGCACTAACTGAATTCTGGCTTGCATTAAACATGACCCGGTACTAATTTATCAATTGCACTAAATCAAATTTTGCACTAATCAAATTCACACTAATTGTGACCTATCTGTACAATAGAGCTCAAAGGCAGTTTTGCCCATGTTTTTATCACCATGGAAAGCTACTTTGTATAACTTGGGGGATCTTATCCTTTTCTCTCAGTTTTTCACAAGTCAAGCCTCATTCAACTCATGCTCAAGACTTCTCATGAGGTCTTCCTGGACATATCCATATAATTTTATTAATAATATGAAATGAGTCATTTAGGCTGTCAAAACCAACCTCTTGCTCAGTAAAGAAATCCAAATTAAAGCATCCCAGTCTAGCCTCCACATGAACACATCAAATGTAGGAGACCACCAGTTATTAGTTTCACTGTTGAACTGCTCTTACTGTTTAAAAGTTGTTGTTTTCCCTAACATTCAAGTACAGTCTGCCTTCCTGTAACTTAAATTATTATTCTGTGTCCTGAACTCTGCAATGAGAAAGGACAGGTTATGACCTTGTTTTATGACATACTTTTAGATATTTGAGAACTACTATAATATATTTCCACCTATTTTCAAGGCTGAGTATACCCAATTCCTTCAAACTCTCTCCACAGAGCTTTATTTCTAGTACCCTGATCATCTTTATTGCCATACTCTGAAACTCTACTAATTTCTTTGATTCTTTCTTAAAGTGCATGCCCAGAACATGAGACAGTACTTGAAGTGGGTTGTGACCAAAGCAGAATAGAATGGAACAATTTGGAAATTGGAAATGACTTTGGAAATGTTACTTTTCTTGATGAAACTAAAATTGCATTTTCTTGGCTTTATGAACAACAGTATTATTTGAGTTAAAGTAAAGCTGTCAGGCTTGGCTTACCTCAAAGTTGAAAATTCAGAATAAGCAGACTCATTGAGATGACAATGTCAAAGGAACAGGGGGGAGGGAGGGGAGGGAAGGAGAGAGAGAGAATCAAATTATAAGGGAGATATTTGTAACTAGAGTTATAAGATGAGAATTCATGCAGGCCAGTTTAATTTATGTTCAACGTAAATTGCTAGAAATACTAATCAAAGGAAAGCTAGCTAGCTTCATCAAGGAACAAACCTTGCTGAGGGAAAATCAGTATGGATTTCACAAAAGTATATCCTGACTCACCAACATTTTGGAGCTTTTTTTTTTTGAGAATATCAATAGGCATGAAGATTGTGATAGGCCTGTCAACATTGTATACTTGGATTTTCAGAAAGCCTTTGACAAAGTTGCTTAAATAAATTTAGTATCCATAGGATAAAAGAACTTGTCCTTGTATGAATTGCTAATTGATTAAAAAACAAAAAGGAAAAGTAGGAATAAATGGGCATTTTTCCCCCATGAAAAAAACTTAGAAGTGGAGTTCCTCTGTTTTGGTACCAGTGCTTTTTTACTTTGTTAAAAAATGAACTTGTCATATGGGTAAGCAGTGCACTTGCCAAGTTTTCAGATGATATTAAACTAATCAGGGTGCTTAAAAAAAAAAATTGATTGTAAAGTTTCAGAAATATATCTTTAATTTGTTTGAGTAATCAACCAAATGGCAACTGCAGTTTGAAGTAATGCATATTTGGACTAAAAGAAACAAAACAAAACCTTAAGTTCACATATACACAGATTGGATCTAAGCTGTCTGTAACTAACTAGGAAAGTGATTCTGGAATGTTGGAGTCATTGAAAGTGTCCACTCAATATATGGCAGCTGTGAAGAAGACAAAATTTATGTTAGGGAAAATTAGGAAAATGATTTAAAATAAAAAAGGTTTATATTTTTACATCCTTTAAAAAATCTGCATATATTCTTAGTCTTCGGTACTGAACAATTTCAGCCACACTTGAAAAGGGATATAATGGAACTGGAAAAAGTACAGAAGGGGAAAACCTAAAAGATCAGGGGGTTCAAACACCTTCTTATGACAAAAAGCTAGAATGTTTGAGACTCTTTAGCTTAAAAAAAGGTAAATACTGGGGGAGGAAGGCATGTTTGAGATACTTCATGGATGGCAAAAGTGATCCAAGAGAATTTTTTTCCCTGACTCAAAACATTAGGACCAGGAACCTTTCAGTGAAGCTGACTGGAAGATTTAAAACAGACAAAAGGATGCACTTCTTCACATAGCACATAATTGCCACATGACATGGTGCTGGGCACTAATTTGGTTTTAAAAGGGCACTGGATAAATTAATGGATGACAGGTCTATTAAGAGCCTTGAAGTCTCAATGTTACCTCCATGTTGGAGGTGATATGCCTTCAAATATCAACTGCAGGGGAATTATTGTGAGAGACGGATATTTGTCCCATCTCCTGTTTGTCAGACCTCAGAGGGAACTGGTTGGCTACTGTGAGAAAAACAATCCTGGATTAAGATATAACTTAACCTGATCCAGCAGGGCTTTTCTTATATTCTTATAGCCAGACCATTTCCTACTTCTTTCTGGACTAATTTCTCCCAGGATGGTGTTGACTGCTCAGTCAAGCTATATATGGAAGTGAGGACAACTTTTGCATGCTGTGGAAGTATGAGCTGCTCTGAAACAAGAAAAAGTCACATGCGACAGTCAAGGTCATAGTTTCTCCTCTGTAGTGGTCTTACTGTATAGTTTAGGTACATAGGCTGCTGTGGAGAAAAAAAAAGTTTAAACTCCTTAGATTTGCCTGCAAACTGGCACATACTTTTCAAAAGGAGGAAGTATAAAAGAAGCCAGAGCAGAAAATAGGAGGGGGGTGTTCTTCTAAGTTTGGCAGAAGATGCTGCTGGAGTAAGAAGCCGCCAGATGTGGAGCACAGGAGGCATCAGCTGGAAGAATCAGGAGACAAACAGTTAATGGCCATGGGGAAGAACCAGAAAGGAGCCTGAGGTAGCCCTAGACTGTAGTCAGTTGAAAGCAAACTCCAAGTAGTTCAGGGGCTGGACACCTGGGCAAGAGTGTGTCAATGGAAAAGGTTAGCATTCCTAAGTCTGTGCTGAAGATATGTAACTGTGGGAGGAGGAAAAACTTCCTTAAAGTTGAGATCAGCTGACTCAATGGACATATCCATGTAGTCTTTTGGGCAACCATACAGAAGTGGTTTGCTGTTAACTTCTTCCAGGATTTTGTTTAACTCCCAGTCTACTCTATAGCCTAAAAATGTGTCCTTTTGGTACCCCATCCGAAAGCTAACTATGTCTGAGCTACTTAGCTTTCTAAGATCTGCCAAGATTGGCTACGTTTTTTGAGTCAGTGTTGCTTTGCAACAATGGTGCACAACCTGTTTGGCTTCTGTATGGTGTGCCCAGAGGCATTGCTTCAAAATGTGGGAGAGAACAGATTTAATTTAAATTGTATTAAAAATGAATATTTAACATGCTTATATATTTAGTAATTCTCTCCTTTAATACTGAAGATTACAATGTGTTGGGAATGTTTGGAGATGACAGTTTGGGAGTTACCCAAAGCTTTGTGATCTGGAGCCACAAGTTGTGCATCAATTACCTCATTTGTTATAGTGAGACTGAAAATGTTTCTCTGAAACAAGTCTAGAGACACAAGGAATAGAGTGAGATGGAAAAAGATATGGAGTGACTTTAGCCAGTGGGATACATAGATTGTATTTTTACTACTCCAGTTTACCAAAACCTTCAGCTACTGTACTCAGTGCTGATAATAGAAGGGCAATGGAGTGGTGCATCATCAGCAACCTTAGCAACCATCACAGAAGATATTATCGTTGAAAGTAGCTTGCCACCTGTCAGTCTTTGACACCATGACACCATTTCTCATCCCACATCAGGTGGGGAGGCAGAAAGCTCCATAGCCATGATTTTCACTCATTGCCATCCCATTGACTGCCTGTAAGAAGAATAGTGTCACAAGAAAGAATGAGCAAGCCTTTCTCTCCGGTTTTATTGTAGCAGTTGTTTTTTTTTAATTGCAGAGAAGTGCTTACTTTTAATATATATATAACATATGACAGAAATACATTACAGACTTATCTGAAAACTAGAGAAAAAGGATAAATATGTCAGTTTCTTCATCAATTTATGTTGAAGTACCTGTTGGATTTTTCATCAGAACAGTTTCATACTTGACACAACTGTAGACCTCATCAGGTAATACATGAATGTCATGTTTCAGGATATTAGCTTCACAGGTGGGATTCTTATAAGCAATAGAATTTTGAGGCCTCAAATGTCAACATCCTTTCTGTTTGTGCATGAAATATATCCTAACTAAAGGGGCATTAATATGCTTCTTTAATGATTGTATAAAAATTGCTTGTGCTTTTAGCATTCTTGGTGTGTTAATTCACCAATTAAGTTATCTGTGTCAACAAACAATATTCTCTGGCAACCAAAATAGATGTTTGAACTGAAGAGCGATGAGAGAAGATGTATGATTTACATAAATACCTGAATATATATTCATATTAAACTGATCCCCTCTCTTCCAGAAAATATAAATGTATTGCACTTTAAATTTGCCAAGATGATTTACTACTTCACAAATTTTTAATTGCTGTCTCTTTTGTATTGCACTAATTGGTACACATGAACTCATTATTATGCACTGGTGAACTAAGTGCAATCTCATTTCTGTGTGGGAGGAAGACCAGAAGCAGGAAAAAAAAAAGAGTACAGGTGTCCTTTAACAATCCTATCTCAAGCTATCCTGTGTAACAGAAATGGTAACTGTAATTAAAATAAACTGAACAAGTGTTATGTTCTCAAATGATATATCTCAGAACTTAAATATGGGTAAATTGATTTTTAGCATTTCTTTGTTCTAACACTACCTCCACATTCTCTTGTCATATATACTAGAAAACATTCTAACAACTATGTGGTTCTTAGCATCTAACCATTCTTACATGCATTATGATCTAGGTTGCAAAGTAGCTGTTTTAACTATATCTATCTATATCAGAGCTTTCCAAACTTTTCATGTTGGTGACACACTTTTTATACATGCATCATTTCGCGACACACTCTTACAGCAGGGCATCATATCACAACACACTCTTACAGCAGGGCACAAGGCAGGCACTAGGACCTGCGCGGAATCCTGGGAGGGCTCAGAGGCAGCAGCAGCAGCCACGACACACCCAGACACTGCAGCCGACACACTAACGTGTCCCGACACACAGTTTGGAAAGCTCTGATCTATATCTATCTCTCACTCCATCCCTCCAGTGACCCAATTTGATAAAAATCCTGTGAGGGTAACAGCAATTTAAAAAAAAAGAGAGAGAGAGAGAGAGAGAGACCTTTCCTTCCAGCTGATCACAGTTAATGAATGAAACAAATGTTTTGCATGCAAAACGCTATCAACAATGGCTGTCCCATTTAAAATCTTAGATGCTGCTTTCAGTTATGTATTTAAGTTTCTGAGTTAGATGGACGGATGATATGACTTACTACATTTCTAACCAGTTTTTGTCCAGATAGATTGTGAAATTGTTGGTATTGCTTTGGACAAGTTTTACCATGGTTCTATTCACTATTTAAAGCTGGAATAGGGTCACAGAATCCAAAAGAGCCATAAACAAATATGTGTCTGGGATAATGACCTTTTTTCCTACAGATGGGATGTCTCCACCATCTGGACTCATGTGCATGGGAAGCATAAAGTTCTGCTACATGAAAGTGATTTTCAGATTCCATTCTCTTTCCTATACTCTCCCCATCCCACTTCATGTTGCTCATGTGGACAAATAAAATTGTACTTTTCGCTTATACACACACACACATATGCAGTATTACACACACATACACACACACACACATATACACATTCATACTACCATAGACACAGTGGCTGTTAGGTACACATGGATGAAGTATGGACTGCACTCAGATATTCATCTATTCCAAGGGTCGGCAAACTTTTTGAGCCGAGAGCCATTTTGGTATGCTCGTGCACATTTTTAAGTGCTCGAGAGCCAGGGGGCGGGGTTTGCGGGCGGGGGCCAATCGCGTGGAAGGGGGCGAGGTTTGCGGGCAGGAGCCAATCGCGTGGAAGGGGGCGGGGTTTGGGGGCGGGATCCAATCGCGTGGAAGGGGGCGGGGTTTGGGGGCGGGATCCAATCGTGTGGAAGGGCTGCGCTGCGCTTGGCCGGCCGCCCCGGCCCTCGCTCACCTTCCATGGCCGGTCCTCGTTGCACTCTCCAAGGCCGGGGCCACCCGCAGCCAACCACACCTCGCGCACAGCCCGCGGGGCTCTCTGCCTCTCCCTTCGACGGAGGAGGGACTGGCGTGCCTTGGGAGCTGCTGCTGGCGGCATGTCTGGGCGAGGCGCGTGGGCGGAGCTGCCCGTCTGGCACTCTGGCACTTGGGCGCTCCCGAGCCTCTTCCCTTCTCCCTCACCACGTTCGGGCGTTGAGGCCAGGCAAAGCCGGGCGGTCGCGCAGGGGCGAGGCGAGGAGTCCCGCTACTCCGCCTACCGCCACATCCGTCCATTCCCGGCCTCGTGGATCCCTTCGAGGGGCCGCGGGGCTTCCCCGCTTTCCTCCCAAGGAGGCCTCGACGGCGCACCCTCCCGCCCCATCAATCCCCCCACCCCGCCGTTCGGCGTCCTCTCCCCCCGCTAACCCAAGCCCTGCGGCGGCAGATACTCCACAGCACGGTTGGAGTTTTCGGAACCGGGTACCCCGGGGCCACCCCCCACTCCCCCGTCCATGGAGAGCGAGAGGAAAAGGGGCGCTCGGGCGCTTTGCGCTGCGCCCGGCGCCCGGTGCCTTCGGCTCCCGATTGCTGCAAAGGGCACCACCCCACGCCAGCTACAGACCCGACCCGCGGCCCGCAGAGGGCTGCAGGGCTACGGCCACCATCCTGCCTGCGGGAGTCCGAGGAGGAGAGCAGGAAGAGGGGGAGGGGGAGGAGTCGTAGCCGCTTTTACTGCTGCTGCCGCCGCCGCCTGCCTACCTGCCTGCCTGCTCCAGCCCCGAGCGAGCCGCCCGCTCCTTCGGCTCCTGCCTTCGCTGCAGAGGCACTGCGCACTACGAGCGCACCGCCCGGCAAGCCCCAGGCGAGCCTCAGCCCAGCGGGAGGGGGCAGAACGCAGAGGGAAGGGAGACGGCAGAGAGGGCAAGGAGCGTGAGGCCTGCTGAGCTTTTGCCGGCGGACCCGCGCTGTGGCGAGCTCTCCTCTCCCCCCGCTAACTCGAGCCCTGCGGCGGCCGGGGGAAGCCGAGCCAGGCGGGGGTGCAGCGGGGCCCAGCGGCGCGCTGCGGGCGAAGAGCCGCCTGCTCTCCCCTTGGCCGCCTCCGGTCGCTACAGTCGCCCCGCCGGAACGGAGCCTGGCTTGGCTCCCCCGGCCACCGCAGGGCTCGGGTTAGCAGGGGGAGAGAACGCCGAACGGCAGGGTGGGGGGATTGATGGGGCGGGAGGGTGCACCCAGCGGGCCTCCCGCGGCCGCTTAGAAGCAGAAAAAATACTTTGCACGTGATCAAGGGCACTCCTGCCATGTTTTAAAAGGAGGGCGGTTCCACAGGGAAGAGGAGGGCGCTTGGGCAACCCCAAGGCTCTGGCTTCTTGCCCTGCCTGTCCCCCGCTCCCCCGGAAACCCTCCAGATCTCCTTGGGTGTACACTTGGACTTCCCGGATTGGCGAGTTGTGTGAAGCGGCCTTTCTCCCACCTCCTCTGGGTTTCCAGGGGAGGAGCGCCTGGCAATTAAGCAATAGGGAAGGAGGAACGAAATGGGGCATGTGGCTTGTGTGTAGCGATTCCGCCCATCCCGCGAGGTTTCTCCAACTTGAATGGCCTTCTGTCATTAAGGGCAGCTTCTCCCTTTAACGCAAGACTGAAACTGCGCTTTTCCGGCCTTCCTTTTTCAAAGAGGGAGAAGTGCGGGCAGGGGGAAGGGGGTTAAGCAGATTTTAAAATGCACTCGCTCAGTAAGCGACTGCCGTTTGCGCTGCAAGCTGGCCTCCCAGGTGGGAAAGGGGGCGGCATTAACGCGACACAGACCGGGGATAGGCCGGACTCGGTCCCGATGTAACCCCGCCGTTAGGTCTCAAAAGCATCTGCTCGGCCCAGCAGCAACTCGTCCGCTGCAAGCAGAACTCCGGCCGGCCTCCTTCCAGAGGACCCGCCCGCCCGCGCTGTCTGTGGGGAGAGAAAAGCAGCCACCGCATAGGCCCGCTTAAAAAACAACCACCCCGAAACCGCTTTCAAGCCGCCTCTCCGGAGGGTCCCTGCGGTCCCGTCGGGTGCACCCTCCTGCCCCATCAATCCCCCCACCCCGCCGTTCGGCGTCCTCTCCCCCCGCTAACCTGAGCCCTGCGGTGGCCGGGGGAGCCAAGCCAGGCTCCGTTCCGGCGGGGCGACTGTAGCGACCGGAGGCGGCCAAGGGGAGAGCAGGCGGCTCTTCGCCCGCAGCGCGCCGCTGGGCCCCGCTGCACCCCCGCCTGGCTCGGCTTCCCCCGGCCGCCGCAGGGCTCGAGTTAGCGGGGGGAGAGGAGAGCTCGCCACAGCGCGGGTCCGCCGGCAAAAGCTCAGCAGGCCTCACGCTCCTTGCCCTCTCTGCCGTCTCCCTTCCCTCTGCGTTCTGCCCCCTCCCGCTGGGCTGAGGCTCGCCCGGGGCTTGCCGGGCGGTGCACTCGTAGTGCGCAGTGCCTCTGCAGCGAAGGCAGGAGCCAAAGGAGCGGGTGGCTCACTCGGGGCTGGAGCAGGCAGGCAGGCAGGCGGCAGCAGCAGTAAAAGCGGCGACGACTCCTCCCCCTCCCCCTCCCCCTGCTCTCCTGCTCGGACTCCCGCAGGCAGGATGGTGGCCGTAGCCCTGCAGCCCTCTGCGGGCCGCAGGTCGGGTCTGTAGCTGGCGTGGGGTGGTGCCCTTTGCAGCAATCGGGAGCCGAAGGCGCCGGGCGCAGCGCAAAGCACCCGAGCGCCCCTTTTCCTCTCGCTCTCCATGGGCGGGGGAGCAGGGGGTGGCCCCGGGGTACCCGGTTCCGAAAACCCCAACCGCGCTGTGGAGTATCTGCCGCTGCAGGGCTTGGGTTAGCGGGGGGAGAGGACGCCGAATGCCGGGGTGGGGGGATTGATGGGGCGGGAGGGTGCACCTGGCGGGCCTCCCGCGGCCGCTTCTCCAGGAGCGCCAAGGCGGGTTGCTCGCGTCCCGGGCCCGCGCCCTTGCCCAGCGCCTGGATGCCTCGGCCAGCCACCGCTCCAGCCGCTCCGGCGAACTCTGGTGCCGCCATTGCTCGCCGGCTGGACCCTCCTCCCCAAAGGTGGCGGTCCGCAGGTCCCGCTTTCCAGGGCTGTTCCTGCCACATCCTTTCAGCCTTTCCATTCTTCCTTTCCCCCTTCCGAAGCTGCCTGCTCTCCCCTTGGCCGCCTCCGGTCACTACAGTCGCCCCACCGGAACGGAGCCTGGGTCGGGTCCCCCGGCCACCGCAGGGCTTGGGTTAGCGGGGGGAGAGGACGCCGAACGGCGGGGTGGGGGGATTGATGGGGCGGGAGGGTGCGCCGTCAAGGCCTCCTTGGGAGGAAAGCGGGGAAGCCCCACGGCCCCTCGAAGGGATCCACGAGGCCGGGAATGGACGGATGTGGCGGTAGGCGGAGTAGCGGGACTCCTCGCCTCGCCCCTGCGCGACCGCCCGGCTTTGCCTGGCCTCAAGGCCCGAACGTGGCGAGGGAGAAGGGAAGAGGCTCGGGAGCGCCCAAGTGCCAGAGTGCCAGACGGGCAGCTCCGCCCGCGCGCCTCGCCCAGACATGCCGCCAGCAGCAGCTCCCAAGGCACGCCGGTCCCTCCTCCGTCGAAGGGAGCGGCAGAGAGCCCCGCAGGCTGTGCGCGAGGTGTGGGCGGCTGCGGGTGGCCCCAGCCTTGGAGAGCGAGAGCGCGCGTAAGAGCGTAAGAGTTTGGGGGCGGGATCCAATCGCGTGGAAGGGGCGGGGGTGAGTTCAGCTGCGGAAGAGCCACACTCAAGGGGCCAAAGAGCCGCATGTGGCTCGCGAGCCGCCATTTCCGACCCTTGATCTATTCTATCACCTGAAAGTGTGGGTGATGTAATAGTTAAGGATGGATTACAGACCCAAGTTCATATCCACCAACAAGCTCACTGATTTTTTTGGTGGATACGAATGTATTGACAAACAATATTGGATTATCCAAAATCAGCAGTTGCTTACATTTATTGTATTATAAACAACCAAACTGAGAAAAAAAATCTTTTTTTTTTACTTCTTGTCATCAGGTATAATGCTACAAACACAAGAAGATTGTACAAGGAAGAAGCAAGATGGTCCAAATATTAATTCAGATTGTTGGATTGTAAACATATTCTTACATTTCTGTATATATAAATGCAAATATATTTCATATTCATATATTAGAAACATTTGCACTTGCATTATGGCTCTGAAACCATGTTGTATTTCCTTGAAGAGTTTTGTTAACTTTCTTACCCTTCCTTTCTAGCAGGCCTTGATAGATAGCTGTGCCCATAGAAAGATAAAGTGTACTTTCCAAGGATAGCTTCTCCAGGGGAAATATATTGTTTAATAACGGTCAAGGAGCCCTAGCAAGGATGGAAGGAAGTTCCTAATATGGAGTGAAGGAAGGAAGTTCCTAATATGGAATGAGGGTAAGGTGGAGTATGGGTAACTGAGTAAGGGGTGGTCTTCTAAAGGAGGAGTTGAATGGAATCTATATAATGTGCTGTAGGAAGGGGGTCCTGCGCGGCCGCCCACCTAACAGCTTGCAGTCATTGCTTTTGCTCTTGGGTGAATAAACTCCTAACTTCATGCAATTTGTCAGTTTCTTTACTCCCGGCTCAGGAACGAACCTGGTAAGATAAAATTTATTTCTAACATTTTGGCGACCCAGATGTTTTACTGAGCTAACCCAATGGAGTGGGTCCCAGGGGGGATAACACACCCTGCCGGCACCGGGCCATTTGCCCAGAGGGTTGTGATTTTCCTGTGGGACCGCCCAGAGGGTAGTAAAGGGAACTTTGGGTTTTTTATGCCAGCTGATTGCATGAACCTAGGACAACTCCACAGTGGGTGAGTACCTGAAAATGTTATTCCTTTTATAAGCCCAGTGAATGTGTGTGCTTGATTCCTTTTATAAAACCCGACTGTCGACCAGGGCTGTGTGTCAAACTGGTTCAAGACGCCCCCGGGCCTCTGCTAGCTCTTTTGGGCGTTGACCAGAGTAACTCGGATAGCCAGTGGGACCAGGGCGATACGCGTGCCCAGACAGGTTGCGATTGAATGCATGAATGAACTATAACTGGGCAATTACCGCTTGTGAGCTAAAAGTAGAAAAAGGTGAATAAGTAATTGAAGACTTGGAAGCGCGCAGAGGGTCGGTACTCTAATAGGGAGTCTCTGGGTGTTTAGACACACCCCAAATCCGACGGGCACCGGTGCCATGCTTAGGGACACGAGTGGTTATGGGGCATACTAAGTCGACAGTACCCCCATCTTCCCCCTTAGGGGCGTTGTTGAAGGCTTGGGATAAGGGGATTTTGCCCACCCAGCCAGGAATGAAGAAAAGACGTGCACGTGAGCTATGTATAGAATGGACTCAATATTTAGACACAAGCGGTAATGCAATCTGGCCTCCTATGGGTACATTTCACTGTGATAAATTGAAGCTTCTTAAACTTCTGCTAAAAAGAAATAACCCTGATCAATTATCCTATTGGCATTGCTGGAATGAGCTTGCAGACCCACCCTCAATTGCCAGTGCTCCTGATTCCCAACCTTCGTTAGGAAGTCTCCAGGTGGTCAGGTGAACCCTGGTCAAGCTTGGGTACTTTCCACTATGAGAAACTTAAGACTTTTAAAACACTTACAACATGATCATGCCAGTTAAGCTCAAATATTTGTGTAAGTATCTGTAACCAAAATGTTTTCTGTTTGTTAAGTATTAGTCTGTGTACATTTGTATGTATATTTGTTGAGGGAAATGGTGCAGGTTTTATGTTTGTGTATGTCTATATATGTGTGTATAACATGAACATCTGTCGGCTGAAGAGGGAAAGTCTGTGAAAATATGTATGTATGTATGTATGTATGTATGTATGTATGTATGTATGTATGTATGTCAGTTTGTCCCTTTAGGAGTTAAATGTGAGTC
This sequence comes from Charina bottae, assembly GCA_023362775.1. Taxonomy (NCBI): domain Eukaryota; kingdom Metazoa; phylum Chordata; class Lepidosauria; order Squamata; family Charinaidae; genus Charina; species Charina bottae. The sequence continues at coordinate 94,369,342 of JALMGJ010000004.1, read as the reverse complement.
TGTCCCTTTATGGAACTAAATTTCTCCACAGTAAGGGAATGCTTCGAATTTTTGGAGATCCATAGCTCTGGCCAGGCTGTGGCTCTTCCAGCTTTTTGGCTATGCAACCCTTTCTGTTATTTACTGTGAATAGTTGGACATGGGATTTGATCGTGCCATGTGTCCAGTTATTTGCACTTCCTGTAGTTGTGTAAGTTTTGTGTTTGTTTTCTAAGTTGAGTACATACAAGAAGAAAGGTGAGGTTGTTTGTTGTTTACCATATAATCTTTATTGTATGATATGTACATGCCATCTTGAATGTTTGCCACCTTTGGAAAGGGAAAGGGGGAAGAAAATTGATTTCCTGGGAAAGGTTGTGTATGTATACATGAGAAGCTCTTTCTATCTGTGTGTGTTTCTATCTCCCCTGGTTTGGTTTTCATTATGTTTTTTTTAACTCCAACTGGGCTACACTTATGTGTGTGTAAGTTTGTATAAATCTCCTGTTTGCTGATCAGGGCTGTTTGTCTGATTTCCTAGTTGCAAGTAAGGAACTGAAGACTGTATGTGCCCTGGTTGGCTGTGCTTGATGGGACTTGGGAGAAGGAGTGTGTGTTCTGACTGACATGGGATCCTAACTTTTCTCCTTTCCTTTTACAATAAGTAAAGCATGAATTAAACTGATGAATGTCACATGAAAGGCTTGTGTGTGCCCTGATTGTGTGGTATAGTGTTTGATGTTTGAAAAAGTGTGTGAACTAATCAGTTGTAAGCTCTCTTTCACTCAGCTTGGAAATCATTTCTGCTAACTTGAGGTATGTCCCTTGTGAGTGGTTGGCTGGCTGCTGTCTCTCCAGAAAAGTGTTTAGAAAGAGAGGAGACCCTGCAAGGACAGCCTTCTGTTCCTGACATCTACATAGCTTTCTCCTGTCATTTTTTTCTGTGTGCCTACTCTCCTTGAGGTTCCCCCTCCCACTGACTGTTTCACTGTTTGCTACCAAAGGACAGAAGCAAGGGGCGAAGAGGAAATCAGCTCCTATGCTGTGTCTGCTGCCTGCTCCCAGATAAAACCTGATGGAACTCTGCCAAAACACCGAAATGCTGTTTCAACTTATTTTTGTTTTTTCAATTTAAAGACCGAGACTTTGGGAGGGTGTTGGAAAAGAATTTGTTGCTTGCAGATCTATTGTTTGCCTCTTTGCATGTTACTTCTGCTGTAAGTAGGTAACCAATTTGATCTGTATGGAAGTAAGAGATGGGAATGTGAGGAAAGAATATTGTAAGCTGGGTAAGAGTAAGTTGAAGTTGGGTGAGAGTAAGTTGAATGAAGTGAAGATGGAGATACAGGAATGTATTTGTGATGTTGAGATGGCTTGGGAGAGAGTTGATGTGGAGTGAATCACAGAGGGAAAAAAGAAAGGAAATTGTTATGTTTCCACTGTGCTTTGTTGCTGTGACCCCAACACCTGGACCAACTAATAAAGTAGCAGGATGAAAATAGGGGTGAACCTGCTGCACAAACATAAAGTTATACATTTGGGAACCACCCCATATATTTTTGTGTTTGCAAACACATATCTTAGAGCCCTTGAGAGATACGTTTTGACCCACACACCTTTCCCTCCAGAACCTTCTCATGTGTATCCAGTTCTGCCTGTCGCTGATTCTTCTCAACCAGCTGGCTCTACAAGCGACCTTACCCTTGAGTGCACTCATGTTACCTATACATTCTGGACCTGGAGGAGAACCTTTTCTTCCTTTAACTATAGGTGGTCAACAGTATCACTGCCTGGTTGATACTGGGGCCACTGCATCCTTACTAACTCACCCTCCCTCTTCCCCTACTGTTCTTTCTGGGATTTCTGATCATATTATTGGGGTTGAGGGTAGGATCATTCCTGTAAATGTTACTGACCCCTTAACAGTAGAGGTGGGTCCTCTCACTGCTGAACATGCTTTTACTGTTTGTTCTGAATCTCCTGTTTTTCTCTTAGGTCGTGATTTACTCTGTAAACTCGGGGCCACTATTAAATGTACTCCCAATGGATTGATTTTGGACTTTCCCCTTCCCACGGTGCCCAAGCCACAGAACTCATTGTCCTGACCGAGGCTTGCAAGGCTGCCCGCACCCTCTGTGTGACGATCTACATGGACTCTAAATATGCCTTTGGGGTTTGCCATGCTACAGGAGCCCTGTGGAAACAGTGGGGCTTCCTTACTTCTTCTGGTGCCCCCATTGCTCATGCTACCCTCATAGCCTCTCTTTTCAAAGCCATTATGCTCCCTAAGGCTCTGGCTGTAGTGCACTGCCTTGCACATCAACAGGACGTCTCCCTGGTTACAAAGGGGAATGCTTTCACCGATGCTACAGCAAAATGGGCCGCCCTGCAGCCTCTATCTCTCTCTGTCACAGCTGCAGAGTTTCATCTTCAATTGTCTCTTCCATACGACAATTTCGTTGAGAGGGGGGAGGTGGAACAGTGGCAGGCAAACTATGAGGCAACTTTTTCTGATGGATTCTGGAGGGTACCGGATGGAAGACCCTTAGCCCCTAGATGTTTGTTACACCTTCTTTGTCAACAGATTCATGCAAAGGGCCACTGTGGGACCAGGCCATTGTGGATATCATGCGATGGGTATGGTATGCGCCTGGGGTTTACATGGAAGCTGAAAAAGTAGCACGAACATGTCTCACTTGCCAAGCTAACAATGCTTCCTCAAGACAAAAGATCCATAAGGGAGGGAGACCCTGGGCCCAAAGACCTTTTGGGGAAAAAAATTACAGCTAGACTATATTCAGTTACCCAAGGCAAATGGCTTTGAACATGTACTTGTTTGCAGAGACCAACTTACACACTGGATTGAAGCCTTCCCTTGTCGACATGCTACCGCAATTGAAACTGCAAGACACCTGCTGAAGCACATCGTTCCCCGATACGGCATCCTCTGTCTTAGATATAGACCGTGGCCAACACTTTGCGGCACACGTGATTACTCACATCCTGCAAGCTTTAGGCATCACACAGAACTTACATGTCCCTTATCATCCTCAATCTTCGGGGTGGGTGTGTGTGTGTGAAATGGGCTAACAGGGAACTCAAGACATTGCTAGGAAAATTATGCCAGGAGACGCATTTAAAGTGGCCCCAGGTATTGCCTATCGCTTTATTTCACTTATGTACCTGACCTCGAAAAGATGTGGGATTGTCTCCATTTGAGTTGCTTTTTGGCAGGCCACCAGATGTTTCAAAAGGCCTGGATCCCCACTCCCTTCACCTAGAGAGTGGGGATTCTACGTTATTTTCGTATCTCCTCTCTATGTGCAGGTACTTGTGATCTCTATGGAAATGAAGTGCTCTACTCCAGACCTTGCCATTGGAAGAAACTCTTCATCCTTTTGAACCAGGTGATTGGGTGTGGATATCCTTTTGACAACACAAACAGCAGTTCGGGTTGCTGAACGAAACACCTGGCTTCATTGGACACACGTCAAACCAGCAGTCCAAGATCACAGCCCCCTTCCTGCCTCGGCCTCCCATCAAGCTTGTTAGGGATCCGGATTCTGACATTTGGGGTTTGAAAGAATGTCTTGGCTTATAATGCTGTGGACCCTCCTACTAGAGGTTTCTAAAGGGAATCCAGTCGCTATTCCCTTTGCTTCCTCAACCACAACTACTGACTGGACCATTCCTAGGTGTGCTATGGGAATATGCTTTCCCATGCACAGAGGGGGGATTGTTGGATTGTAAACATATTCTTACATTTCTGTATATATAAATGCAAATATATTTCATATTCATATATTAGAAACATTTGCACTTGCATTATGGCTCTGAAACCATGTTGTATTTCCTTGAAGAGTTTTGTTAACTTTCTTACCCTTCCTTTCTAGCAGGCCTTGATAGATAGCTGTGCCCATAGAAAGATAAAGTGTACTTTCCAAGGATAGCTTCTCCAGGGGAAATATATTGTTTAATAACGGTCAAGGAGCCCTAGCAAGGATGGAAGGAAGTTCCTAATATGGAGTGAAGGAAGGAAGTTCCTAATATGGAATGAGGGTAAGGTGGAGTATGGGTAACTGAGTAAGGGGTGGTCTTCTAAAGGAGGAGTTGAATGGAATCTATATAATGTGCTGTAGGAAGGGGGTCCTGCGCGGCCGCCCACCTAACAGCTTGCAGTCATTGCTTTTGCTCTTGGGTGAATAAACTCCTAACTTCATGCAATTTGTCAGTTTCTTTACTCCCGGCTCAGGAACGAACCTGGTAAGATAAAATTTACTTCTAACAAGATATTAAGCCATGAGCTCTGAAGTTCAAAGTTAGACCAAGATGGTGGCTGTCATCTAAATACATATAGGCATTGTTAATAGATAGAAAATGTCGGGGGGTTCCCGGCCTCCTCTGAGAAAACAACAAAAATGTAAAAGTATATCCTGCTTGCACACTCTTTTGTGTCATTTTGGTTGGTCTTAGTAAAGGTATTCCTCAGTAATAATTTTGGATTTTTTTTTTATCTCCGAGGGACCAATATGACTATGATACTTTTTCAGAGTTAAATGTTTGAAATTTCACTGGAAAAGAAATCCTATTTATTTATTTACTTACTGTACTTACTTACTGACTTATTGATTGTACATTTCTAGTGCTTCTCTCTTTCTCCTTCCTCACCCCATATCTCAGTCAGTTTTCTCTACCTGATTAAATAATATAGCCATATATTTAATACTGAAAAATCATTAAACTCTTTACTTGCTATGTCTTTTTTTAAATAATTGTATTAAAGCTTTTAAACAAGCAACAGTAAGAAAGTAAGAAAGTAAAGGGGAAAAGAAGGAAATTGAAAGAAAAAGAAAAAGCAGAAAGTCTTCTGTGCCTAGGAAGATTAAGACCATTTCGCAAGCTCAACAGCAGCATGGTAATCTTAACGATCCTCCTTTAGATGATAAAGGGACTTAGAAATAACATCTCAAAATAACCATGACCTAGCCCCAGGTGCAAGGTCACACAGCCACCTAGAAACATATTTAAGGATTCCCTTACTAACTTTGCTCAGACTGAAGAAGCTCCTTGGATAAGGAGCGAAACATTTCCACTGAGAAAATAGAAATCCAGTTGACATGATTCAAGCTACAGACAATTCCACCTGGATGACTGAGAACCTTCATAGACAGAAAGTGAAAAAAGAAAAGAAAAGAATAGAAAAAAGGTTAAAGAAAAATAGAAAAGAAAGAAAAGAAATATATAAGAAAGTGGCTTCCAATATTCTTCACAGCAGTTATAAGTATAATATATTTTATCCTCTCTCTCTAACAATGCATCGTATTACTCTTCTTTGCATAATTTATCCTGTGTAATCATCAAAACCATAAATCACAAGTTCATTTCTTTCTTTTTACACAAAAACTCCATAAGAGAGCCAGTTTGGTCTAGTGGTTAAGGTGCTGGGCTAGAAACCAGGAGACTGAGAGTTCTAGTCCCGCCTTAGGCACTGGCCAGCTGGGTGACCTTGGGCCAGTTGCTCTCTCTCAGCCCAACTCGCCTCACAGGGTTGTTGTTGTGGGGAAAATAGGAGGAAGGAGTGTTTGGTATGTTTGCCACCTTGAGTTATTTATAAAAAATAATAAACTTTTTATCTTTTAGTTAGTAGTCTAATTACTAAATTTTATCTATGCTTGGCAATAATATAAAGACTATGAGTTCTAGTCCTGCTTTAAGCATGAAAGCCGGCCGGATGACTTTGGGACAGTCACACTCTCTCAGCCCAACTCACCTCACAGAGTTGTTGTTGTGGGGGAAATAGGAGGAGGAAGGAGTATTTGGTATGTTTGCCACCTTGAGTTATTTATAAAAAAATAATAATAATAAAGGTGGGAGAGAAAATAAATTAAATAAATAAATAAAAGGCTTCCAGTTAACAATAAATGTAGATAGTGTCTTTTCTCTAATCAAAGAAGTCAATTTATCCATTTCAGCATAATCTGTCAACTGCACCAACCATTCCTCTGTAGCTGAATCTTTCCATCTCTGTGCATATAATAATCTTGCCACAGTAATCATATATTGAAACAATATTCCAATCTAACCACATTTACTTGCTATGTCTAAAGTGCTATAGCACAGCAGATTCTAAAAAAAAAATTCAAGCTGTTTAGAGTAAATTATGGAAATGTGAATAAATGGATTCCATTGACATAGCTGTTTTTATTATGGTTATCTTTGCAAATGTTGAAGCAAAAAGTTTCACAAAAATGTTTTTATTACAAATGCATAATATCTACAGATGTCATGTGTTGCATGCTGTCAAGGAAAAGCAGTTAAGGTGGTATAAATATTAAGCTGGGCACATTTACCATTGTGAATTTTGTTAAAAACAGCTTTATACCAGCATACCTTACTGATTCATAGCTTTGATATCTGAACAATTTATTTTTCAATCAGAATCTTTAAACATTTAGAGCAGAGCTTTCCAAACTGTGTGTCATGACACATTAGTGTGTCGGCTGCAGTGTCTCAGTGTGTCACGGCTGCTGCTGTTGCCTCCAAGCCCTGCCAGGATTCCATGCAGGTCCTAGTGCCTGCCTTGTGCCCTGCTGTAAGTGTGTGTCGCGAAATGATGCCCTGCTGTAAGAGTGTGTCGCGAAATGATGCATGTCTAATTCTTATGTCTAAAAAGTGTGTCACCAACATGAAAAGTTTGGAAAGCTCTGATTTAGAGTCTTATGATATATTACAAAATTCATTTTTATATTGGAGTGTGTGTGTGTGTGTGTGTGCACCTTTGAGTCAGTGTTGACTCCTGGTAACTGCCTGGATTAGTCTCTGCAGTTTTCTTGGTAACATTTTCAAAAGTAGTTTGCCATTGCCTCCTTCCTAGGGCTGAGAGTGACTGGCCCAAGGTCACCCAGCTGGCTTTGTGCCTAAGGTGGGACTAGAAGTCACGGTCTCCCAGTTTCTAGGCTGGTACCTTAACCACTACATCAAACCAGCTCTCATATTGGAATATAGGAGCAAGTAAAGGCTGAAAAAGAAATAGTAGCGGAGTACAGTAGCTTACAGTGAAGGATTGCATCAAAAGAGAACTTTTATCTAGATAATTACTTTTCTGAAATGGAGTCATAATTCTATGATTTGCAGAATTATGACATTCTTTATTAGACTGTTTCGGTGGTCTCACTTGGATTTAGAGCATGGAAAGTTATATATCGTCTCTTCAAATATTGAATATTTATTTATTTATTAGATTTGTATAGCTGCCCATCTTATGCAGCATAACCCTTAACATAGTAAAAACAATACAAGCAGTAAAAAAGATAAAAGCCAACACAGAAACTCCCAGAGACCCCAAACACAATACATTCCCACACATCCAAAAAGAATTTTAGAACTTTACTGGGCTTCAGCCTCACACTATGCCAAGGCTATCCCAAGTCATAACTTTTCAGAAGGCTGGGAAGATAGGGGCCTGCCAGATCTCATGGGGAAGGGTGTTCCAAAGGGCAGGGGCTTCTACCAAGAAGGTGGGATACCTAGGTCCCACTAGATGGCAACATTTAAGGGAATGGACCTGGAGCATAACCACCTTGTCAGATCTAGCGGAACAGGCAGATACTGTCAAGGAGAGGCAGTCCTGCAAATAACCTGGCCCTGAGCCATTTAGGACTTTAAAGGTAATAACCAATACCTTGAATTGCACCTGAAAAGAAACTGGGAGATAGTGTAGCTCACCCAGCAGCAGTGTAACATGGACAAACCGTGGGGCACTCAAAAATGCATGTGCTGCCACATTCTGGACAAGTTGTAATTTCCAGATGGTCTTCAAGGGCAGCCCAATGTAGAGTGTGTTGCAGTAATCCAACTGGGGTTGATCAGGGTATGGATGATCATGAGAAAGACTCCTGGTTCAGGAAAGGGTGCAATTGGTGCAGAGGTGAATGTGTGCATAGGACCCCCTAGCCATGGCTGCTACCTGTTCCTTGACCAGGAGCCATAAGTCTAGAAATAAATAGTGTACCACCCTGTCTGGGGAAATGCAATCGTGGCAAAAGTCAAAGATGATATCTCACCAGAACCAGGGGGACACAAAATGCAGAGCCACTCCATATTGTTAAGTCAAAGCAGGTTACTCCCCATCCAATCCCTTACAGCCTCCAGGCACTAGACCAGCATTGGGACAATGTCATTTGGTTAGCCAGGGGTAGAGATATACAGTGCTGTTGGATGACCTCTCCCAGCAGTCCCATGTAGATGTTGAAGAAGGGGGGTGAAAGACCCAAGCTCTGAGGCACCCAACATTTCAGGGGCCTAAGGCTCATCCTCTTATCCCCCATCAACACTGACTGGAACCTCCCACAGAGAAAGGAGGAGAACCACTGCAGAATAGTGCCCCCCACTTCCAACCCCAGAGCTGGTCCAGAAGAATACCCTAGTCGATGGTATCAAATGCTGCTGAGAGATCCAGGCAGACCAGGATGGATGCACCCCCATTCTTGACACTCTACAGATCTTTCACAAGCACAACCAGCAGTGTCTCAGTGCTATAACCCAGCCTGAATCCTGACTGAAAAGAGTTTAGATAATTGTCTTCATCCAGGGCCCTCTGAAGCTGAGCGCCTACCACCCACTCAACCATCCTCTCTAACAAGGGGACGTTAGAGACTGGATAAAAGTTATCTAACATGGTCAGGTACAAGGATGGCCCCTTAAGAAGGTAGGATACCACCATCTCCTACAAGGCCAGCAGCAGCCGCCCCTCCCACAAAGAAGCATTAATCACTGCTTGGACCCAACCGCATGCCTCTTGGAAGGCCTTAACCAACTAGGAGGGGCACAAGTCCAGCACATAGCTGGCAGCACACACAGACCTGTCTACTTCATTGGGAGTAACCAGCTCAAACTCTTCCCAGATAACAGACTAGACATGCCTCAGTCACTTCCATAGGTCTTGCCCAGCCAGTGTCATGCAACGTTATTCTACAGATGCTGAATATATTCCTCACAGTGGCCCAGCAAGGTCTTCCAGTCCCTCCTTACCAAGAAGGGACCTGGTCACTCTGCAGAGAGCAGAGAAGTAAGCATGCTTCACTACTCTTATTGCCACAAAGCAAATCCTAATAAAGGCTTTTACCTGTTCTCGGTCAGCTTGGCTCTTTGTCTTTCAGCAGCGGTTAGGTTGGCTCTCTCATCTATAATCAAGTTGTGGATGAGGAGGGTTTATTGTAGGGTGACATGGCATTAAGCAGCAACAGCAAGAATGCAGAGCTACCAAAACTCCAGAGACCAGGTCTTGGGGCTGAACACAGGGGGACAGAATAGGGTATCAGTCTTAAACACTGAGGCTGCCTTCCCAGGAGCACCCCCCCCCAATTATCCCACCATATTTCCCCATGCCTGTTACCACCATAATGCCCTCTCCTACCCTCTCCCCCCTCTCAGCATCCTACCTCTGCTACCATTCCTTCCCAGCCCCAAGCCATAGGAATCCAAATAATGAGGAATAACAAGGCCTCCCAATCCAGGTAATCAGCACTTCTGTAACTCCACTCAGTGCTGGACCCAGGCTGTGCATCCCATCCCAATCACTCTCATTATCAACTCTTCTTTGTCCTCTCCTTAGCCTCTCCATAGCCTGCTCTCACCTGGGCACTAGGGGGACACACATCCAACGGGGCTGGCAGGCAAAGCCTCCCCACCCTGCCCCTCTGCCTCACACCTGAGAGTGGCCAGTCACATCCAGTCCCTCCACTCCAGCCAACAATCAAAAAGATGTCTGGTCCAGATCTTCACCCCCTGGCCACCAGCTCTGTTTCAATACAGAGTCCCAAAGGGGGAAAGGAAGAAGCAGCCAAGATGGCTGCTGGAACATGTGGCCAGCCAGGCAGAAGCTGCAGGATGCAGGCCAGTTCTCCCGCAAAACCACTGACCTGCACCTGCCTGTGATGCTGCAGACCACCTGTGCCTCCAAGTCTTCCTTCTGGCAAGAACTCCCACTCCTGGAATGCCATAGCTACAGCCACCTTGCCATGGTAGACCAGCTCCATAAACTTCTGTGATCTTCCCAATGCCAGCCATAAAATGGCTTCCTCCTTGCTCCAATGTCTGCACACACACAAGATGGCTATAGATCCAGTCACCACACCCCCAACCCATTGCCATATTAAAAAAGAAAAATAGAAAAAAATATATATAAATCAAGGTAGTAGAAAGCTAAAAGTATCTAGTTCAGGTGCCTGATCTGAAGCTCAAGAAAAGTCTCAATTTGTATGGATTATCAATCAGATTAAAAGTTTACATCCAAAACATTTTTTTAATGGAACTCAATTCCCCTATACTTTAGTATGAGAAAAAGACAAATGGATGAAACATGTTTTATTCTTCAGAAGAATGGGATGAATTTTGCAAGACTTTATGAAGGATGACAGATTTCAAATACATCATTGTAGCAGTTTTAAACCATGCTCCTTTAAATCTATTTTTAAAAAACTGCCTGTAACTTTGTGACATAACCCAATTAATCTTGAAATAACAGTAGTTTCAAGGGTATCCATTTCAAATTTCAGATAGATAGAGGTTTATGAAAAGAGAAACATTATTTATATGAAATAAAGCCTCTGGAGAGAGTAAAGCTGATTGTTAGGAGTTAAGGTTAAGTAAAGGATGAATTCACTGGTCTTTTCCATAGAACAAACCAGTTGCTAGGCCAGATCAGAAACTAACCCAGTTCAGAAAAAGCCATAATAAACTCTGTCAGGACTGATCAAAATGGAAAAAAGCCACATAATGGTGTACCTAGTAAAATAGGGATCTCTTCCCCGCATAATATCTTCCCTCCATGACAGTAATTAGAATAATCAGTGGTCATATCTGTCAGGAACAAAGCTGTTTTACGTTCTCGCGTGGAGTCGGAGGATGAACTTACCCAGAGAGAGGATCGAATGCAGAAACAGAGAGAAGGGGAAAGCCTGGAAATGCCTCTGCCTCTCAACGCGTGCAAAAGAAGGGCTGACAGACGCGTGGAGCAGCGAAGAAACTCAACACATGCAAAAGAAGGGCTGACAGATGCGTGGAGCAGTGAAGTCCCCGCACGCTGGCAGAGAGGCCAGCAGAGGGCGAGCATACGCACAACAGGACCAGAGGCTACATAATGAGGGCCCAGCTGAGGTAAACGTTGCCAGGGACAACCGACCCATTTGAGAAGTGCCTGCTAATGTGAATCCTGAGAAGTTTACAAGCTGCCTCAAACTAAAGATATGAAACATGAGCTTAGTAACTAATTTGAAGAAAGTAACTTTACACATAGCCACATGATTACAAACAAATGTTTATTGTTGAGTTTTTTTAATAAGAAGATTTTATGAGGTAAAATACCTCAGTTCTTGTTAACAATAAATCATTTAATTACCAGTTCAGTTGAGAGTATTTGTTGGGACAGGACAGATTGTCCCTGGTCAAAACAAATCAGTGGAAAAACACTGACTACCATTAAAATGCCACAGAGGAAGAAAAGGGAGCAATTAATCCTAGAGAATGCTCAACTCCAACAACAAGTTGATATACTAATGTCACAAATGGCTCAAATCCAACTTTCTTTACCTAAAGTAACTGCAGAAGTTACCTCACACCCCAAGTGCCCTGTTCTTGCACCAGAGAAATTTGATGGAATATCGACACAATTCCCAGCTTCTTTTGCTCAATGTCAATTATACATGAGTCTTCATCCTGAAGATTTCCCATCTGATAGGCATAAAGTGGGATTAGTGATCAGTTTATTAGCAGGTTCTGCGGCATGGTGGGCTATTCCCTTAATAATACAGCAAAGCCCACTATTAGATAATTTTGAAGAATTTAGTAGGCAATTACAATTAATGTATCAAGATCCTGTGAAGACACAGACAGCTGACAGACATATAAGAGGATTAAAACAAGGTAGACATCCTGTAGCCGATTACATCAGTGATTTCCACTTATTGGCACAAGATTTAAAATGGAATGATGAGGCATTAACCTTGCAATTTCAGGAGGGACTCTCTTCCGAAATATTAGATGAGTTAGCCAGAACTGAATGCCCTCAAACATTACAGTCATTAATCCAGTTATGTCTTCAAATTGATGGGAGATTACAACAAAGGAGAATGAGGCGGCGTTCTTTCATGGCAGCCAACTTAAGACCAATTCCAGAAAATAGGGGTTATCCTGTAGAAGAAACCATTCAAATAGGGGGAGCCCGACCCCACATTATGCAGATGGAAAAGAATAGATGTAGAGGTGAAGGGTTATGTTTATATTGTGGGGGTCCAGGTCATTTTGCAGCTACTTGCCCTACTAAGAAAGCCAAAAATTTCTGTTCGGGAAATGATATGGGCCCAGCCTAAAGGGGCAATTAGGTTGGGCAAAGAGGGCTATCAATTGGGCAGAGGTAACCTGCATCATGCCTAACAAAAACTTCGTAGTAGTGGTGTGGTTAAAGATTCCAGGAAGATCAGATCTAAAAGTTTCAGCAATGATAGACTCCGGGGCAACCACTAATTTCATGAATAAAGAATTTGCTCAGAAGTGGAAAATTCCACACAAATCAATAGGAACCCCGTTATTGGTGGAAACAATTGATGGAAGACCCTTACATTCAGGTCCAGTCACTATAGCAACCAAACCCATACAAATGAAGATAGGCAACCATATTGAATGAATAGAATTTTATTTGGCAGAAACACCACATTTTCCATGAGTGATAGGTCTGGAGTGGTTACAAACCCATGACCCTAACATAAAGTGGTCCTCAGGTATAACTTTTGAAAATCCTGACTGTAAAAAACATATGGTCTCTACCATTGCTGCTGGAACACATGAACCAACATTTTCCAACTTACCTCCACCATTTCGAGATTTTGCAGATGTATTTAGCGAAAAAGAAGCAGATCAATTAACACATCACAGACCATATGATTGTCCCATTGAACTAATTCCTAATGCCAAGCTTCCAGTAGGGTGCATTTATTCGATGTCAGAACCTGAATTAGCAGCCCTCAAGGAATTTATTGAAACAAACCTAAAAAGAGGTTTTATCAGACCCTCATCATCTCCTGTAGCCGCTCCTGTGATATTTGTTAAGAAAAAGTCAGGAGAACTGACTATGCTGTGATTATCAGAAACTAAATGAAATCACAATAAAAAATTGTTACCCATTACCTCTGATATCCGAATTATTAGAATGGTTATGCAACGCCACAATTTTCACTAAACTAGACTTACGGGGAGCATACAATTTAGTGAGAATCAAACCAGGAGACGAATGGAAAACAGCATTCCGCACCTGTTATGGACATTATGAATGTACAGTGATGCCACTTGGGTTAACCAATGCTCCTGGAGTGTTCATGCACCTTATGCACAATGTGTTCCATGATATGCTGGATCAATACATCATAGTTTATTTAGATGATATTTTAGTCTTTTCCTCCTCCACCACAGAACATATACAATATGTCCGAGCAGTATTACAATGCTTGAAAGAAAACAGACTTTACGCCAAATTAGAAAATGTCAGTTTTTGCAATCTACAATAGATTTCTTAGGACATCGAATTTCAGCTGATGGTATTGCGATGGAACCAAATAAAATTGAAGCATTGCAGACTTGGCAACCTCCATGTCGAGCCAAAGATGTTCAATTCTTATTAGGATTTGCGAATTATTACAGAGGATTTATACCCAGGTTTGTGGAGATTATTACTCCTTTAACTAATTTGCTCAGAAAAAGATCTACTTTCGTTTGGGGTGATTTAGAACAACAGGCATTTGAACAACTAAAAGCTGCATTTGCATCAGAACCTATCCTTACACATCCGGACCCTTCCAGACCATTCATAGTAGAAACAGATGCATCTGATGTGGCTGTAGGCGCAATATTATTGCAACTGGATCAAAAACAGGAAAATTATTCCCATGTGCCTATTACTCACAAAAATTGGCCAACACAGAAAGAAATTATACAATATGGGATAAAGAACTTTTAGCTATCAAAGTAGCCTTTGAAGTTTGGTGGCACCATTTAGAAGGAGCTCGACACTCAGTGGAGGTACGCACTGATCATAGAAATCTGGAACATCTGAAAACCACTAGAAAACTTAATCAACGACAAATTAGGTGGGCATTATTTTTTTTCACAATTCAACTTCAAGATCACATACATCCCACGAGGGCTGAACCACAGAGCAGATGCCCTTTCTCGGAAACCTGAATATCAATACTCAGAGCAACAACCGCTAAAACAATCAGTTATTCCACTGGAAAGATTTGCAGCAACGCATGTGCCAGTAGATTTCCTTCAACAAATTCGAAAACAACAACAACAAGATAACTTCATTCAAACCAAGATATGAGAACATTTGCAACTACCAAAAAATTTAACCAATGTCTGGACTTGGAACAATGATGCATTGTGATATAGGGGGCGATATTATATACCAGCAGGAAAGTTAAGGGGAACCATTCTAAAATGGTGTCATGACAATCCAGCAGATGGACATTTTGGGGTTTTCAAAACATTACATCTGATCTCCAAAACGTTTTGGTGGCCACGTATTCGTCAAGATGTACATCACTATGTAACGTCTTGTCCTGATTGTCAAAGAAATAAGAACATTACCAGAAAGCCCGCAGGATTATTATTACCACTTCCTACTCCAAGATCTCCTTGGGAATATGTATCCATGGACTTTATTACAGAACTTCCAATGTCAAAAGGGGCCTCAACAATCTTGGTTGTAGTAGATATGTTTACTAAAATGGCACACGTTATTGCATGTTCCAGAATGCCTACAGCTCAGGAAACAGCAACGCTATATATTAATCACATTTTTAAAATCCATGGTTTGCCTAAATGAATAATATCAGATAGAGGTTCCCAATTCACAGCTCGATTTTGGAGAGCGCTTCTTAAAAATTTAGGAATTCAAAGCCATCTATCATCTTCTTATCATCCAGAGACTGATGGGGGTATGGAGAGAGTCAATGCAATTTTAGAACAATATTTGAGATGCTACATAAATTTCCAACAGAATAACTGGACGGACCTCCTAGCATTGGCAGAATTCACATACAATAACGCGCAGCATACTTCTACAAAAATGTCCCCCTTCTTTGCTAATTACAAATTTCACCCTTGACTATTTTCAATGACAGTTCCAAAGTCACCGGTACCAGCTGCTAATCAATTTATTCAAGAAGTACAAGCAATGCGACTCCAGGCTTGGCTGCCAGCTCGACCAGTCAGATTTCTCAGAGAAGCTGAGAACTGACTGAATTTCCCTTGCTTGCGTGGATTGCAGAAGTTGTGGTCCACTGAAGTTTTTTTTCCCCTGGAGAGGGGGAGACCAGAAGATTACTCGTGGGGCCATTGGGATTGCCTACCCTTGTTTTTTCTGTAGTTTTCCACCGCGGAAGGAACAGGGTAAGTGCAAGGCAATGGCCGAGATATATCAGGCTCTCGCAGGGGAAACAAGTCTCTTTGAAGAGACACAAGAGCGCCCAGCCGCTTTTAGATCACTTTAGGAATGTTTTTTTTAGATTAAAATATTTTTGAAATCTAAGATCTATCTTTTGGACTTTGTTGAAAATGTTGGCTAACTTTGTGCTTTCTTTGCTATAACTGATTCTGGTGGAAGTTTGATGGACTCTATATTTGCAACATAATGAAACGTCTGCATTTTTTTTTTACTTCTCTTTTGTATTAGAGGGATTTAAGAGACTCTGTTTGTAATTCTTCGCTTGATAAACTAAATGACTATTCATTTTTTGAGAAACTCTTTGTTTGGATTAAGCAGCTTGCAGCTTGAAGAACGAAAGCTCGCAGTTTGAAGAATAAAAACACAGGGTAACGTGTTTTTTTCCTTGTCTTCTTTTTCTACATCCTCCCTGGTTGGATTTTGCTTCATTTGGAATATATTTTTTATTTCTCCTTCTATAAACTGTTTAAAATATTATTCTCTCCTGTATTTTGGATTATTGGAACTTTCTTTTTTCTTTTGACTTTAAAAAAAAAAAAAAAACAACGACGTTCTGCTTAATAGATTCTGCTGGTAGTATTCCATGGACAGATTACATGATTATTGTTTTGACTAGAAGGGTTGTTGTTTTAATTTGAAGGACACAGGAAAGATGGCTTTCCAACTTGTACCTGAGGAGCTCAGAAGAGAGATTACTGAGGCTTTTTCAAATATTCAAAGGTCGTTGGAATTACTGTTCGTAACTCTGCAAAACAGAGAGAAAGAACAGAGAACAGAAACGGAGACAGAAAGGAAAAATGTTTTTCAAGTGGAGGAGAAACAGAAGGAGGAAATTTTGAGTATATTAGTTCAGAAGAACATTCTGAAGGCTTTACACTACAATCTTGGTATAGATATGTTGTGGCAGTGGAGACAGAGTGAAAATATGGGTGCACAGTTGGATGGATGTTGTGAAATATGTGGAAAGGGAGAGAAGGTTGCTCTGATATTCTATATGAGATATAGAAAAGAGCAGGCTGTATAATGCGAATCTGCCACAGTGTATTGTGATTTTGGCATAACCTAAACAGAAGATATGAGAAACTGTATGGATATAAAGGCTAATGAAAATATGGACTTGAATTGTTATGAGAAATTGTATGGATATATAAAAAGTGATATTCTAAATGTAAGATGCTAAATACAAACACAAGTTG
Organism: Charina bottae; assembly: GCA_023362775.1. NCBI lineage: Eukaryota > Metazoa > Chordata > Lepidosauria > Squamata > Charinaidae > Charina > Charina bottae. The sequence goes on along the minus strand of JALMGJ010000004.1, from coordinate 94,352,668 downwards.
ATATTATAGAATATTGTTTTCCTTAGAGATATATTTATGAGAAGATAATGATATGATGGAATTAGAATGATGGTTACTACAGGATGATATATATCAATATGTATTGTATGAATATTATAAGAATTGATATATTAGCTATTAGGTTAAGTGATATGATAGATTATGCATTTAGTTTAAATGGACACTACTACAAGGAATGGAAATTACAGATGGATAATTGAGATTCAAGAATTCCTTTTTTATGGAGATATATATATATATATTAGAATTAAATTATAGAAATATATATGTATGAACACTATAAGAATTGCTAAATTATGTATTAAGTTACATAACATGTTAGGTTATGAGTCATAATATGAATAGAATATATTGTAGTTTATTAGAAGTAAATAAGGCTTTTATTTGTTATACTAATTGGTCTTTATTGAAGATATAAATATGTAGTAATGAACATTCAACATTTAACTACTACTTCAAGGAGTGGAAGCCAAAGATGGATTATTGGGAGACAGTAAGATGAAGGTTAGAAGATTGGATTAAAGAAATCAAAAGGCATATGACAAAGAAAAGTTCCTGTATACTGTATGAAGGACTAACATTTAAAATCAATTGTTGTACTTTAAGTTCAAAGATAGATTGGAGGACATCTATTTTCTATATTTTCTTTGCTTATTATTTCTTGACTTCACTTTTTCTTTTTCTTTTTCTTATTTTGTATTTCTGTTTCTATTTCTTTTTTCTACTTTAAATTTTATTATGTATTGTAAAACTTAATAAAATTTAATAAAGAAGTACAAGCAATGCACAAAATATTGTACGAACAATTAGAAAAAGCAAAAGAGGATTATAAACATTTCGCTGACCGTCATCATCAAACAGGAACATTGTTAAAGGTAGGGGATTGGGTTTGGCTATCAACTAAACATCTGACAACCTTACATCCCTCCAAGAAACTAGACTATCGTTTTTTAGGACCTTTTCCGGTGACAGCTGTAATTAACCCAGTAACATTTCGTCTAAAATTACCATCTCACTTCAGAAAACACCCAGTCTTCCACAGATCACTACTGGTGACTGCAAAAGAAAATAGTCCATATAGAACCAAGACATCACCAAACCCTCCCATAAACGGGGAACCTGAATACGAAGTAGCTAATGTTTTGGATTCTAGAATTCATCGGGGATGAATTGAGAAGACATGGAAGAAGTGGAGAAGAAAGCACTCAACACATTCCAGGGAACGGTGCCCACCCACTGGTTTAGGTATGTGGATGACACCTGGGTCAAAATCAAGGCCCAGGAAGTACAGGCCTTCACGGACCATATAAACACTATAGATGCCAACATTAGCTTCACCAGAGAAGACACCAAGGACAACAGACTGGCATTCCTAGACTGTGAAGTCCTCATTGGGACCGGTGGCAAGCTAGAAATAGGGATCTACAGGAAACCCACACACAGAGATCAATACCTGATGTTTGACTCCCACCATCCACTGCAGCACAAACTAGGAGTCATCAGGACATTGTCACACAGAGCAGAAACCATCCCCACCTCCATGGATTCCAAAAAGAATGAAAAGCAGCATCTGAGAACAGCTCTGCAGGCCTGTGGATATCCAAATTGGGCCTTCACTAAATCTAAGTCTACCAGACCTAAAACAGCGACAGATAGGGCTGAGACTCAGAGTAAACGGAAGAACCTGGTCATTCCTTACATGGCTGGCGTGTCTGAAAAGATAAAACGGATATTTGGCAAACACCACATACCTGTATATTTCAAACCCACCAACACACTGAGACAGAGGCTTGTACACCCCAAAGATCAAACTCCAAAACACAAGGAAAGCAATGTAGTGTATGCAATCCAGTGCAGTGAGGAGTGCTCTGAACTCTACATTGGAGAAACCAAACAACCTTTGTACAGGAGGATGGCCCAACACAGGAGAAGTAACACCACAGGACCAGAGTCAGCAGTTTATCTTCATCTAAAGGAAAAAGGACACTCATTTGAGGACATTAATGTTCACATTTTAGACAGAGAAGATAGGTGGTTTGAGAGAGGGGTCAAGGAATCCATTCATGCCAACTTGGAAAATCCTTCCTTGAATAGAGGTGGGGGCCTCAGGCATAACCTTTCCCCTATCTTCCTTCCTGCTTTGTCTTCTGTGCCTAGGAAGATTAAGACCATTTCACAAGCTCAACAGCAGCAGGGTAATCTTAACGATCCTCCTTTAGATGATAAAGGGACTTAGAAACAAACATCTCAAAATAACCATGACCTAGCCCCAGGTGCAAGGTCACACAGCCAGCCTAGAAACATATTTAAGGATTCCCTTACTAACTTTACTCAGACTGAAGAAGCTCCTTGGATAAGGAGTGAAACGTTTCCACTAAGAAAATAGAAATCCAGTTGACATGATTCAAGCTACAGACAATTCCACCTGGATGACTGAGAACCTTCATAGACATACTTTATGAAGGTTAGTGTTACATTTTTATTTTGCTTACATTTTTTATGTCAAACTACATTTGGAAAGTTGTTGTTTCAAACACAATAAATGACTTCCCTTTCTAATTCCCTTTCTAATTGTTCCTTAATGTCAAGTGATCTATTCAATTTTTTTATAAAAGCATATTTCAGCAGTATATTTATGCAAGAAATTATAAACAGATTTTAAACAAGAAACAGTTTTAGACCTTTGGCCTATCTCCATATATGAATGATGTGAATGTTTTAAGCAGCAATTCACCAAACCATGCAATTCTTTTAATTGAAGACATAAAATATAATATATAAAGTGTGTGATAGCTTGCCATTGTAACTTGCTTACTGGATGCTATTAAAACCTTAGTTTCATGAATATTGGAAGTAATATTAAGAGAGTTAGGTTTTATTCAATAAAAAAAAAAGACTAAGACAGAAATGTGAACTTGTCAAATCTACTGGTACAATATGGGGTAAATTCCATGGGTGGGTGACATTTCATTTGGAAGGGCCCTAAATTTAAATATTTCCCTGCCTTCTTTAAAAAAGAAAAAGGAAAGGAAAAGGAAGGGGGGAAAGGGGGGAGAACCCTGCAAGGCTTTTTTTATCAAGAGTGGGGATAAGATTAATCAGAATTGTATCTCTCCTTTTTCCATCCAGCCCTATCAAACAAACACAATGAAAGTCAACCTTGACTGTTAGTTAGCTGTCAAATAACCTAAGTTACAGCTCCTTACATATATTCTGACACTTTAAAGAAAAAACATCAAGGTGGTTCAGGGGAAGAAATCAAGATAAATATAGTCAATTCTGACTTTTGGACAAGTTATATATGAACAATCTTAAATCAGACATTTCACTGCATACAGAGGTATCATTTAAGTGGCAAGACTTGGCCATTAATATTACTTAAAAGAAACATGTCTTTTTAGCTAATGTTGTCTAAATCCCAAGCTTTTTCTACCACATTCTCCCTGTTATATATTACCTAAAAATGTTAAATACTTAACTTTTGACTGTCGTATATTAGAAATGATCTTAGTTATGAAGCTTATCAGCTTCTTGTGAAATATCTTTTCAGAATAATGGACACAGTAACAACTGTTTATCCCAAATCACACTTAGTTTTAGGGTTTGTTAAGATGGTTGCCATTTTATTTTTTACAGGTGTTTCTATGAAAAGCAGAAATCTAATGAATTCTTTTTAACTATGGATTTATTTTGTTATGAACTATTAATTATATATCATCAGTTCACTCTGGCATTTTGTGTTCTGATAGCCAAAGTTGGCATATTGTACTGTTTCACACAAGAATTAGCCACATCCATAATAAACCATGATGATGCCAAACTGATGATACATGCATGATGATATTATTATGCAAATGGCACAATCACATACTTGCTTCATGACACCTGATGCAAGCATGCAAATTACAGCATTTATATATGACATAATTTGCTCCCCATATCACCTTTCCACATATGTCCATGACTAGCACTGACAGCTTTTTGTTAGCCAAATTAAAAGAGATGAGTGAGCATCAGGATACAACATGCATGAGGTACACATTTGGTTTCATTGACTTCAACTATGATAGAGGCTTACAACCTGAGACCCAGGGCTGCATCAGACCACCAAAAGCTTTAAATCTACTCTCCAGAGGTCTTCCAAATTTGTCACAAATGATAACTTTTAATGTGAAAGAGACAGGAAATCATTAAATGCATGATTGGGGAGAAATCATAGTAACATAATGATATGGTTGCCTGAACTAGGTCCTCATCTTCTCTGATAAGGAAATGGTTATCATACAGAGTTTGCCTCTGACCCATCTAGCTAGTTTGCATATATATATACTTCTGTCTAGTGAACAGACCAACAAACTATTTTGCTTAGTGTATTCTCATTTAATTTTTTGAGAAAAATATGCTTTAGAAATTCTTTCAAAGGAGAAGAAAAATTCAGGAAGATTTTATGGACTGAATATAGCATTCTTGCATTTTTTTATGAGGAAAATATGTGTTTGTGCTTATGATCCGTTTTTTTTTTTATTATTATTATACAGTAATGTCTTCAGTAGCATGCAACCTCCCTGGCTTCATAAACTTTACTTAAATCTCATGAAGGGAATCAGCAGCAACTGCAGGAGGGAGAAAACAGGCAAGATGGCAGTCGTAACAGCTTGACCCTTCTCATACATGTACAAAACAGTGGGCCTTCAAACACACTGGTGTTTTGATATACCACTGAGTGAAATCCTTCCATTGGACTTTTTCAGTAAAGGGTATTAGTGCCACAAAATTCAGAGTAGTTTTCTAGCCAATTTCTCTTCCTGCCTCATGGAAAACTTTGGATAGCCATCTGTGCCTAGCTCTAATATTGTTAATGGCTCTAATAGTGTTAATGTGTCTTTAAAATGTGTTCTGTATTTTAGAGGGAATGACTGGTTTGCATCTTCCTTGCCACATAAACACACAAGTAAACTGATTATGCTATAGAGTTCGTCTGTGCACAGGTATAGCAGTGAGCTTTTGCAAATCAACCAGTGTGAGGTTCAGCACTTCATGGAAGTGTAATGTTCCACTTTAATGAAGATTGAGATGGGACTGATCCATTTTGAAAGAGTACTTGGTTTTAATGTCAGGGGCCTTCACGTATATGCACTGCATACACTGAAGCCCCTGTTATTCAGCGAAGTAAAATAATGTGGCTGTTTAGAAGCAGGGTTCTGACTTCATTTCATGGTTTGGTTTCAAAAGGATGTTTCTCTCAAGACTTCTGTTATGCAAAGCACCACTTCAGTTATCTGCACACCCATAACAAGCAACTGTACCACATCAATGTACAGTAGAATATAATCACCTAGAGGCTGTATCTCACAGCCCTATTATTATATTATTACTGATGTTGCAAACTGTATGAACTTATTGTAGCAGAAGTTTTGTTACTGAGCTGAATTAAAAACCATACGACTATTGGTTATGATAGAAATGATTTCATTAATATGACTTCGCCCACTTTCCTAGAAATAAACATATTACCAAGATCTTATAATGTAGATTCATAGAATATTCCTCACATAGAAGTAGAAAATGAAGTTGCTACACGTGATATATTTTTTTATTTAAAAAAAGGGGATAGGATATTTTGATTTGACATCTTACTATGATTCATTCATGCTATGTTACTTATCACAGTTATTCTATGAATTGAGGGTTTTAGCTGAAGTGCAATATCAGCTCTTGCTTTCTGAAAGATTGCATTAGTCACATGCCTTGTGTTGAAAGAATTCCAAATTGTGCTTCAGAGAACATATAAATAAACTGTTTTAGAGATAGGAAAGTGATGTTGGCTCATATTCATTTTTTGAAAAATCTCAAAGTAAGTGCTGTCACAGTAAGGTTGTAAATGTAGAACAAATGTTGCCAACTCTCCAGACTGGTAAAAGAATCACCAACGTTTTGTTGACTTGAAAGGATGGGGGCAAAAATACTAGGATTTAAATCCTGGGAATGGCATACATATAGGGCTTCATTTCTGTTTACTGGTTCAAGCAGATGTTCTGCATTTAAATGACCTCCTGCTTGTCTATAATAAATAAATTTGTGTAGCTGTGTTGAGTCTGTGAAATGACTGCTGTTTGCTTGTTACTGAATCAAGGACTGAGTTTCTGGATCAAGATTTACTGCTGGCCTTCTGTGAAGGTCTGCCTACTCCTCCAGCGCTATGGGAGGAGAACCTGCACACCAATCCCAGGGTTCAAACAATGGCTACATTGCCTTTTGCAGCCATACTGACCATGGATAAAATTGCCAATAATATCACCAGGTGGACCAGTTAGCCCAGCAAGGGGGACAGAATCTAGGACTCAGGTACCTGTCCTAGCACAATATGCATCAGCTTTTGTTGTAATGGCTGCAGCCCACTGTCACCAAACTCTTGCCTGCCTAACAAATATGATGGGAATCTAGGCAAATGTATTATCCTGCTCACTCAGTGTGAATTCTACATAACACTAAGATGTAAGACAATTTAAGATCACTAAGATAATTTTCCTATAGACCAATCTAATGTAGGACTTACAATTCTCCTAGTGACAAAGGGAGCTGAAAAATGAGAACCCCTTCTTCTGATATAGAACAGCCCAGACTTGGACAACTACAGAAATTTTGTGACACTTCTGACAGCTAGCTTTGATGATACAAGTGTTCACCAACTAAGAAATTCATCACTCTTGACAGTATAGGTGTTTGGTATAAAAGTAAAGTGCTGTTTGGTCAGGATATGGTCTGGAATGAAAGAAGTTTACTTGGACAGTTTAAATAGGAACTATCAGATGAAATAAAGAAAATCTCATTTGTCAGGGGACTCCAGTCTGTATAAATTTGGGTCTGCTTGAATATCAAGGGAAGACTGAAGGAGTCTTAGCAGAGTATGGTTGTAGACTTTATGCCTCAATTCAGATGTCATCCTTTCAGGCCAACTGTGGTTAACACCTGCCCCTACTGGCAAATGCTTCCCATTTCCAGATGCTTCCCATTTTCTCCAGAAGCTGCAAACTTCTCACCACCTTCTCAAGGATTGACTGGATTATGCCAAGGTATCCTACAAGCAATGTGCGGAAGTGGAAGAAGACAATAGAATAGGAAGGACAAGAGACCTCTTCCAGAAAATTAGAAACATCGGAGGTAAACTCCAGGCAAAAATGGGTATGATCAAAAACAAAGATGGTAAGGACCTAACAGAAGCAGAAGAGATCAAGAAAAGGTGGCAAGAATATACGGAAGATCTGTATAGGAAGGATAATAATATTGGAGATAGCTTTGACGGTGTGGTCAGTGAGTTAGAGCCAGACATCCTGAAGAGTGAGGTTGAATGGGCCTTAAGAAGCATTGCTAATAACAAGGCAGCAGGAGACGATGGTATCCCAGCTGAACTGTTTAAAATCTTGCAAGATGATGCTGTCAAGGTGATGCATGCCATATGCCAGCAAATTTGGAAAACACAAGAATGGCCATCAGATTGGAAAAAAATCAACTTATATCCCCATACCAAAAAAGGGAAGCACTAAAGAATGTTCAAACTATCGAACAGTGGCACTTATTTCACATGCCAGTAAGGTAATGCTCAAGATCTTGGAAGGTAGACTCCAGCAATTCATGGAGCGAGAATTGCCAGATGTACAAGCTGGGTTTAAAAAAGGCAGAGGAACTAGAGACCAAATTGCCAATATCCGCTGGATAATGGAGAAAGCCAGGGAGTTTCAGAAAAACATCTATTTTTGTTTTATTGACTATTCTAAAGCCTTTGACTGTGTGGATCATAACAAATTGTGGCAAGTTCTTGGTGGTATGTGGATACCAAGTCATCTTGTCTGCCTCCTGAGGAATCTGTATAACGACCAAGTAGCAATGGTAAGAACAGAGCACGGAACAACGGACTGGTTTAAGATTTGGAAAGGAGTACGGCAGGGTTGTATACTCTCACCCTACCTATTCAACCTGTACGCAGAACACATCATGCGACGTGCTGGGCTTGAGGAATCCAAGGCTGGAGTTAAAATCGCTGGAAGAAACATTAACAATCTTAGATATGCAGATGATACCACTTTGATGGCTGAAAGCGAGGAGGAGTTGAGGAGCCTTATGACGAAGGTGAAAGAAGAAAGTGCAAAAGCTGGGTTGCAGTTAAACCTCAAAAAAACCAAGATTGTGGCAACCAGCTTGACTTGATAACTGGCAAATAGAGGGAGAAAAAGTGGAGGCAGTGACAGACTTTGTATTTCTAGGCGCAAAGATTACTGCAGACGCTGACTGCAGCCAGGAAATCAGAAGACATCTACTTCTTGGGAGGAGAGCAATGGCAAATCTTGATAAAATAGTTAAGAGCAGAGACATCACACTGACAACAAAGGTCCTCATAGTTAAAGCAATGGTATCCCCTGTAGTAACCTATGGCTGTGAGAGCTGGACCATAAGGAAGGCTGAGCGAAGGAAGATAGATGCTTTTGAACTGTGGTGTTGGAGGAAAATTCTGAGAGTGCCTTGGACTGCAAGAAGATCAAACCAGTCCATACTCCAGGAAATAAAGCCAGACTGCTCACTTGAGGGAATGATATGAAAGGCAAAACTGAAGTACTTTGGCCACATAATGAGAAGACAGGATACCCTGGAGAAGAAGCTGATGCTAGGGAAAGTGGAAGGCAAAAGGAAGAGGGGCCGACCAAGGGCAAGATGGATGGATGATATTCTGGAGGTGACGGACTTAACCATGGGGGAGCTGGGGATGGTGACGGCCGACAGGAAGCTCTGGCGTGGGTTGGTCCATGAAGTCACGAAGAGTCGGAAGCGACTGAACGAATAAACAACAACAATCCTACAAGCACTCTACTTCAGACTAGGAAGCTTCCAGCATTGCTATTGGAGGCCACATCTGGCTTTCTAACTAAGTTCTATCTTCCACACAATTTTCTAAAAATGTAGGCCAAATTTAGTGGACCATTTCCCATGACTGCATAGTTCGGTCATATAATTTTTTGACTATAGTGTCCAGCCACAATGAAGATACATCCAGTTTTCCACCATTGCCTTCTGGTCCTGGAATGACCCAAATGCTTCTCACATATCTCTGCCTCATCCATCCCCATCTCAGTTATGATGCAAAAAGAATTTGAGATGTATTTTGGACTCCTTAAACAAGTGGGATGGGCTAAAATACTTGATTCATTGGAAGTTCTATCTATACACAGAACAATCTTGTGAAAGAGCAAGTGAGCTACCTCCGTTCTATTCCTTCAGCAGTTCCATTTGCAATGCCCACAGAAGCCCAAATCATCCCACTGGTTGCAAGTTCCAGCTTTGATACCTACCTGTAGTTTTGACTCTGATTGAGAGGAAGCCTGTTTGGGGGAAGGGAGGATATTTTTATAACTAAGAAATACAGACTATTCCACTTAAAATTGAGGGGGAGAATTCTGGAATTAAGGAAGATTCTGACAAAGTAAAAGAACCTCAACCAGTCCCACTTCCACCAGCTTGGTATCAGGAGGAAGGGGGAGCAGGGGTTCTTGAAATGAGCAGGGGTTCTTGAAAACCTCTCTGATTTCAGCCAAAGAAGAAATGGAAATTCCCTCCCCTGACAGGAGAGAGGTATAAAGAAGTGTGAAGGGTGACAGGAGACTGTCAACTCCAGTAAATGAAGAAATAGAAATAGAAGTAAGAACAGAGATACATTGGCACCTCCAGATTCAAAAGGGAAGGGGAAAGAAAAAATTAAAAGGGAGGTGGTATAAGGGCTGAAGTTGGTGAGGCAGGAACAAGCTTGGCAGAGGCCAGATAGGTTTGTAAGGGTTAGCTTAACCAACGCCATTCTGCTTTTGGAAACTGCTTGCGAAAGGGAATGAGGTGAAAGGGGACTAGGGAACCTGATAACATGGAACAAGGATTGTTTAGAATACCAGGAGTCACAGAGTCTGCTGAGCTCTGGAAATGCAAATACAGAGACCTTGCACGCTCTCACTAGGAAAGAGTTCATTTATGCTTTCTTACTGAGCTTGGGAGCCTATATAATTGTTGAAGCTGCAACATGGGGTGTGGATCTCTTCCCAGACATTCACTGCCATGATGTCTACAGAGATTCCACCCAGCTTTGCTTGGCCAAATAAACGCTGTTATTTTAACCTCCAAGCCTCGACTCAAGTCTCTTTTTTGTCAACCTCAGAGGCTTCGGTAAAAAGTGTAACCCAGGAACCTTACAGGATCATTAGATGAACATAGAATAGATGTCTCTCATTCTCAAGGCAAGGAAAGAAATGGCCCAGAGTCTATTGACTCAATATGGCAGAAGGAAAAGGCCTAGGATTTAAAGCCCCAAACTCTCTCACACACATACTATATATACTGTACACAGCTTGATTCCAGTGTTCTGTGGTAGACATAACTTCTGCCAAGATTTGACTACACAACTGTCTTCAATAAATTACTTTATGTGTTGAGCTTGTGAAATAACTGGAGTTAGCTAGTTCCTAAAATCAGAGCTGAATTTCTGGAGATTTAAGATGTATTGTTGTGTGTGGTTTGACTCTCTGGTCCTGGATGCTCCAATATCTGATGCACTCTTCAAAGATTCATGGTTTATTTTCACAAAGTTATTCCTATAAATAATTATGATATAAATGGACAATCCCACTAGGTATTTGAATTCCTCTGGCATCTTCAGGTGGGAAAGACTAAACAGGTACAGAAAGTCTGTTACATAACAAAATGGAATGGAAACTTCAAAGAAAATGTTAGACTCCATCCCATTCCTTTTTCATCTTTTATTACCCAAGCTGCAGATAGTAAGCAACAGGACTTCTTTTACCACTACAATAACCCCAGATACAGAAAAACCTAATGTAAGTAAGTTAATTTGAACATGATTCTTCATATGTATTTTTCATGATGTTCATTCTTGTGCATCTCTTTTTTTATAATGTGCACTGTATTCATGAGTGATTATGAGCCATTTGATGTAATAACAGGGAAAAAAATAAAGGAAGACATGGTGATATTTACATATTCAATTTCCCTTTGCTGATTTATTAGGAAGAAATGAATAGTCCAGGCTGCAGACTCCACTTGTTCCTAATACTGGATTTTGTTAATTATATTACAGCATTACAGTACATTGTATTACAGCATTCTCATCAAGTTGTTGTTTTTTTGGCATAGCTGTACCCAAAATGAGGAACAGAATATGGAATGGAGTCCCCAATTCACAGTTTAGAATAACCTTGAGATTGTATGCATGCTTAGCCCTTTTGCATATGCCTCATAACTTCTTAAAAATCAAGAATCAGGAATGTCATTATTTCTGCATCATATATATTCACATTTATGAAGTGAAATGTACCATGGTATAAAAAATCCCTACCCAAACTACTCTATTTTTTTACATCTGAGTAAATCAGTCCAAAATGCATCTGATTGTAGGTCTATTCCAACAATTATGCTGCCCTAACTTTTGCAGAGATTCTGGAAATCATCCCCTTTCAAGTTTGTCTTCTAATGTATGAAAGCAGGAACTTAAATTCCTGTTTTCAGGAATCAGATCACTTTTTTTTTAGCTTGACACTACTTACATTGACAGATGATGACTTTCCAGGGTTTCAGATAAGAGTCTTTTCTAACTCAATATAGAGATTCCAGAATAGAATCCTGGGCTGCACATTTCATTTCACTATTACACGATCATTCTTCCTCAATCCATATGAATGCCTTGTTACTTAATTTGTGTTGGTTTGTCTATGAAACATAAAGCCAGTATAAAGGCTATCAAATCATTGTCATTCATTTTGTGTGTGTGTGTGTGTGTGTCCATGTGTGTGTGTATTAGTGGGTTTGTTTAAGACAGGTAATGGATATTTCTTTCTCTTTTATTCTTAAAGTAGCAGAATTTAGTGAAGTTGGGACAACAGATTCAATAAATAAGTTGACATGGTAATAAATCTTAATTCTCTAGGCAATCTTCCCTGTATTCAGGAACTTATGTAAAGCAGAAACTCCCTGGAAACAATTTGGTAAGATGCTTTATTATAGATAAGAAAGAAATATACTGTATATGCAGAAGATCTGCCTACTGCAGGACCAAGAAATCAACATATTTATTTATTTATTTGACTAATTTATATTGCCATCCATCTCACAAAGCAAGTGACTCTGGGCGGTGTACAACAAAGCTAAAACAATTTAAATACCTAAAACCATTATCATTATTATTAAAAACATTAAAAACTATAAAAATAAAAACCAAAAAAATATAGATGAAGGGATATTAATAATAACAGAACCACCTATTAACATATATATTTACTCCAGAGTTTAAACTTTAGGACTTTTCTCCTTGCAATTTTTGAGTCAATGGACTTTGGTCTATTTTTCTTCTTGGCCTTGAGAGTTGGAGACAATTACTCAGTATTTACATAACAATTCCATTTGGCCTGAGCACCATGAATTGTGTGCCTTTATCAGAAATGAGTTGATTTGGCAAAATGTGACATTGGACAACTTGTTGAATAATTATGGTTATTACATGAACAGAGGGGATGCTACAACATGGAATGAAATGCACTATCTTAGAAGGAAGGCCAAGGTCAGTAATAGGCTCTGAAGAAAGTGTGTCCCAAGACACCTGTTGTAAGGGACTGCACCAGTTCAGATGGCTTCCTGGTGAGTGATTTAGAATGGCAACAAGTGACAAGAAGAAACATAGTTCATGACATCTGCTCTAATGCGAAGTCAGTAAAACTCATAGAGAGGATATGGACCATTTTAAATGTTCTAAAATGTCCAACGAATTAGCTGTCAAGTTAAAACTGCAAGACTTCATCCTTACAAGACTTCTTCCCAAGCCAGTTCTTGCAGTTCAGTTCTCTCTGTTCCCAAGAAAAGGGGAAGTAAGAAGATAAGGATCCCCTGAAAGTCATCTGTCTAACACTGCATATATGGGTCCTGCTGTTGCTGAATATTAGTAGAGAAGGAGTTACTCTTCCAAGAGTTTCATAGTGGAGGCCAGGAGTTGTAGAGATGTAGTTTTCCAAATAAAGAATGGAAGTGGAAGGAGCACTGTAGGGTAAGAAATATTCTGGCTTACATAATAAGATATCCACCCTCAGCTAGAAATATAAGATATATGAAAGTTGGAATGAAAAAGAATTGTGCTCCCTAACCTGTTGCTATCTGAGTCTGTGAGAAATTTCTAACTATTCCACATTTTTGTAGAGAGGGCTTGCTTCGGACCCCGTCTATAAGAGAATTCCACCTGACGGGGTCCAGGAGGCGGGCTTTCTCGGCAGTGGCACCCGCCCTCTGGAATATTCTGCCCCTGGAGGTGAGGCTAGCCCCCACACTTATGACCTTCCGGAAACAACTGAAGACCTGGCTCTGCCACCTCGCTTGGGATGGGGGGAGTAATAGCTCCTCTTGGGGTTGGCTTGCTCCATAGGGTTCTTTAAAGCCTAACATCAGAGCCTCTTGGATTTTATATATTTAATTGAATTATGTATTTTATTTTATAAATTTTTATACGTTTTAATTGCTGGCTTGGTGTAAACCGCCCAGAGTCCCCTCCGGAATGGGGGGAGATGGGCGGTGATATAAGTTAGAAATATAAATAAATAAATAAATAAATTTTTGTGGCATTTGGGACTTCAGTAGTATATTCTGCACTGTTAAGGAAATGGTGCCAATTTTGGAAGGTTTCTGTGATGGCCAAAATCTCATCACAGTTGCTTTTACTGGCAGGAGTTGCATGGAAAGGAATGCACGGGGGAAGAGGCTGATGTCTGATTCTGTAGTGGATTGTAAAAATATAGCTCCTAAGGTAAAAAAAATTAAAAATCAGACTATACAACAAAGGGCAAAGTGGGATTTAGTTAGTGGAGAATGGGCTGAGAAGCGAATGCCTAATTGAGAAGAAGATTATCTTGTTGAATGTGGGACTACCATGTAAAAAGAACCTCTTTCTTGGTGGAAAAGTCAGTGGTGTAATAAGTACAGCAAAAGCAGAAACAATTTTGTGTTAAAAGTTAGCAAGACCAGAAGATCTCTCAGATGGCAGGGAGATGTTCCAAACTGAATAGATTCTACTTCAACTGGATCCATCTGAGAATTCAATTCAATATATGGCAGCCTAAATAACCAAATTCAATCAGATCAAAGGCACACTTTTCTATCTTAATGAATAGACTAAAGTCATTAAGGTGATGAAGAATTCTTTGAACTTATTCTGTGTAGAAAGCAGGAACCTCAAAGTAAATGAGTAAATAATTCAAATACTCAATGCAAAATTTGTCCAAAAATAATGAAATACATATCTCTTAAGTTACATAAAGAGTGAAAGTACTTTAACCAATCAATTACCATCAGCCTCCCCTGAAATTCAGTTTGGTAAAAAACTGTGTCTTCTGCAGGCATTCCAACAGTTCAGAAATGAAGTGAAAATGGTTGCAAAATTCAGGAGCCAATAATCATGGACTACATGAAGGAAACCATTGTTCTTCTTTAAAACAACAATGCATTCTAAAATTCTACCCACATTGTATTAGGATGTACTAGGGGTTTTTTTTTCTATGCCCCAACCACTGATGCCGAAGAAGCTGAAGTTGATCGGTTCTATGAAGACCTACAACACCTTCTAGAAGTAACACCAAAAAAAATGTCCTTTTCATCATACGGGACTGGAATGCTAAAGTAGGAAGTCAAAAAATAACTGGAATAACAGGCAAGTTCGGCCTCGGAGTACAAAATGAAGCAGGGCAAAGGCTAATAGAGTTTTGTCAAGAGAACATGCTAGTCATAGCAAACACTCTTTTCCAACAACACAAGAGATGACTCTACACATGGACATCACCAGATGGTCAATACCAAAATCAGATTGATTATATACTTTGCAGCCAAAGATGGAGAAACTCTATACAATCAGCAAAAACAAGACCTGGAGCTGACTGTGGCTCAGATCATGAGCTTCTTATCGCAAAATTTAGGCTTAAATTGAAGAACATAGAGAAAACCACTAGATCACTCAGGTATGACCTAAGTCATATCCCTTATGAATATACAGTGGAGGTGAGGAATAGATTTAAAGGATTAGATCTGGTAGACAGAGTGCCTGAAGAACTATGGATGGAGGTTCGTAACATTGTACAGGAGGCAGCAACTAAAACCATCCCAAAGAAAAAGAAATGCAAGAAAGCAAAGTGGCTGACTGATGAAGCTTTACAAATAGCTGAGGAAAGAAGGGAAGCCAAAGGCAAGGGAGAAAGGGAAAGTTATAACCAACTGAATGCAGATTTCCAGAGAATAGCAAGGAGAGATAAGAAGGCCTTCTTAAATGAACAATGCAAAGAAATGGAGGAAAACAATAGAATGGGAAAGACTAGAGATCTCTTCCAGAAAATCGGAGATATCAAGGGAACGTTTTGTGCAAAGATGGGCATGATAAAGGACAAAAAAGGCAGGGACCTAACAGAAGCAGAAAAGATTAAGAAGAGGTGGCAAGAATACACAGAAGAACTATACAAGAAAGATCTTAATATCCCTGATAAATACGATGGTGTGGTCACTGACCTTGAGCCGGACATCCTAGAGAGTGAAGTCAAGTGGGCCTTAGGAAGCATTACTAACAACAAAGCTAGCGGAGAAGACAGTATCCCAGCTGAGCTATTTAAAATCCTAAAAGATGATGCTGTTAAAGTGCTGCACTCAATATGCCAACAAATTTGGAAAACTCAACAGTGGCCACAGGATTGGTAAAGGTCAGTTTACGTTCCAATTCCAAAGAAAGGCAATGCCAAAGAATGTTCAAACTACCATACAATTGCGCTCATTTCACATGTTAGCAAGGTTATGCTCAAAATCCTACAAGCTAGGCTTCAGCAGTATGTGAACCGAGAACTACCAGAAGTGCAAGCTGGGTTTCGAAGAGGCAGAGGAACTAGAGATCAGATTGCCAACATTCGCTGGATCATGGAAAAAGCAAGAGAGTTCCAGAAAAACATCTACTTCTGCTACATTGACTACGCTAAAGCCTTTGATTGTGTGGATCACAACAAACTGTGGCAAATTCTTAAAGAGATGGGAGTACCAGACCACCTTACCTGTCTCCTGAGAAACCTGTATGCAGGTCAAGAAGCAACAGTTAGAACCGGACATGGAACAACCGACTGGTTCAAAATTGGGAAAGGAGTACGACAAGGCTGTATATTATCACCGTGCTTATTTAACTTATATGCAGTGTACATCATGAGAAATGCCGGGCTGGATGAATCACAAGCCGGAGTTAAGATTGCCGGGAGAAATATCAACAACCTCAGATATGCAGACGATACCACCCTAATGGCAGAAAGTGAAGAGGAACTAAAGAGCCTCTTGATGAGGGTGAAAGAGGAGAGTGCAAAAGCTGGCTTGAAACTCAACATTAAAAAAACACAGATCATGGTCCCATCACTTCCTGGCAAATAGAAGGGGAAGAAATGGAAGCAGTGACAGATTTTATTTTCTTGGGCTCTAAGATCACCGCAGACAGTGACTGCAGCCATGAAATTAAAAGACGCTTGCTCCTTGGGAGGAAAGCTATGGCAAACCTAGACAGCATATTAAAAAGCAGAGACATCACCTTGCCGACAAAGGTCCATATAGTTAAAGCTATGGTTTTTCCAGTAGTAATGTATGGCTGTGAGAGTTGGACCATAAGGAAGGCTGAGCGCCGAAGAATTGATGCTTTCAAACTGTGGTGCTGGAGAAGACTCTTAAGAGTCCCTTGGACTGCAAGGAGGTCAAATCAGTCAATCCTAAAGGAAATCAACCCTGACTGTTCATTGGAAGGACAGATGTTGAAGCTGAAGCTCAAATACTTTGGCCACCTAATGCGAAGAGAGGACTCCCTGCAAAAGACCCTGATGCTGGGAAAGACTGAAGGCAAAAGGAGAAGGGGACGGCAGAGGATGAAATGGTTAGATAGCATCACCGATGTAATGAACATGAATTTGAGTAAACTCCGAGAGACAGTGGAGGACAGGAAGGCCTGGCGTGCTATGGTCCATGAGGTCACGAAGAGTCGGACACGACTAAACGACTGAACAACAAAGGGGTTTTTTTCCCTAGTAGTGTAAAATATAGAGTTAAATGAACTCTAAAGTGAAAAGCCAGGACATTCTTAAAAGGGAATAAAAAATAATTTAATGTACTGTACTGCCTAACCGGTCTCACCAGGTCCATTTTTTAATCAGAGTTGGAAGCACAAGCTACACACAGTTTTTGCCCCCCTTTTGAATAGCATTATCCCCCCTGCTGATATAATTTATACATTTAATTTTGGTTTCTAGGGTGCAATATAGATAATTACTTGAAAACAGCTTGGATGTACAAGTGAAATTTTCCTTTTTTATATAATTTGTGGCACATCTAGTGCAATAAGATACATTTAATTTCTCAAAAAGATAATTATGCTAATACAATTATTTGAATAAAAATTCACACTTGCACACAACATTGTTCTACCTCATAATTTACACTAATGTAAGTCTCTAAAGAATCTTTAATGAGCCACTTCCACCTTACACTGGCACAAACTAGGAATAAAACTACTGTTCATGTAGTTAATCCAGCTAGAAATCATATAAAGATTCTGTATTCTAGAGAATTTATAATTATTCAGGGACTAATTATAGACTAATCATCTCAAAAGCAATCTCTCCTTTTTTAATTGATAAATTTGAAATTAAGTTTCACGATGGCTCAGTGGTTAAGACGCCAGGCTTGTCGATCGGAAGGTCGCAAGTTTGGCGGTTCAAGACCCTAGCCCCGCGTGATGGAGTGAGCTCCCGCACTCACCCCAGCTCTTCCCAACCTAGCAATTCGAAAGCATGCAAATGCAAGTAGATAAATAGGTACCACTTCCGTGGGATGGTAATAGCGTTCTGTGCTTGTCATGCCAGCCACATGACCGCGGAAGTGTCTTTGGACAGCGCTGGCTCTTTGGCTAAGAAACGGAGATGAGCACCTCCCCCTAGAGTCAGACACAACTGTGCAGGGGAAACCTTTACATTTTTACCTTTATTAATATATCCTTCTAAAAACAGAGAAGTGTTTTTATGACAAAAATATTGCGAGGGGATAAATGATCTCAAAAAAATTAATTAATATTGGAATTGTGGAATTGGAAGGAATCATTTAAACTATCAAGGCCAACTCCTTGCACAGTGTAGGAATCCATATTAAAACATTCCTGATGGTTGTCTAGCTTCTGTTTGAATCAATCCATAGGAGATCCCACCACCTCTCTGGTTAATTGATATTTCCATTAAGTTAGAAATGATATAATTCTATATAAGTGATATAAGTTAGAAATAATAAATAAATAAATAATAATTGGTTCCATGCCATCAAACTGTTCTTATTATTAGATTTTTTTTCTGAGACTCAATTGGAAACTGCCTTTTTATTAACTTAAACACACTGTTCCATGTCTTGTACTGTGGAACAAGAGAGAAATAGCTGTGACCTTCTATGTGATGTACTTTCAAGTATTTGAAGAGCACTATCATTTTCCTTCCACCTAGTCCTCTTTTCTCAATGCTAAACATATCCAACTTCTTCAGTCTCTCTTCATAGGGCTGAATTTCTAATCCCCCAATCATCTTCATTGATCATCTTCATTCTACTCTGAACCTGTTCCAATTTGTCTGAATATTCCTTAAAATAATAGAGAAGAGGTCTTGACCTTTTTTTCTCCATTACATCCTTTTAGGTAATTGAATAGTGCCGTCTAATCCCCTCCTATCCAGGCTTGTCAAAGCATGAGAACCCCGATTCTTCAATCTCTAATTTCTAGTGCTTTGAGCATTCTTGTTCCCTAGAACTGAACACAAGATTGAAGTGATGGGGTATATGCTGGCTTAAAGGGGAAAAACCGAGGCTTGAGAATAAACAGACAAGAATGCAGCTTGTTAGGGCTAACAGTGTTTACTGTTTAGCATAGGGCAATAATGCAGATACAATCACATTATCGCAAATATGAAAAAGATGAATATACAGGATACATCATTGTAAAAGGAAAAACAAAACAAACTTATAAGCAGAGTTCCGTGTATTGATCCCAGGGCCAGAGTTCCTGCCATGGCCTATACCCAAAGCCAGGCATAGCTCACTCTGCCCAGTCCACGGGAAGTGAACACATGAAGAACTACATGGCTAAGAGACACTAGAAATCAAGAAGACATAGAACACCATTTTGCATGGTTGTATATTCAGTTCTTCTAGCTTTCTGATTGGCTGGAAGTTAGCTGTTACACACACTAGGCCTCAAAGCATTAGGCCTAAAGCACATAGCATGACCTGCTATTGGATGGCAGTGCTGCATCTACGCACTGAGTTTCCCCCCTTTTCCTTGCTCAGGGGGGCCTGAGCAAGGCTTCCCACGGAAGGATATCAGGAGACCTTGTTCCCATGCAATCTAGTCAAAACAATACACACGTGACAGTTGCTATCTTGCACCTGCACTTCACGTCACCATGAGAAGGCTTTTGCTTTGCTTTGTACAGAAATAATTCGCCAGGGCAACACAAGAACTCTAACATGAAGGTGCGGTCTAATCATTATTTGCCAATTATCATTTGAACCTGAAAATGTATGCTTATTCAAATTAAATAGTCATTCCCTGACCACCTATCAAATCTCAGTTTCAGTCCAGCTCCTTCATTCTGCTCTTCAAAGTTGGTGATGGAATATGTCCCCTCTTCTTAGAAGAGACTGGCCTAAAACAAGAGCTGAGTATTTCTGCTTTTTCCTTGTTAACCTGGTATCAGTTCACAGTCATAACTGAGCAGCTAATATACATATTCTTTTCTCATATTTTGAATGTATCTGACAAAGGCTTTTTGTTTTCTTTGTTTTTATCCTTTTATCCTATCCTCAGTTCTTTCTGAGATTCAGGCTTTCATATAGCATCTATAATTCCAGCCTGCTGGTATATACACTAATTTATCTATCCCTCTTTCCATCTGTATATGATGATAGAGTACTTTGTTTATTTTATTTATTTATTTATTTTCTATCCCGCCTTTATTATTTTTATAAATAACTCAAGGCAGCGAACATACCTAATACTCCTTCCTCCTCCTATTTTCCCCACAACAACAACCCTGTGAGGTTAGTTGGGCTGAGAGACAGGGACTGGCCCAAGGTCACCCAGCCAGTTTTCATGCCTAAGGCGGGACTAGAACTCACAGACTCCTGGTCTCTAGCCCGTTGCCTTAACCAGTAGACCAAACTGGCTCTCCATGCTAAGCATCTCTGGATATGGTCAGTACAATCTTCCACAACTCCTCCTCCTCCTCCTCCTCCTCTCCCATCATCATCGTCGTCGTCATCATCATCATCATCATTATCATCATCATCAAAGTTGCATTCAATTGCACAAGCTAGCAAGAATTTCCCATGACAGGATACTCTCCAAAATTCTTAGCAGTAGCCAAACTAGCTTGAGAATTCTGAAAATTGAAACAACAAATCTGAAGGATGTCCAGATTGGGGAGGACTAATCAGAATGTGAAATTTTCTGTAATTTTCTTAATGCAACTTTGTGAGCCATGGTAGAATAGCATACCCAAACAAATACCCTTAAATAGGTGAGGGGAGATTGAGGTATTTCTAGAAGAGAAAAATATGTATTGTACTTCTCCTCCCTGTATCAAATAGCTTTCATATTTTTGGATGTTCATTCTGGGATTAATTGCAGCAATTAATGGTTTAACATGGAGGGTTTCAGATGACATCATTATACAGAAAGTGTTGCAGAGCTATGTGGGGTAATCCATCTCTGATAACTATGTGTCTAATAGTCATGCTTGTATTAATCATATATTGGAGTATATTGGAAAGGACTGTAGCATGCATGGAACAATCCTCTATATATAAAACTTACAGACTGGACAAGGATTTCCCTTTGTATAATGGAACATTGTGTATCTATTAAGGTAAACATACAGAGCTCTTACCAATAGTTTGTATGGATGGTATGAAGGATAAGCCTTGAATTTATTTACTTTATTTATTTTGTATTTATTTAAAATATATTTAGTATTTACAGAAAATAACTCTGGGCAGTTAACAACAAATAACAAAATGCAAAAAGTTACAAATTAAAAAACCCTTTCATACCACCAAGTGCCATAATAATCCCATCACAGCACAAATGTCAGACTCAGCTCCCCACCTGACCCAGCAGCTGAGAGAAAAGCCATGTCTTAACAGCCTTCCAAAAGGTAACGAGTGTAGGGACCTTTCACACTTTAGAGGGGAGGCTCTTCCACAAAGTAGGCAAAGTTACGGAAAAGACTCACTTCCTCGGTTCCACCATATGGCAACGTTAAAGACTGGACTGGAGTAATCCGGCCGTATCCAATCTAGTGGGTAAGGTAGGTTTCCTCAGGGAGATTTGGTCCTGCAGATAACTTGGCCCCAGGCCATATAGGGTTTTAAAGGTGATAAACAGCACCTTGAATTACATGCCCTCTCCCTTGTCTTGTGCAGTCACCCAGCCTGCATTTACAAAATAGTCTTATCTGCTCCTTCAAACCATCAGAGTCCAGAATGGAAGTCCAGCTAAAGTCCAAGAGAGGGCCTGAGAGGATCACCAAAATGGCCACTGTATTATGTGACTGGGTGAGTGATAGCTGCAGGACACAGGCCAATCTCTCTTGGGACTACCAACCTGTTCCTGCTCCTGGTATCACTATCCACATGTACACCAGAGCCCTCTATTCCACCAAGGGCCTAGCCACAGCAGCCCTGTCGTGCCAGCCTAAACCAGCCAGCAACTACTAGGCACCAAGCAGAAGACACAAGATGGAGAGTAAAAATGAAGCTGCAACTGTCCCACTGTTTCCTCTGCTGAGCCACCACCACTATACACACAGCTTTCAAGCAAGTGCTGCTCTTCCTCTGCACAGAAAACAGCTGATCCATGGCACTGCCAGAGTCCTGTAAGTGCTGCAGGCTCTCCAAGGGCTCTCCATTGCCACAGGGAGTGCAGTCCAAGTGAGAACTGTATAGCAAAATCCACCCTTGGCAGCCCTATCCTCAGTTCACTACTCAGCTGGATACATGCAGGGCTCCACCAATCTCTACCAGATACCATCACCACCACCACTGCTTCTCCAGTCACCTCTGGTGCCCTCAACCAACTCTGGTAAGAGACTTCTTCAGCCAGGATTGTATCAGACTTCCCCATGCCATTGTCAATGCTCATAAAATCACAGAGCCCAACATACACACATCTACCTTAGCACCATGAGAGAGGGGGGGAAAGCATGTATAGAGCAGTGGCACTAGCTTCTACAATCCTATCATGCATTCTTTAATTTTTTATATCTAAACCTTTTTTGAAGAATCATGAATGAATGTATGGACTGAGAAAGTTGAAAACTATGAAGAAAGGCAGGAGAGATTTACCCCAATATGTTTTAACTTAAGTACAGTACTGAATAAATTGTCAAGAACAGAAGTGTAATTATCTAATAACCTTTCAGATATTAAGTAATTTGTTAAACATTTCCAAAGCTACAAGTGAACCTTTCAGAGGGACAACATAGGCTTATGCCAGCCTTATCCAGACTGGCACCCTCCAGATGAATGAACGACAGTTCCCAGAATTTCATAGGCAACATGTCCATTGCTAAAAATTGGAAAGTATCCAAGTTGTAAGAACTGCTTATGGAATTCAGTGCCCTTTTCTTCACCCATGGCTCCTAGAGGAGGATTCTGCCAGTTCATTTTACCCATGTTTAAACACTTTAACTGAAGTTCCACCTGAAGTTCAGTTTAAACTTGAACCAGTATATTTGTTACCTTCCAGTATGGAACTTGGAAAAATGAATAAAAATAGTAACAGTGATATATAATATGTGCATTTAAAAAGGGGGTGGGTGGGGGAGAACAGGGAAAGGCATTATTTCCAGCACAGGTCTCCATGTGAGAAACAGCATGAAACTTCTCAGCAAGCTCCATGTACTCCAAACTCAATATTTGTGATTCAGTTTGAAAGACAAAGAAAAAGTGGGTACAAGAAAAATCATTGAGCTCTGAGTTTAGGACAGAAGTGGGGTTTTGGGAAGGGGATGAGCTGTGGACTTGGAAGGTATTCCAAGAAGCAATGCAGCCTTTGGGCTTATAAAAGTTTACCACAAAGAGCTGATCATACAGTGAATCTGATCTTCACTGTACCATTGTGAGAGACTGTACAATTCAAAGCACTCTTCCTTTTTTGGAAAGTATCTTAAGACTTACAGATGAATAGTGGTTGAGCTATTTAGTCTCTGACCCAGTCTAAAAAGTTGTTCAGATTTATACTCAGTTTAATACTCTTATGATTCATGTAAGTATTTGATTAAATATGGGGTTAGTTAGAACCCAATGAAATTCCAAGCTGAAAAACTTCAAATTGAAGTTGAAGACTCCCTTGAGTCAAGCTTAGTTTCTGATGATTTCATAGTCATAGATGTGGCCATGCAGTTTTCTTGGCAACAATCTAGAAGTGGTTTGTTTGCTTGTTTGTTTTGCATCTAAATAGTATGTACATTCCATCCTAATCCCAGAACACTCTAGGCAGTCCACACTACGGTACATATATATAATCAACAATACAAATCCTCAGATCAATACTTATGATAGCTTCCATTCCTCAGTCAACTGGGGATAAGTCTTGCTGAAACAATACAGCTTTTCTTTCTTTACAGAAGACTAAAGAGGTAAGGACCATGCGACCCATGGACAGAGTGTTCCAAAGATTGGGGCTACCATGCAGAAGGCCTGCTTGCTGCCTAGTCCATCTCCAAGTACTTCTCAGGAGGCTATTCTCAGCAAGCTATCTGTAGATGATGTGACTAGATAGGCAGATTCTATTCTGGGTAGGTCTTGCCTGATATATACTAGTATTGTAGAGGTCTATGAAGGTTCTCAGTCATCCAGGTGGAATTGTCTGTAGCTTGAATCATGTCAACTGGATTTCTATTTTCTCAGTGGAAACGTTTCGCTCCTTATCCAAGGAGCTTCTTCAGTCTGAGCAAAGTTAGTAAGGGAATCCTAAATATGTTTCTAGGTAGCTGTGTGACCTTACACCTGGGGCTAGGTCATGGTTATATTGAGATGTTATTTTAAGTCCTTTTATCATCTAAAGGAGGATCGTTAAGATCACCATGCTGCTGTTGAGCTTGTGAAATGGTCTTAATCTTCCTAGGCACAGAAGACAAAGCAGGGAGGAAGATGGGGGAAAGATTGTGCCTGAGGCCCCCACCTTTCAATTTTACCTTTCAAGGAAGGATTTTCCAAGTTGGCATAAATGGATTCCTTGACCCCTCTCTCAAACCACCTATCTTCTCTGTCTAAAATGTGAACATTAATGTCCTCAAATGAGTGTCCTTTTTCCTTTAGATGAAGATAAACTGCTGACTCTGGTCCTGTGGTGTTACTTCTCCTGTGTTGGGCCATCCTCCTGTACAATGGTTGTTTGGTTTCTCCAATGTAGAGTTCAGAGCACTCCTCACTGCACTGGATTGCATAAACTACATTGCTTTTCTTGTGTTTTGGAGTTTGATCTTTGGGGTGTACAAGCCTCTGTCTCAGTGTGTTGGTGGGTTTGAAATATACAGGTATGTGGTGTTTGCCAAATATCCGTTTTATCTTTTCAGACACGCCAGCCATGTAGGGAATGACCAGGTTCTTCCGTTTACTCTGAGTCTCAGCCCTATCTGTCGCTGTTTTAGGTCTGGTAGATTTAGATTTGGTGAAGGCCCAATTTGGATATCCACAGGCCTTCAGGGCTGTTCTCAGGTGCTGATTTTCATTCTTTTTGGAATCCATGGAGGTGGGGATGGTTTCTGCTCTGTGTGACAATGTCCTGATGACTCCTAGTTTGTGCTGCAGTGGATGGTGGGAGTCAAACATCAGATATTGATCTGTGTGTGTGGGTTTCCTGTAGATCCCTATTTCTAGCTTGCCACCGGTCCCAATGAGGACTTCACAGTCTAGGAATGCCAGTCTGTTGTCCTTGGTGTCTTCTCTGGTGAAGCTAATGTTGGCATCTATAGTGTTTATATGGTCCGTGAAGGCCTGTACTTCCTGGGCCTTGATTTTGACCCAGGTGTCATCCACATACCTAAACTAGTGGGTGGGCACCGTTCCCTGGAATGTGTTGAGTGCTTTCTTCTCCACTTCTATCATCTTTTATATATCTCCACTTTTATCATCCTTTAGATGATAAAAGGACTTAAAATAACATCTCAATATAACCATGACCTAGCCCCAGGTGTAAGGTCACACAGCTACCTAGAAACATATTTAGGATTCCCTTAACAACTTTGCTCAGACTGAAGAAGCTCCTTGGATAAGGAGCGAAACGTTTCCACTGAGAAAATAGAAATCCAGTTGACATGATTCAAGCTACAGATAGTATTGTAGAGGGTTTCACCATTGCCTAGTTCTGGGATTTTTTTTTTCCAATTTTCCTGACTAGCCTACAGCCCCACACTTTCCTGGTTGTTTCCACCAAATTACTAATCAGGTTCAGCCCTGCTTAGCTTTTCAAGTTCTGCTAGGATCAGCCAGGTGCTGAGCTCCTGTTTAACATAAATAGATAATTTATAGGCTGACAAATGATATGAGAGTTACATAACAACCCCGCAAAGCAAATGCAATTGAGGCATAACTTTTAAATTCCTGAAATATAGAGCCCATGACACAATAATATTGCAAATAAAATTGTATTTTAATTAGATTGCACAGTAATAAAAGAGCAAAACATGTAAGTAAATCCTAAAAGGTAGATGGTGTCATTTGAATCAACTGGTGCATTCTTTCACAGCAAATGAATCAGACCTAGCAAAGAGTGTATATTTCAGACTTTTTTTTTTTGCTGTTGGGCATTTTTCTCCTTTATCATAGAGAAATATATCACATTTTTTGTTACCTTGGTGTCAAAATCAGCACAATTTTTCTAAAAGTAGCCTCTCAGCAAGCTCAAGCACGTTGACAATGCTCTTATTGAGGGAAGAGCACTGTATATGCTCACAATCTTCTCATAATTTATTCATGTATTTTTTTCTTGAATTCAAAGCCTATTGAAAGTGTGAACAAAAATCAGTACTGAGAGGTTAACACCTCTTTCTTATAACTGCTCATCAACATAATGTGGCTTTCTTGCTGTTAATATTTGCTGGGTGGTGTGTGTACAGTTCTTCCTTCTCTAAGGGTTCCATATTTTAGTTGGAACTCTTACAAGTCTAAACATAGTTGAACCAGTACTAAACAAAGAGACCTTTTGATATCATAAACTTTCTGAATATAAAAGAGTACAGGTTAGGGAAATATAGTTTTAGGTTTTGTAACCATTTGGGTTATGGGGGACAATAATATTATCCTTACATACCTGACGCTGAACTGCATAGTAGGCAAAATAGGCAAGCTGAAACTGCCTGATGACCTTGGAAGGGAAGGAGACAGATAACAAAAACCAGGTTGTTGTCTTTTCTGTGGAATGAAGGGAGTCAATATATGGGTACAATAAAGGACATTATTTATATCAGAAGGTGTTAGTAACAGTAGAAAGGGTGGGCATAGAGTCTTTTTAGAAGAGGAGAATGTAGAAGGGCCAGGTCAGCCCATAATAAGGCCACCCCATGTTGTAATCATGCAGTAAAGGTTGTGTCATAATTTACACTGTTTTTGTAAGCCCTATGTATCATTTCTGTATTTCTAGGCAGAAAGATTATTGCAGACGCTGACTGCAGCCAGGAAATCAGAAGACGTCTACTTCTTGGGAGGAGAGCAATGACAAATCTCAATAAAATAGTTAAGAGCAGAGACATCACACTGACAACAAAGGTCCGCATAGTTAAAGCAATAGTATTTCCCGTAGTAACCTATGGCTGTGAGAGCTGGACCATAAGGAAGGCTGAGCGAAGGAAGATAGATGCTTTTGAACTGTGGTGCTGGAGGAAAATTCTGAGAGTGCCTTGGACTGCAAGAAGATCAAACCAGTCCATACTCCAGGAAATCAAGCCAGACTGCTCACTTGAGGGAATGATATTAAAGGCAAAACTGAAGTACTTTGGCCACATAATGAGAAGACAGGATACCCTGGAGAAGAAGCTGATGCTAGGGAAAGTGGAAGGCAAAAGGAAGAGGGGCCGACCAAGGGCAAGATGGATGGATGATATTCTGGAGGTGACGGACTCGACCGTGGTGGAGCTGGAGATGGTGACGGCCGACAGGAAGCTCTGGCGTGGGCTGGTCCATGAAATAACAAAGAGTCAGTGAGTGAACGAATAAACAACAACAAATGTATCATTTCAGAGAGTATATAACCTGTAATCTTCTGGACTTTGGGGCTCTTCTGCATTCCTTTGATGAAGAGCCCAGTGATCACTCTAGTGGTGGATGTCAATAAAAGATACTTTGTTGTATCTATCTCCAATCACTTTGATTCCTAATTTAACTAGGCATCTTTTCACAACAGGAAAAAAGTTAAGATGTCTACCAAACAAAACAAAAGGCAAGGATAAAGAAGAGACTGTAATGTAGTAGCATAAATATTAATAGTAGGAGAGCTATAGTTATGGTAAAGATGGTGATCCTTAACTGGCTTCCTGAGAATATCTGCACCATCTCACATAGTGTCCTGACTTCGAGTGAAGGAAAAACACGCTGAGGCCTGGAGTAAAGCTCTAATGTTTATTGTCCTACTCTCCTTGACAGAATCCAGCTAAACTAAAATGAACTGGCAATGCTCAGAGAAAGAGTCCAAGAAATCAGGGCGGGGCCTTCTTTATCCTCTTGAGAGGAAAGCAAAGCGATTCATTACTAGGCATGCATTTCTCCCCCAGGAGGGAGCCCTCTCCTTCTCCGCCGTTTATCTCCCTGACACATAGTGTGGTGTAACAAAAATGTTTTTTTGGAAGGGGAAACAGGTACATATCTCCACTTGGCCAGTGAGCTCACTGGGTAAATATCGGGCTAACATACTTCATAGTATTGTTTTGAGGAAGATAAAGTAGAAGGATTTGGTACACCATGCTTAATCTTGGAGTGAAAGAATATTAGAATTAGGACTGTGTAAAGCATTGAAGGGGTCATTTTTTCAAGAAAGTTTTGATCAAATCATCCATTTGAACCAAATCAATAAAATTAGAGGTTTATTTATTTATTTATTTATATTTCAAATTTTGTCACCACCCATCTCCCTCAAAAGAGGGACTCTGGGTGGTTTATAATAAAACTAAAACTAAATACATATTAACATACAATAAAAACAGTACCTCTTTATAAATAATATAAATATAAATATAAATATAAATATAAATATAAATATAAATATAAATATAAATATAAATATAAATATAAATATAAATATAAATATAAATATAAATAATATAAATATAAATATAAATATAAATAATATAAATATAAATATAAATATAAATATAAATATAAATATAAATATAAATATAAATATAAATATAAATATAAATATAAATATAAATATAAATAATATAAATATAAAATCCAGGATGACGATATTAAAAGTTCTTAATTTAAATTCATAAATACATGGGGGACTCTTTAGGGCACTAACCACCCCCAGAATTGATTTACCCCCCCCCCCTCCGCTTCCGCCCCAAGCGAGATGTCAGAGCCAAGTCTTTACACCTTTCCGGAAGGTCAGGAGAGAAGGGGCCTGCCTCACCTCTGGGGGAAGAGTGTTCCATAGGGTGGGGGGCATGGCAGAGAAGACTCTCTTCCGGGGTCCCACCAATCGACATTCTCTCATGGATGGAGTTCGTAACATGCCTTCTTTGCCTGACAAGGTGGGATAGGTTGATGTAATGGGGGTGAGATGGTCCCTCAGGTAACCTGGACCCATGCCATGTGGGGCTTTAAAGGTGATAACCAAGACCTTGAATTGGACCTGGAAGCAAACTAGCATCCAATGCAGCTCCCGCAGCAAACGTGTTACATGTGCCATCCTTGGGGCACCCAAGACTGCTCACATGGCTGCATTCTGAACCAGCTGTAGCTTCCAGATACTCTTCAAGGGTAGCCCCATGTAGAGCCCATTGCAATAGTCTATACAGGAGATGACTAGGGCATGAGTGACTGACCGGAGGGCTTCCTGATCCAGGAAGGGGCATAACTGGTGCACAACATGAAGTTGAGTAAAGGCCCTCCTGGCCACAACTGCCACCTGCTCTTTGAGCAGGAGTTGTGAGTCCAGGAGGACCCCCAGATTCCACACCGGGTCTGTCTGGGGAAGTGCAACCCCATCTAGGATCAAAGATGGTAAGTTCCATGATACAGAGGAGCCCCCAACCAACAGCCACTCCATCTTACTAGGGTTCAGCTGAACCCTGTTGTTCCCCATCCAGACCCCTACAGCCTCCAGGCACCAAGAGAGGGTGGTTACAGCATCACTTACATCACCCAGGATGCAGATGTATAATTGAGTATCATCTGCATATTGATGATACCTCATCCTATGTTGATGGATGATCTCACCCAGTAGTTTCATGTAGATGTTAAAAAGGAGTGGGGAGAGTACTGAACCCTGTGGCACCCCACAAAGGAGGGGCCGCAGGCCGGATCTCTCGCTCCCTATCACCACCGATTGGGACCAGCCCTGGAGGAAGGAGATGAACCAGCACAGAACTGTGCAACCCACTCCCAATTCCCTAAGCTGACCCAAAATGATACCATGGTCCATGGTATCAAAAGCCACTGAGAGGTCAAGAAGAGCAAGGATAGATGCACTGCCCCCATCCTGTTCCCACCAGAGAAGTGCGACCAATGCTGTTCCTGTCCCATATCCGGGCCTGAAACCGGACTGAAAAGGGTCCAGATAATCCGTTTCATCAAGGATCCTCTCAAGTTGCAGCGCCACCACTTTCTCAACCACCTTCCCTAAAAAGGGAAGGTGGAAAACTGGATGAAAATTGTCCAGCACAGTGGCGTCCAGCAATGGTTTCTTGAGGAGGGGGTGCACCAGCACCTCTTTAAAGGCAGCCAGGAACACTCCCACCCTCAAGGATGAATTCACCATCACCTGGACCCACCCACACATCACCTCCCAGGTTGCCTTCACCAGCCAGGAAGGGCATGGAACTAGTTGACAAGTGGTGACATTTATAGTCCAGAAGTCCCTGTCCACTTCCTTGAGCCCAACAGGCTCAAACTGTTCCCAGATAACCAGGTAAGTACATTCCCCAGGCATCTCCACAGGCCATTCCCCACACTTGGCATCCACCTTGGAATGTATCCAAGTGATTTTATCCTCCAGATGCCCAGAAAACTCCTCTGTGCAGCCCTGCAGGTGGATCACTGGGCCCACCTTTCCCAAAAGGGATTGAGTGACCTTAAACAGGGCCACTAGGTATCATTCTGCAGATGCAATAAGAGCAGAGGAATATTGACATTTCACCGCTCTTACCGCCACAAGGTAGACCTTAATAGCGGCTCTAGCTTGTGTTTGGTTGGGTTCAGTCCTTGTCTTACTCCAGCGGCACTCTAGACATCTCTTAATCCTCTTCAGAACCCTCGACTCCTCCGTAAACCACAGTGAGTGTTGGGTTCGATGGGACAAGAGTTGTTGCATGGGCATGATCCCATCCAAGGCCCCGGCTGCCTCCCTACTTCAGGTGGCAGCCAGGGCCTCTGCTGGAGTGTGCAGCAGATCCTGGGGTATAGCCCACAGCTCCCTCTCCATCAGTCACTGGGGGTAGACCGATCAAATGGGTCCTGCCTCCCTGCAGAGGGAGGCAGCATAGCAGAATCTCAAGGCCACCAGGGCATGATCTGACCATGATAGAGGGGACAGATGTAACTCTCCCTTCAGATCAGCTTGCCAATGCTCTGACAAGAAAACCAAGTCCAGTGTGAGGCCACTGTCCCGAGTCAGGTCCCAAATAATCTGGGACAGGCCCATGGCCACCATGGTGGCCATGAACTTCCGATCCACCTCTGGGCCAAAATCCCAGGGATGGCTGATTGAGGTCCCCCAGAACCATAAGTCTGGGGAACTCCACTGCCAACCCCGAGATGGCCTCCAGCAGCTCAGGCAGGTAGGTTGCTAAGCAGCAGGGAGGCTGGTACAGTAGCAGCAGTCCCAACTGTTCTCAGGAGCCCAACTTCAGGAACAGGGTCTCACAACCGGCCATTTGTGGAGCAGTGCCCTTGCAGGCCAGTAGTGATTCCCGGATGACAACAGCCACCCTTCCTCCCATGCCCTTGGATCTCAGCATGTGCCATACTATAAACCCTGCCAGGCACACTTCCAAAAGGGGTACCACCCCTTCAGGGCCCAGCCAGGTCTCGATAATACACACCAAGTCTGCCCCCTCTTCCGTGATCAGATCATATATGAGGGGGGCCTTGTTGTTAACCAACCTGGCATTAATAAGCAGCAGCTGAAAGCCAGGGCCTCCATGGGTCTGCTGTCCAGGACCTGGGTCTGAGCACAGAAGGCCAGAACACACCACCGGTACCAAACACCAGGGGTGCCTTCCACGAAGATAGCCCACCCTCTGGCTCCCATCATGGCATTCCTGCCCCATCACCACCTGAATTGTATAACCCGCCCTAAGTCCCCCAGAGCCTCCAATTCCATTTCCACCCAACCCCAGACCTCTGGATTCCCTGGTTAGGGCTCCCTCCATCTTATCATACATTAGCAAACACACCCAATCAGTCATGTGGTGGTGGCAGGCTCCCCAGCACTTCAGCTCACGCTATCAGCACTGTTGAACCCAACCATCACCCCTACATCCACTGTGCCCCCTTCACCGGCCTCTCTCACTAGTTGTCAGGCGGCACTCCACCCACTACTCCTCACTCCCTGTCTCTCACTCAAGGGGTCAGTGTCTGCACATCCACTCCACACATCCACTCTCAGACTTCCTTCTCATCTCTCACACCAGGGAGGGAGTACCCCATTCATGACACTGGAGGGACCCCAGCACCCCTCTGCCCTCTCTGGCCAGGTTGGAGGGGGCAATCAAATCCTCACAACTCAGGCCTCTTCACAGTCTGCCCTGTCCGCAGGTTAGTGATGATACAGAATCAAACCAGGTGCCAATGAATTGCTTTGGAAACATTCAAAGGTGATTTGAGCGGCAAACATTCTTGTAACTTTTTCTTCCATATATGAACAAAACAGGAAGGGTGGGATAGCCTGCTAAACTCTAAGATTGACATGAGCAGCCAGCTAAACAATATCAACAAGCTTGCCAACTCAGAAAAGCAAGGCGACAGAAGGTGATAGACTATTTTTTAGCAAGAACTTGTTTTTTATATAGTGTTTGATGAAAAAAATAATAAGTTGGCATAAAACAGAGCTCCATGGGGAGGAAGGGGGGATATGTCAGCAAATTGCTACCAATTGAATAAGGTTAAGTGAAGGTAGCAGCAAATGGAAAAATGGCCTGGTTTTTTTTAACCCTCCCTGAGCTATTTAACAAAATGATTTAGAAAAAATAATAATGTTTTTTGTTAAAACATGGACCAGAAGAGCTTTTACGTTCCCATAAAGTCCATTATACTTCAGTCACAGCAGGACTTACATAATGTTGTTTATTCCTTGGGGAAATGTGGAAAAGGCAAGTGATGAAAGCTCCTTTTATAAACAAGGCCTGCTATGCTATCATCTTATTACTTTGATTTTTGCAGTAACTAATGAACTAGTCCAGATTAGAGATCAATTGCAACCAAATAACTTCCAAGCTAAATATTTGACTTGATAATTCAAGAAAAAATATCCCCTAACAAAATCTCTTCTTTTTAGAATTAAGCTTTGGTGTTGTCATCAGGAAGGGGGAAAAGAGCTTTCCAAACTCAATTTGGATTTCCTG
Organism: Charina bottae; assembly: GCA_023362775.1. Classification (NCBI taxonomy): domain Eukaryota; kingdom Metazoa; phylum Chordata; class Lepidosauria; order Squamata; family Charinaidae; genus Charina; species Charina bottae. Next base: position 94,319,744 of record JALMGJ010000004.1, on the reverse strand, counting down.
GAAGAGAAGCAGCAGGATGGGGCCCCAAACAAACTGAGTGAAAGTGTTTTTCATTATATGAATGCATGAACATTAAGAGTTATTTATTTACTGATTCACAACTAGTTTCATACTAACATGGGCATAGTATGGATACACCTCTTTCTCTGTGCTCTGAACCATTCCTCACAAAAAAACATCACACACATACAAGGGTGCTTTTTTTTTTTGAGGCTTCTACACCAGCCTAAAAAAAAATTTGACTGCTAAGTTCATGAATTGTGTCACAGCTAGCTAGCTCCAACAACCAAACGGACGTGTCTTATATCCTGGACATGTGTGTAAAAGGATATTAATGGATACTAAGGCAACATGCAGCATCTGGCTGGCAATATTGCAAACTGCCATTGCTGCATTATGTTCTGAACCATCAACAACCTGTTTTAGGATTTAACCTATTTACAATTCACAAGTGTGCAATATATTTGTTACAGCCAACTAAAATAAAGACTAGAAAGAGATCAGGGGATTAGAACCTAAATTACATGAAGGTAGGCTAAATCAACTGGGAATGTTTGGCCTTGGGAATAGAAGATTTACAGTACATAATTTAATACTCTTCGAGTACTTGAAAAGATGTCACACAGAAGAAGGTCAAGATATGTTCTCTGTCATCTTGAAGGACAGTATATAGAACAATAGATTTTAGTTACAGAAAGGTAGATTCCTGTTGAATTGTAGGAAAATTTTCCCATTAGTAAGAGTAGCTTTGCTGTAGAATACTCCCTCAGAAAGGTAATCCATCTTCTCTGTACTAGATACATTTAAGCAGAGGTTGGACTGCCATCTATCAAAATATCCTTAATTTATATTCCTGTGTGGAATGACCTAAGTGGTCCCTCTCAAATCTATGATTCTAAGAAGAAATGCCCATGCCATTTAAATGGATGGAGGAAAGGTGATTGGAGAATAAATTAGTATAGCAAATAATGTATAGCAAAAAAAAAAAACACTTCACAAAAGTATGGTGTGGGAGGGAGCTCAAGTCATGATCTTTGGAATAAGGGTTTGAATATTATAAGCATATCATTTGTGAAATGTAGACACATATAGTATTTGTTTATATTTGAGCTGTGCTTGATATTACAATATTATTTCCATGCAGTTGAACATGGTGTGCCTTCTCTCTCACTTTTACACATCTCTCCATCACTGTATCACCTCAATTATTGATCTGAAAAAGTCCCTTGGGAAGAATATAAACCTGAAGTGATCCACAGGCATTTGACATAATTGTGAGAAGGTGGAGACAATTTCTACACAGTGTGGCAGAGTGACAGTTTCATTTTGTATAAATAATTTGGCATTATTAAGGAACTTAATTGAAGTTGACCGGTTCTATGAAGATCTACAACACCTTCTAGAACTAACACCAAAAAAAGATGTCCTTTTCATCATAGGGGACTGGAATGCTAAGGTAGGAAGTCAAAAAAAACCCGGAATAACGGGCAAGTTCGGCCTCGGAGTACAAAATGAAGCAGGGCAAAGGCTAATAGAGTTTTGTCAAGAGAACACGCTGGTCATAGCAAACACTCTTTTCCAACAACACAAGAGACGACTCTACACATGGACATCACCAGATGGTCAATACCGAAATCAGATTGATTATATACTTTGCAGCCAAAGATGGAGAAACTCTATACAATCAGCAAAAACAAGACCTGGAGCTGACTGTGGCTCAGATCATGAGCTTCTTATTGCAAAATTTAGGCTTAAATTGAAGAACGTAGAGAAAACCACTAGACCAATCAGGTATGACCTAAATCATATCCCTTATGAATATACAGTGGAGGTGAGGAATAGATTTAAAGGATTAGATCTGGTAGACAGAGTGCCTGAAGAACTATGGATGGAGGTTCGTAACATTGTACAGGAGGCAGCAACTAAAACCATCCCAAAGAAAAAAAAATGCAAGAAAGCAAAGTGGCTAACTGATGAGGCTTTACAAATAGCTGAGGAAAGAAGGGAAGCAAAAGGCAAGGGAGAAAGGGAAAGATATAAACAACTGAATGCAGAATTCCAGAGAATAGCAAGGAGAGATAAGAAGGCCTTCTTAAATGAACAATGCAAAGAAATCGAGGAAAACAATAGAATGGGGAAGACTAGAGATCTCTTCAAGAAAATCGGAGATATCAAGGGAACGTTTTGTGCAAAGATGGGCATGATAAAGGACAAAAAAGGCAGGGACCTAACAGAAGCAGAAGAGATTAAGAAGAGGTGGCAAGAATACACAGAAGAACTATACAAGAAAGATCTTAATATCCCTGATAAATACGATGGTGTGGTCACTGACCTTGAGCCGGACATCCTAGAGAGTGAAGTCAAGTGGGCCTTAGGAAGCATTACTAACAACAAAGCTAGCGGAGAAGACAGTATCCCAGCTGAGCTATTTAAAATCCTAAAAGATGATGCTGTTAAAGTGCTGCACTCAATATGCCAACAAATTTGGAAAACTCAACAGTGGCCACAGGACTGGAAAAGGTCAGTTTACATTCCAATCCCAAAGAAAGGCAATGCCAAAGAATGTTCAAACTACCGTACAATTGCGCTCATTTCACATGCCAGCAAGGTTATGCTCAAAATCCTACAAGCTAGGCTTCATCAGCATGTGAACCGAGAACTACCAGAAGTGCAAGCTGGGTTTCGAAGAGGCAGAGGAACTAGAGATCAGATTGCCAACATTCGCTGGATCATGGAAAAAGCAAGAGAGTTCCAGAAAAACATCTACTTCTGCTTCATTGACTACGCTAAAGCCTTTGATTGTGTGGATCACAACAAACTGTGGGAAATTCTTAAAGAGATGGGAGTACCAGACCACCTTACCTGTCTCCTGAGAAACCTGTATGCGGGTCAAGAAGCAACAGTTAGAACCGGACATGGAACAACCGACTGGTTCAAAATTGGGAAAGGAGTACGACAAGGCTGTATATTATCACCGTGCTTATTTAACTTATATGCAGAGTACATCATGAGAAATGCCGGGCTGGATGAATCACAAGCCGGAGTTAAGATTGCTGGGAAAAATATCAACAACCTCAGATATGCAGACGATACCACCCTAATGGCAGAAAGTGAAGAGGAACTAAAGAGCCTCTTGATGAGGGTGAAAGAGGAGAGTGCAAAAGCTGGCTTGAAACTCAACATTAAAAAAACTCAGATCATGGCATCTGGTCCCATCACTTCCTGGCAAATAGAAGGGGAAGAAATGGAAGCAGTGACAGATTTTATTTTCTTGGGCTCCAAGACCACCGCAGACGGTGACTGCAGCCATGAAATTAGAAGACGCTTGCTCCTTGGGAGGAAAGCTATGGCAAACCTAGACAGCATATTAAAAAGCAGAGACATCACCTTGCCGACAAAGGTCCGTATAGTTAAAGCTATGGTTTTTCCAGTAGCAATGTATGGCTGTGAGAGTTGGACCATAAGGAAGGCTGAGCACCGAAGAATTGATGCTTTCGAACTGTGGTGCTGGAGAAGACTCTTGAGAGTCCCTTGGACTGCAAGGAGGTCAAACCAGTCAATCCTAAAGGAAATCAACCCTGACTGCTCATTGGAAGGACAGATGCTGAAGCTGAAGCTCAAATACTTTGGCCACCTAATGCGAAGAGAGGACTCACTGGAAAAGACCCTGATGCTGGGAAAGACTGAGGGCAAAAGGAGAAGGGGACGGCAGAGGATGAGATGGTTAGATAGCATCACCGATGTAATGAACATGAATTTGAGTAAACTCCGAGAGACAGTGGAGGACAGGAAGGCCTGGCGTACTATGGTCCATGAGGTCACGAAGAGTCGGACACGACTAAACGACTGAACAGAACAATTAAGGAACTTCTTGATTTGTCATGCAATGGCATTTGGATTTCATGTAGTTAAAGAGATAGATAAGAGAGAGAGAGAGAGAGAGAGAGAGAGAGAGAGATTTAGAATGAGGTAAAAGAGTAGAAAGGGGAACATTTCCAAGAAATTGCAGAAAGCTTTCGCCAAAACTGTAGAAATCTTTAAAAAAATCATTTTAACTTATTTTCTTTTATTAGTTTTCCAGCAGTCCTTTGTTGCATTCTAAAGGGAATTTCTGGACAAATTCAGGGTTGAGCAATATTTTGTGACTAGGATTCCCTCCTCATCTTCCTCCCCCATCCAAAGGGGAAGAGTGTGCAGAGTGGTGACATGATGAGTTGGTGTGACCAGAATTTTGCACTGTGTGTATTCTTAGTAAAGATGTGATTCCTCTACTTTTTATGTTAAACCAATTTGATGGTTAGCATGCTGTATTCTGTTCATCACTGAAAATTGATGAGAAACTGCACTTCTAATATCTAGCAGTTTTATGGACTACTAATAACCTATAGCCTGTAAATTGCCTAACTCTGTGCAAGCTAATTCTGGTAAAAGGCACTTTGGCTCCTACAGGAAGTAAAAAAAAATTAAAGAAGCTCATAGACAATATTAGATTGTAGAATAGATACAGCCCAGCAAAACTTTCCATTCCAAAGAGCACTGTCTCTTTTTCATCCATATCGTGGTAAATCAAAAGATCCAAACCATGGAATATGTGATGCGTTTTGGCTTCCGAGTGAGCAATGGCGAGCTATGATGTTTCCACAATGAGCAGAGATGATGACCACAGCTAAGACTGAAGGACTGGCAAGTAGACCGGTCCCACGGAAACTCTCCAGACAAGGAGAGGATAGAAGATTGCCCACCTGTGCTCTGGACAGCTGCTCTTCATGAGGAGATTGCAGAAGAGCAGTTTCCCGCTGGTTTGAGCAGTGGGAAACAAAGGGAACCATCATGCTCTCGTGGTGGAGCCTTTTAAAGGACACTGAGTTTGCTAACTCACTTTCTTTTTTAAAAAAAAAAATTATTAAAAGTTTTACAAAGAATGTAAAAACTGACACAAACTAATAAAGAATAGAAGAAAGAGAAAAAGAAAGAAAGAAAGAAAAAGTGCAGAAAGAAAGAAAGAAAGAATAAAAAGAAATAAAAAGAAGGTTCTGATTTCCTTTGCAGCAAAAATAAGTACTATTACAAAATTATCTTAGTTTATGATTACAAAAAAAGATCACTTTTTTATATTATCCAACTTTTTTCTAATCATCAGAACCACAAATCATAAGTGCATTTTTTCCCATTTCATGCAAAAAGTCTGTAAGGGGTTTCCAGTCAGCCATTAATATGGATAGCCAGTTTGGTCAAGTGGTTAAGGCAATGGGCTAGAAACCAGGAGACTGAGAGTTCTACTCCCACCTTAGGCATGAAAGCCGGCTGGGTGACTTTGGGCCAGTCACTCTCTCTCAGCCCAACTCACCTCACAGGGTTGTTGTTGTGGGGAAAATAGGAGGAGGAAGGAGTATTAGGTATGTTCGCCACCTTGAGTTATTTATAAAAATAATAAAGGTGGGATAGAATAAATAAATAAATAAATAAATAAATAAATAAATAAATAAATAAATAAATATTGTTCTTTCTCTGATCAAAGAAGTTAATATAGCCCTCTCTGCAAGTTCCATCATCTTTACCAATCATTCTTCTGCTGTGGGTAGTGTCCAATCTTTCCACCTTTGAGCATACAATAGTCTCACTGCAGTTGTCATATACAAAAACAAAGTTCCATGAGTTTTTCCTAATTGCCTGTCCATTAGTCCCCAAAGATAAGTCTCTGATTTCAATTGTATTTTCTCCTTTAGGATCTTCTGAATTAATATATGTATTAGTATCCAATTTTTTTTAGCTTTTTTGCATGTCCACCAAACATGATAAAATGTCTTCATGTTCTTCACATTTCCACCAAAGGTTTGAGGTAAGGTAACCACTTCTGATTTATTTTCCACTTTGGATTCAATATGTAGATTCTGTAGTTGTATTAGTATTAGTTATTTTGTTTTAAGTGACTTGCATTTTTACTTCAAAGACTGTAGTATTTTAGACCTGTACTCACACAATTTATTAATACACTTTATCATAGCAGCTTATGTTACACTTTTATGCAGACTCTGTGTTGTGTTGGCATTTTACCTCATCTTTTCAATTTGCCTCTTGTATTTTGTAAATTTTGCTGGTCATTTACTGAAGTTTTTAAAACTATAAAATTCCTATATTTTGTGCTTTATTAGAGAATTTGATTTAAAATTTCCTATTAGCTGTAGAGGCCAAGTATAAAAACAGATCATGCTTATTACTACAATGGAAGTTTTGATAACAACAGGAAAACATTCCAATGGTGTGTGTATATACTGTATACGAAATAGTGGTTCAGAAGTTAACCACTCAAAGCAATAATTGGGCATCAGTTTTCAAGTTAAGCATTCCCTAAGGAAAGCCTTCAGATCTTCAGAAAGGAAAAAATGCAATATTTCCTGCTGAACGTAGGCTGCAGGGCTATTTAATAAATTGTATTTGCCCAAAAGACTTCAAAAACAAAAGTCGAGATTAAAAAAGATATTAAAGTAAAACATAACTGAGATCAAAATAACTTTGCCTGCAAGAATGCTTTAAAGTTCATAACTGGTCATGTTCAATATGAAGAATAAAAACCGATGGATGTCAGCACCAGTAACAACATCAATATTTTAGGATTAACCTGGCTTCTCAGTAGCAGGGATCATCGGCTTTCAAGAATGCTTTAATGTAACATCAGTTCATAGTTGCTCAATATAACAGATGATGCTTCTATCCTCCTTTTGATTTCACACTGGAAAGTTATTGTAAAATTTAAGAGAATATGAAAATGCTATAAACTCAGTTTTCTCAGCTGAGAAGAGAGAGAACAAGCCACTTTTCATGCACTGGCTTTAAAATATAAACCTATTTGACCATTAGGAGCAATAGATGTAAAGAGGGACTCTACATTTTTATCTACTTTCCTTGTCTAATATACTTCCTTGGCATGTTTCTAGGTAACATCCCTCCTATTGATTAGACTAATATGCTTAGGGTTGTCATCACTTCCTTCCCCTCTCAGCTGAGTTCTCTTTTTCTTCTGTCTTTGGCCTGTGCAGTTCAGGAGCTCTACTGACTTATTCTCTCTCCATAATAGAGGAGAACAGCGTACAGACTGTTGTAGTTAGGGTTAAGTCACTTAGGCTTGCGCGGTGGCTCAGCGGGTAAGACGCCAGGCTTGTCGAACGGAAGGTCGCAAGTTTGGAGGTTCGAGACCCGAGCGCCGCATGACGGAGTGAGGTCCCGCACTCGCCCCAGCTCTTTCCAACCTAGCAATTTGAAAGCATGCAAATGCAAGTAGATAAATAGGTACCACTTTGGTGGGATGGTAACAGCGTTCTGCGTCCGTCATGCCAGCCACACGACTGTGGAAGCATCTTCGGACAACGCTGGCTCTTCGGCTAACAAACAGAGATGAGCACCGGCCCCTAGAGTCGGACACGACTGCACAAATGCGCGGGGGGAACCTTTACCTTTACACTTAGGCTTTCCTAAGTAAAGCTTACCTTTATTATATTTTTTTACAAAAGGAAGGTGTACTTCTAACTTCAGTGTTCTTCTCTCCTTGCATTCTTTTTGCTCAACAAAGTCATCTACTATCCAACAAGTACAGGAGAAAGCCTGATAATATTATCATAGACTTGGAAGCTTGAACAAAATACCTTAAGATTCAAGGACTTAGATCCATGAATGACAGGGTATGTTCAAATATGACAGGAAACAGAGTTGTAAAACATTCCTCCTTGTAATTGGCAGAATGCATGCAACCACTGCATTGTCCATAGCCTCTCTTTGGTCAGCAGACAAAGGAAATCTTACATTCCATTTAAGTAGATAGGTATGAGGGACAGCAAATACACCTAGTTGCTTAAAGTGAGAATCAGAAGCATTATCTGATATTAAATTCCATTTGTAGATGCATTCCAATTGTGGTGGTTTGTGTTAGTAGTGCAAGAAGAAAGGAATTGGAAAAAAGTGTAGGAATACAGTATTTGGCTCCTCTCGGTAGAAAACTGAAGACTATTACAAACCAATAGTATGTCAGTACTTCTCATTTTAGTATGTGATGAACTAAATTCAAATAGACTGAATTTTTTATTTATGGCAGTAATCTGTTAAAATGAAACCCAAAGTTATTTCAGTATTTTGGGTTTTTTTCTAGATATATAGAAGAATCTTGTTGACAGTGAACAGGATTAGGTATAAGAAGAACAGAAGGGGAAATGTGTCTGGCTTTCAAGATTCTATTATTATAGCCTTTGTCAATAAAGCATAATTCTAATTTTTCTTATGGTGTTTGTTCCCTGACCTTGGCTACCTCAAAAGGCTCACAAGCACTGTCCAGTTACTACCCTATTAGTTTCTTAAGTGATCCCAGCAAACTATATGCATGTTTTCTTTCTATAAGCTTCTAGACTGCCTAGAACAGAAGAAATTTCTAGATCAGAGCTTTCCAAACTGTGTGTCGGGACACATTAGTGTGTCGGCTGCAGTGTCTGGGTGTGTCGCGGCTGCTGCTGCCTCCTGGCTTCCACGCAGGTCCTAGTGCCTGCCTTGTGCCTTGCTGCCTCCAAACCAGCTGAGATTCAACGCAGGTCCCAGTGCCTGCCGTGCCCTGCTGTAAGAGTGTGTCGCGAAATGATGCATGTCTAAAAAGTGTGTCACCAACATGAAAAGTTTGGAAAGCTCTGTTCTAGATGATCAAATTTCTAGATGATTAAAGTGAGCTTTAAGGAGGGCAGGTTGACTATAAATCAATGTGCTATCTTACAGTTCCTACAAAATTATGCACATGTACACCATAGTCTTTATATGACACTTTCATTGATTTAAAACCAGCTTTTAATCCCATCTCTAGAGCAGGGTTTCTCAACCAGGGTTCCATGGAACCTAGGGTTCCGTGAGGGGTCACTAGGTGTTCCCTGGGAGATCATGATTTATTAAAAAAAATATTTCAAATTTGGGCAACTTAACATTAAAGAGGTAAGTTTCATTCTTTATTTTTAGAACACTGTTAATGCATATATACAGGCCTACACATAAAATAAATCTATTAATTTTGTAACTTCTGGCCTATATTTGAGCCTGAATGTGCAGGGGTTACCCAAGGCCTGAAAAATATTTCAAGGGTTCCTCCAGGGTCAAAAGGTTAAGAAAGGCTGCTCTAGAGAAAGAATCTGGTGAAAGTTGCTTCTTTCATCTATAGATTGGAGGTTACTTTGTTTAATTAGGATGTTGCACAAAAGCACATAAATGAATTAGAGGTGTTAGAAGCTTCCATCTCTCTACTGCTATCTCAATTTAGAAAGGAATGAAATAGGGCTGTATTCTGGTCCCCCTCTTATGTGAACTCAGTGGTCATCCCCTTAACCAAATAAGAATTCCAACCCCCTTTGTTGTTGTTGTTTATTCGTTCAGTCGCTTCCGACTCTTTGTGACTTCATGGACCAGCCCACGCCAGAGCTTCCTGTCGGCCGTCGCCATCCCCAGCTCCCCCACAGTCGAGTCTGTCACCTCCAGAATATCATCCATCCATCTTGCCCTTGGTCGGCCCCTCTTCCTTTTGCCTTCCACCTTCCCTAGCATCAGCATCTTCTCCAGTGTATCCTGTCTTCTCATTATGTGGCCAAAGTACTTCAGTTTTGCCTTTCATGTCATTCCTTTAAGTGAGCAGTCTGGCTTTATTTCCTGGAGTATGGACTGGTTTGATCTTCTTGCAGTCCAAGGCACTCTCAGAATTTTCCTCCAACACCACAGTTCAAAAGCATCTATCTTCCTTCCAACCCCCTAAATTTAACAAAAGACAGCTGGCTTTGCTTCTCCATGCTGATGATGTAGCCATTCTGTCCTTAACTAAGATTAGCGTTATAAAAAGTCATCAATAGACTCTAGTGGACTTCTGTAGAAAGGAAAGTCTCATAATAAACTATTATAAAAACCAAAATTACACTATTTTCAAAGGAACTGAAATGCCTCAAATACCAATGGCAGGAAAACAATAATAATGTAGACTAGGGTTCATCCTTCAAATATCTTGGCATAATATTCCAGTCCTCTGGAATCTGGAGCAAACAAATTAAATCTATTTCTCACTGAGCCCATACTGGGCTTCTTTCACATTAAAAAAGCAAAGAACATACCTGCTTCCATAAAACTCTTGAAAACAAATCTATCTTCCAGATGTTATATGGCTGTATGTATATAATAAAGTCCTAAGATATCATTCAGTCCAATTACTAAGAGTGTTATTCTTACTACTTTGTTCTGTTTCAAACATACCACTTCATTTAGAAACTGGGATGATTCCACTGGAATCTAGGGTCCACATATATTGGTTTTATTTCTGACACAAACTTCACTTTTCCAGCAATTCCCTGGCTACTATGATCCTTCTAGATAATTGTTCTTTCTGGAAAACTAGAATTCAGAATGATCTATACCAGTGCAGCCTCTCATATATCCTGTCTATGGGGCTATCAAAGAGCTAGACACAATCCAGCAGCAGGTATTTGATAGAGTTCTCTAGGTAGAATAGGGCAACCGAGGCAATCAATACTGGCAGGATATAAATAGGAAACCCCTTGCCCCAGCAAATTACCTGTTCTATATTACCTGTCTGATATACTGTAGAGCTCTTTCCTTAGCTCACTTTAATGTCGTGCTTTCCACAATGTGGAGACAAAGTATAACAATACCTCTTCTGCAGAACGAACCTAAATTCTAGCCCATGTGTTCCTTCAATGTCCTTTCAACAGCAATTGGCACTCTTCTTCATAAATTTCGTTGCTAACAGAAGTTCTACCTGTTCTGAGGAAGAATTCATTTTTTTTTGCTGTTGGACTGAAACCTTAACATCTCCAGGAAAGTGGGAATATTTTTTCCATTGCCATTGTTTTATGCAGGAAAACATTCTCTCATTTCTTTCTTTCTTTCTTTCTTTCTTTCTTTCTTTCTTTCTTTCTTTCTTTCTTTCTTTCTTTCTTTCTCTCTCTCTCTCTCTCTCTCTCTCTCTCTCTTTATTTATTGCTGACTATCTACTCATCTATGTATAGTGTTTTATTCACAAGTCTTATAATTTAGTCTATTTGTTTTAACTATTTAGATTCTTTAGTGTTCTACTTCTTTTATTTATAGTGATTTTAATTTGAACCATTTTATTTCACTGATCTAGAAAATATCTATGTATCTAAATCTGAGTCCTGCCCCTTTTACAAAAATGGTATAAAATCCTGGTCAGTGACTGTGAAAGAGATGCTACTATTATCTCTCCCCTTCTTTATCACTCTCTGAATACATAATTTAAACCAGATGCTTGCTTGCTTGCTTGCTTGCTTGCTTGCTTGCTTGCTTGCTTGCTTGCTTGCTTTGTTTGTTTGTCAAATTTATTACCGCCCATCTCCCCCATATTACATAAGACAGCATATTAAAAAGCAGAGACATCACCTTGCCGACAAAGGTCCGTATAGTTAAAGCTATGGTTTTTCCAGTAGCAATGTATGGCTGTGAGAGTTGGACCATAAGGAAGGCTGAGCGCCGAAGAATTGATGCTTTCGAGCTGTGGTGCTGGAGAAGACTCTTGAGAGTCCCTTGGACTGCAAGGAGGTCAAACCAGTCAATCCTAAAGGAAATCAACCCTGACTGCTCATTGGAAGGACAGATGCTGAAGCTGAAGCTCAAATACTTTGGCCACCTAATGCGAAGAGAGGACTCACTGGAAAAGACCCTGATGCTGGGAAAGACTGAGGGCAAAAGGAGAAGGGGACGGCAGAGGATGAGATGGTTAGATAGCATCACCGATGTAATGAACATGAATTTGAGTAAACTCCGAGAGACAGTGGAGGACAGGAAGGCCTGGCGTGCTATGGTCCATGAGGTCACGAAGAGTCGGACACGACTGAACGACTGAACAACAACAACAATCTCCCCCAAGGGGGACTCTGGGCGGTTTACAATAATACATTTATAATAGCACATGACTCCTCAAAACAAGCAAAATACATGTTAAAAAATAAAAACTTTTTTTCATGACTTGCAAGTGAAATCACAATAGTTTGTTTTTAACACACACACACATTAGGCAAGTATCAAAGCATAGGATATTGAAACTAATTGGTAATAATTACAGCAATCTAACCTTTTTTCATTCACATTGCTTCACTATACATTTGTCACAAACAGATTAGAAAGCACTGTACTATATCACCTTTATTACTGATAATATCACTCTCTGCCCTCTTTTCTGAATGATATAAGAAAATGTTTCCCACCATCTCAGCAGGACCTTATATATGTTCTATTGTCTGTGATTTCATTCTTATTTCACTGATCTAAATGACCTGCTAGTTTTGTTAAGAAGCAATATCTTACATGGACAACTAAACATGTGTACTTGGAAGCTCATATCAAAACTGAATGTAGTCCTTAAAATGGACACAAAAACTTGGGCACATTGGAAAAGAAGAGTTGAGCTCAAGCTCCATTGCCATTCAGATAAAAATCATATTAACCAAATACCCATCCCATAATATAGGCCCTTAATCAAAGTCTGATCCACGTTCCACTCCAGTAAGATTTGTACTAGGAAGGATTTCTTTCAAAATAATCAAGGTAACCTCTGGCTACAACCAGGAAGATCTGATCTGTTGTTAGGCAGATTGAGATGTGGGGCCATACAATGGCCCTACTGTAAAATGATCTTGTTAATTTTTCAAATGAAGGAATATTTAAGGCACATGGCCAAGTGAATTCCAAGACCCTATAAGAAATCCTAGTGGGTTTTAAAGGGCTGAACTGGAAGGAATTCATTCTGATAAAAGGTGGTTAAATCTACCACCCCTACAAGCTTTTTTCTCTTTCTGTTGCTGCTCTGCTCCAGGTCTGTTCAGCACCTCTACGTGAGTGCTCTATCGCTCTGTCCCCAAGTATCATTCCTGGACTTGTCTGTGAATGATCTTCCTGAGCTACATAGCATCACTTTTCTATGCAGTTTGAATTCCCCATTTTTCTTCCATTCCAGTAGAGATTTTCCTCTCACGTGTATTGCTCAGGCAGAAATTTAGCACTAACTTCTTCTCTCTTTCTGAACTGTATTCTATGACTTCTAAATGCCACACTTTGAACCCTGTTTTCAGGCTTAAGCATTATAAGCTGAACTTTTCAGAAATGTTTAATTATTTGATTCACAATTGAAGGTCAATTACGTAGGCTAGGACATTTCCCTACCACTGTATACAAGTTGTTCAACAAATTGAAAGTTAGACTTAAATTATTGCCCCAATTTTGTTTTCTTTTACTCTCTCTTCACTTGCACCCACTTAACAAATGGCTTCCCCACACATGAGAATAATTTCTTTAATGCCTAATCCTATTTTTAATATTTTAACAGAAGCTAAATGTTACAGATTACCTAGCCTAGTATTCAGGCTCTGTCTTTTGTGCTATGCTAACTACCAATTATGAAAACTGAAGTCCCACACAAGTGGAAGTCACAGGTATGGGGAATATTGTTTTATAACAACAATTATGTGTTGTGCATAACAACACAAGCACCAAACAAAATTATTTTGTAGATAACTTATGATAAATGGTATCAAGAATAGAGGATATAAGCCAGCAGGAAAATACCTATGTCTATTTAGAAGGAAATAAAGAAAGACTGTTGAACTCAGTGGGTTGGAATAGATTTCCATGGAACCATACATTTGTCTTCTTCACTGCCTGACAGATGTCAGAAGCATTTTTCACATGTATACTATTTTAAAAAAAAACAGTTTGGGTCATTCAGCAAGAATTTCTGTCTCCCAAAAATGTTACCACTACTGAAAGGTTTGTTTGTTTATTTATTTATTTATTTCTCACATTTCTGCACCGCCCATCTCACAAGTGACTCTGGGCTTTGTCTTTGGCTGTGAGGATGAAAGTCATGAATGAAGGAAGAAGTGTATTGAAGCTTGCCTTCCTGCAGTTCAACAGGTGAGGTGGCTTTTGCTATGCAGCAGCAATCCTGCCTGATTCTGGAAATTTGGAAAACAGAGAAGAAAACAGTGTAAGGGAAGTTACAATAGCTCCAGTACCCCACAAACCTTCCCCAGGATGCAAAACTTTCAGGGGCAATTTAAACTGAGCATTAAGAACCACTGCATTGTTTGAGTAGCACAGTTATACACTAGCACAGCAAGATCTTCCCTTGAGGGAAAGTAAAAGAACGCTTATGAGTGAATGAACATTTAACAAGAAACATCTCAAGGCAAGTGTTTGTTTCGTGGCAAAAAGCAAAAAAAGCAAAAGTGTCTAAATATTTTTCTTGACCTTTATCTCTCATGACAATTACAATAAGCCTGAGACCCATCTACATTCCCTTTGGATCACTAACATACTGACAGAGTAATCCTTTCAGGAAAGTACTTGTGTGAAATGGTTCGAAATTCACAATCAAACCTATACAATGCTTCCCTATTGACACTAAAAAGAAGTGCATGTACAGAGAAAGTAATATGTGTTCTTGATTTCTAGCTTGAAATCAAGGAAGTAAGGATGACATACTGAGAAATAGGGGAGGATCGTTCCAGAAAGGCCTTCCAAAATCTGGTTCTGCAACTGTATCAGAATGTTGAGTAAGAGACTCACACTTGCTACACTATCCAAATTTGCTGTAGCTACAGAACTTTTCAGAAACATAATTCCATGAGGTCAATAGTGTATGGCCTCCAATCCCATTTTTTCCATGTTTAACAATTTTTGCATCTCATTTTTAAATTTATTTAGCTGTCTTGAATGACTGAACAGAAAGTGAGGATATAAATCAAATGATTGATTATGTGCCATCAAGTCATTGTTCACTCTTAGCAACCACACAGAGAGAATAAATCTATTGGTGTTGTATGTAATTGATCATATACGTAGTTTAACTCTTAAGTATGCTTCCAAAACATTTAAGTATGTTTTCCTTCTTGAAAGGAAAAGACCCCAAGAACAATCAGAAGGAAAATTATTTTGTGGGGGAAATGCTATTTTTGTCACAAAGCTTTCCATAACAAACTGTTTTTGTTGTTCTGCCAAACCTTGCTCTGCTTAGAAGAAAATGTTCCAGTGCTTTGCAAAAATCAGGTGGTTGTCATATGTGCCTTTGTAGGAAGCTGAATTTTTGAGGACACCTGCATTGCCACAGGGCAACATTTGTAGCAGGCGTTTCAAATCTATGTATCCCTTTAGGCAACTAAACAAAAGACTCTATAAGTAACTAAGTGAGTATGTGAATGCTAGCTCAACATCAATATAGAACAGCAGTAATAACAGCAGGGTCAATAACAAAAATGCTTTAATTTCTTAACCTAGAGTTTTCTATGACATTTAGAACAAGATTTTCATACAGAATTTCCTGGAATTACGCTATTGAGTACATGGGTGTGGAGGAATGGGGCATTTTTTACCTAGAAATCTTAGGATTGGCATGCTTAGAATCTATTATATTCAATTAGCATAACCATTTTCTAGTCTACCGAGTCTACCGTGGTAGAGATGGGCGGTGATAAATTTGATTAATAAAAATAAATAATAAAATAAATTTTCTCTCAAATAAAGAAAAGTCAAAATATGCATATTTCACTCAAGGAAGCATTCCTATCTCCCTTCACAGATAGTAGGAAACCATCATTTTTATTTGTTGACTAAGTACAGTATTAATTGTATAGGTCCACTCATAACATGAAACAGTAAGCTGTGATTTAGAAATCAGTGGCTGGGTTCATACATTGCACTAAGCCAAAACCAAACAAACCACTTCATGGATTCAAGGAGATGCTTCACTCATATCTGAAGCTCCCCCTGAATATCTACCTAGATGTAAGAAATTTTCCATGGGTGATTTCTATTGTCATTAATGGGGAGAGACTAAATTTCATATATTTAAAATAATCATTTAATTGAACCCTCATAAACATGCACAAAATAACTCTTTGTCACATATTACTATCTACATGAACAAGTTGCTCATACCACACCTCTCACATATTCCCTTTGTAAAGAAATGGTAATTGATTTTCACCTTCTAAATTTGAACAAGTCTTGACTCACTTGTTTCCTCCCTCTCTTTATGTATTTTCGTATTATGCAAAACCTGGAGGGAAAAAAAGAAGTATTGCCAAAGGAAGTACATCAAAAAACACTCATTGAAGAGACTAGGGTTCATAGCAGCAAAACATTGCTGTTTAAATAATATGAAAGTAACGTTATTTATTTATTTTTTTAATTTATTATTCAAATTTATTATTTATTATTATTATTATTAATATTATTATTATTATTCAAATTTATATTTATTTATTATTCAAATTTATTCCCCGCCCATCTCCCATGCAAGGGACTCTGGGCGGGTGCCCCACAACTTTGCCCCACAACAGATGTAGCAGCTAAGGAAAGGATGCTTAGAGTCCCACCAGCTAACAGCCGTGCATGTTTTTTTTAAGTGAGAAAACAATCACAGTCTCAAGCCAATATGACATTGTAGATGTTTCTTAGCTTCTGACTGTCTATATCATTCCTTCTTCTTCTTGACTTCCATCAAATGCTTCCATTTCTTCATGGCCTATACTGTTCTCCCTTCCCTTAACCTCTTCTTATTCTTACACTGTAAAGGTATTTTGAAGTGAAGGATGATATGTTCCTGTTTACTATCTTCTCAAGGCTATGCACATCTGTAGACAGAATACTGTATATGCCTGTGAAAAACTTGGAACATCAGAACAACAAATCCCAGGGATTAAGTTTTCCTTTCCAGTAAACAAAAATGAGAGTTATTGTGTCTTAGAGAATCTGCCCCATGGCTATATTAAAACCAGCTAGACTAAAATAAAAAAGTGAGAGAGCAACCTCTTTCAATATCATTTACCGTGTTTTATTTCCATCTTGCCCTTCTGTGCCTTTGTGATCAGTTCTCATTAAACAAAGTTAACATTTGAAGTCCTGATACTTTGGGTGATAGTATAATTGCAGTTGGGAATAAATTAAGCATATTTAGTACAGTACAAGCAAAATTTTGCAGTCTATAATCATCTTTAACAATAACCATTGGGTGCCCATACATTAAAGCTATTAAAGTATCTGAATCAGCAAACCAAATAGTTTTTTAAAAAAGCATTCTGTGGAACATATGGGATTAAATAAAGAAGACTGAATTGTACAGCTCTCCAAATATACTGTACATACTGATAAGCATTAGGATAGATCTATCTTTTCCCATTAGACCACCCAGAATGGTAAAATTCACTTGTCTTTAGATCAACCTCAAGTTGGGAATAACACAAAAGAAAAAGAAAATCTTTCTCCAGCAGTTTGATCAGAACAACTTATTTTTATGCAGCTCAGTGCAAAAGCTCTTTAAAATGCATTAGAAATCAAGAATACAGGACAATATTTATTCTTTACCTGTTAAACTTAATAGGATGCTACTACTTTAGAATGAACCAGCAAATTGATAAGATGGCTTTATTGCTTTTGCTTCCACAAGAACATTTTATCTTTTCTTGTGGCATTAATGAAGCAGCTGAGTATTCAGGAAGGGGGGGAAACAGACAGGGCAACATTTTTTAAATAAGTGTTACAATATCCAGTGTAATTGGAAACAGACTCTTATGTAAAAGAAATACTTCTTCCCTGCAAAACTGCTACAGGCATCAGTAAGGTTTTCATCTACTTTGTCACCTTTTCTATAGTCTGATATATGTTTCCAAATCTAAAAGCCAATAAGGGGTTATGAGAAGCTGACAAGTTTGATTCTTCACTTTTAAACAGCTATTAGGAAATATTACACTGAGGAAACCAATATCTAGTAACCCTCACTTTTACCCTTCTAAATCTACAGTCAGATCAAGCAACACTGTCAGGACAGCCAGTAAAGGGGGGGGGGGATCCCTCAATATATTGATTGACAGATAGTTGGTAACCCATTTTGACCTGTTAAATCCTAGCTTTCTTTCTAGTGATCTTTGTGAGATTTATGTAAATACTTTTGGACTGCTTACCGGCCAGAAGCATTCACCAACAAAGCTCAACAATGAGGAAGAAAAATTCAAATTGACCTTGAATCCTACAGTTGATCATCAATATTTGGATGTTTTGGAACTTCAATCTGTCAGGACTTTAAAATGATAGGGAAAAGTCATGGATTATTCCCAGGAAATTCTAGTACCTTTTTTGTTGAAGTAAAAGAATAATGCTATAGAGGTTGTGGCCCAAAAGATAACATCAGATGAGAGCCATGGTTTAGACACGTCTGCATAGCTACCGGTTCTCACACATGTAAATATATTGCTGCATCTGGTCACTTCAGCCAGGTTGATAGTTACTCATCCACTGGAATAACTTACACTGAAAGGAAGAAAAAAAGTTAAACAAAACATGTGAGATGATTAGCATGAGAGCAAAAATTAGAACTGATTGAAGATGTTGTGGTGACAGATGGCTGTCACGTTGCCTTTAGCATTGCATTTATTTTTACCCGCACACAGTTCATATATGCATACTGTATGCCCATCAATCCACCCTGTCTATATCCACACTCCCTTCATATTTTTCATACATTTAAATTCTGTTTTTCCTAAGTATTCATGGATAGCTCTGGGAAGTAGAAACACCTAAATAGGAGAAATGCATATAGTAAACTGTGGAACAAAAATTAAACATAGTTCCAGTAATATAATTAGGGATGTAACAAATCAAGTGCACGTTTGCTCACTCATATCTCATCCATTCATCTGAATTAATAATGGTATAAGTAATATATATAGAGAGAGCTTAAATACACACTGTCTCTATTTTTAATGCTATACTGCAACATAAAACAAGCCCAATCCTAAAACTTTGGACCTGGACCCATATCCTTTCTTCCCCTTTGATCCTATCTCTGCTTCCAAATTTATGTAGAAGTGGCAGTGACGGTAGCAGCAATGGTGGCAATAAGTTTCTGTCTTTTCCCCTTAGGATGTGTTGAATCTGAGATTCAAGAAGCAATGAACTAAAGGCACTTTTGCATTTCCAATGTTCCAATGGAAAGATGAGAAAGATGGTGGGAAGACCCACTAATCTACTTGTTTTCTCTTATTTTTCTCTGTGGGCGTTTGAAAGGACTTGAGCAGATTCAGAAGTAAAAGGCTTTTTACAGCTGGTAATTATGTATTGTTCCTACAGAGCATTAAAATGTGTATGTGCGTCTGTGTGTGTGTCCTGTATAATTGTGCAGCTGCTAGTTTCTGCATACTTTCTGGGGGGAAAAAATTTCCAAGTGCCAGCCCAATGTATTTTTTTCAGAATGAAACAATTAGTCAATAGCCTTAGTGAATTAGCATGCATACATACATACATACATACATACATACATACATACATACAGTACATACATACATACATACATACAGTACATACATACATACATACATACATACATACATACATGTTCTCTCTCTCTCTCTCTCTCTCTCTCTCTCTCTCTCTCTCTCTCTCTCTCTCTCTCATAGGACATTTTCATAATTGAAAACTTTTGTATTGCAGACAATTAAAATTACCACATTCCCCATAACTGATTCTATATTTTATACTGAGTTGGACTCTTTTTTAAGAGTATAGCATTGCTAGGCAACTAAATAGCAACATACCATGCAATCTGCCATAAAACTGCAATGTCCCAAATGTTGTATGACTATATTTAGATAAACATAATCAGAATGCACTAATAAATTATTAACTGTAAACTCCAGAGAGCTAGAATATTTTTAATTGCTTTTTCAATAGGTTTTTTTTAAAATCTCACTTCATATATAGACAAATTTCACTGCTGATTGCCTCTATGCACCTGAATAAATTAACTTCCATGGACAGGATCATGACACTCACTCTATAGCACATTTTGAAGATTGAATACAAAAAGCTACATAGCCCTAATGAAAAGGCCCGGTCCTTGGTAGACACTCATCTCACCAAACTGTTAAAAACCACCTGGAACAGCTGTTGTATGATCTTGGGGAAAGTTGCATGTGCTTTAAGATGTGGAGACAAGAGCTACATTTTCACTCTTGCATACTCCAAAGGTATTTTTGGAGACTAAATCCTAAGGGCTGCACAACCCTACTTTTCACTAGTAATCTCCCAACTTTGTGGAATGCCTTCTCATGTGAGGTACTTATTGCCTTTTTAACACCATGGAAGAGCATTTTTTATTTCTTCGGGCCTTTAATTAAGTAATACCAAAAAAAGGAGAATTAACTGTGTGTGCAAACTATTGTACAATATCCTTAATTTCACATGCAAGCAAAATAATGCTTAGGATCATCCAACACAGATTAGAGCCCTACATGGAAAAAGAGATGCCAGATGTTCGAGCTGGCTTTAGAAAAGGCCAAGTAATATGAAATAGTATTGTTGATGCATGCTAGATAATTGAGAAAGCCAAAGAATACCAAAAAGAAGTGTGCTTCATTGATTAGAAAGGCCTTTGATTGTGTTGATCTCATCAAGCTGTGGAATGTGCTCAGAAAAATGGGAATCCCAGAACATCTCATTGTCCTCATAAGAAACTTATATACAGGTCAGGAAGCCACGGTACAGACAGAACATGGTGAAATAGACTGGCTCCAGGTTGGCAAAGGAGGGTGACAAGGCTGTATATTATCCTCTTATTTATTCAACCTATATTCTGAATATGTATTAAGGGAAGCTGTATTGGAAGATGTGTAGTTTTAAAATTGTAGGAAGAAACATCAATAACCCGTGCTATGCTGATGACACTACCCTGATAGCAAAGGATCAGCAAGCTCTAGTACTAAAGGTCAAAGAGCACTGTGAAAAAATGGGACTAAAATTAAATATAAAGAAGACCAAAGTAATGATAACAGGTAGAACCAGCCTTAGAATTTACAATGAAAATATAAAAGTGGTGTATAGCTTTTGCCTTTTAGGATCAATCATCAACAGTAAAGGAACAAGCAGTCCAGAAATATGCTGCAGACTAGCACTCAGTATTGCTGCCATGAAGGCCTTGGAAAAGATATTCAAATGCCGTGATGTGTCTATACCTACAAAGATCAGAATTGTGCAAGCCATGGTATTTCCTGTGATACTCTATGGAAGCAAAAGTTGGACTTTAAAGAAGCAGGATAGGAAGACTATTGATGTCTTTGAACTTTTGTGTTGGAGAAGACTCCTGAGGATGAAATGGACAGCCAAGAAAACAAACTGATGGGTCATTGAACAAATCAACCCAGAGTTCTCACTCAAGGCACAAATGACCAGGCTCAAATTATCCTACTTTTGACATATTATGCAAAGACCCAGCTTTCTGGAAAAGACTCTAATGTTGGGAAAGGTGGAAGGAAAGAGAAGAAAAGGAAGGTGGCTGAACTCAGTTACAGTGGCAATGAGTATACCATTGGGAGACTTGAAAGAACAGGTTAGGGATAGATCATCATGGAGAAGATCTATCTATATGGTCACTAGGAGTCGAAAACGACTTGATGGCACATAATCAATCAATCAATCAATCAATCAATTAATCAAGTAATATATAACCTGCTTAGAAATATTTAATATATTCCTGCTGTGGCTTTTATTTTTATACTGTTTTTTAAGTCTTTTCCAACTATTTTATATTCTGATTTTAATATATACCAAACATCTCACATAGTTTTGAAAGGCAAATTACATGTTGTTGAAATCAATTCATTCCTCCAAACATTTGTAGAAAGTGGTCTTGAATCTTCTGCCATTTTTGATACCAGAACAGCTGCCAGCATTAGAGAAGGGAAAGATAACTAGAAAAATGACCCACTTGAATTTAGACCCAGCAACAAAGGTAGTTAAAACTTCACAGCTGGCATTCATCACCCTAAAGGGAACTCTGTGATATTGGCATCCACATATTTCCTCTCCAGGAATCTTAGAAAACATCTGAGGTTCTTCTGTTTTATTGTTTGTCAGGAAAATGTCTGAGGGTCACATCAACAGGACAAAGTATGTCTCCATGTACAAACCACAAAACTATGAACTATGACAGTGGCAACTCTTTAAAAAATATATATATAGGGACTGTGGCCTGCCTCAAAGTAGGCCAAACTAAGAAATAGAAGTGAAATGCTAATGAGCTCAGGCTATCGAAACAAATACAGAATGTTACAAGCACTCCAGAATGAGGTTGATGGTAATACTAATATTAGAGAACATTACATACACGCCAGTTTAATCACAGACTGACCTGTAATAGCAGTGAAGGAAGAGGATGGTGTTAAAAGGCTGAATGTAGTTATATTTTGTGCATTTTGCTGCCTGGAATATTTTGTTGAATTATTCTATTATATTTTACCTGCATTAGTCTGACATTCAATTAAAGACGAAAAGAAGGGAAAAATTATATAACATCACCATAGCTAATATTACTTTTAGAATTCTTCATTGTCTATATCAGAGCTTTCCAAACTGTGTGTCGCGACACAAAAGTGTGTCGCCATACACAGTCTGGTGTGTCGCCACACAACCCGGAAGCGCTGATCATCATCAGCGCTTCCGGGTTTTCCCGCAGCGACACACCAATGGCGGCGCGCA
This sequence comes from Charina bottae, assembly GCA_023362775.1. Taxonomy (NCBI): domain Eukaryota; kingdom Metazoa; phylum Chordata; class Lepidosauria; order Squamata; family Charinaidae; genus Charina; species Charina bottae. The sequence continues at coordinate 94,297,181 of JALMGJ010000004.1, read as the reverse complement.
AAAACCCGAAAGCGGCAGCAGCGCTTCCGGGTTTTTGCGCGCTGCCACAATGGCGGCACTTCCGGGTTTTCCTGCGGTGACACACCAACAGCGGTTGGTGTGTCGCCGCGGGAAAACTTTGGAAAGCCCTGGTCTATATTATTGGGGGGGGGGGAAACAAAACAAACAACAAACTAATGCTGAAGGGAATGCCTTATTTTTGTAAATGGCAGGATGTTCTCTCTCCACCCCACACCTGCTGCATTCAGTCATCAAGAAAACAAAGCTCTTTTTATTTCATGTTTTTTTCTTATCTGCAAAAGCATAATTGAGTTCCAGCCAAACAATTTTAATTAGTCCATGTGCTCATGTTTTTAAAGAGAAAAAAAATCTGATCCAACAGCAAGATAGCATATCCTGAATATATGCCACCTTACCACATCTATACATTGCATGATATTAACTATCAGAGCTGGAAATTTTAGTGAGTGCAATTATGATTGTATTCCAATTCATTTGGATTAACATCACAAATTCTGAGATGGCTTTTGTTCCTTTTTTGCCTGCCACTTGTGTTAAAATCTCATGTCCAAAAGGTTTTTGCCCACCTTGGATGTAATTGAAATGGGCACATAAATTTGCAGAGGTAATTGTAAATAATCGATCAATAACTCCAACCCATTTGGCAAGGGAAAAAAGTGTGAGACAACCAAAATAAATAGATGTAATTGATTGGTGTGGAAATCTCACTGGTGTGCAAAAAGGGAATAAGATCCTCTGAGACTTTAATAAATTATACCTATTATTAGTAGTAAAACTGTCACTTTAATTATTTTGAAAGCTAGGATTGTAAGGATCTTTTTTCTTATATTTAAGTCCCTCTCTTAATCATACTTCATCCCAAGACAGTTTACAATGGGGTATAGTGAGTTTTAATTAAGATCATAGGACAGTTCCAGGAAAGGGATATTTAGTAGGACAAGACTAACCAATATGAGTCCTTTCCAAAAGAGGTATCTTAACAACACTGGCAAATCTTTGTCATTTTAAGCTGCTTGGGAAGACCTTGAGAAAAGGTTATACAAGAAGAATCTGAATCTATTATCCATCAGCTTAATTTCAGTCGACACATAAACACATAACTGTCCTGTCTCAGACCAAGCACACACAAGTACACAAATAGGTAGTTGCAAACTTTTACTAGGTGGGTTTTTAAGCAAATAGCAAGCAGAAAGGGGAAGGTTATGTGCAAATGCACATACGCACACAAGAGCAATCAAGTCCCCATAAGTCCAGCAAACTTGCCTAAAGAGATAGTCCAAAATCCAAGGAGCAGGCACAAGAGTGGTCAGGCAAATCCAGGGTCCAAAGTGTAAGTGAGGTCATCAGCTGGTCCAGGGTCACAGTCACATGGGTTCAAGTCCAAAGGCAAGGCGCACAGAGTCTGGGTTTGCAAATGGTTGTTTCCAACAAGAGACTCAAGCTCATAGCTCTTCTTAAATAAGAGCAGTCCCAGTGTGGCTCATTTAGGAGGGCGAGGCTGCTTCCTAGTGAGTAGCCTCACTGAATTCCTTTGCTCTGCTCTCTTTGCCATCCACCGAGCATTTGCATTGGGAGGGGGTGGTAATTCCGCACCCTCATCTTCAGAGAGCAGCGGCAGCCTTGAGTTATTTATAAAAATAATAAAGGCGGGATAGAAAATAAAATTTAAAAATACAGGTATATTATGCCTTCCATGAATCTGTTTTGCAATTATCTATCTAAGTCAGTCTCAAGAGCAAAAAGTGTTCAGCCTCATTTTCTAATATCATCACCATATCTTTGACCTTCAGCTCTCATAAGCCACAATAATTTAAATAATAATGTGGCTCCAGAGTGGGAAAAAATGTTATCTGCTTCTGCTTTAACTCAATGTGTGAACTCTAACAATGTCTAGAGCCAAGAAGCTATTTTAGATAACTGCAAAGAATTGAACCCAATAAGATATTTGATTTCATTAAAGCAGGCTTCCATGTCATATGAAAAAACTATCTACAATTACCTTCAGTTTCGTTTTGGTAGTAGTTGTTGTCATCATTATGTAACATATGACCACTCCTGTAATAGATGAAAGACAAGTACAAATAGTTTTATTCCATAGGATTGTTTGCACATTAGTTTGGACCCTGGCTTATGCATTTAAAGAAGTTCTGCCATTGTGGTAATTAAACTCAAAAAGATATATGATTAGGAAGTTGATAATTGGCTAGGAATAGCTGTATCCTAATTCTAATCATAAGTCATGTGTTTAGCATATTCACAGAGAGAACATTACTCATGAAACAAGTCATGAATTGCCATGATAAGCTGCTTCTATGCCTCTGGATAGTACAAATAGAGCTTTAACATCCAATCCACAGATAGTATCGCAACATACATACATACATACATACATTCATTCATTCATTCATTCATTCATTCATTCATTCATTCATTCATTTTCTATCCCGCTTTTATTATTTTTATAAATAACTCAAGGCGGGGAACATACCAAATACTCCTTCCTCCTCCTATTTCCTCTACAACAACAACCCTGTGAGGTGAGCTGAGAGTGACTGCCCAAGGTCACCCAGCCGGCTTTCATGCCTAAGGTGGGACTAGAACTCTCTGTCTCCTGGTTTCTAGTCCATTGCCTTAACAACTAGACCAAACTGGCTCTCTATACATATTGTATTGACATCTGTGCAATTTAGCTATCATCAATAATTTTGTTTTGTTGTTATTTGTTTGTTAACAGAGACTTATTTCTGCAATCTAGATACTAAAACTTTTTCAGATGCAAGCTAGATAGTGGAACTTTTTTTCATTTCCAGTCCTACACTCAATTCAAGTCTGACATAAGTGTTAATCTCTTTTTATGGAAGTAGTGTGGCAGGCACCTGACATTAGCAATGTCCTCTTCTCAACCTTCTTTTTGGATACATGAGTTTTAATGCACATTTTCACCTAAGTTGCACATCTGTATGTAGTTGTATGTATGTGTGTATGTTGTGATCTACATGGTAAGGTTTGTAAAACTGTGTAACAATTAAATCTTGAAAAGATAACCAGCATCAGACCTAATTAGGGCTTAGATGGGAGACCAGCAGAAGATCCCAGAGCTATAGGCTAGAGCAGGAAGTCAAGAAACATTTTGGAAAAAAGCAAGAATAAGTCTCTGTCAGGGAGATAACTGGCGAAGAAGGAGGGGGCTCCCTCCAGGGGGAGAAACGTATGCATAGTACTGAATCGCTTTGCTTTCCTCCCAAGAGACTAAAGAAGGCCCCGACCTGATTTCTTGGACCCTTTCTCTGAGCATTACTAGTTCATTTTAGTTTTGCTGGATTCTGTCTAGTAGAGTAGGACAATAAAGCACAAGAGCTTCAACTCCAAGTCTCAGTGTGTTTTCCTTCACTCGAAGTCAGGACAGTCTCTTTCATTATATGCCAACAAAGGTATGCTGATTTTTCTATGAAGTAATCAAGTGTTGAGGTGAGACTTACAGTATATTTTACTTATTCAGGGATCATGAATTGAGTATATTCACATTAAAATGCAAATGAATTTTGCCTCCATCTCTAATGAGAACTAAAGCATTTGAGGCTTTTCCCCAGATAGAGATATATGACATACATACACACAAACATACACACACACATTTTTATTATATCAACTATGTGATTTCCTAATTAGCATCATTATCCAAAAAGAGCTGAAAATTCCATTATTGTTTATTCATGGGACTGTGCAAATTCTTCAAAACAGAGGCCATTTTTCATACAAAGCACTGTTTTTCAGGTAGTTAAGTTTTCTCTGAAGTGGCTGTGTATGCTCATCATGTGGAGACAGCCAAGAGCAACTTTCAAAGCAGCTGTGTGAGCCTAGAAAAAGACACAGTTGCTTTCAAAAAGTGCTTCATGTATGTAGAATCCTGTGTACTCCAAAGCACCACTTTGGAAGCGTTTCCACAGACTTACCCATTAATAACCACTGCACTGTTACTAAAGACTATAACCTTGTCTTTATTCAGTTTTGAAAAGGGTAACACTCTAAGAATAGCAATGTATACTTAAATCTCAAGATACCCAGGCATCAGATGGATTTCGCCAGACACGCCATGCCATTCCCTTGAAGGTGTGAAGTTATAATGCAGATGAAGATTTAGTCTTTTTCAAGAGCAGCAAGCAAAAACAAACCACTCCACCAACAAAAGAGGTGTCAGAGAAATGTTGCACATGGCTATTTATGTGTAGGAAAAGTCCATAATACAGATATATACAGTATATTTATTTATTTATTTATTATTTAAATTTGTATTACCACCCATCTCCCCCAACCAGGGGACTCTGGGTGGTTCACAATAAAACATATCAATCAAAGTATATCAATCGAAGAGAATATTTGTAGCTCAGGGTTGAACTGTGGAGTCCTATTAGAGCTCTTTTGGGGTGGGACATGTTTGCTTTTCTGTCTCTGCTACCTTGTTTCTCTTCACTCTACCTATTAGGATTTGTTTGCTAGAGCAGCTCATTCTGTTTGAAGAGAGAGACTTCTAATTTGTTGCTTTCATGCTGTTGTCTGTTTTTGTTTGTACTCCTACCTTTTCCCAATTTCAATTAATCTAGCCATCTATTAATTCATCCTATCCATCTGTCTATCTAATTAAAATCCCAATTGTCTCTTTGTTTGTCTTGAGTTTATTTCTACTGGTTCTGGTTCTTTCATTCTCCTTCCTTACTATTCTCTTCCTGCCATCACTCATCTCCACTATTATTCTCCCCACTGCAAACAAAAAAACAAAAAAACATAAAGAACTTTCCTCTGTTGATAAGTCTGTTACTTATCTGTCCCCAGCTTGAGTGAGTAGATCTTAGATTATGAATTTATAGTGTGGATGTTGTCCATTGAATATAGATTTCTTTAATAGCAGTCTATTCCGTACAATTAACAATAGCATACATGTATCTTACTTTTTATTAGTTTTAGTTAATACACATTGTTAGAAACCATGGCAAGGGTTCAAAGAGAGAGAAGAAAAATAGAGATGGCTATATATAGAGAGATGGGTGAGGATAAGCTCACCCACAGCCTTGTGGTGTCTGACACTGATGCCAACATAGTCAAAGTAGTGCACGATACACATTTTGTGGACATGTGCTGCCTTGCTCACATGCGCCATGTACTGTAACTGTCTAGTATGCCTTGGAGTGGAGGAGGATGCTAGAGAAACCAGTGCAGGCACTGTAAACCGCCTCATAAGATCATGCCACAGAATTGCAGATTACTTCCATCACAGTGTGAAAGGCAAAAAGCTACTGCAGGAGAAGCAGCTTGACAGTCTGCTTGCCCTGTGAAACTTGCTGTCTGCCAAGCTGTTTCATTTGGCACATTATTTTAATTTGATAGCTGCCAGCCTATTATAACATTTAGCACTTGCCTGGATTTCTGCTATCCTGTTACCCGGGAGATTGGTCCTCTCAAATGGACAAGCCTTAAAATCACTGGTCTAAATTACTGCCAGCAAACTACAATTTTAGAGTTTATATTACAGTGAGACTTCCAACTGGGCATTGTTTGGGGTCTTTTCCATAATCTATGCTTGCCATTGCTTAAAGAGGGCATGGTGTAATTGGCAGCCAAGAAGGAAGTAAGGCAGCAGAGGCTATAATTTCCAGGGCTTCCAAAACAAAGACTTTAATAATATAAAAATATATGTACATCTGTTTTTATTCTATTAAACTCTTCATTTTGGAAGCCCTGGAAATTGTATCCTGCCTAGGAGCGATAGAAAACTGTCTGTCTTCCCAGAAGGATCTCAGAGTACATTGGAATGGGTAGGTTTGAATGTCAAGTCAGTATAAGCTGAAGTAGAAGGCACAGAAGCCTTACAAAAGGGCTTTTCCCTAATGGGCATAGGTGGTAGGCTTGTAAGTAGATGGATAGTTACTCCAAATGAAGGAAATGGTTTATGTTTGTGAATGCTTGCTTTCTTAATTGTTAATCAACTTTTAAGTGGTAAAGTCTTTATTGTCTGTCCAGATGTGCACTATTGCTAGGTTAATGTTCCTTTGTCACGTACTTTCTTAACTTCTTTATAAGGGCATCCACCACAAAATGCAACTCTGCTCTCACTTGTGCTAATGGAATGCTATTAGTTCTGTGTTAGCCACTTAATGTCTCGCTTGGCCAGCCTATTTTTGAATTATATTGCCTACAAGGTTACAATGAATCCTGACAGTGTGGAGGGAGGCCTTCGCAGGAAGGACCAAACTTGCCAAACAGCTATGTCAGTTCTCCTGGCATCCCATAAAATTCAAAATTGATCGTAACCATGTACAAGTCTATGACATCCCAGAAAAGCAAATGGCAAAGTAAGAGATCATTTTTTTTTAAAAAATGAAAATTTGTATTTTTAAATTGTTTCTGAAACTTTGATCTTTTAAGTTGGAGTATCCACTGCATTGGCTCAACTAACTTTTTAAAAGGGTCTTTGCTACATATTAGATATACTTTAGAGGCCTTTTTGTTATTGTCCTTTCCTCATCTTTGTTCCCTACACCCTGAATATGGGGAAGGGAAATATTTCAAAAATGTATTGTGATACACTGGTATCTAGCTGAAAACTGGTTGCTTTGTAGTTTTGATTTAATTTCATCTTACTTTTGACTTACGTTGTACTAAAGTTATAGGATAAACAGCATTCCTTTTATTCTTTCCAATCCAGTGAAATCGTTGGACAGAAATTATGTAAAGGGACTGAGGGCTTGGTCTGGTTGTTTGGCTGTCTGGCTGTCTGGCTGTCTCTTTCCATCTGCAGGATAACTCTTCAAAAACTGAATAAAAAAAGAACCAAAATTGGCAGGAGAAGCCAGCAAAAAAAAAAACACCTGGAATTTGAAAATGGCCAAATCTGGCCAGGGCCTGTAGAGAAAAGAAAAAGAAAAAAAGTCTCCCAGTTCCTATGGAAGGGGAAGCTTAGGAATAACTTGGAATATTACCGACTCCTCCAACTCTAAACTCCACTCCATCCCAGAGTGTTGTCATTATTAAAGTGTTGGAATAATTCCAGAAGACACACTCTGCATGTTTTCCCTTCACTGTAATTCTTTCCAACAAAACAGAATATTGATGAAAAAGATAAGGAAAAGGGATTGTGATGCTCTTTCTCTGTCGGTCAAAACCAGAACAGAACATAAAATTTGTTGACGTAGGAGGGCTGGTGAAAGGAAGATGACATTTGAAAATTGGCTGGAATTGGCCAGGAGCTCCAGAGAGAATAAAGAAAGGGGGGTACATAATTATCCCAGGACATTATATGGAAGTGGCAATTGGGAAGGAAGTCAGAATGTTGGTAATTACTCCATGCTAAGCACCCCTCTTTCCTCCCTCCCAGTCATGTGATCTAGAGCAGAGCATATGCAGCTCACTACATGCATCCAAGTGCACCTATGCACCCAAGCATACAGACACAACATGGGAGGAATAAACACACACATACATAACATGCTATTTCATTACCCAAAAGAAAATACAGATGGCTCCCTGTTGCTACCATTGGTAAAGAGATTGGAAAGAATTTCAGAAGCCATATTTTTCATGCTTTCTCTTCTGTGTTATTTGGTTTCCAAAGTGTAAGCCTAAAATAGAAAAACATTTTCTATATTTCCATATGCAAATTGTACTAAGTACAATCTAAGTTGTTGTTGTTGTTGTTCAGTCGTTCAGTCGTGTCCGACTCTTCGTGACCTCATGGACCATAGCACGCCAGGCCTTCCTGTCCTCCACTGTCTCTCGGAGTTTACTCAAATTCATGTTCATTACATCGGTGATGCTATCTAACCATCTCATCCTCTGCCGTCCCCTTCTCCTTTTGCCCTCAGTCTTTCCCAGCATCAGGGTCTTTTCCAGTGAGTCCTCTCTTCTCATTAGGTGGCCAAAGTATTTGAGCTTCAGCTTCAGCATCTGTCCTTCCAATGAGCAGTCAGGGTTGATTTCCTTTAGGATTGACTGGTTTGACCTCCTTGCAGTCCAAGGGACTCTCAAGAGTCTTCTCCACCACAGCTCGAAAGCATCAATTCTTCGGCGCTCAGCCTTCCTTATGGTCCAACTCTCACAGCCATACATTGCTACTGGAAAAACCATAGCTTTAACTATACGGACCTTTGTCGGCAGGGTGATGTCTCTGCTTTTTTTGTACAATCTAAGTACATGTGCTTTAATATATGTATGACTTTTACTTAATTGTGTGGCACTTATTTGGAGTCCTTTGGCCCTGCCATTATAAATGTTCTCTACATTTTTTCAATTGTAGAGCAAGCATATTTACAATACAATGGGAAGCAATTACAGTCTGATGGTTTTAGAAAATGTAACTAAAGTCTGTCCCTGGGGATAGTTCTCCATAATTAGGTATGGCATAAATAATCATGATTAATTATGTTTCTGGATAGTCATCTGTCTCTGATGAGTTATTGTTTCCAATAATGCTGAAGAAAACCAAGTGTGGTTTAACTGAATGATTTCTCAGAGCTCATGTAGAATAGGCAGAGAAATCATGTGGATTATGGGGGTATACTGGGGTAGCATGCCACAACCACACAAATCAAAACTAGCTTCTGGGACTTCTGGGAAAGAAATGGTGAACTGAAGATGGCTCTGTAAAAGTGGAGCCGATGACCGCAGCAGAATGAAGAGCCAGCAAGTAAACTGGTTTTTTGTAATTCCTCTCTGGACAAGTTGAGGACTTGAGATCACCCACAAGTGCTCCAGACAGTTGCTCCTCATGAGGAGACTGCAAGACAGCAGTCTCTGGCAGGTTTAGAGCTCTGGGAGACAAGGGAATAGCCATCCTATTCAAACCATGGTTGGCACCTTCAAACAGACACTGGGTTTGCATATTTCCTTTTCTAATTACTTTCAGAAATTGCTTGTTAACTGCTTTTCAGCTATTAGGAACCTTTGGATCGACAAGTTTGAAAGCACTGGGAAAGTTTCCTTCAATCCTTAGCTAAAGAAGTTTTAAATACACGTTTAAGGACTTTAAAAAATTGGGGGTGCATATGGAATAAACAGCAAAAGGGTGATAAGAACTTTGATTTTGGAAAGTTACAAATGGACTAAGGGTCTAGATAGATTTGAAATAAGATTTTGGAATTACTTATAAGAATCTTCCTGTGGGAAAATGCTTTTGTTTTGAATTCTTTTAGAAAAAAACATGATAGGAAGGGGACTTTGAAGGTTGGACACTGGAGGGATTGTGAAGGAACTAAAGATTACAATTAAAAGGGAAGAACACTTAAATTTGACTTACAAATACAGAATGGAGCAAAATATTTTAACATTGGATATATTGAAGGATATTTTTGAACAATGGACTTAGAAGTTAATTTTAAGAGTATGTGCCTCTATAGATACACTGTGTTTAAAAGATGTTATGGAAGAGGAACAATTTTTACTGGACAAGTCTGAGACTGATCTGAAAGTGGATTTAAAAATGACAGGATACAAGAATGATATGGAAAGAAAAATGCTACACTGGACACACAAAAGAAACCAGCTGATGTCTTAATAATTAAAAGGGATCTGCAAATAACAAACCGAGAGGGTGACCTGGATAATTTTCCTACTGTATATTGGATTTACAAAAGAGGCTTGTTAAAGCTTTGAAGAATATTGTGAGAAGGGACAAAGGAAAAATGAAAAGAAATCAAGTTCTAGGACATTATTTGAAGGGACTAAAGATCAAGATTATTAAAAGGAAGGAATATAAATCTGGTTTATTTGATCAGGGTTAAAATAGATATGTTGTTAACCCTGGTAACCCTTAATGGATTTTTGCTGATCAGGACTGAAATGACGAGGCTTTAAGGATTTGTTTATACTGTAGGTAAGAGATGGAATATGGGAAGAAGAAATCATTTGTTGTTTTTGAAGAGAAGGTAATAAGTGACTAAAATTGTTTATACTTGTTGTGATGAAGGGGGAAGTCATATATATATATATATATATATATATATATATATATATATATATATATTCTATAAGTATTTCTTCCTTTTCTATTTCTTCTCTATTTTCTTTTTCTTTTCTGCACCTTCTATTTTTTCTTTTTATTCTTTTATTTTTTAGTTTATATTGGTTTTTTATCATTGTAATAATAATTTTTAATAAAATTACTATTAAAAAAACAAATTGAAACTAGCTTCTGTATTCTGTGTGTGGTCAGCCTGAGTGGAGAAGGAAAAACACCCAACACAAAATATGCAAACATGAGATAATTATGCCAGCTATAACAGAAACAAATTTGGAAATTGTACAGGTGAAATGCCTTCATGCCATTCATAAAGAGAGGTAGGCAATAAGCACATGACAGAAATATGCTCCCAACATACATTCCTCACATTATATGTGAGGAAATACCTCAGTAGCATTAGTAATATATTGAACTCAACACCACAGTCTGAGTATTTCGCTCCTATCAATATAGGCAGGGTGTCAAATCTTTTTCTGCTTCTGATAAGCACTGTTTTAATTATCACATTAAAAAGGAAGAAGATCCCATTAACCAGCCATGTCAAATTTGCCTGACCAGGAGACTTGCAAGACAGCCAGTTTGGTGTGGTGGTTAAGGCATCAGGCTAGAAACTGGGAGACTGTGATTTCTAGTCACGCCTTAGGCACAAAGCCAGCTGGGTGACCTTCGGCCAGTCATTCTCTCTCAGCCTCAGGAAGCAGGCAATGGCAAACCACTTCCAAAAACCTAGCCAAGAAAATTGTAGGGACTAGGAGTCAACACTGGCTCAAAGGCCCACATACAAAAGAGAGGGAGAGAGAGAGACTTGCAAAGACCACATATGAATAGCCAAGACTCAAACATGTTGAAAGAAAGGTTACATGTTATCTGGCTTAGAGATCTGGGAGAGGGTTGATGGATCACACTGCAACCTGATATGTCCCTATCCTCATATAAGCCAAAAAGTAAAGTTAAACTATTGATTATGCTGCAGATAGTGAAATATTTTTTCTTGTATCAGTATATCTGTTGTCCAGAACTCATGGACTGAACAAAAATATGTTAGAACAGCATAAGCAACTTTCTCAATTGTGAGTTGCAAATCAGTATCAGTGCATGTTCTTGCCATTTAACTTAGACTATAATTTGATCAGCAGAAATCCTTCCCAGGCATCTGAAAAAGATATATACATGGAGGGCAACAGGGACTCATATAACCTTCTACACATTCTTTTTAAGAATGCATAAAGAGATAAGAAAGATTTATTCTTTCAATATCTCTCTGTTTTCTCAAGAACTACTAATCCTTGAATTCCTCGGGTATTGACAGAAGAGGTGGGCAATTGGTGGTTAAGTAGAAAAGCTGTAACCAGTTAAACTTATTCATCCTCACACATGCAAAGTCTTCCCTTTGGATATTAATATTCATAGATAATGAATAGATAGATATTCATTCTTTATTAATAGATATTAATAGATAGATATTCATTCTTTATCTATTAAGAATATCTGTTATCCATCAACAATATTTAGAGCTATTACCCCATTTGGAATTTGTAAACTAAACCTGAAAAATCTGAGAGTCAAATCAGAAAGTCAGATTGCATTTCAGATTTTCTGGAAAACGGAATTTGCAACCTCATTAACTCCATATCCCTTTCTTATCCTTTATTTCTCTAGGTCTGTTATCTTGTAGTTAGATATATGGAATTAAGAACCATTAAACACAGACTTATTTCTGAGTATGCATAGATAGGACTGACAGCCAGTGTGGTATAATGGTTAAAGTGCTGGACTAAAAGTGGGAAGGTATTTAAGCTGGCTGGGTGACTTGGGGCCAGTCATTGTCTCTCAGCTACAGCCCTGAACCAGTGTGGTAAATTATGTTCCATAACTTTCAGTGAAGAGACCTTCATCCTTCAGTAGATTGATTTGAGAATAATAATAATAATAATAATAATAATAATAATAATAATAGGACTGCATTGTAAGTTTATTATTTGTATGCCCACATATTCTATAATTTTATCTATTGCACAATTTCATGTTTCATGTGCCAGTTGCACCCTATTCTAGACTAGGAGGCACTGCTCACAGTCACTTACACTTTAATTATCTCCCTAGTGGGTCATTGCAATGCAGTCTACATGGGGCTGCCCTTGAAGACCATCTGGAAGCTGCAACTGGTTCAGAATGCAGCAGCATGGCTAGTTATGGGTACACTTTGGTACACCCACGTTACACCTCTGCTCTGCAAGTTGCATTGCCTCCTAGCATGCTTCCAGGTGGAATGATGCTGTTTGTCACCTACAAATCCTTTCATGGCATGGGACTGGGTTATTTGCGGGACCACCTCTCCCAATTTATGTAAGCCCTTCAAGGTAGCACAAATAGGAAACCGAAGTCATGCAGACCAAAATTACTTTTATTATAAAGATATAGTAACAGAATCTTGCAGGTCAGAATATGCTTCCCCCCTCCCTCCCTCCCTTTATCTTCATGAGAACTAGGGAGTGTCTGAGACCTTTTCTTGGGTTACAATTTTGCCCTGGACTCAGGTTTCTTTTATCTGACCATTGTCTTGGTAGTGGCTCTTCCTCCTGTCCCTCAAAGCCATTCCCATGTCCCACTAAAATTTGTTTCTACCCATCCCACTAGGTCTGACAGAGGCGGCATGCTCTGGGTCCCCTCAACGAAAGAATGCCATCTAACAGGGCCTAGGAAGTGGGGCTTTTCTGTTGCAGTGCCTGCCATCCACAACTCCCATGATTAGATTGGCTCCAACCCTGACAGCCTTTTGCAAAGTGCTGAAGAACTGGATGTGCTCCAGGTCATGGAGGTCAGGATGTTGGGTAGCCCCAGAGACATTTTCATTACTGCCGAGTGATTATTTGGTTTGTTTGCAGTGACTATTATAGTTTTCTATGCTTTTGCTTATATGGGGGGGGGGAGGTTGTATTGTTTTTAATGTGTTTTGCTAGCCTCCCAGAGTTGTATTTGTGAAATTTTGTGAGATGGGGAGGCATATAAATTGATTCAATAAATAAATAAATATTCTATCATGTTTTGCCAACACTTGAGCTTTCTGATAGGATGTAGCTTTGTAAATCCAAGCTGCCCCATTCCAAGTGTTATTACTTTCCCACTACTTATTTGGCAAAAGTTAATTCCCCATCGCTATTTTTCTCTGCAGTATCTTTGTTAGAGGTAATATATTGGGCCACATAGTAAACTATAATCTATTAATTAAACATTTTTCTGTTCTGTAACATATCTACAGTTAAATAAAAGCTTGCACTTGCCTTTCAGTTCATTTCCAGATTTCAGCAAGCTATTATCCAGCCTAGTGCATAAGCTTATTGTGTATGGACAATATTTTGGATAATAGCTTTGATTCCTTGTTATTTTGTTGTTTATTCATTCAGTCGCTTCCGACTCTTCGTGACTTCATGGACCAGCCCACGTCAGAGCTTCCTGTCGGCCGTCGCCACCCCCAGCTCCCCCACGGTTGAGTCCGTCACCTCCAGAATATCATCCATCCATCTTGCCCTTGGTCCTTTTGCCTTCCACTTCCCCTAGCATCAGCATCTTCTCCACGGTATCCTGTCTTCTCATTATGTGGCCAAAATACTTCAGTTTTGCCTTTAATATAATTCTCTCAAGTGAGCAGTCTGGCTTTATTTCCTGGAGTATGGACTGGTTTGATCTTCTTGCAGTCCAAGGCACTCTCAGAATTTTCCTCCAACACCACAGTTCAAAAGCATCTATCTTCCTTCGCTCAGCCTTCCTTATGGTCCAGCTCTCGCAGCCATATTTGATTCCTACATTTGTCCTAAGATATTTATATGTAAGTTTGTATATGTACCTTTATGAATCTAAGGTTACATTTCATAGACTTAGATGAAAATTCCAGAATACTTGGGGGAGTGAGGATCCCTGATAATTCTATAAAGAATATTTATTCCATGTGTCTTATATAGTAGAATAGTCACAATGCCATTTAATATATTCTTTATTATTTCTGCAGTTTAGAGAAGTAAATTAGCAGCAGAGTCTCAAGGGTAGTTGCCAAATTATTTAGGACACTTAATTTAATATCCATATTTGATTTTGACATATAAATATTGCTTCTGTACACCTTCAGTAGATACAGATCAATTGTCAAATCCCATAAGGTAGGTAGCAGCTGAACCATATCCATGCATTCTTTCCTTGACAGAGGACACTCCATTTTTAATAGGACTTCAAAAATTGAAATGACAGATGTGAATGAGTCATATTAAATTGCCTGGCAAGTGCAACTATATCCATAAAAACAAGCTGCTCCAGGTGCTTCACTAGTAACTTCTTTCCAAATACTGAAGTGGACTTTGACCCAGAAATATCAACATTTAGTGAAAGAAGAACATCTTGTATCTTTTAAACTCCTTTTAAACTATCCTCAGTGGTGTGTCTTGGGACTGATACTTCATAAAGTGATTTCCAAAGGATATTTCATTAAACTAAACTCTTAATGCAGGGCCTACTGTCCACTCCAAGACTTTGTAAAAACCCATACTATCTTCTTCCACCTTCTTTTCTCCTTCAAATTCCATCTCACAGCTACTTCTGAATTATACACCTATTAAACTGTCACACTTTAAATCCTGTTTGGGATCATTCATCCTGGTCATATGCATCTGACTGAAAACTTAATGGGAATTGTTTCCAACGATGTGTTAGAACACTTTCACAAACTGTAATATACCAGTGTCCTGGTATACAGTATTGTATCAATATCCAGATACTAGTCACTGAAATAAAGCAACAGAAAAAAATGGGGAGGGGACTCAGAATGTACTCATTTCTTTACCTTTTGCATAATACTTAATATATTTACCAACAGAAAGACTGATCCCCCCACACACAAATAAATGACTATAGATATCACTGCTGAAAGGCATGGATGTCTTTGAAGATTAGCCTGAAGATTAGGAAGTACTTAGAGGGGCTTCTTGACTCCTGAACTGAACCCTTATTGTAACACTTAAGCAGAACTTCTCTCTCTCTCTTCTTTCCTTCCCATCCATTCAGGTCTTCACATTCTTAGATTTCCACCCAGTTTCGTTTCCTTGCCTTCTCTTCTTCTCCTCACTCCATCTCTATTCTCTGTTTCCCCCTTTTTTTGCTGTTGAAGGGAGGAGACTGTGTGTGGGTGCTTCTGTGCATGACAGTAACCTGTATATGAGCAAGACAATAGTCAGTATATGTAGATTGGGTACAAATTAATTTTATAAATGTAATATCTTTATGGGCAATTAATTTTAATCATTTGTTATTATTTCAATGAATATTATTTATTTTTTCCCTCAGCCCTGGGTTTATTTTGGGGTGGGGGTGGGGGTTGGTTGGCTTTTTGGAGTGCAGCTTCTGGTTGGTATATATGCGCTAGGGGTGTGCAAAGCTTTCAGAAGGGGTAATTCACAAAGCAGGTTGCTGTAAGCAAAGAACATCCTTGGGAAGACTCAGCATGGCTGCTTCAAGATCTTTGCCCAGTTGTATACATGTGCGTGCCCAGACACTTCACTGGCACCATCAGTAAAGTGAAGTAGCTCTATGTGTATGTGGAGGAAACCAGAGAAGGCCTTCAAAGCAACCATACTGAGCATTCCAGAGGATTTAGCTGCTTTATGTAGTTTAAAAAACGATGTGCCCTGTTATGATGGCTTTGCATGAACATGCACATATGTACACAATATGCACAAATTGGAAGAGTGGGGGAGGAAATCTCCAGAATTGGTTTCAGCTGCCATATTTAGGTTGACAAGATGTGGAAACTGGGCATTGCACAGAGTTTTTGCTAGTGGTCTGGTTCACCCACCACACCCTGCCTATTTTCTCATTTCAGAAGGTTTGTCTTAAATTTAAGGACATCTTTGTTTTAGGTAACAGTCACATTCATAGTATAAGGTTCTGCCCCCATCTTAGCTAGTGATTTGTTACTTTATTCTGATTATAGAAAGGTAAGATCTGCAAGCTAGCAAACTTTTTATCAACTGAGTTCTATAGTTTAAACGCTCAAAAGAAGTAAACCAGTTATAAGAATCACTATAAAATCTATCAAAGGAACAGGAATACTTTTGTTTAGCCATCAGTAGACACATACAGGTAAACCACATTTACATACCATTCAAAAGAGACAATAAAAAAGCTAAGAAGGAAACAAAAAGACCAGAACACAACCTGTCCAGCAACCAACACCCAGATAATCAGGGATTAACACCTGACAAACAATCAAGCAAAAAAAAATGCCCTGATCAAGGAATACCAAGGAGAAAACCACACCCCCAACAACACTGGCAGGGCAAGCTACTGTATATAAACAGGGAGAAAACCCCACACCCACTAGCACTGATGATGTTACCTAGTCAGGTAATGAAACTTCTGCAAGCAAACGACCAAGCTCAGAGAGCACCAAGGACGCCACAGTTCAACACTGAGCTACATATATTCTCTTCTATTGGATACTTTTGTTAGTTAACAATATTCAGCCACATTCATGGAGAATAGAGTTACTGAAGTGAAATACAGAATAAGCTCAGCACGATATTGCAGGCCCTATTATCTTTTATCATTTATCTTTTATCAGGGGCGTGGTGGCTCAGCGGGTAAGATGCCAGGCTTGTCGATTGGAAGATCGCAAGTTCGGAGGTTCAAATCCCTAGCCCTGCATGTGGAGTGAGCTCCCGCACTAGCTCCAGCTCTTGCCAACCTAGCAATTCGAAAGCATGCAAATGCAAGTAGATGAATAGGTACCACTTCAGTGGGTAGGTAACAACGTTCTGTGCGCATCATGCTGGCCACATGACCGTGGAAGCATCTTCGGACAACGCTGGGTCTTCGGCTAACAAACGGAGATGAGCACCGGCCCCTAGAGTCGGACACGACTGCACAAATGTGCGGGGGGAACCTTTATCTTATTATCTTTTATAAATTTACTATATTAAATATGTGCAATATTTTTTTTAAATGGAATAACTATGAATAGTATGGATACTATGCAAGAATGTATTTTTCATATTATTACGTTTTTTGAAAAAGGGATTTCATGGACAAATTAGTATTTCTTAGAATATTTGCTTATGTAAACTGATTTCTTAAGTTTTAGGAACCATCTAATTGAAATGTTTCTTTATATTTCTTATAATGCATGAAATTGGAGAGAGGATGGGTGAGATACAGTGAGATTTTATGGGGCAGAATTGCTTACAACAGTTAAAACCAGAGGAGCTAATTTCTCTTCCCTCAGCAGCACTCTCACACCTTTAAAATTTATTCTAGAGTATTTCCTGCCATTAAGACTCTCTGGAATGGAAGGCAGCATTATAATTTTTGTTTCTATGTTCATTCCATTTATATCATTGTTAAAGAAGTCACGTTTATTCTTGACTCTTTCAAAAATTCAATTAAAAAACACAAATCAATTAATTTATAAAAATACTACAATACTTAGCAAATTCAAAACTCCCTAAAATTCTCCCCTCCAAGATGGCTCCATATCTTCACAAAATCCACGTTGCCATGGAGGCAAAATGTGTCCTAGTTGAGTTTAATTTTTAACAACATGTATAAAATATTTCAAAATTAGATTAAAATATTTATTATACCTAAGAACCTGTATTGTATGCATTGTGTCCATCAGTGTTTCCATTAAGGCAATTTCTAATAATTTAGATTACCAAAGATGCAAATCCAGGATACTTGCTTTCTTCCAATTCTGACATATCAACATTCTTGTTGCTTTCAGCACAAATCTAATCATGTTTCCTCTTTAAGCATTACTAAAATATATTGCTAGAACTGATGAAACACAAGTTCTATTTATTTCCATCAAGATTGTCCACCAAAACTGTTGGATCTTTGAACAATTCCACCAAACATGATGATATGTTTTGACTTTACTATATCCTTTGCAGCAATCCTGAGATATATTTCTTGATTTTGTACTAAGATGGTTTGGACATAATGTTCTGTATCTCATATTGTCGTGTGTAGCTGCAGAAATAACACGCCGAGGCCAGGAATCTAGTCTCTAGTGTTTATTGCATACCTACAAACAGAAATCCTGCTAAACTAACAGTGCCTGAAGATTCCCAAGTATATCAGCTCAACCTAGGGCGGAGCTTTCTTCTGACGTTTGGGGAAATAGGCTAGGCTCTCTGAGCTGCGTGCTCGCTTCTTATCCAGTGCTCCGCCCTCCTCTCTGCTTCCCCTGACACATATTGACTTTAATGAAATTCTATTAATTTTAAAATGCATATCTTACTCCTTCTTTTTAATTTCCCCCAACCCCAACAATCAGGAGTTCACTGGGCTACATCCAACATGATGAGAACAGACGTTCAATTGTGTAATGGGATTTTCTCTTTCTTCTTTTTCCACTGCACCCCCTCACATCTTCAAAACCTGCTGTAAAGGGCCCTCAGATCCTCTTCTATAGATTGAGAGAATGTTGAGTCAACAGGGAAGATAATTATTATTATTATTATTATTATTATTATTATTATTATTATTCAGTGACATTGAATGGATATTATTAGATGCAACCGGAATAGATTACAATAATCAATATATTCTTCAATCAATTCATTAATTTCTATTTAAAAGATGTATAAACCATTTTAGAATTGTAAAAATTTCAGGGGATAAGTAAAGAATACTTAAAAGCAGCAGCAATGTCCAATGGTAATGATAAAAGAATAGCAGTGATTTAACAGGGCTGGTGAACAAACAACCGATACAGCTCAACCAGTTGTAAAAGGTTTAACAGAGGTAAAAGCATGTAAGTTAGGAGGTCTTTCTCCTGAAGGTGTGGTTCTAAAATGGTCTTCTCTCTAATCAGTAACCGACTCACTTCATCTGGTAAAAGTAACTGGAGGAAGGATCTAGATCTTAACCCATAGGCAGAGTGATGTGAGTGAAGATGGTTTCTCAGGAGAACTCATTTCCATCAGAGATGTAGTTTGAACAAATATATTACAATTGTTTGTGCAGAATTTATTCTGCTGGCTATGGAATAGATTTTATTTATCCTGCAATCATTTCTTTGGTAGTGCATGTTATCCTTAACATCATAAATAAACCATCTCTGGAATATATCTAATGTTACTGCACTAATTATCCAGAAGGAAAATAAAACACATGCTTCCTTATGTAGAAATTTGTTACTTATTCATATATTCAGTCTGTATTTAATTGCAGCTGTACATTTTGGCCTGTAAGTCTTGTGCCTGATCTATAAAAATTCAGAAAAAGTTTTTATTACACATACTCATAACAACTAGGTATATAGACAATTGTTTTTCTCCTTTTGTATTAATTCAAATAAACTTTAATAAAGCTTCTTAAGTTCTGAATAAACTTTTAATGGAATCTACCTAGACTCCAGTGTTATTTTTAAATGTTATCAAGATTTCATTCCTGTAATCTATTCGTTAGGTTGAAACAAAAATATAACATTACATTGCCACATTTTTTCCTAAAATCTACTCTTCTTTTAACTGAATACAAGCCATTGAAATATCTGTGAATGACCAAGAACACATGCTTTTAGTGCTTATTTTCAAAAAGTATTTTCTTTCTGAACATTAGCAATATCTGCTTCTCAAATCTATCATTTGTGGCTACTGAATTGTTTTTATTTCTCCTGAATATCTAGTTATAATGTTTGTATAAAAATAATTATGGAGAGCCCATAAATGTTCATTTTCAACATACTTCCTGCACTTGTTACTATTTGCCTATTGAGATCCTCATCTCTTTAAATGGATCACAGAAGAAAAAGTTAAGAAATATTTAAAGGACTTTTATTTAAATATGTATATTTCTGCCCTACTTCCCACTTTCTCCACAAAGCTGTTAGTGAGCAGATAGAGAAGATGATACTGCTTCATCTGATTTCTACATATCAAATGGCCAAACTCTTGGATAGCATGTGAGGAGAGAAGCATCCTTGAAAATTTTCTACTGCCCTTTTACATTTTTTCCCAGACTTCACCTGAAATTGAAATCAGATTCTATTATTTCAGTAGCTGGAAAGGAGTAATGATGACATGAAAAACTACGATGTTAATTTATTTCAAAGATAATGTTTGTCACTTGCCGAAATGGGTGGTGAAGAAATGTGATAGATAGATAGATAGATAGATAGATAGATAGATAGATAGATAGATAGATAGATAGATAGATAATGTTAATTGAATGCTTAATTAATGGATCAACACTGAGCAGGGAATAAGACAAGTGTGATGCCCATTGTTTCTTTAATCTGTTTATGGATAAATGTATAAGGAATGTTTGTGATGTCATTGTTGGAGACAGAATGTAGCTTTACATTGGGGCTATCCTTGAAGACCCTGGGAGCTACTACTGGTCCAGAATGCAATTGCATGCATAGTACTAGGTGTTCCTAGGTTCATCTACATTACACCTCTGTTGCACGAGCTGCACTGGCTCCCAGTTTCCTTCCAGGTCAATTCAAGGTGCTAGTTATCACCTTTAAAGCCCTACGTGGCACAGGAACTGGTTATTTGTGGGACTGCCTCTCCCTAAGAATATCTGCCCATCCCACCAGATTGGATAGGTAGGCACACTTCAGATTCCTTCCCTGAAATACTGCTACCTAGTGGGACCTTGGAAGCATGCCTCTTCCATGGCTTCCATGGACCTTATGGAACATCGTCCCCCTGGTGATTTGGCAGGCCCCCACCCTTTTAGCCTTTTGGAAGGCCATCAAGACCTGGCTTTTTACCCAGGTGTCAGGATATAATAGAATAGATAGAGTGAAATGTTGGAGCTGGCTGTGGGGCATCCCAATGGGATGATTAAGGCACCAGTTTTTGTTCTGTTTTATTGTTTTATGGTGATGTTTCATACTTATTGGTTTTACTGCTGTTGTAAGCTACCCAGAGTTGCTTAAGATGGGTGGCCATACAAATCTTTTAAATAAATAAATAAATAAATCTTAGATAGATTGTATGATGCAATGAAGAATATGTAACAAAGGTAATTGTGTGACAGGCAAAATGGTGTGAGCAATTGCAAGTTATATGCAAATAGTGAAAAACTGTATGAAGATCAAATTGTGTAGAATGTTTAATAAAGATGAGGAAATAGATAGAGAATATCATACATGTGGGCAATACAAAAAAGTGTAATTGGGTGGAAGAGAGAGACAGACAAACAGACAGAGAGAAAGTGTGCCAGTATGGTATGGTTGTTAAGGTGCCAGGCTAGAAGTAGGGGGACTCAGGTTGTAACCCTTCCCTGGACTTAGAAGCTGGCTGAGTGATTTTGGGGCAGTGTGGGAAAGCCTTGGTCCTAGATTGGGAAATTGAAAAACATCTATCTATCAATCCACACTGGACCAGTATGGTAGATTACATTCCAGGACCTTCATTGAAGAAGCCTCCATCCTGCAACGGATTCATTTGCACTGATTTTAAGATACTGTACCTGCTGTTTAAACAGTATAACCAACCCATATTTTTATTGTTTCTGTACTGAATTGGCTTCTGGATGACTATGTGAGGGGATGCAAAGTAGAATTACTGCATTAAAGGTGTAAATTCAGAAATCAAACAAGGGGGCATCCATTTTACAGCTTGCCAGTAGGAATATTTCAATATTAAATATACTGCAGAATGCCAAGAACGTTCAGTCTTTATTGACTATATTATACTTCCTCATTAGATTAAACAGAGAGAACAATGCTACACTTTCAAACATCTTGTATTCATGAAAGCCATCAATTAGAGTGCTGCATTAATATTCAGTTTGGCTACGATTGCCAAAATGAATGTATTAATTCTTGAACCTTGAGGTCAAAAGGACTCCACAAAAATACTCAAAAGCACTCTCCTCGTGTAGTGAGGATATCCATAATATATCTTGAAAGTACATATTTTAAAATGGATAAATTGCAAAATAAATGCTCTTGGATGATCTGCCAACCTTTGCTGATTAGGACAATTACTCTTTGCACAGGCAATTAAAGTAATTTGCAACAAGGGGAAAAGAATATCAAATTCATCTCCTTTACGTGGTCAGGACTTCTTAAGTACAAACACACATTAGAAAGAAATTCTGAATATGGGAGGAAATGCTATCAAGGCTGAATTTTCCCCAGTGTAACTGTTTTATGCGTCTTTGTTGTTCTTTTTTAATAAAGTTAAACTAAATACTTATTGAAGGCATTTGGTCAAACACATTAACATTTATAGCATCCTTTTAAATTCCCCTTAGAAGAAAACAATGCATTTTTAAAAACAAGAATTATTTACCATAATAAGCAGAGACGCAACTGGTCTCTGGCTCCACATATGTAACAAGGCTCACAATAGATTTGGTATTTTGTTGAGCTAAAGTCAGTAATCTGAAAGTGAAGGAGTTTTCTATAACTCTGTTGTTATGAGCTGATCACTCTTTGGTCAGTTTTACTGTAGATTGGTGGCTGCTATGAATGTCTGGAAGGCATGGTGGATGAGTTAAAACAATACGACCAGGGCTCATTATAAACTGGACAGTTTTCTGACTGTGCTTGGGATTCTCCCACTTTATCTATCTGCCATACGGGCCATTCTATGGAATACAGAGATGAATCAAGTGCCTGTCACTATTGATCCTAAGTGTTCTCTTCTCTCTAGCAGAGCTAAATCAGCATTGCCATTCATCCAGTATTCTGAAACACAAATGGAGGAACTCAAGACCAGACTGAATGCAGAATGTCGCCTGTTTTAAGGGCCATAAGAAATCCAGTTTTATGGCAATGGATTCAGGGAAGAGGGCTTACTTCTCTGCCTCTGTTTCATCTGTGCATAACAGGGTAGTGATGCCATTCCATGCTGTACAGTATCCCTTCCATTATGGTGCTGAGGAAGAGGCAATATTTAAATTCAGTTACATTTGCCTCAGTATCATTGCAAGCCTCAGCTCATTCTGAATCCTAGACTTCCTGACCCCATCCTTACATATTTGGGCTATTCCCTGATGTTCTGTTAGTGTTTTCTGAGCTTTTTTCCATTTTGTAAACTTGTCCTTTTTGTTTCTCAGCTCGCTGGAGAGCTTCTTATGCAATCATGCTGATTGCATTGGGTGTCTCTCATTTTTCTTTCTCTTGTTATTTTTTGTGTTTAAGCCTTAATTATCTCATTTTTTAGAATTTCCCAACCTCCTAATCTCTGTTTCTCTGCACGATTTTTATCCGTGGAATCCTTCCTACTTTTTCTAAGTACCCTCAGCTTTCCCTCCCTGCAGAGTGGTGAATCCTAGGATGACATGGACACTCTCCTACGTTTCCTATAACCTCCACTTCCTCAACCATTTCTTCTCTGTTGGTAAGCATTAAATCTGTTATAGATGATCTCCTGGTTCTCTCCTACACCTGTTCAACAATGAAGTTGTTTGCAAGGTACATCAGGAATCTATTGGCTCTCCCACTTACAGCAGTATTTGATTCCCAGTTGATGTCAGGGCAGTTAAAATCCCCCATTATCACAGTGGTATGTTTCCTGGGTCCTTTGGCCATATGGTTTATGATTACACACCCACAGCGGTATCATTTTTTGTTTCCTTTCCTTTTAATTTTCAACCAAATACTTGTAGCAGGTTTTTCATCCTTGGTATCATGAATATCCATAAAGATTAAGTAATTCTTTACATACAATGTACCTCCCTCTCCTTTTGTTGAGTCTGTTTCTTTTGAACAAATTATATATTTCCAGTACTATATCTCAATCATGAGTTCTACCCCTTTAGGTTTTAGTAAGACCATCATGTAAAAGTTCTCATGTGAGAGCAAATTGTTTTCTATTCTTCTGTAGCATTTTCCCATAACATCCTCACTGATAAGCAGGTGCAACTGGCACCACGTGATGTTATGTCTCAGTCTAAAACTATCCCATGGGAACAAGTGCCCTAGCAGTTTCATGGGGGGAGACAGTATGCTTGCTTAGATGCAACACTGCCACCTCATGGCAGTTTATACTACGTGCAATGCTTAACGCTTTAGGCTTCATAAATCTAAAAGGCTTTGTGACCTCCTGACCCTAAGGTTCCACCAATCAGAAAGCTGGAACAAGTGTATATCTCAGCTGTGAACTATGGGTCTATGCTTCTTGACTTCTGTCCGGTCTTTAGCCATGTTCATGTGTGTGTTCTACTCCATGTGAAGACTGGGGTGTGCATAGCTATGCATGGCTGTGTGTGTAGGCCATGGCATGAGCCCCTTCATGTCTGTCAATGGAAACAAAACACAATACTATGCTTGTAAGTTTGTTTTTCCTTTTTGCAATACTGTAACTATATATACATTCATTGCTTTTATTACAAGTAAACATTTTAGCCATAAAAGCTACACTCTGTCTGTTTACTCTGCGCCTTAACCCTATAAGCCAGCATTATCTCACAGGTTATGGGCCCAGTGAGGAAGTTACGCTTTTTGCTGCATTTTACCTGGCTGTAAAAGGGAGTTTGTTTTTAAAGGCTGCTTTCAGAGTAAACGTGTTTTTCTTTGAGTGGTCAGCATGGCTGCTGCAGGACTGACTAGTCTGCCATTTGAGCGCTTATATGGCACAAACTATCGGACCTGGTGTGTGAAGATTAAATCATTCTTTTTAAAAGAAGGCTTGTGGCGATATGTGGAAAACCCACCTCCAGCAGGTCCCGTTTCTGAGGAAGTGCAATTGCATTTGGACCGTGCTTATGGAAATTTGATTCTGGGACTGGAATCATCTCAGTTACTGCATATCAGCAACTTAGACACTGCACATGGGTGCTGGGAAGCCCTTAAAGCCATTTATTCAAGACAAACCTCTGCTGCCATTGTTGGACTATCACGTCAGCTTTACAATTTAAAGCTGCAGCTGGGTGGGAATGTGATGACCCACCTTCATAAACTCAAGACTTTGTTTCTTGAACTTGAGGAGAGAGACGTTGTGGTGCCAGATACTCAGAGAGCGTGTATCATATTATCAAGTTTGGACAACTGCTTTGATATGCTCATTGAGGCAATGCAGACATTACGACCCCAGGACCTTACTGTGGATTATCTTACAGACCGGCTCCAGGAGATACAGCAGGCTCGTGACCTCGAGAAGTTGCAGGGTAAGCCATCTGTTGCTGTTCCTGAGACTTCTAAACAGCGTTTTCCTGCTGGAACAGAGTCTGCATGTGCTGTAAGAAGGTGTTTTCGGTGTAATTCTACTCAGCATTTCCTGAAAGACTGTCCCCAGCCACCTCGCCCAGCGGGTAGTGCCAGTGGAAAGAGGTTTACTCAATACAAGGGGAAGCCACCTAGACAATGTACCCAAGTTTCTGCTCTGCTAACTGCTGTGAGTAAGCAATCTCCAGAGATTTGGCTATTGGACTCGGCTTGCAGCCAAATTATTGAAAACAATGAACAGTTATTGTTAACAAAATGCAAGCCTAAAATCCAACAGGTTGCTCTAGCTGATGGCTCCATGGCTGATGTGTCTTTTCAGGGTGAAGTATATATTCCTTGTTTGGAGATAAGTGTGCAAAATGTGTTGTGTGTTCCTACATTTGATTTTTCCCTCCTCAGCTTTCCAGCCCTGGTCAAGTCTGGGTATACTGTTGTGTTCAAGGGTACTGGATGTTCTATTGAAAAAGATGGAGTTGAGTGTGCTAAGGGAAGATTAGTAAATCAGTTGTATGAAATGCTTCCTAAGCAGGAGATTGTGGCTGGAAATTGTGTTTCCAATGTTCCCCCACATCATAAATGCATTCATTATTTTCACAGAGTACTGGGACATCCCGGGTAGGGAAGTTTGTCTCAGATGGCCAAAGTGTATCCTGAGCTAAAGTCCAGAAAATGTGAAGACTTCCTTGATTGTACTGTGTGTAAACAATCTAAGATCAAGACTGCACCTGTTGCTAGGAAAAGTGACAGAGTGTCAACTAGACCATTTCAGTTGGTTCATGGAGACCTAGCTGGTCCCTATTCTCCAAGTGAAGGAGGGGCACATTTCATGTTTCTTCTAGTAGATGACCATACCCACTTTACGTTTTGTTATTTACTCAAGTCTAAAGCGGAAGCCTTTGCTCGCTTTAAAGAGTTTGTAGCAATGGTAGAGAGAAACTATGGTTATCAAGTGGGTCAGTTCCAGTCTGATCGTGGTGGAGAGTTCCTAAGCCATGAGTTCCAGAATTGGCTTCGTAGGAAAATAATCTCCCATAGACTTGCCAATGTTGGTGTTCCAGCTGAGAATGGAATAGCAGAAAGGAAGATTGGTGTTGTAAACACCATTAAACATAGCCTGATGTTAGATGCTCAGGTGCCATCCCATTTCTGGGGTGAAGTTACCATGACTGCAGTATATCTAAGCAACAGGTTGTGGAATCCATCTGTAAATGAAGTTCCTTACTTCCTTTTGTTTGGCAAGCGCCCTTCGCTGAAGTACCTGCGTGTCTTTGGAACATTTGCATATGTTCACATCGCCAAGTCTCAGCGAAGGAAGAACCAACCAAAAACACAGCGCTTAAGGTTTGTTGGTTATTCATCAAGATCCAAGGGTTACCGTTTTTCAACAGGCTATGGTCAAGTGGTAATCTCCAGAAGTGCTAATTTTGAGCATCCTACTGGTTGGGAAAGGTTAAATGCTAGTTCAGAAGTGTTGTTGCAATCTAGTGTACAACCTACTGTCCATGCTCCTGTGGCTGGACAACAACCAGTCCAGCTACCTTCTGTTTCCCAGTCTCCTAGTGTGATGAGAAGGTCCCCTCAGGTGAAGGAAGAAGAAATTTCACCTGAGCAGGTTCAGGATCTGAAGGGGGAATCAGGTAGTGAAAAGGCAGAGGACAGTGATGAGGAAGAGGCAGTGGTAATTCCTCGTAGGTCTGCACGCTCCACAAAGGGTGTGAAGCCTGACAGATTTGTGATTCAGCAGGTGAGAGTGTGTCAAATTACCTGTGAACCTCAGTCTTTTCAAGAGGTGTTGCTCCTGCCTGTCGAGGAGCAGGAGAAATGGAACATAGCTATGGATAATGAGTTTGAGGCTTTGGTGAGTCAAAATGTGTTTGAAGTCACTGACCTGCCCCCATCCCAGAAAGCTGTAGGTTCCAGATGGGTATTCAGAAAGAAGATTCTTCCTGATAATACTGTGCAGTACAAAGCCAGGCTTGTTGCTCAGGGATTTTCACAAGAAAGGTTTTTAAACTATGATCTCACTTATGCACCCACAGCTAGGCCAGAGTCTCTACGTATGGTACTTTCTCTGGCTGCACAGCGTGAAATGGTTGTCCATCATTTTGATGTTGACACAGCATATTTGAATGCAGATCTCCCTGAAAGAGTGTACATGAAGCAGGCTCCTGGCTATACTTGCGACAATTTCCAGAAAGTCTACAGACTACGCAAGGCGCTTTATGGGTTAAAGCAGGCCGGTCGTTGTTGGCATCAGTGCTTGGATGCAGCTCTAACAGAACTGGGATTTAAAAAGTCACTTGCTGATCCCTGTGTGTACATAAGAGGTTCTGGAAGTAACTATACAGTACTTACTTATGTGGATGATTTTTGCTTAGCAACTGGATCCATACACCTTGTACAAGAATTTGCCAATCAGCTGAGGCAGTACTTTCAGCTGAAGGATTTGGGCAAACTTAAATACTATCTTGGTGTTGAAGTTTCTAGATCTCAGAGTGGTGAGTTTTATCTGAGTCAGAAGAGAAAAATTGATCAGTTGTTGGTTCAGCTTGACATGTCAGATGCAAAACCTACCAAAACCCCAATGGTTCTTGATTTCCTACAGAGTGACACGTGTGAGGAACCTTGCCCCCACCCTGATTTGTATCACTCTGCAGTAGGTAGTTTGCTTCACTTAACACAATGGACACATCCTGATATAGCTTACCCAGTTGGAGTGCTAAGCCACAAGGTAGCCAAACCATCTATGCGAGACTGGCAAGGATTGAAAAGAATCCTACACTATCTCAAAGGCACAGCAAATCTCTGCCTTAAAGTGTCAGCTAATAAGCCTGAAATGCCTGTGATCTATGTTGATAGCTCCTTTGCAGAGGAAGGAGATAGAAAATCTGTGAGTGGTTTTCTGTGTCAGTTCGCTGGGTCTTCTGTTGCCTGGCGTTCCAGAAAGCAAACATCAGTGGCAATTTCTACAGCAGAAGCGGAGTTCGCTGCCCTGTCTGAAGCAGTGAATGAACTACGCTGGTTTAATCAACTGTTTCTTGATCTAACTGTAAACATAAAATTGCCTTACACTGTGCTTGAAGATTCGCACGCGTGCATTGGTCTTGCTTTGTCAGAAAATGTAAAAGGTCGCACTAAATATATAGATGTGAAATATAAGAATGTCAGACATGCTGTACAAGAAAAATTCATACAATTAGAATTCTGTGCGTCTGAACAGAATGTGGCAGATGTGTTCACTAAAGCTTTGACTATTGAAAAACATGCAACCATGATCACAAAGCTGGGGCTTGAAAAATATGATTTGTAATAAAATATATTGTGTTCCTGTGTTCCTGAAAAATGACAGCTTCCATTATTGCTACAGTGTTCCGAAAGCAATTTGGGAGCAATTTGGGAGGAGTTCTCATGTGAGAGCAAATTGTTTTCTATTCTTCTGTAGCGTTTTCCCATAACATCCTCACTGATAAGCAGGTGCAACCGGCACCACGTGATGTTATGTCTCAGTCTAGAACTATCCCATGGGAACAGGTGCCCTAGCAGTTTCACGGGGGGAGACAGTATGCTTGCTTAGATGCAACACTGCCACCTCATGGCAGTTTATACTATGTGCAATGCTTAACGCTTTAGGCTTCATAAATCTAAAAGGCTTTGTGACCTCCTGACCCTAAGGTTCCACCAATCAGAAAGCTGGAACAAGTGTATATCTCAGCTGTGAACTATGGGTCTATGCTTCTTGACTTCTGTCTGGTCTTTTAGCCATGTTCGTGTGTGTGTTCTACTCCATGTGAAGACTGGGATGTGCGTAGCTATGCATGGCTGTGTGTGTAGGCCATGGCATGAGCCCCTTCATGTCTGTCAATGGAAACAAAACACAATACTATGCTTGTAAGTTTGTTTTTCCTTTTTGCAATACTGTAACTATATATACATTTTTTGCTTTTATTACAAGTAAACATTTTAGCCATAAAAGCTGCACTCTGTCTGTTTACTCTGCGCCTTAACCCTATAAGCCAGCATTATCTCACACATCAATGTCCTTTTTGCCCTCTATACTCGGACTTCAAGTTTTTCCTGTTTGTTCTCCATACTCTGCATATGATTTAAATGTATCTGAGCCCCTTAGTGCTAGCCTTCTTAGGTTTTCCTGTATATCTCCTAGTGGATCTCCAAGTTCTGACCTTGCAACTCAAAGCCTGTGGCTCTCCAATATCTGCTGATGAGGTTCAGAAACAGCATCACTATTGGAAGATTACCAGCCTTTGGAGCAGCCAGGTGATTAGCCACCTGTTGCAGAAGCCTAGCAGCAAGCTGAGTCACCTGAGATAGAGGCTGAACATGAAAAGACCTTCAGCCCTCACACACACACACAGGTCAAGCAAATGGAACAAAGATGTTAAATGAGTCTCACAAAGAAGGATGTACTGTATAATTCAGGAAAATGGGTATGCCTGGGTAAGTGGTATATTTTTTTAAAAAAAAGGCTTGTTAATCAGAGTTCTGTTGGTAAATAACTTTCCAACCTGGGACCTGATTCCCTGATTTACTTTTGAAATGGTACATGGCTACACTCAGCTCTGATTCCTGGATCCTGGCTTTGTCTGCATGGAACTTCAACCTCTGGAGTAAGGTTGTTTGTTTTTCCTGCACCCTGCACTGTGATGAGATTTATAGTTACCATAAAGACTTTTTATTTAAGTCTGACCTCTTGCATTTGTAATTATTGGTACAGGACACCATTCTTACCATTTACTATCTTGTTGTAAAGTTCACTATCTTTATGCCTTGAATATAATTCTGGATATTGGTCTTCCTCCACTCCAAATTTAGTTTAAAACCTGCCAATTGATCCGAGCAAGACATCTTCCAAACACATTCTTCTCAGTCTTTGTCAGATTAGCTGATGTCTTGCCAGACACCCTTCCTGGAGGTAGTGTAGACCATGGCCCAGGAATCCACCATTTTCTTGATGACACTATTCCTTGAGCCAGCATTTCACTCTAGAATCCTCCATCCTGTTCTCAGGCCATCACTTTCAGTTGAAAGTATGGATGAAAACACTACCTGTGCTCCAAATTCTTTTGCTGCCTAGCTTCTCATAATCTCTTGATATTCTTTCCAGGCTCTTTCTGTGAGTATCATTTATTCCAATATGAAACAAAAGAAAGGGATAGTGGTCAGCTGGATGTATTAGTTGAGTCAGCCTCTCTATCACATCCTGGATCTTTTCACCTGGGAGACAATACAGTTCCCTTGTTATGTCTGGTTTGATGGTCACCATCTCCATTCCTATTAGCAGCAAGTCACCAATCATCACTACATGTCCTTTCTTCTTGGGACAGCCATTTGATCCATCCATGGAAGCCCAAACATTTCTCCTTCCTGTCCCTGGAAAACTGGGTGAAAACCCTTCTCCAGAAGTCTGCAAGTCACTCTCCAGGGATAGGCCTGTAACTGATTTTGTGGCTCCAGCAAAAAGGAGTTGTTTGTTGGTATGTGGGAATGAACTTGGGAGACTGGGGGAAGAGCCGCAGCCAGGAGAACAGTCAGATAATAGGCAGCTTAGGCCACAAAAGGAATGTGGGCATGGCAAATGTCTAAGAAGGGACCCTCCCTAGTTTCTTGGGCTGTAAAGGCAATGAAAGAGAAATGTACTTTCAGACTTTCAAGATTCTGTTAATGTAACCTTACAATAAAGTAGAATTAGTTCATCCGGGTGTCTGGACTACCTCACAAGGCATACAAATTGGTTGCTGGTTCTCTTTGTCCTTTGAGTTAAATTCTGTCTGTTCTCCTTCTCCAGGGCTCCTGATTGCTTTGTAGTAGCCTCCTCTTTCCTGTGTTCTTTTTGGAGACATCTTTCTGCCTTGTCCAGAAATTTCTCATCTTTCCTGATTAGTCTCTGACAGGACATGCCTCCAGTCCCTCCATTTTCTCCATCAGCAATGCAACAAGTTTGCAGTTGGTATACTGTAGGTGTAGTTGGAATCCACCATAGGCAAGAAAACAAATGTGTGTCCTAAATACTGTAGGGGGGGAAAGGAAAAAAAAGGGGGGGGGGAGTTAGTAGATTTGTTAAGTTTCTTAATGAAGACTTCTCTGCTGCTCATAGTGACCTTCTGCTTATTTCCCAGAATACCCAGCTAGATATGCTTAGAATTCTCCATGTTGATCTGGAACCTTACACAATTTAGGGTTCTGGATTGATTGGAAAATTCTAAATATACTGTTAGAGATCTTAATATTCTTTCTTTCAAGCTTTCTACTCAATACACAAAAGTATGGCTGTCATTGGTTTTGGAGTCATTTGGGGCTAGGCTAACATGTGGAAATAAATGGTAAAAGAATCTTACTGCTTTAATCAAACCATGAATATGGGCATAGCTTGCTTAAGGCTTGGGTTCAACTGCTATCTTGAATCAATCTCATGTTTCTAAGACTGGACTTTTATCAAGCTGTCATAACAGTTAAAAGCTGTCACATATTTCTGTGTAACTGCATCAACATTCAAACCTCTCTGCAAAAAATAAAATAAAATTATAATTTGAATGGTAGACTTTATTGTTACGTTGGTCTTATATTTTGCTTTTATCATATGCTACCAGGAGTCCTTTGGGATAGGGGTGGTTTTAAGTACTTTTAAAATAGTAAACATATGCGTTTTAATTAATATATACATACATACATACATACATACATACATACATACATACATACATACATTAACAGCATATTTTACATTAGTTATATAAATTACTTTCATCTAATGTTCCGAAAAAAAATTGGCAGATGTGTCAGAAAAAAAGAGTCAAATCTTGCTCTCAGCATATTTTTCTAAACAGTGAGCACTAAGAAAGCTTTTTTTCCCTCTTCTCATTCTTTATCTGTATGATTGATTTTTCTCCATGTCTATAACTGTCTATATATGGCATTTCTGAAGTAAACAAATCCACTATTTAACATTTTTTTAAAGTTCGAGAAGTAATCACACTTATTTGCTGGATGTTGCATCTGGTATAATCTTGTCTCTTCTCAGCCTACCTAAATGATACTTGAGGAATGCAAAAGATCCGAGATCCGAGATCAATTGAGGACCTCATCACTACCATCTCAGTAAGGTGTACTTCATATTCTCCCCATCCGACAGGAGTCTTAGAACTAGTAGGCATGTGTCCTCATTCTAACCATAGATAATGCTTTTTTATAACGAGTGTACTTTGCAGGTACTATACACAGTCTCATGCCAAAGCTTAAACATAGGTTTTTCCCTCTTTTCTCAGGAAAAAAGTATCATGTACATTAAATCTTCAAGGGAAGTGGAGGAGTTAAGAACTACTTCTTCCTCTTAATGAATTTATAGAAATTGCCCATTTTTTGGCCCATTAATCTGGTGGAGAATTTTGAAATACCATTTTGCCCAGGTTTATGCTGACTCCAAGCAAAGTTGAACACTATTAAGGGTTGTTGCCATTCATTCATTCACATGTGCAAACTTATAACCAGTCATGTCTCAGGATGATAAAATGACAAGGAATGCAGAACTGGGCCCTGTGCTTTAACAAAATATATAATAAAATTGTGGAGTTCAGGAGGTGGGGTGGGGCAAAGTAGCTAAAACATTCATTCAAGATGTAGAATTTTATTAACACAGAGATAGAAGTTATCAAAAAGAAAAATAATGTGGTCAGTATACCAATTTCCTAATACAGTTTGGATGACTTTGAGCTAGCCATTCTTTCTCAGCTCAATGTACAATGTGGCTATTGTGCGGAAATACTGGAGGACATAATTCCACCCTGAGCTCCTGAAGGAAAGATGAGTTATGCATTTAACAAATAAAATAAATTACTAAGTTGGTTGGAGGAAGTTGAAAAGTGATGGAAAGATATACAATGAAAAACTGCATCAGTAGCATCTTCTGCCATTTCCAACAATACAAATAGCTCAAATATGCCACCAAAAGAATTTAGAAAGAAATCCTTAATCGCCCAGAGAATAAAGTAGAAAAACATAAGCCTCTTTTGTGAGTGAAGAAAAGTTTTGAGAAAATGCATCAGAGATTTTGGCATAGTATTTTTCAAAACATATGAGGTGACTGATGCAGGTCCTTCCAGCTTCTTTGTAACTTTTTAAAAGCCCAGTACATTTTTCAGGAAGTACTTGAGAACATAATAAACTCTGCAAAGAAACTGCCAGAGGTCTAAAGGTGCTAGGCTTTGTAAAAGTAATCCAAAGAGAATCCTTAGCCATTACATACTTAATCCACTGTGTACAATTGCGACCTTAATCCATCCACAGTTTTTTTTCCTTTGCCCCACCCTATTGCACATACACACAGACTCACACACATACACACAGGGAAGGACAGAGACTACTGGACTTCACTAGTGGTAACATTTGTCTTACCATGAGGTCATCTGAAGGCAGAATCCCAAATATGCTCCTAAAAGAATTCGTGGATAAATTATTTTATACTTTTACAACAGATTCTGGGAGACTATGATATATAATATATTTTCCCCTCCACACACTTTGTATTATTCTTTTTATATCATGGAATAATACAGCAACTCAGTGATACTTTGTACAGAGTACAGCAAACTACATTTCTCTCTCTCCCCAAAGAGAAGACCATCTCTTATTTTGCTGAAGATATATATTTCCGAAATGCAGGTCAAAACAGAAGGATTCTAATCATATAGATTATCACAATATCTTTAATTAAGAGGCAGTCTGTCCTTGTATTTCCATAATTCATATGCAGGAAGGAAGTGGGTTTTAACATCACTGAGAGAAGCAAGATATTCATTCATATTCCTCATATGTGTGTTTTTGAGACCAGAATCCAAATCTTTTCCATTAGCCTACAAATTCAGAGTGATGTCAGATTAACAGTATGATTCTACATATGTATGTATGTGTGTATGTGTGTGTGTGTGTGTGTGTGTGTGTGTGTGTGTGTATATATATATATATATATATATATATATATATATACATACATACATACATACATACACAAAATTAAGTATAATAACGTTCATTAGGCCTTTTTGCCTACTGTTCAGGACTGCCTGGACTCCCAAAAGGATTAACTGTGATAATGTGATATGGTTGTTGTTACACAATGAGAAAATTAGGCAACTGCTGTGTAAAAACTCAGATGAGAAAAGCATATAAAAGAACAATGCAAATTCACTCATCTGAATGGACTGAACAGCATAGATAACAAATTTCTTAATTTTAACTTTCCATAGGTACACTGATAAATGGAAGGTAATAGGCACAGTGAATTACAATAATCTAAAAAGGATTTATACCACATTATTTATTTTCCTTGTGTGTGACTTTGTACATTAGTCCATCTTATTTTTTTATGTATCTTTAAAACAGCTGCATTCTCAGAATACTATACCTCAGATAACATTCAAGTGAGATATTAAAAGGAATAGAAAGGAAATAAATATATCCTATCTAGTACATAGCATTCCTGGAGAAAATATAAAAGCTTAGCAATAGTGCTGAGGGAAAAAAAAACTCATACCCCTATTAATACATTTATTAGGCCAACTAAAACCAAATAGTTCCTCAAGTTAAGCTTGACTCCATACAATTACTACACACAAACACCTATATACTTTTCTCTGCAAGAATTCAGAAGCTGATTGCCATTAGCGTCTTCCAGGACTGACCAACTAAAAGTTAACAAAAGAGATTTAAACTTTTTGAATGTCTAAGATCTCCTCATCAAGCAAAATCATGCCACATTTATCAGGAAAGAGTGGGAAGAAGAAATGATGTGGATTTATATCCAAGCCATGCCTATAACAGAATAGATAGACCCTCTTCTATACTCTTAACTATATTCTCCCCATTCTGCAAAAAGATCAAGCTCATAGCTCCATTTGTGATGTAACAGCACATTGGCTTTGATGCTGCTGCCAAGTTGATCCCACTGGTACCTTACATCAGGGAGCTACAGCCAGTCAAGGAATAGAATCTTAATAGATTATTTTTTTCATCTTTGTCTTTAGATAAAGACCCATAACTCAGTGACAGTAGTTTGTCCTTTGCACAAAGAAGGTCACAGATTCAGTCCTGGAGTGTCCACTTAAAGGATCAGATAAAACTTAATGGAAGGCTCAGACCAACAAAACATCCAGACAAGTGGCGACTCTGTTCTGGTTATGAGGCAGCTTTCTCCTCTGATATATTTCTACTTCCGGACATTTAATAATGGAGACAAATGAGAAAAGTTGATATGCTGCTCTTATTAGGTCTGTTGCTCTTTTCATGTTGACTGCATGGGTGAATTGGAAGACTAGGTTGTTGGTGTTATTCTATAGATCACCACAGGTTCCTTGCTGGACAGATGGAATTTACAATTTGTAACAAATGGAGGGGAAAATGCTAATAGAATTCTTTTACATTGGCAATCTTATCATGTGCAAACAGCTTCATTAATTCAGCACCTGCTAAAATCAATGGAATGATAGAAAGAACTCTTTGAAGACAGTGAAAAATTATGCCTAAAAATCAATGGTGTTATATGGTCCAAAAATATGAAATAATATGCTTCGAGCCTTCTCTGCTTGCTGATCTTCAGTTCTCGGCACCAGCAAACTTATTCATTTCAAAAGAAGTCGGATGCACATTTTTATATTTCTCACTACTCACAATGTTATTAGTACCTTTCTCTTACTTCATTAAGACTTATTTCCATACAATTAGAGATTAATATATATGGGAGATTTACAATGCGAATTGCTCTAATCAGTTTATATTCTTGAACAGTTCTGCTATACATAGCATTGAAATAAATATGGTGTTCAATATAAAAACTTTATAGCTGACCTTGGAAGTCATGATGTTCTACACCATGAAAAGTACTGCTTTATCTCAAATCAGTTCCATGTTCACCAGGGTTACTGCACTGCTGTCTTCAACTGCTTTCTCCCATGTGTAAACTGACTGGCAATGAAACTTGCTTAAGAAAGTATGTACTTTCTGGATTTCAGCTTTTTCTTCCAGTTTGTCCACAGTGATATCCCAGGGTGCTGTTCAGTCCACAATTAACATGGTTTCCAGTTGGTGAATTCGCCTGTTTCATTTGTCTCACTCCCATGCCAGTGAAGTAAGTGCTAATTGCTTTTCATTCTGTTGGCAAGTCTTTTGAGGACTGATTTTATTGCAATATTGTTCCTGTCAGTTGGGTTAGAAAGGGAAACTTGGCATAAACCTTGTCAATTTCACTCATTTAAAAGAAGAAGCCACAGAAACATCCTTTCTACTGCTGAAACTTAAAAACAGGAACAACTGGCCAACATTTTGCTGTTCTTCCACTGAATCGAGGAGGAGGAGGAGAAAACCACCACCACCGAGCCTTTCATGATGGGCAGCGCAGCACACAGTGACCTTTGAAGTCAGAAAAGCAGGAGGAGAAACATGAGAGAACACATGAGCTAAGTGGAATGTTCAGGGCAGAATGAAGCACAGCAGGTGGACTTAAGAGAGTGGGGAACACTACTCTTGACATGAAGCAAAAAAAAATCATGTGGAAATTGTCTTCCCAGAAGCCTAGGGGTAAGCTGTGGACAATGCCATCTACTTTTGCATTCCAGAAATAGTATATGGCCCACCCTCATGCTGGAGCATACAGAAAGCATGGATCAGTCCTTAGACAAGCCTTCCCCGACCTACTGATGTGTTGGACTACACATTAATTATTTAATAATTTATAATCAATTTTATAATTATCAGTCAATACAATGGCCATGCTGCATAGAAATTCTGTGCATTGTAACTCAACATATTGGATCATAGTATTTGGAGCACAGTATAGACATACATTGCTGAAGGCTTTTCCAGTGAAGGTCATGTCTATGGCTACTTAATAAATTATTTGGTAGAAAGATTAGATCTGGTGGTTTTAAACATTAAAGATGTCATGTGGTTATCCAAACCCACCAGTATGTAGTGTGAATTTAAATAGATGCAACAGAAGTACTATGTAGTGATTGACCAAATGAGTAAATCAGTACCCTATTCTTCTGCCTATTCCACCTTACCACAATATTCTTGGTATGATCAATGTTCACTGTTCAGACTGAAGGCATAATAATGGTTTATAATCAAACAAGCATTTTTTGTTTAAAAACAAAAAACAGACTTAATGTCAGATTATTTTTGCAATATTTCCAGATAGTATATTTTTTTCAGTATTTATAAATCTTTTTCTCTCACTCGCTGGATCGTCACCTTGTTGTGGAGAGTGGGCTTGTGTGTTCCCAATGAACCCTGTGACCGAAGCCGTCCGGAGTCATGTACTCCTGGTAGGGTCACCCATGGCGGTAAGGTCCAGGGGGAGGAACCAGACAAAGAACGATCCAAGAAAGTCCTCAACGGCAGAAGAGGCGGAAGATAACAAGGTGTATTGTTACAACGGCTGCAAAGGCGAATGAAGGCTGCAGCAGACAAAAGGTCACCAATCATCATGGTATCCATGCCATTGGATTAGAGCCTTTTTCTGTGAAGGTTGTGTGCTGATCGTTGTGCACCGATCTCCACACATAAAATAAATTCACGCACAGGCGTCTTCCAACCACACCAAACCCAAAACAACCAAAAGTCCCATGGCGATTGACGAATGGCAACGGGGGCAGGACTGTGAAATCTGGAAGCTCCTAGTCATGGACCAGAACATGGGCGGTGGATACGGATTCAGTCGCCCTGATTCAAGGATCGAGGCAGTTGAGTAGTTCGGCAGCTGTATCCACAACTGAGCAGCCCTATTTAGGATCCACTCTGCTCACCCCATATGGGGAGGGGGCTAGAAAAGGTGCCCTAAACATAGTCTGCCTCATTTTCTCCCTGACTGGATTACCGCAACCAGTGGGGTCACCATCTAGCGGTCGTAAAAAACACATGAATTTTGGAACATGGAATATACGGACACTGCAAGACAATATGGATAGTGAACGACCTGAACGTAGGACTGCCATTATTGCAAGGGAGCTGAGATGTTTTAATATTGATATAGCAGCACTCCAAGAAACTCGAAGAGCAGGAGAAGAACAGTTGAAGGAAAAAAAGGAGGTTATACCTTCTTTTGTAAAGGACTGCCTGAACAAGAACGACAAATACATGGGGTAGGCTTTGCTATCAAAAACGACCTTGTGAAGCTCTTGTCAGAAGTTCCCACAGGGATTAACGAACGACTCTCAACTCTCCAAATAAAACTCGCCAAAAACCAACAGGCAACTATCCTAAGTGCTTACGCACCAACACTAGATGCAGATGAGGATATCAAGGAAAAATTTTATACCCAGCTGGACACCATCTTATCAGAGATACCAAAGGAGGATAAAATTATCCTCCTGGGCGATTTCAATGCAAGAGTTGGGTGAGACTTTGATTTCTGGCCAGGGATCATTGGGAAAGAAGGAGTTGACAACAGCAACACGAATGGAATCTTACTTCTGACTAAATGTGCAGAGAATAACCTTGTCATTACTAACACACTCTTTCGCCAGAAAAATAAATTTAAAACATCATGGAAGCACCCACGGTCGAAGCATTGGCATCTTTTAGATTATGTAATTGTCCGTGCTAGAGATTGCCATGATGTACTTCTCACCAGAGCCATGACGAGCGCCGATGACTGCTGGACAGATTATTGATTAATTTGATCCACGATGGCCATAAAGATTGTCCCTCATCGTAGGCTCCAAGGAAGAAAACCAAGGCGTAAAATGAATACACTGGCCCTTCAAGATTCTACTAAACGAGCTTGCTTTCAATCAACTCTCAAGGAACATCTGCCTATGGAACTTCCTGAAAACTTTGAGGAACACTGGATTAAATTGAAGACTTCTATTATTTCAGCCTGTGAACCGGATGAATCGGATACCAAACTAAGAGACATCAGGACTGGTTTGATGAGAACGATAGTGAGATTGAACATATTATTGACAAGAAAAGGAAAGCCTTCCGGATATGGCAAAAAGATATTAACTGTGCCATTAAGAAAAAAATCTACGCCAGTGCAAAGGCAGAAGTCCAAAGAAGAACTAGAGAACTTAAGAACATATGGTGGATAAAAAACGCCCAAGAAACCCAACATTTTGCAGATGTTCATGATGCACGGGGCTTTTTTAGTGCCATAAAGGCCATCTATGGACCAACAAACCATGGTACAAATCCCTTATGCTCAATAGATGGTGCTAAACCTCTAAAGGACAAAGAGTCTGCGCTGGAAAGAGCATTACTACAATCTCCTTAATAGTCACTCTACTGTGGCTGATGAAGTCTTCTTGCAAATCCCACAAAAACAAATAAGAGATGAGCTTGCAGTACCCCTAGTTTGGAGGAAGTCAGTAAAGCCACTAAACAAATGAAAAATAACAAAGCTAGTGGACCTGATGGGATTCCTGCTGAAGTCTTTAAAGAAGGCGGGCCTGAACTTACACAACAACTTCATAAGCTCATCGAAAAAATCTGGATGAGGGAGGAGATTCCAGCAGACTTTAGGGATGCCATAATTATCACTCTCTTTAAAAAGGGTGATAGAACAGACTGTGGAAACTATCAAGGCATCTCCCTTCTAGCCACAGCAGGCAAAATCCTGGCAAAGATCATCGCAAACCGTCTCCTATCTGTATCAGAAGACATCCTCCCTGAAACGCAAAATGGCTTCCGCCCTTCCAGGGGAACAGTGGATATGATCTTCACTGCACGACAGCTTCAAGAAAAATGCAAGGAGCAAAACCGCCCTCTGTACATGGCATTTATTGACCTGACTAAAGCTTTTGATACTGTAAATCGTACAGCTCTCTGGACCATCCTTCTGAAAATTGGATGCCCTGATAAATTTGTGAACATCTTGCGGCTACTCCATGATGACATGATGGCAACAATCCTGAATAACAATGGCTCTCAAAGCGATCCATTTAAAGTGGAATCCGGCATTAAACAGGGATTTGTTATTGCTCCAACCTTATTCGCTATCTTCATCGCTATGATTATACACCTTGTTGAAGAGAAACTTCCTACTGGTGTAGAAATTATATATCGAACAGATGGAAAGCTTTTTAATCTTAGTAGGCTGAAAGCAAAAAATAAGGTAATTACAACTTCTGTTATAGAACTTCAATATGCTGATGATAACGTAGTCTGTGCACACTCCGAGGAAGATCTTCAAACTATCCTAAACATCTTTGCAGAAGCATATGAAAAGCTCGGCCTCTCGATTAACATTGAAAAAAC
This sequence comes from Charina bottae, assembly GCA_023362775.1. Lineage (NCBI taxonomy): Eukaryota > Metazoa > Chordata > Lepidosauria > Squamata > Charinaidae > Charina > Charina bottae. Next base: position 94,256,709 of record JALMGJ010000004.1, on the reverse strand, counting down.
CAAAGTGCTTTACCAGCAAGTTCGAACCAATCCCTCCGCAGCGCCATCAATCCAGCTTAAAGGTGTGTCACTAGAAAATGTCGACCACTTTTCTTATCTCCGCAGCCATCTATCTACAAAAGCCGACATCGATGCTGAAAGTCAGCATTGCCTGAGCTCTGCGAGTGTAGCTTTCTCCCGAATGAAGTGTAGAGGGTTTGAGGATCGGGACATTCGCAGGGAGACCAAAATGCTTGTTTACAAAGCCATTGTACTACCAACTCTTCTGTACGCCTGTGAAACATGGACCCTCTACAAACGCCACCTCCAACTTCTTGAAAGATTCCATCAACGCTACCTCCGAAAAATTCTGCAAATTACTTGGGAAGATAGGCGGACTAATGTTAGCGTATTAGAAGAAGCGAAAACCACCAGCATTGAAACAATGATCATCCAACATCAACTTCGCTGGACCGGTCATGTTGTTCGAATGCCTGACCATCGTCTTCCAAAGCAGCTACTTTACTCCCAACTTAAGAATGGAAAACGGAATATTGGTGGACAGCAAAAGAGATTCAAAGATACTCTCAAAGCTAATTTAAAAAAATGTAATATCAGCATTGAGAACTGGGAAGCCCTAACTCATGAGCGTTTCAATTGGAGGTCAGCCTTTATTAATGGCGCTATGGACTTTGAAGAAGCACGAGTACGAAAGGGAGAAAAGAGCTAAAAGGAAGGCACATCAGGAAAAACCCTCATCATGACCGTCTCCCACCCGGAAACCTATGCCCTCATTGTGGGAGGTTGTGCGGATCCAGAATTGGCCTTTATAGCCACTTACGGATCCACTGTTAAAATTTTACCTTTGGAAGACAATCTTACTCGGCTACGAGTGATCGCCAATGAAATCTTTTTCAAATACAAAACCATGTCTAGTTCCTTAATATACATTTTTGAAATCCTTCTAACTAATGCAAAATTTTCTATACTTCTTTAGCTTTTAATTGTATTCCTATATTAAAAGAAATTCAAACTAGTCCTGTTAAGTGCTCATGTTCCACTTAAATGTATTCCACCATTTTTATCTTATGAAAAATGGAACAAGCTGTTAATCTATCTCTCCTGTGATATATCCTGTTCAGTTTTCTTTTCTGTCTAAGGACTGGTGCATTTTAAAATCACAATGGGTTGTTGAATTATTAATTTCTTGATAAAAGTCCTGAAAGCTTAAAGCATAAAATTATTCAGGATATTCCATAAATACTCCTGTCACTGCTATTAAACTTTAGATCATTTGCTTTCCAGGCTGCTAGCTTGTATTGTAAAATTCTTGGCAATTTAGTACTGATCTATAAGATTCAACAATAAAAATAAAAGTAATAACTTTGGTAAGTATTGCTGATCATTAATAGGGCAAAAATAAAGGAAAATGAAGGAAAAAAATGTGTATAGCACATGCTGTAAAATCTACTTGTCGCATATTGATTCCATGGAATGTTATCTCAGTTCTAATTAAGAAAGCATTAGGGCTGCTGGAAGATAATCCCTCTATTGGTTCTCTTTTGCACATTACATGTTGACATGAATGGAAGTATCACAAATGCAAACTAACACACTGTTTTTTATCTTATTTCTAGCTTATGCTAGAAAGCTTGTTAAATCTTCTTGGAACATACACATTTTAATTTTAATAATTCAAAAAGAAAACAACTTCTGAATCACACCAGCCTTCTGTGTTCCACACTGGGCAGCTAGATATTTGCAGAAAATTCACAACAGAATCATGGCCTTCAAACATTGTTGTTGTTTATTTGTTCAGTCGCTTCCGACTCTTTGTGAATTCATGGACCAGCCCACGCCAGAGCTTCCTGTCGGCCGTTGCCACCCCCAGCTCCCCCAAGGTCGAGTCCGTCACCTCCAGAATATCATCCATCCATAGTTTGCTTTTTAAAAAAAACTGTTATTCAAGGAGACTCTGAACCTAGAAGTTCTATTTCATTTACAGTGATCAATAGCACTTGATAGACTTATCTTCCATAAATTGTCTAATTCCTGTCAGACAAAGTCCATCTTCTGCTCTAGACTACCAAAAATCAATGGTTATAGTATAACAAGAAAAGACGTGGATGAATGTTTAAGTGTTTGTTGGGGGTGGGGGGAAGTGATGGAAATGCATGATGACATCATGATGCAAATATTGCAAATTACATAGTTGCATCAGATGTCATCACATAAATACATAAGGTAAAGTTTTGTGTTATGATATTGTCACATGCACATTGCAATTGTGATGTACACTTAGTCTGCTGTGTTTGCCTATGGATGAATACAGACTGACAACAATATTGTAGGTGAACTTGGCAAGACCAATTATATGAGGCAATCTCTGTGGCTACTCGGTGGCAAAGGCTTAATGGAGACAGGATTGGCTATTATATAGAACCAGCTAGACTCATTAGTTTTACAAATCACCTGCTTTGGCTAAAAATGATAAGTGGTACTACCATATTTGGCTATTATTAAGTGTCACACAGTGTTCCTTTGCAGGAGCTATACCTGAAGGCTTGAAAGTGGTCAGGTAATGTGGTATAACCTTTGTAAATTCATAGAACCACAAAAGAATCTGCAAAGAAACAATTGAACAAACTACCTTTTACATTCTCAAACACAACATACCATGACATTTCCCCTCAGTACAAAAAATACTGTCCATATAAATCACCAAGTTTAAAGTTTTCTCAGTACTCCTCTAGATTCAGAAGTGTTCCTCTGAAAGTTCTTATCCATTGTTCCCCACCTTTGATAGGAGTTAAACTCCAAACCACAGTGTCCATTGTATGTAAAAAAAAGACTTGAAATCAAAGTAAGTACATATTTATTTATTTATTTATTTATTTATTTATTTATTTATTTATTTATTTATTTGACTTTTATCACTGTGCCATCTCCCCCACAGGGGCGGTTTACAGATATAAAAATTAAAATTCTACTAAAAATATACAATATAATATACAATTACTTATTATATAAATTAAATAGAAAATCCAAGCGGGCGATCTCAACCAACCTAGGACCCACATGATCTTAAAAGGGCTCTAAGACACCAACCATACCCATGAAGAGCTATTCCTATTCCCGTCCCATGCGAGGCGGCACAACCAGGTCTTTAAATTCTTCCGGAAGGATAGGAGTGATGGGGCCTGCCTCACCTCCGGGGGCAGAATGTTCCAAAGGGCAGGTGCCACTGCCGAGAAGGCACGCCTTCTGGACCCCATCAACCGAAACTCCCTTACCGACGGGGTTCGAAGCATGCCCTCTCTACATAATCGAGTGGGACGGTTTGAAGTTATGGGGATGAGGCGGTCCCTCAGGTATCCTGGTCCCATGCCATGTAGGGCTTTAAAGGTCAAAACCAACACCTTGAATTGCACCCGGAAGCATACTGGTATCCAGTGCAGCTGGCGTAGCAGAGGTGTCACATGGGCCGATCTAGGGGCACCAATAACTGCATGCGCTGCCGCATTCTGGACCAGTTGGAGCTTCCAGATACTCTTCAAGGGTAGCCCCATGTAGAGCGCATTGCAGTAGTCTATATGGGAGATGACCAGGGCATGAGTGACTGTACGGAGGGACTCCTGATCCAGGAAAGGGCGTAACTGGCGCACAACACGAAGTTGCGCAAAGCCCTTTCTGGCCACGGCTGCCACCTGCTCCTCGAGCAGGAGCCGTGAGTCCAGTAGGACCCCCAGGTTCTGCACTGGTTCTGAATGGGGAAGCGCAACCCCATCCAGAACCAAAGATGATAATTTCCCAGATCCAGAAGAACCATCAATCCACAGCCACTCCGTCTTATAAGAAACACATCCTACTACATCTATTTCTTCCTTCATAGGTGGTCTCATTTATTTATTTATTTATTTATTTATTTATTTATTTATTTATTTATCATATTTATACCCCGCCTATCCCCTCCCTATCGGAGGACTCTAGGCGGCTTACAACATTGCAAATTCATATATATATTATACATACATTCATATATATTATTACTGCGCGCTAAGGGAGAGGGGTAAGGGAACCGACTCTTCTTCTGTAGGTATTGGACTACATGTCCCAGAATACCTTGCTTCCAAGTCAGCTGCTGACGTCCTGGATATTGTTGATCGGGTTCCGTCGTCCTCCACCGCCATTCACGGGATTCCCGGGCTCTTCTTTCGTTCTGAGGGCGACCCCCGACAGGACGCCGGCAAATTCTCCCACTTTAAGGTGGTACCCATTTATCTACTTGCATTTTAGCTTTCGAACTGCTGGGCTGACAGGAGCTGGGGCGAGTGACGAGAGCTCACCTTGCCACGTGGGGATTTGAACTGCCGACCATCAGACCGGCAGTCTTACAGCTCAGCGGCTTAACCCACTGAGCTACCGCGTCCCTTGTCTTATATATCTCACATCAATCAAAGAGTTGGAGGCTTAGCTCGTATATAGTTACCTATAAAGCCCTACATGGCACATGGCCTGGTATCTGCCCAGCCAATTCGATCTTGTAGGGTTGGCGCGCTCCGGGTTTCTTCAATTAAACAATGTTATCTATTGGGACTTCAGAAGCACATCTTCTCTGTAGCAGCACCTGCCCTCTGGAATGAGGTTCCCACCAAGATCTGGATGGCCCCCACTCTACTGTTATTTAGAAGAACCATGAAGACCTTGCTCTTCACCCAGACCTTTGGCGAGGAAGAGTGAGAGTCCTTTGCTTTGTTTCCATCCAGTCTGTCATTTTTGCTATCTTTTGTCTTTCTTTCCCCCTTTTAATAGCTTTTATTGTAATTTCCTTGTTTTGATTGTTGTGAACTGCCCAGAGTCATTGGGACTTGGGAGGCATACTAGATAGATAGATAGATAGATAGATAGATAGATAGATGATAGATAGATAGATAGATAGATAGATAGATAGATAGATAGATAGATAGATAGATGATAGATGGATGGATGGATGGATGGATGGATATCTCTTGACTCTGTAAAAATATAATGTTTGCCCCAGCTTTTCAATAAAGTGAAAACAAATCTATTTATTTATTTAATTTTTATCCCGCCTTTATTATTTTTATAAATAACTCAAGGTGGAGAACATACCTAACTCTACTTCCTCCTCCTATTTTCCCCACAACAACAACCCTGTGAGGTGTGTTGGGCTGAGAGAGAGTGACTGGCCCAAGGTCACCCAACCAGCTTTCATGCCTAAGGCGGGACTAGAACTCTCAGTCTCCTGGTTTCTAGCCCAACACCTTAACCACTAGACCAAACTGGCTATTTCCCAAATGGGAAATTACATCCACTGTAAATATTTAACAAAATGTGCAGTTTGATAATAAGCTTGGTTGTGAAAGATCAGACCGGTAATATTTGCAGCCTGAATTCTCTGGAACCTGATTTCTCCTATTACATTAAACAAAGCCATCTTCTGGCAGTGCATTCCTTGGATTAATAATTTATTGGCTCTGCATGGAGAAATCCTTTAGCTTGCCATGTATCTATTTCAGAGAAAAACTACATAATGGTTGGTTGAAGGATAGTTTGAATGATAGATGACACAAGTGATTTAGGGTTTGTTTTGTTTTTGTATGGCAGCCTTGAGCTGCTTGTCTATCATGTGTAAACCAGCTAGAAATGAAGTTGGCTTCAGAAATCCCTTTACAGATATCAGCACCTTCCCCTCCCTTGGCCACTGAGATGACCTATATTCTGATCAGACCATGGTTAACAGAAACCTTGATTGGTACATTATTCTGCTTCTTTCTCCCACCCACCCACACCAGGAAAGCAAGCACCAGTTGCTTTCCCTTTGGTATCCATGTCTCTTGAAGATTGGTGGGGGGGGGGGGAAAGATGCTAACAGTTCTTCTTGTCACTTGGGTTAGGAAAGAAAACTTGCAGGACTCTTCTCAGTTGCACCCATTTAAAACAAACAATCATCATTCCATTCCTGAACCTTTAAAAGAAACCCAAAGAAACATGGTAGGCAGCCCAGCAGCCCAATAGCTCTGTACTAGCAGAAAGGTAAGAGCTACTTATGTGGAGCCAGAAAAGTTGGGTTGCAGCCACCTTCCTCAAAGGCAAGGGGTGGGCTCAAGATGCCACCCTCTGTCTTTGGTAGGTGGCCAGGTCTCATGCTGAGACAAGCAGGGAGATCCACTCTAAGTGCTAATCTGACTCTGCAGGTTGGATTCTTTCTGCTGTTTCTATATACTGTTATTTTCTGTGTCACCAACTCATGTGAAAATAAAACTACAATTTCCCCTGTTCTGTATTAGGGAGAAATGACATGAAGAAAAGTATTATACGTGCCCCAATAATATTTGTTTTGGCAATGAGATTAAATTCATTGCTTCCTACCTGTTTGAGTCAAGATGCTTTTTTTTTTAACTTAGGCAATATATTTATATCGGGAAAATCAGTTGAGATTCTAAAGTTGCATATTTCAGTCACAGTGCACTAGCTAAAAGCCTTCAGGTTTCTGGTAAGCATTAAAAACATTTTATCATCTCAGCATTGGACTTTGGGGAATGGGACCATAAATGCTGCAAGCATTGTGTTTCACTGCTGTCACACGGTTATTGCTGTCACATTCCATCTATCTTTCCTTCTCTATACTTGCATATCATTTGTTTATATCTTTCACTGAAATTGCAAGCCCTTGTGCTACTATTTTCCCTAAAGCCCAAAAGGCACCTTTCATTATTTAAAAAGTTATGAGTTTGACTTTGAATGACTAATTATCCAACCCTGTCTTCCCTGCACAGCAGCAAGTAATAGAAAGCAGAAGTGGGCAATTATGGCCTGGAGGTCACACACATGGGGTTTAAGTAAAGATAAAGGTTCCCCCGCACATTTGTGCAGTCGTGTCCGACTCTAGCGGCCGGTGCTCATCTCCGTTTGTTAGCCGAAGAGCCATCGTCCGAAGACGCTTCCACGGTCATGTGGCCACATGATGCTCACGGAACGCTGTTACCAACGAATTGGTACCTATTAATCTACTTGCATTTTCATGCTTTCGAATTGCTAGGTTGGCAAGAGCTGGAGCTAGTGCAGGAGCTCACTCTGCATGCAGGGCTAGGGATTCGAACCTCCGAACTTGCGATCTTCCGATCGACAAGCCTGGCGTCTTACCCACTGAGCCACCACACTAAATTGAATGAAAAATATAATCTTTGAAAAAATAAAATACAGTCAAAAGTGAAATAGACAGGTTCAGCCACTCTTGGTGTAGACAGAAGCTTCCTGATTTTGGTAGTCCACAGACCTCAGTCACAGCCGGAGCCTGTGGAAGGGACAAGAATTTTTAAAAATGGTTGCTAGCAGGAGCTACTCTATTCTGTGGATGGATGGTTAGAAAAAAGTTGAGTCTTGCTTAAGTAATGTGGTCTTCCTGTTACTGCTACTGGTGAAAATAAAGTTGTGCCCCTCCCAAAGCCTTGTATGCAGAACTCAATGATCGGCCAACAGTTGCTGTCAAAATATAATTTTAACATGACATAAGATGAAAATTATAAATAATGGAGAGTAATCATATTAGCTGTATTAAATTAAATTATATCATTTTTATTCTGTCCCACCCACTTTTACATTTCTCAAAAGCCATATATGGAGCTCAGCCTGAAAAAGCTTGTGAACCTCTGCTTTATAGCAGTCTTGTTTGGCCTGGTACAAGTTTTATGTAGTCCAGGCCTTGAATTTGCTTTGACCAGTAATTTGAATGACTATCTAAACCAAAATTCGAAGTTGAGCTAAAAGATATTTGGCAGATGGAATCTTTCTAACATCTTGGACTTAAATCATTTGACAAAGCAAAAATCAAAGCAATGTTGATTTTCCCAGCACCTTAGAGTAACATCTGAAAAGAATTGTTACCTTTGGAAATCAATATAGCACTGCAGCATTTCTTCTCTTGGGCACATTGATTCAGCTGAATCATAGGCACCAAATATTGTTGCTTTTAGATTGCCATCTGCTTGTTCTCAATTGTTGCAACTCAGCTAGATTCTGTACAGACACTGTTTAGCACACAGCAAAAATCATTAGGGAAGACTGAGGAAAGTGGATATCTTGGAATTCAGGAAAAGAGTGACGGTGTGTTGCTGGGGCATTTGGTTCTCAGATTCAGTGATAAGTTTTCCATTTCTTGTGGACAGGTAAATTAATTTACTGAAAGTGATTTACAGCTCTAATCAGAAACCACTGTCTTTAACCATATGGATCTTTCCTAATAACTAGCTCCAAGTCATTGAGACCTGGGGGAATGTATTAGAACAAGATGCCAATTGTGTCAACCACATTCCCAAACATCCATCTTTAGGCAAACTTCTCTGCCATAATTTTTTATGAAGAGAAATGACTGTTTTCTCATGCTATATACTGTAAGTAATAATTTAAGGGACACCTTGAATTTCTGTTGTTTAAAACAGAAGATGTAAGAAACTGTAGGTATAAAGTAAATTAAACGATTGTTTAAATCAGTTGTTGTGGTGGATTCATACAACCCACTAAGCCATGATTGATTGATTGATTTAATTTTTATCCCGCCTTTATTATTTTTATAAATAACTCAAGGTGGTGAACATACCTAATACTATGTATAGTCGAAGGCTTTCACGGCCAGAATCCGATGTTGTTGTGGTTTTTCCGGGCTGTGTGGCCGTGTTCTGGCAGTTTTGGTTCCTAACGTTTTGCCAGTAGCTGTGGCTGGCATCTTCAGAGGACAGGAGCACAGCTAGAAGATTCTCTCTGTGCCCAAGTGGAGGGTGTGTGTTCCTGCTGGTGTTTATAGCTGCTGAGAGGTCATTTGCAAGAGATTAGGAGAGGGTTTTTTGTGGTGATTGGGGTGTGTGGTGCTGTTGTGTGTGGGATTAGCACGTCTATTGTGTGTGTTGTTTGTATATTTCTGTGGTTGAGTAGAGTTCGTTGACCTTTTGCAAGCTGTGTTTTTCAGGAATGGCAGCCAGGTTTTGCTGATCTTTAAGCTTTCTTCTTTTTTATTGAAACTGTGTTGGTGTTTATGTCCCTCAGGTCTTCCAACAGTGCACCCATTGCTGCTCTAACTGAATCTATCTACCTTCCTATTGGTCATCCTTTTCTTTTTAATTTCCTTCCATTTTACCAGCATTATAGACATCTCTAGAAAGGTAGGTCTTCACATAATGTGAAGCTTCTTTATTTGTGCCTTGAGTGAGAACTCTGGACTGATTTGTTTGGTGATCCATTGTTGTTTCTGTTTTATTGGCTGTCCACAGTATTTTCACTTACATAGTGTGTAACAGGGAAAAGCTTTGCTCTATGATTATGATTTTATTAAGTATAGACACATCCTGGGATCTAAATATTTTTTGATGGCTACTCTATCAAGTGCTAGTCTGAAATATATTTCTTGACTGATGGTCTCTTTACTGTGGAGTCCTTGGTGCTCTCTGAGCCTTGTTGTTTCGTACTTGTTGCCTAGTCTGGCAATGAAACATCTGCAAGAAAACAACAAGGCTCAGAGAGCACCAAGGACTCCACAGTTCATCCTTGAGCTACAAATATTCTCTTTGATTGGTCTCTTTACTGTTGATAATTTATACTAAAAGGCAGAAGTTATTCACCATTTCTATATCTCCACTGTCAATTCTAATTGCTGATTCTGTTTGCTGTACCTGCTGTCATTTGTTTGGTCTTCTTTATAAGCTGCTCAAAAAAATAAAGGGAACACTGAAATAAGACATCCTAGATCTGAATGAATGAAATATTCGTATTAATTACTTTGTTCATTACATAGTTGAATGTGCTGACAACAAAATCACACAAAAAGCAATGGAAATCAAATGTAAGCAACCCCTGGAGGTCTGGATGTGGAGTTACACTCAAAAATTAAAGTGGAAAAGAACACTACAGGCTGATCCAACGTTGATGTAATGTCCTTAAAACAAGTCAAAATGAGGCTCAGTAGTGTGTGTGGCCTCCACGTGCCTGTATGACCTCCCTACAACGCCTGGGCATGCTCCTGATGAGGTGGTGGATGGTCTCCTGAGGGATCTCCTCCCACACCTGGACTAAAGCATCCCCCAACTCCTGGACAGTCTGTGGTACAACGTGGCGTTGGTGGATGGAGCGAGACATGATGTCCCAGATGTGCTCAATTGGATTCAGGTCTGGGGAACGGGCGGGCCAGTCCATAGCATCAATGCCTTCGTCTTGCAGGAACTGCTGGCACACTCCAGCCACATGAGGTCTAGCGTTGTCTTGCATTAGGAGGAACCCAGGGCCAACCGCACCAGCATATGGTCTCACAAGGGGTCTGAGGATCTCATCTCGGTACCTAATGGCAGTCAGGCTACCTCTGGCGAGCACATGGAGGGCTGTGCGGCCCCCTAAAGAAATGCCACCCCACACCATTACTGACCCACTGCCAAACCGGTCATGCTGGAGGATGTTGCAGGCAGCAGAATGTTCTCCACGGCGTCTCCAGACCCTGCCACGTCTGTCACATGTGCTCAGTGTGAACCTGCTTTCATCTGTGAAGAGCACAGGGCGCCAGTGGAGAAGTTGCCAATCTTGGTGTTCTCTGACAAATGCCAAACGTCCTGCACGGTGTTGGGCTGTAAGCACAACCCCCACCTGTGGACGTCGGGCCCTCATACCACCCTCATGGAGTCTGTTTCTGACCGTTTGAGCAGCCACACGCACATTTGTGGCCCACTGGAGGTCATTTTGCAGGGCTCTGGCAGTGCTCCTCCTGTCCCTCCTTGCACAAAGGTGGAGGTAGCGGTCCTGCTGCTGGGTTGTTGCCCTCCTACGGCCTCCTCCACGTCTCCTGATGTACTGACCTGTCTCCTGGTAGCGCCTCCATGCTCTGGACACTACGCTGACAGACACGGCAAACCTTCTTGCCACAGCTCGCATTGATGTGCCATCCTGGATGAGCTGCACTACCTGAGCCACTTGTGTGGGTTGTAGACTCCGTCTCATGCTACCACTAGAGTGGAAGCACCGCCAGCATTCAAAAGTGACCAAACCATCAGCCAGAAAGCATAGGAACTGAGAAGTGGTCTGTGGTCACCACCTGCAGATCCTCTCCTTTATTGGGGATGTCTTGCTAACTGCCTATGCTTTCCGCCTGTTGTCTATTCCATGTGCACAACAGCATGTGAAATTGATTGTCAATCAGTGTTGCTACCTAAGTGGACAGTTTGATTTCACAGAAGTGTGATTGACTTGGACTTACATTGTGTTGTTTCAGTGTTCCCTTTATTTTTTTGAGCAGTGTATATTGGGCCAAGGACATTTCATACATTCAAATAATTAAAAGATAACCTCCTGACCAATGCCTGGGAAAAGACCCAGATCTTCAAGGGAGAAGCCAGAAAAAAGGAAAGGTTGAATTCAACAATGGGCCAGATCAGGAAAAGGGCTGAGGACCAAATAATAGTAGTAGTAGTAGTGGAAAAAATCCCAATGCCTCCCTGTTGATTTCACAGAAGTGTGATTGACTTGGACTTACATTGTGTTGTTTCAGTGTTCCCTTTATTTTTTTGAGCAGTGTATTTAATTTAGTCCCATTTTTTCACTGTGCTCCTTGATTTCCATTACTAGAGCTTGCAGATCATTTGTATTTTTAGCTATCAGAGTAGTGTCATGAGCATAGTGTAGGTTATTGATGTTCTTTTCTCTAGTTTTAAAATCATGCTCATCTTCCAATCCAGCCTCCCTCAATATACAGTATATTCAGCCTATAGGTTAAATAAATAAGGGTATATGCTGTAGCCTTTCCTCACTCCTTTATTGGCCTGGAGCTGTTCCATTTTGCCATTTTCCATCCACATAGCAGCTTCCTGATTTGTGTTTATATATTTATTTATTTATTTTATTTTATTTTTATCCCGCCTTTATTATTTTTATAAATAACTCAAGGCAGCAAACATACCTAATACTAGGAAAATGAGATGTTCTAGGATTCCCATTTTTCTGAGCACTTTCCACAGCTTTGAATGATTTATTATAAAGGTCTTTCTATAATCAATGAAGCATATATTGACTTCTTTTGGGTATACTTTGGCTCTCTCAATCATCTAGTATATATCAGCAATGTAGAAAAGTTCTATTTTGCTGCCAAGAAAGGGAGGTAAACTATGTCATGCACTTTTATGTTCATGCTCATGCGTTCATTCTCACACACACACAGAGTAGTGCTAGGAACATGTTGATGATATATGCTTATTTTTGCTTTCGCTTTACATTATATTGGCTATATAGGGAAATCCTTCATGAAAGGTCAAAATAATAGTTAAAAGAAAATGGAAGTAGGGTAAATTATTGTCTTTATGATGCTATCACTCATTTCTGTTTAACTATGAGTTAAAATATTTTAACCCATGTGAAAGAGGGATGAGACAAGTGGAATAGGAAGCAGGGCTCTGAAGGCAAGTTTCATGCTGAGCAGATATTTGCTGTAAAGGAACCTTTGTGAAGTGCTTCAGCACACACACACACACACAGAGAGAGAGAGAGACACACTCCTAGTAGCCTTGAAAACTAAAACTAATAAATAATACAGCAAAGTTTTAAGATTCTTTGTGCTAAAAGTGGGTGATAAAATTAAACAGATCCAGCAACAATGTTCCTCTACAGAAAGTGAAAGTAAATAATCTTGCTAGCAAGATGGGAAAGTATCTCTATCATCACAACAAAAAATATATCTATATCTTTGTGTTAGACCTTATTCTGGAGTTCGGCAAAAATGTGTAGTAAAGTGAAACCTGATTTTCCTCAAAGTGTCATAAAAGTTACAATTTTCACCCAGAACTGGGGTATGTTTGCCTTTTTTAAACAATAATACTTTTCAACTTGTTTTCACAGTCTGCTCAGTTTCCAGAATGCCACAATGCTTGGTGCTTGAGAAAGTAAGGTATTTCCCATAGGGATTAATGTGTTGACTGCACTTATGAAAACTGTCACGAGAGATGTTAGAGTGCATTGCTTCCTAATACAAATGCCAAAAGGGAAAAGGCAAGGGGTTCTCTTGTATGAGTCCAGGGATCAGAAAACAATATGAGTCTTCACTTCAACTCCGATCTGATACCAATGATTTATTCCATTGGAACATCCATTTAATTCAACAACTTGAAAATTGATTTTTATAAAATCTTCTAACAGCCCTTACATTCCAGCAAATCAATTTAAGAATTCAGTCTGAATCATTTATCCAGTTTGGAAGGTGAAGTCCTATTCAGAAGTTTTATTTGTCTTCAAGTCAAATCTGAATTTAAGTTTCAGATGGCTTTAATACACACTGTGCTAAATATGGTTACAGTATCTTAAGTATGATTGCATCTTGTTATTGGCAGTGCTATTTTTGATCTTCAACATTGTATTTTTCTTTAGCTGTGCTCTGACTAATACAAACTTTGCATCAGAAGCAAATGGAGAGATTTGGGGTGGTTTTTAACTCATTGAGGTGGAACAAAGCTGTTTCAATGTTTAAATCACATCAAGTCTTTATGATCTATATTAAAGTGTTTTTAGAAATGAAAATAAAAATGGTGTAAATGCCAAATATATATACCATCAGGGATTAAGTAATGGATGGCATTACCAGATTTAGTGATGATATTAATAATGCTTCTGTTAGAATCAGAGTATAGAAGCTTCATGTAATGGGACTATTACATGAAGTTATGGTTAATGTCATGGTTAATGTTACTAAAGAGGTGAAATAAATGAATATCTCATGTTCCTATAGAAGTTGCAATAGAACAATATATGGTCAATGGTCCTAATTTCATCTGAACCACAAGGGCAAGTACATTCAGTTCAGGGATATTTAGAATATCTGCCTCATAAAAGCACTGAGGGAAGCATGTTATGCCAAGCCCAAACGAAAACTTTCCTCAGCCTGGGAAAGGCAAGAGATGTTACATATTTGGCTGGCACCCAAGGTCACCTGGAAATCCAGGTTCTGTTGTTATATGGAATCCTATTAACTTCTAAGTGGCACTACTTATTTATTTATTGCTTTGTTTGTTCAATTTATATAGCTGCCCATCTCACATATGTGACTCACAAAGTTAAAAAACAAAAAAAAAATACAAAAATAACCAAAATTATACAACAAAAACTATTAAATGACATTAAAAACAATAAAAACTATTATCCCCTTTGGACAGGGAGGGAGAAGTCCCTGTCTCTCCATAACAACTGTGGTTCCTTCACAGTTGTCCTCCAATGCCTTGGCAGAGGCAAAAACATAAACATCTCATGGCTTGAGAACTCCCTTGTTTTTTCAAAAGTAGTTCAGGTTTGTGTCTCTGGGAAGGGGGAAAGATGTGAGAGCTGCTGTCATGGTCAACTTCTAGACTTAAAGGACTTTTTAAAAAATCCCAGAGAAAAAACCTAGCTACTTAAAAGAAAAACCATAATTTTAAAAATGTTTCTGGTGGCCTTCTAACAGTCAGCCTTCTCTATGCTAAGGAAATATCTTAACTGTTGTACTGTTTCAGCATTGTTTATAAGGAGAGGTATAGAAATGATCGGAGTGCATGATAAGCACTGGCTCAGTTAAAGGGACAGCCCTTCTCTGCAAAGTAGCCAATGAACTGCTGAGGGTAGCCTGCACCAAATTGAAGCACTGTGTTCAAATAGACAGGCAACCTCAGGGTAACATAATTGAGAAAGGTGAACTTTGAAAACAGAGCTGAGAAACATGCCCTGAGGTTGCTTTCAAGATGACCGAAGGATTCATAGAGAGCAATGTCAATTGTTTCTGCCCTCCAAAGAGAATTGCCTCTGTCTTCTGGGATGCAGCAACTGGATGGTATGGACTCAGTAGTGGTTTAGGATCCATTAAAATTAACAGGCAAGCAAGTTCTGTTTGCATTTAATTGAATTCAGTGAAAATTAAGTACAAATAATTTACAAGAAATTTGGAAGACAATAACCTGGCCAACTGACTGGAATAGATCTGTATTCATACTCATTCCAAAGAAAGGAGATCAAACAGAATGTGGAAATTATTGAACAATTTCATTATTTTCACATGCTAGCAAAATTTTGCTGAAAATAATTCAACAACATTTGCAGCCTTACATCGACAGAGAACTGTTGCAACGGAGTCCTCAGACGAGCCCCCCCCCCCCCCCGGCAGACAAGCTGGACTTTTCTTGGGCCGATTCTAGAGAGGGTTGGAAGCCTTGATGTTACAAATGGCTGGAGTTGGAGGCGAACCCTGCGGCCCTGGAAGGTGCAGATGGGGCGGAGGCTGGAGCCCAGGAGACCAGGACATATGAAAAATAACAACATGGACTAACCCCTATGAAGACCTGGACAGTGTCCCATTTAATATAAGGTGGCAGAGGGTTTATAGGGGTCCCTAAGTATGAATGTGGACCCCCCACTGGGTGAGAGACGAGGTGGGGGGAACCAAGACTGTATGGTTTGGTAAGAGTACCCCCCTGAGTGAGAGTGAGGTGGGGTAGGAGTGATTGCTGGTGAGTGTTGGTACCTCTCCCTGACCAGTGAGAGAAGTCGAGGGAGAGGTACAGAGCGTGACTGGGGGTGGTGCGGGATCCTTACAGTGCCGAGAGCATGAGCTGGTGCACTGGGGGGTCTTGTCACTACCCGATTTGCTGTGAGATTGGATGATGGGTGAATGGGATAAGGGACCCTTGATTAAGTCCAAGAATTCCGGAGGCCTGGGAGTGGAGGCTACTAGGCCAGAGTCGGGAATCTCTGGGGGCTGGGGGGCGGGCCATTTGATTCAGGTGGTGACGGGCAGGGGACGGTATGACGGGAACCGGAGGGCGAGCCATTACCGGGGAAGGCGCCCCCGGTGTTTGTTACCGGTGGCGCGTTCCGCCCCCCCGTGTTCATACCCAGGCCCTGGTAAGCAGATCCTCGTGGGCTCCGGTCTCCGACTGTTGCTGCTGAACGCCAGGTCAGTGAATAACAAGGCCCCCCTTATAAGTGATTTAATCACAGAGGAGGGGGCTGACCTGGTGTGTATTACCGAGACCTGGCTGGGCCCAGAGGGGGGAGTAGCCCTCTCGGAAATGTGCCCAGCTGGGTTTCGGGTGTGGCATCAGCCGAGACACCGGGGTAGGGGAGGAGGGGTGGCAGTTGTCATCCGAGAGTCCCTTGTGGCCTTCAGGGGCGCTGCTCCACAAGTGGCCGGGTGTGAGACCCTGTTTTTCAAGTTGGGTTCACGAGAACAGTTGGGAGTGTTGCTGCTCTACCAGCCTCCCTGCTGCGTAGCGACCTCCCTGCCTGAGCTGCTCGAGGCTGTCTCGGGGTTGGCAGTGGAGTTCCCCAGACTCATGGTTCTGGGGGACTTCAACCTGCCGTCCCTGGGGCGGTCCTCGGAGGCGGCCCGGGAGTTCATGGCTACCATGGCAGCTATGGGCCTGTCTCAGATTATTCGTGACCCGACTCGTGACAGTGGTCTCACCCCGGACTTAGTTTTCTTGTCCGAGCAGTGGCAATGTGATCTGAGGGGAGAGTTACATCTTTCCCCATTGTCATGGTCAGACCACGCCCTGGTGACCCTGAGACTCTCTTCTGCTGCCCCACTCCGCAGGGAGGTGGGACCTACTCGATTGGTCCGCCCTCGGTGACTGATGGACCCAGTGAGGTTTCAGAAGGAGCTGGGGGTTATTCCCGAGGACTTGCTTCACGGTCCAGTGGAGGTCCTGGCCGCGGCCTGGAATAGGGAAGCGGCCAGGGCTCTGGATAAGATCGCGCCTGTGCGACCTCTCCGGCCCTGTTCGGCCCGCCACTCACCGTGGTTTACGGATGAGTTGAGGACCTTGAAGAGGGTTAAGAGACGTCTAGAGCGCCGCTGGAGAAAGACGAAGACTGAATCTGACCGAACACAATCTAGAGCCGCAGTTAAGGCCTACCTTGTGGCGGTAAGAGCGGCGAAACGTGAATATTTCTCCGCTCTTATTGCGTCCGCAGAATGCCGCCCGACGGCCCTGTTTAAGATTACAAGATCACTTTTGGGTCAGGAGCAAGGGGAGACCCATTTACAGGGCCGATCGGAAGAGTTTTCTGAGCATCTGCAGGACAAAATCGCTCAGATTCATTCCAAGTTGGACTCCAAGCGTGAGACAAGATCTGGGGAGATGCCAGAGGCCCGTACTTGCCATGTTATCTGGGAGCAGTTTGATCCTGTTGGGCCTGATGAAGTAGACAGGATCCTCCGGACTGTAAACGCCACCACATGCCAACTTGACCCATGTCCCTCCTGGATGGTAAAATCAGCTAGTGAGGTGACATGTGGCTGGGTCCAGGTGATTATAAATTCGTCCTTGAGTGAGGGGGTGTTCCCGGCTGCCTTTAAGGAGGCGCTGGTGCACCCCCTCCTCAAGAAACCATCCCTGGACCCTACCATCCTGGGCAATTTTCGCCCAGTCTCCCACCTTCCGTTTTTGGGAAAGGTGGTTGAGAAGGTGGTGTCATTGCAACTCCAGAGGATTCTGGAGGAAACGGATTATCTGGACCCCTTCCAGTCAGGTTTCAGGACGGGATATGGGACAGAGACCGCATTGGTCGCGCTTATGGATGATCTCTGGCGAGAGCGGGATGGAGGGAGTGCGTCCATCCTTGCTCTCTTAGATCTCTCAGCGGCTTTCGATACCGTCGACCACGGTATACTTTTGGGACGGCTCGAGGAGTTGGGGGCGGGCAGCGTGGTTCTGCGCTGGTTCGCCTCCTTCCTCCAGGGCCGTTCCCAGTCGGTGTTGATAGGGGAGGATAGAGCTGACCCGAGACCCTTGACTTGTGGGGTGCCTCAGGGGTCGGTTCTCTCTCCTCTCCTATTCAACATCTACATCAAGCCGCTGGGCGAGATCATCCGTCACCACGGGATGAGGTATCACCAATATGCTGATGATACCCAGTTATACATCTCCATCCCGGGTGAAGTAAGTGATGCGGTCAATGCCTTATCTCAGTGCCTGGAGGCTGTGGGGGTCTGGATGGGGAACAACAGGCTTCAACTGAACCCTGGTAAGACGGAGTGGCTGTGGATTGACAGCCCCCCTGGATCTGGGAAGTTGTCATCTTTGGTTCTGGGTGGAGTTGCACTACCCCACTCGGATCCAGTGCGGAATCTGGGGGTCCTCCTGGACTCGCGACTCCTGCTCGAAGAGCAGGTGGCAGTCGTGGCCAGGAGGGCCTTTGCTCAGCTTCGAGTTGTGTGCCAGTTACGCCCTTTCCTGGATCGGGAGGCCCTCCGAACAGTCACTCACGCCCTTGTCATCTCCCGTATAGACTATTGTAATGCGCTCTACATGGGGCTACCCTTGAAGAGTATCCGGAAGCTTCAGCTGGTGCAGAATGCGGCGGCGCGAGCAGTTATGGGGGCCAAGAGATCGGCCCATGTAACACCTCTGCTTCGCGAGCTGCATTGGGTGCCAGTTTGCTTCCGGGTCCAATTCAAGGTGTTGGTGATCACCTTTAGAAGCCCTACATGGCATAGGACCAGGGTACCTGAGGGACCGTCTCGTCCCAATAACGTCAGCCCGCCCCACCCGTGCATGCAGAGAGGGCATGCTTCGGACCCCCTCAATAAGAGAATTCCATCTAGCGGGGTCCAGGAGGCGTGCCTTCTCTGCGATAGCACCCGCCCTATGGAATATCTTGCCCCCGGAGGTGAGACTGGCCCCCTCCCTCCTGACCTTTCGGAAGGCCCTTAAGACCTGGCTCTGCCACCTGGCCTGGGACAACAGAGGTGGGAGTGCCTCCTGGGGTTGGCTAGCCCCGTAGCAACACTATGCTACGTTCCCTATGTCCCCCATCTTGTATTTTATCTATTTATATTGTATTTTTTAAAATTATTGTATTGTTTTTAACTTTGATTGATTGTTGTGACCCGCCCAGAGTCCCTTGTGTGGGAGATGGGCGGGGAATAAATTGAATAAATAAATAAATAAAAATAAATAAACTACCTGAAGTCCAAGCTGGATTTAGAAGAGGACGCAGCATGAGAGATATCATAGCTGATGTCAGATGGATCTTGGCTGAATGTAAAGAATACCAGAAAGATGTTTACCTCTGCTTCATTGATTATGCAAAGGCCTTTAACTGTGTGGACCATAACAAGTTATGGTTAATATTATGAAGAATGGGAATTCCAGAGCACTTAATTGAACTCATGCAGAACTTGTACATGGATCAAGAGGAAGGCATTAGAACAGAAAATAGTGATACCAAGTGGTTCAAAATTGGAAAAGGTGTGTGGCAAGGTTGTACACTTTCACCCTACTTATTCAATGTGTACGCTGAACAAATAATCCGAGAAGCAGGAATGTACGAAGAAGAGTGAGGTATCAGAATTGGTGGAAGACTCATTAACAACCTGTGATATGCAGATGACACAACTTTGCTTGCTGGTAATGAAGAAGACTTGAAGTACTTGCTGATGAAGATCAAAGAATGTAGTCAGCAATACGGACTACAGCTGAATGTGAAGAAGATGAAGGTTGTCAAAAATGGACCAACAAGTAATGTCACAATAAATGGAGAAGAAATTGAAGTCGTCAATGATTTCATTCTACTCAGATCAACGATCAATGCCAAGGGAAGAAGTAACCAAGAAATCAAACAACGTATTGTGCTGCGAAAATCTACCATCCAAGACATATCTAAAGTTTTCAGAAGTAAAGACGTCAGTTTAAAAACAAAGATGCGTCTGACTCATGCTATGGTCTTCTCAATTGCCACATATGCCTGTGAAACTTGGACATTAAAAAAGGAAGATAGAAGAAGAACTGATGCATTTGAATTGTGGTGCTGGCGAAGATTACTGAAAATACCATGGACTGCCAGAAGAACAGACAAATCAGTTTTAGAAGTAATACAACCAAAATGTTCACTAGAGGCGAGGATAACTAGGCTTAGACTCTCATACTTTGGGCACATTGTCAGGAAAGACTGATCACTTGAAAAGGACATCATGTTTGGAAAAGTTGAGGGCCAGCGGAAAAGAGGAAGACCTTCAATGTGATGGATTGATACAATTACAGCAACAATGGATGCAAACATTGGAACAGTCAGGCAACTGGCGCAAGACTGTTTAGCATTTCATTCTATTATAAATAGGGTCACCATGAATCGTAAATGACTCAATGGCAACTAACAACAATTTACACTACTGTTCTATGTAAATTCAATTAGGCAAGAAATGTAATAAAATGGAATTTATTTTTATGTAGATATATTTTAGGGTTGCACTTTAGTCTAGATCCATGTATGGATAAACAAATCTTGGAAATTTGTTACCTTCTGTGCTTCCAATTCATTTTCATGTAACACTTGCATAAGTTGTACAGCAAATTGAACTTCACAATCAATGAATGAAAAAGTACCTCTTCCAGCTTTATCTTCATTTTTGTCCAAGTGTGTCAAACAAGTAGGAAGAAAACTTCAGACTGGGGAAAAAATCCTGCCCATATTGTTTTACCTTTTTGTGGGCTGATAGCAAATGGTGCTATTTATAACAACCTAACAACTTCCCAGGCTCCGATTCATATTTTACCTGCTCAAAGTTCCCTATTAGTGAAAAGTTTTTAAACATCTCCTGCCCTTTTCCAGCCTTTGCTCTTCTTGCTGTCCCCTTGATAAACATGTCACTTTAACCAAATGAAATTCAAATCAATAATATCCATTCACAGATAAAATTAATTTAAAATTTATTATATGATAGAGCTTAAATGCAACAAGGCAAAGACATAATAAATGTAGAATTCAGAACAAAAGGAAGATTGTTTAACTGAACTTGACCATAAGGTTTTAGATTTTTTTCCATCATTTGAGGACTGTTTCTGTGGTAGCCTAATGTGTCCACCGGGTATAATGCAATCACAACTCAAACCAGAAAGTTTTTGATATATTGGTGTTCATTGCCCATCCACTGCCATTCTGTATAGATATCTTCTGCAATTTACCAACTGTGCAACCTATATTTGATGAGTGTCTTATGCATATCTTAGTGGTAGGTTGATTTTTTTCCTCTGTCTATAATTAACCAAAAGTATTAGAGAAGGTATAATACAGGTCACTGATATATGAAAGCGGGGGTCTGAGGTGCATCCAAAGATAAGAACCTAGCACTGGAAAAGAAATATTAATACAAGAAGCATCACTCAATGACATGAACTCGTTTTTTTTTTTTTTGTTATCTACCAAACCATTCTGCAAGCGGATTGCACAGCTGTAGAGAATACAGGTGCATTATATTTTTTGCCACTGGGCCAAATATTTTAATAGACAATGAAAGTAATTTCTGAAAACAAGTTGTACTAAATTTGCAAATATTTATTCCAGAGCACCCCAATAAGATACTATGTGATTCTTAGTTCTCTTAGTTAGTTCTCTTCATCCTTGTGAAGTCTTTGGTACACTCTGAGCTTGGTTGTTTGCTTGCAGATTTTTCATTACTCCACTAGGTAACATCATCAGTGCTAGCGAGGGTGGAGTTTGCTCCCTGTTTATATACAGTAGCTTGCCCTGTCAGGGTTGGTGGGAGTGTGGTTTTCTCCTTGGTAGTCCCTTGATTGGGGTATTTTTTTCTGTTTGATATTTCGTCTGGTGTTAATCCTGCTTATCTGGGTGTAGGCTGCTGGAAAGGATGTGTTCTGGTCTTTTTGTTTCCTTCTTAGCTTTTTTATTGTATAATTATTTATTGTTTATTGTTATTGATTGATTTTATTTTTTTCTTATTGAAAGAGACAATAAAAAGCATAGTTTCAACTGGGAAACTGTGAGCATCCTAGACCAAGCTAAATCCAAAAATGCTGGGGAATTCCTGGCAGCTTGGCACTCAGATAAATCAGCCATCAACAGACACATAGAGGTAAGCCACATTCACATACCATTCAAAAGAGACAATAAAAAAGCTAAGAAGGAAACAAAAATACCTAATCAAGGAACACCAAGGAGAAAACCACAGCCCCACCAACATTGGCAGGGCAAGCTACTGCATATAAACAGGGAGCAAACTGCACTCTTACTAGCACAGATGATGTTACCTAGCAGGGTAATGAAACATCTGCAAGCAAACAACCAAGCTTAGGTCTAGTAGATCCACAATTCAAATAAACTACAAATCTCCCTGGGTGGTCTCAGCACTTACTAACTGGGCAAGGTACAATCTGTAGCATCTCCAACAAGTCAGGAGAAAATCCTCCCACCTTAAACCTATTGTCAGCCAGTATAGATAATCCTGAGATTGATGCACCAATTGTCAGATCTATTATAATTTACTTTACCTCATTACAGAAACCCACAGTGGTTCTTGGTAAACATCCACAGCAGAGATTTGGGCTTTTTTAGGTGCTGCGCCAATACCTGATGCTTAACCCTGACTTAAGGTAACAGTCCCATAGGAAGATAAGAACCTTTTTAATTGTTCATTCAGTCCATCCCTGCATTTTCAAAAGGCAACTGACAGGAACTTCAGGAAAAAGCCAATTGGCTCTCCCTGCTCTCAGTGCATCCTCATGGCCAAGTTACTTGTCAGGCTTCGCCCATAGAATTATTTGAATTCAAAGGCTGGCAAGCAGAGACTCATAGATTGAATGATTCACAAATTCATCTTTTTGATAAGCTAGCTGATTAATTTTGTTTAGAAAAGGTGTGACTGAACATAAAACCAGCCACTGCCAATTATAAGCTTCAAGCCATATGTATAACAGTCCCGAGGTTCAAACCTTATCTCTCTCTTTTTTTTCTGCCTGAATGCTCTAACAGACTAAGACTAGACCATTTCTCAGCGAGAGGAGCAGTTGACATCTCTGCATTATTATTGTAATGGACTCAACTAGTCTCAGACTCTTTGCACTTGACCTTGGTCCTTCTAACTCTCATATTACTAGAGGAAAAGAGGAATTGTGTATCCCAGTCAAGTTTAAAATGATTACAGTTCCGATTTGGGCTGGTAGTTTTTATATAGTACAGAGCTTCAAGGAAATGAAAAATTCCTGGGCATTTCCTACGGATTTAATGCCATTTCAAGCTGTAGAAGGACAAACACAGCATAGAAAGGTCCATAGTTTTAGCTGAACCAGGATGGGTAGGAAGGAGTTCCACTGCACTTGCTTCCAGGAAGAATGTATTTTAGATCAGAGTGTAAAGCTAGTTTAAATATACTTAATGCATGTTGGAGATTTGAATCATGCCTGAAGGGCAAAGTCATTAGAACTAAAAAAAACTTTGCATACCAAAATGCATTACATGAACCACTGTGGAATTGTTCTGAACTACAGTGACTCTCTCATCCGTTCATCAGTTCTAGTTTAGAAAGAACACTTGTTTCTGCATCTTAAACAGGAAAACAGAAAATGTTTTCTAGGCTTTCATGCTATATATTTGAAAATTATCATAAAATGGGAATTGTCCTCACCATAAAGGCTTTAAGCAGTAAATTTTTAAGATTATTAGACATTCATTGCAATTTTTTAAATAAATAATCCTTAAGGAGTCTTAAGGATCATGCAAAATGCCTAGTAATGGTGCATTCTATGCCTATGGAAAAAGGAAGGGTAGATTAGGTTATATCAGGTGTGTTATGGATAACACACCCGATATATTTGTGGAAGGCAAAAGGAAGAGGGGCCGACCAAGGGCAAGATGGATGGATGTTATTCTGGAGGTGATGGACTCAACCATGGGGGAGCT
The DNA here is from genome assembly GCA_023362775.1 of Charina bottae. NCBI lineage: Eukaryota > Metazoa > Chordata > Lepidosauria > Squamata > Charinaidae > Charina > Charina bottae. The sequence goes on along the minus strand of JALMGJ010000004.1, from coordinate 94,233,030 downwards.
GGGGATGGTGATGGCCGACAGGAAGCTCTGGCGTGGGCTGGTCCATGAGGTCACGAGGAGTCGGAGATGACTGAACGAATAAACAACAAAAATGGATAACACACAGTGATATGAAACCATGAAGGTTCAAAGTATCTAAACTATTAGCCTTAATTAAGCCTGGACAAGTGAAGATGGCATAACAAAACATGAGTCTAATAGGAAGTTGGGAATACTATTTTAAAGTAGTTAAAAAAAAAACTATGCCAGGCCATAGAGACTACTTGTGTCTCCAGTAACAAAATAAAGAAAGATGCATGTCAAACTATACATTTGATCATTTTGAGAGCTGCAGTCTCTACAGGAAACTGAAAACCTATATTTTACCCAGATTGAGTCACTGGACTGCCCATTATCCAGATAATTACAGACAGTGGTTTAACATTCTCATTATCTCATCTGTATTAGATAAAAACAGTAGAGTTGGGTGTCATCTACATACTAATGACACTCCACTGCAAATTTCTGGATTCTGCTTTAGGACTGAGCTATTTTAATATCCATCTCTTGCAAAGCAAACCTCTTAGTTTACCCATCTGTGGTCCTGCTGAATATGCATCTCCATCATATCTTTTGCAGATAGATACAACCATAAGGCCGTATCATATGGCTTGTGTCTAGATATATGGTCATTTAAATAATAATTTCATGCACTGCTCTTTTATGGGATTTGTTCTGCTCAAAAAGTAAATGCGCTATTTTATAGAAGTGGTTTTATATTTTTGATCTACTCTGCAAGCCTTTAGATTGTTCCTGATTTTTAAAAAAGTTAAAAGAAATCCTTATTTTTTTTTAAAAAAAGCATTTTGTTTTTGAAGTGTTTTTTAAAAGAAAAATAATGTCTATCTTAGTATAAGAGGAAACAATAACTTTTCAAACATTTATCACAATTTGTTAAAAGAGCTATAATGATGTAGCTTACTAATCTGAGCTTAAAACATTGGATAAGAAAAAGAAATCAGTGTTTCACCTGAAATGTTGGCAAGGCAAGGCTTCATGTATCTGCAGCTTAGACTGTGATTCATGTGTCTTCCATGTTCCATCTGTGAGGTAAAATATCCTTGTTATCTTATCCCTAATAATCTTATCTATGTATCACCTGAGAAGTAGTCATGTGAACTAAGACATACTGTATGCATAAGTGGGATATGGAAGCAATTCTTCAGAGAGGCACAAATATCCATGACTATGTTGATATTTTGACAGAAGGCTTTGCCCAAGCTAATTAAGCTCTCTGTAAAGCCATTCTACTGACATTATGTGCAAATTACCTAGAGCTTCTGTGTTGGAGGGTTTCTATTACATGTGGATACCTTCCTACTGAGAGTCAGTTTGATGTAGAAGTTAAAAACCTGGGCTGGAAACCAGAAGACTGTGAGCTCTAGTCCTACCTTAAGCATGAAGCCAGCTGGGTGACTTTGGGCCAGACACTCTCTCTCAGCCCTAGAAAGGAGGCAATGGCAAATCACTTCTGAAAAACCTTACCAAGAAAACTTGCATGTACTTGCTCATGTAGTTACCAGGCATCAAGAGTGACTTGAAGATACCCCACCTCTGTCCCCCTAAAACCTAGCTTCCTACCATCCCTGCAAAGTCATATATTATGGTTATGTAAAGAATGCAGGAATGATGAACGCTGCCACAGATCTACAGAAACTCTATTCTGGATCCCCTCTCCATAAAAACAATTTCTAAATGGCCACTTATTGGCTTAATGAAAATGTCCTGAAAGAAGCAGAGAAAGTCTCATTTTCTCATGTATATACTGTAGTACTGTCACTTTTTTAAAAAAAGGAGGGAATGGTATGCTTAATTGTTTTCCACTAAAAAGAGAAATTCTTTTTCATGGTAATACATGGCACAAACTAATTTCTCCTCAGTACACCAAGTATTTATCTCAGCATTCATTAATACATCCAATAGATGTAGCTGTGAACTTTAACGTGTGTGGGGTGGTGGTGGTGGTGGGGAGCTATCCTGTCAAATAATTATAACCAGACAGTGGACAGAATAGGAAGAGACAGTTTGCACTTGTAGCAACTTAGATCCTATAAAACCATGTAATGGAATAAAAACCTTAACAAAGAATTAAAACAAAGATTGAGGACTTTAATTGAAAACTTGATCAATTAGCAGAAAGGCCATAAGTAGGAGGCAGTAGAGCATCAAATTTGATTAAACCAAACCATACGTCCCACTTCATTTCCAGCAGTGTCACAAAACTGATGACCTTGAAAAGAGATGATGTTTTAGGAGTGCAAAATACTGGTTAACTGAGTGCTGCTTTAAAGAAAGAACTTATCATAAATGCTGTACCTTGAGAAAGCCTTAAATTAAAAATCACATACATATTCAGACCTGAAAGGTGGGTAGCCTATAAATCTGGATAATTGACACACAATCCAAATTTATTACAATAGGAAGAAGCAGAAAGAATGTGAAAAAGACCCGCATTTAACAAATTTGACAAACTGAGATGATCACACAATAGCTTGCTGACTAGTCAAATTATTCACAGGTAGCTTGGTACTACTCTAGCTCACTATATGATTTTTGGACAATTGAGAAAAATCAGAGATGTGCCTTAAATTTTCCTCATTTCTGATATGAAGTGATACAGAAATTCCCTTTTACTGGCAAAAGATTCCTAAATGTTTCTATGAAGGTTCTCAGTCATCCAGGTGGAATTGTCTGTAGCTTGAATCATGTCAACTGGATTTCTATTTTCTCAGTGGAAACGTTTCGCTCCTTATCCAAGGAGCTTCTCCTTGGATAAGGAGCGAAACGTTTCCACTGAGAAAATAGAAATCCAGTTGACATGATTCAAGCTACAGAAGATTCCTAAATGTTTTTACATGAAATTAGAAATTAGACACTTGATTATCATATAAGGAATTAATTGAATTTAAATGTGCTTATTTATAGATGGATTTCTTCCTTTTTTTTTCTTTCAAAAGTCCTATAGCTGGATTTCTTCAAGAGGCTACTGCCCTGTCAGAAATAGCAGAACTTGGTTTATCCACCATCATGAGTTGATTATCTTTAACTGGTCTTCAGTTAAGACCAGACTGCCCATACAGCATCTGCTCGCTGTATAGGCCTACTGCCATGAATACCATTGGGGGGTTGCCAAGGGGAGTTATCCTGTGCTGTCTCCTTCATTGATCCAAAAATGAACCCTACAAAATACACAAGATTCAACCTCCTGTGCTTAAAGCACCATGGTAAGAGATTCACCCGGTAGAAAGATGTTCTTATGTAGAAAGATGCTTTTCAAATCACCTTCCCTTCTTCTTGGTAACCTTGTCATTTTCCATATATAGAAAGCAAAAAAAAATGGCAGACTTTGGCCTTGGCCTTCCGAAAGGAAGTCAAGACTTTGCTATGCTACCTCGTTTGGGGTGGGAGGGGGGTGGTTGGCACCTTGATGAGGCCGTGGGAAATTTTATTGAGACTGTTGTTTCACCATCTTGGATTTTATATTTTATATTTCATATTTTATATTTCATATTTTATATTATTTTCTATTTTCTATTTTTATAATGAATCTGTTTTTATGATATTTTAATCTTTTATTATCTTAATTTGATTGTAAACCACCTAGAGTAGCTTGCCAAGATGGGCAGTGAAGAAATGTGATAAATAAATTAATAAAATAAATATCGAAGTTCCACATAATTCCAAAAGCTTCCGGAAAATCAAAATCAAGCTTAGCTATGGTGATGTCAAAAGGAGTTCCTAAAATACCTAATTGTCCTGTTCCGACTAAGACTGACACGGAAACGTTACTGAAATGCTTTATTTACACGGACACGCAAAGCGCCCACTTTACACAGTCCTCTTCTTCTTCCTCAGGCTGGATAGTAACAAGTCCCTTGGGTACTCCTGGCCCAACAGGAAGGACCAGAGAGGGTGCAGGCGCTGAGGAAGCGGTGATCACTGGCAGTGAACCGGAGGTAACAGGCGCGGTGACTGCGGGCGTGGAGTTAGCTTGGCTGTCGGGGCTGGAGGTAGACCGGGGCTCGAGAAAGGCCACCCACTGGTGACCGGTGTCGGCGGGGCTTGGGTGCTGCTCTGGGCTGGTGGGGGCCTGGGTAGACCGGGCCCCAAGAAAAGCCACCCACTGGTGACCGGCGTTGGCAGGGCTTGGCTGCTGATCCGGGCTGGGATCCATCTGAGTAGACCGGGGCCCGATGAAGGCAGCCCACCAGTGGCCGGCGTCTGTAGGCTCCGGAGTGGAGGGCAGCGGAGGATCGGTGGTTCGAGCAGTCGGGTGAGGAGCGGGCAAGGCGGCAGCACTTACCCCAATGCTGGCTTCTTCCGCAGGGAGCAAGGACGGCGGCACGATGACTGGAGGAGGTTCAGGCACAAGGCTTGGTGCGGCAGCAAGGTAAGATGGCGATCCGAGGCTTGGCGCGGCGGCGGGGCAAGGTGCAGAATCGGGATCCGGGGCAGCAGCAGGGCTGGGCTCGTGGGCGACGTCCGGGGCAGCAGCAAGACAGGGCTCTGGAGCGAGGTTCGTGGCGGTAGCTAGGCGTGGCTTGGGAGCAGGGTCCGGCGCGGGGTCTGGAGGCTTCGGCGTACAGCTGCTAGAACGGTTGTCTCCGGCAATGGAGGTAAGTCGCGCCGGTCTTTTATTTCATTTTTCGCGCCTTTGGAAAGCAGGGGCCAATCGGGCTTCGCGTTGTCCGGCCCGCCTCTCTGCTCTCCTTTGGCACATGCTGATTGGTGGAGGCGCCCCTCCTTCTGAGCCTCTGCCAATCAGCGTCTCCGTTTCTTCCACAGGGTTCGCGCCAAGCCTGCAGCTTCCGGGGGCTGGCTCCTCTTCCGAATCGGACTCTTCTGGATCAGGCGGCAGACAGGTAAGTGGCCCACCTCGTGACCCAACTCTCACACTAATGTAACCTGTATTTTAGAACCAGCCATCTTTGATGCACACCTATATAAGTTTTATTATTGTGTAAAATGGGATCTGTTAAATCTGTTAATTATATATTTATTATCTTCATATGTAGTTTAGTTCTAGAGAGGCATTTGTTTTTGGCAAAAAATACAATAATAATTTGAAACAATAGATCTAAGGCAGGGGTCCCCAAACTCTTCATCTCATCAACCCCTTCATGAAGTTTCAGATTGTTCATCAATCCCCAAACATTTATTATATGAAAATAATTTAATAAATACTACTTTAATATTACTACAAATAACAACAACATCGACCCTTTGGATAGTCCCATTGACCCCTGGAGGTCAATATTGATCACTTTGGAGATCCTTGATCTAAGGTATGAAAAAGTATCATTATACATACAGCCCAGAACCTATATCCTAAACAGCAAAACTGTGTTGAATAGCAAAACTTAATTTACGTTAGGGCAATTAAATTTAAGTTTATGGAAGGAACATTTCCTATTCTCTTCTTTTCCCAGCACAATAACACTTTCTTTGAATGTTATGAAGTGCTTCTAACAATGTGTTTTAGAGACAGGAGAGATAAAGGAAAAATTCTTCCACAAAATTATTTTAGGATGTTTGCCCAGTTTGGGGTGACAGCTTCCTTCTCTAGTAATTTCCCATGCTCCACTGTCAATTGTTCAGAACAGTAGCTAAACTTCGGTAATATTGTTTCATGCACTTGGGAAGCTCTAGGGAAAATAGAAGGAAAAAACCTTTTTCATCCTAAATCTACATAACATACAGTATATTTAGGAACTGTAAATGTATCTAGAACCAAGGTAAAAAGGTAAAGGTTCCCCCCGCACATTTGTGCAGTTGTGTCTGACTCTAGGGGCCGGTGTTCATCTCCATTTGTTAGCCGAAGAGCCAGCGTTGTCCGAAGACGCTTCCATGGTCATGTGGCCAGCATGACGCACGTAGAACGCTGTTACCTACCCACCAAAGTAGTACCTATTCATCTACTTGCATTTGCATGCTTTTGAATTGCTAGGTTGGCAAGAGCTGGGACTAGTGTGGGAGCTCACTTCGTCACGCGGGGGCTAGTGATTCGAACCTCCGAACTTGCAATCTTCTGATCCACAAGCCTGGCGTCTTACCCGCTGAGCCACCATGCCCCTAGAACCAAGGTAGCAAACTTTTAATTCTCCTTGGGAGTGAAAGTGTATATTAAAATTATCCTTTTTTCTTTCTGATCATATAGTCATATGTCTATGAAGGTTCTCAGTCATCCAGGTGGAATTGTCTGTAGCGTGAATCATGTCAACTGGATTTCTATTTTCTCAGTGGAAACGTTTCGCTCCTTATCCAAGGAGCTTCTTCAGTCTGAGCAAAGTTAGTAAGGGAATCCTTAAATATGTTTCTAGGTGGCTGTGTGACCTTGCACCTGGGGCTAGGTCATGGTTATTTTGAGATGTTATTTCTAAGTCCCTTTATCATCTAAAGGAGGATCGTTAAGATTACCATGCTGCTGTTGAGCTTGCGAAATGGTCTTAATATTCCTAGGCACAGAAGACAAAGCAGGAAGGAAAATAGGGGAAAGATTGTGCCTGAGGCCCCCACCTCTATTCAAGGAAGGATTTTCCAAGTTGGCATAAATGGATTCCTTGACCCCTCTCTCAAACCACCTATCTTCTCTGTCTAAAATGTGAACATTAATGTCCTCAAATGAGTGTCCTTTTTCCTTTAGATGAAGATAAACTGCTGACTCTGGTCCTGTGGTGTTACTTCTCCTGTGTTGGGCCATCCTCCTGTACAAAGGTTGCTTGGTTTCTCCAATGTAGAGTTCAGAGCACTCCTCACTGCACTGGATTGCATAAACTACATTGCTTTTCTTGTGTTTTGGAGTTTGATCTTTGGGGTGTACAAGCCTCTGTCTCAGTGTGTTGGTGGGTTTGAAATATACAGGTAAATTCTTCAGACTGAAGAAGCTCCTTGGATAAGGAGCGAAACGTTTCCACTGAGAAAATAGAAATCCAGTTGACATGATTCAAGCTACAGACGATCAGTCACTTTCACACATTTGTTTTTAGGTGGTGAACCCACAGGAGTGTGTGTGCGTGTGTGTGTGTGTGTGTTTCTTGCAAGATCTGAGTCATACCAAGGCTTCTCCCTGCCAAAGTGAACATTAAAAGTTTATATTTTGGGTACCCTGTTGTGCTATAACCTCCATAGATCAATCTAACAAAATTGTATTTTAGGGGGGAAAAGCTAAGAAACCCAAAAGCCTAATTTGGAGGTGGGGTGGATAGAGAGAGATGGTATCTGGTGGAAACCTCTCTCCTGACAAAAAGACAGCTTATGGGAAAATCATGAACACTGCAGGTAGATCTGGCTATTTTGCCGTTGTACTTTTCTTTTCTTTTTTCAAAGTTTTTATTATTTTTTTACAACAAAGATAAAAAACTACAAAAAAAAAAACACTACAAACAAAAAAACATTAAAAGTGTAAAAACACAAAAGAAAAGACTTTTAGAAAGTTACGTACATACAGGTGACTTCAAGCTTTCAACAGCAAGAATATACAGCAATTTCCATAAATAAACCCTTCCTCTATATTAAACCATAATCACATTATTTCTATAAATCCCTCCATTAACACATATACAAATCTCTAATACAATTGCTCCTTCCCCTTACATTATTTATTTATACACACACACACACACACACACACACACACACATACACATATTTAAATTTCTACTTCAAACTTCCCTCCCTCTTAAAAAATAATCCATTTAATTTTTTTTCTTTCTACTACTATTCTATATACTTCTGTCTACACAATAGACATCAAATTATAGAAACAAATAAATTGTCTGCCTTTATAATAAACAGTCTTAACCCTATTAGATCTAAAAAACATATAAAGCATTATTATATCTTATCAATATCCTTTAAGTTTTACAAATCTATAACCCTATAAATCCTAATCCAAACCATAAGAAAAAAAAAGAAAAAAAATCATATTAGTCTCATTATCAATCCAATTAAAAATTCTTAATTTTTTACCCCTCCTCAAAATATACCAGGGCATTTAAATATTTCACCATTACACCAACAGCATTTTTTTACAAAGATCTGACAGCTCAATAGCCCCCAAAAATACAAACTTTCCAGCGAAAGAGAAAAAAAATTCCCACATAACATACTCTTCTTTCCCATAACATTGATTGAAATTGTCATAACATTTCCCCCGCTTGGCAGTTCCTTGTGCAGTCCTAAGGTTAAACAATCGTTTTAATCCCATAAACACCAATCCAGAGTTTTCAGCTGAGAGTATTCCATTCTCCCCCACAACAGTAAAAACCCCATCTTTTCCAACGTCGTCGTCTTCTTCTATCATAGTATTTTCATATAGTTGTTTCATTTTACCTAGAATCTCATCTCGAATGTCCCAGTCTGTATAGTAATTGGATAACCCTTTGAAAAAATATCTTCTTGCTGACAACGTAATTCTCTGAGACCTTTAAAATATTCCATTGTTCAAACAGTAAGTTATAGCACACCCTAAAAAGTTAACTCACAAAAATAGAGGTTAATGAATTAATCCAAAATTAACCAAAGAAAATATACTAGCAGACAATTTGGAAAAAAGTAAACAGAAAGCCTAAAGTTTAGAATAAGAAATGTGTAGAAAGAACACTCCAACCTTGAAATTCAGCAACAAAGATAACAACGGAAAGGCAATGTTACAGCTCTCAATATAACCCAGATGGGGGGAAAAAAGCCAAAACTTTTTTTTTTATAATTAAAAATCTCCAAAAAATAACTATAATCACCAAGAGATTCTGCTTTTTCTTACTGTAAAAAGCTTCTCTTAAGATACAAAACTTAAAAAAATAAATTGAGTGTTTAAGATATGGGAAGGCATGACTTATTTCCCCTTTTAGGAGTTGCATACGTGGCTTAGAAAAAGATTAAATCCCAGCCTCCCAGTGTAGTCTTACCGCTCGGTCGCAGACGCTGTCTACGATCTCCTGGCTACAACTCACCGTCTGGAGGACAAATGGGTCAATTCTCAGCATTTTCCTTAATCCGGAAAAACACTTGGGGCTACAGAAAAACCTGCCTGCACCCAAAAAGAAAACTACCACGCTGCCAGCTCTGCCCATGGAGCTTACAGGCAAAGTTGTTCAGTCGGCCATTTCCCACAGGAAGTCTCTTGCCTTTGTACTTTTCAAAGTCCTGATTCTGATGCACCAACAGCTATTTGTTTTTAAAAATTCAGCAAAAGCCCACCTTTAAAAAAAATACAATTAACTAATTTTATGGACCTGTGTTTCAGCAAATATGTATCTGCATTTTAATGTTATTTTAATTTTCAGTGTTCTGCTATTTTATTGCTGGTTTAATAATGTGGGATTTTTTCATTGTGTTACTGCTGTACTTTACTACTGCAGATGCATGCAGCCTTATTGAGAATAAATATTTAGGATCTGCATATGTCTTAGATGTAGCCCAAAATATACACTAAAGTAAGAAGTTTCACTGGTATTTGGACATTCTCCAAAACTAAATAAATATTTCTCAAAATGAGACAAAGAAAGGAGATTTATTCCAAAGCTGCAAGTGTTTTGGTACTTCATAGGATACTGGAGCAACTTCCTAAGTATAAATCAGAACTGCTCTGAAGCTTTGTATGAAGAGTCTGACAGCTATCTTTATATGCTGGTTCAGAGCCTTTATTTCCTCCCTATACAAATCTGAAAAAAAGTGGAAAGTAAACTTTATACAATCTTAAAAATAGCTGGAGACAGGGGATCTTCTCTAAATGTAAAAAAAGAAAAAGAAATGGCAGTACCACTATAACTCAAAATCAGTTTCTATATTCCATCCAAGTAAATCTATAAAACAAAATAAGAGAAAATATTAGTAGTAACCCTAAAAGCAGTTATAGCAATAAAAACAATGATGATGATGATGATGATGATGATGATGATGATGAATGCTACACAATGAAGACCAGCAATTGGTACAACACATGTTACACCTCTGGTTCATTAGCTGCATTGGTTACCAGTCTGTTTCTGGGTCCATTTCAAGGTGCTGGTGTTGACCTTAAAGCCCTTCATGGTAAGGGAATGGGTTATTTGAGGGACCGCCTCTCCCTGATTTTATCTGCCCATCCCACTAGATCCAGCAGAGTGGATATGTTATGGCTTCCGTCGTCTAGGGAGCTACATTTGGCAGGCCCCAGGCAACGAGCCTTTTCTACTGTGGTGCCTGCACTGTGGAACCTTCTCCCCCCAGAAACAAGGTTGGCCTCATCATGCCTGAGCTTTCAAACGTCCCTCAAGACCTGGCTATGCCCAGGGTGATCTAATGAGGTGTTTCCATTAAAAACATCCCTTCACCTATACTTTTCTTTTCTGTTTTAGTTCTGCTTTTATAGATTATTATTATTATTATTATTATTATTATTATTATTATTTTTAATGGTTTTTAGGTAATGATCATTTATACACTACTGTTTTGTTGCATTGTTGTACACTGCCCAGAGTCACTTTCATGAGATGGGCGGCCATATAAATTTGATAAATAAATAAATAAGGACAAGGACCAAGACCCAGAAACATTGAGAAACAAAGCTGATATATCACTACCCCAAAATGTAACAGTTATAATATCATCAATAGTTGCTTCAGCCAAGTTTTGGTAGTCCTAAGATACTGTAGCAATTAACTGAATCTGACCATAAACTAGCTTTCTATTGACTTTCTTCTTGCTAACTTTTTGATGCCATCCTTTCCAATGTCTCTTAAAAGATCACCACATAATCATTCTCAAAAGGCTACTAGTGAATCCCATTAATTATCAACATCCAAGATTTGTTCTATAATTTCATTTTTTGAATATAGCATACTGATTTATTCTTGTATTTTCCTCTTTTAAAGATGTTGCAGTACATTACAAATCACGGATATCCCTTAAATAGTCAGTATTGAGACACTGAAAGCAGATCTCCAGTAAAGTTTATTTACTTTTCCAGTAAATGGTCCTACAGTATATTGACAAAGGCAGCAATGGAACATTTTAACACAGGGTGCTTTCAAACAGATGTGACACCATAGAAAATAATGTTTATGTTACATAAGATGCAACCCCATGAACGCTTCAGTAGCATGTTGCACCTAGAAAGAAGGGCATCCTAAATTCTTTGTCTTAATGCTGACCTAGTAGAAAAAGCTTAGAACTTAGTTTTGCACTATCACAGTTGTCATTAAAGACAATCATTGAATTTCAGCAACATTGAGGATATATTGAAGAATTTAATTTCTTTGTGAAGCATGTCATCTTGGAATAAGAATAGTATGAGTCAAGAACATTTCATGAATGTACCTGGAATCCCATGCTGGAAGACTGCCTCACGTGCTAGAAGTCTTCAGAGTAAAACCTTTGGCCAGTGTAACAAATGCCAACCAGTGAGAAGTTTGAGCATCTCAGGTAGCATCCAAAAATGGACCAGTAACAGCTAAAGGCACTCTCTAACCAGGGATAAGCAGTTAACCTCTGTTGATTGGAACATTTTCAGTGGACTCCATCAGCCACAGTGTTGGTGAATTCTTATTCCTTCTGAAAATTATTCAGCTAGCAGCTAAGATTCTTTCCTAGGATAGGATTTGGGATGGATTTTAAACTACCTACAGCAGCCATAAATTCAGTTGAGAAGGAGCTGAAAAAAAAAGGTACATTACTATGACTGAATTATTACTTGGAATGAAACTTCTTGAAACTACCATTTTTATATTTGACTAATTTTGAAAGAACTAATCCTTACTTCTTGTTCCAACCTCCTGAATGTTAATATTTCTTTAGCCCAGACATACAGTATATTAGATTCTGGAGACTTCATTGTTTCAAAAATTATTTATTAAGAACATATACTGTATTTGTTGTTCTTAGTAATATATATCATAGCCTATGAAATAAAATTGTTTTGATCATCTCTTTTACTGAACATCAAGCCTTAAAACTCTTGAAGAACAATTCTTGAACAGACACAAAAAAGAATTATGCAGTAATTGATTAAAACTGATACTTTTGAATAGTATATAAATGTCCAGGAAAACTCTCAGTGAATCACTTGTCCATCTGGATTTCTGCCTATGTCCTGACTTTCCTTTGGGAAACTAGGCCCAGAGATGCTGCCTAGGGAACAGTGAGATAAGAGACAGCATAGTCTGCAGCTGGTTAGTGGGTGGGGCAAGAGGCTCAGAAGAGACCCTTCCTAATTTCTTGGGTTAAAGGAGACAGCGGGAGAACTGTACTTTGAGACTTGCAAGATTCTGTCAATGTAGCCTTACAATAAAGTAGAATTAGCTCATCTGGTCATGTTTCCTGTCTGGTCTACCTGGTAAGGCTGACATTTCCTGATACCATTTGCTTGTTTAATTTTGTTGTTTCTCTTTGAACTTTCTGCTGTTCCTTCTTCCTTGAGTATCTGGTGCTTTTTTTAAATTCCATGGAATGCATTTGGCTATTTGCTTTAGTGGTGCAGAGATAATATAATTTTAAAATGTTACAGTAAATGAAGAGTGTTGCTGAGTACCCACCTTCCTGACAGTCAGGAGGAATATGGTTGTGAAAATACATTATTACTATTCCATGTGGTACTTTTGGTGTTAGTGCCATCACTTAATGCATTTGCTTTTCAAAACAAAAGAAAGGAGAAACTTCAGTATAGAGAAGTAAGTGCTAATTCAGATGCATCTAAAAACTAAATGGCTCCCAATGGTAGAAAAACATGTTTTATCTGTACTTTGCTGTATAAACTGAAGGATCTAGAGAGAAATACCACCTGACTATGTAGAAGTTAAATTCTAAATGCACTGGTACCTGAATATAGAGAAAAAAAGGTGTGCTGACAGCAACAGGGAAAAGCTTTTCATGAACTTTAGTGCTATATTACAAAACTGTCAGTCATTGGAGTCATGCCAGTAAAATAAATGAAAAAATGAATAGAGCTATTTTAGTAACTTCATTTGAATAAATCTGTCCTCTTCAGATTTTTTTTCTTGTAAGATTCCAAGCAGGAAATGAAGAAGGTGGAGTCTGTTTCCAACATTAGGAGACCTTGATGGTCACTTAATTAAAAATAAATTTCCAAATACAGCCATGACATGCTCTTAACTATTCAAATAATAGTAATAACAATAATATAATATAATTTATGCTTGGTCACATCAGAACAGGCATATACAGTGCCCTGGTGCAAGTACTGATGGCATTTTCCTCACCTTTGAGAAAGGGCCACACTACAGAGGATTAGGAAAAAAGGTTTCTGACTCAAATTCCAGGAGTTGGAGAGCAGCACAGGCCCTAGTCAATTTAAGTATTAGTTATAGATACTGCTTATGCCATCATTTCATGAAGAAAAAGGTAAAGGTACCCCCCGCACATTTGTGCAGTCGTGTCCGACTCTAGGGGCCGGTGCTCATCTCCGTTTCTTAGCCGAAGAGCCAGCGTTGTCCAAAGACGCTTCCACGGTCATGTGGCCGCATGACATGCGCGGAACGCTGTTACCTACCCACCGAAGTGGTACCTATTCATCTACTTGCATTTGCATGCTTTCGAATTGCTAGGTTGGCAAGAGCTGGGGCGACTGCGGGAGCTCACTCCGCACGCAGGGCAAGGGATTCGAACCTCCGAACTTGTGATCTTCCGATCGACAAGCCTGGCGTCTTACCCACTGAGCCACCACGCCCCTCATGAAGAAAAATCATCCTATAATTCACAGCCAAGCTGAGAAATTGCCACCTCCAGAATCCAAAATATATTACCTAAGCAGAAGCATACATTGAACACATCTAGCTAACAGCCTCTACTAAAAAGGCTCCCAATGTTGTTTAGATGTAAGGATCAATATGAATCTGTATTTTAATAATGGGGACCATTTAATCACAATTAGTAGAATGAGTTATTTCAATGAATGTGGCCAGATGCCATTGGGATTTTATAAATGAATTGTTCTCTATAGAATGAGATGTGTCATTTAGATCCAGGCAGAAATGGATCATCTTTTTTCTTCAGGACATGACATAAATTCCTAAAACCAGGCTTACAAAAGGCCAAGCCAAACATGATGCCAAATGAATTGATGGAGAGTGGTTTTCAATATCACTATTATTTATTATTTTAAAATAACATCTGCCTATGTTGCTTAGGGAAGCAGAGTTTAATATTTTTCCATATGCTGTGACCTTACTGAAACGTTTCATCCTCTAATGGCACAGTAAACTAATGTTTTTAATCTGGATCTTAGAAGGGAAAAAAGAATTAACCATCCTTCTCTGTCAGCTATGGTTGAAAGCTGTAATATATTTCAATTGATTCTAGTGAAAAATTTAAGAATAGCTATTAAACAATTCTAAACAAATATGTCAAATAATGAATAATCTCATTGTCTTCATATTATTGCATATACAATCTTCTATTCCCATTTTGCATATAAAGACACTGAGAATGCATGAAGATATTCACTCCTATGGGGAAACTGAGTAGAAACTCAGCTATACCAAAGGGGACCACATTATATTATAACAAGCACTTTGTCTCTATTGCCTAGTTCAAACTTTCCCTTTTCCATGAGTTAGTTAAATTAACATAATCAGAAATGGCCCTGTCATTCAGAAGTGTGAGTCAGTTGTCTCAGGCAGCAAATACTGAGTTACAGGAAGTAATTTCAAAATGTTGGGGTTCATGGCTGTGTGTAGCATGGAGCCTGCTCTGCACCTGCTATTAGAGCAGTGCTTTCCAAACTGCCGCCATTGGTGACACACCAATGGCGGCAGCGGCAGTGGCGCAGCGGCGGTGGCGTTGGGGCGTGCACGTGCACGGCAGCGGCACGGGGGGCAAGCGGTGGCAGCGGCATGCACGGCAGTGGCGGTGGCGGCCTCGCTAAAACACGGAACCGCTGATGACGCGCCGCTGCCACCACCGCCGCACGCACCCCAGCACCGCCGCTTCACGACACACTAAATTGTGTGTTGCGACACACTAAAGTGTTGCGACACACAGTTTGGAAAGCTATGTATTAGAGGCAGATAAGTTGGTGCTTGTAGATTTTTTGAAGTACAGCTCTCACTGTTCTTTGTCATTGATCATGGAGACTGGGGCTGATGGAAATTGGAGTACAATTTTTCTGCGAGACATCAGATCGTCTAACTCTCAGGTGTGATGTACAGAGATAAGATTCACCATCCAATCCAATGATGTTTTCTGTTTAGAATAAGTAAGACACTACCTTGTCCTTCCTTCAGGCGAGAATATTTTTTTAGATTGGGTCTGAGAATTCTAGACAAGAATGAAAACAAAGCTCAATACTTGTCAGTGCTACTGTGCAGCTTTCCTATACAGCCCAACTTAAATGGCTGGAGTTTTTTGTAAGCTGTACTCCTCAGTACATTTTACCTGATGGTCACAGACATATTTTAATTAAATAAAATTTAAATAATAAAAAGTATTGTTAAAAAGAGAATAATTCTGCTTTTCAAAATAGTTCTCACTGAAACAGTGAAATAGTTCTCCCTTTAATGCTAGGCATTAAATGGCTCCTCTGTATCTGGGAATTTACCATCTTTAGCTCTGGATGGGGTTGCACTGCCCCAAAGAGACCCGGTGCAGAATCTGGGGGTCCTCCTGGACTCATGACTCCTGCTCAAAGAGCATGTGGCAGTCGTGGCCAGGAGGACCTTTACTCAACTTTGTGTTGTGCACCAGTTATGCCCTTTCCTGGATCGGGAAGCCCTTCGAACAGTCACTCATGCCCTAGTCATCTCCCATATAGACTATTGCAATGCGCTCTACATGGGGCTACCCTTGAAGAATATCCGGAAGCTACAGCTGGTTCAGAATGCGGCTGCATGGGCAATTTTAGGTGCCCCAAGATCGGCACATGTAACACCTTTGCTACAAGAGCTGCACTGGGTACCAGTTTGCTTCCAGATCCAATTCAAGGTGTTGGTTATTATCTTTAAAGCCCTACATGGCATGGGTCCAGGTTACCTGAGGGACCATCTCATCCCTATTTCATCAACCCATCCCACCCGGTCATGCAGAGAGGGCATGTTATGGACCCAATCTACAAAAGAATGCTGTTTGGTGGGGCCCAGGAAGCGGGCCTTCTCTGCAGTGGCTCCCGCCCTTTGGAACACTCTTCCCCCAGAGGTGAGGCAAGCCCCCTCTCTCCTGACCTTCCAGAAAAAAATGAAGACCTGGCTTTGCCATCTCACTTGGGGCAGGAAAGGGAATAGTCATTCTTGGGGATGGCTGTTGAACTGATTTAGAACTTTTACTGCCATCTGGATTCTATTTTATATTTATAGTTTGTATTTATATTTATATTTTATGTATTAATTGTAGTTTTATTGTATTTTAATTTTTTAGTTTTATTGTAAACCACCCAGAGTCCCTCTTTTGGGGGGAGATGGGCGGTGGCAAAAAATGATAAATAAATACAATAAATTATTATTATTATTATTATTATTATTATTATTATTATTATTATTATTCTGAATCAATTCACTGAAAGATGAAAGCCTCTTCATTGAAGATTTTGGACTGTAATCTATCACACCGGTCCAGTGCTGAGAGACAGAGAGTAACTGGTCCAAGGTTTGCTAGCCTGCTTCCATGCCTAGTCTTTCTCTCCACTCCTAGTCCAGCACCTTAATCACCACCCCAACTCCATGTATGCATGTGTGTGCATACACAAACACACACACAAAAGACATTTAGAAAGAGGGTTGTCTGCCTTTTTCACATCATTTATAATGTTCTAGCAACATTCAAGAATTTATAATATAGGATTCCATTTTAAATTACAAGCTACAACTATCCATCAGAACATAACCACTATGATAGTCTGTGACACTGCATAATTTTTGCCCCGAGGTGGTGAAGAGAAAGCAACAAGCCTCTTTGCATCCATTATTCAATTCTTCACTTCTTAAGAGTCACTCAAAAAGCATATTCAAATCTGCAGTTCCTTAATGGCTGATGAAGTGAATACTAATTCATTTTTTACTTCTGATTTTATTTCCCGTTCAAATCTTAGTTTTTAATTAACAAAGCTATGCATTTTTCATATATATGGTCAAAGATGAATATAGGACAGAGGTTTTTTTTAAATTGAAATAATTTTTAAAATGTATTGTAAAAATTTTTCATACCACCCAGCTCATTTGAGATTGTGTATAATAATAAAATTAAAAATACAGAAATCAATCATTTCATACCAACTCAGCAATAAATATGAACACCAGATTTCACTTGGAGAAGACAGGCACTGGAGTATTTTGGAGCCAAAGCATGTATGGCTATATAGATCAAATACAGCACCTTGACTCAGAGACCTATTGATAACCAATGAAGCAAACCATGGGTTTCCACAGAGTGGGAAAGGGGAGAGGGTATGAAAAAACATATATGCAGTGTTTCAATGCAAACTATATCCTTTACATATCTGGGTATGATGTCATGATACAAGTACGAACAGCAGAGCTTGTATCATAATGTCACAAAGCATGATTTGTCCAACTAGCATCACACTCATTAATTTGCTATTATTCTGTAAACTTAGCACAGCAACCCCTGAATAACTGAAAATGTATACTTTCTTATAGTTATAGCTTTAGGTTATGATATAAGATATGTATAACTGATTGTTTTTTTGGAGTAGTTTGTTTTATTTATATATTCATTACACTTATATACTCATTATATAATCATTTCAATTCTCATGAGTACTTCAAGGCAAATAAAAATTATAAAAAATTATAATGAGCTAACCATATTGCTCATCAAGATTATTTTCCTGATTTTTTTTCAATAGTTCCCATTCAATTTGATCGGTGAACATTATGGTTAGATTTCTGATCCTGGATTTCAAAAACAAACAGTGAAATTCTCATTGAGGGGAGTTTTTGTGCTTACAGTACCTGAATTATAATCTGCATCAGTGACCTTTTATTTATTTGTTGTTTATACTATGTACTAAAGTCACTCCATAAGACTACAGTTTCCTTGACTTTCCATACATCAACAAAATACCCAAGAAAGTAATCATAAAGGAATCCCACATGTGGGTCTTCTTCAGATAAGGTAGCAGGAACAACCAGTGAATGTTCGGTTAAAAGTAACTACAATACCAAGCTCTCTGCTGACTTGCAGCTATAACTTAAGTTGGTTCTATCAAAGGAAACTGTAAAACATCCCGAGACTCAGGTAGAAAAATAAGCCTCTTTCACTTCCAATAAGTAGGACAGATTTCCACACAGTGAAGTTTAATAAATACATAGACAAATCAAGATGAACATACAACATATGCTCTGAAGCTGATTTACAAATGCCAGTTGACTGATGATATGGATGTGGGTTTTAAATCACCCATAAGAGTAAGGTAATAAATGGATAGCAATTCACAGTGGTTTGAAAAGTCAAATAATTAGATTAAAATAAACATGAAGAAATACTCATGTAATGACAGCACTACATTATATCATAATAGGTTTTACCGGCCAAGTGGCCTCATGGCTTGAAAGCTTTCTCTAAAATCTAATTTAAAAATGTCCTTCCCTTCGGTAAATCAGAACTTTTGCTGATCACAGATGTTCATCAATTGATCCTGTAATAACATTTTCCATTTGTAATAACATTTTCCATTTTTGCTAGAATATCACATTATTGACTCATGCTTAGCTTGTCATCCATTCTAATTCCCCGTTCTCTGCAACAATCCTATAGTCTAGCAGATTAATTATCCTTAAAGTATTTTTAGTAAATGCAGTTTGCTTCACATTTCTAATTAATCTTAATGGAAGTTGCTTGCTTGAGGCACAATATTAGCTCTTTAATATTAATTCAGAATGCCATTTCTGACAATATATTTTGTCCAGAGCTTTTAAGTAAGGACCACAGAGTGCATTATTAACATTCCCCAATGATATTTGCACGGGATTCTTTGTTATCAGGCTTTTTTACTCAATAAGAAATAAGTATTAACACATGCTCATAGAATCACATGACACAAATATCTCATTTAATACATTTCTCGTTAAAGTTTGCGCTCAACCCCTGGGATCTAGATGCTTATTTTCCCTGAGAAATGATTGATTTGCTCTTGAGTTTATGAGAAATCCTGAGACTCTGGGGGCTATTCTGTTGACAGTTAATGTGGCTATGAATGGATTAAAATAAAGTATGATAGTATTTCTTTCTATAAGCTCTGAGAAGCAGACATACTGATTTTTTTTCTTCCCAGAAAACTCTGATAGAATTAAATACCTAACTTAAAAGTGGATTATTATTAAGTATAATTCCATGTGAAACTTAGCAATGATTGACATAGTTTATGGTTTGATAAGATTAAAAAAAATCTCCAGAGATAATCACTCATAATGAATCATTTATTATGTATATTTCTTAATTCTAACAGAGTTAAGGATGACTGAGCATGAAAGCCAGGGCAGAGCTTTCAACATCCCATAAATAGTTCTTGCAGATATTTATATGTGTCCTGATGAATTAACATTGGGAAAAATAGAAAGAAATCAAGGACATATTGCTCCTAAGTTAACTATTCGCTGAAAGGATTTTCCAGCTGCATATCAGATATGCAGAGAAAGCTGTCTTTGAAAAAGGAGGGGAAAATGAGGGGGAAGTCATTGTCAATATGCAGAATTCCAAGTGAAACATTGTATATGGAGGAGCATCTGGCTGGCCCTAAATGCCTCTTCTTTTCTTGGAATTTTCATGGTTCTCCTTAGAAAATATTATTTACTTCACCTATACTTGCCTCATTCAGACTGCCCTTTCTTTTTGTGCCACATATGAGCCTGTATTGATCCATATAAATACTAGTAGTGATTGGTATTGAGAAAGAACAGGCTTTCATCATTAACTCGCTCTTCCCCAAATGTGCTTATTGAACTCAGGTACTGGATGCTTCTTGAAAGACCTGTGAAGTCTACTACAAACATCAGGAATTTCTCCATTCCACCAAAATCTCCTCAAGAAAGCCTTGTTCTTTCCCCAAACATATCATCCCATCCATTTTCTTTAGCACATGATTCCCTCCTTCAGGCTGATCCCCCCAACCAGCTACCTCCCAGAAAAAGGGAAATACTCTGAGATACTTTCTCCCCCCCTGCAAGGCTTAAAATAGCTGGCAACTGTAGAGGTTATTTTAAATTCTAACTGCCAGCAAAAGAAGGAGGAGGAGGAGGAGGAGGAGGAGGAGGAGGAGGAGGAGGAGGAGGAGGAGGAGGAGTTTCTTTTTTGGATATGGAAGAGAATCCAGTTATCTGTCATACTTAAAACAGAATGAAGACCCTTCTGAAAACTTAACTCTCAAGTCTAGTTTCTTCTTGATTAATCTTTTCCTACATTTCTGGCATCCTGATAAGTCAGCCTCTAATTTATACATGTGATTGATATAATACTTATGTATCTTTATTTAATATGTTTTACTGTTCTTTCCCTGCCTATTTCATACTGTGCCCTCAAAACTGGAATTGTCTCTTTTTTTATGCTTATAGTACCACAGTCATTGTGACAATAAATAGTATCTCGATTATCATTATTGTTCTTCTTAGCTCTTAGGAAGAATCCACCTGAGTTCTGTTAAGCTCGACACAAACAAAATACAAATGGGATCTTTCCTCTATGAATGCAATATTTTGCATCAATCCTTTGTGTGATATCTTTTTTCCCCAAAGCTGGCAAGAATACAATAAATGAATGCTTCTGAGTGGCAGGCATTATATACAACATGTAAGATTGCACAGTCCTTGCTTTCATAAAACACTGCATTCTTGTTGTAGATTATTTGGAGGCTTGCAAAAAAATGTCCTAATGTCCTTGGTGCTAGAAAGTACCACATTATGAAGCACACATTTCATTACATTTTGGCTAGCACAGCTTTGGAACTAACCTTGGGACTCAGCAACCTTCCTGTTAATATTCTTGGCCCAATGAAAAGTATATATTTTCCCAAGTCTTTGAAATATTTTTATCCAGTTTTAGCATAGATTCCTCCATTCATGGGAAAGATCATGGGATCGCCCGTGTGTACTCTGAACAGCTGCTACTCATGATTTAAACTGCAGGAACTGGGGGTTTTATGATCAGAGTGGCTGGGAATCAAAGGATCCCATCTATGCCCACAACCGTAATGTAGCCTATCTATATACTACTAAAACTCTCCTGTCTGTTTGTAACATTCAATTGGCTGAAATGGTGCATCATAGGCAACAATTTTTGAAGCAAGGTACCTCAAAAGGTCTAACTTAAAGAATATGTCCAAAATCCAGGACCCATGACTCCCATGGAATTGAAATTTCAAGGATCTTCAAACCAGCACTGTTCACAAAGTTGTGGCTGCTGCAGCGTCACCACAGTTAGCTGTGGTCAGGTGACTGTGATTTCCATATACACTTCCCAGAATCCTGTAGGTTGTGTGGGAAGGGAGGGGAAGATGGGAGAGGCATATCCCCACCCTCATTCCCGCTTCCCTCTGGCCCCTGTGCCCAATCAGCTGGTGGCAAGGCCCAATGGGCAAGTGGCAATTCGCTGATTTGGAACCAAGGCCGAAACTTTAAATCTCTTAATGGTGGTGGGCAGTGAGGGAAGGACGAGGGAGCGACTCAGATGCCTGCTAGTGAGGTAGGGCTGGCTGGGGGACATTGGCAGTTGATGGGTAAGCCCTCTTCCTCCCTGGAGGGAGGAGGCCCTTGGGGACATGCCAGGATGGGGAGCAGGGGTGCAGTTTTCCTCATGGTCTATGGTTCCATTTGTTCCCCATCCCTCCAGCAAAGTGGCAAGCAGTTCCGTGCATCAGCCAAGGAGGAGGAGGCTTCACTGGGGTTGTGCTGAGGGTTGTGAGGGGAGGGGAAACAGCACCAGCTTATATTAGGATAATCCAATGGCTCATGGGTTGTCTACTATGGACATAAAGCTCAGCTGAGCCTCATTTCTTAATCATGTCTGGAATTACTTTTTGATTGCAGTGTTGTCTTTGGAAAGTTTGAAATGGACTAGGGGTCTAAATGGACTTGAAATGGGATTTTGAAATTAACTGAATGAATCCTTCCCATGGCAAAATGTCTCATGTTTTGAATTCCAAAAAAAAACCAACAGCAACAACATGATAGGATGGGATTTTGAAGGTTGGACACTAGAGAGAGCTAAAAGGAAGTAAAGTTTACAATTAAAGGAGAACACATATTTGACTTGTTAACACAGAATGGGGCAAAATAGTTTAAGATTGAATGCATTGAAGGATATATGTGAACAATGGACTCAAAAGTTAACTTTAAGAATGTCTGCAACTATAGATAGACTCTGTGTGGATGATGTTATGGAAGAGGAACAAATTCTATTGGATAAGACTAGAATAGATTTTAACATGGATGTAAAAATGACAGGCTACAAGAATGACCTGAAAAAAGATGAAACACTGGATATAAAAATGAAACTGGCTGGTGTCTTAATAATTAAAAGGGACATACCAATAATCAACCAAGAGAGTCACTTGGATAATTTTCCTATATTGGATTTACAAAAGTGACCTGTTACAGTTTTGAAAGACTTGGTGAGAAGGGACAAAGAAAAAGAAAAGAAAAGAAATTAAGTTCTAGGACATTATTTCTAAATATCCTGGATGTATTGGAATATTTGGAACAACATAATGAAAAACAAGCTGCCTTGATATTCATAGACACTGAAAAAGCCTTTGACAATTTAAATTGGTCTTTTACGTTTAAAGTATTGGAGACTATGAACTTTGAAGGAAATTTTAATAAGTGGATTAAATCAATATATACTCCCCAATTTGCAAAAAAAATTGTTAATGGAGAATTTAGTAAACCATGTGAAATACAAAAGGGTACAAGACAAGGTTGTCCCTTATCTCCACTTTTGTTTATATTGGTTTTAGAGGTCTTGCTTAGAGATATTAGACAAGATGATGGTATTCATGGTATTAGAGTTAAAAAAGAAGTTTATAAATTAAGAGCCTTTGCTGACGACCTAGTCATTACCTTAGAGAACCCACTGGATGGGATTGAAATATTGATGCAGAAATTGAAGGACTTTGGGTTGTTAGCAGGATTTAAAGTGAATTTACAGAAAACAAAAGTTTTGACTAAGAATATGGATTTCCATCAACAGAAGAAACTGAGAGAAATGATGGGATATTCAATGGAGGATAAAGTAAAATATTTCGGAGTATATCTAACATCCAAAAATGTTAAATTGTTTAAGAATAATTATATTCCACTGTGGACAGATATTAAAAAAGACCCAGATCGATGGGAAAAATTGCAATTATCATTATTAGGTAGAATATCAGCGATTAAAATGAATATCTTGCCACGAATCCTATATCTTTTTCAAACATTACCTATATTAACATCAGAGGAACCTTTTAAACAATGGCAGCGGGATATTTCCAAGTTTATCTGGCAAGGAAAAAAACCAAGAATAAAATATAAAGTTTTGCAAGACTCAAAAGAAAGAGGTGGCTTAGGTCTTCCGGATTTGAAATTATACTATGCAGCTTGTTGTTTGGTATGGCTTAAAGAATGGATTGTTTTGAAAAATGAAAAATTATTGAATTTTGAGGGTCATGAATTAAGATTTGGATGGCATGGATATTTGTGGTATGACAAAGCTAAAGTTAATGTGGACTTTAAAAATCATTATATTAGAAGATTTTTGTTGAGGATTTGGAATAAATATAAGCCAAGCTTATGCTATAAGAGACCCTTATGGATTTCTACGCAAGAAGCATTTCATAGAACAGAAGTAAGAAATAAGGATAAGTGGCTGACTTATAAGGACTTTTAAAAAAGGAACAAGGGCATTATGTAACAAAATCAAAAGAAGAGCTTGCTCAAGAAGGATATACTTTTCAATGGCTTTCTTATATGCAACTTATAGAGAAATTTAAATTAGATAAAAAAATTGGAATTTGAACAAACTAAATCGGAGTTCGAGATACAATTATGTGAAACAGATGACCACTTAATTACTAAAATGTATAAATTTTTGTTAAAAGGAGAAATGGTGGAGGAACAAGTTAAAGACTGTATGATTCAATGGGCAAAAAATATTGGCCATAATATACAAATGCAACAATGGGAAGATATGTGGAATAAAGGATTAAAATTTACTTTGTGTTACAATTTGAAGGAAAACTTTTATAAGATGATCTATTGATGGTATATGACCCCACAAAAACTTGCTAAAATCTATGGGAATGTTTCCAACATATGTTGGAAATGTAAAAAACAAGAGGGGTCTTTTTACCATATGTGGTGGACATGTAAAGTGGCAAAGAAATTTTGGACTGAAATACACTCACTGATGCAAAACATATTACAAATACGAATTCCTTTTAAACCAGAAATATTTTTACTTGGATTATTAGATGTACCAATAGAAGAACATTTTATCAGAATTATACAGTATATGATTACAGCAGCAAGACTTCTTTATGCACAAAATTGGAAAAATTAAATTTTACCAATAATACAAGAATGGATGTTAAAATTAATGGATATGGCAGAAAATGATAAATTGACATGTTTACTAAAAGAAAATTCAAACCGTTACTATCTTAAAGAGTGGAAACCATTGATGGACTATTTGCAAAACGCAGGTGGAGCAAAGCTTGCATGGGGTTTTGATGATTAGATTATATATAAATAAAATATATTAGACAAGAAATGTATATGAATATTACATCAAAAGCTAGCATGTAAGAAAAATCCTTTTTTTTTATTCCTATGACCATAAATAGATCGGAAGTTGACCAATTTCTATATCTTTTTATATTTCTTTCTTTTGCTTTTCTACACTTTTTTCTTTCTCTCTTTGATTTGTATTTCTATTTCTATTTCTGTTTCGTCTCTAACTTTTAACTATGTATATTTTAAAATCTCAATAAAATTTATTAAAAAAAAAGTTCTAGGACATTATTTCAATGGATTAAAGATCAAGATTGTTAAAAGTAAATGGAAGGAATATAAAGTTGGTTTAGCCCAATCAAGGAACTATTAAGGAGAGAACAACACCTCCACCAACACAAGCAGGACAAGCCATGGTATATAAACAGAGAGCAAGTCCCACTCCCTTTTCACACTGAAGATGTTGCCTAGCCTGGCAATGAAACGGCTGCAAGAAAACCACAGGGCTCAGAGAGCACCAAGGACTCCAAAGTTGGTTTATTTGATCAAGGTTAAAATAGATGTTGTTATTTCTGGTAACCCTTAATGGACTTTTGCTGACTAGGACTGAATGATAAGGTTTTAAGGATTTATCTAGAGATAAGAGATGTGATATGGGATGAAGAGATTGTTTGTTATATCTTAAGAGAAAGTGATGGACTTCCAATGGGGACATGGCAGACTGAACAGCTGTGCCTGCAGGCTCAGTGGGTGGAGCTGACAATATGACAGTTTTTACGGGCTGTGATGATCCCTGTTCCAATGTTCCATAGCACTGTAACAGTGCGCATGCATGAAAGAGTTAACAGGGAGTGAGGCCGGACCCGCATTCCTGGATGAAGTGTCTGCCAGCCTGGTGGAGCAAGGTCACAGGAGTGTGTGAAGAAATGAAACTGGAGAAGATCTGTGGATGGCCTGATAATGGGGGAGGGGAATGTGGGGGATATTATCAAAGGAGAAAGCCTGCACTTTCTTCAGATGCAACTTTCTCTTGTATGCAGTAAATTAGTTTTCCAAGAATTTCCTTGTGAGACTCGTTTGTTGCTGCAGAGGTTCTGCAGTCATTACATGGGCTCAGGCAGGTTTTCCTGAAGCCCAGGGGTGTTTTCTGGAAAAAGGAAAACACCTGGAATCACCCCATCTGTCCTCCGGACGGCTGCTTGCAGCCAGAAGATCACAAACAGTGTTCGCGTTCGGCTGGTAAGAGCTAGCCTGGAGGCGGGGACATCACCATTTTCCAAGCCGTGCTGTAGCCTTAAAGGGACAATAAGACCATCCACACCATTTCTAAATTACCCAATTTATATTCTTTTAAGTACATGTACCCTAAGAGAGACTTTCTACAGCAAGGAGAAGCTGGCTCTCTTGGTGCTTATCATTATTTCTGGGATTACTTTTTTAAAAAAATTCTTTTTAAGTTTTAGACCTTGTTTTCCCTCCAAATATTAAGGAGGGTTGAGAGTAAATAATTGTATCCCTGTTATTATTTTTGTACTAAATTTGAAGATATTAGCATTTTGTTTATTTATTTATTTATTTATGTTTCAATTTATATACCGCTCCATCTCCCCGCAAGGGAACTCTGGGCGGTTTACAAAACACAAAAATTAAAATCCGACAATTAAAACAACCCAATAAAACACTCTAATATATTAAAATTAAATATAAAAATCCAAGATGCGGTGGTATGATGTTTGGATGTTTAAAAGGGCCCTATGGCACCAGCCATCCCCAAGAGGAACTGTTCCCCCCCTCCCCCCACGCAAGGCGGCAGAACCAGGTCTTTAAGTTCTTTCTGAAGGCTGGGAGCGATGAGGCCTGCCTCACCTCCGGGGGTAGCATATTCCAAAGGGTGGGCGCCGTTATCGAGAAGGCACGCCTCCTAGACCCCGTCAGGTGACATTCCTTTACGGACGGGATCCGTAGCATGCCCTCTCTGAATGACCGAGTGGGACGGTTCGACGTTATGGGGATGAGACGGTCCCTCAGGTAACCTGGCCCCATGCCATGTAGGGCTTTAAAGGTGATAACCAACACCTTGAATTGGACCCGGAAGCACACAGGCACCCAGTGCAGCTGTCGCAACAGAGGTGTCATATGCGCTGATCTAGGCGCACCAATAACTGCGCGAGCAGCCGCATTCTGGACCAATTGAAGCTTCCGGATACTCCTCAAGGGTAGCCCCATGTAGAGCGCGTTGCAATAGTCTATATGGGAGATGACCAGGGCATGAGTGACTGTACGGAGGGCTTCCTGATCCAGGAAAGGGCGTAACTGACGCACAACACGAAGTTGTGCAAAAGCCCTCCTGACACGGCTACCACCTGCTCTTCAAGCAGGAGCCGTGAGTCCAGAAGAACCCCCAAATTACGCACTTGGTCTGAATGGGGTAGTGCAACCCCATCCAGAACTAGAGATGACAACTTCCTGGATCCACGGGAGCCATCAATCCACAGCCACTCCGTCTTACCAGGGTTCAGTCGAAGCCTGTTGTTCCCCATCCAGACCCCCACAGCCTCCAGGCACTGAGAAAGGGTAGCCACTGCATCACTTATCTCACCAGGGATGGAAATATATAATTGAGTATCGTCTGCATATTGATGGTATCTCATCCCATGGTGACGGATGATCTCACCCAGCGGTTTCATGTAGATGTTAAATAGGAGAGGGGAATGAACCGAACCCTGCGGTACCCCACAGACGAGGGGGCGAGGGTCGGACCTTTCCTCTCCTATTACCACCGATTGGGAATGGCCCTGGAGGAAGGAGGTGAACCAACGCAGAACTACGCCTCCCACCCCCAACTCCCTGAGCCGTCCCAAAAGGATACCATGGTCGATGGTATCGAATGCCGCTGAGAGGTCAAGAAGAGCTAGGATGGATGCACTCCCTCCATCCCGCTCCCGCCAGAGATCATCTGTAAGCGCGACCAATGCAGTTTCCACCCCATATCCTGGCCTGAAACCCGACTGGAAGGGGTCCAGATAATCCATATCATCCAGGATCCTCTGGAGTTGCAACGCCACCGCTTTCTCAACCACCTTCCCTAAAAAGGGGAGGTGGGAGACAGGACGAAAATTGTCCAATATAGTAGGGTCCAGTGATGGTTTCTTGAGGAGGGGGTGCACCAAAGCCCCTTTAAAAGCAGCTGGGAACACCCCCTCCCCCAGAGATGCATTAACCATCACCTGGGCCCAACCACATGTCACCTCCCGGGCTGCCTGTACCAGCCAGGAAGGGCATGGGTCCAGATGACATGTGGTGGCCCTTACAACCCGAAGGATCCTGTCCACTTCCTTAGGTCCAACAGGATCGAACTGTTCCCAGATAACCGGGCAAAGACGTTCCCTCGGCATCTCCCCAGACTGTGCTACACGCTTAGAGTCCAACTTAGACCGAATCTGAGCGACTTTATCCTGCAGATGCTCAGAAAATTCTTCCGCACGGCCCTGTAGGTGGGTCACAGACTCCACCTTACCCAACAGAGATCTTGTTATCTTAAACAGGGTCGTCGGGCGGCATTCTGCGGACGCAATAAGAGCAGA
This sequence comes from Charina bottae, assembly GCA_023362775.1. Lineage (NCBI taxonomy): Eukaryota > Metazoa > Chordata > Lepidosauria > Squamata > Charinaidae > Charina > Charina bottae. The sequence goes on along the minus strand of JALMGJ010000004.1, from coordinate 94,204,760 downwards.
GAAATATTGACGTTTCGCCGCTCTTACCGCCACAAGGTAGGTCTTAACAGTGACTCTAGCTTGTGTTCGGTCAGATTCAGACCTTGTCTTTCTCCAGCGGCGCTCTAGGCGTCTCTTAACCCTCTTCAAGACCCTCAACTCCTCCGTATACCAAGGGGAGTATCGGGTCAAGTGTGGCAAGAGAGGCCGCATAGGCGCGATCCTGTCCAAGGCCCCGGCCGCCTCCCTATTCCAGGTTGCGGCCAGGACCTCCGCTGGAGCGTGCAGTAGATCCTGAGGTACAGCCCCCAGCTCCCTCTGAAACCCTATTGGGTCCATTAGTCGCCGGGGGCGGACCAATCGATTGGGTCCTGCCTCCCTGCGGAGTGGGGCGGCATAAGAGAATCTCAAGGTCACCAGGGCATGATCTGACCATGACAAAGGGGAAAGATGTAACTCTCCCCTCAGAGCATACTGCCACTGCTCCGACAAGAAAACTAAGTCCGGGGTGAGTCCACTGTCTCGAGTTGGGTCTCGAATAATCTGGAACAGGCCCATGGCTGCCATGGTAGTCATGAACTCCCGAGCTGCCTCCGAGGCACGTCCCAGGGACGGCAGATTGAAATCCCCCAGAACCATAAGCCTAGGGAATTCCACCGCCAGCCCCGAGACGGCCTCCAGCAGCTCAGGCAGGGATGTTGCTACGCAGCAGGGAGGCTGGTACAGCAGCAACACTCCCAACTGTTCTCGAGAACCCAACTTGAAAAACAGGGTCTCACAACCAGCTACTTGCGGAGCAGTGCCCCTGAAGGCCACTAGAGACTCTCGAATTACAACCGCCACCCCTCCTCCCCTGCCCCTGAGTCTCGGCTGGTGCCACACTTGAAACCCGGCTGGGCATATTTCATTTTCCTACACATTGAATCGGCTGATTTGAACCTTCAGCTTTCTGCTTCTACTTTCCCTTGGGAACTGTCTGCATATCTCAATTTCACTTGTGTAAACACATTCCAGAACACTTTCATATTTTTGACTTTCGCTGGTTAAGATCCTAGGGGGCACCATAATCTACTGTGTGAGACATGGAGGATTTTAAACAGATTTTCTCTGACTCCCACCAAGATTTTAAACAGATTCTTTCTGACTCCTACCAAGCTTTTATGCAAGACATTCAGGACATTGTGGAAAATATGAGGTCTAAAATGTGTCATCTGGTTGGGGATGTCATGGATGAAACTGAGGATTTTAACAGTGACAGAAATATCTCTTCTAAGAGTGAGATCGGGATTTCTATTGAAATGCTGGATGAACATTGGATAGTCGAGTTGGAGAAATTTAAGGGAGAGAGCGAGTTGCAAGCCACAAGTGAAATTGATCTTCTGGTGGAATGCCAGGAAAAAGAAGGGGTTATTATGTATGGGAGGTTTCCTGAAGAGAAGTCGGGGTTTTTGAGGGGGGCAGTTGGGCTGTTTGATCTTCTTAAGAAAAAAGCTCTGTGTACACTGTGGGGATAGCTAAATGCTCTGGTTTATTTTGAAGAGGGATAAGGGTTAAAGAATATTTATCTGGATTGTTTTTAAGGTTTGGCTGATTTCATTTATCTTTAATGATTTGGATTAAGATTAATAAGGTATATTATAAAAATAGTATAGTATATTATAAAAATCCAAGATGGCAACCAGATGTCGAATGCCTCTCTAAGGTGGGAGATTCCAATATATTTTAGAGCCTTACCCCTCAGTTTTCCCTTGTTGGTCAAGGCTTGGGGGAGATTTTGAAGATCTTTTGCCCCCCATACCTGATATGTGAGTGGTGAGGTCGGAACCCCCTGGATAGAGCAGCAGGAAGCGGTGAGCCTGGTTGGGCCTCTGCGACGTGGCGCAGTAGATTCAAATTTCAATGATGCAGCAGCTCCTGTGTTGGAACCCACTTTTTTCCCAGAGTCTCCTTCTCCCCTGCTGGAGTCTCCCTGGATGAAGCGATGGGATGACAAACCTCAGCAGAACCACGCAGCAAAATTCGGTGGTGCAGCAGACCTTAACGATGTGGCAGCAATCCCTGGTGCAGCAAATCAGCCCCGTTAGCACAACGAGCCTCATGGTGGCAGGCCTGGGCAATACGGCAGCAAACCCTGGTGCGGTAGATCGGCCTTGGCAGCACGGTGGACTTTGGAGATGCGGCCGGTGGCGGGGCGAATCCCGGGGTGGTAGACTGGCCCCGGCAGCGCAGTAAATTTTGGTGGCATGACAAGCTTCGGCACAGCAGACTGGCCTCGGTGATGCTATGAGCCCGGGCAGCTCGGCAAGCCTTGCAGCAGCAGACCAGCTCGGCACTGTAAAAAACTGTGGTGGTGCAGTGGGCCCCAGAGCAGTAGGCCTCAGCCTTGGTGTTTTCTTAGACCCCTCGGACAGGTGGCATCCTGGGGGAGACTCCCTGAGGTCTCTGGCCACTATACCAACATTGGGGGGATTTCCTGGGGTTTTTTGGCCTTTTGCTTTTAAACCCCTGGAGCAGCTGGATGGCATGTGACATGGAGCCTGGAATTGAGGACTGGTCATCCCCTCTTAACCCTCACTACCCAACGGACATGGCAGGGGCTATTAGGGTCTCTCCAATGTGAATAGGCTACTCCCTCCCAGTGTGAGAAATGAGGGAATGAGTCTGGGTTTGAATGGTGTATGTTATGAACACTCACCTCCTGAGAGAAAGGGGGTGAGGGGCAGTGAATGTGGTATCCTCCTGCTGACCAGTGGGAGAGGCGGGGGGGCACAGTGAGTGGGTGGCTGATGGTTGGGCCCTGACAGTGTCGAGAGCGAGAGCTGGTGCACTGGGGGCCCACACCCCATGTGGTTGTTTGATTGTGTGCAACGTTGTGCGAGTGAATGGACGGATCCCTACTTCAAACCAGGGATTCCAGAAGTCCAGGACTTGGGGCAAATGGACTGGGAAACTCTGGGGGTTATAGGGCAGGGCATGTTATTGAGGTGGTGATGGGCCAGGGATGCTATGATGGGAGCCGGAGGGTGGGCCATCTTCAGGGAAGATGCCCCTGGTGTTCACTACCTTTGGCATCTTCCGACCCTTCGTGCTCAGACCTAGGTCCTGGACAGCAGACCTGTGGGGGCCCTGGTCTCCGGCTGCTGCTTCTTAATGCCAGGTCATTTAATAACAAGGCCCCCCTCATATGTGATTTGATAACAGAGGAGGGGGCAGACCTGGTGTGTATTACCGAAACCTGGCTGGTCCCAGAAGGAGGGGTTCCCCTTTCAGAGATGTGCCTGGCTGGGTTTCGAGTATGGCACCAGTTGAGATCCCAGGGCATGGAAGGAGGGGTGTCTATTGTCATCCGGGAATCTCTAGTGGCCTTCAGGGGCAATGCTCCACAAGTGGCCAGTTGTGAAACCCTGTTTTTCAAGTTGGGTGCTTGAGAGCACTTGGGAGTGTTGTTACTGTACCAGCCTCCCTGCTGGTACAGGGAGCAACCCTGTAGCAACCTCCCTGCCTGAGCTGTTGTAGGCCATCTCGGGGTTGGCTATGGAGTTTCCCAGACTTATGGTTCTGGGGGACTACAACTTTCCATCCCTGGAGCGTGCCTCGGAGGTGGCTCAGGAGTTCATGGCCACCATGGCATCCATGGGCCTGTCTCAGATTATTCGGGACCCGACTCAAGATAGTGGCCTGACACCGGATTTAGTTTTCTTGTCGGAGCAGTGGCAATGTGATCTGAGGGGAGAGTTACATCTATCCCCTTTGTAATGGTCAGATCAAGCCCTGGTGACCTTGAGTTTCTCCTATGCCACCCCCCTCCGCAGGGAGGCTGGACCCATTTGATTGGTCTGCCCCAGGCAACTGATGGACCCAGTAGGGTTTCAGAGGGAGCTAGGGGTTTTACCCGAGGATCTGCTGCATGGTCCAGTTCCTGGCTGCTGCCTGGAATAGGGAGATGGCCGGGACCTTGAACAGGATTGCACCTGTGCGACCTCTTTTGTCCCATCGAACCCAACACTCCCCATGGTTTACGGAGGAGCTAAGGGATCTGAAGAGGATTAAGAGACGTCTAGAGCACCACTGGAAGAAGACAAAGACCGAACCCGACCGAACACAAGCTAGAGATGCGGTTAAGGCCTACCTTGTGGTGGTAAGAGTGAGGAAAGGTCAACATTTCTCCGCTCTTATTGCATCCATAGAATGCCACCCGACAGCCCTGTTCAGGATCACCCAATCCCTATTGGGGAGAGGGGGTTCAGAAATCCATCTACAGGGCCATGTTCAGGAGTTTTCTGGGCATCTGCAGGATAAAATAAAAATCACTCGGATTCGCTCCAAGTTGGACTCCAAGCATGAGTCAGAGTCTGTGGAGATGCCTGGGGTACGTACTTACCCAGTTATCTGGGAAGAGCTTGATCCTGTTGGAAGTGGATAGGATACTCTAGACTGTAAATGCCACCACTTGCCTATGAGACCCAAACCCATGCCCCTCCAGGCTTGTGAAGGCAGCTTGGGAGGTGACATGTGGTTGGGTCCAGACAATGGTAAATACATCTTTCCAGCTGCCTTTAAGGAAGCCCTGGTGTGCCCCCTCCTCAAGAAAATGTCACTGGACCCCACTGTACTGGACAATTTTCATCCAGTCTCCCACCTCCTCTTTTTGGGGAAGGTGGTTGAGAAAGTGGTGGCATTGCAGCTCCAGAGGATTCTGGATGAAAGATTATCTAGACCCCTTCCATTCAGGTTTCAGGCCCAGATATGGGACAGAAACAGCATTGGTCACGCTTATGGATTATCTCTGGTGGGAGCAGATGGGGGCAGTGCATCCATCCTTACTCTTCTTGACCTCTCAGCAGCTTTCAATACCATCGACCATGGTATCCCTTTGGGATGACTTAGGGAGTTGTTGGTGGGCGGTGTGGTTTTGCACTGGTTCATCTCCTTCCTCCAGGGCCGGTCCCAATTGGTGTTGATAGGGGAAGAGAGATGGAGGCCACGGCCCTTCCTTTATGGGGTGCTGCAGGGTTCAGTACTCTCTCTGCTCCTTTTTAACATCTACATGAAACCGCTGGGTGAGATCATACATCTCCACGGAATAAGGTATCATCAATATGCTGATGGTACTCAATTATACATCTCCATTCTGGTAAGTGATGCCATGACTGCCCTCTCTAGGTGCCTGGGTGCTGGGGGGGTTTGGATGGGGAACAACAGGCTTCAGCTGAACCCTGGTAAGATGGAGTTGCTGTGGGTTAATGGCCCCTCGGTATCCAAGAATTTAGCATCCTTATTTCTGGATGGGGTTGCACTGCCGCAGACAGACCCGGTGCAGAATATGGGGGTCCTCCCGGACTCATGACTCCTGCTTGAAGAGCAGGTGGCAGTCGTAGCCAGGAGGGCCTTTGGTCAACTTCATGTTGTGTCCCAGTTATGCCCTTTCCTGGATCGAGAGGCCCTTTGAACAGTCACTCATACCCTGGTCATATCCCACATAGAATATTGTAATGTGCTTTACATGGGGCTACCCCTGAAGAGTATCCAGAAGCTACAACTGATCCAGAATGCGGCCTCACAGACAATTTTAGATGCTCCAAGATCAGCACATGTAACACCTTTGCTGTATGAGCTGCACTGGGTTCCAGTCTGCTTCCGGGTCCAATTCAAGGTGTTGGTTATTACCTTTTAAGCCCTATATGGCATGGGTCCAGGTTACCTGAGGGACCGTCTCATCCCCATTACATCGACCCGCCCCACCTGGTCATGCAGAGAGGGCATGCTACGGACCCCGTCTGTAAGAGAATTCCATCTGGCGGGGTCCAGGAAGTGGGTTTTCTCTGCAGCAGCTCCCGCCATCTAGAACATTCTTCCCCTGGAGGTGAGGCAAGCCCCCTCTCTCCTGGACTTCTATAAAAATCTGAAGACCTGGTTTTGCCATTGGGCCTGGGGCGGGGAGGGGAATAGTCATTCTTGGGGATGGCTGGTACCCTAGACCAGCTCTTTATACACTTATGAACTGGAGTAGAACTTCCACCATCTGGATTTTATTGTTTTTATATTTCTATTTTTTATTTGTATTATTGATAGTTTGTATTGAATTTTAAATTTTGTTTTTATTGTAAACCGCCCAGGGTCCCTCCTTGAGGGGGAGATGGGTGGTGATAAAAAATTGATAAATAAATAAATTAAATAAAAAAATGTCTATTTGGAGGGTTTTGGGTTTATTAAGATTAAGATCATTAAAATTGTTGTATTACTAAGTATAATGCCACACAATTTATCTGCTTTTTAGTTTGATCTTTATTAGACAGAAATGTATAGAATAGTAGTAGGAAGGGGATAATTAAATAAATGTTATCTTTGGGAAGGGGGAAGTTGTTTAGGAGGTTTATATGAATTTTTCTTTTTTTCTTTTAACATAAGGGGAGGGAGAAACTGTACTTAGTGATTTTTATAATGTGCCAATGTGGAATGATTTATAGAAATAATGTGGTTTTGGTTTAATATAGAGTAAGGGATTGACTGGAAAATATCCTTGCTGTTAAAAGTCAGAAGTCACACTTTTTTGTAACTTTTAAAAGAAAATTCTCTTGTGTTTTCACTCTTTTTTTAGTTTTTTTCTTTTTCCTTTTAAGCTTTTCTTTTTTTAATAATAAATTTTATTAAATATCAAGAAAATAATAAAAACTACAAAAAACAAAAAACTACAAAGAAAGAAAAAGAAAACTAAAATAAGGGCAGAAACACAAGAGAAAAAAATTTACAAAGAGGTGTGGCTTCTGACTTTTAACAGCAAGGGTATAGAGAATTTTCATAATCAATCTCTTACTCTATATTAAACCAAAACACCACATTATTTCTATAGGTCTTTCCACTTTAACACATAATAAAATTCACTAAGTACAGTTGCTCCTTCCCCTTATATTAAAATGTCTTGGTTTATTTTGAAGTGGGTAAAGGGACTAAAAATATTTATCTGGATGTTTTTTGGCTTTGGATGGTTTTACTTATCGTTAATGACTGGGATTATGATTATTAAGTTTTTTTCTTATTCTTATTTTTCTTATTCATATTTTTTTGTATTATTAACTACTGTATAATGGTAGACAATTTACATGCTTTTCTATTTTTGATCTTTATTATAGTAGACAGGAATGTATAGAATAGTAGTAGGAAGGGAATAATTAAGTAATTGTTATTTTAGGGGAGGGAAGTTGATTAGGTGATTCGTACTTTTTTTCCCTTTTAATATAAAAGGAGGAAGTAATGGTATTTAGTTATTTTTTTAATGTGCTAAGGGGTTAACTTGTAGAAATAATATGATTTTGGTTTAATATAGAGTGAGGGATTGATTATGGGAAATTGCTGTATGTCCTTGATGTTTAAAGTCGGAAGTCACTTCTTTTTGTAATCTATCTAAAAAAATTTCTCTTGTGTTTTCACACTTTTTTAGTTCTATTTTTGTAGTTTTTTGTTTTTCTGTATCTTTTATCTTTTTTTTGAAACTTAATAAAATTCTTTAAAAAAAAAAGTAAAAGGTTTAAATACCTTTACTACACCAAACATTAAGGAGTATTATCTGTTTCTACAGAGGCAAACATAGATAACATTGGTGAAGGTAAGCAAGAACTGATAAGAGAGACAGTAGATGTTATCTCAGCCCTGGGAAAGGAGGGAGCTTGAGAAAGAAAATCAGAATAACCTTGACTTGACTCTGTTTGGAAATCACAGAAGCTTTCAATATTCTGTTATTACACTCTACAACAGGGGTGGGCAACATCAGGCCCGCGGGCCGTATAAGGCCTGCAGGGCTCCCGCCTAAGGCCCGCGGGGCTCCTGCCTGCAAGCCCCACCCGTTCCACGTGATTGGCTCCCACCCGCAAACCCCGCCCCCCAGTGCTTGTGATTGGCTCCCGCCCGCAAACTCCGGCCCCTGGTCCGCGGAAATCCCAGAAACCCTGCCCCCCACTCCCTGGTCCCCGGTTATAAATATCCAAATGGCCGTTGGCAGAAAAAAGGTTCCCCACCCCTGCTCTACAATAATAGAGCTCCAGTACTGTTGTCAGCATCTGTTACCTGACTTATCCTACCATGAATGTCTGACAGTTTCCAAGGAAAAGTGAAGAATGCCTGTTTGTTTGTTTGTTTGTTTGTTTGTTTGTTTAAAATCTAGTGTTACTTATTGTTTTTGTTGGCTTCATATATTTATTTGTCTGCTCAGCCCAAGCCAAAATGGTCATGGACAACAGTGCTGAACAATCAGAGGCCTGCACTAACCTAAATCAATCAATAGAAAGTTCCTGAATCTGTTATCCTCACCATCATAGATCATTTGCGTGGCAGGAGAAGATGAAAAGCACTATTGTAAAACTGGAACAGATAAAAACAAATGTAAACTGCCTCCGAGGTGGGCTGAGGAAGAGGCAAGAGCAGAATTATGAAGACACATCCTTTAAGAATGGTTAACAAGGTGCACAGTGCCATGGTTAGAGGAAAATCAAGATGTGAATTCTAATGAAACTATAAGGTAAAATACATTTAAACTTCACAACATACTTAAAATACTTAATATTTCAGTATTTTAGATAAAAATGTAATGTATACAGACAGAAAAATGAATTTATACAGACAGAAATGTTGAGGGTCAGTTCAATATTAATTAAAATAAAAGTATTTGCTCCAGAACTCCACAAGGCTGGTGTAGGAACTTTTAAAGAAAAGTTAATATGGGGCAAGCTACATTGATGGTTTTTAATTATTGTTTCAGTTTTTAGAAGTTTTCTTTCACATGTTTAGATCATTGCTTTTCCTACCCTATTTTTCTTCTCAACTCAGATATTTTCAGTGACACAAAAATCTTGACTGTATTTTTTTCCAAATAATGCTATTTTCCCTAGTGATACTGTCTAATTTATTTAGAGATGATCTTATCTTAGTGAGTGCAATAGTATAAAAGTGCAGAATCTTATCTGACTGATGAGAGCTAAACTGGAGATTTCATAATGGCATTTCATGAAATGGCTTATTAGCACTCTGTTCTTTGTATAACCTTCCATGTTGAAAAGAAATCATCCACATATAACCAAAGCAGACATCATAAATAAGCACCAATGCCAACAAAATGTTTACTACATATTGATAAAAGCCTGTTCAGTAGCCTTTTGTTACGCTGTTCATTTCACATACAGTACAAAGTGCTACTTTTTTCATTCAGTGATGTTTAAACTATGCAATCTTTGAGAATCAGGCTGATAGGTTTATTATATTCAGCAATGTTTACCCCACTGCAACCAAATGATTCTTGACAGCTTATGGTATATATAAAACAAGAATTAAAACATCCACAATCAAATTAAAGACCAATCCCAATCTCAGTCCCAATAACAACATAAAAATCTCAGCACAACAACCATAAAAAACAAAATATAAAAATAAAGGCAGAAAAAAATGTGGAAACATAAAAACAAGATGGCATCAAGTATAAACTGAAGAAAGGGTCTTCTGAAATAATTCAATTTTTACTTTCTCCCTGGATATTCTAATAAATCGGGATGACACTGGTTGGAGTTAATCAATAGTTATATTGATTAGCTCCAACATTTTCTGTTGTAGCACCTGCCCTCTGGAATATCATTTCCCCTGAGTGTCTTGACCCTGAGTTCAAATCCCCAATATACACTTCTCAATGTAGTTCATTAGAATTGCAGAATAAGCTTTATTAAGGATACATGTAACTCAAAGCATTCTCAAAGACCCGAATGAAGATTCCTGCCAGATGTCTGAAAGTTGAATTCTCCCCTTCCCTCACAGTGCCAACCCCCTCTTTGTTTCCCACTCCGTAGCCAACCCCCTCCTCTCTGCCTCCTGCAGGTGCGTGTCCTTGAGACTGCTGGCAAAGACAGTCTCTAACGGTCTCGAGCGTGCTCTGGAATGCGCTCCCCCTCCCAGTGCTGAAACTCTCTCCATGGCTGGCACGTATCTTCTCCCATATTCCCAATACTTGTTAGTAGTGTCAGGATTCGCATTCAGGTAATCCTGACACTGATATCTGGCTGGATTTAGGAAAGCCTTAAAAACATGAATGTTTTCCAAACTCAGGGAGGGGGTATTGGGAAGTGAAAGAGGCCTGAGAGGTGGATGTTATTGTAGTGCTAGTTGTTGTCTTCAGCTGCCACTACTTGTAGATTATTATTACTGTTCTGGGTGGGTTTTTTTTTAAAATCAGTGTTACCTTAGCCAGCCAAAGTTGCCATTGCGAGATGGCTGGAAATATAAGTTGATTGAAATAAATAAATAAATGTTTGCTCACAATTATATCTGGATGAAAAGGAGACTATATTTAAGATCTTGGACTATGTTTATTTATTTATTTGTTGAATTTATATAGCTGCCCATCACACTTGCATGTGACTCTGGGCAGTGTACACAATTAAAACAAAAACTAAACGAACAATATAATTTATCGATTAAAATGGTTAAAAACAATTTAAAAACTATAATGACAAAAAGACAGGGAAGAATGCAATCAAACATATACCAGCTCCACGCTTCCATGGGATCCTCAGGCCCAATGGCAAAACCAAGTTTTGAGGGCCTTCGGAAGGCCAACAGGGTTGGGGCCAACCTCAACTCAAAGGGAATGATGTTCCAGAGGGCAGTGCCAGGGAAGAAAAGGCTCTCCTCCTGGGTCCTGCCAAACAAAGCTCCTTGGCTGACGGGACCCACAACATGCCCCTCCTGCCAGACTTAATGAGATAGGTAGATGTAATTAGGGCAAGGCGTTCCCTCAGATAACTTGGCCCCATGCCATGTAGGGCTTTAAAGATCATCACCAGCACCTTGAATTGGACCCAGAAGCAAACTGGTAATCAATGCAGCTTGCGGAGCAGAGTTGTAACATGTGCCATTCTTGGGGCACACATAACAGCTTATGCCACTGCATTTTTACCAGCTGCAGCTTCCGGATACTCTTCAAGGGCAGCCCCATGTAGAACATGTTACAGTAATCCATTCAGGAGGTGACTAGGGCACGAGTCATGAGAATAGAGCCTCCAGGAAAGTGTGCAACTGGTGCACAACATGAAGCTGTGTAAAGGCCCTCCTGGCCATGACTGCCACCTGCTCTGGAGTCTCAGCTGATGCCACACCCTAAATCCGGCTGGGCACATTTCTGAGATGGAGACACACACACCCTCCTTCCAGATCCAGTCAGGTCTTGGTAATACATGCCAGGTATTTACATCTTGACTACTGTAAATACCTTATGTGGATAATATTTTAATTAATCATATTATTTCATTAAAAAAATTAAAGTGCGGGCAAGCCTACTACATTAAGTTACATGCATATGAATTAAGCCAGTAGATGTGCATGTGTTAACTAATGCAAAGCTAAATAGAGCATTATTGCTATTTACAGTGTATGACTTATGTACACTAATCCAATGAGGCATTTTGTGAGATAATTAAAATGGAAAGTCAGGCACAAAAGAGGTGAGAAAGTTCTACCTAGCAAAGTGTTGTTAACGGAATGCATGCAAACAAGCATGAATACATGGAAACATTAACTGAATGCCTTCAAACATCATTCAGTTGGTTAGGGTCAGGGCGAGAAGACCTATATGAGATGCAAGGAAAAGATAGTTATAGTTCCATAAAGTAACCATTAACATTCTGTACTTTTAATAATTATCTAGTTTGTTGTTTATTCATTCAGTCGCTTGCGACTCTTCGTGACTTCATGGACCAGCCCACGCCAGAGCTTCCTGTCGGCCGTCACCATCCCCAGCTCCCCCATGGTTAAGTCTGTCACCTCCAGAATATCATCCATCCATCTTGCCCTTGGTCGGTCCCTCTTCCTTTTGCCTTCTACTTTCCCTAGCATCAGCATCTTCTCCAGGGTATCCTGTCTTCTCATTATGTGGCCAAAGTACTTCAGTTTTGCCTTTAATATCATTCCCTCAAGTGAGCAGTCTGGCTTTATTTCCTGGAGTATGGACTGGTTTGATCTTCTTGCAGTCCAAGGCACTCTTAGAATTATCTAGACATGCTTCTAAAAGAAACTGGGTTTAGAAAAGCCAAGAGGGGAAGATCAGACCTTTTGAGAATACAGTCATTAAAAGTATCTAATTTACTTTACCATAGTGAGTTGTTTTATGAGAATGCCGCAGTTTGGTATTTTATATTTAATTGTGTATATCCATTTATTTATTTATGTATTTATTTATTTAATTTTTATCCCGCCTTTACTATTTTTATAAATAACTCAAGGCGGGGAACATACCTAATATTCCTTCCTCCTCTTTTCCCCACAACAACAACCCTGTGAGGTGAGCTGGGCTGAGAGAGAGTGACTGGCCCAAGGCCACCCAGCCGGCTTTCATGCCTAAGGCGGGACTAGAACTCACAGACTCCTGGTTTCTAGCCCAGCACCTTAATCACTAGACCAAACTGGCTCTCTCCTTGACCAAACTGGCTCTCTCATATCCACGTGTGTGATTTAACATATGCAACCTTGAATTCTGAAGCAGAACAAAAGCAAATAGATATTATAAATAATAATAATAATATATGCTAATGACAAACATTTAAAAAAAGTGCCAGTGTCATAGGGAATTCAGGTAATTATAATTGTTTCATAGCCTCATTTCATGTTTGAACTGCAGCAACTGGGAACCAATATAGTGTTTCCCACGTACAAACAGTTGTTGTATAGAGTGAATGTCACTGAAATCAAAGTGCAATTATGCTGAAAGTTACACCAAAGAACAACAACAACAAAAGCTCTATCCTTTGAACTTTAAAGAAGGAAGAGGGCATTTATGATCTGGAAGTTCTATTTACTGGCCATTTGGGAACTTCTGGATAATTTGGTAAACCTAAAATGCATTTTGGTATACCTAAAATGCATTTTTTTCCATAGTCAGAGATATAGCAGCTGTGAATATTTTTATTTTTAAGAAAATCTGTTTATATTTATTTTTCCTTTTCAGTGTTCACCTTCCTCTCTGTGATATGATTTTACTTTTATGTTATTTCAGGCATAAAATATACATTTCAGGCATAAAATATACATTCTATATATTTCCCCACATATATCCTTACAAGTTCTCTCATTAATGAGCATACTGACTGGGAAAAGCTGCTTAGAGACAGAAAAAAATCTGTGCTTTGGCTGGAAGGAAGAGAAAACATGTTATGCTTCAGAGAATTAATCAATTCAATCAAAGGAACACCTATGGGATCACCACTCTCAGGACTCATAGCAGAGATTGTAATCCAATGTCTAGAAAGGATAGCACTCCCATGCATACAACCCAAAGTATGGATCCAGTATGTAGGTGACACCTTCGTCATAATAAAAAAGGATCAACTGGAGGAAACACATGAAACCATCAACATCATCATCGAAGGAATAAAATTCACAAGGGAAGAAGAAAACAACAACACACTACCCTTCTTGGATATACTCATCAGTAGAGGAAATGAAACACAAGTCTACCGGAAATCTACCCACACTAACCAAGTGCTCCACTACCAAAGCAATAACCCAACCTCCCACAAGAGGAGCTGTGTAAGAACACTATTCAGGTGAGCACAAATGCACTGCAGCAACCCAGAACACCAGAAAAGGGAAACAGACCACTTATATACTAGCATCTTCCAGCAAAATGGATACCCACGCAACTTTATCAAAAAGTGCCTGACCACTCAACCCACCACAGCAAAACCTACAGAAGCTATGAAAAGGATTACTCTGCCATACATCAGAAACATCTCAGAAACTACCAATAGACTGTTACAACCACACGGCATCACCGTCGCACATAAACTAACCAAAGCCCTTCAGAACAACTTAAGTAATCCAACAGACCCAGTAGTCCAAGAAGAAAAGAACAGGAGCCATCTACAACATACAGTGTAAGGACTGTAAAAAAGGTAAAGGTTCCCCCCGCACATTTGTGCAGTCGTGTCCGACTCTAGGGTAGAAGCCAGTATATAGGACAGACAGGCAGAAGACTAGCAGAGCGTATCCACAAACACCAACTAGCAGTCAGAAGACACTGTTCTGTTCGGAGTTTGACCACCAGAACTTTTCTAAGAAAATAGTTTTATTAATAAAAACTATTTACAAGTATAAGTCCATAAGGACATTGAAGAGTACTGGATCAACTGGATGCACTTGAGAATGGGCAGCTATGCGATAGCACAACTGAAGTTCAGAAACAAGTATCAATAGTTCTGGACAAGTTGACTAGGAGATTTCAAGGTAGACTTGGGTTTCTGCTCGAAGCTGACAAGGCTGGACTGGTTCTTCTGGAACACTGGACTGGAACAGCAGGGTAAGCTGAACTGGTTCCTCTGGAACTCTGGACTGGAACTGCAGGATAAGCTGGGCTGGTTCCTCTGGGACTCTGGACTGGAACTGCAGGATAAGCTGGGCTGGTTCCTCTGGGACTCTGGACTGGAACTGCAGGATACACTGGACTGGCTCCTCTGGGACACTGGCTGGAACTGCAAGGCAGACTGGACTGGTCCCTCTGGACACTGGGCTGGAACTGCTAAGCAGACTGGACTGGAACTGTGACAAATGGAATGGAGGCTGCAAGGCAGACTAAATCACCACCACTAGGCAACACTGCCTGGAGACAAGGCAGGACTGGGTATGGTATACTAGGAAGCCCCCCAAGGTCGGAATGGGGCAACCCGAGACCGACACGATGAACCGCATAAGGCTGAGCAAGGTACTTAGCTGTCTTTGTGAAGCATTGCCCTGACAAGGTTAGCGAATGCTGCGAAGTTGATGGTGCCAGCTGACAACCATTTGAAGGGACTGAAGCCTTACTGCTGGGGTTTCCCGAAAGACTACTAGCTAACATTCTCATTCCTATTGATGCTGAGGCAGGCAGAGCTTCTTTCACTGCTGACGTCGATTCAGAGATGAGTGGAAGTTCTGACTCCGATTCTTCAGGAAGAGGCTTCTCTGACGATTCCAGCTAGACTTCTCCCGAAGATGCTGTACGGTCAGTAGAACGGTTGTCCCCAGCGACTGGGTGCTTGCTCTTTCACCCTTTTATCTTGCTTTCTGCATGCCTTCTCTCCTCGGGAGCCAATCGGAGCTCCTGCTGCTTGGCGTGCTTTTCTACCCGCCTTTCTCTCGTGCTGATTGGTGCTGAACAAGGAAGTGAGTCAGGAGCACCAATCAGCTCAGGATTCTCCTGTGCTGCTGGGTCATCTCCGGGTTCATTGCTCTGCACCTGCTCCTCTGGTGTCTCTAAGTCTGGCACCTGCCTATCACGAGATCAATCATGAGCATTGCACTTTTGAAACTGCACCTGTTCATCACGAGATCTCTTTGGTTGTAGTACAGAGTAAGTTTCGTTTCTCCATTTGGTTTCTTTTTCTTCCCAATCAGAGTCAGAGTCACACTGGACTTTGACAGATACGATGAAAACTCCTTAATCGCACAACAGATGGACAGACTCAACCATACTTTCAATTGGGAGACTGTAAGCATCTTAGACCAAGCTAAATCCAAGAACACTAGGGAATTCCTGGAAGCTTGGCACTCTGACAAGGCAGCGTTCAACAGGCACATAGAGATAAACAAGATTTACATACCATTCAAAAGAGACAATAGAAAAGCCAAAAGACCAGAACACTGCCTCACCAGCAATCAACACCCAGATATGCAAAGATTAACATCAGGATTAACACCAGATGAACAATCAAACAGTACACTAGACCTTAATCAAGGAACTATTCTCAGTCAATCAACCAAGCAGTAAGCAACAGCCCAATCAAGGAACTCCTAAGGAGAGAACAATACCCTCACCAACACAAGCAGGGCAAACCACTGTATATAAACTGAGAGCAAACACCACTCCCTTTTCGCACTGAGGATGTTGCCTAGTCTGGCAATGAAACATCTGCAAGAAAACAACAAGGTTCAGAGAGCACCAAGGACTCCAAAGTTCAACCCTGAGCTACAAATATTCTCTTTGATTGGCATAGTAACAATGCTACTTATTTTCTTGACAAATTCATAACAAACATCAATCTTGTGTAGTGCTGAATATAAAAGAAATATCACTTGCAATAGCTTACTACCTATAGTAATAAGTCTTTGAATGTACTAGTCTATATAATAGCACAATACTAACAGGGCAATTATAATTCACTTACACCTTTCTATAAGTCAAGGCTATATACAGAGGAACAGAGTTCATATATCACATTGGTTTACTGTGTTGTGCAAATCCAACTACTTTCTGCTTTATTCAAACCATAGTATACCAAGAATATGTTGGAGGTCACAGCAAATCAGAATGCCTCATTAGCATGTGGATGAGTTCCTTCTAGGATGCAAATTCTCTAAATGCTTTTGGAGGAAGCTGTTTGTTGTCCCTCCCACATTCCTCTCTCTCTCTTCCTCCTTCTCTTCCATCTGGGAAGGAAGCACACTGCTGCTGCTCCTCCTTCCATCTAGGTGCCATGCCTGGGCCTAGAGTCAGGAGATCTGACTCTATATCTTTCTGCATGCAGCCTTTAGCAGCAATGAGGGCTAAGGGTAAATACAGTTTAGGGAAAGAAAGAAGAACAAGAATAATTTTTCCTGAATGGATGTAACTGGACCAAATAAACGAGTAAGATTTTTTTTTTGTACTTATTTTTGAACCTACTTTGTCTAAGTGTGCAATTCTTTATGCTTGGGTGGGCTATGTGTGTAAGATCAATAACCTATATTTCTCTAAAGTGCTCATCAATGCTATTTTAAATAATACTCCTTTTCTGTGCACATCTTTTTGCTGTATTAAGCTCTGCTCCATTCAATGGTTCTAGCTATCCACTAATGGTTTCAGAATAGAGCCTTGTTTGTATATCAAAGTAATCCCTACTGTGGGTTCTTTGGTTTTGGTTTTGTATATTGTATATCCAGCTAATTGACATTTATACAATAAATCATGGTTCAACAAACTGAGGCTTGGGAGAAACTGTTTATTTTATGTTCTTTCTTAATGGCAGATTTGACCATGAAGAATAGAGAGTGTTATGGAAATGTTAAGCCCCTTCTGCTCCATTTCCCTAAACCAAAAAAATTCAGCTTTACAAACCAGTCATGTTAATTGTAATTTGATATTGCACAATATCCACTTAAATGCTTAGTCTTTAACTCTCCTTAAAGAATCCAGAAGGTGATATGGACTCAATACATATTTGTGGTGGCCTCACCTGTTTTCATTGTATCATATTTGCCATCATAGGAACAGATTTTTTTTTAAGTGTTATTGTTTAAATAAACCTTCCTATTGCATGGTTATTTCACAATTAACCTCTAGCAAATGCCACTGTATTCTGCAGAAATATTTGGTAACAGAGGCTGGCATGCTGCATGATCCCAATCCAGGTGATTATAGTTCACACTGTATTGGGCAAATCCAGATAATTAGAGTCAGTTAACAATGGATAAACTTGTTCTGCAAATACAGTCTTATGAAGTATTCATTGCCCTGTATGATCTAAATTTAAGGTCCTGTCTCTCTACCTAGTCATCACCTAAGTGCCTGCTGCTAACTGCCTTTTCCACAGGTTCCCTTAAATGCCTCCATCTTCTTCTAGCCTTTCCATGTGCTCCATTTAAAACTCAATGATTGCCATAGCACCTTCATTCTTCCCACTCCCTCCCTTTGGCAGCTTCTCTGGAAGCTTCCCCGTGCTGTCTTAGACAGATTATTTTCTACAGGTTGCAATCTTATCCATTTTTGGCACAGGAATAATCCTCCTTATACAGTAAGAATAATCTCTGAGTAACATGCATGCACAAGGTTGTGTGCAGTGTTAGTATTTATAATCTTGGAAATGCCATACAGGCAAAACAGGATCTGGTATGTTAAGGCAGCCAGGCCAACTCTCCCTCAAATCAAATTCTGAAGCTGCAGTAATGGGACATTCAACTGTAACCCTGTGGATACTTACATGCATATAATTTCCTGGAGATTAAGGAAGCTTATACACTGACAATGTTTATACACCTGGGAAAAATGCTAATTTATTTGATTGCACAAAATGTAATTTCCAGCATTAAGGAAGCTTTTTTTTTGGAGGGAAGGGTGTTGCTGGCACTGCTGTCTGTTAGCCTACAAGATAGCAAGCTGGATGCCTGCCACAGTGCAGTCATAGGCAATACTCAGGCAGAACTATCAGAAGAAAAGTATTTAAGATCAGTATCATAAGTTGGCAACTGTAAACACAGTCAAAAGGCTTGCCTGAGTTCAAGACCAGAAATCCAAGAAACAAGCAACAAGGGAAAAGACAGAAAACACAGTAAGGGGGAATGCAAAGTTCTTAGCGTGATATAGTAAGGTAAACACAATGAGTTGAAGCTTGAAAAGTTATTCTCAGCATCTGGTCCCAGGGAGTGAGGGCAGTAAATTAGCCATGCTGAGCTTCCACCCAATATACAGCTGAGGCAGTTTACTCCTCACTATTGTCTCTTCTATTGACTGGTTTCTTCACAAGTCTGTCAGATCTATGGAGTTTTGCTCTCTGTTGTTGAGTCGTTATCACATGTCTCTACTTAGGACACAGTAGCTGAACTTCAGAGTCTGAGAGGCAATCAGTGGGTACAGACAAGGAGTCCTGGGGGCTTGCTGATTCTGCTCAACCAGGGTGGTCATTGGCTTCACCACTGCTGGAATCACCCATGCCAAGACTATTGTCCCTAGATGCTCCTAACTCTACTTCTTCCCCATCATTCTCATCTGAGGACATGTCCAGTAGGGCCATAACAATACTGGATTAGCACACTTCTATTTTAAAAAAGGCAAGAACAAAATACCTTAAAAATCATATAAATTACATATAATATGGAAAAAATAAGAGTATTGTTTTTAAAAGGGAAAGCTTATAACGTTTCACAATGCTAGCAGGTGTCTTTTTATGACAATAATAGAAATAGAGAGTGTGGTTGGAGTAGATTCATGGTAAAATACAACCACCAACCAAAGACAAACCATTTATATTCTTGTTTAAATTCAAATATCACATTAAAAAAATACTAAGGCCTGAATTTTCAGCACAAAAACACATTACAGTTTAAAATTTTCCACAGTGCTCTACTGAAGAAAAGTGCAAGAATAAGACATATTTATGAATTAGTATTGCTAGGAATTATATGGGTTAGCTTTTCACAATATTTTTCATGTTCAGTTCTAATCTGTTTTTAATCAGGTTCTGGCTTTTACTCCCTTTCTCCATGGTTCCCCCCTCCCTTGCTTCATGCTTCACTTTAGCAGAACTATTAAAACCTAGAGTTGCTCCATCACTGAGAAAATGAAATTGTGCTAGAGCCCACCTGGTAATTTATTTCACCCTAGCTCTCTACTTGGGTGATTGGATGGCAAGATTAAACATAGACATTTTGGGTGTCAGTGAACTGAAATGGACTGGAATGGGCCACTTCACAGCAGATGACCACCAGATCTACTACTGTGGACAAGAGGACCACAGAAGAAATGGAGTAGCCTTCATAATAATAAAGTGGTTAAAGCAGTGCTTGGATACAATCCAAAAAACGATAGAATGATCTCAATTTGAATTCAGGGTAAGCCATTTAACATCACAGTGATCCAAATATATGCCCCAACCACAGATGCTGAAAAAGGAGAAGTAGATCAGTTCTATGAGGATCTGCAGCACCTACTGGATAATACACCAAAAAGAGATGTTATTTTCATTACAGGAGACTGGAATGCTAAGGTGGGTAGTCAAGTGACACCTGGAATTACAGGTAAGCATGGTCTGGGAGAACAAAATGAAGTGGGACATTTGTTGTTGTTCAGTCGTTTACTCGTGTCCGACTCTTCGTGACCTCATGGACCACAGCACGCCAGGCCTTCCTCTCCTCCACTGCCTCCCGGAGTTTACTCAAATTCATATTCGTTACATCAGTGATGCTATCTAACCATCTCATCCTCTGCCGTCCCCTTCTCCTTTTGCCTTCAGTCTTTCCCAGCATCAGGGTCTTTTCCAGTGAGTCCTCTCTTTGCATTAGGTGGCCAAAGTATTTGAGCTTCAGCTTCAGGATCTGTCCTTCCAATGAGCAGTCAGGGTTGATTTCCTTTAGGATTGACTGATTTGACCTCCTTGCAGTCCAAGGGACTCTTAAGAGTCTTCTCCAGCACCACAGTTCGAAAGCATCAATTCTTCGGCGCTCAGCCTTCCTTATGGTCCAACTCTCACAGCCATACATTACTACTGGGAAAACCATAGCTTTAACTATATGGACCTTTGTCGGCAAGGTGATGTCTCTGCTTTTTAATATGCTGTCTAGGTTTGCCATAGCTTTCCTCCCAAGGAGCAAGCGTCTTTTAATTTCATGGCTTCAGTCACCGTCTGCAGTGATCTTGGAGCCCAAGAAAATAAAATCTGTCACTGCTTCCATTTCTTCCCCTTCTATTTGCCAGGAAGTGATGGGACCAGATGCCATGATCTGAATTTTTTTAATGTTGAGTTTCAAGCCAGCTTTTGCACTCTCCTCTTTCACCCTCATCAAGAGGCTCTTTAGTTCCTCTTCACTTTCTGCCATTAGGGTGGTATCATCTGCATATCTGAGGTTGTTGATATTTCTCCCGGCAATCTTAACTCCGGCTTGTGATTCATCCAGCCCGGCATTTCTCATGATGTACTTTGCATATAAGTTAAATAAGCAGGGTGATAATATACAGCCTTGTCGTACTCCTTTCCCAATTTTGAACCAATCGGTTGTTCCACGTCCGGTTCTAACTGTTGCTTCTTGACCCGCATACAGGTTTCTCAGGAGACAGGTAAGGTGGTCTGGTACTCCCATCTCTTTAAGAATTTGCTATAGTTTGTTGTGATCCACACAATCAAAGGCTTTAGCATAGTCAATGAAACAGAAGTAGATGTTTTTCTGGAACTCTCTTGCTTTTTCCATGATCCAGCAAATGTTGGCAATCTGATCTCTAGTTCCTCTGCCTCTTCGAAACCCAGCTTGCACTTCTGGTAGTTCTCGGTTCACATACTGCTGAAGCCTAGCTTGCAGGATTTTGAGCATAACCTTGCTAGCATGTGAAATGAGCACAATTGTACAGTAGTTTGTATTGGGTGATGGTGACCTTTTGGGGTTTTTCAGGCTTGAAGTAATCCAAACAACGTGTTGTAAGGCTAACAATATCTTTATTGATAGCACAAGGCAATAATGGATGTATAGTGCATTATTGCAAAAAGTAAAAACCAAAGCATAAGCAGAGTTCCATCACTAGAAGTGAGGAAAGAAAAACATCATGGTCTGTGCAAAGACCAGGCATAGTTACAGTTCAGATACAAGTACATGTAGATAGCAGTCTACATAAAGAAAGACATAGGAAGAACATAAGTGAGAACATAAGTATGAATGAATACCCATGGTTCATAGCTCACATCTGATTGGTTCAAAAATGGGCCAGGCAACCAGTTCAGCTTCACAATTGTTGTACTTACTATAAAGCGTCACACGATGGCAGTGTTGTGTATTGGCCTTCCCTCGAGCTACAATTCTCCTGGGAACAATACTGATAAGAGTTTGTTATGGCTAGATAGAGGGACACCTGCTGTTTACGAATCGACTGTTCGTAGAATGTTTTGGGAACCAGACTTTCAATGCAGGGTCACTTGTAAATTTCCACTTTCCGGCCAGATTCAGTGGAGAAAATGCCATGGGTTTAATTCTGCATAGAATGACTTTTACCAAATAACTTTAACAGTTTGAACATTCTTTGGCATTGCCTTTCTTTGGAATTGGAATGTAAACTGACCTTTTCCAATCCTGTGGCCACTGTTGAGTTTTCCAAATTTGTTGGCATATTGAGTGCAGCACTTTAACAGCATCATCTTTTAGGATTTTAAATAGCTCAGCTGGGATACTGTCTTCTCCGCTAGCTTTGTTGTTAGTAATACTTCCTAAGGCCCACTTGACTTCACTCTCTAGGATGTCCGGCTCAAGGTCAGTGACCACACCATCGTATTTATCAGGGATATTAAGATCTTTCTTGTATAGTTCTTCTGTGTATTCTTACCACCTCTTCTTAATCTCTTCTGCTTCTGTTAGGTCCCTGCCTTTTTTGTCCTTTATCATGCCCATCTTTGCACAAAACGTTCCCTTGATATCTCCGATTTTCTTGAAGAGATCTCTAGTCTTCCCCATTCTATTGTTTTCCTCGATTTCTTTGCATTGTTCATTTAAGAAGGCCTTCTTATCTCTCCTTGCTATTCTCTGGAAATCTGCATTCAGTTGGTTATATCTTTCCCTTTCTCCCTTGCCTTTTGTTCCCTTCTTTCCTCAGCTATTTGTAAAGCTTCATCAGTCAGCCACTTTGCTTTCTTGCCTTTCTTTCTCTTTGGGATGGTTTTAGTTGCTGCCTCCTGTACGATGTTACGAACCTCCATCCATAGTTCTTCAGGCACTCTTGTCTACCAGATCTAATCCTTTAAATCTATTCCTCACCTCCACTGTATATTCATAAGGGATATGATTTAGGTCATACCTGAGTGGTCTAGTGGTTTTCTCTACGTTCTTCAATTTAAGCCTAAATTTTGCGATAAGAAGCTCATGATCTGAGCCACAGTCAGCTCCAGGTCTTGTTTTTGCTGATTGTATAGAGCTTCTCCATCTTTGGCTGCAAAGTATATAATCAATCTGATTTCGGTATTGACCATCTGGTGATGTCCATGTGTAGAGTCGTCTCTTCTGTTGTTGGAAAAGAGTGTTTGCTATGACCAGCGTGTTCTCTTGACAAAACTCTATGTCGTGTGTAGATGCAGAAATAACACGCCGAGGCCAGGAATCTAGTCTCTAGTGTTTATTGCATACCTACAAGCAGAAATCCTGCTAAACTAACAGTGCCTGAAGATTCCCAAGTATATCAGCTCAACCTAGGGTGGAGCTTTCTTCTGACGTTTGGGGAAATAGGCTAGGCTCTCTGAGCTGCGTGCTCGCTTCTTATCCAGTGCTCCGCCCTCCTCTCTGCTTCCCCTGACACCACCCCCCTCCCCATCCAAAAATTCCATAGCAACTCCCTCCCCCCGTTCGTCCTTGGTGCCGGGCAGGATCCCGTGTGAAAAAGTGTCTATCTGCTCTTCTTCCTGGGAGCTGGGCAGTGAAGGGAGGTCATCCAGGAAAGGAATGTCGGGGGAAGGCTCGCATCTCTCTGTTTGATCTGATACTCTGGGTGCAGCTGGCGTCTCCTGAAAAACAGCTAAATCGTTAGAAAGGTTCTCCCTCCCCCCTCCTGGGAGCTGGCAACCAGAGGTGGAAGGATGCGAATCCTCCTCCTCCCCCCTCGCTGGGTCTGACGGGGGGAGCAGGAATGGTTGCTGGCAACTCACGAAATCCTCCGGCTGGTCGGCTTCCTCGTCTTCAGCCGGGGGCTGTAGCTCTGGGAGTCGCGCTGGCCGTGGCTTGTGAGGGAAAATCTGATGAAACCTATGCACTAGGAAGGGTGCATGGACATCTTTGGCATTTTCCCAGGAGCGCTCTGTCTGAGAATACCCCTTCCAGTGTATTAAATACTGAATCCCCCTGCCCCTCCTTCTGGAGTCCAAAATCTCTTGCACTTCGTACTCCGGTTCCCCTTGGACCAGTACTGGAGGTGTGGGGGGGTATGCGACCGCAAGGCACTTGGAGGGGAATCTTTGACTAACAAGGACTTGTGAAACACCGGGTGAATCCTCATGGAATGTGGAAGCTGTAAACGATAAGCCACAGGGTTTATTTGCTGTATCACTTGAAAAGGGCCAATAAACTTAGAGTCCAGCTTCTTGCAAGGTCTGTTAGTGGGCAGAAACTTTGTAGAGAGCCAGACCTTGTCTCCTGGTGATATGGGGGGTCCTTCCTGTCTGCGTTCATCTGCGTTCCGTTTATAGGCTGCCTTTGCCAGCTCTAGCTGCTCTGCTAACAGGTGATGGGCTGCCTGTCTTTCTGCCAGGAAATCCGTGGCTGCAGGCACAGCTGTTTGTTGTGAGGAAAGGGGCAACACTCTCGGGTTTGTGCCATAGAGAGCCTGGAAAGGGGACATCTTGGTTGAGGAATGTACTGCATTGTTGTAAGCGAACTCTGCCATGGGGAGAAGTTCTGGCCAATTGTCCTGCCGGTAGTTAATGTAACATCTGAGATATTGCTGCAATAACTGGTTAGTTTTCTCTGCTTCGCCATTACTGGAAGGATGATTCGCAGAGGACAAGTGTATTTTGACCCCGAATGTCTGGAAAAGCGCCCCCCTGGAAGTAAATTGCAAACCGCGATCTGAGATTAAGTGGTTAACCATACCTCTATATCGGAAGGCATTGTCCAAAAAGAGCTGTGCTGTAACTTGTGCTGTTGGTAGGCCCTTGCAATGGATGAAGTGCGCCATTTTCGTAAAGCAGTCTACCACCACCAGGATGGAAGTGAAACCCTGTGCCTGTGGCAAGTCAGTGATAAAATCCATGGAGACAGTGTCCCAAGGTTGGGGGTGTGTGGGCAGGGGCTGCAAAAGGCCTGCTGGTTTCCCTGCAACCGTTTTAGCGTGTCTACACACGTGGCAAGAGGCCACGTAAGTCTTGATGTGTGCTGCCATCTTGGGCCACCAGTAGTCTCTGAGTGTTCTGTGCAGCGTTTTGAACACCCCCCCGTGTCCTGCCGTAGGGCTATCATGACAGAGCTGTAATACTTCTTCCCTCAGTGTCTTGGGAACATAAAGCCGCCCACTATGCCAAAGTGTCCCTGCCTCCGCTGTGAAAGGGGACGGTGTACCATGCTGGGCCCCCTGGAGGTCATCCAGCCTAGCCCGTGCGTAGGGGTCTTGTTGCTGCTGCGCCTTGATTCTTACAAGGAGATCGTCTACTAGTCTGACTGCTGCCAAGGTCTCTACTTGGACCCCTTCGGGAGGCTTCTCAAAATTTTGAGGGTGCAAGATCGTGGCTTGGGTGGCTTGGTCAGGTTCTGCAATGTCCTGCGGCTGCCTAGACAACGCATCAGCCAGCTTGTTTTGTTTGCCTGGCAAATACGAGATGACGAAATCGAAGCGTGAAAAAAATTGACTCCATCTGACCTGACGGGGGTTGAGGGATCCCGAGCTCTGCAACAGTGCTAAGTTTTTATGGTCTGTGTAAACCTTGATTGGCAAAGCTGCTCCCTCTAACCAATGCCTCCATTCTTGAAAGGCTGATTTTATGGCAAGCAGTTCCTTGTTAAAAACATCGTAATTCCTCTCTGCTGGTGACAGCGTGCGAGAGAAATAGGCACAGGGTAATAAATCTTCCCCCCTTTCGTCCGCCGCTTGGAGTAAAATGGCGGCGACGGCAAAGTTAGAGGCGTCGCACTGGACGTGGAACTGTTTTGAAGGGTTCAGGTGCCTCAGGAGTGGTGGGGAGGTAAACAGCTGTTTAAATTCTTGAAAGGCCGCTTGCTGCTGTTCCCCCCAGCAAAAACGTCTGTTTTTCTTTAACAGCTGAGTAAGGGGACGCGCTTTCTCCGCATATGAGGCAATAAACTTGTGAAGAAAATTTGCATACCCCAGAAATTGTTGGAGCTCCTTGACGTTACGGGGAGGCTTCCATGACATAATTGCTTGGACCTTTTCAGGATCCACGGCTACGCCTTCTGTGGAAATCCTGTATCCCAGATAGTCTAATTGCGTTAAGTCAAAAGCACACTTTTCTAATTTCGCAAACAGCTTGTTCTCTCTTAATCTCTGCAGAACATTACGCACATGGGTAATGTGGGAGGTGGGGTCCTCAGAATAAATCAGAATGTCATCCAGATACACAATGACATATTTATCTAACAAGTCTGAGAAAATGTGGTTCATGAACCTGGAAAATACTGCCCCACAATTACTTAGTCCAAAAGGCATGACTAAATACTCAAACTTACCATATCTGGTGTTAAAAGCCGTTAAGTATTCATGGCCTGGCTTTATTCTGATCAAATTGTAGGCATTCCTGAGGTCTAGCTTGGTAAAAATGCGAGCCTTTTGCAGGCGATCTAGCAACTCCGATATCACTGGAAGAGGGTAGTGGTCTCTAACGGTGACTGCGTTGAGTGTGCTGTAGTCATGCACCGTGCGCATGGGGGGTCCCTTATCGCCAGCCTGTGCCGCCGGGGCGAAAGGATCGGGCTTTTTAGGCACGAAGAAGGTAGGGGCAGATGCTGGTGATGTCGATGGCCGAATGAAACCTTTTTTTAGGTTGGTATCCAAATATTCCTTCAGTATAGCTAGCTCCTTTGGGGACATTGTGTAATGCCGTGCCGCTGGGATCTTGGCCCCAGGCTTCAAATCTATGGTACAGTCGAAAGATCTATTGGGGGGCAACACTGTGGCCTCTTGCTCTCCGAAGATGTCTGCAAAATCTCCATACTTTGTTGGTAGTGGAGCCTTTGGTAGTGGAGCCTTCCCGGCTTGCAGCTGCCGGCTGGGCTTGGGTAATGCCCTGCAATTTGTGGTGCCGACAGTCTTGAGAGGGAAAGGAAGCTGCTCCGGTCATCCAGTCCAAATTGGGGTTGTGAAGTCTCAACCAAGGTGCCCCGAGAATGACTGGGACTTGCAAGGAGGCAGTAACGTACAGTTGGATCCACTCCGAGTGATCTGCGATGTTTAGCTGAATCGGCAGGGTGCAACGTTCGATCGCGCCGGCCTTGAGAGGTTGCCCGTCGATGGTTTCAACCTGCATGGGGCTTGGTAGTGCAATAGTTGAAATGTGAAACTTTTCCACCGCTTCCCCATCTATAAAATTGGTTGTCGCCCCGGAATCAATCATAACATTTACCGGTAATAGTTGCTTGGAATCTGTAGTCAGCGTGGCTGGAACAATATAAAAATCTTGGTTGTGATCTGCCGTCTGAGCCCTTCTTAATTGCTGGATGGCCGCCCTGCGGGGCTCTGATGAGGGGGGCCGTTGGAGTTTAACTGCTGAGAAGAAGCGGCTGGAATGTGGGCCTGCTCTGCGCCTTGGGTTGTAAATCTTACCGGGGCTGCCTGGCGTCTGGTCGGGCACACCCTTGCAATGTGCCCTGGCCCCCCGCAATAAAAACAAAGTGCACTGTCCCTTCTCCTTTGCCTCTCGGCTTCAGAGAGCCCCCTTCTTGTGGCCCCTATCTGCATGGGTTCTTCCGCGCTCAGGGGAACAAACGTGTTAGAGGGGGTAGCAAAACCTGGAAAAGCCGGTCGGGTTCCTGCCCTGTTTCTCCCTGGCCGAAGCTGCTTTAACTCCTCCAATCGAGCATCTATGACGACTGTTAACTGGTATAGGTCTTCCAATGTCGCTGGAGTGCCCTGCCGCACTAACTCCGTCTTAATCTCTTCGTCCAGTCCTTGTTTAAACTGATCCTTCAATGCCACCTCATTCCAGCCCAAATCTCCTGCCAGCAGTTTGAAATCTGCGATGTACGCTCCTACTCTCCTGTTCCCCTGTCGGAGCCGCCGGATCTCTCTGCTGGCAGTGACCTGTCTGATAGGATCATCAAAATGGGCTCTGAAATGGGCCATAAAGTTCTGGTAGTTGTCCAGAATTGGGTCGTTAGCTTCCACCATGGGGATGGACCATCTTGCGGCTGAGCCTTTCAGCAAACTTAAAATGAACGTGACTCTGGACCTCTCCGTCGGGAACTCGGCTGGTCTGCTGTCGAAAAACATGGTGCACTGGGCGACGAAGGTCCTGAGCTGTGCCGTCTCTCCCCCAAATTTCTCTGGTAAACACCCTTGGGATCGCAGAACGACTGGTGGGGGTGGTGCCACTGGTGCTGGCTGCTGTGCCCCTGGCGCTGGTTGTTTCATCTGCTGAAGCATCGCCGCCTGTAAGTTATTAATCTGGTCGTCGACTTGTTGCTGGTGTTGTGTCAAGGCCGCTGCTAGCTGGATTATGGCCTGCTGCAATTCCTGCGTCTGAGAAGCCATTCTTCTGGTTTATGTGTTCCTCCCTCTTTCGATGGGAGTTTTGGAGTTTAGCAGGATTGATGTCGTGTGTAGATGCAGAAATAACACGCCGAGGCCAGGAATCTAGTCTCTAGTGTTTATTGCATACCTACAAGCAGAAATCCTGCTAAACTAACAGTGCCTGAAGATTCCCAAGTATATCAGCTCAACCTAGGGTGGAGCTTTCTTCTGACGTTTGGGGAAATAGGCTAGGCTCTCTGAGCTGCGTGCTCACTTCTTATCCAGTGCTCCGCCCTCCTCTCTGCTTCCCCTGACACTCTATTAGCCTTTGCCCTGCTTCATTTAGTACTCCGAGGCCGAACTTGCCTGTTATTCCGGTTATTTTTTGACTTCCTACTTTAGCATTCCAGTCCCCTATGATGAAAAGGACATCTTTTTCTGGTGTTAGTTCTAGAAGTTGTTCTAGGTCTTCATAGAAATGGAGTAGCTAAGAGAGCTACTCCATTTCTTCTAAGGGATTCTTGCCCACAGTAGTATATATAATGGTCTCCTGAATTAAATTTGCCTCTTCCTGTCCATTTTAGTTTGCTGATTCCCAATATGTCGATGTTCAATCTTGTCATCTCATGTTTGACCACATCCAGCTTACCTTGATTCATTGATCTTACATTCCAGGTTCCTATGCAATATTGTTGTTTACAGCATTGGACTTTCCTTCCACTTCCAGACACATCCACAACTGAGCGTCCTTTCGGCTTTGGCCCAGCCGCTTCACTCTTTCTGGAGCTACTCGAAATTGCCCTCCGCTCTTCTCCAGTAGCATATTGGACACCTTCCGACCTGAGGGGGTCATCTTCCGGTGTCATATCTTTTAGCCTTTTGATACTGTCCATGGGTTTTCTTGGCAAGGATACTGGAGTGGTTTGCCATTCCCTCCTCCAGTGGACCACGTTTTGTCAGAACTCTCCGTCATGACCTGTCCGTCTTGACCTGACTTCATTGAGTTACGCAAGCCCGTTTGCCACGACAAGGCACTGATCCATGAAGGGGAAGTGGGACATAGGCTGATAGAATTTTGCCAAGACAACTCACTGTGCATAACAAACACTCTCTTCCAACAACCTAAAAGACGACTTTATACATGGACTTCACCAGATGGTCAACACTGAAATCAAATTGACTACATCCTTTGCAGCTAAAGGTGGTGGACATCTATACAGTTAGCAAAAACAAGACCTGGAGCTGACTGTAGTTCAGATTACGAACTTCTTATTGCACAATTAAGAATCAGACTAAAGAGAATAGGGAAGACCCACAGATCAGTTTAATATGAGCTCACTAATATTCCTAAGGAATATGCAGTGGAGGTGAAGAATAGATTTAAGGGACTAGATTTAGTAGATAGGGTCCCGGAAGAACTATGGACAGAAGTTCGCAACGTTGTTCAGGAGGCGGCAACAAAAAACGTCCCAAAGAAAAAGAAAACCAAGAAGGCAAGATGGCTGTCTGCTGAGACACTGGAAGTAGCCCAAGAAAGAAGGAAAGCAAAAAGTAACAGTGATAGGGGGAGATATGCCCAATTAAATGTAAAATTCCAGAGGTTAGCCAGAAGAGGTAAGGAATTATTTTTAAACAAGCAATGCATGGAAGTGGAAGAAGACAATAGAATAGGAAGGACAAGAGACCTCTTCCAGAAAATTAGAAACATTGGAGGTAAATTCCAGGCAAAAATGGGTATGATGAAAAACAAAGATGGCAAGGACCTAACAGAAGCAGAAGAGATCAAGAAAAGGTGGCAAGAATATATGGAAGATCTGTATAGGAAGGATAATAATATCGGGGACAGCTTTGACGGTGTGGTCAGTAAGTTAAAGCCAGACATCCTGAAGAGTGAGGTTGAAGGGGCCTTAAGAAGCATTGCTAATAACAAGGCAGCAGGAGATGACGGTATCCCAGCTGAACTGTTTAAAATCTTGCAAGATGATGCTGTCAAGGTGATGCATGCGATATGCCAGCAAATTTGGAAAACACAAAAATGGCCATCAGATTGGAAAAAATCAACTTATACCCCCATACCAAAAAAGGGAAACACTAAAGAATGTTCAAACTATCGAACAGTGGTACTTATTTCACCTGCCAGTAAGATAATGCTCAAGATCCTGCAAGGTAGAATTGCCGGATGAACAAGCTGGGTTTAGAAAAGGCAGAGGAACTAGAGACCAAATTATTTCTGTTTTATTGACTATTCTAAAGCCTTTGACTGTGTGGATCATAACAAATTGTGGCAAGTTCTTGGTGGTATGGGGATACCAAGTCATCTTGTCTGCCTCCTGAGGAATCTGTATAACGACCAAGTAGCAATGGTGAGAAGAGACCATGGAACAACAGACTGGTTTAAGATTGGGAAAAGAGTACGGCAGGGTTGTATACCCTCACCCTACCTATTCAACTTGTTTGCAGAACACATCATGCGATGTGCTGGGCTTGATGAATCTAAGGCTGGAGTTAAAATCGCTGGAAGAAACATTAACAATCTCAGATATCTGGATGATGCCACTTTGATGGCTGAAAGCGAGGAGGAGCTGAGGAGCCTTATGACAAAGGTGAAAGAAGAAAGTGCAAAAGCTGGGTTGCAGTTAAACCTCAAAAAACCCAAGATTATGGCAATCAGCTTGATTGATAACTGGCAAATAGGGGGAGAAAACGTGGAGGCGGTGACAGACTTTGTATTTCTAGGTGTAAAGATTACTGCAGATGCTGACTGCAGCCAGGAAATCGGCAGACGTTTACTTCTTGGGAGGAGAGCAATGACAAATCTCAATAAAATAGTTAAGAGCAGAGACATTACACTGACAACAAAGGTCCGCATAGTTAAAGCAATGGTATTCCCCTTAGTAACCTATGGCTGTGACAGCTGGACCATAAGGAAGGCTGAGCGAAGGAAGATAGATGCTTTTGAACTGTGGTGTTGGAGGAAATTTCTGAGAGTGCCTTGGACTGCAAGAAGATCAAACCAGTCCATACTCCAGGAAATAAATCCAGACTGCTCACTTGAGGGAATGATATTAAAGGCAAAAGTGAAGTATTTTGGCCACATAATGAGAAGACAGGATACCCTGGAGAAGATGCTGATGCTAGAGAAAGTGGAAGGCAAAAGGAAGAGGGGTGGACCAAGGGCAAGATGTATGGATGATATTCTGGAGGTGACAGACTCGACCTTGGGGGAGCTGGGGGTGGCGACGGCTGACAGGAAGCTCTGGTGTGGTCTGGTCCATGAAGTCATGAAGAGTTGGAAGCGACTGAATGAATAAACAACAAAAGCTCTCTACTGGGAACAAAGACTAAATCAAGGTATAAGTAACATTAATTTGAGGGCCCTAAAAAGGGTAAATGAATACTAGTCATTCATTCTCATTTCCCTTGCTTCTGCTTTAGGAACATGTGATAGCTTTCAATGTCTTAACATAACAAAAGGTAACAAATACAGATGTACGTATGTGTGTATATTTGAAAGTGTGTTTTACTCATTTATAGTGCATATGCAATCTATCCCAGCATGGAACACTTCTAGGGAAAGCTCAGGGGAGTCCCATAAAATTTGAAGGTGCACAAAGAGGACAGAGGAAGAAATTCTCTCAAAGCTACTTATTTTCCCTAATGGCAATTAAATAGATATATTTGAATCTAAAGGGATGCCAAATAATTTAAACATTAATAGGACCCTGCAGACAAATAATTATTTGATTTATTCAAGTAGAAATGTAAAACTCTCCTCATCCTTCTCTCTTTTTCTTTGTCCTCAAGTAAGACTTTGGCTTTTTGTATATATTGGGATCTGTCCATAATGACGGTGGTGTGGCCTTTGTCTGCTGGGAGGATTATGATAGATTGGTCCAACTTTAGGTTTTTGAGGGCTGCTCTGTCCTCTGCTTTCAGTTGGTTCTGTTTCCATATTCTTCTGATTTGTGGTATGATTATATGTCTTATATTCTCTTGGGTTTCTGTGGTAAGTCCTGTGGTTTTACATGCTGCTTCTTAATCTGCAAAGAATTCTAATTTATTCGCATCCTCTGTGTTGTAGTTGAGGCCTCTCTGTAGGATATTATGTTCTTCAGTGGATAGTGGCCTGCTGGACATGTTGACTACCCATTCTGGTTCAGGTACCTCTTTGTTTCTGTGGTTTATCTTAAGTAGTTTAGTTTGGAGTTTAGTTTTCCTTTTTTCGGCTTGTCTCAGCGATGTAGTCTTGATGGTGGTAGTTGACATGCTAGTGTGTTCTGGGGTCATAGTCTGTTCTAGTTGCTCTTTGAGGTTATCTATGGTGTGTTGGTATTTGTTTAATCTGAGGTGAGCATCCATGATCATTAACCATATCATTTTCCACCCACTTTGTTGCACTATTTCCCATCCAGCTGTGCAGTTTATTGACGGTTTGTATCTGACACTGGCGGGCAGGGTATGTTGTGGTAGGCATTCATGCAGAAAGAACACTAGGCCTTAATCAAGGAACTGTTAACTCAGTCAATCAACCAGGGTTCAGGGTCACTGCGCCCTAGAGTCTCCTGGTTATTTATGCTTAGGTTAGTTAGAGTAGCTTTAGTCTGGCAAGATTCTGTTTGTATGGTGAGAGCAATAAAGAACTGAATTAGGAATACACTGACTCATCATAGTTCTTGGGTTGCCCCTGACATGATATACTGTATTGTATATGGCAAAGGGCAAATAGGGAAATTTTTTTGGTGATGATAGTATTTCAGTTATGGAAAACTTTCTCCAGATCCTTGACAGTTTACGCTAATAGGTTTGTTTGTCATATTTCTGCACCCATTTTAAGACTAAGTTCCAGTGTAAATTATGTTTGCTATGGTCTTTCACTTTATTTGTTCTAACAAAATAAAGGACACCAATAATAATGTTACTGGTTTTTCCTTTTTTCTTTAATATCCCACTTTTTTGTTCTGGGAAGTACATTCATTGGCGATCACTCGTAGCCGAGTAAGATTGTCTTCCAAAGGTAAAATTTTAACAGTGGATCCGTAAGTAGCTATAAAGGCCAATTCTGGATCCGCACAACCTCCCACAATGAGGGCATAGGTTTCCCGGTGGGAGACGGTTATGATGAGGGTTTGCCTGACGTGCCTTCCTTTTAGCTCTTTTCTCCTTTTCGCCCTGTACTCGTGCTTCTTCAAAGTCCATAGCGCCATTAATAAAGGATGACCTCCAATTAAAACGCTCATGAGTTAGGGCTTCCCAGTTCTCAATGCTGATATTACATTTTTTTAAATTAGCTTTGAGATTAATTATTATTATAATTATTAATTTAATCCAGTCAGGGAGAAAATGAGGCAGACTATGTTTAGGGCACCTTTTCTAGCCCCCTCCCCATATGGGGTGAGCAGAGTGGATCCTAAATAGGGCTGCTCAGTCGTGGATACAGCTGCCGAACTACTCAACTGCCTCGATCCTTGAGTCAGGGCGACTGAATCCGTATCCACCACCCATGTGCTGGTCCATGACTAGGAGCTTCCGGATTTCACAGTCCTGCCCCCGTTGCCATTCGTCAGTCGCCATGGGACTTTTGGTTGTTTTGGGTTTGGTGTGGTTGGAAGACGCCTGTGCGTGAATTTGTTTTATGTGTGGAGATCGGTGCACAACGATCAGCACACAACCTTCACAGAAAAAGGCTCTAATCCAATGGCATGGATACCATGACGATTGGTGACCTTTTGTCTGCTGCAGCCTTCATCCGCCTTCGCAGCCGTTGTAACAATACACCTTGTTATCTTCCGCCTGTTCTGCCGTTGAGGACTTTCTTGGATCGTTCTTTGTCTGGTTCCTCCCCCTGGACCTTACCGCCATGGGTGACCCTGCCAGGAGTACATGACTCCCGACGGCTTCGCTCACAGGGTTCATTGGGAACACACAAGCCCACTCACCACAACAAGGTGACGATCCAGCGAGTGAGTGGGAAGTACATTAGATGGGTAGCAATAATTAAAATACAAGATACAGAATGAAATGTAAAAGAAAAAATAAACCTAATACTAAAATACTAAAACAATTAGAATCACTTATATAAAATTACTAATTATATGTGCTAGAACTTAAGTTAATCAACGCTTTATCATTCTCTAAACTTTTATAAATTATGAAGAAATATTTCAAAAGCAAAATATGACAGCACAATGCGTACAATTTTATAAAAATAGTAGTGCTTCTGATATGACAATGGCAAACACTGGCAATACTGGTAACCTCATCATATGTAGCATAGATCTTTTCTTTATTTGACTTCAAATAAATAAATAAATAAATAAATAAATAAATAAATAAATAAATAAATAAATAAATAAATAAATAAATAAATAAATAAATAAATAAATAAATAAATAAATAAATAAATAAATAAATAAATGCAAATAGAAATGATCTTCAGGGAAAAAGAACAGACGAGGCATACAAAAAT
This sequence comes from Charina bottae, assembly GCA_023362775.1. NCBI lineage: Eukaryota > Metazoa > Chordata > Lepidosauria > Squamata > Charinaidae > Charina > Charina bottae. The sequence continues at coordinate 94,170,420 of JALMGJ010000004.1, read as the reverse complement.
GTTCTCCTTTCTACAATAGCTACAGCTCCCATCTTACACAATAAAAGAAAGAGAATCCTAGTTTGAGAATCCTGGTTTTGAGGCAAAAGTTATATTCACTATACTATACCATTAACCGTAACTTCTTGAACAAATTGATTAGCTGCATTCCAGGAATAGCCATATATTTCACTGTTATTAAATGTGTACCCTTTATTCTTATATTCTTATATTCTTATATTCAAGATGGCTTACAATAATTAAAGCATCAAACACCAAATATGAAACACAACAGTAAAATCAATATAATTAAAACCACATGAAATCAGTATTATTGAAATCAATTAACAAGCTTGGCTGAAGAAATATGTTTTCTAAATACTGGGAGCCAGACAAGGGAAAGCCTGGTCCTGGCACTAAGGGCATCTTCAAAGGGTCTCTCCTGCCAATCTAAGTAATGGGGAAAGTTCATAGCAAGATAATGGCCCCTCAGATAGTGAGTCAAGCTGTTTAAGACTTTAATGGTCAATACTAAAACCTTAAACATTACCTCCTAGGGAGTTGGCAGACAGTGAACTTCTTTCAGGAAATTCATCCTGTGATCTCTGTCCTTTGGATCAGTTAGCAGTCTGGCTACCTCATTTTGCATCAGATGCAATTTCTGGACTCTTCTCAAGTGTAGCCCCACATAGAATGCATTGCATTAGTCAAGCAGATTGTAACCAAGGTGTGGATAACCTTCACCAAGTGTGACAAGTCAGGAAGATTCATAGTTGGCACATTGGCCATAGTTGTACAAACACACTCCTTGCTACAGTGACCAAATTACACATGCCGTGGAAGCTGGGCATGTCTGTCAAAAAGAATGTTTACACTTACAGACAGAACTTTGGATTTGTTTGGATTTAATTTCAGCTGGTCCTTCGTTATCGCACCCATTACCAATAATATGCAATGGTTAAGGGAACCTGTTAAAGTTAGGAGGACCTATGGAAGCATTCGTGTATTAATATGTCTTAATTACTTTTGTGGAACATAACAAGGTTGAAATGTTCCTCCAACTAAAGGGAGATACTTACCAAGTTGGGCAACTTAAACTTGAAGGGTTTTGTTTTCTGCTTTTGTTTTTTAAAAGAAGCATATATATTTTTACAAGAAAAAAAGTATCCCATTGGGGATATGTTGGTCAAGTATGAATAAATATTCAAAATCTAAAAAAGGTGTAATTTTGATTACCAACCACTTAAAAATTGTACAATTTTGGAGATTGGTGATTTTGTGTTTTAATAGGCATACCATGTTTATTAATTATTCTGGTCTTTTTGTACTTGTGTCATGATGTGAGTACTCATGATGTACTTGTGAGAAAATGACACATATTTCATCATCTGCCTGCACACCCTTCCCAATATACCTACGATTACAAGAGTCATCCCACTTTTTCTAGATGGTATTTAAATATATCATTTTTAATACAACAGGTGTAATAAGAGTTTGAATAATTTTTTATTAGAAATAGACATTCTGAATATTTATTGATTAGAAAAACTTTAAAGCATATATTTGTAGTGGTATAATTTAATGATTATGCTTCATGGAAAAAGAAAAAACTATTGCATTAGCAGAATCTAAAATTCCCAAATTACTACCAGTTTTGGATTATGTTTGGGATGATTCAGCTCACTAAAACAGATTTGCAGGAACTCTGGAATAAAGAGCTAATAAATCAATTGTTAAGGGCCTTAAAGACACTAAGTAAATTTTGTATGATCTTAAGATGAGAGTAATTAACAAAACGTTCTGTTTCACATTTGTTGGACACCTCAGAGAATGTTTTTAAAAGATTGGCTATGAACCTCCTTATGTCAGAAGTATAAAATAACTCCTCAGACACTTACTCATATGATGAGGTTGTCCCAAGACTATCCTGTTTTTGTTTACTATCTGTAAGTTTGGTCATATTCTGTTGGAAAGCTTAATATGGTTAAAACATATGAATGTATTTTCAATTTTATCACTATATTAGCATTTGTGGACTTGTTGAGCCAGGGGTTGAAGATGGGGAGCAAAAGGATCACCCTTAAGTGTGAGAAAATCAGTGCAACACCAAATGTGTTTATTTGTATTTCTCTTTATGAACTTGCTTTCTATTGGTGTAATAGAAAGACTTATCAATATTATTCTGTGTGTTCAAGGTTTGTTGTTCAGTCATTTAGTCGTGTCCGACTCTTCGTGACCTCATGGACCATAGCACGCCAGTCCTCCACTGTCTCCCGGAGTTTACTCAAATTCATGTTCGTTACATCGGTGATGCTATCTAACCATCTCATCCTCTGCCGTCCCCTTCTCCTTTTGCCTTCAGTCTTTCCCAGCATCAGGATCTTTTCCAGTGAGTCCTCTCTTCGCATTAGGTGGCCAAAATATTTGAGCTTCATCTTCAGTATCTGTCCTTCCAAAGAGCAGTCAGAGTTGATTTCCTTTAGGATTGACTGATTTGACCTCCTTGCAGTCCAAGGGACTCTTAAGAGTCTTCTCCAGCACCACAGTTCGAAAGCATCAATTCTTCGGCGCTCAGCCTTCCTTACGGTCCAACTCTCACAGCCATACATTACTACTGGGAAAACCATAGCTTTAATTATACGGATCTTTGTCGGCAAGGTGATGTCTCTGCTTTTTAATATGCTGTCTAGGTTTGCCATAGCTTTCCTCCCAAGGAGCAAGCATCTTTTAATTTCATGGCTGCAGTCACCGTCTGCGGTGATCTTGGAGCCCAAGAAAATAAAATCACTGCTTCCATTTCTTCCCCTTCTATTTGCCAGGAAGTGATGGGACCAGATGCCATGATCTGAGTTTTTTTAATGTTGAGTTTCAAGCCAGCTTTTGCACTCTCCTCTTTCACCCTCATCAAGAGGCTCTTTAGTTCCTCTTCACTTTCTGCCATTAGGGTGGTATCGTCTGCATATCTGAGGTTGTTGATGTTTCTCCCAGAAATCTTAACTCCGGCTTGTGATTCATCCAGCCCGCTATTTCTCATGATGTACTCTGCATATAAGTTAAATAAGCAGGGTGATAATATACAGCGTTGTCATACTCCTTTCCCAATTTTGAACCAGTCGGTTGTTCCATGTCCGGTTCTAACTGTTGCTTCTAACTGTTGCTTCTAACTGTTCAAGGTTTAATGATGTCTTAAAATTAGACTAAATGTTTTCATACATATGAAATAATATGCCTTTGTTCCTTTCTTTTTTCTCATTCAGTTTTTCCCTTGTTTCTCTTCCTTTCTTTCTCTTCCCAATCTCCTCTTTTTGTATATAAGTAAAATACAATAAAAACAGCATGGAAATAGCATAGAACCCTATGGGCAACCATAGGTATCCAGCAGTAATCTCCCTGCACCACCTTATAGTCATGTCACAATAGGAGGGACTGGGACACCACAAAAGCATGCCCACAAAGCTTAACCCTGCAGACAGCCCAAAAGAGTATCATGTTCATTGATATTAAAAGCTACCAAAAGGTCCAGGAGAATTAATAAGGCCCAATTCCCTCAATTTAGTTTCCAGGGTAGGTCATCTTCCAAGGCAACTAAAACAATCGCACTACTGTATCCTGGGTGAAACCCTAATTAAAAAGGGACCACATAACCAGTTTCATCCAAATACATTTGGAGCTGTAAGGCCATCTCTTTCTTAGTCACGTTAACCAGAATTGAATATTGGCATCTGGACTAAAATTAGAAGTCAAGGGAAAACCTTCAACAGAAGTCTTATAAATACCTTCTTCAAAGAGGCAGGAGCACCCCTCATTAGGAGGCATTGTTCAAGAAGGCATCCAGACCCAACTCTGCCAATTATCCAATCAAAAGGAGCAATGTTTCAGTAAGGAGGTGGTAGCTCTTATCTCTCCAAACACACTGCAAGATCTACAAATTGAAAAGAATCTATATAAACAGAATAAGAGATTGTCAACCTCTTTATGACTGTCCCAAAACTTGAATCCAAGTTAAGGTGAATCTGATCAACTTTGTCTGCATAGCACAATGATAATTGAATACAATTAGCTTCTGACAGTTCCAGCTTCCTTCTCCCAATATTCTGACAGAGGAGATGCTGCATAGTACAGTACAAAAAAAACATTGGCTGTTTATTCTGTATAGATGTTACAAAGACATCTTTGTAAAGTAAGCCCTCTCTGCTTTATCCACTGTCATGGATAAGGATTTCAGATGGCCCTTAAAATGTACCGCAGTCTGTGTCAATGAACACATCAGAGAAATCCTCTACTTCCTATCCAATCTTCTATCTACCTACTTCACTGTTCTCAATTCCCTGGTAAACTAAAAGCTGATTTAGCTTTGCTAGAGGGAAGAGACACTTAGAAGCAATATTGTCAATCATCTGGGCCATTTCCATGTCCAACAGATCAGCCAGGATTTCAACAGTACTGCCAACAAGCAAGCTGAGAAATTCCCCAAGTGAATTCAATAAACTATTTGGATCAATCACACAACTGTTGAAGACCATTTTAACCAGCCTTCCATTCCTGCAAAATTGTATAGCAGCCATCAGTATAAAACTGGCAATAGAATACTAGGAGCTCTAGTAACTAGAGTTTACTAGGAGCAGCCATCAGTAGACAACTCCATGGCAATAGAGTTACTAGGAGCTCTTCTATTTTCTAATATACAGTGGAACAGAATACCAAATCCAGCATGTGCCCTATTCAATAGTATGGAGACAAATATCAACTGGCAGGTCCATAGTCGTCATGGTGATCATGAAATCGTGAAACAAAGATGACTATGAAGCCTCAGTCTGGATACTAAAGGTAGTAAGAGACAGTTGAACAGTGGAATAGATGGTTTTTACCACAATAATTTGTGCGCTTATCACCACCTGCCTCTAAGAACCAATCAGAAACTACAACTGGTACAAAACACAGCAGCCCATATATTAGTGAATCAAAGTTGATATAATTGTGTAATACCTGTTTAACTGTTGCTCCATTGGTTACCAATAGGTTTTTGGGTACAATTCAAGTAATGATTTTGATCTATAAAGCTGCATGAAACTTAGCACAAGGGTATTTATAGAGAACATCATCTTCCATAGAAGTAATCAACCCAACTTGGCCAGTGCTCACACTGCCAAAATAATTTAATGCTCCACAGATACATGAGGTGAAAGTGGGTGTGGGGCTCATAGACAATGTTTTTAAGTTACAGCCAGATATTATAGAAGGGGTTATTATATATTATATTCCAGAAGCTTTCCTATGGAAATTGGGCTAACACCATTACTGTTGACCTTCCAGAAATTATAAAAGACAGCTGTTCCTGAAAGTCTTTGGGGGAATGAATGGTCACTATTGTGCTGGCATAACTGTATTATTGCAGATTTGTGTTTTATATTTATTTAGTTATTTTACTGTGTTTTATGTTTTTATGATGTGAACCAGTGCCAGGTTCTTGATTCTGACAGTATTAAAAACAAATAAATAAATGGTACATTAATAGTATCCTTATACAGTCCTAGACACCATGTGCAGCAAAAAATGGTCAAACGTAGAGACTATAGGATGCAATTTAAGGTCAATGAGATGAAGTCCTATAGACTATCCTACCACCATCTCTCCACCTTCTAGCTGTAAACTGCTGCATCACAAAGTAATTCAGGAGGCAGCTGTGAGAGATTTATAACTTTCTACTGCCCAAAGCCAAGTTCTATAATGCATGCCAGGACAGCACATTCATTCAGAATTAAATCCAGGGTCATAAACACTGGCATTAAACTGCAGAAACTTTGGTCAAAGGGTCCACCTTTGCTGTCATTTCAATTTCCTTTGTTATACTGTAATCAGAAATGAAATAAAGATAACCAGCAGGCTGTCCTCATTTATTTATTTATTTTGCAATGGCCAGGTTGCAGCCTCCCACCATATCACCACTTACCAGTTACTACAACTACTATATATACTCTCACTTCATGCTTGATTACAGTAGTAATGGAAACCTGAATGGACAGATTGGAAACATCCTAGAGAAGGTCTATCTGTATGGACACTAAGAGCAGATACTGATTTGTTGGCACATAATCAGTCAAAGATGTTCCCAAGGAGCAACTTGGCTGTCTTTAGAGTTATCCCAGTGGTGGTAACATACTACCTCATAATAGTATTCTTTTTACATCCAGTGAGCAGGTGAATTTCTGTAGAGTGGCTGTAGCTAAGTAGAACTGGTCCTGGTTCTGCTAAAAGAGCTGGCAAAGCAGCTGCTGCCTTTACAGCTTCTCTCTAAATGGTTGCTGGTATTAAGCAGACTCAAGGCAATGTCCCATTACAAACAGGATATAAGTGATATAATCATCCTAACATCCTGTACATGCTAATTTTCCCTTGAAAGATACCTTCTGTTGAAAATAAAGGTAAAGGTAAAGGTTCCCCCACACAGTTGTGTCCGACTCTAGTGGCCGGTGCTCATCTCTGTTTGTTAGCCGAAGAGCCAGCGTTGTCCGAAGACGCTTCTGCGGTCATGTAGCTGGCATGATGCCCACGGAACACTGTTACCATCCCACCGAAGTGGTACCTATTAATCTACTTGCATTTGCATGCTTTCGAATTGCTAGGTTGGCAAGAGCTGGGGCGAGTGCGGGAGCTCACTCCGTCATGCGGGGCTAGGGTCTCAAACCTCTGAACTTGCGACCTTAACCTCTGAACTTAACCGCTGAGCCATCGCGCCTTTTCTGTTGAAAATAGTGCCTTGAATTTGGCCTGGTTGAAGCATCTCTAAGACTACTGAAGTTCTAGAAACCATTGCTTGTTCCTATTTCATTGTCCCTCTGTGACCAAGCCAGATTTATTTGGATAGGTAGCATGAGTAAGATCCACTAAGCTTTTGGATTGCAGGCTGTCATTAACTAGCCAACAATTGATATTATAATAGGGAATTGTGGAAAATTAAAATGATGGCTTTCAGATACTCAGGTACTTTCAGGTACTCAGATTCAAGTACTTAGTGCTTACTGAAACACCAAAGAAGTTAGTTCCAGAGAAACAGCAATCAGTAGATTTTAACTTCCTCCCATGCTTTTATTAAAATAAGTACAGAATTGTTCTGAAATTGAGATGAGAATAGCCATTTCCATGTAGAATAATTTACTTATTTTTTTCAGATGTTATACATACATAGCTCCTATTTCAATGCTTATATTGCTAATATGAAGTAGAATACTACAGATGTTGCCTTCTCATTTATATTCTTCCATCCATGTGCTCTTTTAATTGGTTTCTAACACTGAGAACTCTGAAATATTGTCTCAGGCAATTTCAGCTGGCAGTGAAAGAGTATTGGTGCTTCTATTCTGGACTAATAAATTGTTAATACTTCTTTAATAATGAAATAATGCCATGCCATGCAATCTTCAATAATCATTACAAAATATGCTTTTTCTCCAGAGTAATTTACACACCCCATTAAAATTATTCTCACCTCTACTTGGGTGAATTTAATAGCTTTAAACATAACTATGTTTGATAATAGTTTTCTTAAAGGGAAAGTGTCTTTTTTTCTAGAAAATGCATGATACTGTTCATTTGATTAAGCCATTTGCCAATAAAACTTAGCAATATTATTTTTCAAAACTATTCCTTGTGGTTGAAAATTTTGCACAGAACAAAATTTAACTGTGTTCATCTGTAAAAAGTCCTCTGTCTGCTACTCCTATATTACAGCTAGCAAATCTCAAGGGATACAAACAGTTTTGGACTGGTGGATACAACTGGATGTGGCTGAACTGGCAATGCTTTTCACAGAAGGCAGAGAAGTTAAATTCAACAACAAGTGACTTCTCCATAAACTAAGTCCAAGGTTGCATCTGTGAATCCAACATCCTTTTAGGATTCTGAAGCAGAACACCACATCTGAAACACTGAAAACTACTAATTAGGAAGATTTATTTCTGGAAAACTGCCAGACTACATTTGAATGGCCACATTGGCTTGGTCTGTAAGAAGAACAGAACTTTCTGGTGTCTCCTTGAGCATTTCACCTCTGGAGACTGAATGTTTTGCACATACCTAATTGCTGCGCACTTACTATTTATAATGTGATAGAAGGAAGGAAGAATATTATAAAAGAAGTAACCATATTACCTTTAGTCATTTATTATTACCGTATTTTCCGGTGTATAAGACGACTTTTTAACCCAGGAAAATCTTCTCAAAAGTCGGGGGTCGTCTTATACGCCGGGTGTCGTCTTATAGGGCGGGTGCTGAAACCAGAAGCGCTGATGGCGCACCGCAGGGGTGCAACTCCACTTCCCCGCCGCACAGCTGATCCCCGCCGCACAGCTGATCGGCGCGGAGATTTTCCACCTGGGCCCTCCCCCCCCAGAATACATCTCCAAGCTTTAGCAGAACAAACCGTGAAGGAGGAGGAGGAAGAGGGTGGTGGTGATGATGCGGGGAGGTTTGAAAAAGCAGATCCAAGCACAAAAGTTAGTGAGTCATTTTGGTGGCAGCTGGAACAGTTTTCTTGACTCCGGCCTCCCTCCCTCTCTCACTCTCTTTCCCTGGCAATGGATCAGTACGGGGGGGGGGGGGGAGGGAAGGGAGGAGAAGGCAAGGGAGGGAGCGTTCAAGAGAAGTGGATTTAAAAGAGCGGGGGGGCTTTGTATACAGATGCCCGCGTGTTAATTCTTCCGGCGGTGATGCGATTCACGCCCCTAATTGATTTATTTTTAAAGCCACCCCCCGCTCTTTTAAATCCGCTCCTCTTGAACACTCCCCCCTCTGGTCCCACCCTCCGCTCCCTCCCTCCCTTGCCGTTTCCTCCCTTCCCTCCCGACCCCCCCCCCCCGCACTGATCCATCACCAGGGAAAGAGAGCGAGAGGGAGGGAGGGAGGCCGGAGTCAAGAAAACTGTTCCAGCCACCGCTGAAATGACTCAGTAACTTTTGCGCTTGGATCTGCTTTTTCAAACTTCCCCCCATCACCCTCCTCCTCCTTCATGGTTTGTTCCGCTAAAGCTTGGAAATGTATTCTTCACCCCTCTGCCTTGCCCAGGTAATTAAAGCTTTCTCCCCCCTCTCCCCAATATTCTCCTTCACACACACACCCCGCGCTGCCACGCTTCGCATTACTATTCGCTTTCTACTCCGCTTCCCTGTTTTCTCCCTGCAGTTTTTTACTTTCTACTCCGCTTCCCAATGCATTGGGAAAGCTTTTTTTCCCCAGTGCGTTGGAAGAGGTCTTATACGGCGAGTATATCCCAAACTCTATATTTTAACTGGAAAAGTTGAGGGTCGTCTTATACGCCCAGTCGTCTTATACGCCGGAAAATACGGTAATAACATTTAAACTTATACTTAAATTAAATTACATTTTTGTCCTAATCTCATCCCTTTCTTTCACTGGTGGAAGTATGAAAGTGCCCTTGTAACAAGTTCCAGTTTCTTCAACCAAGTAAGTATTCATTTTGCTTAGAATTTATCATGATAACATAAGGGTAGCCCTGCCGCATCTGACCGAAGCCTATCTTCGTCCAGAATTTTGTTTCTTGATCAGATACATCTGGGTGCTTACCAGCAGGAGATGGAGTCTTACCCCTCTGGCACCATTGTTCCCCTGAAATTATTATTTGGAAGCATGCTGTCTTCAACCTGGAGGTAATACTGAGTCTCCTATACTAGTATCACCTCCTCTCCTTCACATTAACTACTATCAGCCCCACTAGGTAAACCAGACCATAAAATCAACACAGGATGTCTACAAATAGTTTTATTGAGATTGACTATAATAACAGAGTCTGTTATTATATATTATATTACATGCTATAATAACAAAGTCTGATTGTGCTGTACCTCCTCCTGCTAATTATAGTTCCCTGAATTAGGGAGGTGTCTGTCAGAGCTGCTTCCGAATGATACATAGACATTCTGGACATTTAAAAATACTTTAACCCCTGCTGCCTTGGTAATGGAGTCTGCATATCTCCACCAAGGTTATCTTACTTACTCTCTACAATTACCCCTGCACCCTATAACCATAGTTAGAGGCATTGAAAAAAGTTTCTTGTTGCAAATTGATGAGATGATATATCCACCTTCACAATGAAGGTGGATTTTTAATATAGTAGGGTTAGGGTTAGCTTGACCCTGTTACAGACACTTGGGGTTCCATTTCTATTTTCCCAGTAACCAAACACACATGTACTAGATGTGAGGATATCTAGCTATTTATTTCATTTGCTTTCTGGATGGGAGGTTAAGAGGTAGTTTGTTTTCTTTTTTAATATAGCTTGGATAGGGGCATTCATTTAGTCATGTTCTTATGGGCTCCTATTTGTCATTGGAGGAAGAACACTGATTGGCTCATGTATTTCTGGGTGTTCCAGGTGAGCAGGAATGGAGACATTGACAGGTTCCTTCTGATGGCTTTGCATTGAAACAATGCCATGTGGATAAGGCTCTAGTGTACATTCAATTTCCTAATTTGCCCTGGTGCTAGTTTCTCTCTGTCAATCTATTAACACACATTGCATATAAGAATGTACTGTTTGAGAGTGTTATATTATATTTCAGCCCTGTTCATTGCGTAAAGGAGTAAGTGCAAAAGAACTGCTTATTTTAATTGTTTATCAAATTATTTCCATGGGTAACCTGGGACCACAGGGTAACAGGAAAGACACTGCCTTGACCTCCTAGAGCAGGGTTTCTCAACCAGTGTTCCATGGAACCCTAGGGTTCTGCAAGAGGTCACTAGGGGTTCCCTGGGAGATCACGATTTATTTTAAAAAATATTTCAAATTTGGGCAACTTCACATTAAAGAATTTCAAGGGTTCCTCCAGGGTCAAAAAGTTGAGAAAGGCTGTCCTAGAGGGAAGACAAAATCCATTAAACTAGTCTTATCTTTCCACTGTCAGATCCCCAGTTAGCAGTTGTACAAAGTAGACAAAGTAATCTGTGGAACACATCTTATCACAGCAGAGATAACTTGTGTGACTTTTTCCCCTGCAGTTTCTTTTCATAAATTGAATGGAATATGAATTGTTCAAGAGTGTATGACTGTGAAGTTTTGAAATCAAGATAAAGGACTTAGGTTGAGGGACAGGAAGCTTGACATGATAGAGTATGGCTTTATTTTATCCATGACATGTCTGTCCACTTTGCAAGATCAGCAGCTCACAGAAATCTACTCTTGCAATCATAAATACATTTGGAAGCCATACCCTGAGTTTAAAATATAGTTATGTGATTGGCTAGTGATGACCACAGGTAAAGTGTTACTTTTTTAAAATTTAAAACTCTAACTTAAGAGGCAAACACTGTAAGAACTTCAGCTATCTTTAGCATAGTGTGAATTCCAGTCATGCAACATTCACCTTTAAAAACTTTGTCAATCACTATGACGTTCTTCCATCATTTTTGTTTTTGAATTACAGAGAAGATGTAAAAGTTAGGAAAAATAGTCACTGTTTGGATTCTGCCAGCCAAAGCCATTGTTTTCATGGTGAAACTGGTTCTGTAGTTACCTTCTGAAAAACTAAAAATTCAGCCAGTGAAATACCACCATTTAATATTTATTTATGCTTTAAGTATTTTCATATCAGACATAAAATTACACACACACACACACACACACACACACATGAATCTCTCTCTCTCTTAAGATGAATGATAGAGACAAATATGGGATATGGAAAAAACTGAACTTCCTCTTGAAATTTTCACCAGAGAAAAGTGTTTATTTGATTCACAGTAGAACTTTTCCATTTCTATTGTGTGCAAATCTGGATAGCCTTATATTGGATAGTGCAAGGGCCACTATGCAAATCGTCCAAAACTGAGGATTTGGTAAGTCCAAATATTTTAAATATGTTCAGCGTCACTATACGGACCACCTGCCACTTGGTTTTAATTTAAATTTATATTTATTGTACTTGTATTTTATTGTGTTTTTATTGTATTTTAGTGATATTGTTGTGGCTGTGAACCACCCAGAGTCCCTCCTTGAGGGGGAGATGAGCGGTCATAGAAATTTAATAAATAAATAAATAAGTAAGTAAGTAAGTAAGTCAGTAAGTCAATGAGTAAAGCCTTACTACTGATTTGGTATATAATGAGCAAACTGGATTCCATATTTCCCTTTAGATCCTTTAGCACAGGGGTGGGGAACCTTTTTTCTGCCAAGGGCCATTTGGATATTTATAATTGGGGACTGGGGGGGTGGGGGGCAGGGTTTCTGGGATTTCCGGGGACCAGGGACCGGAGTTTGCGGGCAGGAGCCAATCACATGCACTGGGGGGTGGGGTTTGCGGGTGGGAGCCAATCGCGTGGAAGGGGCAGGGTTTGCGGGAAGGAGCCCCACGGGCCTTAGGCGGAAGCCCCGCGGGCCTTATATGGCCTGCGGGCCTGACGTTGCCCACCCCTGCTTTAGCGTAAGAAGAAAAGTTTCATCTGTAATGGTAAGCATTTGGGGGATATAATCTTACTGAACTTCCAGAGCAGTCTTTCTCAACCTTTTGACCCTGGAGGAACCCTTGAAATATTCTTCAGGCCTCAGGGAACCCCTGCATATTCAGGCTCAAATATAGGCCAGAAGTTACAAAATTATTAGATTTGTTTTGTGTGTAGGCTTGTATATATGCATTAACAGTGTTCTTAAACTAAAAATAAAGAATGAAACTTACCTCATTAACGTGAAGTTGCCCGAATTTGAAATATTTTTTTAAATAAATCATGATCTCCCTGGGAACCCCTAGTGACTTCTCATGGAACCCTGGTTGAGAAACCCTGTTCTAGACATTAAAAATGAATAGAAATAATTCTGAAAAAGTACAAGTTTCCCTTACCATTATTCCCTGATTTTTTCCCCAGATTTTTTTATACAGAGAGGAAAATACAAGTAATGTTTAGTTGTCCATCAATTAACATCAGGTGAATTCTGTGTCATTTAGCAACAGGAATATTTTTTCCCCTTTTTTCCTCCATTGCTCCATTCACTGTCACCACCTGGTGTGTTCTGTATCCTCTGCAATATTTCCTATTATCAGCAAGAGATATGGGAGTGGAAAAGCAAGCTGTTCTCAGTTACTATTAAAGCATCCTCCCTCCTTTTGGCCTTCTGTCATTGTTACACAATTAACCAAACACACTGGGCACCTGAACAACAGGAATTATTAGGAGATAATATGATGTAAGGAAAAAAATGGAAAGATTGTATTAAAAATAACACAACCATTTCCTTGTTCTTCTAAGTCACAAACCTCTTTGGAGGAATAAGAAAAAAAAGTAGGATTATAGACTCTATAGTATAATCTATAATCTATAGTATAGATTATAGTATAGTATAGTATAATCTATAGTATAGATTATAGAATTAATTAAGAAACCCACCAGGAAATTGACTTTTTTTAAAAAGATATATAGCTTAATTTCTTGATTATATTTTTTTTGTAAGTTTGAGACCATGGGCATCCACATGAGAGGCAAGGGGAGCAAATGACGAACTGCTCATGATGATGTAGTTATCCAAATTCTGCCTCTTTAGGTTGTGTGCAACTATGTAATGTCAACTTACATTGTGACATCAAAACACAAGTTTAGTTTTGTGTAAACCTTCAGTTACTACAGACACCCATATCTGTTCTTAAAATGAAAGCGAAGGAAAAAAAATGCCAAAGATATTGCTTTAGATTAGTGTTTCTCAACCTTAGAAATTCTAACCCTTGAAGATTTATTTAATTAAATATTGTTTTATTCACATTTATTCTCCTTTCTAAAGTTCTGTTAACAACTAAATTCCTAATTTTTTTACCTCTGTCCATACAAATGTATTTTGGAGAAGAAAGATTGAACATGGCTGTTTAAAGTTCTGTATTCCTCCCTCATATTACAAATATATTTATATAAGCTCTTGAAGTATGTGGTTTGGCTTTGTTTCATTTTTTTTATCATTCTATGTTTCTCTCTCTCTCTCTCTCTCTCTCTCTCTCTCTCTCTCTTCCTACTGCTTTTTATTTTCAGTGTTTTCTTGATCTTTCTATGTTTAATTTAAAAAGAGTTCTTGGCAGAGTGGTTTTGAGTGATCTATGCCTAAAGTCTGGGTGTGAATACCTGCATGTTCTACCATGTTCATAGTACTGAATTAGGGTTGCCACTGCTTTCTTCTTTATCTTTAACAGCTAGATGGCAGGCATTTGCAACATGGTTCAGAATACCAATTTAGCTGTGTGTAGATGTTTGAAGATCTCTTTTGGTTTATCTGAGTGTATCTGTATAGCTAAAAATCAAATTTCTCCATGAACAGACAAGGGGAATAAATTGCTTCACAGAGTTTAAACAGTGGAGTAAGTGAAATGGACAGTTTCATCTGACTGTAGATTTAATTCTGTTTTATAGCGTGGAAAATCCTTAAGGTGAAATCCCGGTCTGAGGCTTTAACCAATACTTAAATTATCCCACAATTCCTCCTCGAATGACAGAGCATTCCTGACTGCCAGGAACTGATCAGGGAGAATGGATTTAGGAGGGGCCAAAGAGTTGAGTGGATTTCTGCCAGACTACAACTTCAGGCAATGAAGAGCTGACTGCTATTTTCTGTCCCATTTCTGTAATTCAGAAATTCCTAGGTTCAATTTTGATATAGCTGTGTAGAATGATCAGAGAAAGGATATGAGTATGCTTCTGGCCAAGACCCAAGATATCTATTGCATTTAGAGTAGGCAATATTGGCTAGAGTCTGACATGGATACTCATTTTTTAATTTTTTGTTAGATTTTTTCATTTTTATTTATTTCTCATATTTCTTCACAGCCCATCTTGATAGTGACTGTGGGTGGTTTACAATTTTGTTAAAATAACGAGAGATTAAAAGCATAAAAACAAATACATCATAAAAATATAAATACGACATATTAAATAAAGAAAAATATTTAAAATTTATATAAAATATAAATTCCTCAGAGCCACATAATGGCGCCAACCACCCCCATTTTTGTCCATATCTCCTCTTCTTTCCTTCTTAAAGGCAGTCCTCATATATCTTCATAACTGATAGGAAGGCTCTCCTACCCATCTTCCCACCTCAAGCAAGGTGGCAAAGCCAAGTTTTCACTTCCTTTCGGAAGGCCGGGAGAGTGGGGGCCTGCCTCACCTCTGGGGGTAATCTGTTTCACAGGGTGGAGGCCATGGCAGAGAAGGACCTCTTCTTGGACCCTGCCAACTGACATTCTCTCATGGACAGGGTCCGTAACATGCCCTCTCTGCGTGACCGGGTGGGTCGCTGCAATGGGGGTGAGGCAGTCCCTCAGGTAACCTGGACCCATGCCATGTAGGGCTTTAAAGGTGATAACCAACACCTTGAATTGGACCCAGAAGCAAGCTGGTACCCAATGCAGCTCGCACAGCAAAGGTGCTATATGCGCCATCCTTGGGGCTCCTAAAACTGCTCCCACGGCTGCATTCTGAACCAGCTGTAGCTTCCAGATGCTCTTCAAGGGTAGCCCCATGTAGAGCACATTGCAATAGTCTATACAGGACATGACTAGGGCATGAGTGACTGACCGGAGGGCCTCCCGATCCAGGAAAGGGAATAGCTGGCGCACAACATGACATTGGTCAAAGGCTCCCCTGGCCACAGCTGCCACCTGCTCTTTGAGCAGGAGTCGTCAGTCCAGGAGAACCCCCAGGTTCAGCACAGGATCTGTCTGGGGCAGTGCAACCCCATCCGGAACAAAAGATGCTAAATTCCTGGATACCAAGGAGCCCCCAACCCATAGCCACTCCGTCTTACCAGGGTTCAGCTAAAACTCGTTGCTCCCCATCCAGACCCCCTACAGCCTCCAGGCACCAAGAGAGGGTCACAGCATCACTTAAGTCACTCAGGATGGAGATGTATAATTGGTTATCATCAGCACATTGATGATACCTCATCCCATGGTGACAGATGATCTCACCCAGTGGTTTCATGTAGATGTTAAAAATGAGCAGAGAGAGTATCGAACCCTGCGGCACCCTGGAAAGGAGGGGCCATGGGCAGGATCTCTCGCTCCCTATCAAAACCGATTGGGACTGGCCTGGAGGAAGGAGGTGAACCAGTGCAGAACCACGCTACCCACCCCCAACTTCCTGAGACGACCCAAAAGGATACCATGGTTGATGGTATCGAAAGCCACTGAGAAGTCAAGAAGAGTCAGGATGGATGCACTGCCCCCATCCCACTCCCACCAGAGATCATCCAAAAGTGTGACCAATGCTGTTTCCATCCCATATCTGGGCCTGAAACCCAACTGAAAAGGGTCCAGATAATCTGTGTCATCCAGGATCCTTTGCAGCTGCAATGCCACCACTTTCTTAACAACCTTCCCTAAAAAGGGGAGGTGGGAGACTGGAGGAAAATTGTCAAGTACGGTGGGATCCAGCGATGGTATCTTGAAGAGGGGGTGCACAAGCACCTCTTTAAAGGTTGTCAGAAGCACTCCCACCCTCAAGGATGAGTTCACCATCACCTGGACCCACACACACATCACCTTCCGAGCTGCCTTCACAATCCAGGATGGGCACAGATCTAATTGGCAAGTGGTGGAATTTACAGTCCAGAGGACCCTGTTTACTTCCTTGGGCCCAACAGGATCAAACTGTTCCCAGATAACTGGGTAAGTACATTCCCCAGGCATCTCCACAGACCATTCCCCACACTTGGCATCCACCGTGGTATGAATCTGAGCTTTTTTATCCTCCAGTTGCTTGGAAAACTCCTCTGCACGGCCCTGTAGGTGGGTTACTGGACCCACCTTCCCCAATAGAGATTGGGTGATCTTAAACAGGGCTGCTGGGTGGCATTCTATGGATGCAAAAAGAGTGGAGAAATATTGATATTTCGCCGCTTTTACTGCCAGAAGGTAGTCCTTAATAGCATCTCTAGCTTGTGTTAGGTTGGATTAGGTCCTTGTCTTCCTCCAGAGGTGCTCTAGATATCTCTTAATCCTCTTCAGAACCCTCAGCTCCTCCATAAACCATGGGGAGTATCGGGTTCGATGGGACAAGAGAGGTTGCACGGGCACAATCCTGTCCATGGCCCTGGCTTCCTCCATATTCCAGGTGGTAGCCAGGGCCTCCACTGGACTATGCAGCAGATCCTCGGGTATAGCCCCAAGTTCCCTTTGGAACCCCATTGGGTCCATCAGTCACCGGGGGGGGGCAATCAAATGGGTCCTGCCTCCTTGTGGAGGGTGGCAGCATAAGAGAATCTAAAGGCCACCAGGGCATAATCTGACCATGACAAAGGGAACAGATTTAACTCTCCCCTCAGATCACATTGCCACTGCTCCAACAAGAAAACCAAGTCCAGAGTGAGGCCACTGTCCCGAGTCAGATCCCAAATAATCTGGGACAGGCCCATGGCCACCATGGTGGCCATGTACTCCCGAGCTGCCTCTGAGGCACAGCCCAGGGATGGTAGGTTGAAGTCCCCCAGAACCATAAGCCTGGGGAACTCAACCACCAACACCGAGATGGCCTCCGGCAGCTCAGGCAGGGAGGTTGCTACCCAGCAGGGAGGCTGGTACAATAGCAACAATCCCAACTTCTCTCGGAAACCCAACTTCAAGAACAGGGTCTCACAACTGCCATTTGTGGAGCAGCGCCCCTGAAGGCCACAAGAGATTCCTGGATGACAATAGCCACCCCTCCTCCCCTGCCCTGGGATCTCGGCTGATGCCATACCATAAACACAGCCAGGCACATTTCTAAGAGGGCTACCCAGCCAGGTTTCGGTAATACATGCCAAGTCTGCCCCCTCCTCGGTGATCAAATCACATATAAGGGGGGGGGGGGGCTTGTTGTTAACTGACCTGGCTTTCAAGAGCAACAGCCAAAAGTCAGGGCCTCCATGGGTCTGCTGTCCAGGGCCTGGGTCTGAGCGCAGAGGGCTGGAACATGCCACCATTACCAAATGCTGGGGGCATCTTCCCTGAAGATGGCCCACCCTCTGATTCCTGCCATAACACCCCCACCCTGTCACCACCTGAATGGAATACCTAAATCCCCCAGAGCTCCTATTTCTATTTCTGTGATGGAATCTGTCTCTGAGGGAGAAGGTGATGTTATGGAGATTGTGGGCGAAGGAGGAGGGGGCGCTTTCCAGTGTGAGAAATGCATTCACAGCATCGAAGACCTTGGGCACCTGTCCAAGAAAGTCAGGCCAGACCCGCCTTAGGGTGCCTGGGTTTTTTTCCCCAGAGAACTGCTTAGTGTGGTTTAGTTTGGTAAGATTCTGTGTAAGGTAAAATAAAGATCTAGAGCTTAATTCCGAGGCTCAGCATTGTTCTTCATCTAACCATGACAATTTCCCCCCAATCCCGGCCCTCCAGGTTCCCTATTTAAGGGTCCCTCCATCCAACCATACAACGGCACACACCAAGCAATCACAGGGTGGTGGCAAGTTCCCCAGCACTTCAGCTCCCGCTCTCAGTGCTGTGGGAACCCAACCATCACCCCCACATCTACCGTACCCCCTTCATCGACCTCTCTCACTAGCTAGCAGGAGGCACCCCACCCACTTCTCCTCCTCCTTGACTCTCACTCAAGGAGGGAGGATCCCCACATATACACAGCATCCACTCTCAGGCTCCCTCCCCATCTCTCACACCAGGGAGGGAGTATCCCACTCATCAAATTGGAGGGTCCCCGGCAGGGCACTCAGCTCCTCACTCCAGGGGGCTCACTGGCCCACTCAGGTCTTCACTTTGAGGTCCCATCCGCTGCAGTGATTAACTTATTCCCATGGGCTGGGGGCTTGTGAGAGAGTTATAGTCAAACCACTGGGTCCACTGGGCCACCCTAAGTGTCCGCCGTGCCACTCGGTTGCTGTGCTGTGCCTCCACTGTCCCAGGGGTTTGTCTGGGCCCGCAGGGCGGCTCTCTGGGGGGCTCCATGCTGGATCTGCTAGGCTGCCCTAAGGATTTGCCATGCCACCAGGCTGCTGCACTGCACCTCCTGGATTCTCTACGTCGCTTGGCTACCGTGCTGTGCCTCCGCTGCTCTGGGGGGCTCCATACCGAGTCTGCCGGGACACCCCAAGGATTCTTCATAGCACTTGGCACCTCGCCACAGCTGCCTGCACCGCCCAGCTGCCACACCACACCTCCACCGCTGCACTGCTCTGCTGCTCTGGGGAGCTCTGGGGGGCTCCGCACTGGGTCTCCTGGGCCACCCTAGGGGCTCTCCACAGCGCTTGGTGGGTGGCTGCTTGGGCATTGTGTACCTCCCAGCCTCGCTGCAGCTGCCCATGCCACTTGGCCACCACGCCGCGCCTCCGTCGCTCTCTTTTATCCCACCTTTATTATTTTTATAAATAACTCATGGTGGGGGACAACCTAATACTCCTTCCTCCTCCTATTTTCCCCACAACAACAACCCTGTGAGGTGAGTTGGGCTGAGAGCGACTGGCCCAAGGTCACCCAGCCGGCTTTCATGCCTAAGGCAGGACTAGAACTCACGGTTTCTTGGATTCCAGCCTGGTGCCTTAACCACTAGACCAAACTAGCTTTCTAATACTATAAGGGATTGGAAGTACCTCTGATTTTTATCTTTGATTCAGTTTAGTTTATTAATTTATTATTCAAATTAATTAAAATGGCTTGATTCAACTTGATTTTCTGAACAATTTGGAAAAAGGGATCTTGCATGAGCAAAAGCTTTTCCAAACAATAGAATTAAATCAGAGGCATTGAATTAATATATTCAATTATTGATCCAGTATAGAAAATAGATTCAGATTAAGAGATTTGGTTCAATTTCCTTCAAACTGAATTTCTATACTGCAGCTTCACATGGCCATGGTAGATGTCATTGTATTGTTTAATTGTTTCAGAATGTGCTTTTGTATCTTTGAGTTGAAAGCCACTTTGAAGACTAGTGCCTCTGCCCAAAATATTGGCTATCAGTTATAGAAATCAGTGGGCATTTCTATGGCCATTAACCTTGTAATAAGCTCTATTGAAGCCAGTGGGCTTTACTTATGATTAAAATGTATAAGAATAAACTTTAAAAAACTATCTAAGAAGAAGCAAGTTCCTGACATCTTGCACTACATGAGGCTTTCCAGAAAGAAAAGAGTGTTCTCTGAACTATTTATGATCTATGATTCATTAAGAGTTGTATATTTCTTGCACAAGCATTGTGAACGACAGCACTATTTTTCTTAATTAAAAGGTGGTCAGCAAATTCCTTCTTGACTATGCCTCACTTTTTCAGCAAAAAAAATAGCATTTCCTCATTTACCTACCCACCTTCATCTCTCAGGAGTTTTGAAAATTAATTGCATGTTTTAAAATTTCTCTGAATATGAAAAGCTAGTGTGAGGATGATTGATATATATGTCATGCTAGTAATGGGATCTGTACTGATATTGGGTAAAATGAACCACACATTTCAATTCAATGAACATGCAGTTAATGAAAACTTATCTAAATCAATGTTTTCAGAAAGCTTGTCTAAATCAGCATTTTTCAGAAGCCTTTCAAGAGTTATTGCAGTAAGGATTGTCATTATTGGAAACATATATGTAGATGAAGACAAGGAAAACTATTGCTGATCCATCCAATATTATCATGACCACTGTGTGATCAACACAGAAGCTCTCCGGTTAAGAGCAAAAGCATTTCAATATTGTTTTAAGGAATGTAATGCATTGAAACCTGTTTTGGATATGATTTAAAAATCTTGCATGTTAATGTCAGAGGCTCCCACATTTTAGCTTCTCAACAGTGGAGGTAACATTTCCTATTGAGGAAGACATTATGGTACAAATATTTGAACATCCAGTTTTAAAGTATACAGTAATTATCCACTTTGAAACAATTTGCTTTGATAAGGTAAAAAGCTAACCGGTGGCTTAATCCAAAACATGCATCTTTCATCATAAGTTGAAATCAGTTTATACACATGTGTATAGGTGCTATTATTCACATCTCAGACTACACAGGTTTACTGCTCGCAAATATCACAATGTAATCTAATTATTTTTCATTCTTCTGAATTTTTTTTGTTAGACTGAGAAACAAATAATCTCCTCCTTATTCCCATGTAGAGATTGGTAGAGGGAACTCACACAACTGACTTTCACTGAAGAAGATTAATATATATTTTACTCACCTATTTACTTACTTACTTGGGCTTATATGACATTCTAATCCATGGAGACTCAGAGTGGCTTACAAAACCCTCTCCAGTAAGAGGATTAAAAACAGAACATCAAACTAACAAAAGAAATAACAAGATGAAACAACGCCTTACAACTTTGCACCAAAGGAATAAGCAAATATAACATGTTCTATAGAAGGGGGAGCACCCTTCAGACCTGTCTATGAAGGTTCTCAGTCATCCAGGTGGAATTGTCTGTAGCTTGAATCATGTCAACTGGATTTCTATTTTCTTAGTGGAAACGTTTCACTCCTTATCCAAGGAGCTTCTTCAGTCTGAGTAAAGTTAGTAAAGGAATCCTTAAATATGTTTCTAGGCTGGCTGTGTGACCTTGCACCTGGGGCTAGGTCATGGTTATTTTGAGATGTTTGTTTCTAAGTCCCTTTATCATCTAAAGGAGGATCGTTAAGATTACCCTGCTGCTGTTGAGCTTGTGAAATGGTCTTAATCTTCCTAGGCACAGAAGACAAAGCAGGAAGGAAGATAGGGGAAAGGTTATGCCTGAGGCCCCCACCTCTATTCAAGGAAGGATTTTCCAAGTTGGCATGAATGGATTCCTTGACCCCTCTCTCAAACCACCTATCTTCTCTGTCTAAAATGTGAACATTAATGTCCTCAAATGAGTGTCCTTTTTCCTTTAGATGAAGATAAACTGCTGACTCTGGTCCTGTGGTGTTACTTCTCCTGTGTTGGGCCATCCTCCTGTACAAAGGTTGTTTGGTTTCTCCAATGTAGAGTTCAGAGCACTCCTCACTGCACTGGATTGCATACACTACATTGCTTTCCTTGTGTTTTGGAGTTTGATCTTTGGGGTGTACAAGCCTCTGTCTCAGTGTGTTGGTGGGTTTGAAATATACAGGTATGTGGTGTTTGCCAAATATCCGTTTTATCTTTTCAGACACGCCAGCCATGTAAGGAATGACCAGGTTCTTCCGTTTACTCTGAGTCTCAGCCCTATCTGTCGCTGTTTTAGGTCTGGTAGACTTAGATTTAGTGAAGGCCCAATTTGGATATCCACAGGCCTGCAGAGCTGTTCTCAGATGCTGCTTTTCATTCTTTTTGGAATCCATGGAGGTGGGGATGGTTTCTGCTCTGTGTGACAATGTCCTGATGACTCCTAGTTTGTGCTGCAGTGGATGGTGGGAGTCAAACATCAGGTATTGATCTGTGTGTGTGGGTTTCCTGTAGATCCCTATTTCTAGCTTGCCACCGGTCCCAATGAGGACTTCACAGTCTAGGAATGCCAGTCTGACATCCACTGCAGCACAAACTAGGAGTCATCAGGACATTGTCACACAGAGCAGAAACCATCCCCACCTCCATGGATTCCAAAAAGAATGAAAAGCAGCATCTGAGAACAGCTCTGCAGGCCTGTGGATATCCAAATTGGGCCTTCACTAAATCTAAGTCTACCAGACCTAAAACAGCGACAGATAGGGCTGAGACTCAGAGTAAACGGAAGAACCTGGTCATTCCTTACATGGCTGGCGTGTCTGAAAAGATAAAACGGATATTTGGCAAACACCACATACCTGTATATTTCAAACCCACCAACACACTGAGACAGAGGCTTGTACACCCCAAAGATCAAACTCCAAAACACAAGGAAAGCAATGTAGTGTATGCAATCCAGTGCAGTGAGGAGTGCTCTGAACTCTACATTGGAGAAACCAAACAACCTTTGTACAGGAGGATGGCCCAACACAGGAGAAGTAACACCACAGGACCAGAGTCAGCAGTTTATCTTCATCTAAAGGAAAAAGGACACTCATTTGAGGACATTAATGTTCACATTTTAGACAGAGAAGATAGGTGGTTTGAGAGAGGGGTCAAGGAATCCATTCATGCCAACTTGGAAAATCCTTCCTTGAATAGAGGTGGGGGCCTCAGGCATAACCTTTCCCCTATCTTCCTTCCTGCTTTGTCTTCTGTGCCTAGGAAGATTAAGACCATTTCACAAGCTCAACAGCAGCAGGGTAATCTTAACGATCCTCCTTTAGATGATAAAGGGACTTAGAAACAAACATCTCAAAATAACCATGACCTAGCCCCAGGTGCAAGGTCACACAGCCAGCCTAGAAACATATTTAAGGATTCCTTTACTAACTTTACTCAGACTGAAGAAGCTCCTTGGATAAGGAGTGAAACGTTTCCACTAAGAAAATAGAAATCCAGTTGACATGATTCAAGCTACAGACCCTTCAGACCTATTTTTGTTTTGTGACTGTCATGCTACCACATGCAACCACAGAGAAGCTCCAAGATACAGTGCAGGGACTGGGAGCCAGAAAAAAGGGACAAAGAAAGTCCATCTACCCTCACATAATTTCAATTACATGAGAATTTTTAATTCCTGAATGACTAATCTTTAGTCCTAAAGGTTGTTTCTGACAACTGGCCCACGGGCTACAAATTTCAACATTTAATTTCATTCATCCTATTAAAACATGGGAAAGGAGATTTAAAACATTACTGGTAGACTTATTCTTCCAAGGGCTCCCCAGAAAATGATATTTATGATAGGCTGCTGAGCCTCCTGACCCATTCTTCTCTATTTGGTTGTGGAGTTGTGAGCCCTTTCATCAAGGACTTATCTTCATCTTTATCTAGGAAAATAAAAAGGAAGATCATTTAGATCTTCCTGACTAGAGTCCAGAAATATAGAACTTGCTCTCCCAGGCCTTGGGTTAAGATGGATAGAGCCCTTTGCTGGAGATGTTTTTGTATATGTTTTTATATTGAGTGACTGGATCCCATCTTGTTTTGTATTGTTTTTATTGCATACACACACACACTTAACAAACCTTTTGCCAATCCTAAAGCACAAAGTGTCATGGTGGGCTCAGATTCGGAGTCAGAATCTTCAGACAAGGAAGGGCAGCCAGCTCCAAAAGTGGTCATAGATAATGTACAGTCAGCTCTGGGGTCACCAGGTGAACTGCTGCCTGAGCAGGCAGAGGAGGCGGGGCTGGCCAGCAACCAGCAGAGACAGCTGCTGCCGCTCTCTAAAGATGAGGGAGCAGAATTACTACCCCCTCACAATGCAAATGCTCGGTGGGCGGCAAAGAAAGCAGAGCAAAGGAATTCAGCGAGGTTACTCGCTAGGAAGCAGCCTCGCCCTCCTAAATGAGCCACACCGGAACTGCTCTTATTTAAGAAGAGCTGTGAGCTTGAGTCTCTTGTTGGAAACAACCATTTGCAAATCCAGACTCTGTGCGCCTTGCCTTTGGACTCAAACCCATGTGACCGTGACTCTGAACCTGGACCGGCTGATGACCTCACTTACGCTTTGGACCCTGGATTTGCCTGACCACTCTTGTGCCTGCTCCTTGGATTTTGGACTATCTCTTTAGGCAAGTTTGCTGGACTTGTGGGGACTTGATTGCTCTTGTGTGCATGTGTGCATTTGTACATAACCTTCCCTTGCTGCTTGCCATTGCTTAAAAACTCACCTAGTAAAAGTTTGCAACTACCTCTCCGTGTACTTGTGTGTGCTTAGCCTGAAATAGGACACAAGGCGTAACTGTGTAAAGATGTTCTACATCTGGACTTAAATAAAATAATGAAGCCAAACTTCTAGATATAAAAAGGAATTTATTGATAAAAGAGACATATAGGAAAAACAAGGAAAAGCAACAATCTCACACAAAAAATTCCAGATAAAATCAGTAGAGAAAATCGAGTTAAACTTGTGACTTACAGTCTGCTTGCATGAGATGTGGATTCAATACCATTACTCTGCAGAGAAGATGATTGGAGAGAGAGATCATAAGGACCCTCCTTCTTGGATTTGTTTTTAGGCAGGCCACCATTGTCCTCCCTCCCTCCCTCCACCAGTTCCCTGGGAAGTCTGGATGTTCTGTAAAAAAGTTTTCTCATCCCTGGTATATAGATTAGATCTCCATCTCCTATTTACATTTAAATGTCACACAAAGATGGGGAGAAAAGCATCAGAATTTGTACAGAATGTATATCTACAATTAGTAGGCAGAATTTCATAACTTATGGAACTTTTTATTTATGTAAAATTATATATTTTTTGCTCCCTAGGTACTAGATGTATTTAACAGCAGATGTGTCTGACAAGAGCTTGGCAATGGAATTTCTTCTCCTATAATTTCCAGCATGAAAAGAAATGAACTATAACTTAACTTTCCAATCATTTTGTCCACTGGGACCCATTTGGAACTTTAAGAGCATATGGTAGGAGCTAAGGCTGCCATGATGGGGCACATAGAGGACAGACAGACAACAGAAACTTTATTTCGGTCATTGACCAATAAAATACATTTTATAAAACAAACAAGCAAAAGTATCCCCTAATATCAATAACTGTTGGCAACCATTTGTGGGCGAAGCTTACACATAATGTAGCAGAATTTTGCTACTTTCAAAGAAATACATTTATCTTGGTTGTTTAACAGATAATGTAAGTAAAAATTATCAGAGTGCCTTGGGAATTTAAATAAAAGGTGGGTAATCAACTGGTGGCGAATGTCCCTGTAAAACTGACAGTACAAAAGAACATGGGCTGTGGTTTCTATGGCACCCATGTCACAGGGGCAATATCGGGTTTCATATAGGATTTTCTTATATTTCCCTTCCAAAACAGCTGTAGGGAGGGCATTAAATCGGGCTAGAGATAGGGCTCTCCTGAATTTGGGAATTGTAATATAATATAAATACAAAACTGGTTTAGGCACTTTTGGATCTTTAGGATGTACAAGCCTCTGTCTCAGTGTGTTGGTGGGTTTGAAATATACAGGTATGTTGTGTTTGCCAAATGTCCGTTTTATCTTTTCTGACACGCTGGCCATGTAAGATTCTTCCATTGATTCTGAGTCTCAGCTCTGTCTGCCATTGTTTTGGGTCTGGGGCTAGACTTAGATTTAATGAAGGCCCAATTTGGATATCCACAGGTCTTCAGAGCTGTCCTCAGGTGCTGATTTTCTTTCTTTTTGACACCCATGGAGGTGGGGATGATTTCTGCCCTGTGGGACAATGTCCTGATGACTCCTAGTTTGTGCTGCAGTGGATGGTGGGAGTCAAACATCAGGTGTTGGTCTGTGTGTGGGGGTTTCCTGTAGATCTCTATTTCTAGCTTGCCACGGGTCCCAATAAGGACTTCACAGCCTAGGAATGCCAGCCTGTTGTCCTTGGTGTCTTCCCTGGTGAACCTAATGTTTGCGTCTATGGTATTTATATGGTCTGTGAAAGCCTGTATCTCCTGGGCCTTGATTTTAACCCAGGTGTCATCCACATACTTGAACCAGTGGGTGGGCGCCATTCCTTGGAACGTGCTGTGTGCTTTCTTCTCCACTTCTTCCATGTATAGGTTGGCAACAATGGACCTGTGTCTCAACACCACTTCTCATACAGAGGTGACTTCTACAGACAGAAACATGGCTGTGCCATGGGTTCCCCTGTGTCACCCATTGTTGCCAATTTATACATGGAAGAAGTGGAGAAAAAGATAAAAGATTTTCCAGCATGTCAGAAAAGATAAAATGGATATTTGGCAAACACAACATACCTGTATATTTCAAACCCACCAACATACTGAGACACAGGCTTGTACACCCTAAAGATCTAACACCAAAACATAAGAGGAGCAACGTAGTATATGCTATCCAGTGCAGTGAGGAGTGTTCTGAGCTCTACATTGGAGAAACCAAACAGCCTTTACACAAGAGGATGGCCCAACACAGGAGGAGCAACACCACAGGACCAGAATCAGAAGTTTACCTTCATCTAAAAGAAAAAGGACACTCATTTGAGGACATTAATGTTCACATTTTGGACAGGGAAGATAGGTGGTTTGAGAGAGGGGTTAAGGAATCCATTCATGCCAAAGGGGAAAATCCTTCCCTCAATAGAGGCGGAGGCCTCAGGCACAACTTGTCCCCCATTTATCATGCTGCTCTTTCATTAGTCCCCAGGAAGATTAAGACCACTTTACAAGTTCACCAGCAAGGCCACATTTAACAATCCTCTTGGGGATGAATAAAGGTTTTAGGAGTAGTATATCCCAAAGACTATCTACACCTCAATTGCCCAATTAACAAGCCAATCAGGTGTAAGGTCGGGGTGCCCTCACCAACTTTTTTCCAGACTGAAGAAGCTACTTGGACAAGCAGCAAAGTGTTTCAACCAAAAGAAAGAAATCCAGTTGCCATGACTCAACCTACAGACAATTCCACCTGGATGACTGAGAATCTTCATCAACATATCTCATTTGAATAGCTATTTCCCAAGATTTGAAATTATCTGCCAATATTAGATGGGTCAGTCCACTAGGGTTGTGATGTAATTTTAACCAGTAGGTGAGGATATTTATCCAGAGATTAGATTCAAGTTTACTGACTCCTGCTTCCCGTCAAAGTACAGCATTTGGAACACAGCAGGTAACCTGGAAGATATTTCTTAGAAATTTTGTTTGGATTTTCTCTAAGGCAATCATGTTGTTATATGGTCCCAATTGAGCCCTGTATAGCAGTTGTGCTCGGGCAGGGACATAGAGGATTACTTCCCAAAATGACTGCCATCACCGCATGACCAATCACAAAACAAAAACTTGAGGTCAAGAATGGAGCCTGGAGGCATAAAAGAGGAGGTCAATTGATTCTCACCAATAACAGAATGATAGGGCTACCAGATATAGGCAGTAAAAATCCATATGGTCATTAGGTGGCAGTGCAGGCAGACAGATAAATGTTTGCTGCCATCTAGTGGTTGTCTGGATTTTTACAATCCAGATCTTGTCCATATTGGAGAACTATGACAACTATACAGTAAAGGGGAGGGGGGTGTTTTCAAAGTGTACACTGAAAATGATTAAAAAAACCTGTTTTCCAGTTTCCCAAATATTTTATCCCCTTACCTACCAAAAATAAAAATAAAGAAATATGCATGATTCCACTTCATTCACAGGGCACTTTATTAACATACTTATCATAATGAGATAGCTAAACATGTCATGAACTTTTTGGTTTCTTCCGTTGTTAGAAAAAAATCTGGCATTTATGCATTACCTGATTTATTGCTCAGCTGAAAGATCTTTTATTGTATTAATTATTTTTATAATATCTTAGTGATACTTCCAATTTTGTTTTTAATTTGTTTTATTTTTCTTTTATTAGAGCACTAATAAAAGAAAATTTTATAATAATTAAAGTATCATTTGTTGACAGACATATAAAATATTAAATAAATAACATACATCAAATACAGGATATTACATGCTATGTATTGATCACTTCATAACTAAGGTGGACAATTTCTTCTTTTTAGAAAAAATGATTTTATTTTCTTTTAAACTAAATAGTATTGGTCAAATAATTTTTTTTGACATTATACTATTAAAAGCCTCAAAAATAGCATAAACTAAATGAAATACTGATGTTTGAAAGAGATTATAGCATTGTTATCAATGGATGGATGAGAGAGAGAGAGAGAGAGAGAGAGAGAGATTGCACAAAACTCTTGAACCCATGAAATCTAATTTCCTTTTTAAAAAGTTGCTAATTGTGCGATGGCATCGATAGTAAAACATATGGCTAGAAAGCCTCAGTAAAGAAATTATTTACACCACTTTCATTTTCAAAATTAAATATTCTGTCTTATAACACATATCTTGTATTTGTCAAAGAGACATTAATAAGTTGTTAATAGAGAAAGTTTGTGAGACTTATTAGTAAGTTCTAAGAATTATTTCAAGATGAAAAATAATATATTCATAGATATTACCTTCCTGTACATGCATAAATTTGTTGTTGTGGATGCTCTTCAAACCAAAACAAATTGCCTGTTGGTATTTCCATTTACAGACTTTCAGTAAATTGCTTTTGTTAAGAACAACATCATCACTTAATCATTGTTGCTCTTAAGCAATGCTTCCCTTCATTACATTCACTACTCTAGTTCTCCTGTGCATTATCATATGAATTTCCAAGTCTGAAGCTTTATTGATAACACCATTAAGACCTTCACCATGAATGAAGTCTAGTTTCCAAGGCCATGTTCTCTTCTGCATGATCAAGGCCAAGCACACAATTAGCATAAGAATAGCTTTAAAGTAAATGGAAGTCCATTCTATTCACTTGAAAGTAAATTTCAGCAGGGTAATATGTTTATTTTTCAGACATTTGAAAATCACTCATTGTTCAAACCCCCATAACTTTTCAAAATGCAAATTAAATGCATAAATATGTAACTTTAAATCTATGGAGAATTCTTAGAAGTCATTTGTGTGGGTTTTTTTAAAATTCTATAATGATTCTTTCCTGCAAACATCTCTTAATTTCATGGAAATAGCATGACATCCACAAATTACAAAAGCCCACACTTAAGAAGCCTACAGATTTTGATAATTTTATTTGGTTTTAACATGAGGGAAAAAAATCATAGTACTTCTTTTTTGCAACAAATCCCAATACTGATAAGTGTGTACAAGGTCAATAATAATTCCTAATTTTATGTGCTATGGTTGTATGAGAGGGCATGACTACTCAAAATTGCTAATGGGCAACCTAACCTACATTTAACAATGTAATAAATCAATGCAAATAAAATTCAGAGTTGTAGAACTACAATTGGCAAAGAGACCAAGACTGGCAAATAATTTCACAACAACTCCAGTGAAATGAATATGAGTTGTGCCCTGTTGTTCTCTTTACTAACAAATGCAGATAGTAGAAGGAGACAAAGCATACCTCAGGGAATACAGCTGTTTGTGGAAGTACAAAACTATTTTTAAAAATAAAACCGAGGAGAGGACATCTTCAAATCAACTTCTGTTCTTTGATATCCTTCAAACCAAAGTCTGTTTCCACTCAGTCTATAAAGACTTAAGTGCATATATCCCACTTCCCTCAAATATTATTTTAATTGTTCCGTTAAAAAAGCAAATTAAGGATCACAAATCTGTAGTTTGCTCCATTTATAAATTATATCATGAAATGGTATGACCAAAGAGGAAAACCAAAGAGCAAATTGTTGGTTTCTGAAAGAGATGTGCAACCTTACAGGCATCTGCTTCCCTAGAAGTTAGGTTAGAGGATTGGGAGTGTCACAACCCAAGTATATATTACTCTAAATCAGTTGCCAGGCTTGGCATTTAAATAACTTTTTAATATGAACAAGTATAATAGAATCATATTAGGGACCAAATCAAAGGGACCTAAAAGGTCATTAGTCCAACTCCTTGCTTGGTGCAGAATTTGCTAAACCATTTCAGAAAAATAGTTGATCAGCCTGTTTGAAGATCTCTTGTGAAGAGGGTTGTACCATTTTATGAGGCAACTTACTCCAGTGGTTGAAAAAAATTCCTAATAAGTAACCGTACCTGAAGCACAGTGGGGCTTATCCTAAAGGAGGGCAGTTACTTGCATCTGCACATTTCATGCTGATAGCTCAGATGATAGTTCAGATGTTATATGAAGACTGAGATCTGGGATTGGATCTGACAAGAAGGTCATTGTCCAGTTGAAAATAGCCCAGAACAGGAAGATTTTGGACCTCCATTAGGACACTCCTGCTGCCTATCTGTCAGCCCTTCAAGGTAGACCAGACGAGGAAACCAAAGTCATACAGGCCAATACTACTTTTATTATAATGTTATAGTAACAGAATCTTGCAAGTCTGAATGTGCTTCCTCCCCCCCCCCCAGCCTTTATCTGACCATTATCTTGGTTGCAGCTCTTCCTCCTGTCCCTCAAGGTCATTCATTATTTCCACTACACTATCTCAGGATGGAAATGGGGCTACCCTCAATCTCTGTTAGAATTCACCTGGCACTGTCAGGTACTGTAAGAAATTAGAAAGCCTCCAAGATCCCCACTGACTTAAACTTTGATTCTTGTATTATATGGGTGGAAATCAATGGACCAAACTCCTGTTACTTATCCTATAATTGTATTCCTCACAGCCTTTAGGGGAATTTAGTTCTTGGAGAAGTGAAAACATCAGAGATAAACTTTTCGAACAAGATGCCTATAGAGATGCTAGTATAGTACAATCTTCAAAGTTTTCATCTTGGTATCATCATTATAAGAAACAAAGAAGCCTCTCCCAGTATCTGTTCAATATCACTAATGCTTCATTGAGGAAGGCTTTTACATCTCTTCACTTTCAAACCATGCCCACTTCATAACTTGAAGGAAGATTTTGTAAACATTTTGCAAAAAAAAAAAAAAGATTTCGTAGACGTCTAGTAGAACAGTGCATCTGCCCTTATGGTATTACCAATCGAAGAGAATATTTGTAGCTCAGGGTTGAACTGTGGAGTCCTTGGTGCTCTCTGAGTCTTGTTGTTTTCTTGCAGATGTTTCATTTTCGCACTGAAGATGTTGCCTAGTCTGGCAATGAAACATCTGCAAGAAAACAACGAGGCTCAGAAAGCACCAAGGACTCCTTATGGTACTGGCCAATCATCATCCACTACATCCTCCACCATCCTATCTACAATGAAATCGGGGGGAAATATTGATGACAAACAAACTAAGGGGTCAAATATTGAATAACTGACCTACCTTTGGCAGAAAATGATAAATTGACTTGCTTATTAAAAGATAATTCAAATTGTTACTTTCTTAAAGAGTGGAAACCATTGATGGACTATTTGCAAAAAGCAGGAGGAGTAAAGCTAACATGGGGATTTGATGAATAGATTATATATAAATAGTATATAGTATAATAGACAAGAAAAGTATATGAATGTTATATGAATAACCAGCATGTAAAAACAAACTATCTATTTTATTCTTATGACCATAGTTGGATCGGAGGTCATCCAATTTCTTTGTCTGTGTTTTTCTTTCTTTTTTTTCCTTTACTGCACTTTTCTTTTCTTTTTCTCTTAATTTGTAGTTCTATTTTCATTTCATTCTTAACTTTTAGCTTTGTATATTTAAAATCCAATAAAAATTTTTTAAAAAAAAAAAGAATAACTGACCTACCTCATTAATGATATCGTTCCAACTATTAGCAGTCAGGTTGTTATCTATGCCGTGCTTTCTTTAAACTTTTTAAGCCCTCAATTTTAGTATTGGTTCCGTCTTAACACAATTCTTTTGTATGCCTTTTCTTTATCTTACTTTTTAAAAAGTTATTATTAATTTTGTTTTTTATCCTACTAAAGTTGTTATAACTTGTGATCATAACAATAAACTTACTGGGGAAAATTGATAATATCTAACCAGAATCTACTTACCAGTAGTTTCAACAGGGCAACAGAGAACCAATCTACTCCCTCTATTTGGTAATCCTTTGGATAGCTGAAGACTGCTATCATATCTCCCATCAGTCTTCCCTTCTGCAGGTTAAAGATACACAGTTCCTTTAAGTTTTCTTAAAGGACTTGGTTTCCAAACTCCTCATCATTTCGGTAGCTCTCCTATGAACTTGTTCCAGCTTGTCAATGTCCTTTTCAGACTGAAGTGCCCAGAACTGGACACAGGATTCCTAGTGGGGCTAGATTAAAGCAGAGTAAAGTGGAACAATTACTTTTCATGATCTGAACTCTGTGCTCCTGTTTATACATCCAGAAATATTATTTATTTGTATAACTTTGCCTCAGGGCTCTGTTGTGAATTCTATGCTGTTCAACTTCTGATCTACTAGAATACCCAGATCCTCTTTACATGTTCTACTGCCAAGTCAGGTGTCTCTGCCATCTGATACTTGTGTCTTTCATTTTTTTATCTCTAGATACAGGACTTTACATTTCTCCTTGTTAAATCTCATCCTATTTGTTTCAGCCTATTGTTCAAGTCTGTCTAGGTTTTTTTAAATCTTCTCTTTCTCTTCTAAAGCGTTAGCCACTTCTCCTAGTTTTTGACATCTACACATTTGACAATCATTCCTTCAGTCCCTTCAGTCCTGCTTTCCAAGTTGATGTGCAGCCATCTGCTCAGAAACCTTGCCCACTATACACTTCAAGCTAACAAATCTGTAATTTCTCAGGTCCTTCCCCTTCCTTTTTTTTGTTTTTGTTTTTTGAAGAGAGGGAAAACATTTGCTCTCTTCTAGTCTTCTATAACCTTGTCAATTGTTCAGAAGTTCTCAAAGTTTACAGTTAGTGATTATAGAGTTACCTAACTAGTTCCTTCAGTATCCTATGACATAATTCATCTGGATCTGGAGACTTGAACTCATTTAAATTAGCTAAGTGATCTTTTATCCTCTCCTTGTCTATTCTGAGATGAGCTCCCCCTCTTCTAGTGGAACAACCATGGCCAGCTAGGGCTCCCTTTTTCTTCTAACAAAAGACATTATGAGTTAAAACATTCTGGCTGCCATCCTCACTTTTCTCTAGTTTAACACACTCCTGATGAGATATGTGAGCTATCTGCTGAACACATCCTTTCCCATCTTCATGAGAAATAGTCTGTCTTTTGCCAGAAGTCCTTAATAAAGGCAGTACAGTCCATGGTTGAGAAACTCATACTCTACTCAGCAGCACAATCTATGCATAGCTAGTTGTTCACTTCCAGGATACTATCTTGTCTTCTTAAGCTATGACCCTAAGCTGGATGTATTCAGAAAAACAATATTTGTACTTTAAGTTCCTTCACCATCCTGCCCATTGTCTCATAGTCTCTGGAGAGCCAAAGGTTTCTTCTAGCTGGAAAGCTTAGGAAAGCCTATGAAGGAAACAAACAGCCTAGACCACATCCCCTCTAGCAGTCAATGCCCAGATAAACAGTACATTAATCAAGGAACTATCAAGGGAGAAACTACACCTCAACCCTACTGGCAGGGCAAGGTACTACATACCAGCAAACCACACTCTCCCAGGCACTGATGATGTTACCCAGTCTGGTAATGAAATGTCTACTAGAAAATAACCAAGTTCAGAGAACACCAAGAACCCAACAGTTCAACCCTGCATAAATTCTCTACCATTGATGTGATTTGAGTGTTCTTTAGGCAGTAAGACAAATATTTATATTTCTTGCAGATCACTATGAAGCTTCCTTCACTCTTCATGTGCTTGGTATCGTTTGACCTTTCCCTGATGCATTTCCTCTGCCAAATCCAATACATAATGTACCTATTTACAATTTCTTCCTTCCTCAGTGAGCCCAAGATGTACACACAAACACACACACACACACACACACACACAGAGAGAGAGAGAGTTAGGAGTCTAATTTATTACATTCCTGTAACACAAATGTGTACTTCCTTAATATTTTATTAAGCAAAAACTTATTTAAAATTTGTGTCAGCAATTATATTTATTTGCAGAAAATTTCTAGTGGACATATACACTGTATCTCATAGAAAACAGCTAATATGATACAGTGGTTAAGGTGATAGACTAAGACCAGGGAGACTCTTAGTCCTCCCTTAAGCATGGAAGCAGACTAGGTGATCTTGACCAAGTCCCTCCCTCTCAGCCTAAACCAGTGTCAGGCTGTGCAACCAACCAGCTGAAAGACAACCCCCCTTATGGCCACATGCATTGATAGTTTTGCAGTGTAAACTAGACAAGGCCAGTGCAAACAGACCCTGCAAGCAAATAGGACAAATGCTAAGAAAAATAAGAATATCTCATGGAGAACAAAAAGCACAAGCAATAGTAGTAGCATCATGACCAGATCAGAACCAGCTAAAACGGTAAAAAGTAGGTAATTCATTTTTTTGATTTTGTGGGATTTGTTAGTTTTCTAAATATGAAACATTTTCCCCAATAATGATACTATGTTTCTGTGGCATTAATCTGCATGTTTGAAAATTAAGAAAAAATGGCAGAATTGGCAGCATTGTTAAATATATATATATATATATATTTAACATGTTGGCTTTTCAGATGTTGAGTGCATGCTTCTTACACTTTTTAAAATATTTATCTTGCAGTAAAAACAGAAGGTGCAATAGTCTTTCACTTTAACTACATTGATATTCCAAACTCTTTTGGTCTCTCTAACACTGTATAAAGTATGTTTTTGTCCTTTTGTCAAATAGCCAAATCCTCATTTGCCATCTATATTTCTAGGTTTCTCTAAAAGTCTGTTCTGTGCTACTTTAATACCCTTTAGCCAAGTATTGAGCTTTAGTTTATGATTGCTGCTTGCCCTTCTAGGCAACACATTTACTACAGCCAAGTTACTGCACACTGTGAGTGATATGAAAATGTTGCTCCTAGTGCTAGCATGTCATTGCTTAAGCATAGTACTGAGGAACACTTTCTTCCAGGCTGTCTTTTGTCACATAAACCATCTGGACATCTGTAATTACTAGATATGTGCGCACATGCCAATTCATAATAGGGGAGGGATCCCCATAATTGTTCACTCTTCTAAAGCCCTGGAGATGATGTAGGGTTCTTGGAGGAAGAGTCTATGGTCAAATGGTACCTGGACAATAGCTGAGAAAAGTCTTTCTGAGTATTTTCCCCTTTTTCCTGCCCCACCACCTGCTTCAGTTTGCCTCCATTTTGGGAGGAATTTGGTGTCTATATTTTGGACATTTTGGTGGAAATGCTGTCTATAACTATCAGAAATGGTGCCAAATTGACAAACTGCACCTTTATCCAAGATAACTGGGACAGGATAACAAGATAACAGTTAACTGAGACAAGATAACAGTAACTGAGACAGGATGTTGTACCTTTTGTCCCTGACACAAAGGAATTTACTCCACCCTGGCCAAAACTGTATAAAATGAATTCTTGGATGTCCTGGGGGTATGTGTTATTTAGTTGGGTAGGAACATGAAGAAACTATCTCCTGCTAGAGTGATTTTTTTTTTTCATATTGCCTATGCTTTGTTTTCTTCATTATTGAAAAACTTTGTTTTCTTCATTATTGAATGTGGAGTGAAGGGCTATCTTAAAACAAATGTCTGCCATTTCCAGTGATTCCCATAAACCAAATGGACTGGGTAGATTGTGATGCACGTGGCATATCCCTGGAGTGTTAGATTTGTTTATGCTATTATGAAGGAATGTTTAAATGAATGTTCTATTTTCCCAAAAAGCCTAACTTACTATTTTTTTTCTTTCGCCTAAACTTGGCCTGACCTTTTCCTGACTGCAACAA
Source organism: Charina bottae (assembly GCA_023362775.1). Classification (NCBI taxonomy): domain Eukaryota; kingdom Metazoa; phylum Chordata; class Lepidosauria; order Squamata; family Charinaidae; genus Charina; species Charina bottae. The sequence continues at coordinate 94,134,196 of JALMGJ010000004.1, read as the reverse complement.
TGCCTCCATTTTACCTCTTCGCATCTTCACACCTCTGTTGCTGAAGGAGGAAGCATCCTAACTCAGTCAAGCTCCTTTGTTTTCTGCTTTGGAAATGTACTCATGACTTACTCCCTTTGTTTCCTAGCTTGCTCCTTTTGTGAGTGTGATTCAATTACATCTGTCAGTCCAAGAAATGTATATAAATCACCTTTGAACTCTATACTATTTTAAGAAAGAGAAAAACTCTCTCCTTTCTTCCTTGAATAAATAAACTTTCTTCACCCACAGCTGCATATCCTATGCTTTAAATCTTTTTTTCCCTTTAGCAATAGTCAGCTAGTATACATTTCAGAGTTTTTCCTATCCTATGTTCCTAGCTGTTCACTGTTCTACATCTGCTGATTGTATGGTACTTGATGTGTTCAATACTCCCCAAACCCCTTAATCTAGAGCCTTCAATAGTTATCTTTTTACAGCTGTAAAACTAGTTGCTTGCTATTGAAAGTGCTGCATCCATTCTTTCAAATCTGGTTTTAAAGAATGACACATGATTAATGTAAGGCTTTAATGCATCCTTGTCTGTATACAGTGCAATCCAGGGTCATTAAACTAAATGAAAGCTTTTCAATTGACATCAGTATGATATTGATTACACCTAAAGGCTCTAATTATGAAAGGTTTTATATATAAAAAATATAGCAATGTTAGAACCATTTTCACTAGAATAAAAAATAAATATACCTGGAATTTCATGACATATAAGATTGCCTTAATATTTGAATACAAATCCTGTAAGTTTTTTTTAATAAGGCCCTCTTAAAATGATCAGAATCTTTGTTAAAAAAAGATTTGCACATATGTTGCTATTATTTTGTTTAGTATGCTTTTCTGTTTTTCCTCTCACATATACTGTACTCTATGCCTTCGTATTTCCCAGCCAGACAAACTTACGAAATATAAACATATTCAGTGCAAAGATACTGATCTTTTCACAGAGATTATCACATCATTCTCAGCCTTCCTGGGAATTGTCAGACATGAACAAACTGAAATAAATTGTACATAGAAGGAAAAGCTGCAACTCTCAAGCTCTTGAGCTCAAGGACGGTACTACAATCGCTTTGGCTTCTGATCCCAAACAATCTGAATCATTATGAAGGCCCTGTACTAGTTTTAAATGCTGGTGCTGTGCCAAACCAGGACAATGCAGCTTTGTTTACTGTCTGGATTAGGAAGGATTAGCAAGGGAAGAAAAGAGGAAGATTAGATTCAGGTTTGAAAACTAACTTTACAATTTTTGGCCACCTTTATTTTCTAGCTTTGGAGTTCTGCAGTGTATATGTTTTCAAACTTTTTTTAATTTATCAGAGTATTACCAGAGGACTTCTGATGTTAGAGTTAGCCATAGGAGATTTTGTACTGGATTTCTTTAACTGAGAGAAATGTCTTTGAGGACCAACTTTCTTTTAATTTACTTCTAACTGCCAAAGGCTGCATCTTCAAATAGAAGGAAGCTTCTGATATTCACTGCCAGTTGCAATGCATCCTTAAGAGTAATACTCAGTATTTAAAGTGGGGTGAGTGGGGAGTGAATTGAACTGGTATTGGCTCCTCCTGGTATTGTCTGGTATTTCTATTTGTATACATTTTATCTTCTGCTTCTGAAGCTATGTCTGTAGAATATGAAAGATGTATCTTAGAAGTCCATGTCTTTTATATATAATTTTTATTAGGAATTTGGATTATAATACTAAAATCTAATACAAGCTAAACTTAAAGCAAGAAAAGAAAATAGAAGGAGTAAAAAGGTGCAAAGAAAAAAATAAAAAAGGAAAAGAGAAGAAAAAGTAAGAATATAATAAAGAAAGAGGAAATAAATATATAAAGAAGTGACTTCCAACCTTAATCACAAGTATAAACAAATTTAGTGACTCTTTACCCCCTCTAAGGTTACAAACAATTATCCCTTCATCCCATATCCCATCTCTTCTCTATAAACAAATCCATAAAACATCATATTTTCAGTCCTGGTGTCAACAGAAAGTCCATAAAGGATTGCCAGAAGTAATAACCTATCTGCACCTTGATCAAATAAACCAACTTTATATTCCTTCCTTTTACTTCTAACACTCTTAATCTTTAGTTCAAATATTATTGTAGGATTTGATTTCTTTTCATTTCTCCTTTGTCCCATCGCACAGAGTTCCTCAAGGCTTTAACAAGCCTCTTCTGTAAATTCAGCAAGAAAAAATTATCCAAGGGACCTTGCTGGGCCTGGACAGGGAGGAGGCAGTAGGAAGGGACAGTGAGGCATGGCACTCTCTGTCACCAGGTAAGGCAGGAGAGGTGGCAGCAGCTCCCCGGGTGAAGGTGGAGGCTGTACAGGAGGTGCTGTTTGGGGTGGAAGCAGAACTGGAAGAAGTGGAGGGATGAGGGCTTCCTGGAGGTGCAGCGCACACTCTGAGCTCACATTGGAAGCACTCCTGGAGAATGGCCAGCAGCTTCCAGCATGAGCTGCACTTCGCTTAGCAATGGAAATTTTGATCCCAATTAGGGTCGTTAAGTGAGGACAACTTGTATAGCTTATTGGCTGGTGTAATGCTATGTGGGAATGACCTTAAGGGATGAGGGGAAAAGATGCTGCCGAGGGAACAATCAGATAAAAGGGGGAGGAGCCCACCGCTTCATAAAACAGCTGCATAAAGAAAGAAACCTAAAAAGTATCCGCCCTAATGTATTAGGCTGTTAAAAGTGATGATGGGAGATTTGTAATTTCAGACTCATTGACAGCTCATTCTTGAATCTTAAATTGATAGTTTAAAAATTAAATGTTGAAATGCTACTACTAGCAGGAATGCTGTACAATCAAATTAAACATATTTTAAATTTTCATTTTATCATTATTTATCAAGTTCCAGCATATAATATGATGTTGAAAACTGATTGGTACATTTCAAATATATTTTCCAAGGATTTTTGGACAGATATTACTGTACATTTCCTCATCTGATTTTGTGTTACATAACTTGATCCAACCAGCCAAATCCCTAACCATAATGTTGCTGTACTCCACAGGAGAAAGCAGTAATTGAATTTAATGCCTGAATTGAAGATTAAAACAATTATATCAGCACTCAGATTCTTCTAAGTTACTTTATCACAGTGTTTCTCAACCTTGGCAACTTTAAAATGTGTGGACTTCAACTCTCAGAATTCTCCAGCCATGCAGGTACATTCAGGCAGGCCTCGTTTAGCAATGGCCTTGTTTAGCAATCGTTTGCAGTTACAACAGTGATTTAAAAAGTAACTTTATGACAAATCCTCGCATTTACAACCTTTGCATGTCTGTAAAGCAAAGGAAAGCTGAAATAAGCTCATAAGCAAAGTCACAGTTTAACTTAGTGACCACTTCACTTAACAACCGCATTGCCAATCCCAATTATGGTCACTAAACAAGGACTACGAGGACTACCTGTACAGACAAGTCCTTGTCCCCTTTGCCCTTTGGTCATGAATATCTGACTCTTTGCCCAAGCCTTTGGCGAGCATGATTGAAGCTCCCTTTTCTTCTTTTTCTTTGTTGCCATCATGTTTTATTTTGCTATCTTTGTCATCTTTGCTCTTTTTTATTTTGTGCTTTCTTGTTTTAAATGTTCTTAACAATTTGTAAACCACCCAGAGTTTTGGGGAGCTGGGCAGCATATAAATTTAATATATTATTATTATTATTATTATTATTATTATTATTATTATTATTATTATTATTCCTCTAAAGAATATCTGCTTCCAACATATGCTGTATATAAAGACATTTAAGCAAATCTGAATCTTCTCCTTTTACAGATTCTTTACAGAAGAACTTACTGTAAGTTTGGAATGAGTATATAGGGCCCAGGTATGAATGGGAGCTGATTAGCTGGATTCTTCACTGGTCTGCCAGGCTCCTGGGAGCCCAGAGGCCAGAAGAGAGAAGAATACTTCACATATGCTGTGCACAGGGATGGAATTAGGCTCTGTGTCACCTGGGGCAAACATGGATTCCGCGCCCCCCCCCATGGGTTTTGTCATTTTGGCGCCCCGGGTGTCATTTTGGCGCCCCCTCCCTCCAGCGTGGTGCCCAGGGCACATGCCCCACTTGCCCCTGTTCTGTTCAGAGTATGACCACCAGAACTTAATAGAAATAGTTATATAAAAACTATTTACAATTATAAGTCCATAATACAACTGAAGAATACTGGATCAATTGAATGCGCTTGGAGGTAGGCAGCTATGCTGTAGCACAAGCTAAAGTTCAGCAACAAGTAAGACAACAGTCCTGGATCAAGATGCTAGGTAGGTAAGTTCAAACTAGGAAACTCAGGATCAGTTCTTCTGAATTACTGGGAGCGAGGCTGACAAGGCTGGACTGAAGTCTCTGGAACTAGGATTGCAGGATAGATGGATGAGGTTCTTCTGAATTCTCAGAATAACTGGACTGGATTCTCTGGACAAGCTGGATGCTCGAACGGACTGGACTAGAACTGCAAGGCAGGCTGGACTGGTTCTTCTGGAACACTGGACTGGAACTGCAAGGCAGGCTGGACTGGTTCTTCTGGAACACTGGACTAGAACTGCAAGGCAGACTGGACTGGTTCTTCTGGAACACTGGACTGGAACTGCAAGGCAGGCTGGACTGGTTTCTCTGGAACACTGGACTGCAAGGCAGACTAGACCGGTTCCTCTGGACACTGGACTGGAACTATAAGGCAGACAGGACTGGTTCCTCTGGAACACTGAACTGAAATTGCAAGGCAGACTGGACTGGTTCCTCTGGGACAATGGACTGGAACTGCAAGGCAAACTGGACTGGTTCCCACAAGGCAGACTGGACTGGAACCACAAGGAACGGAATGGGAGCTGCAAAGCAGACTAGGCTACTATCACTAGGCAATGCTGCATGCAAACCAGGCAGGACAGGGTACGATAAACTAGAAAGCCCCCCAATAGCAGAATGTGGCAACCAGAAATCAGCATGACAAGATGCACAGGGTTGAGCAAAGTACTTAGCTGGAGCGTCAAGGCATTGCCTTGCCAATGGTGATGAACTCTGTGAAGCTGTAGACGCAAGCTGGTGAACGCCCAAAGTGACCGAAGCTTCCTTAGCTGGGGTTTGCTGAAGAACTACGAGACAAGGTTACATTCTTCTTGATGCTGCAGTGAACTGGGCTTCTGTTGCAGCTGGGGTCAATTCAGAAATGAGGCGAGGCCCTTGCTCTGGTTCCGCGGCGGCTACAGGGCAGGATTCCAAGGACTGTTCCGGCTGGACTTCTTCCAAAGAAGCTGTTAGCTCAGTGAAGCATTTGTCACTGGCAGCCTGATGCTTGCACTGGCACCCTTTTATCCTGTTTTTGGTGTGCCTTCTCTCCTCAGGAGCCAATCGGGACTCCCTCTGTTTGGCGCACTTATCCACCTGCCTCTCTCTGGCGCTGATTGGAGCCAAACTAGGAAGTAAGTCAGGAGCACCAATCAGCTTCTCAGGATTCACCCGCACTGCTGGGTCATCCCCGGGTCCAGACTCCTGCACCTGTTCATCACAAGATGGATCACGAGTATCGCACTTTTGACCCCGCATCTGCCTATCACGAGTTGGATCACGAGCATCACACTTTTGACCCTGCACCGGTTGCTGCTCAGTATCAGTTTCGTTTCTGAGGTAAGTTTCATTACAGAGTCAGAGTCAGAGTGAACTCTGGCAGCCCCACCACCACCACAGCACACTGTGAAGTATCCTGATTTACCATCTGAATTGAGGCTACTTCCACATAGTGAGGACTTGGCTGTACCAAAGCCTTCAGAAAAAGTGACGTTTAGTGGGGATGATGGTGTTGCATATGCAGAGCAGAAAAAGGAAAACATTCATTTTTACCCAACATTGAAGTTATCTGTTCTTCAAATGAACCACATTTGTTGACACAAAAGGATCTGAATGATCTTATTCATGAATTGAACTTGTCTAAGAAGCAGGCTGAATCATTAAGTTCATGGTTAAAGGCTGAAATTTTCTCTGCCATGATACTAAAGTTTATTTGTTTTTTCATAGCCCCCAAGATTAATTCAATGAATTCTTTTCCTAAGAATAGGGTGACCATACGTCCCGTTTTGAACAGGACAGCCCCGTTTTTTAAACATTTTTGAACCGTCCCGTCTTTTTGATATAAATCTCAATCTTGTCCCGTTTTTGGAGGCAGCCTGGAAGAGGAAGCCCTCCCGCCTGGAATCCGCTGGGCTCTCTGCTTTTCTTATGCCATCCTTAACTGTCTTTTCTCCCTTCCCCTCATGAGGTGCAAATGGATCAGCTGTGGTGCGGCAGATGCTTTCCTTCCATAAAGGGGAGCGTTTGAGAGCAGAACAGTTACCTTTCTGGGGGGCAGCGTGCTCACGAGGGGGTGAACGAGCAAGATAAGCAGAAAAGCACCTTAGTCATCGTAAAATAATAAGGAACAAGAGAAGCGCTCCACTTTCTCTTCTCCTTCCCTCTTTTTTCAGAGGAGCTAGCACTGTGAGAAGCAGGGAGGCAAAGAATGCTGGACTGGTTTTTCCCTTCCACCGACGGGTGGAAGTCGTAGCTGAAGCCGGCCAAACGCCTTGCTTGTATAATCACAGCGCCCAGGCTTCCAACCCCAGCCCAGCTTTAGATTTGTCTGCGATCAGGTTTTCTCCCCTACTGGGAGAGCAACCAGTTTGAGTTACAGAAAAGGGTTGCTTTGCGTGCCTTGTCATCTCTTTAAAAAGTGCCTCCCCTCCCGCCCCGGGCTGTACACGTCACTCCTTTTTTGAAGAGCTGGTCAAACTCACCCCACCCCCGGTCCCCAGCCTCCCTCTTGTACCGAGCACTCCTCTGGGAAGGGGCGGTTTGTCTTGCTCAATCTGCCCCTGCAACGCCCGTGTCTTCCTCCTGAGCAAGCAGCATGAGCATGGCAAATGAAACGTACCTCTTAATCATAAAAGACATAAAGCCGGGACTTTAAAATGTAAATGTCGTCTTTATTGTGCTGGAGATGGGTAAGCAGGGTCCCTTGGAACCATCATACCCATTGTTTTCCTCCCTCAATCTCTTCTCTCCTCCCCACCCCCTCCCTCCTCTCTCTCCTTCTCCCCCTTCTCACTCAGCAGCTAGGTGTGTGTTGGAGTTTGGGACACATGGTCACTTTTCAGGAAAGGGTTGGCAGTCCCATTGGTGGTGTGCTCCACCCTTTAAAAAAAATCCTATTCTTAAATAGACCCCGTCCCCATTCTTGTAGGGAACTTGTGATGCAGGCAAGGGACGGCGAGGGAGGGGGGTGTTGCAGTGCGCGTGCGCGCTACCCCCCTCACCGGCATTGGCTCCGCCAAGGACAGGAAAGTCGGGAAAGACAGGAAAGCGGAGCACCCAGCTTTCCCGTCCTTGCTGGCTGGGGAATTCCCATGGTAGCTGGGGAATTCTGGGAGTTGAAGTCCACCCATCTTAGAGTTGCCAAGATTGAGAAACACTGGTCTGGAGAGATGCAGCCTTGGAGAAAGCAAAGTCCCAGCTACCCAGCATGGAATGATCCTTCCTGGCGACTCCAAGGGCACATCCATGTTCAGGGGTGCCTGCAGGGTGTGGTCAAAAAAGTCAAAACGGTGGCCACAAGGGGACGATGGAAGTTCTGCCCATTTTTATTACATAAAATTTAACCCTGTCCCGTTTTGCCATCCCAATGTCCCATTTTTGTCTCAAGGAAATATGGTCAGCCTACCTAAGAAGATGGACTAGTGTTTTGTAAAGATGTTTGTTCAGTTTTCCTTCCTCCTTTGCACATCAAACTCGGAATATAGAGGGGAATCCAACTAAATAGATTTACATTTTCAAATACCTGGGAATGATTTTCTACTCCAAGAGAACATGGAGGGCCCATCATGATAATGTCTCCCAGACAACATTAAGATCTGCAGATGCCATCAAACAATTCTATTTTACCAAAGGAGGAGAAATAATACTGGCTGCTTTGAAACTGTTTTAAGCTAAAAACCTTGGCCCAAATACTGTAGGGAGCCTGGGGGGAGGGCTTTGTGCTAGGAATAATGTCCTTGAGGTGCTCCAAGCTAAATTTCTAAGATCTTTACTTGCAACACTCAGATGGGTTGCCAATGTCCTCCACAGGTTAGAAACAGAGATGCCTAAAATTGGGCTTAGGGCATGAAGGTTGATGTTAAACTACTGGCTGAAAGTCCAGTTCTTCCCCTCATTACTACTCCCATTAATAATAATTGATGATAACCCTTAAACTGGAACAATGTGATAGGAGAAAAACTAATGACTTGTAGGTTATCAAAGTTTCTATGAACCTTGGGCTGTGACTGTGCTAAATACACACTTCTCCAAAGATTTAATGACATCAAATTTTATAGTAAATAGCTGGTCACAAAGAAATAGGACTTGGGTAACAAACATAATGACCAATTATCTCTTTACTGACATTCCCCAAACTAAGGAAAACTTTCTTCTGGGCAAGGCTTAATATTTTGCCTTCAGTATTACAACAGGAAAGGTATTCTAAAATCCCATTTGAGAAATGTATTTACCCATGTGGAACTGGAGATGTTGAAACAATCCAACATGCATTATTTTGTTGTACCATCTATAGAGATATTCCTAATGCCTATATCCTGCCACTTTTACATCATTATCCTGAGTGATCTGACAATACATTCTTTTTTTTTCAGATTGCAAATTATTTTTAACTCAAGATTGTAGCAAAAGTTTGTACAGCAGCCATGAAAATAGGCATCAATTAGTGAAAGGTCTCCCACAGTTGTAATTTATTTATTTATTTAATTTATTTAATTTACTTTGTATATCAGCTATTACAATCACCTGTATTCCTCTACTTTTACTTAATTATTTTGTTAGTTGTTTTCAGTTATACCTTCTATCTCTGGCCTTTGACTATAATAAAGATTCATTCATTCAGAAGTTCATAGCATTTCTTTGACATTTGGCGTGGAGTTTAGTTTCTTAGATTTAACTCACCACACACCCAGAGCAGTAGATACCAGGATGACTCACAGTTTTGCAGAATGATAACAGTATGTACATAAGCACAACACTTTACAATCAATCTAATATTTAAATTGAATACAGAGAATATACACTTTAACTCTGTGAGTTTGGCACTAGAATGACAAGGAATTCTTCTCGAGGCAGAGATTGGGCTCATGTGCAGAAATGTCCAAACATGATTCCACCTGCACAGTGTGCTGTTCAGTGCTAACTGTCTGGCCTTCTACCTTTGTCTTAAGATTATTTAACAATAATAACAACTAGATTTTGCTTAATGATTGTTACAAATATGCTACTAAAACATGGTACCATTATGTCACTAATTGTACATAATAATGAAGATAGGATCACAAGAACCCTAAGTCTGATAGAGAAAAAAATCTGATTTTATTTTTAAATTCAGCACAAAAAAATCTGCTTAGAACACCCATTACAATCCATATAACAGAATTGTTATTTTTCCTGGGGGGGGGGGCAAGAGAGGGAGGGGAACTTAGTTCCCACTAATTTGGATGTGCTGATGTAGCATAATAGAACCCAGGCATTACAACAAATGTGATAAAGAAATTATTACTATGCAAAAACATAGTTGGTAGATTCATTTACATGGTCCTGCATACGGTTAGATAAAAAGGCCCCATTGATTTCCTGCTGACACCCTTTTCCAAGTTAATGAATAACATCTACTTGTGTCAAAAAGGTAAGCTTATACCGAGGATGCTGATAAAAAAGACAAAAACAAGGATTTGAGAGAAGTTCTATCATAATTGCCCAGCATACCAATTTAAAACATGCACTATTAAATCCCTGCTGCTAGTCTTGCATGCTAATGGCTGGCTTGAGCAGTACTTCTTTTTCAGCAGTACTTAGCCCGCTTGTTCTTATTTGACTGCATCCAAAGGATCTTCATTCTGTCAATTGCTCTAAGGAACTGCTGTTCAAAATTAGCTGACTTCTGTACTGTGCCAAAGCCAAAATAACACTGGCAGAAAACACTAAGGCTTTATCAACTTTTTAGCTAGTTTCCTTCAGCTTGCATAGACTGGGTGGCAACTTACAAAGGGGCTTAATTATCAAGGAAGCTGCTTCAGATTAGGCACATATAGAATGGATTTTCAGGAATCACATGTACAAATGTGAGATTTTTAGTTTATAATGCAAAGAACCACCAATGCAGCTAGAAAATGATTAGGGTGGAATTCCTAAGTTGCTTAATAAAAAGGATTCAGTAATATAATTTGTTCATCATTCATTACCCATTGCCATGCCTATGAGCTTAAGGGTTAGGGTGGCTTCTTGGCTTAACGTTGGATTCTTCTGGCAACAAAAATAACACACTTCTAACACACTCTAAGAATACCCCACCACTGTGACTATGAAAAAGTGGATCAGTAGACCAGAATCACTCCTCCCAATTTCACTCAATTGGTTCCAAATAAGACATTTCAATTTAGCTCTAGTGTCATAACAATTGATACAGGCAGCAAAATGCCATTTTACATACAGTATATCATAAAACTGTTAGATGGGAGAATACACCAGAATAATTTATTTTTATCTGCAGTAATGGACTGTTGATATGCATTCTTTGTTAGTTAGTCCTTTTCACCAAAGGGCAATGGAGAGGATTTTCAAGCAATTGAGTTAAATTTCCTTGGATTATTTCTATTTATGTTTGTATAATTACAGGGAATTTTCTTCTTCATTTTTACAGCATTTCTGTTCCCTTTTAAAAATGCATTTCTACTATTGTAGACAGCTGTTGCAATATTAATTAGACATGTGGAATTCTAGCTACAAGGGAAGCTTAGAAACTTGACATATATGATTTTGACTATCCACTCAATATTCATTATATTTATGCACTCCAATTTGAACAAACTAAATGATGCACAAGTAAAGTTAAAAAAAAATACAGTAACTCCCTCCCAAATCATCCTCATGTGTTTGAGTGTGATATATCCTTAAACTTTAGTGCCAAAGTTAAATTATTATAAATAAGCAAAAGATGCATGGATTTAATAGCCTAATTTAACCTATGTTAATGGAACAATGAGTAAACTGGGGGAAAAATGCCACATGGATAATTTGAAATTATTTAAAATCAGTTAACAATACTGTATACTTGGTAAATATCTTTGAAATAAGAAAATATTCTTAGCTCTTCTCCTTATCTCTGCAGGATCTTTATTGGAAAACAAGTTTCCCACCCCCTTGTAGTCTTAGTGGAAAAGAACATTTAGAAATAATTATCATTATAATAGTGGGAAATTTTGCTTACTTTATTGCTTTGTCAGTAAGAACTATTTACAATGCATATAGAGAATATATTGAAAAATAAGAAAAAGTGGGAAATTTGGCAGAAAAAAATATGAGGCTTGATAGTAATTCTTAACCTAAAAGTTCCATGTTTTATGCTCCCTCTCTGGCCCTCTCTCCAAGTTACTATTTCTCTGAATAATTGTATGTACAATCTAGATACCATACAGAAAGTTTGGCTAACATCTACATTATCCTTCAACATTCATTGAACTCAAGATTGTATTTGGCTAATGTAGCCATTAGCTAGACCTACAGTACTTGGATGTTTTTGTAACTTCCAAACCATACAGCTTAAATTAATCATTTTGAACAGAACTTAAAAAACTTCCTCTGAGGATTTTGAATATCATCCAATTTAAGTTTGACATTTATAATTAATACTTGCAATACCTAACTTGCTTTGGATCCTGTGCACAGTGCACTGATTAATTTGGCCAAGTCAAATAAAATATAATGTAATAGAGGCAATAATTTGCATAGTAGCCAGATAATTATTACCCATTTTCTTTTGGCCTCAGTTGTCCTAACTGCAGAGGAAGCTCAGGAACATTTATACAGTAATGAGGTAGTAATAATATTTTTCTAGGTAATTAGGTAATGTACAAGAAATCTAAATAAATATGAATATGGTTTATTTTTGACATGAGCCAAACCTCTCCTCTCTTTTTTCTTTTCTTTCTGTTTTCAGACTGTTTTTCTGTGATCTTCTAAGAAATGGCTTCTGATATCAGGGATCTCCTTAATATTGTTTTTTGGCTGATTATACTTGGTGGTCATATTGAAATAGGAACAGCTGTACTTTAAGGTAAAGGTACCCCCCGCACATTTGTGCAGTCGTGTCCGACTCTAGGAGCCGGTGCTCATCTCCGTTTGTTAGCCAAAGAGCCAGCGTTGTCCGAAGACGCTTCCACGGTCATGTGGCTGCATGACGCGCGTGGAACGCTGTTACCTACCCACCGAAGTGGTACCTATTAATCTACTTGCATTTGCATGCTTTCGAATTGCTAGGTTGGCAAGAGCTGGAGCTAGTGCGGGAGCTCACTCCGCATGCAGGGCTAGGGATTCGAACCTCCAAACTTGCAATCTTCCGATCAACAAGCCTGGCGTCTTACCCACTGAGCTGTACTTTAGCTTTGTCCAAATATTGACTTCTGTCACTATCATAAACACATTTGCTGCTGTTCTTAAACTAGATCCATGTCCAAAACTCAGTTTTGCAATATCATAGAGCATGATTCACAGTGTTATGCAAGAACAGAGTTTGTACAGATGTTAACCAAAAACGAAGTGTAGCCCTTGAGGTTATTCATTTTATTGTACAACTGAATCTATCAACTTTTCCTTGATCACCAGTTTGTTTTGAATTCACTGAATCTTTTTGGTTAGTGTATGTGAGCATTTTCTCACTTTGCTAATGAACAGATGAGAAGTGCTGGGTCAAAAATTTATGTATTCATCCATATCCTAATAAAAAGAAAATACAACCTTCTAATTATGGTATTATTTTAGCAAATTCTATAGTGAGTAATAAGCTCCTTGTAGTTAACAGCCAATGCATATAACTTCATATAAAGTTATAATTAATAGCTCCTATATATGCCAATAAATGAAAAACAAAAGCACCAGGGTCCCTCCTTGCAGGGAAGATGGGCGGGATATAAATATGATGATGATGATGATGATAAATAAATAAATAAATAAATATTCATAATCTCACTATCAAAATAAAATAGGTATAGGAAACTGAATATACAAATCTGTACTACGTAATTCTGGCAATATATGCATATTGCATTTACCTGGAAAGAAGGGTGTTTTTCTACAATTAATTTGCTTTTACAAAGGGAGGTTCATCTTAGATTCATTTAGAATGGCACTTAATTAAATCAAATGAAAATAGACTATTTTTACAGTCTGTTTTTCCCTTTTTGAAGCCTGCTGATCTTGAATTGAAGATCAGCTTTCAGGAACAAGTGGTAGTAAACAATTTATGTTTAGTATTTATCTTTGTTAGATTTATATCCTGCAGAATTCGTGTTTCTTAAATTTATATCCTGCCTTTCTTCCAAAATTCAGGGTAGCATTCGTCCTCCCACTGTACCTGTCATTTCAAGATAAAACACTGTTCAGGTATTCATACTATAAGAAATGACATATCTGCAGTGTAATCTTAGCCTACGTATATCAACTCAGAAATAATATTCACTGAGTGAACCTTAGCCAGGGCCAGCCATTTCCTTAGCAAGGCTCCAGACTACAATGTTCAGGGATCTTTCTGCAAGAAAGTATTTTGCTGGTAAAACTGTGTGGCCTAATAAAAGCAGGAATAGCTATAACTGTATAACTATGTAACTTCATTCACACCACTCGTATTTCATCAGGTGCTGCTACATATCTAATCATAATTCATCACAAGGATTATCTGGATTTGCTCTTAACATAAACTGATTCAGGCCCAGTTTGAATTAAAAATCAAATTAGCTCTTTTATGGAAGCTAACTTCAAATTGATATAATGAAATCTTATCCATACTACTACAAGAACTATGGGCCTGCCTTTGAAGATTAACCAGGAAACTGCAATTGGTACAAAATGTGGTGGCCAGAGTACTTGCAGGTGAGAGCTGTTACTGCAAAGAAACATGCATTTTGTGATCAGTGTAGTGGTTACCAGTGGAATTCTGAGTCTAATTCAAGGTGCTGGTATTTAACCTATACAGCCCTTGGTGGGTTTTCTTTAAGATACCTTATGGCTCATCTTCTCCATATGGATTGTTTGCCTGGCGCATGTGAGTGTTAACCGCCCAGAGTTGCTCTTTGAGTGAGATGGGCAGTGACAAAATTCGAAATATAAATAAATAAGATAAATAAATAAATAATGAGGAAGGGTGCTTAGGGTCCCAACCTGTAAGAGTTCCAAAGGGTGTGTCAAACACCCATTAGCCAACTCACAACCAAGAAAGCTAAATTCTCACTGAGGCACATTTCTTTTTTTTTAAAGAAAAAAGGGTTCAGTTACAGAATCTTGGAAAGTAGATATGTGTGCTTAAGCCCAAATTTATCAGTGAGTAAATTTATTTATTTTATTTGTATTTATAAATTTGTAAGGCTGCCCAACTTTACAATGACTCTGGGTGGCTTACTGTAAAAGCAATCTTACAATACAATGAAAAAAATCCAAATGCCAGAAGAAAAACAACCTTTAAAGGGCAATAATGCAGGACCCACCACCCAATCTAATTCAAAGCTTGGGAAGGGAGCTAGGTTTCCAGAGCCCTTTTGAACATGGCCACAGTGGGGGCTAGTTGTATCTTGGGGGAGATGGTGTTCCAGAAGACAGGTGTTGCAACCATGTAGGCCCTCTTCTTAAGTCCCGTCAAGCTACACTGTCTAATGGATGGGACCTGGAACATGCCAACTCTGCTCAATCATAGAAGCTGAGCAGGAGTCACAGAAGACAGATGGTTCTTTACAGGTAGTCCTTGACTTACAATGGCAATTGGGACTGGAATTTCCATCGCTAAGTGATGCGGTTATAAAGTGTGACCAGATTGCTTAGCGATGACAATCCCTACAGTCCCAGTTGCTGTTGTTAGCTGAAACCCATGGTCATTAGGTGAGGCAACTTTCCAAAGTCAGTGGAGAAGCTGGTAGGAAGTTGCAAGTCCCAGGCTGGCAGGCAGGTAAGTGGCTGCTACCAGGTGACGGAGGAAGGGGTTGGGGAGGGTGTGTGAGGGTGCGAGGGGTTATGTGAGAGGCACAGCACAGGTTGGGGAGGGTGCAAGGGGGCGCAGGAGTGGCCAGCATGGCATGAACGCAGAGGGGCTGGAGAGGGTGAGTGGGTGGGGGAGACTTACCCCAATGACTTGCGACCTTTCCTGCTGGCTTCATTGACCCTGGAAGTAGTTCATCACCTGCAGGGCCCAGGTGTGTCACACGAAACCCCGGAAGTGCTGATGGCACGCCATCGCTGCACGTGGCAGCGGTGGTGGGCCATCAGCGCTTCCAGGTTTTTGCGCGACACACCAGGATGCCGCCGCGGCAACACCACCGCGGCGTGCAAAAACCCAGAAGTGCCGCCACGGCGTGCGAAAACCCAGAAGCCCCGCGGTGGCAGCGCACAAAAACCTGGAAGCGCCGCCACCACCGCAGGGCTTCCGGGTTTTTGCGTGCCACTGTGCTTCCGGGTTTTCGCATGCTGCCGCAGAGGCGGCACTTCCATGTTTTCATGCGCCGCCGTTGGTGTGTTACCAACGTGAAAAGTTTGGAAAGCCCTGCTTCAAATGGTCACTGAACGAATGGTCGTAGGTCGAGGGCTACCTTTATATAATAAGCCCCCATGTTACCTAAAGGCATAGGGATTCAAGTAGGGGTTCTTTGATTCCTTTGATCCTCTTTCTAACAGCTTCTTGATGCAGAGGAGATGTTGCCCGTTTGCCAGATGTGGAAAGAATGGACCTCTGTTTTTACTCCAGCAATATTTTGCAGATGCGGTTACCACTCCCAGGCTTATAGAATTCTATTAAAGAATGTAAACCTTCCTGCCATCTTTTTCCAAAATGACACCCATGCTGTGAAACATGACACACAAGCCTCCTAGTGGTGCTTTTAACACCTATTTGACCACCTGCAGAGGCCTTAAGACTGCTTTGTTTAAACCAGCTTTTGGATGATTTTCCAGGCTGTTATATGAGATTTTATCCTGCACTGGCCTGTTTTTGTTTTGTTGTAGTTGTGGGGTTTTTGGGGGAGGGGGTGGATGATGGTTGTATAGGCTGGAGAGGGCTTCATGTTATAATATAATATATATAAATTTATAAATTTATATTATGTATAATATAAATAAATAACCACAGTACTATATAAATGGAAGGATATGATGTAGACTGAGTTTTTTGCTGGGTACAACAGTTTTCTTGCCCATTTTATCTAATCCCACAGAAGCAGAATGTTCACATTTTGCTAATTTGGTTTCTTTTGATGATCTGGGTGAAGTTGCACTTTACAATATGCCATGAATTTCCAAAATATAGTAGTTGGATTCCCCCATGTTAAGCTAAAACCAAACAAACCATTTTCAGTTAACCTTGTGGAAATTAGTGATAGTAGCTTTATTTTTACGTGCTTTTAACTAAGTACATAACACATAGAATAAAGAAACAACTGAAACATAATATATTACAAATAATTATGGTAACAGGAAAAACGGAGTCTCTAAAAGGTCCATGACATATAATAATAATCTTTATGCATTCAAAGTGACCAGTAAGAATTTATTTATTTTAAAACAACTTCACAGACACGCCTGAAAAGAAGCATTTACTGCTTTTTAATGATCTGTTTCCGAATGTAATCCTAGTGGGAGTTTATTCCAAATGTGGATCCAGGTAAGGAAAAGCTCAAGGGAGACTTAGCTAGTCTAGAATGCAGTAGAATCAAATGGCCCTAGCCCCCAAAGTACACAGGAATATGAGCCATCAGCAGGTATTTCCAATAACTGGGTGTGCCCACACCCAGAGCACAATGTGTCAGCATTATCAATTTACTGCTATTTTCCCCGAATTCCTGGCCAATGTAATGATTGGCAATAAAAAGAAGCAGGGGCAAAATAAGTAAGTCCAGATAGAACTAAGAGCAACATTCTAGATACAAATCAAAGGATAGGATGAGATCTTATTCCTAAGAATAACCAACAGGCTGCTTCCATATTACAAGTGTGACACAACTAGAGATTGAACCAAGAGCTTGACTAACTAATAGATTCAGCAAATGTCTATTAAATGGAAATAACAGAGGTTTAAAAGAAAATCTTCTTATCTATACTTCAGCTGACAGTGCAATAAACAAGCATCATTCTCATTTTGTTTTTATTTATATTTGTACAGTGCTTTGAATAGTTTTTAGTAGAAAAACAGGATAAAATATTTTCCAAGACACCTAATACCATGAGGGATTCTTTTCAGTGTGGCACATAGGCACACCTTTAGGCTTCCAAAAATTAAATTAAATTATTAAATTAAATTAAATTAAATTAAGGATCAGTATCTGAAGGAACTAGCATGGGATACCACAGAACCACTCTTGGTAATCTCTGATAACTCCTTGAGGACTGTGATGTGTCAGAAGGCTGGAGCCTAGGCATGCTTAGCAATGGGCTGAAATTGATAGGATAGAATTTACCAGAGATAAATGTAAAGATCTGCATTTGGGTAGGAAAAATGAAAGGCACAAGTATTGGATGGGGGGAACTTCTCTTAGCAGTAGTAAAAATGAAAAGGAATGAGCTGTCCTTGTTGACCACATGTTAAACATCAACCAGCAGTGGGGTGCATCTGTTAAAAAGGCAAATACTATATGGGGGGAGGAAATAAAAGGGACATAAGAGTCCACGTCACAGGAAGTAATTCTTTCCTGGTCAGACCTATTTGGGTCCAACTCTGGTTGTATGGTTCTAAATGGACAGTGGTAAATTGGAGATAGTTCAGAGGTGGGCTGCCAGTATGGTGAGGGGCCTAGAAACCAACTATGAGAAACAGTTAAAAGGCTTTGTTGTATTTAGCCTATGGAAGAAACTGAGGGAAGATATGATAGTTATTGAAATATTTGAAGAACTGTCACATCGAAGGAATGGACTTATTCCCTACTGCCCCGTAGGGAAGGACCATAATCACATGAGTTAAAACTATAAGGAAATAGGTTCAGCTAGTCATCTGGAGAAACAATATTATATCTGATACTATAATAGCTGTCAGCCAATAGAACAGTTTGCTATCTGACAGGGAAAATTCTTCTTTATTGAAGGTCTCCAAACAGAGGTAATATGGCAGAGATGCTTTACTGGTTCCTGCATTGAGCCGGGCTTTGGACTATATGTTCTCTAAGGTCCCTTCCAACTTTATGATCTATAATTCTATTGTGGGCTTCTCTTTTCTGAGATGCTTAAAAAAGCCAAGTGAAAACCATTTGAACAGACTAGCATTGTCATTACACTGCAATATCATTACATTGCAATAATTTTACTTGCATATTATTGGCAGTTGTAAAAATATTGTGGATGTGTTAGAAATATAATAAGTTTCCATAACCCTGAAAATGTTCCTTTCCCTTTCTACACCTTCCATTCATTATTTTATAATTGATTTCTGAGAAAGAGATGTGAGCATGAAAGCTGGATATCTGTTTTAGTAAAAGAGCATGTAAAAAGAGTATTCATCAAGGAAATCCTTTACACGTTGTGATATTTGTTCAAGTAGTCTTGCAAGTCCTGCACTGTTCAGACTTCCTCATTCTCTTTTGATAAAACAATTATCACTACTAACCTGCCTGATCCTGAAGGCATTGTATAAAATCACTTTGCTTCCATTATATAAATTTATAAAGAAATCTCTGCTGCCTTTAGTACAAGGAAATTTGATGTTGTTGCTGAATTTGCACTTTGTCTATTCTAATAGTGGACTTGGCGGTCCATTTCTCAGCTGGGTAGAAAAATGGGGCCACCTACAGACAAGTGCTAGAAGTTTTCACAAACTCAGAGGACATCTCAAGATTGATGTATTAATAATCCCTTCCTACTTTTCTTTCTCCAAGAACTGCAGTGGACAATTTCCACTAGGGATTTTTCTTCACATTCTCCTGAAATCTTTCAGTCTTTATTCATAAAAGCCAAATAACATTATCAGTCTTTTCTTCCAGGCTAACTTTAATTCTGGATAGTAGCATTCCTGTGAGAGGTTTTCTTTCCTTCTTACACAACACAAGTTTGCTAAATCCCTATCAAGCAAATATAAAAATTAGGTAAATTAATTGTTTTGGAATATGCAAGATAATTCTCAAGTATATGAAGATTTTTAAAGAAAATCCAGAAATTTCAATCAACTTATTGAAGTTTAAACATATTCACTGTCTTCCAGGAGGCATGAGACATGGAAACATCAGTTGAAAATAAAAGGGCAAAGGTGCAGAAAAATTGGTCTATCACAGCTCCTTACACACTCTGAATCCTATTCCCTTTCCAATATTCACCAGTACATCTACAGAGCTCTCTTGATTGCTACCAAATTCCTTGCCTCTCCTCATTTGGTGGAGTATAAATTTTTTTTTCCAACGTGGAGACCAGAATGTTGCAAAACAAATGAGCCCCAGCCTCATTTTCATTTTCATGAATTCCTATGGTAATTCTGTTAAAACACACATAGCTGCTTAGAACAGCTTTTATTTTAAAACACCCTCCGCTTATCAAAAAGGGAGGGAGGGAGGGAGGGAGGGAGGGAAGATTGGAGGCAGTGTCTTGAAAGTCTAAAAGGGATCCTAAGGAAGCAATAGGCATTGGTAAAAAGTATAAAGGTGTTTTAATACTGTAGGGCTGGTTTGATCGGGAATGAGCAGGATAAAAATACAATAGATTGGAAAAAAGCCTTTTTATATTGTTGCATGTGTTAGCTTATGAAATCGGTCACCTTGGTCTGTGTGGGTGCATGTGTGCACAGTAGGAGCATCCTTTTTGCTGCTTTTGCTTTTAAATATGGGGATTATACCTGTACAAACAGCTCTCAGATTGGTGTAAAGGAGCAATTTGATTCAAGGTATCTTGAAAAAGCAAGGTGCCTACCTTGAGGCCCTCCACTGAAGCATCAAAGGCAACTGTTTCCTTTACCAGAAGTGCTTTCTGAAACATGCACAAAAGACAACTGAAGGCCCTCAAAGTGACCCTTTTGATTTGAACCATGGTTTAATCATGGTTTCCCAAGCCTTAGTGGTTATACGCCGTGTGTGTGTGCATGTGCACATTTAAACTCATGGGGGAGGGGTGTTCCAGTTTGCCTTCAGTGTCTTCTGTGAAATAGGCATTTGTTGTGCTTTGTGGTGGGAAATATGAAAGGTTATTTGAAGCTCAGACCTACCTCTGCCCTTATACCCACTTACTTGGCTAACTTGCCTTTCTCTGTCTTCTGTGAAATCGATGTTCAAACAGAAAATTGTGGTTCAAATCAATAAAATTAGGGGCTGAAAATGTGCAGGAAAGGGCTTTATTCTTTGATTGCAATTTATCTCCCAAACTGTCTCATACACCGTGAGAGATAAATATATCCTTACAGCCATGCACTTTTAATCTATCTTTTAAAGGAACTGTTTTATGTATCCCAGGTCCAAAATTTCAGCAGTCAGCATTTTTATGGGGCAATTGCACTAATATGCTAAACTAGTACATGATTAGGTAAAGATGAATCTACTGTCTAACTCCAGAGTGCAGCAATTTCACATCTATGATATTATGGGCACAGACAGGGCAGGGAGCAAGGGAAATTATAATTATAATTTCCATATATGTGATGCTTTGGAAGGGCCCAGTTTGTTTTCAACTATTTCTGTCTTAGGGTATTTTTTACTCAAGAAAATATGCTATATATTTAAAAAAAAAAATTTGTTCTTGCTCTCATGCCATAACAGAACTCATGTCACAAGTGAGGCTTGCTGCATAAAAACTAAAAAATATATTTAAATAATTGCAGAATGAAGTATCACAAGAGTATTACTTGGAAGATGCTGATTTGCCCCTCAGGTTCATAAACATCTTTTGGAACTGTTCCTGTAATTAAAAAAAAAAAGACAGAGAAACGTCTACTTGCAAATTAATGTGAAGTAATTATTAATATAACTATTTTTCTGTGCATGCAAGTTTCAATGCATTAGGGCACACTTGTCCAATCACAGTGCTTTTGAGAATCACTGTAAGCCCATTTGAGGCAACGGGTAGAGCAAAACAAAGAAAAGAAAAGCTTAAAATTCAATCCCAGAAAGGCACATACGATTCCTCTAAAGTCTAAACCAATTTCTCTGTTTAGCTTGTTTAAGATCAACAGGATAATTGTAAAAAAAGAATCAAGGGGTTGGCAGTGCAGAGTTAAGAATGCAACAGTTTTTTCCTAACTAATCAGATCCAATTCACCCTTCCATCTATCACCTACCTATTTAACTGAAGCCTTTGGCAACATCTGGGATCACAGAGGTACCAGACTCTCCTGGGAAAATATCTACTTAAGAATTTAAATACTGTATTCACCATAAAGTTAAGCCATTGTAGTCCTTTGGGATGAAGCCCTGAAAAGCAATTATGTTGGTGCAAGCGAACAGAATCCTTGTCTTTTACTCCATATCCTTGTACGTGTTTGCTTAGAAGTCTTATTGGGACCTATTCCCGGGAACCTAGGCGCAAAGATCTTTGCATCACTATTCTCAACTGGATGCACCTAGGACTACAGCTGCGGTGCTTTTTTATTGGAATTTCCCTGCAAGCTGGCTCTTACTTCGTGGTAGCAGATGGTGCGTTCTCTTCACATCGCACGCTTCTGACAAGAGATCCCAGCCTCGGCACGTTAAGGCCACAATCTTTGCTAAGAGCAGGAGCCGCGGATTCTTTCTAGTAAGCAGCAATCCAATGCGATTTCCATCCTGGGGACGATCAAGTTTCCCTTCTTCCACCCCGTCCTTTTTTTTTTGGTGGGGGGCGCTTCTTTCTCTCCGGAATACGGCGCCCTTCAGCCGGATCCGGGGTTCGGAGCATCCAGGACTGCATCCTTTGCACACTTCCCTGGGAGTAAGCTCCCTTCCAAACAGTGGGACTTACTGCCAATAAACACGCATAGGATTGCAGCGGAAGATGCCCTAGAATGTCGCCAGCTCTGCTGCTATCACCTCCCACTCTGCCGAAACCCGAGCGACCCTACACTGCATTTGGATAGTTCTCTGTCCCGCTATTTCCCAGGCCTTTTCATTCCACCCCGTCAACCTCTTGCCGATCACGATACGTCTCGGCTTCCATTCCGTATTTCTACTGCCCCTTAGTTTGAATGCGCTCTGCCCCGCTAGAGGAAAATTGCGACGGCCCCTTTCTCCGTACAGTAGCCGCGGTCCCTCACTCGCTCGCTATTAGAAACCTACGGCGGAAGGCTGGAAACGGCTCTCGGCAAAGGACTGGACATTTTGAGCGAGCGCAGGGGCGGGTCCTCCGTCGCTGGCCCCACCTCTTTCTTTCAGCTTTCGGTCTTGGAGCGCCGCTAGGCTGTCAGAGGAAAGAGGCTCCTGGTTCTGAGCGGTCGCGATTCGTGACTCGCTGGCTCGTTCCTCCTCCGACGCGGAAGCTGTAGCGGCCGCTTCCCCGAGCCTCCAACTTCTTCGGCTTCCCCCCTTACTCGCTGGAAAGTTCCGGACCTGCTGTAGTTCTCCTTCGGCGAAGAAGCCGCTGCCGCTACCTGGAAGAGCCAGCGCTCTTGTCCTTCCTTACTCGCCTTCGGGAGGAGCAGCGGCCGAAGTCGCCGTTCGTCTGGCGGGGCGGCGGGATGGAGATGCCCTCTGCCGTCGCCTCCTGCTTTCCTTACCGGCTGCAGCGGCAACCGCCGCTACTGCTGCTCCTGGGTTTGCTGCTGTCTGCCCTTTCCCTGCGGCCAGGTAAGTGAGTGAGTGGAGCGGAGCTCAACTTGCGCCCGGCGGGGGAAACTCAGTCGCGCCGCGGGGACGTGTGGCCCCCTAGGGAAAGCTGTCAGGTTTCTGGCTTCTCGGCCTCCTCACCGTCCGCTTTCTCTTTCTTGATTGCAAGGGACTTTAGGGACAGCGAGCCGCGTTGCGGCTACAAGTGGATCTGTGTCGCGCTCCGGCTGTTCCGGATTCTGCCGTTTAGTCGCGATGCTTTTCCTCGAAATTTGCCTTCCTGATCCGGGCGAGCCTCGCGTTCTGTGATTTAGCAATCGAGTACCTTATCTTGTGGGGGTGAGGGACAGTGAGGGGCAGATTGATCAGAATCGACCAGGCTAGGTAAATGTGTGGATAGATTCCATCCCCAGTTCACGTATGCCGCAGCACGTACGCACGACTGCAGTCCCGTAAACTCGTTGGGACTTTTGTAGAAAAGTGTAGACCTTCATGCTGCGCGGACCTGGTGGGTTCTTGTCAAGGAAGCTTTGAAAAGCATCCCTTCTCTTTTTAAATTAATATTTCCTTTTCGGGTTGGTTGCCCCCCCCCCTTCCTGGCCAAATCATCTCACTTTTAAGGTTCCACTGTTGTCTGTATTTATTTGGGAGAAGCCTGTTGATCTTGGCCAGCTTTACTTCTGACTGCACTGCTGTTTCAGAGCGATTCACAGGCCACTTAATATTGAGCTTTTGATAGGTGGGACTGTCTTATTTTAATTCAAATTAAGGGTTGTCAGTCCTTTTCTTCTTACATAGTGCAGGTGGCCAAATATTGCCTTTCAGTTATTTATTTATTTTCCTTGTCTGCTTGGGTTGTTATGAAAGCAAACAAAATGTGCTTGCCCTTTAACTCTCTGGGAAGCTCAGCAAAATTTGTCAGATATAGAAAAGCCTTCATCTTGGGTGGGTTTCTTCTGCTCCTTTTGAAAGTTGCCTTACTGGTTGTGCAAGAGAGAGCAGAACAAGGTGACTTCATCTGCCTCTGCATGCGTTCACACACACACAACACCAACAACCACCTCCTATAGCTCAAAGGACCAGCAAGTTATCTCTGTAAAGCCGGAAAAATAGGGTGTGGAGGTAAACAGTGAGAGATAATTCAAACAGACTAGTTTGAAAGTTCAAAGCAAATTTGTGGGTCCCATCAGACCGATTTTAAGGCATTAATACCATAAATATCATTACAATAAGCCTTATAGAGAAAGTTGCCCCTCTATTTATATAACAGTTCAATAAATGGCTCCTTAGGCTAGAACACCTTTCTGCTATGGGAACATTTCCACCTGTGTAATTTATTTATTTATTTTATTTATTCTTTCGATTTCTATCACCGCCCCATCTCCCCCAAAGGGGACTCTGTATAGACTTGCTTCTCTGCCTGTGTTGTATATACACATACACACCACATTCTTGGATGCTGAAAGATTCATCATTGTATTGTTTTCAGAATTTGAGGGACCAAAAAATATAGTCCTAACTGTTATTGATCTTCAACGGTTGAGTCTTTAGGGATGACAGATTATAACATTGAAAGATTAAGCCTGTTCTCTGCTTGCAGACACTTGGAAAGTCTTCAAGCAAAGAAGGGTGAGATCCACCTGGAATATTCTTCTTGGTGATGTAAGATCATTTAGGATGCTGAGAACTAGCCTCTTCCAGTTCTAAAAGCATGAGTTTGTGTTTTGGAGCCCTTTAATTTTGGAGCAAATTCATTCAAACCTGGTGGAATTCCTCACGTGTGTGACTTTCGGCTTGATTCCTATCATTCTTGAGCTTTTCAGAAGTAAGGTAAATGGGACTACTGAAATAGCCTAGGCAGTTCTGTTTGCCGTTTCCTCGCTGAATCTAGTTGTATATTAACCAATACTGGAACAAGGGAAGCAAACTGCAAACTCTACTCTTCCTACACTGTGCAGCCTGTCATTATTCTCGTAGAAAGAGCGTCAGCCTGTGGTGACATTTTGTATTACTTGAAGAAAGCAGCTTTGTGTGTCAGCCTTTGAATAAATACAGAACCTTTGTAGTGGATTCAGTGTTTTCAGTCTCTAGATGGTACATTTCGAAAACACCCCTATTAACTCTATAAAGGCCAGCTTTTAACGGAGGAAACAGAAACTAAGTTAAGTATGTACATATTTAGGCACATTCATTCTAACTGGTGGTGTTTTGATTAGTACAATCTAAATTTCTAATTTCAGTTAATGAAGCTAAATATTCTTGTAATAGAATTGAACAGTGCTTCGTTTGAATTTCATTAAATGCAGTATTTAATTATCCTGTCTTTAAGCAGCAGTGGGGTTGCATTTTCAAAGAAAACCGATTGCAGTGCAACATGAAAAGACTAGGTGAGCCTGAATTCAGTGGTTCGATTAAGGGTGTTTTATCTAGCAACCAGTTTTATGCATGGTTGCTAGAGAGTAAGCCCCATTGGAGACAGTGGGATTTACTTAAAGAAAAAAAAGAATGTACTACAATATAGGAGAGGGGAGACTGCATACCCCCTGCCATAAAAGTGTTCTGTATATTCTGTATAATATAATTTTGATATGGAGTTATACTAAGCAAACAAAGAACTACATAAAATGACTCAGATTCTACCATATAATACTTTGGCTGCTCTTAATATTATCTATAATGTAATATATTACCATCTTCAATACTGCTATTGTACCAAAAGAAAGGAACAGTAGGTTGCCAAAAACGTGAAACATATCTATCTAATGGCTTAATGACTTTCGCGTTAACAAAGTCATTTACTGTGTGAACAGTAATAGGATTTTTGCTTTGAATTTCTTCCTTAAACAAGGTAGATCATCCTAAATAGCTGTTTTTGCTTCAAAAGAGAATTTTCAAGGAAATGAAAATGCCATTTGGCCGAGACAGCCACCATTACTAGAAAGTAAGTTGATTGAACTCAGTGGGTTTTACCAGTGGACTGTGGTGCTAGTGTTGCTATGTGGATGCAAACAGACACATGGTTACTTGTGATAATTATAAGCATGGTACCTGAAATAGGTTTAAAATATAATTTTTTTAAAGGAAAACCTATATACTAATATAGGTTATACTAATTAGTATACAAAATATACTAATCCCTCCTTCCTCTAATATTATATAGATGCCACTGAAGTCTAAGCTAATGACTAGGGAAGGCATTTTGAAGTGGTGGTGGATGGCCCAATGGAAACATAAGCTACTGTGCAGCTGCTGTGGAAATACAATATATTGGACCATGAGGAAAAGAATTAAAAATAAAAAGACAGATATTGTAAGAATTTCACATAAAGCTGTGCGCCCATACTGTTGTTTACAGTCCCAGAACTTACACATTAAACACTACTGTAGAGCTAGAGAAGGCTGGGCACAATCACTAAGGTGAACATGAGGGATGGGTGGGAGAGTAGCTTAGAAAGAAGAAAAAAATATGATGGAAATATATTAAAATTGTAAAAATACTAGACTGACCCAATGAGACTAAAGTGGGAGAGAGCCAGTACAAATACAACACAGTTTTTCTGATAGTTGACCAGTGGAATTTGCTGCACACTTGCTCAGAATAGGGCAGTGCTGTATATACAAAGTCATGAAGTTTTAGGCCAGAGCTTTCCAAACTGTGTGTCGTGACACAAAAGTGTGTCATCACACACAGTCTGGTGTGTCGCCACACAACCCGGAAGCGCTGACCATCATCAGCGCTTCCGAGTTTTCCCGCGGCGACACACCAACAGTGGTCCACAAAAACCCGAAAGCGGCATCAGCGCTTCTGGGTTTTTGCGCGCTGCCGCAACGGCGGCACTTCCGGGTTTTCCCACGGCGACACACCAACGGCGGTTGGTGTGTCGCCGCGGGAAAACTTTGGAAAGCCCTGTTTTAGGCAATTAGTGAAACTAGCTGTAATTACCACATATTATGTGTAGTAATGGTGGCAGAAGGCCTTTTAATGGGATCCTGAGGCTGTCTTTCTTGTGTATGCTTGGTATCCCTCAGATCCCTTTGATGGATTTAATGGTCTTGGTTTAGCTTAGCACAGCTTTTTAGTTTTGTAGGCCTGCCATTTAATTGTTAATTACTTAAATGTTTATTCCAACATTTATCCCTCACAACTAAGACATCCATTTCTTAATAAACACTTAAAGTATTTTTCTGTACTTAATGATATGGGTTGCTAAATAGATAGGCTTAGAATACTGTAATAGAGGGAGAAAGGTGAGTTAAATGTTTCCAATTCAAAATTCATGTGTTTTATGAATATCTTTCATTAGGTTTCCTTAAGCAAAACACCTTTTTCTTACTCTAAGAAAAGTGCTATTGCTTATTTTTATAGGCAAGTGTCGAAGTGTGCTTAAGTGATACTACATACAGTATGTATGTAAATGTAAATGTATTATAAATAAATATTTATAATATTTATATATATGTGTGTGTGTGTGTAAATGGTGTATCACTATCATAACATCAATTATATATAAATATATTGGCCAATATTTTGATAAATGTTGTGAGATTTATGAATTGCTCTTAAGGGCATTAATGTGAAGTGCAAAGGTCAATAAATCAATCTGTAAACCTTTTAAGGTAGAGATAGAGAACCCGTGGCCATCCAGTTATCATGGCCAGTTGATTGATTTGATTTCATTTGTTAAATTTATATAGCTGTATAGACCCCATATACAGTATGTCTTCCAGGGTGGCTGTATTGACCTACACATGATTGGCTTGTTAATTGGGCAATTGAGGTGTAGATAGTCTTTGGGATGTACTACTCCTAAAACCTTTATTCATCCCCAAGAGGATCTTAAATGTGGCCTTGCTGGTGAACTTGTGAAGTGGTCTTAATCTTCCTGGGGACTAATGAAAGAGCAGCATGATACCTTGAAGAGTATCTGGAAGCTTCAGCTGGTCCAGAATGCAGCTGCACGGGTAGTTCTGGGTGCTAGGAGATCGGCACATGTAACACCACTACTCCGTGAGCTGCATTGGGTACCAGTTTGCTTCCGGATCCAATTCAAGGTGTTGGTTATCACCTTTAAAGCCCTACATGGCATGGGACCAGGGTATCTGAGGGACCGTCTTGTCCCTACCATATCCACCCGCCCCACCCGATCATGCAGGGAGGGCATGCTTCGGATCCCTTCATTAAAAGAATTCCATCTAGCGGGGTCCAGGAGGTGTGCCTTCTCTGCAATAGCACCCGCCCTGTGGGATAACTTGCCCCCTGAGGTGAGACTGGCACCCTCGCTCCTAGCCTTTAGGAAGTCCTTGAAGACCTGGCTCTGCCGCCTTGCCTGGAGTGAAGGAAAGGATAGTTCCTCCTGGGGGTGGTTGGCTTAGTGGTTTCCTCCTTTTAAGAACAGACCATCTTCTGGATTTTTATTTTTTAAAATTTTTATAGTAGTTTTAAATGTCTAGGTTTTATCTTTTATATTCTGATTGTAAACCGCCCAGAGTCTGCCATGGTAGAGATGGGCGGGGATAAATCCAAATAATAAATAAATAAATGATAAATGGGGGACAAGTTGTGCCTGAGGCCTCCGCCTCTATTGAGGGAAGGATTTTCCGCTTTGGCATGAATGGATTCCTTAACCCCTCTCTCAAACCACCTATCTTCCCTATCCAAAATGTGAACATTAATGTCCTCAAATGAGTGACCCTTTTCTTTTAGATGAAGGTACTCAAACTACAGACAATTCCACCTGGATGACTGAGAATCTTCATCGACATATTCTCATCTTGATGTTATTTAATCTAGTTTTCACTAAATTGATCACCTACTGATGCATTGGATAAACCTCTATAATTCTTAGTTATTTTTAAGAAGATATATTAGTGAAGAAAGTACAGGTACATCTCATAATTAGTTCAATTAATGCAGTTTGGATTCAACACAATTTAGACAGAGTATTAATGTTTTTAAAAATGTGCAAAAGATATATAATAGCTATAATTCCAACAAGTTTCCAGGCATTTATCTTGAGGAAAATATGGCCATAATGTCACTACTATATCAACAGTATATGATATAATATTATATAATGATATTATGCCATACATAATATGACTATATAATATAATTTGATGACTATAATAACATGATGTTTTATGTATTTTATAAGAATATAATGTAGATTAATTGCATTAAATACTCCTCCACTGTACTATCTGGTGGTATTATAGAATATAATTATACTTCAAAAGAAACCTTGCTGCATATCTCACAATACTTCTGCTCCTCAAACAGTATAAAATTATCAACTAGTATATTAGAAAATGTATATATCCAATGTTGCAAAGTCATAAATAATTGTAGTAGGATTAGGCCGATGTATTTAGCATGCTTGGAAATCCTTTCCATTGTTACAGATCCAGTTGTTCTTCAGACATGTGACTTTGATTACTGTTTATGTGTGTTGATAAGTACTTTTATGCTTGTGCTGCTCAAGGATAAATTCTTGCCATATGAAGCTCACCATCTGGACCACTCAGCAAATGTTCAGTACTATCAGCTATGACAGGTGTAGATAATCTGCCTCCAGATGTTTTAGCCTTCAACTTCCATCAGCATTAGTGAATACAGCTAAAGGCAAGAGATTATGGGAATAATAGTCCAAAAATAAAGTTTGGTTTGTGGAATTCTTCAGGCCCCTTTATGTATTCCATGTTAAACAGCTATAGTATATGAAAGTCCTTGGTGAAGTCATTTGAAGTTTGGGGCATATTATTACTAAAATGCTGATAATATTCCATACTGTCCAACAATCCCAAATAAACTATGGATGTCCTTGGCTGATGGCTTAGACCAATGCCAGTATTGGTCTAAGTGAGGGATAACTAACTAAATCCAGAGAAGATAAAACATACCCTGAAATTTCTGTCATGACCTGAAAAAATTTGGAAATATCAATTGTATTTAAGATGCTGCAGCTGAGTTTCTTGTGGATAAGCTAATAGGGGTTATATTAATACTTTTTAAAGGCATTTACCCTAACATCTTGCATTCCGTTCTCTAAGAGGTCTGTATATCTGTATATATATATATCAAGCTTTTTAATTTGAGCCTTTCTATGCCTTGGCAGATGAGAATTTTATGGTTTTATATTGTTTTGCATGCTAGATCTATACAGGGTAGAACAGGTATAAATAACCTTAGAAATTTTGTTCAGAACTTCCCTGTACCATGTGTCTTAGTGGAATGCTTCACAAGTTTTCTGCAATTTTTTTCTTGACATAGAAAAAAATGAGGAAATGTTACTTTATGCGAAGTTCCGTGAACTCATCATATTAGTCATATATGTGTTGGCTCAAAGAAAATATGACAAGACTGAAATTCAAGTGTCATTTAAGTCTTTCTGATTTACTCACAGTATTAAAGATAAGTCTCCTGTTTATACTATCATGTGCCTCGTACTGTAGCATTAGTATAACACTACTTTTCTGATGCTAAATTAATGTGGTAGTTTTCAAAAATTGAAACTTAAGTAAACGGCATATCTTAAAAACAGATTTAGAGCATGAAGTTTATTTGTTAATGATGTGTCGATAGGGTATACACATATACCATATTAATATGTTTAGGATCAAAATCCAAAGTGATGTATGTTTAAGTCTTAGACTTAAGCCTTTCAAGCAATAAATATATTGCTTGAAAACTAGTGCTGTTTTCATAGAAATATATTTCTACTGTTTTTGACATATATATGTCATGTAGTTGGATTGTTATCACTGTTATATGATAATACTTAGAAATGTTCAGTTTTTCCTGATCTACTCCTAAGTGCTATTCTTTGTATGCAGTTTCCTTACCATTGATTTCAAAGAACATCTCCCTTACATACTCTGATTGCATTTTTATTACAGTGTGGAGAGCATAGATTTTGTAGAGGTTAGACTTTGCATTTGTAAATTGTAAAGGTCATAAATACTAGCACTGAGGTACGGAACTACAAAATATAATGTTACAGCCAATATTAACAACGGAACAGGTTTACTTACTTGGAGAGCATCAGCATTTTTATTTATTTATTTATTCAATTTATATAGCTGCCCATCTCAGACCAGTGACTCTTTTAAACTCTATGATATGCTAGGACCCTTTGTAAAATAGAAGTAGATGCGATTTAAGTCAGTTCTCTTTAATTAATTTATATAAGTAAAAAAAATCTGTATATGAGATTGGTATTTTGATATCTGTGATGTTAAGGTGTTAAGCATTCAAATTATTATTATTATTATTATTATTATTATTATTATTGTATATTATTTTCATAGAGGGTCTTAGTGGGGTTTATATCAATTAAAAGAATAATTAAAAGTATAAGTATAAAATTGCCTACTATCCTGGGCAATTTTCGCCCAGTCTCCCACCTTCGCTTTTTGGGAAAGGTGGTTGAGAAGGTGGTGGCGTTGCAACTCCAGAGGATTCTGGAGGAAACGGATTATCTGGACCCTTTTCAGTCAGGTTTCAGGCCGGGATATGGGACAGAGACCGCATTGGTCGCACTTATGGATGATCTCTGGCGAGAGCGGGATGGAAGGAGTGCGTCCATCCTGGCTCTCTTAGATCTCTCAGCGGCTTTTGATACCGTGGACCACGGTATACTCTTGGGGCGGCTCAGGGAGTTGGGGGCGGGCGGCGTGGTTTTGCGCTGTTTCGCCACCTTCCTCCAGGGCCATTCCCAGTCAGTGTTGATAGGGGAGGAGAGAGCTGACCCGCGACCCCTGTCTTGTGGGGTGCCGCAGGGATCGGTTCTCTCTCCTCTCCTGTTCAACATCTACATGAAGCCGCTGGGTGAGATCATCCGTCACCACGGGATGAGGTATCACCAATATGCTGATGATACCCAGTTATACATCTCCATCCCGGGTGAAGTAGGTGATGCGGTCAATGCCTTATCTCAGTGTCTGGAGGCTGTGGGGGTCTGGATGGGGAACAACAGGCTTCAACTGAACCCTGGTAAGACGGAGTGGCTGTGGATTGATGGCCCCCCTAGATCCGGGAAGTTGTCTTCTTTGGTTCTGGGTGGGGTTGCACTACCTCACTCGGATCCAGTGCGGAATCTGGGGGTTCTCCTGGACTCACGACTCCTGCTCGAAGAGCAGGTGGCAGTCGTGGCCATGAGGGCCTTTGCACAACTTCGAGTTGTGCGCCAGTTACGCCCTTTCCTGGATCGGGAGGCCCTCCAAACAGTCACTCACGCCCTTGTCATCTCCCGCATAGACTACTGTAATGCGCTCTACATGGGGCTACCCTTGAAGAGTATCCGTAAGCTTCAGCTGGTACAGAATGCGGCGGCGCGAGCAGTTATGGGTGCCATAAGATCGGCACATGTAATACCTCTGCTACGCGAGCTGCATTGGTTGCCAGTTTGCTTCCGGGTCCAATTCAAGGTGTTGGTGATTACCTTTAAAGCCCTATATGGCATAGGGCCAGGGTACCTGAGGGACCGTCTCGTCCCGATGACGTCGGCCCGCCCCACCCGTGCATGCAGAGAGGGCATGCTTCGGACCCCCTCAACAAGAGAATTCCATCTAGCGGGGTCCAGGAGGCGTGCCTTCTCTGCGACAGTGCCCGCTTTATGGAACATCTTGCCCCCGGAGGTGAGACTGGCCCGTTCACTCCTGGCCTTTCGGAAGGCCATTAAGACCTGGCTCTGCCACCTGGCCTGGGACGACAGAGGCGGTAGTGCCTCCTGGGGTTGGCTGGCCCCGTAGGTGATCTGTGCTACAGTCCTCAAGCCATCTTGGATTTTATTTATTTTATTTTATATTGGATATATTTTTATATATCTTCTTTTTGTATTGTTTTTTAAATTTTTTAAATTTTAAATTTTAATTATTGTAACCCGCCCAGAGTCCCTTGCATGGGAGATGGGCGGGGAATAAATTAAATAAATAAATAAATAAAAAATAAATAAATAAGCTAAAAATAACTCAGACATTTAAACTGAAGTACAGCAAGAGGGTAGTTAAGATATTTTACCAGGCAATATAACAATGGTTTTCATTTATTTTCCATTTAAATATAATGAATACCTTAGCACTCTTCAATTATATAGTAATTAATTTCTCACACATAATTATTTTAAGGAAATATACTGTAGTTCCAATATTAAAAATGTATCGTGTATGCAGTATGAATTATTTCAGTGTAACATTTTGAAGTGTTTCAATATGAATTGAAGATTTTAATATTGCTAAAAATAGAAATCATGCTCATTGGAAGGACAGATGCTGAAGCTGAAGCTCAAATACTTTGGCCACCTAATGCGAAGAGAGGACTCCCTGGAAAAGACCCTGATGCTGGGAAAGACTGAAGGCAAAAGGAGAAGGGGACGGCAGAGGATGAGATGGTTAGATAGCATCACCGATGTAATGAACATGAATTTGAGTAAACTCCGGGTGACAGTGGAGGACAGGAAGGCCTGGCGTGCTATGGTCCATGAGGTCACGAAGAGTCGGACACGACTAAACGACTGAACAGCAACAACAAAAAATAGAAATATGCTACTTTTAGACCTGTGAAAGCTCATAGGCTTGCAATCTCATCTATTGAAGGAGAGTGTTCATAATTATATTTCAGGAACTGAAAGTGATGGCCTTACCCTGTGGAGAATATGATATGTTAAAATCAAATTTCTTACCTATAATTTATTTCCATTGCATCTAAATATGTTAAATTTAAAGTTAATAGGACTTACATAAGCATAAATAATGACAGAATTACATTCGGACAGTATGTAGAACTAGGAAAACAATTATTTACAGTAATGTCAAATGTTAAATGGGACTTTTTGAGCTCAAAAGCCCACTTGTAGGTAGGTAGGAAGGCAGGCAGGCAAGCAGGAAAGGAAATGAGCTGAAAGAAGCAAGAAGCGTACAAGCTACAGGCATTTGAGCCTGGCAGCCACAAATGTGGATACTAAATACGGGCCCTAGCCAAGAGACCATGTGGAGGCTAAGGATCAGAGCTTAAGGACACTGGAGCCAGTATGATCACCCAGCCAGGACACTGGGCTGTTCCAGAATCCAGAGGCAGCAAAGAAAGGATTAGAGGTGAGCAGCAGATTAGGAACTTGCCACTGCCAGCTGCGCCAACCCTGGGGATTCAGCAGATTTTGTCCATTAAATCTAAGTCTACTGAACCGAGGGCTGTTATATTGAGGGTCTATTGCAGTCATCTTAAGTATGGACAAGTTAGATACATTATTTCTCCTTAAATAAAAACAATGCTTTTTATTGCATACTAAAAATAAGCATTCCCAGCCCATTAGTATTAAATACAAAATCATGCCTGTTAGGGGCAATATGTGGCTTTGGATCATTTTCCTCAATAAATCAATTAACGAGTATAATCTTTTCGACTCATTTGTTTAATTGGGTGCTCTTCGTCTAGTTTTAGGACTTGTGTGGAGAACAGATCACATTTGAGGTCATACTGATGCAGCAATATTGAAAATTCAAATGAGTTCACAAACTTTTAAGCACCACAGTACCAAGAGAAAGTGCTGCACACCACACTTTCAGGAGGTTTAGGGAGCTGAGGCAAAGAGGGGCTACTTTTCTGTTGCAGCACTTCTTCCGTGCAATAGTTTCCTTCTGGAGGTCAGGGTAGCTCCCTCTTCGTTGGTTTTCCGCAAGCTGTTAAAGACCGAGCTTTCTCAGGGAGTCTCCCCTGGTTTGATTTGACGTTGCCATCTTTTACTTCCTTTCTGTTTTTGAGGTGGTTGTGTTTTTTATTGTTATTTGGGGCTTTATATTATATTTTTTTTTCTATATGAGCCATTGAGAATAGTTTTTGATTGCAGCAGCATAGGAACGTGTTAAATAAGCAAATAAGCAAACAAACCATCCTTTTGTGGGGGCAGATCTGAATGAAGTTCATGGTTGTCTTTCCAGAAGAGAAACCCTGGGAAGTTTCCAACAGATGGTTTGCAGGATGCTAACGGTGATGATGGTGGCTCAGCCTTGATGCATATTAAAAGGCTGTACTTCTCCCAATTTTGTGTAAGTCTTTGTGCAAATGACAAATATTATCAAGATATGCTTATGCAAATAAACTACACTATTTTAGAAACTACAATTTAAGCCTGGGTTTTACTTTCTGTTTGATTGATATAAACTGAAAAAAGTCTGTATGTGCAGTTTTATGTTTTATATTTCTCTCACAACTGTGTTTATTAGGATGGGGGAGAGTATTTTTTCATTTTTTTATTGCTAAATGCCCCTTTCTTTCTTTCAGTGGAGAGGTTATGATAAATGTATACATTTGTGCAAACACATTATCAGTGTCTTTTTCGATATCTGAAATAGGTCTGAAGGTTTAGGAATAGTTCGTTTTGGTTTGAGCTTCTTTTGAAGATGCCACCTTGTTTTAGAGAAGTCCCAAATGACTCCAGAGGTTGGATCAGGATTTGTTAAAGTACATAAACACTCCTAAAGAATGTATGGAATATAATTCTACAGGATGTAGTGATGTTTACTGTACATCAATGAAGTTGCCAGTTTCTGGGCAAGATCTGTCTAATTTTTATATATTTTAACTTTTATATTTCATATTTTAAATGCTATGTTTTACAGTATGTTTTTAACTGTGATGCTTCTGACACGAATAAGAAAAATGAAGTTCCATTTTAATTTTAATGTAAATAATAGCTTCGAACGGTGATACAGTATTTGGAGTTGCAGGATGTGTGGTGAGTTTAACTCTGCTGTGTTATGAGAAAATCTTCTCCTTCAGAAGCATCTTCAGAGGAAGGTAACCCATTAGGGGTAATACAAACCATCCCACCAATACTTAATCTTTTTACACTTACACATAATTCAAAGGGTTCCATTAGCTCCTGGTTGGTTTACACACACACACACACACACACACACACACACAAACACACACACAGAGAGAGAGAGAGAGAGAGAGAGAGACTGAGACTGAGACTGAGACTCTTCCTCATTGTGTTCTTATTAAATGACTCACCAGTTACTCAGAAGACAAGCAGGGGCTTTTGCCCTCTGGGTGATGAACTATCAAGTTCTCAGGGTTCATAGTTGATTTATTGGGTTTCTTGGGGCATTGAAGTTGGAGTCATTACACAAGTACATTCCTAACTGGTTCTGCTTTGCTTGATAACTAAACTTCCATGGGTACTGTGCAGTTTTAATTCTCAGTAACAGACAGTGGGAGAGATGGTCTTCAATGGTTAACTTTCTTGTTTTTCTGAAGTACCTAATGTCTTCTGTCTCTGTGTTGAAACTCAAACCAGCCTTTTGCTATTAGGGTTTTGATCACTGTCCTGCTTAAATCACAGAGTGTGTTTCTTTGTTATTGTTACATACCTACCTCTTCAGGAGTACAACATTCAGGAGAATAATTTCTTGATTCATCAAAGCACCATGTGCTAACACTATATGAGCTCTTTAGTGCTTGCTATAAATAACTATTTTGTTGTTGCTGTATCTTTCATGTGAATGATTAACAAATTTGCTGTATGTTTTATGTTAATGATTAACAAATACTTCAATGTCAATATTACTATATAGACATCAGCACCACTTTCTGAAAACTGTTCATTGAGATATGAACAGAACTACCACAAAGCTGCTTCAGCCTTACATAGCTTGGGTAATCTTTCCAGAATGATAGCTCAGTTGATGACATTGAAGGCTGCTAAGAAGTCCAGATGTATCAACAGCATCATAGCAGAGATCATCCCACGATGTGACCAAGGTAGTTTCTGTGTCAAAAGCATGCCTGAACTCTGGGAGAAATGGATTTTAAAAATCGACTTCATCTATCCCCAGTGTTCAAGCACCTTGTTCAGAAAGGAAATGTTGGCCACAAGTCTATGGATGCTCAAATTTTTTGGGTCTAGTGATTTTTTTTCTTCAGAAATGGCTTTGTGATGGCCTCCTTTAATCAAGCTAGAGCCACTCTATTGTGTAAGGAGAATGTATAACCTCTTGGCTCCAGCCAAGCACCCCCACCCTGCCAGGTGTGATATGCCATGTGAGACATACTAATGAACTAGTGGTTGGCCACATTGTACAAAAAAAATGTCCATATCACACTTTAAGAACAGAAACCTATTTGACACAGTGCCTGGTGTAGTTTGAATTGCCAAGGCTGTTAACTGTCTCCTAATGTTGCAATTATATCAGCAAGAATCTGTTAGAAAAGCCATGACTTCATTCCTTCATTCTGATGTAGGTATAGAAGTATCAATCTGTCCTCATATATTTACTCTTTTTAAGTCATTCTTGTTTCCTGTTCTTTCAGTATAGCGTATAGGCAGTTCACAACAGTTTCCTGTTCTATATCTGTTATTCAAACCAAACTGACATGTTAGAAAAGGGAAATGGATTCATTCCTCTACAGAGGAAAATCAGTCATTGGCTCCTCCTACAGTTTTTTTCATAGTGATTCACATTCACATGCTCAAAGTCATGCTGCTCAAGTTTCACGTCTCTTTTCAATTTGACAGTTGATTCTTTCTTGACTCAAGCATGTTTCATCTTTTGAGACCCTTATTCTAAAATTGATCTATTTCTTCCTAGCTTGGGGTTCTGTATTTGCTTGAAAGTTCATGGTAGTAGATTTAGCGCAGTAGCTGAGAATTTAGGGTTTATTTGCTTTGGATACTTTTGTTCATGAATGAGAACGTAATATGCAAAGAGAAGAAGGATGTATTTTAAACAGCTCAGCTAGGAATATGCAATTAACAGTTTTTGGCTGAGAACATAACTAAAAGGTAGAAAATGAGTCTGTACAAATTGCTACGATTATCTCATCACAGTTGTTTTATGTTTAATTAAAATACAAAGAAATCCCTTAACACAGATCTGTGGTTTGGTGGCAGTTTTTAATGAGACTTTTGTGAAAGACATGTCTTTATAGATACTTATCTTTATTAGTTTTGAGATCAGCATATATTTAATTAAAATGCATAGCTATTGGAGTCTGTGATGTTTGTTTCTGTATTTGTTGGTTCATTTTTCTGGCTACAGTTTGTAATCTAATTCAATTATATTGCTATTCATATGTATTGTACTTTTTTTTTTCCTGAAGAGCTATTGCAATTCATCTCATAATATTATGAGCATTTGCTAGAATGCTGAAATATCTTACTCTTTTAGGATGTGCGCATTTGGACAGATATTTGTATGAGATGGAATCCCATATGCGGTATCTTGCACACCAGCAGGTTTTTCTTTCAGTCTCTGTGTGGTGGCACGGTGTCCAGAGACAGAAACTTTCTACCCAGAGTGGTGTTCTTCAGGATCTGTTTATTTTGGAGATATTAGGGTGGAAAAAACATCTTCCTTTTCTGGCTCTTCACCCAGGCCTTTGGCAAGGGAGAGCGAGATCCCTCACTTCATTGCACTTGCCATCTTTTATCTTTATCATTTATGTTTTATCGATTTTATTGTAATTTCTTTCATTGTTTTTAGCCACCCAGAGTCATGTATGTATGTGTGTGCCTGTGTGTGTGTGTGTGTATAATCATATATGACTGCCAAGAGTAATGAGTGAAAAGGAATTGTGTCTTGGCTTGATTGCTTGAGAAATGTGCAGAATTATCTTTAGCTGCCCTGGCATGTAATGATTCCCTGCTTCAGGACTTTATTGTGGTATTAGCCTGCTCACATATAATGCTCAGCCATAATGTGGTTTACAATTTTTGCATAGCACAGCCTCCAATTCAACCATTATGCCTTAATGTTATATGCAAATTAAGCCATTATGGCTTGTCCACTGACTAATTAAATATTCTGGATTAACTATTATGCAATGTAGAAAAGCAGCTTGTAAAATGTCTTACACTTTTGCTTTAGCAGTTCACAGCTTTTTTCAGGCCAAGAGTACTTTTGACTTTCAAGCGATGTACTGGGTCATATTCCCAAAAAAAGATGGAAACAGGGTTCATGAGCCATCAAAACACAATTTTTTGTTTTATTTAAATATAAATGCATTTTGAATTAAATGAATGAACTAGATTAACACAATAGCTCTTGTTGTTGTTGTTGTTCAGTTGTTAAGTCGTCTCTGACTCTTCGTGACTTCATGGACCATAGCACGTCAGGCTTTTCTGTCCTCCACTGTCTCCCGGAGTTCGTTCAAGTTCATGTTCATTGCATATGTGATGCTATCTAACCATCTCATCCTCTGCCATCCCCTTCTCCTTTTGCCTTCAGTCTTTCCCAGCATCAGGGTCTTTTCCAGTGAGTCCTCTCTTCGCATTAGGTGGCCAAAGTATTTGAGCTTCAGCTTCAGTATCTGTCCTTCCAATGAGCATTCAGGGTTGATTTCCTTTAGGATTGACTGATTTGACCTCCTTGCAGTCCAAGGGACTCTTAAGAGTCTTCTCCAGCACCACAGTTCGAAAGCATCAATTCTTCGGCGCTCAGCCTTCCTTATGGTTCAACTCTCACAGCCATACATTACTACTGGAAAAACCATAGCTTTGATTATACGGACCTTTGTCAGCAAGGTGATGTCTCTGCTTCTTAATATGCTGTCTAGGTTTGCCATAGCTTTCCTCCCAAGGAGCAAGCATCTTTTAATTTCATGGCTACAGTCACCGTCTGTGGTGATCTTGGAACCCAAGAAAATAAAATCTGTTACTGCTTCCATTTCTTCCCCTTCTATATGCCAGGAAGTGATGGGGCCAGATGCCATGATCTTAGCTTTTTTAATGTTGAGATTCAAGCCAGCTTTTGCACTCTCCTCTTTCACCCTCATCAAGAGGCTCTTTAGTTCCTCTTCGCTTTCTGCCATTAGGGTGGTATCGTCTGCATATCTGAGGTTGTTGATATTTCTCCCAGCAATCTTAATTCCAGCTTGTGATTCATCCAGCCCTGCATTTCTCAGGATGTACTCTGCATATAAGTTAACTAAGCAGGGTGACAATATACAGCCTTGTCGTACTCCTTTCCCAATTTTGAACCAATCGTTTGTTCCATGTCCGGTTCTTACTGTTGCTTCTTGACCCGTGTACAGGTTTCTCAGGAGACAGGTAAGGTGGTCTGGTACTCCCATCTCTTTAAGACTTTGCCACAGTTTGTTGTGATCCACACAATCAAAGGCTTTAGCGTAGTCAATGAAGCAGAAGTAGATGTTTTTCTGGAACTCTCTTGCTTTTTCCATGATCTAGCGAATGTTGGCAATTTGATCTCTAGTTCCTCTGCCTGTTCGAAACCCAGCTTGTACTTCTGGTAGTTGTCGGTTCATATACTGCTGAAGCCCAGCTTGTAACAATAGCTCTTTACATGTTTAGAATTTTCCCTTCTATCCCATTAGTAACTTTTAAAGGTATACAAAGCTTCAGGTCTGTCTGTCTGTCTGTCTGTCTGTCATCTATCTATCTATCTATCTATCTATCTATCTATCTATCTATCTATCATCTATCTATCTATCTATCTATCTATCTATCTATCTATCTATCTATCTATCTAATATAACTGCCCATCTCACAAGAAGTGATTCTCAGCAGTGTACAAACAGGATACTTTATTAGTATCTGCTCTTAGGAGTCCTCTCAAGATATGAATGGTCTTGGAAAGCTGAGCCAACTAACTTCACAAAGTTTGCTTCGTGTTCCAGAGGAAACATTATAATACCTCTTTTGATATTGTGATAAATATATAATTTCCTACTGGAGGAAACCATGAACATGTCCTGATTCCTGGGGATTTCTTTCTCCCTCTAGTTGTCATGGTGCCTTAATGCTCCCTTAATTATACCTGGACACTCCAAGTATAGTGACATTTGGTGCCACTATGCATAGTGGCATGATATTTTGGGGTGAGCTCACAATGGACAGCAAACACAGCAAAATAAAGTTCAAGGATCCAGCTGGGAACCGCAGCAGCATTGCTGGTTTTGTGTTCCCCCACTGACAAAACTAGAGAGAATGCCACTTGACCCCATGAGGACTATTGAGGATGCTCACTTGGTAGTGAGAAATCAGTGTGTTGAGTTTGTGGACCAACGCTGTTGGTGAAAACTCATGTGAGAAAATGTTTTCAGCACTGCTTGATTTTACTGAAATCTTAAACT
The DNA here is from genome assembly GCA_023362775.1 of Charina bottae. Taxonomy (NCBI): domain Eukaryota; kingdom Metazoa; phylum Chordata; class Lepidosauria; order Squamata; family Charinaidae; genus Charina; species Charina bottae. Next base: position 94,093,317 of record JALMGJ010000004.1, on the reverse strand, counting down.
CATATCCATTATATCTCAATATCTATATTCATACATTATTTTATCAGAAAATCGAAGAAGCTAAAATGGATAGTTCATTTCTGAAATATTGTCAGAAATGTAATAAGCAGGTCAGATCATTCTTTTATATCTGGTGGCAATGTTATAAAGCATGATACAGTAATTCCAAAAAGTGTTCATACCAGAATGAAACAAATTTTAAAAGATGAATTCCTATTTTAACCTGCAACTTTTTTATTAAACTTTACCAAACCATATATATATATATATATATATATATATATATATATATATATATACTGCTCAAAAAAATAAAGGGAACACTGAAATAAGACATCCTAGATCTGAATGAATGAAATATTCGTATTAATTACTTTGTTCATTACATAATTGAATGTGCTGACAACAAAATCACACAAAAAGCAATGGAAATCAAATGTAAGCAACCCCTGGAGGTCTGGATGTGGAGTTATACTCAAAAATTAAAGTGGAAAAGAACACTACAGGCTGATCCAATGTTGATGTAATGTCCTTAAAACAAGTCAAAATGAGGCTCAGTAGTGTGTGTGGCCTCCACGTGCCTGTATGACCTCCCTACAACGCCTGGGCATGCTCCTGATGAGGTGGCGGATGGTCTCCTGAGGGATCTCCTCCCACACCTGGACTAAAGCATCCCCCAACTCCTGGACAGTCTGTGGTGCAACGTGGCGTTGGTGGATGGAGCGAGACATGATGTCCCAGATGTGCTCAATTGGATTCAGGTCTGGGGAACGGGTGGGCCAGTCCATAGCATCAATGCCTTCGTCTTGCAGGAACTGCTGGCACACTCCAGCCACATGAGGTCTAGCATTGTCTTGCATTAGGAGGAACCCAGGGCCAACCGCACCAGCATATGGTCTCACAAGGGGTCTGAGGATCTCATCTCAGTACCTAATGGCAGTCAGGCTACCTCTGGTGAGCACATGGAGGGCTGTGCGGCCCCCTAAAGAAATGCCACCCCACACCATTACTGACCCACTGCCAAACCGGTCATGCTGGAGGATGTTGCAGGCAGCAGAACGTTCTCCACGGCGTCTCCAGACCCTGTCACGTCTGTCACATGTGCTCAGTGTGAACCTGCTTTCATCTGTGAAGGGCACAGGGCGCCAGTGGCGAAGTTGCCAATCTTGGTGTTCTCTGGCAAATGCCAAACGTCCTGCATGGTGTTGGGCTGTAAGCACAACCCCCACCTGTGGACGTCGGGCCCTCATACCACCCTCATGGAGTCTGTTTCTGACCGTTTGAGCAGCCACATGCACATTTGTGGCCCACTGGAGGTCATTTTGCAGGGCTCTGGCAGTGCTCCTCCTGTCCCTCCTTGCACAAAGGCGGAGGTAGCGGTCCTGCTGCTGGGTTGTTGCCCTCCTACGGCCTCCTCCACGTCTCCTGATGTACTGACCTGTCTCCTGGTAGCGCCTCCATGCTCTGGACACTACGCTGACAGACACAGCAAACCTTCTTGCCACAGCTCGCATTGATGTACCATCCTGGATGAGCTGCACTACCTGAGCCACTTGTGTGGGTTGTAGACTCCGTCTCATGTTACCACTAGAGTGGAAGCACCGCCAGCATTCAAAAGTGACCAAACCATCAGCCAGAAAGCATAGGAACTGAGAAGTGGTCTGTGGTCACCACCTGCAGATCCACTCCTTTATTGGGGCTGTCTTGCTAACTGCCTATGCTTTCCGCCTGTTGTCTATTCCATGTGCACAACGGCATGTGAAATTGATTGTCAATCAGTGTTTCTACCTAAGTGGACAGTTTGATTTCACAGAAGTGTGATTGACTTGGACTTACATTGTGTTGTTTCAGTGTTCCCTTTATTTTTTTGAGCAGTGTGTGTGTGTGTGTGTGTGTGTGTGTGTATGTATGTATGTGTGTGTGTGTGTGTGTGTGTGTGTGTATATATATATATATATATATATATATATATATATATATTCTATTGATATTTATACCCCGCCTATCCCCTCCCTAACGGAGGACTCTAGGCGGCTTACATACATATACAATTCATGTTATACATTTTCCTGTTATACATTTCAATTTACCGCGCGTTAAGGGAAGGGGTAAGGGAACTGACTCATCCATGACTACAAGTTCCACAATGCCTTGCGTCAGAGCCGGCTGCCGACCTTCTGTAGATGGAGCTGTTCTTCCGGGATCCGTCGTATCACCGCATTCCAAGATCTTCCGTTTGGTGGGCGACCCCCGACAGGATGCCAGCAAATTCTCCCACTTAAGGTGGTACCCATTTATCTACTCGCAAAGCTTTCAAACTGTTGGGTTGACAGGATATTCCCTCAACATTTACTGATCTAGCTTTCTACATGCTAACTGCTGCAAGGATTTATATTTTATCACTTTTCCTGTTCTTTTTCTTTGTTTGTATATCTTCTTCAAAATGTTTAATTAAGAAAAATAGTAATGAAAAGTAATGAAATAAAAATACTTTTATGGACTGCCTCCAGAGTTTTTGAGAAAGGGTGGATACATAGTTGTTCAGATTCTTCCCAGGAAATTTCTTCTCCTTTTTCCAAATTAGTTCCTGCTTGATCTTTTTTAATGAAGGTCAGTGTTCCTCAGTTCCTAGTCCTTGTTTCAGTCAGTGTCTGAGCAATAGAATGACAATGCTTGATTGTTTAAGAATCAGAAATTGTACTATTTGGAGAGCTTGTAAGATGGGGAAACTGTGAGATTAGAAACCCTTGCATTGTCAATTTTGAAAGCTGTTTGCATTGTTACATGAAGATGGAAAAGTATAAAATACCAGCAGATTTCTCTGTATATTTTAAAGATAATTTAAAGCCAGTTTGGTAAACTGTTTTGTGATTGATGTGGGCAACTATGATGAGAAAATTGTGTTGCACATATTTTAAAATGAAGAACTGTCATACACTGGGAAAAGTCTTACTTTTAAAAATGCTTTCTTCATTCTATCTTAGCAACTATTAAGATTTCAGGTGGCCAGCTCAATCTTTTCTGTTCTATGCTTTTTAAAAATGTTACTGTACTTAACAATAAGATTCAAGAGCAGTACTGAATTAAAATCTTACTTAGTATCCAATTGACCTGATTACAGCTATTTTGGTTCTGTTGCTTTTGGATTTTTTTCCCTTGGTCCCAGTGAACAAACTGGTTACTTGAAAGCATGGTAAGAGTTATAGCATTCATCAATTTATTATTTAATAGATATTTCAGATGTATAAAACTATACAGGTGAAGGAAATCAGGATCAGGTAAGTCCTAGTATGTTGTGGTTGGGTTGAAATATTGAAAGATATCTGCCCTATGACCTTAGATTTTTGGACTATCTGTTGAATTAGTAAGTCATAGAATCAATGGCATGTAAAGAGAAACACAGTCAGCTCCAAGACACAGCTTCCTAGGGTTTCAGGAGATGCCATAGTATCAACTGCTCTAAGACCTTGTTTGTTTATCCAGAATGGGAAGCAAATTGCTATAAAAGCAAATCTTTAGTTTCACTGAAGTCCATGGAGCTGATTGGCATTGTTAATTAAGGCATAACTATCTCTGCATTTCCCTTTTCTGACAATAAGCATAGATGGAAGGAATGACTACATAGTTTCCTGCAATGAAATGGCATGCTTCTGCTTACTCTTTGTGTGGTGTGGTTAAGGGACAGAAAAAAACATAATAGAGATATGAGGGAACACATTGAAATAAAATATTCACAGAAGGAAAATTTCCTGGGAAAGAAAGTGAAGAAGTAAATACTACTTATTCTTGGAGCATACAATGTGTCACCATATGGAAGGGTGGTTTTTTAGTTAATTTAAACTAAGTTTTAGGCATAAGGAAGAATTTAGATAGCTGTTACTAATGATAATAAGAAGTCTTTATTTGGTGCTCTGTAACAACTGCACAATCAGATACCATATGGACATTTTTACTATACAGCCTGGATGAAAATGCATTTTGCTTCAGCAGATAATATTGCCATGTACGTTCTGTGAAAATGCAATATCAACATATAAATCTTATACAGACTGGTAACAGAATCTCTAGCCCAGTTTAATTTCTGTGTCTAGAAAAGGAATATTGCCTTTAATACTGCTACCTGACTTTAACTGAAGATTCTGGACTTTGAAGCAAGGATGTTTTGGATAAAAATAGGTGACTGTAACTGAACTATGGCCTGTCTGTAATAGTATTTTTGCAGAAAAGTTCAGCATAGCTCTAAAATCTGAGTACAAAGCAAAAAAATGCATGTTCATTGCAATAAATGGATAAATGGGGAAGTTGCAAAGATGTTAAAAGACTGCAGTAATTTTAAATTCATTTAAATTCTGTTGACTGCGTAAATAAATGTATGTTGGTAACACTCTTTCTTTAGAAAATGATCAAGAATTGCAGAAGGGCTGACAAGAATAGAATCATGATGTTAAAAAGATGGGAAGTACCATTAAATAAATGAGAACTTATTTCAGGCGTTAGGTCTGTTTAATCTTATAATTTGTTGCTATATGTATTGTCATTTTTTTCTACTGCTCTCATGCTACTTATGGCTGGGACCATTAACTTATCTTCACTGTATGCATTTGATCTTCAGTGACTAAGTGCTCATTATTCAGTGTTTGTTGGGAAAACGTTAAATTGAAATATTTCTGTTTATTAGGGCAATGTTTTAAACTCAGAGTAGTTGGGGATGTGAATGCAGCATCTGATGACAACTCGTTAAAGGAGCCATGACTGTTTCCAGGATTCAGTGGCTGCAGTGCAAGCCTTTAATGAGTATTTGATTGCACTAAAGTTGGTTGGTTTGTCTGTTGTTTGTTTATTGTTGATTGCAAGATGGAAGGATTTATTTGGACCTCTGGCACATGGTAAACTGATTGTTGTTATAAGTTCTTTCTTAATTAATTTGATTTGCTGTTTTTGGTTTTAATTCATCGTCAGCCACCCAGAGTCACAGTAACAAGAAGGGCGGCCATATAAATTGTTTAAAAGCAAACAAAAAAATAAAGCACTTTATGGAATAGGATCACTATATGACCCTCAAGGGCTGCCTATCCTTATATTTGTGTGGCTGCTAAAATTGTCTTCATAAAACTTGGTTTGCTGTCCTTACATTTAAAACATTTAAAATGCTAGGGAAAGTGGAAGGCAAAAGGAAGAGGGGCCGACCAAGGGCAAGATGGATGGATGATATTCTGGAGGTAACGGGCTCGACCGTGGGGGAGCTGGGGATGGTGACGGCCGACAGGAAGCTCTGGCGTGGGCTGGTCCATGAAGTCACAAAGAGTTGGAAGCAACTGAACGAATAAACAACAAACATTTAAAAGCTTGATGAATGGCAACTAATAAGATATTTTTTTAATTTTGGTGCTCAGTTATAGAATGCTGTCCTCAGAAATGTTTGCTTGGCTCATAACCTGATAATTTTAAACTGGTGCCCAAACTTATTTAATGGAATGGGTTCAACTGAGGTATTGAATTGAATGGGTTTAACTGAGGTTCAAAGGCACTCTGAGTGTGAACCCATGATTTGTTAACAAATATATTATAATTAAGTTCATCCATTACACTAACTTAAATGGCAGGATACACTCTTTGTTCTAAACAACAGACAGTCCCAAGAATGATTTATTTATTTATTTATTTGTTTGTTTATTTATTATTTAAAATTCTATTAATAAATTTAAATAATAAATAAATAAATCATTAATACTAGTTTCAGTCCTTTATTTGCACATTTCACTTCTTGTTATTTTTACAGTTCTTTGTCAGATGGTCATTGTGATTATTTTATTGTTTCCTGCAAATTTATGCAGTTAGATTCAATCAAGGTTTTTGCATTCATTTTTTATTTGGAAGTCTCTTTGTGAATGTTGAGAACAGAGGTGGGAAATAATTGTTTTAAATTAAAACTGTATTAGTTTATATAGTAAAAAACAAAAATATAACTATCTTGAAGAGTGCATAATCTAAAATCAGATAAAACTATGGAAACGGAAGAATACTACATTATAAATTGAAATTTGATTTTCAATTAAGCATAATAAAATATTGCAAAATAATGATTAATTTCATCAGGTTATGTGATTATTTATTAACTTGGTTCTGTATTAAGGCAACTGTAACAGATGATTAGCAATACCAAACAGAGAGCCAGTTTGGTCTAGTGGTTAAGGCAGAGCTTTCGAAACTTTTCATGTTGGCGACACACCAACAGCGATGGCGGCAGCGCAGCCTGTGGTGTCCTGGTGTGTCACGCGGAAACCCGGAAGCGCTGATGGGGGGAACCAGAAGAAGTGGCACCCCCGCCAATCAGCGCCGCCGCCGTTCCCCCCATCAGCACTTCCGGGTTTGCACGCAACACACCAGGACATTGCAGATGACACAGTAGTGTGTTGCGACACACACTTTGGAAAGCTATGCACTAGGACCTGCACGGAATCACAGCAGATTTGGAGGCAGCAAGTCACAAGGCAGGCACTAGGACCTGCGCGGAATCCTGGCAGGGCTCGGAGGCAGCAGCAGCCGCAACACACCCAGACACTGCAGCCGACACACTAACGTGTTGCGACACACATTTTGGAAAGCTCTGGGTTAAGGCAACAGGCTAGAAACCAGGAGACAGAGAGTTCTAGTCCTGCCTTAGGCGTGAAAGCCGGCTGGGTGGCCTTGGGCCAGTCACTCTCTCTCAGCCCAACTCACCGCACAGGGTTGTTGTTGTGGGGAAAATAGGAGGAGAAAGGAGTATTAGGTATGCTCTCCGCCTTGAGTTATTTATAAAAATAATAAAGGCGGAATAGGAAATACATAAATAAAGAAATAAATAAATAAATAAATAAATACATAAATAAACAAATAAACAAATACTGTTTCTATTGAAGTAGAATTTTGAAAGTTGATCATCAAGAAGTTATTAAACACTAAAGGCTATGGAGGAGTGTCCCACAGTTGGTTGGTTAGTAACATACTTCTATCATGGTAAGCTTATATAAATAGCTTGGATTCCAGAAAGTGGAAAACACATTTTCAAGTAGTTTCACTTGAGATGAGGGTTCTTTGTCCTGGTCATATGGTATGTGTAACTGCAGGTCTTTGGGTCTGAAAAGTTGCACACTAGTAATATATAATGTGAAGCAGGGAACTGTGACTGCAGAAAGATATGTATAAGTTGTGATTTATGAGAATAAATGTTAAAATTACTGTCATTGTTCCAAAACCACAAGTGAGGTTTATGTTTCCCCAGGCATTTTGGCCAGGTGAGTAGATGAGATGTTATTATTTTTGTGTTTGTGTGTCTTTTTGTGTGTGTGTGTTTGTGTGTGAGTGGGGTTATTGTTTATCCTTGGGTGCCAGGGGGTTGTATATGTTGGTTTTCTGTCTTTTATTCTTTGTAAGCCTCTCAGAAGTACTTGTATGAGATGGGTGGCTGTATAAATCCTATAAATAAATATTTATAAAAATAGGTTAGTCATTACAGAGTAGGTTCTTATCTCTGAAATATGGAGTGATGCTTATTTTATTTATTACACCTGCATAGTAGGTATAGGTAAAACAAATAAAATGCAAACAACAGACTCTGTGCTGCATGAAACAAACCCACTTTGCCGCTCACCATTCTGCCCAGATCACTCTGCTCAAAAATGAAATGTTAACCACTGGCCAGTAGTTGTCAATTTCACCTACGTTTCAGGCAATTTTGTTTGTTTTCAAGAATTGTTAAGTTACAATTTAAAGAAGCTAGAATGGTTCTCTCCTGATACGTTGTTATTGCTATCTAAACAAAGCACAGCATCCTCCTCCCTGCTAAATTTAATGTTATGAAGGGGAAAAAATGGAGCTACAAGAAATAAGAAGACTCAACTAAATGCCTTGTGAATATCTTCAGGTACAATAACCGGAATTGGCGGGGGGGGGGGGTACCAGCTTGTTGGAGCCTGAACTAGGTGCTCTGTCAGTCCTTACTGTATGAAGGAGACACGTTCAGCCTCAAGGATTTACTTTGTTCAGCATAGACAATGCCTTCTACCTCATGAAGTGTCAACCAGCAGCTGTCGTCATGGTTACTTTGCCACTTAGCTAGTGGGATCATCCAAGGTCAGTTCCTGTAGATTCTGTCATTTGCCGTGACACTAGATATTACTAAGAATGAATTAAACTTTCATTCAATCTGTAAATCTGCCCAGGATTTTTTTGTATCGTAATAACTGTGAGATGGAGCGGTTAGTACCTACCATCCCAAGGCTGAATGAGGCATCAGAGGTGGTTTCTTTTAATATGTGATAGAGCGAAGCCTGCTGGGACAGTCTCAGGCAACTTACTGGTAATTTCACAGGGTAGTTGGGAAGAAGAATACTGTTCTTTGCTCTTTAGAAAAGTTTAGGATATAAAGAAGGAAAGGGGGACAGTTAGCTGTCTTTAACTTGGTTGACAAAAGAATGGAGATGAGCTTTTTAAGGAATATGATTATATATCACCTACAAGAAGGTTTTACCTTTTTAAAGGATTATACTTTGGCTCACTCTTTGTAAGTAAAAGCTTCAGGACTCTTCAGCTGAAGCTAAATTAACTTACATTTTGTCCTTTTTGTCCTGCTGATAGCATTTTATTTTTCAAAGAGACACGGTTCAATTCTGTGTAAGGCATGACCTACTGAAACTGAACTTTTGGCTGCAGTACGAAGTGATCCTGCAAATATATCCTATATAAAAGAAAGTTATCTAGTTTAACTAAAATTGTGATAGTATCAGTTACTGTTAAAGCAAGTAAACTTGCTTAAAAATATTTGTCATATACTGTATAGTATATGGTATGGTAGATTAAAGTATGGCACAATAAATGGCAAAGTTTACTAAAATTGTATAAATTTTGTACATACATATTTTTGAAATTTAATTATTAGTCATTTTGTACAGGTAGTCCTCGACTTACGACCACAATTGGGACCAGAATTTCTGTCACTAAGCAATACGGTCATAAAGCGTGACTTTATGTGACTGCAGTCCCAGCACTCCCCATTGCCATTGTTAAGCAAATTCCACTGATCATTAGCCGAGCACCCACCCCAATCCAAGCCATTCCGGGCTTGGTCCCTCCCAGCCCCGAGCCTCTGTTAGATAAGGGAATGCCTCCAAAACCCCCCACCTGCCTACTTCCCTGCCATCTCTGCCCTTTTGGTCACCCTGCACCCTGCCTTGCCATAACTTTGGGGACCAGTCATAAGTCCGTTTTTCAGCACTGTCGTAACTTTGAACGGTAGCTGAATGAATGGTTGTAAATTGAGGACAACCTGTATGATTTATAATTTTGGATCCAGAGCAAACCAATTAACCTTGATTTTGATTGAAATCAAGGTTTGTTGGTTGTTGGTTTTTCCCCCCACTTTTATAACTTTTCAGATGTATTTAACTTGCTCTGGATCCAATCTACAACCTCTAGCTTCTAGTCTAAAGTACTGGATAAAACTATGGAAAGGGAAAAAGCCAGTATGATGAGAAATATGTATATGAAAGTGCTCTAATTTCTGAGATTATGTCAATGTCACAGTATTGTACAGTACAGAAAAACTATAAAGGTGCAGAACAAAGAGAAAAAGAAAACAGAAAGTGGCTTCTGACCTTTTCCAGTACAGATATGAATACATTTACAAATATAATCTCTTACAATTAATTAATAACATTAATAACATTATTTCTATCAAATCAAACCATTTAATCATTAAATGCCAAAATCAAAACTTCATTTTTTTCTGACACAAGCAAGTAATCTAAAAGTGGTTGTCAAGTAGAAAGAAATCCAGAAACAGTATTTTATCAATGCTGTTAGTTTGGCCATTTGAGCCAACTCCATCAATTTAATAATCCATTCTTCCACTGTAGGTATTTGTGGATCTTTCCATTTCTGTGCATATAAAAGTCTTGTTGCTGTAATCATGTATAAAAGCAAAGTCCCATGTTGTTTCTCGAGCTGTTTCTCCATCAAACCTAAGAGGAACAGTTCTGTTTTTTTTTTTTTTTGTATTTTGTATTTTGATTTCTGATTTCCCATAAAGCTTCAGATCATGCATGTAAAGCAAATGTGTGATTTTATTAGAATTTTTTGCTGTTTGGTAGCCAAGATTTGTTTTTGTTTTTTTCAAAATCACTGACAGTGGGATCATAGCAATGACAAATAATAAGGGTGATAATGAGTCACCCTGGAAGATGCCTCTCCTAATGTTGACAAGCCCATATTTTTCATTTCCAGTCACCAATTCTGTCTTCCACTGCTTCATTATTATTTTTTATAAAGATTGTAATGTTTTTGTTGACACATTGTTTCCAAACATTTTTTTATAGTTTAAACTTTATTGATTTTCAGAGTATAGATAAAATACAAAATAGAAAATACAGAAAAGCATGAAAATAGAACTAAAGAAAAAAGAAGAAAAAACTATAAAGTGCAAATAGACGGAAAACAAAGACGGAAAAGTGACTTACGACTTTCTCCAATACAGATATAGATAAATTTTAAAAAATAATCTCTTACCAATGATTAAACCATAGTAACATTATTTATATTAAAATAAACCAATTAATCATTAAAACCCAAACTCAGAACATCATTTTTTTCTACCACAAGCAAGTACTCTAGAAGTGGTTGCCAAACAGATACAAATCCAGAAACTGAATGTTCTCTGATTAATGCTGTCAATTTATCCATCTGGGCCAGATCCATTAATTTAACAATCCAATCTTCAACCATAGGTATCTGTGGATCTTTCCATCTCTGTGCGTATAAAAGTCTTGCAGCTGTGATCATATATAAAAGCAAAACTCCATGTTCTTTCTCTTTTTTAAAGTTTTATTAAAGTTTTAAATATGCAAAGTTAAAAGTTGAAAATGAAACAGAAATAGAAATACAAATTAAAAAGAAAAGAAAAGTGTAGCAAAGTAAAAGAAAGAAAGAAAAAAACAAACATAGAAATTAGATAACTTCCGATCTATCTATGGTCATAAAAGTAAAATACTGTAGATAGTTTGTTCTTACATGCTGGCTATTCATATAACATTCATATATATTTCTTGTCTAATATATACTATTTATATATATTCTAATCGTCAAAACCCCATGCAAGCTTTACTCCTCCTGCTTTTTGCAAATAGTCCATCAAAGGCTTCCACTCTTTAAGAAAGTAATGGTTTGAGTTTTCTTTTAATAAGCAAGTCAGTTTGTCATTTTCTGCCATCTCTAATAATTTCAACATCCATTCCTGTATCGTTGGTACACTTTGGTTTTTCCAATTTTGTGCATATAAAAGTCTTGCTGCTGTAATCATGTATTATTCTAAAGCAGAGCTTTCCAAACTGTGTGTCGCGACACAAAAGTGTGTCGCCACACACAGCGTGGTGTGTCGCCACACCACCCGGAAGCGGCGGCGCGCGCGTGCACGGCGGCTGCCATGCACGTGCGCGCCGCTGCACGCCCCCCGCACCGCTGCACGCCCCTCCCGCGCCGCTGCACGCCCCTCCCGCGCCGCCGCCACACGCCCCCCGCGCCGCCACACGCCCGTCCCGCGCTGCCGCCGTGCGCGCGCACGCCCCCGCATGCCCCCGCGCCGCCGCCGCGCACGCGCGTGTCGCCGCCGCCAGGTGTGTCGCCAGCGGCGGCACTTTGGAAAGCCCTGTTCTAAAGAAATGTTTTTCTATTTGTACATCCCAAATTCCAAGTAAAAAAAATTCTGGTTTAAATGGTATTCGTATCTGTAGTATATTTTGCATCAATGAATGTATCTCAGTCCAAAATTCTTTTGCAGTTTTACATGTCCACCACATATGATAAAAAGACCCTTCTTGTTTTTTACATTTCCAACCTAAGTTGGAAATATTCCCGTACATTTTTGAAAGTTTTTGTGGAGTCAAATACCATCAGTACATCATCTTATAAAAGTTTTCTTTTAGGTTGTAACATAATGTAAATTTTAATCCTTTAGTCCACATGTCTTCCGATTGTTGAAGTTGTATATTGTGGCCAATATTTTTTGCCCATTGAATCATACAGTCTTTAACTTGTTCCTCCACCTTTAAATGTCTCTCTCTTTTCTTCCAGAACTTTGGATACATCACTCATTTCTGTCATATATTTCTCTAAAAAAGCTTTTGCTTTCAAGATGGAAGTTATTTTAAATCTTTGCTCTTTGAAGGTAAAAGATACTCCCTCTATTCTTTCCCATCTAAATGGTATATTATTTTGCTTTAATTTGTCTGTAAGGAAGGAGTATTCTTTTCTTTTTCTTAATATTCTTAACGGGACTTCTTTTAAGACAATTATATCCTTTTCTGCTATATTTAATCTGGTGCCATAATGTTTCTTCAGGATTTGCTCTTTTGTAACTTTCCTCACAAAATATATCAATATATCTCTTGGCACTTTCTTCTCTCTAGCATAACGTGAATTAACTCTGAATATTTTATCTATTTCAGAGTCCAAGTCTTCTTCTTCTATCTGTAAAAATTGAGCTAAGGCACCAACTATATATTCCCTCGTATTCTCATTTGATTTTTCTGGAACTCCTCTCAATCTCAAAATAAATTCTTTTTCTCTCATTTCTACTAATGCAATAGCATCTAAATTGTATTCCATATCTTTAGTAATAGATTCTGATTTATTCTCTAATTTCTGAACCTGTCCTTGTGTCTCTTTAAGATCCCCTGATAATGTATTTACTACCTCTTTGACATTCTGTATTTCTTTCCTAAATTCTTGTTTTAAATCTTCTTTCATAGCTTCCATTTTTTTATCTACTTGTTGGCCTAAATTGTCTATTTTTTGTCCATTTTTATTTCTAAGGAGGCAATTGAATCTTCCATCTTTTTCTCCAAAGTAGCAGTTGAGTCATCAATTTTTTTATTCAGTGTTGTAATCGCATCCAGTATTTTTTTCATATCTGGTGTTGATAATTCTGAAGATGGTGCAGTGGAATCAGTAGACATCCTCCCGGTCTCTTTCTCCTTTTCCTTATCTCTGTCTCTCTTCACCCTTGCAGCCACAGTAGCCATTCTGTATATAGTATTCCTGTAAAGAGAGAAAAAAAAAACCAGAAGAAAAAGGGAAACAACAACAAACAGAAAAAAAGAAAGAAAAAGGGGAAAGGGGAGAGAGGAGTAAAAATTATTCAAAAAGAGGAAAGAAAAAATTAATATGGAAGGGAAAATATAAAAAATAAAAATAGTACTGCCTTTTCTTAATAGTTGTCAAAAAAAAAAGGGCAGAATGTACTTTGGTAGATTCAACAGTTCTCACATACAGAAAATAGAAGATAAGAGTACAGCAGATGTTTTCTTTGATTGTAGTCAAAATATACTTGAAAACAGGAAAAACAATCCAGTTTCTCAGGCAAACTTATATTCACAAGTCCAGAGGGGGAAAAAAAGGGGAAAAAAGGGGGAGAACTTCAACTCTAATTGTCTTTATTCACCAAAAGAAAAATCAATTAAAATCCCAAATAGCAAGAAAAATCCAAAAAATATTCAAGACAGAGGAATTCAAAAAGTATCCTTTATAATCCCAAATAATATTCAAACAGTTTGCAGGAAAAGAAAAAGAGAAAAATACAGCCTCAAAATAAAAGGAAGGCAGGGTAGACCATTAATCCATTTAAATTCAAAGTCCAGAGAGGAAGACAAATTAATCCCAAGTAGATAAGTAAACCATTCATCAATAGTCAATGTCATTTAGCTCCAAGTAAAGTCAATCATTCTTTAGACTCCCACCGTTTTCCCAAATCTTCTTGGCAAGAAAGTTATACAAGCACCAGCAGTATTAATCATGTCCATAGAGAGATCTTAGTAAGTAATAGGCAAATTCAAAATAAACACAATTATAAACTAGTGACTAAAAGGCTGAATTTGGGTGCTACTTATCTGTAAAGAATTCACGGCTTCCTGCTGAGCAGCAACAATGTTTCTTCCAGTCGCTTTCGCCGCTTCAATTTCCTTCTCCCCGCGGTGGAAAAACGGGGATTGGGAAAGAGCGGCGATTCCAGCGACCCTTTTGGTTTATCTTCTGATCCCCTTTTCTTCAAAGGGGAAGTTTCAGCGGTTTTGCTTCTTTAAAAAACCGCTGCAAGCAGGAAAACTGCGGAGCCGAAAAGGAGAGTTCAGCTCAGCGCACCGACATTTTCAGCACCCGGAAGCGATCTCCTCCATGTTCTTTCTCCAGCTCCTTCTCCATCAAACCCAAAAGGAACAGTTCCGGCTTTTTTTGTATATTCACTTTGTTTCCAAACATTTGATGATCCAACTACGTTGCAATGAATCAAAAACCTTTTTATAATCAATCCAGACCATATGTAAATTGGTTTTTCGGCTTTTGCCCTTCTCCAAAAGAAGAATCAGAAGTTGATCTTTTGTACCTCTGCTTTTTTTTATTTCCTTTCTGTTCTACTGGAAGGATGTTATTTTCTTCCAAATAATCTTGGATGTTGTTCACTATTATGCCAGTGAGTAATTTAACCATTGTAGGCAAGCATGATATTGGCCTATAGTTTCCTGGTGTTGTCCCTTTCGCTGGGTCTTTTTGAATCAGATAAGTTTTGCCAGTTATTAACCAGACACTGATGTCTCCTTTATGCAATACTTCATTAAGCTGTTTAGCTATAATTGGATGTAAGCTAGTCAGATATTTGAGCCAAACGCCATGCAATTGATCATTTCCAGGAGATGTCCACTTTTTAATCCTTTTCACTTGATTTTAACCATTTCTGCTATTGTTATTAGTTCTTCTATTTGATTTTTACTAAATTCATCTTCAAATTCTTTTATCCATCCAGCACTTTTATTATAATCTTTTTGAGTTTCCCACAAAGCTTTCCAGAACTGGATTGTTTCCTTTTTGTTTCGTTTTCCTTTTTTAGAATTTCTATTGCCATTTATATGTCTATGAAGGTTCTCAGTCATCCAGGTGGAATTGTCTGTAGCTTGAATCATGTCAACTGGATTTCTATTTTCTCAGTGGAAACGTTTCGCTCCTTATCCAAGGAGCTTCTTCAGTCTGAGCAAAGTTGGTAAGGGAATCCTAAATATGTTTCTAGGTAGCTATGTGACCTTACACCTGGGGTCATGGTTATATTGAGATGTTATTTTAAGTCCTTTTATTATCTAAAGGAGGATCGTTAAGATCACCATGCTGCTGTTGAGCTTGTGAAATGGTCTTAATCTTCCTAGGCACAGAAGACAGAGCCGGGAGAAAGATGGGAGAAAGATTGTGCCTGAGGCCCCCACCTCTATTCAAGGAAGAATCCATTTATGCCAACTTGGAAAATCCTTCCTTGAATAGAGGTGGGGGCCTCAGGCACAATCTTTCTCCCATCTTTCTCCCGGCTCTGTCTTCTGTGCCTAGGAAGATTAAGACCATTTCACAAGCTCAACAGCAGCATGGTGATCTTAACGATCCTCCTTTAGATAATAAAAGGACTTAAAATAACATCTCAATATAACCATGACCCCAGGTGTAAGGTTACACAGCTACCTAGAAACATATTTAGGATTCCCTTACCAACTTTGCTCAGACTGAAGAAGCTCCTTGGATAAGGAGCGAAACGTTTCCACTGAGAAAATAGAAATCCAGTTGACATGATTCAAGCTACAGATATTGCCATTTATACTTTGGTAGAATCACCTTTACCTCTGGTCTGATTGGAATAGCTGATTTTGCTTAAATTGGATGATTCGTGCTTCATAGCATCCAGCTATTGCTGTTATTTGTTACTTTATGATTTTCAAAGCTTCTTCAATTTGGCGCGCTTTTCAAACACAGTATACTTTTGTCTTTTCTACGGTGGTGGTTCTTCCAGTAATCCTACAGGGCTAAGCCCTGGTTGCCCAGCCATAGCTCCTGAGTCCTGTTGCCCACTTGTCGACAGATGCCCAGGAACTCTAAAACCTGACGTGGTCCTTGTTGACTGATCTGGTATAGGATTCATTTTCTGTTTTGTCACTATAGTTAATGGATTGATAGATTCATTTAGTCTGGCTCTTTTGCTGAGACCTGTCTGGCTTGGGTGACCCTTCTGGTAGAATACGCTACCGCCAGCATAGCTCTCAACCTCATCAGAGCATCACAAGCCCCTCCCCCATGACAAGGGGGTATCCATGGAGGGGTTATTGTTGTTGTTGTTATTATTTTAATATTTATGGGCATAAAATGGATGGATGAAATCAAAGATATTACTGGAAAGCCGCTACTGGAGTATTTTTCAACAAACCTGATTTGAGGCACATAATTGACTAATTTCAGGCAACAGTTATCTATACTTCAGAAAAATCCAGAATTGATTACTGCAGTCTTTCATACATGGAACTATCATTATTTTCCAGATGGATACATTATAGTCTGTTTCAATATGGTTTAATTTTTTTCTTTTGAACAAGATTCAAAGTACTTTTAAAATTTTTAGATTATGTGTGATTACAAAGCTTGAAGGATGGCTTTTTTTTTAGTCTTCCCACTATTTACGATCTGCAGTTGAAGCCTTCTTTGTGTGCCTGTGCCATTTGTTTGGTGTGTGGCTCTGAATTATAATTATTTCACATTTGAAACTCTTAGTTTGGAATTCAGTTTATAAAAAGATTCCCCAATGAACTCATTTAGTTTTGTAGGCACCTGCCCAAAACTATCCTATTTTTCTACTGGTAATTCTGCATACGCCATGAATTTCTCTTTTAGTTCTTCTTGTTGGGAGGTTAGTTCATAGGTTGTTTCAGTGCTGGCCTGTACTGGTTCTGTTGTTATTACTTCTTCTAAGTTATTATTTCTGTAGTTCATATAAGCTGTTTCCTCTATATTTCCAATTGTTGTTATCTGAGTTTCTTCTACTATTCAAATATTGATTTTGGGTCTTCGATTTTCACAATTTTTCTGAATTCTCGTTCTGCATCCCTGAATATTTTATTTCTGATAATAAATCTCCTTTGATCTGCTAATCATTGTTCAGTGATATTTGAGTCTGGGTAAATTCCTTTATTTATTTATTGTAAAGAACAATATTGCATAGGAACCTGGAATGTAAGATCTATGAATCAAGGTAAGCTGGATGTGGTCAAACATGAGATGACATTCGAAGAATTGATGCTTTTGAACTGTGGTGCTGGAGAAGACTCTTGAGAGTCCCTTGGACTGCAAGGAGGTCAAACCAGTCAATCCTAAAGGAAATCAACCCTGACTGCTCATTGGAAGGACAGATGCTGAAGCTGAAGCTCAAATACTTTGGCCACCTAATGCGAAGAGAGGACTCACTGGAAAAGACCCTGATGCTGGGAAAGACTGAAGGCAAAAGGAGAAGGGGACGGCAGAGGATGAGATGGTTAGATAGCATCACCGATGTAATGAACATGAATTTGAGTAAACTCCGAGAGACAGTGGAGGACAGGAAGGCCTGGTGTGCTATGGTCCATGAGGTCACGAAGAGTCGGACACAACTAAACGACTGAACAAAAATTCCTTTCCACAGTTCAAATATTCGCTTTAAGTAGCCCTGCTTTGTTGGTTCTGATTTATAATAGCAGGCCATAATTATAATCTAGGTGACCTTGTGCTTGTTTTGTGCAATTTTATCTTACTTTATATTAAGAGGAATAATAATATTTTAAAATATATAGCCTTTTTATATTGACTGCAAGATCATTGTTAATAACATTCTCCAAATCAAACAGGTTGAAGCAAAGTGTCATCCATTCAGATCTGTGGATTACATCTGTTCTAAATTTTTGCTTGCATGGTCATTCTGGTTGAGATTATGTGAGCTCTAATTCTTCAATTAGAGAAAAGACCAGATTAGGGAAATTGGCTCCAAACAAGAAAAATGTGTAGTATCTCAGAACATACTTTCGTAAGTATGAAGGGGAATATTTTATGAAGGAGTGATTGCTCATAGAAGCCACTTCCATGAATGAGAGATACTGGTCAGGAAAGTGAGATGGGGAAGAAGTCAAAGTTACAGAGGTCAGTTGCAGCAGAAAAATAAGATAATGATGAAAGGGACACAGTGGTTGAATACATCAGGATGGTTTGGTCAAGGACTTTAAAAAGGAAGAACAAGGAATTTCAAAGTGATGTAAAATATAAAGAAGAGCCAGTGTGAAATCTTAAAATGTAATAGCAAAGCTAAAATGAAATAAGAAAAAAATTGTTTTGCTAAGAAATTTTGACTTGATTGAAAAGGTAAGAAGCTGGGAAGATACTGAGGAGATTAGGGTAATCAAAATGAGAAATGACCATGACAAGAGAGAGAATTCTTGCTTCACAGCAAGAAAATAGGAAAGATTGTACAGGTAATCTATCATTATGCTTGTAGAATCATGAGAGAAATGGAGATAAATGTGATTTAATACATATGTTCAAGACTTCATTCAAAGTTGATTCAAAGTATATTCATTTTGGAATGAAGTCACATGATAATGCTTATTTTTTACCATGGAAAATATTATTGTGAAAACCTTCATCACAGTGCCCTTGTAAACCGAGTTGATTGATTAACTATCTAATACATTTCTAGAAGACTGGGTTTTCTATAACTTGACAAATGTGTCTGATTACAATTCCCAGAATTCTGACTTGGTTTTTGGACATGCTGACTGAGAAACCTAAGAATTGTAATCTAATGTATGTGCAGACTACACATGGGTGTGGGGGGTGTTTGCTAAGGTACAAAATATAATAAAACTTAGCTAGAATAAATAAATAAATCCAAATTAAAACTCTACAGTTTTTGAAAAATGAAAAAAAAAGGCTTAGAAGAAGAAAAAGTTATTTCTCAATGTATTGGTAAGTGGAGTTCCAATCGTGGAATCATTTGTGTGATTTTTCTGATGCTGATTTAAAGTCTAGAAAGCTTTACAAATGATGGAAATCCTTCTTTAGGTAACCTAGCCTCAGGCCATTTGATGTTTCAAGGTTAATATCAACATTTCAAATTGCACTTAGAAAATATCTGAAAGCCAGTACAAATCATAATATGATACTGGAAAGAGTGCTGATAAGATGTTGTTGCCCTAGTTTCCTTTTTGTTTTCAAGCGTAATCCAAAGTATAATATTTTATGTATTCAAAAGAGAGATTACCAGGATATTGGTAATTTTAGCTAGACTGTGGTTGTCTAGATAGTGCCTTTGATAACAATGCTGGGTCTACACTTTGGTATTGGTCCTTAAGAGCAAGAGTAGACAAAAGCAGGTGAAAGAAGCGTCTTTAGGAAACATTGCCAATGGTGAGGGTTGCTGGGAATTATAGTTCTGTTACATTTAGGGAGACCAACTCCTTCTTGAAGAGAGTGCTGATCTTCAAAGCACTTGAAAATGTATGAATTATATAATTATAATGTATACATTGATAAACACCAGATGTGTTTATTAGGGAAGTAACTGAACATGCTTTGTTATACAACCTTGTGCCACTGGTAGTGTTTATGTGTTGGATTTCAGCACCTGTGATTGCTCAACCAGCCAGTGACACTGAAGTCAAACAAATATGGGGAAAGCTGCATTAGAGAATAAGGGAATAGGAGAAATATCCATGATGTACTGGAAACTGCTTTTTTACACAGTGGGAGATTTTTTGTAGAGAGTGTTGCAAGTGCATTGCTTAGCTCATTACAAGTTTTTTAATTGTTATGTATTTTACTACCACAACTACACTTTTCTTCCTCCTTGATTTTTCTCTTTGCAAAATGCACTCTGTGTATTTTGAAGAAAAGTCTTCCTCTAAATACATTGTTTCTGGAATGTAAATGCAAATTGAGTAAATTAAAAACAATGTTCTGTATACAGAAAGTGCTTTCTACTCTAAGTTGTAGGTTAACCTAACAAAAACTTTTTAAAAGGCAATTTCTTGAATGCTGGAAAAATGTGGTGTGCTAATTTTCATTTGATGTGCATTCAAAGGAATGTTTATGTAAGGCCACCAAATAATCATTGCTATAGGAACCACTTTTTCAGACAGCCTGATGCAAGTACATGTATGAAATTATGCCCTTTTCATAGCAGTGGTAATTGCTGTGTGAGCTAGTAACAAAACAGTAATCAGCTGGTGTTTGCATTAGAAAGGTTTCTTAAAAGACTATTAGGGGAAAAAATGCACCATTAATTTGCAGGGAAAATTGAAACCTGGTGAATTTGCTTTCACTGACAATGCTCTAGCATTTGATAATCATATCACTATTAACACCTAATGTTCACTATTTAAAAATGCTTCTTTTTTAGTAGAAAACTAACATTTATGT
Organism: Charina bottae; assembly: GCA_023362775.1. Taxonomy (NCBI): domain Eukaryota; kingdom Metazoa; phylum Chordata; class Lepidosauria; order Squamata; family Charinaidae; genus Charina; species Charina bottae. The sequence continues at coordinate 94,073,049 of JALMGJ010000004.1, read as the reverse complement.
GAAAAATCCTATTTGCTTTTCTTTTCTATGAAGAAAATAGATGCTGCAAAAACTAAGAGCCTTTCACCCTGCTAACTTAAAATACTATCAAACTATGCTTCAGCTGACAGGGAACTATTCCCGCATGAAATTTACTGTTCCCATTTACAGTCCCTGTTCTACTTCTATTGACTCTGTTTCATGTTTCATGTCATGCTTGTTTAATTACACCAGGTAACCTTTAAAGGAACGGAGCATTCTAAAACGTAACAAATATCAACCAGTTTAGTTTGATTTTTAAATTTATCTTTGGTCCTTTGTTGTCTAAACTGGACTCTGTACTTTTAAGCATTTCTCTCTCTTTCTCTCTCTCTCTCTATATATAAATATGGCACTATTTTTTTCCCAAAACATTTTTTACTAAAATACTGTACTAGATGTAACCATGCCAAAGCATCAGAATCTTCATGCTTCTTCTTGCTGGGAGGTATGTGTTGTTCTTTAATAACTAATCTCTAAAACATTTCATTTTGTATGCTTCCTTGATTCAGTTTGATTGTACGCTGTAATGTTTTGTTCTGCTGTGACATTGAAATCAACAAAGAACAAGAGAAACTCAGACCTGAATAAATAAGTTTGAGGGAATGAAGGAAAAAGTGAAATTGTGACATACATATGCTTTTCTCTGTATCAAAAATATGCCCACATAGCTTTAACAATGGAGCTACATTGTTAGGTTGCTAAGGAATAACTGTATTTGCTAAGGAATAACTGCTAAAGACTTTCAAATATAGCACATCACAATATAGTACACAATGTGTCTTTGAGAGAGTTTAAAGACTTGGTCTTGGGAAGTATGAGCAAACTCTCAGGAGGAACTTTCAAAAAAGATTCCTGAGGCCTGAGAAAGTAGAAAGCATGAGAAAGAAATTCAAAACAACCCTAATTTGATTTTGTTAGATATAACATAGGGCAGGAAGAACAGGCTTTCAATATTTTGTTATTCTACCTTACTACAATAAAAAGCATTCCTGGAATCCCTTCCGTGCCTGTTTTTTCACCTTCAAAGGACTGGCAGAGAGAGAAAAGAATAAAAATTGCTGTAGTACCATACGAGGACAGTTCTATTGTACTACAGATTCAGTATTTCGGGGTTAATACCATTTTGGTCAAGTGTATAAAATACACCATCATAAAAATCCCCCAGTGATAATTGGAAGCTGTAAATACAATCAAGTGGTAGGAGATTATAGGAGTTGTAGCACTCCAACACATCTAAGGAATGTTGTATAAAATAAAGGGGGGAAATGCTATTGATCATTGGGATAATTATTCCCTTTGGAATAAGCTACCCCCAGAGGTAAGGCAGACCCCCACTCTCCCAGCCTTCCGGAAGGGGTTGAAGACCTGGTTGTGCCACCTTGCTTGGGTGGGAGGGGGGATAGCCATTCATGGGGGTGGTTGGCTCCTTAATGGGGCCAACAAGAAGATCTTTACTGGCATCTTGAATTTCAAATTTCATATTTTATATTCTGTATTGTTACCGTATTTTCCGGCGTATAAGACGACTGGGTGTATAAGACGACCCCCAACTTTTCCATTTAAAATATAGAGTTTGGGATATACGCCGGAAAATACGGTACTCACCGTTTGGCTCCACGACGGGCTCCAAAGTCGCCCACAACGCGTTTCCTACCAGGCTTCCCGAAACGCGGCCAATTCTGGGCCCCCGCTCCATTTAAAGCGCGGCTGGGAGGGGAAGGGAAGGCGAGGCGAAGCGAGGTGCCCGTTGAGCGTTGTGGGCGACTTTGGAGCCCGTCGTGGAGCCACTGCGTTTTGCCCCCTCCCTTCCCAAGGCTGCTCCGAGGGAACGGAGCTCGCTCCCCCTTCCCCGCGTTTCTCCCGCGCTCGTCCTCCTGCTCTTCCCTGGGGGCTGCGTTCTGGCGAGCAGCTGCACTTGGCCAGGAGAGGTCTTAAACGGCGAATAACGTATTTTCCGGCGTATAAGACGACACCCGGCGTATAAGACGACCCCCGACTTTTGAGAAGATTTTCCTGGGTTAAAAAGTCGTCTTATACGCCGGAAAATACGGTATATTTATAGAGATCTATACTCATATTTATTCTGTATTATTTTAGTGATGCTATTTTATTGTCTGTAAACCACCCAGTCGTACATGAGATGGGCGGTAAATAAATATGACAAATAAATATAAATAAATAAATAATTTTTGAAATTAAACTACTCTTACACTGCTAAATAGTTGTGTGGGTGGACTTGATGTCAAACCCTATGAGACCCACTCTGTTCTTATATTCCACTGAGATCAACTGACAGTTATATTTTAATTCCCAACCCCCGTTGAGCCAGACAAAATCCAAGTGATTAATTAGAGATGTTTGGCTCTATGGACACAAAACCCATGGCTTGAGGGACATGGCCAAATGGACATAAATGTTTTACATAATGTCTTATAAATTAGAGTATGGCATCAACATAGGATTGGATCTAGTCATAAATACGTTGAGCGTAGATACATTAACATTATTGGAGCAAATTTTTCATGATTAATTTGAGGCGCACAAACTAAGCACAGATCAAAACAATAATGCATTTGCAATTGCTTCTAAATAATTTCTGAACAGAATTATTTTTACTGTAATGAGCATTGTATTGTTCAATCAAGCTCTTAATATACAAGAAAATGCAGATACTTTGGGTGAGTTCCCCAGCACTCTAGAGCAGATATGGGGGTTGGTAGGCAAATTATTGTTCCATCAATAGGACTTATCAGTTGGAGTTCGTTCTTTGCAAGTGTTCAGTAATTGCCCCATCATTTTAAGGGGGAAAAATCATTGTAACTGTATGACTACAAATTGCAAGGAAATCACCCACTGACTTAATTGAAAGGATATTTGATGAATGCTTTGCAAGTACTAGCCAGTACTAAGTTCAGAATTGTTGAAACAATATTACTACTATACTGTGATTGCTTAAAATATGTTAGAGTACAAATTCATAAGAGAATTTATGAATATACAGCCAGTCCTGTATATATAGTGTGTACACACACAGATACATACACTTGTATATAGTCATCAAAATGTGTTAACATATATTGCTAGGTGAGTTGTCCATATAGATACACAGAATTATTTAGGCATTTAAAATTATGCAAAGAGAATATTTTAAATCTAAGACCAACTCCAAGAAATGAGTGAGAACTAAAGCAGAACTTGCCATTGATAGGTCCACCCAAATTCTTAACAAGCTTGCCTAAATATTTCTATGTATAGTAAATTTTGCTTTGTAGTGGTGAACGTTCAGTATAGGTATATTTCTTGAAGGTATCAATTAAGTTGTATCTTGCAGAAAATGTAGTCAGGCCATTCCATGAGTCCAAATAAAGATTGGACAGTAGTAGCAGTTTACTGGTGCATCACTAGCAGCTGTGTGCTACACTCTGGCACTGTATAAGCTATTTCCTCACAAAGGATATAAGCAGAAAGTGGCTAGGCCATGCCACATACTTCAGATATATATATATACAGTATCAGTGGTACTGTCTAAGGCCAGATGGCCATTTGCCTTTCTTCTAACTATCTAGCCAGTAAGATTATGGGGAAAACTGGCTGTGACATGAGAGGATGGACCTACGGGACCAAACATAATCTCTGCCAGAGATCATCATATCTGGAATAACTTTGAGTTGAGACTATCAGATTCCTTTTGGGATGGATGCAACTGAACATTCTTGCACCACATGCACAGTGAGTCACAGATCAATTTCAATGCAGGTGTGTAGCAATTTCTCACCCATAGATTTATTTTAAAGCTCATACAAAAAGTCACATTCCAAGTAAACTTTCAGAGGTAGCATTTTTGTGACCCTGATTTGTTTGGTGGATTCTAATGCATTTGGTGGAAGTTACTGAGGAAGTGCTGGTACACTGAGAATTGTATGTCCTAAAGGAAATTGTTGGTCACAGATAACTGACCAAGGAAGAACTGGAAGTTCTCATCAAAGACCTCATGAGTAAATTTTATGTGAAAGCTGAGTCAGGACCAGAGGAACTCAGATTGTACAAATGTGCTAGACATGCTAGAACAGTGCTTTCCAAAGTGCCGCCGTTGGCGACACACCAATGGCGGCGCGGGGGTGCGCACAGGGCACGCGCGGGGGCGTGCACGGCGGGGGGTGATGGGATGTACGCTGGCTTATAGGGAAAATCAAGAATAAACAGACAGGAGTGCAGCGTTTATGGCTAAAAGTGTTTACTTGTAGCATAAGGCAATAAATGCATATATAGTTACATTATTGCAAAAAAGGTACAGACAAAGCAGAATAAATCTTCTCCAGTGTATTGCTTCCACTGACAGACATGATAGACATGAAGGAGCACCATGGCATCACTCACATAGCCAGGCATAGCTCACACTTCCCAGTCCACAGGAACAAAACACGTGAAGAACTACATGGCTAAAGACACAAAAAGTCAAGAAGAAGCATAGAACACCATTTTGCATGGTTAGATATTCAGTTCTTCCAGCTTTCTGATTGGCTGGATGTTAGATGTGACACACACTAGGCCTAAAGCACATAGCATGACCTGCTATTGGGTGGCAGTGCTGCATCTAAGCAAGCACGTGATTCCCCCCCTCCCTTGCAGAGCAAGGCGTCCCACAGAGGGAATCAGGAGGACTTGTTCTCATGGGAAGTTCCCATTGCTTGTGTAGGCACTAGCCATAACAATACACACGTGACAGTTGTTATCTGGCCACTGCAGTTCACATCACCATGAGAACGCTGTGTATAGAAACCAATTTGCCAAAACAATTTTCATGTGGGAAATCTGACGGAGGGGCGCACGGCGGCGGCGTGCACGGCGTTTGCGGCCTCCGCTAAAACGCAGAAGTGCTGATGGTGCGCCACTGCCGTCATCGCTGCTGCTGTTCACACTACTGCCGCCGCTTCCGGGTTGTGTTGCGACACACTAAAGTGTCGCGACACACAGTTTGGAAAGCTATGTTCTACAATATGCTTCCAAGGGAGTGTTGACAGGAACCTTCTCCTGCCTCCCCTGGAGTGATAGAAGAGTTGTGGGGTGGAGGTGGGAAGACTTCTGCATAACTTGAAAACCCCTGGGAGACAAACCCCTGTGGGGATGCTAGGGTAGGTAGGGTAGGATAAGGAGGGTACTGGTGGATATAGTTTGGAATGTTAATGTTTATAGTATTAATTATGTGAGTAGTCAGGTAGCTGTACTACCTGGTCTGCAGATATATCCTCATACATGGTGGCTAATACTGATGGAGTACACGTAAGGCAATGTTATGGGATGGCTATAATGATGGAGGGGGAGGAATTAGTTACTTCTGGAGAGTTTGTACTGGGACTCAAATTAAGACTGTGACAGGCAGGAGTATTAATTGTGGCAGGTACTGGATAGACCATTACAGCAGAAAAAGGATCCATATACAGTGGGGCTTAAAATATGTAGCTTTGGATCATTTTCATCAATAAATAACTGAACAAGTATACTGTTTTTGACTTATTTGTTTAATTGGCTTCTGTTTATCTAGTTTTAGGACTTATGTGGAGAACAGATCACATTTTAGGTCATATTTATGCAGAAATATTGAAAATTCAAAAAGGTTCACCAACGTTTAAGCACCACTGTATTGGTTCTGGCTCCTTCTTCTGAACTAGTTATTCAAGGCCTGGTCTCCAACTGTTGCTGGTAAATGTCAGGTCAGCATGGAATAAGACCAGGTCTATCTATCATAGGCTTTCTGTCCTGTCCCAAGCCAGTCATGCACACACACACCAAAGAGTTTAATTGCAAGACTTTACATTCAGTTTGTGCAATTACAGGCAAAGGCAAGCAGGTCTGTGTGCTAGGGCACACATGGAGCAACAAAGTCCTCTTCCCTAGAGAGAGCTTACCAATAAAGGATTCCAAACAGTTAGAGCCCAAAGTGGAGCAGCAGAAGTGTAGTTAAGTCATGGTCTGGAAGTCCAAGAGTCCAAATATAGGTCATCAAGTGATCTGGGGCAGAGTTTCTACAGGCAATGGACTCAGGAGACATAGAGTTCTGGTAAGGTATACTTTGGCCACCTAATGCGAAGAGAGGACTCACTGGAAAAGACCCTGATGCTGGGAAAGACTGAAGGCAAAAGGAGAAGGGGACGGCAGAGGATGAGATGGTTAGATAGCATCACCGATGTAATGAACATGAATTTGAGTAAACTCTTGGAGACAGTGGAGGACAGAAAGGCCTGGCGTGCTATGGTCCACGGGGTCACGAAGAGTCGGACACGAGTAAACAACTGAACAACAACAACAAAAGCTATACAGCCTTGTCTCACTTCTTTGCCAGCCTGGAGCCACTCTGTTTCACCATGTTCACCAAGCCTGAACTGTGGCTTTGTGATTTGTGTATGGGTTTCTCATGAGGATAATTGGGGTTCTAGAATTCCAATTTTCTAAGCACATTCCACAGCTTGACATGATTGACACAATCAAGGACATTTCTATAATCAGTGAAGATACTGATTTCTTTTTGATATTCTTTGGCTTTATCAATTATGAGTGTACATTAACCACATGTCTCGTATTCTTTTGCCTTTTCTAAAGCATCTCCCTTTCCCTGTAGGCTCTATCTGTGTTGGATATTCCTAAGCATTATTTTGCTAGCATGCAAATAAATTAATTACAGTTGTGATAATAACCGTTAATATAATTATTCCCCATTTCTACGTAAATTGTTATTTGTTTACATACTTAAATTTTATATTAAACATTACAGTACATGGCTGCAACTTCTAGATGGCTTTTAACTTCAAAAGGATTTTGAGGATTTTTCAGGGACCATCGGTAAAATGTCCCTGCTGAATAATTTGATTTCTATGTTATTTAAAAAAAATGTAAAAGAGGAAAATAGCCATTGGATGTGCTTCTGCTTTGCCCTTAAGTGGCACATGAAGTTCTTATATCAACTGTGAGGCCCTTTCCTTTTTCTTTTCTTAATCTAGCACATAAAACTTGAATTAAAACTTGTAAAGCTGATTGATTTTATTAGTCTTATAAATGGAGGGGGAAAAGAGGGAGACATTTCATTTCAACCTTCACTTGACTTTCACGAAGCTTTTTAAATGGCTGAATTGCCGACTGCCTTATCAGACAGACAGGGTTTGTCCAAAGTAGATTAATTAAACAATGTTCAAGAGTTACACTGAAAGTTTTTTTTAATTTATTTTTTGCTGGACTTATCTAATCATGTAGTTATGATAAGAAAAATAATTGTTATTTAATTATTATGTGATTTGTAAATGATTTACATAAGTTTTTTTTTCTGACTTCAGCCATATTCTTCGAAGTTGATCAGAAGTGATAAAAATATGGAAATAAAGTTAATATGAAATAAATGTACTATGGAGGAATAACATTCTGGGATAATAAAAATACATTTTTTTCATGAAATATTATAATTCATTCTTTACTGCAAAACTTTATTACACAGAATACATATGCCTATTTCATCAGGTAAATAAATAAAATTATTTTAAGCAAGTTTATGATTCTTTGGAAAAATATTTTGGTGCCAGAGATGCAATGTCATTTGGTAAATCTGCTTCTATTTCATAAAACTGAACTATGTCGCATTCAAACCCAGTCTGATACAAGCATTTTTTCCCCGTAATACCTGATCACCCATTCTGAGTGTGTGTCTGTGTATGGCATATACCTTCTTTTTTTATATAAGAATTTTATTAAGTTTAGAACAAAGAAAAAAACTACAAAAAGAAAAAGAAAAAAAATGAAAAAAGTGAAAAAACATAAGATGAAAAAATATTTTTTTAAAGATTACATAAAGAGGTGACTTCCAACTTTTAACAGCAAGAATATACAATAATTTCCCATAATCAATCCCTTACTCTATATTAAACCAAAATCACATTATTTCTATAAATCATTCCATTAGCATGTTGTGAAAATCACTAAATGCAATTGCAGAGCCCATGGACACAGCTGTTCAGTCCGCCATGTCCCCCACCGGAAGCCTGCATATACCTTCTAATTGGACAGGGTATGGGTATGTTGGCTTGCAAGGTAGTCTCTAGATAGCAATCCTAGGTTGCATAGAATAGTATGAGCATCCTTGGGGTAAAACTGGGCATTTACTGTGCTTGTGGCACACTTACCACAATGTGCCCAAATTGACCAGCACTGATCTTATGAACTGGGAATGCTGCATGTGACACAGGTATGATTAAGGCTAATGACCATTTTTCTATCTTACTGAACCTGAATGTGAAAGCCTTAATTGATTAATTAAGAAATGAAATGGAACAAAGGAAAAAAGCTACACTGTGTCTGGAAACTAAAAGAAAGACAAATAGACAAATGTAGTCTAATCTTGCAGAGTGAAGCTGATGAATACATGCAAGAAAGTGAAGGTGCAAGTTTAATTATGAATGAAAGGGCTAAAATGTATGTCATCCATTTTATATATGTCATGTCATATATGTCATGACATATGAATTGATGCTGTCTAGGTTGTTGTGAGTTTTTGTGAAAGTAGGAATCATGTTGTTAGTCACATGTTACACTTCAGTAAATTGTGATAATGGAAGAACCAGAAATGAGTTTCGGGAAGAGTTAGGCAACATTCTAAATGAATGTGATCTAAGTGAAAAAGTTTACTCAGCTAGGTGACATGAATGTGTAGGAGAGAAATGAAAGTGCACAGATAAAGTGATCGGACCCAAGAATGAATGGAAATGTTAAGTGTTTGGTGAGTAATTGATTAGAAAAAGGTTTTTCTGTTTTTATATGTGGTTTGAGCTTAAGTCTATTTAGGTCTGCATGTCAAAGGAATGACTATAAATCTAAAAGCATGTTGGATTTGATAGCTTATTTTGAATGACAGAGAGAACTAGTGAATTATGTAAAAGTGATAAGAGGTTCTGAATACAGGACAAACAATTTTTGGATAGTGTCAGAAATGTATCAGGAAAAACTGAACATTAAAAAAGGAAAGAAATTTTTAAAAATAGAATAAAAGTCAAATGATTCAGGAATATAAAGTAGTCCTTGTTGAAAATAACATACTAGAATAATCTCAAGAGAATGAATGGGAAGTGTCCACCAAGACTTCTTGTTGGACTTTTATATTAAAAAAAAATGCCTTATGTGTAATGGGGAAATATGTACTGTAAATGCCCTGGTATACTTTGAGGAGGGGTAAAAAATTAAGAATATGTAACTGGACTGATAATGAGGTTATGATTATTTCATTTTTTTAATGACTTTGACTAAGATTTACAGGATTCTTGATTTGTAAGATTTAAAAGGTACGGATAAGATATAATAATATTTTATACTGTTCTTTAGGTTTAATAGGCTTAAGATTGTTGTAGTTTTATTAATTATAAAGGCAGACAATTTATTTGTTTTCATAATTGGATGTTTATTATAGTAGACAGAAATGTATAGAATAGTGGTAGGAAGAAAACAATTAAATGGATGGTGATTTATGGGGGAGGGAAGTTGAATTAAAAATTTATATACAGTACATACAGTATATTTTCTTTTTTATATAAGGGGAAGGAGCAAATGTATTAGTGATTTGTATATGTGCTAATGGAAGGATTTATAGAAATAATGTGATCTTGGTTTGATATAGAGTAAGGGTTTGATTATGGAAATTGCTGTATATTCTTGCTGTTGAAAGTTGGAAGTCACCTTTGTATGTAATCTTTAAAATTCTTTTTTTCTTGTGTTTTACCCTTTTTAGTTTCTTTTTCTGTTTGTAGTTTTTTGTTTTTCTGTAGTTTTTATCTTTGTTTCAAGTATAATAAAAAATTACATTAAAAATGAATGGGAAGTAGAAGTTAGGAAAAAGTATGTGGAAGTTGCTTTGAAGAAAGCATTATGTTACATAAGTGTAAGTACACAAGTGTGAGGAAAAATGCTTTAGTGGAATAATAAAGTGAAAGAGACTGTGGATGAGAAATATGCCTATAATACAATGACTGCTACAAGAAATGAGGATGAGAAGTTTAAAGAATGAAAGACACTGTATGAAGTGATGTATGGATGTGGTTGGAGCAAGGATGGTTTCCAGGGATAGAAAGGTATGGAGAGATATGGTGTAAATATAATACAGCTAAACCTCGCTTACCAACTGCCTTGGTCAGCGACCATTCGAAGTTACGACTTGCAGGGGAAATAAACCTTTACAACCAATTCTCGTGCTTACAACCTTTGTAGCATCCCTCAGTCACATGATCACCATTACAGTCAGTACATGTTGTCCTGTGCCTGACCTGTTGTTTTTCTTTTTTTCCCTCCCCTTGCAGAGCAGAGAGATTTGAGAGGAAGGGATTGCAAGAGAGTAAGCAGGCACACAATGGGGAATACATATCAAAAGGAATGTGGTGGCACTGACAGCCCCGAGCACACTCAGGGTAGGGAGCCATGAGCGTGATATTCTAACAGCCTGGTGTATTTCCCATTGTGTGCCTGCTTACTCTCTTGAAATCCCTTCCTTTCCAATCTATCCAGTCTGCAAGGTTGGGGGGAAACGGGTCAGGCACAGGAGAGATTGCCTACAGAGATTACTTGGGTTTTTTTCTCCCTCCCCCTTGTAGAGCAGAGTGATTACTTAAACAAGCATGAAATTAGAGTTTGTGCAAGCATCTCTAACATTCATTTTTTTCTGCACTGATTTTCTTGCCTCCCAACTTTGCATAGTGAGTCTTTGAAACTTTTGATTACTGTCCCAATAGCATTCCACACTTGTATAATTACAGTATATTGTTGCACAGCCATAAGCAAGAGAGCCGGTAAATAACCTGTGGATTTGATATCTTATGATCAATATATGTTCAAAGACTTCATAGGCAATTTGGAAATCTACATTCTTTTTGTTCGAAGTAGTCCTAGATTTCAAAACTTGGCAAAGAATTATCTTTTGGGAGGTAAAAACATAAGTAAGTAAGTAAGTAAGTAAGTAAGTAAGTAAGTAAGTAAAAACCCTGGAAAATTCTGCTTCTCCATTTCATGCAACCTGCAGGCTAAATTTAACTGTTAAAATGAGTGCTTTTAAGAAAATACTTTTAATGAAAGCTTGATTTGCAATGATATTTTTTTCTTTCTAGCGTTTTTTCCTGCATGTGCAGGGTTTGCTTTTTTCGGATCAATCAAATGTTGATCTGTTGGTTGTGACAGGAATTGACAGACTGGCTTGTTGCCTGAACCTGACATTGTGGGCTGAGAGAGAGTGACTGGCCCAAAGTCATTGAGCCGGCTTTCATGCCTAAGGCAGGACTAGAACTCACAGTCTCCTGGTTTCTAGCCTGGAGCCTTAACCAGTAGACCAAACTGGCTTTCCTTATATAAAAATATAAATATATATATGTAAAAAAGCCCCAGAAAATTCTGCTTCTCTATTTCATGCAACCTGCAGGCTAAATTTAACTGTTAAAATGAGTGCTTTTAAGAAAATACTTTTAATGAAAGCTTGATTTGAAGTGAATAATGACACAGTAAATCTGTCAGATTAATTATGCATCATGATGAATGTGAAAGAAAAGTTAGGGTTTTGATCCTGAAGGAGACTCTTCTTTACCCACCCACCTCACCCCAAATATTTTAAATAAATAAAAAAAATACATTCTAGGCTGTTTTCATGAGAATAATTATTAGGAGAACTTTGGATATAACTCTTTTTTATGAAAGCAAAATTGAATTATAGGAATTGGAAAAATTTTCCACCCTGGATATATTGCATCTAAAGTACTACAAAGACGTTGGCTACTTTGATGTTGAATATTCATCTTTTTTTTCTATAAATTTATTCAGATAATTAAGACACTGGGAAAGAAGTATTAAACCAAAGTACTAGGGTTTCTTTACAGTTTGGAAGTCATCTTAAAATGTCATGATTTTGCTGCAGAATTACAAGTTGGTAATATACATATCCCCTCTATTTGTCGCATTTGGTGTCTGCAAAATATTTGCTGATACTGGGGGGGGGGGGATAGTCAGATACCTTAGCAATGCTGAGTAGCTTGTTGAACAGTGATTCATTAAATAGTTTGGCAAAGAATTCCCCCAAGAATTCCTACAAGAATTCCCTTGTATACTGTAGTATTAAGAGATTAGCTTGGTTGACTCTGACAGTACTATTCTATCAGCATTTTCACTGGAAACTTTCAGATCAGCTATAAAAAGTTACTTTATTTGGAAATCACACAGTTTTCAATTCCTTTCATTTTCTCTTTCAACAAAGTAAGAAGGAGCATTTTTAAATTGGTAAAAGCCCAAATAATATTTTCATATTGATTGATTATATGCCATCAAGTGATTGTTGACTCTTAGCTTGTTTTTTTTTTATTGTCCACAGTATTTTCAGGAGTCTTCTCCAACACCAAAGTTCAAAAATATTCTTGTATTTATCTAAATGGAGAATGAACAGGAATCTGGACCCAAGTGATCAGGGAAACCTAAGGCTGCTTCAAGGACCTGGGAAGGTTTATGAAGTCGAAGCAATGTAATGAAAGGGCTACATCAACCCCCTACATCAAGGAGGCCAACCAACCTCCTTGGGGATGAAACTGCTAGTCTAGCTCAGTGGAAGTCCTCAACAGGCCTTTGCACATTTTGTGGCCAAACTGGCTGGGCTCAAGTCCAGTCCATGACAGAGAACTCTCAGATGGTTCAGAGAGGCTGAACAAAGGCTCACAAGTAATGTGAGAGATCAGTGCTGGCCACCCAGTTCTGCAGTGCCCATTTGAATGACCTCAGCTAGAGATGGAGAGAAAATTCAAAATGAGGGGAGTCTCCCTGTTTGCCCAAACTGTGGTTTTGTACTATGTCTACTCAGTGTGGGTTATTCAGAGGAGCTGTTTTGTGTCATCCCCTTGCCAATAGCAGTTTCACAGACTTCCCAGTCTTATCGTCTTAAAAATGAGTTATTTTCATAATCTTGCATTCAAGGTGTTCGGCACAGATGAGATTTGTAATCCAATCAACATTGGTCCATTTTTTCACAGTTGGGATTTTATCCCTATAGGCAGCAGTGGCACTAAACCTGAGCAAAAAGTCATGTTTGCAAATAGTGGTGGGAACTAAGGTAACAATTCCTCACTGTTCTGCAGTAACCCCATATCTCTTTCAATATCTTCCATGTTATGAAATTTTTCTATATGCCTAAAATGGTGCAGAATGGAATTTCAGGGGTGAAAGTGTCTCAGAGCAAATGGAAAAGGATGGGATTCTTAATCAAATTGAGGCTTTGTCATAGCAGTCAAACAACAACTGAGCTTCTTGCCTCCTTTTTCTTTAAAACCACCTTGGGTGTTCCAAAATCAGTGTGGGACTTCAGTGAAATCAGAAGTTATAAACCTGTCCTGTAATTATGAATAGTAACAAAGAACATCAATACTGCTTTTATAATATGTAGTATTTCTTAATAACCAATGGTAAACAATAACCAATGATTAAATATGCCTGTTGTTGCTGTTGGTCTGGTACCTCACTTCTTTGAATATGCTATTCTAATGATCCCATGTAACAGACTTGATCACTCTTCTTTGTTTTAAGAAGAAAACCAGTTGTTTAAAAGAACAAAGAATCTCTTCCCCAGGTCCATAATACACAGACTTTGGGCCTCCATTTTCATTGGCAATGCAATTCCCAGAATTCTTTGGCAGTTAAGATTGATTGAAAGGGCCTTCTTCACACATGCTACAATAGTCACTTCTCCCTTTGGAAACTGAAGTCAATCATTCCTTCAGGTGCTACTTGCAGGCTAAGGTTACAATCTTAAGCATACATTCAGTTGAGAGGCACTTCAGAGAAATATTATATCATGGTGAGAAAGAAAAAACAAACCTTTAATATTTGCTTTATACTGGTAATTATCTCTGGAATGGCATATGTTGAATCAGTCTTCACTAGTTTTGCCTTGATGTTTGTCTTTTTCTGTTTTTCATGCTATTTTCAGTACATGTGGAAGCAAATGAGTTTTTCCTGCAGGAAGAAAGAAAATTGACTCTCCACTGGAGAATCAGATTGTAGCAAAACTCAGCCATAGCTGCTGCCAATGAGTAGCTCAAAATAGACTAAGCAGCCAAAGGAAGCTTAGTTGAAATAAAAATTTAGGAGGAGGGGACAGTTGCTTGGATGAATTGTACCCACAGTGTAGTAATGTAGATCACAAAAAGCTAGTTGCTATTCTGAATGTGGTTCAAAGCAAAAGAGCAACAAATAAATAAATTTAGGACCTATCCTGCGACTTGTGCACTAATTGGTTTACTAGCAATAACCTGTAAGTGTGATTTCAAATAATGAGTTGGAGGACACTAACCATATTTTATTAATTCAGACATCATGTTAATCTAGGGTTCTCTAACTCTGGGGATGTATAGCTGCAACACATTTGAAAAAATAAAGTATCCTGAATCCTACTAATAATTTACTATTATGAAAGGGAAAGCATAGCACAAATTATTGAAAATAACCCTGCCTTATCTCTTTTCACATTAGTGATAACATATGTTCTTCTCTCCCCACTTCTCCCCAGTACTTTCTAATCTTCCTCTCCCACCTGCTTTTTTCTTTTTATACCATTTCTGATTTTTCCCCTCCTCTTCAGCTGTTACTTTCAGATTTGTTTTCTTCTTCTGCAGCTGATCACCCTACAGTACTGTTTCTTCTGCTCCCTGTGCTGCCTACCTAGATTGTCCTCTGAGAAACAAACTTTTATTTGCAAACATCTTGTTTTAATCAAAAGAGCATTTATCAGAGGGTCAGCGGAAAGCTAATAGATTGGTGATATGGCAAGCTAGAGCAATAGCACTCACCTATCTACAGTAAGTGATTTTTAAATTTTTTCAGTTAGAAGGAGAGGTAGGCAGAAGAAGGGGCAATGGTTTCCATATTATGATGCTAAACTTATGGATAGCAAAACTCAGGAAGAGGAGTCAGGAAAGCTACAGTGGGAATAAGAGCGATAGAGAGGATGCTTATATGTGCAGATGTTGATAAATTTGATGTTTAAGTCATTCCTTCATTAATTCTTGATGAGTGAATAGATGAGTTTCTGCATGTTAGTATGAATGAAAGTGAATTTTATTTCCACTTAATTTAAATTTAATCTAAATTTACAGTTAATATATTCCTATTTATGAACCAGAATGCAGTTGTATGCCAGATTCCTAATATTTTTGAATTTTGCAGACAATTCCCAAAATAAATGCAAAAAATGGAATAGATAAAATCATGCATAAAATTTATATAAGGAGAAATGTGTAAGAAAATATGCAAAAAGGGTCATGTAAATGTTTCTCTGAAAATCCCCAATTTTATTTAAATACCATTTGATTAATCTATTTAGCAACATTAGATTAATTTTGTATTCTCTTTCCTCAGGCCCTACATTCTGTTCTTCCTTGATGACAAGCATCATTAAACTATTATTTTTGTGTAGTCACAATATGATGGCGAAGGCTGAAGAAAACTAGAAATTGGAAATTATTGGAATTATCAGTATCTTAGACAGCTTGAAATATTTTTCTGATTTTGTTGTCTAAAATCACATTTTTGTATGCTTTTTTGTATTGTGAAAACTCTCATAATTTTTGTAGCAAAAATAACATTGATTTAATTTTTAAAAATTATTTTTTAAAAAATAGTGCAATCAACAGTTAAATGTGTTCAAATTCATTTATTTTATAGATATCAGATATATACAGAACTATGTTGAATTGTGTAAATTTCATTCTAATAGTATGATTGTGGCAGAACCACATGTAATTTCATAATACTAGATATAATTCTTCCTGGATCTTCAGGTCAAATCAAATAAATTTTTATTTGGTCATAGAGCAGCAAATAAAACAGAAGATTCCCATCTAATTAGAATAAAAAACACTTAAAATTCTAAAAAATCTAAGAAAAATTAGAGATACTGCAGTGTACTGTACAAACTATAGAACAATACTTAGCTATGGTCAATGAAGTAAAATAGTATGATAGTAACAACTTAAGATAAAACAATTCCGAATGACCTGGATGTTTAGTAAAGAATGGAGATAATAATTCCTGGCGAGCATCTACAAAGAGAGGACAATACAAAATGACGTGTTCCATCATTTCAATTACTCCTCTGCTACATGGACGCAGTCTTTGTTCAAAAGGGATGTTTCAGTATCTCCCTTCAATAACAGCTGTTGGGAGGCCATTGAATCTAGCTAAAGATAAAGCCCTTCTAAATTTTGGAATCATTATGCAGCTAAGATATCTGGCTGGTTGGAAAAGATGTGCAGAATGGCCCAAAAAATGTTTTTAGGTAGAACTGATAAATCTGATTGCAGCTCTAAATCGATGGCCCGTTGTTTGAGATCAGCTACTGTACGTTCATAGCCCATCAGGATGATGGCTGCCCATGAAAAGCCATATAATTGCAATTTGGTGTGTATTGCCTGGCACCAAGAAGCCTGAAAACTATCGGTCATAATCAAAGGGGCCAAGCCAACTGGAAAAAAAGAAAGCTTAAGCCAGTAAGAAAAAGTTTAAATCCAAGCAGAAGATTCTATTTTTAGTAGGTCAGCTTCACGGCAAAGCACCACGTTGGGGACGCAGCGAGGTACTTGAAAAATAGATCTTAAATCTTGGATTGAACTCTTTCAAGAGAAAGGAATGACCTGAAGGGGCCCAACTGAGCTCCAAAAAGGAGTTGAGCTCGTGTCTTAGCTTAGAAAACATTAATCACTGCAGGTATATGCTGAGCTCCTTTGGAGAAATAGAAAGATTGTACCTGTTTTTTGTGCATTCAGGCTGACATAGTCGGTGTGGAATTTGCGGTTACCCGTGGAATGGAAAACAATCCCCAGATATTTAAAGGTCTTAACTTGCTCTATTAAATGTTTGTTTCACTGCCAGACATGTGCCTTAGGGTGCTTGGCAAAATCCATAACCTTGATTTTCGAGTAATTTATTTCCAGCCATTTTTCTCGGCAGTGCTCAGCAAGTATATAGAGTGCCTGCTTCAGGCCAATCTGTGTCCAAGAAAGCAACATGGCATCATCTGCATATAAAAGAACAGAGATGTGTCTATTTCCCAATTTGGGGGGATGAAGAGGTGGGCTATTCAGTTTGTCTATGAGAGAGTTAATATATAGGTTAAAAAGAAGGGGAGCTAGAATAAACCCTTATCTCACTCCTCTCCTGGCTGGGATTTCCTTGGTGCAATGTCCATGCATATTACATCATACCTTCATCTGGGAATTTTCATAAAGCATATATATACTGTAAGAACAAGTAATCTTCTATCAATCGAGGAAGAGTTCAATTTCTCCCATAGTTTGGCTCTAGAGATGAAATCAAAAGCACATCTAAGATCAATAAACGCTGCATAGAGTGTTGAGCGAGCTCCAGAGGAATATTTCTTGACTAGATGTTGAAGAGTTAAAGCGTGGTCAAAAATTGAGCAGCCTTCTAGGATCTTCAGGTCTAGCGAAGAAATGAAACAAAATTGCTTCTGTGCTTACTCTGATGGATAATCTGCTTACTTCTGAACTCTTTACACTTTGGGATAGTAGCCAAAGGCCATACATCCAAGTGAATTGTATTATGTTGCAGAGTTTAACACTATCAGTCTGGAGGTATTGCAGCTTCAAGACCTTATGGAAAGGAATTATTTGCACTAAATTAGCTTTCCACTTGCCTCTTAGTTGTATATCAGATGATCATGATAGAAAGTTCTTGTCCTTAAAAGTAGTTACCTTTAACTCTGCAAGTTCAGTAGTTGTTTCATACGAAATGCTTTAAAGATTCTGTGAATTGATATGGCAAAGCTATTTCACCTTTATCTACAAACAAAAAGATCCTTTATTTTGCTAAAGGGGGCAGATGAACTTCGGGTGAAGGATTTCCTCTCTTTCAGATCATTCCTGGGTTACTCAATTGAAAATGTACCCCCCCACACCCCTGAAATCCAAAAATACTCCAAAATATTGGTAGATGTCAAAACAACACTCTTCAAGGGTGGGTGTCAATTTTGGTCTGAAGGTATTGTACAGTATACTCTTTGCAAGGAATTGTTAGGGAAGATTGCACTTGCCAGCATGGGAAGGGTACTTATATGTGGTAGTGGCATTCCTGTGCCTTAAATTCTACATATGGCCCCAAAGTAGGGGACATGTTTGTGTCATCTCTAATCATATCATTAAGTGGAATGGAATTATCCTGGCAACCAATTCACAGCAGAAATAATGTAAAATGGGTTTATAAGCTTAACAATTAAAGTAATATATTGGCCAAATACTATTAAAATATGGATCTTTTTTGTGAGGAGGGTGAAGTTTTACTATGCAACAGTAACATATTTTGCAACTGCATCCTCAATTGCATATTTTCAGAAGACTGATTATATACACATCACAAATATTGGTCAAATCAAGTCAAATCTTTATGACAGTCATAGACCAGCATAAATATTTTTATAATCTATTAAAATAATTTCTTATTAAAGTAGCTCAACAATGCAAATGACTAGTAGAACATTATTGTTATAATACATTTTCAAATTGAACTACCGCTGCCACAAGGTGTTTATTATTGTTATGCATCCTGTTTTATGATGATGTACTGGGGTCAGAGCTTTGTTTACTGCAATAACATTTATTTATGGGAGAATAAAACAGTTTGCCTATCTCGGCATATATTTATGGGGTGGCAAGTTACGGATCTCCAGCAAAGGAGATCGTTACCTTGTCGTGGTGCTGGAGCTTGAGCACCTCAATGAAACCATGAGCTAAACCGTGAAGGGACACCCAAGACGGGAAGGTCGTGGCAGAGAGGTCAGACTAAATACGATCCCTGGGGAAGGTAATGGCAACCCACCCCAGTATTCTTGCCATGAAAACTAAATGGATCAGTACAACCAAAGATATGTCGGTATACCATCGGAAGATGGGACTCCCAGGTCGGAAGATGGTCAAAATGCTACTGGGGAGGAACAGAGGATAAGTTCAACTAGCCCCAGATGTGATGACGCAGCTAGCTCAAAGCCGAAAGGACGGCTAGCGGCCGACGGTGCTGGTGGTGAACGACGAATCCGATGTTCTAAAGATCAACACACCATAGGAACCTGGAATGTAAGATCTATGAGCCAGGGCAAATTGGATGTGGTTATTGGTGAGATGGCAAGATTAAATATAGACATTTTAGGTGTCAGTGAACTGAAATGGACTGGGATGGGCCACTTCACATCAGATGACCACCAGATCTACTACTGTGGACAAGAGGACCACAGAAGAAATGGAGTAGCCTTCATAATTAATAATAAAGTGGCTAAAGCAGTGCTTGGATACAATCCAAAAAACGATAGAATGATCTCAATTCGAATTCAGGGTAAGCCATTTAACATCACAGTAATCCAAATATACGCCCCAACCACAGATGCTGAAGAAGCAGAAGTAGATCAGTTCTATGAGGATCTGCAGCACCTACTAGATAATACACCAAAAAGAGATGTTATTTTCATTACAGGAGACTGGAATGCTAAGGTGGGTAGTCAGACGACACCTGGAATTACAGGCAAGCATGGTCTGGGAGAACAAAATGAAGCAGGACATAGGCTGATAGAATTTTGCTAAGACAACTCACTGTGCATAACAAACACTCTCTTCCAACAACCTAAAAGACGACTTTATACATGGACTTCACCAGATGGTCGACACCGAAATCAGATTGACTACATCCTTTGCTGCCAAAGGTGGCGGACATCTATACAGTCAGTAAAAACAAGACCTGAAGCTGACTGTAGTTCAGATCACGAACTTCTTATTGCAAAATTTAGAATCAGACTAAAGAGAATAGGGAAGACCCACAGATCAGTTAGATATGAGCTCACTAATATTCCTAAGGAATATGCAGTGGAGGTGAAGAATAGATTTAAGGGACTAGATTTAGTAGATAGGGTCCCGGAAGAACTATGGACAGAAGTTCGCAACATTGTTCAGGAGGCGGCAACAAAAAACGTCCCAAAGAAAAAGAAAACCAAGAAGGCAAGATGGCTGTCTGCTGAGACACTGGAAGTAGTCCAAGAAAGAAGGAAAGCAAAAGGCAACAGTGATAGGGGGAGATATGCCCAATTAAATGCAAAATTCCAGAGGTTAGCCAGAAGAAATAAGGAATTATTTTTAAACAAGCAATGTGCGGAAGTGGAAGAAGACAATAGAATAGGAAGGACAAGAGACCTCTTCCAGAAAATTAGAAACATCGGAGGTAAATTCCAGGCAAAAATGGGTATGATCAAAAACAAAGATGGTAAGGACCTAACAGAAGCAGAAGAGATCAAGAAAAGGTGGCAAGAATATACGGAAGATCTGTATAGGAAGGATAATAATATTGGAGATAGCTTTGACGGTGTGGTCAGTGAGTTAGAGCCAGACATCCTGAAGAGTGAGGTTGAATGGGCCTTAAGAAGCATTGCTAATAACAAGGCAGCAGGAGACGACGGTATCCCAGCTGAACTGTTTAAAATCTTGCAAGATGATGCTGTCAAGGTGATGCATGCCATATGCCAGCAAATTTGGAAAACACAAGAATGGCCATCAGATTGGAAAAAATCAACTTATATCCCCATACCAAAAAAGGGAAGCACTAAAGAATGTTCAAACTATCGAACAGTGGCACTTATTTCACATGCCAGTAAGGTAATGCTCAAGATCTTGCAAGGTAGACTCCAGCAATTCATGGAGCGAGAATTGCCAGATGTACAAGCTGGGTTTAGAAAAGGCAGAGGAACTAGAGACCAAATTGCCAATATCCGCTGGATAATGGAGAAAGCCAGGGAATTTCAGAAAAACATCTATTTCTGTTTTATTGACTATTCTAAAGCCTTTGACTGTGTGGATCATAACAAATTGTGGCAAGTTCTTGGTGGTATGGGGATACCATGTCATCTTGTCTGCCTCCTGAGGAATCTGTATAACGACCAAATAGCAACGATAAGAACAGAGCACGGAACAACGGATTGGTTTAAGATTGGGAAAGGAGTACGGCAGGGTTGTATACTCTCATCCTACCTATTCAACCTGTACGCAGAACACATCATGCGACATGCTGGGCTTGAGGAATCCAAGGCTGGAGTTAAAATCGCTGGAAGAAACATTAACAATCTCAGATACGCAGATGATACCACTTTGATGGCTGAAAGCGAGGAGGAGTTGAGGAGCCTTATGACGAAGGTGAAAGAAGAAAGTGCAAAAGCTGGGTTGCAGTTAAACCTCAAAAAAACCAAGATTATGGCAACCAGCTTGATTGATGACTGGCAAATAGAGGGAGAAAAAGTGGAGGCAGTGACAGACTTTGTATTTCTAGGCGCAAAGATTACTGCAGACGCTGACTGCAGCCAGGAAATCAGAAGACGTCTACTTCTTGGGAGGAGAGCAATGGCAAATCTTGATAAAATAGTTAAGAGCAGAGACATCACACTGACAACAAAGGTCCGCATAGTTAAAGCAATGGTATTCCCTGTAGTAACCTATGGCTGCGAGAGCTGGACCATAAGGAAGGCTGAGCGAAGGAAGATAGATGCTTTTGAACTGTGGTGTTGGAGGAAAATTCTGAGAGTGCCTTGGACTGCAAGAAGATCAAACCAGTCCATACTCCAGGAAATCAAGCCAGACTGCTCACTTGAGGGAATGATATTAAAGGCAAAACTGAAGTACTTTGGCCACATAATGAGAAGACAGGATACCCTGGAGAAGAAGCTGATGCTAGGGAAAGTGGAAGGCAAAAGGAAGAGGGGCCGACCAAGGGCAAGATGGATGGATGGTATTCTGGAGGTGACGGACTCAACCATTGGGGAGCTGGGGATGGTGACGGCCGACAGGAAGCTCTGGCGTGGACTGGTCCATGAAGTCACGAAGAGTCGGAAACGACTGAACGAATAAACAACAAGTTACGGATATATCCTCTTCATAATCTGTTAGTTAATCCATTATATTATTTAGTTAATACATTTAGTTAACACATTATATTATAAAAGTGTCAAGAGGAGTGGGATATGTTAATTACATATAACCAGTAAACTCTGTTTCAGTATATTAATTCATTGTTGTTGTTATACTATAATATCAAGTGAGAAATAGCTTTTTGTTATGTATTTATGTAATGGTGATTTATGAAAAAGGGAATATATGAAACCGACTGAAAGTTATAAAAGCCAAAAGGTTTGTATGGGAAAATTTCAGTTGTGGAGAGTAATCAATCAGAAGACATAAGAAGATAATATTCTTACAGCAAAAAATGGTTCCCAAAACGAAAGATGGTTCCCACATAAATTGGAGAAGGTGACAGCACTCCAGTGGAAAGGTAACAGGAGGCATGAGAAGAGTGCCCGAGTCAAGCCTTGTTGGCTATTATAAAACTGTATTGGAACTGTAGTTATTTGGAGCCGCAACATAGAATGATGTTCATGCACATTGGACATCTCACCTCAATTCCTCTGGAATGCACACCTAACCAGAGTTCTCCCTACGGAGAAGACCTAACCAGAGTTCTCCCTACAGAGAAGATGGGCGGTAATATAAATACAATAAATAAAATAAATAAATAAATAAATAAATAAACCTGGCCAGCTAGATTTTTACCAGCTATGCATGGGCATGTGAATGACTAGACCTTTTAGTTCAGAAAGTAAATAATAAAACATATAAACTGCATCTGTTTATACATGTCTGAGTTCCTGATTAAAAAAAAATAAGTAGCACAGGAAGTGTCATAAATACACTCTTTCCTGACCATGACAGTCCAGTGTTCCCAAATTCAGGAACTTTTATATGTACACAATAAATTGTGCAAAATATTTTAAAATAATATAAAAATAGCATAGACTAAGACTTCTAAAAATAGCTTTATAAACCTTGGTGATCCAAATAATTTGTTAATAAGGTTCAGATTATACTAAAATGGGAGTGACATAGTTTAGAGTTCAAGATGCTTACTGAGACTTTTTTGAGTGAATTCCACCAGCAGTAAGTTGGATCTAAAAATTCATTTAATAAATACCTTTTAAGCTATTATCCTATTTGAATATGTAACAATGTTTTTTCTTGGACTAATTATATTATCGTTTAATCTGGGTAACGAACAGAATAATATTGCAGTGTTACATAACTGATTGGATTTGGCTGCCTGGTGGTATTAACTAAGGGCAGATGGACTCAGGTGAAAGTAAGCATTCAGACAACTGAATAGGTTAATAGATTTCATCAAGAATATTTTTAAAATAGTTAATAAATATTTAGATAAAGAATAAAGGACTTTGAATGGTATTAGTTCTGCTTGTATTAATAAACATTAGCTATCCATAGTCCCACTGTTTCATATCTAGTACCTGGTAGGTTGGGTATGCTGTGGGTCCCGTCAGCCAAGGAATGTCGGTTGGCGGGGACTAGAAGGTGTGCCTTCTCTGCCATAGCACCTGACCTCTGGAATATTCTCCCTGCAAAGATCAGGATGTCCCCGACCCTGTTGGCCTTTCGTAAGGCCGTGAAGACCTGGTTACATGCCCAGGCCTGGGGCCCCAAGCGTGTGAATGGTCCCGTTTCTTGGTTATATTAACATCCATGCATTGCTTACTTGGCGGCCATGTATATTTATTTTGTATTTTAATTGTTTTAATTGTAATTGTTTTAATTGTTTTATAGTTTTCATTGTTGTAAGCCGCTCAGAGTCACTTGCTGAGATGGGCGGCTATAGAAATCAAATAAATAAATAAATAAAATACCTAAACTCTTGCAATATAAAAAGAAAATAATTAATTTTTGCAAAGATGTTTTTCTGAATAAATTTGGATTATGCAACTGTCCATATATTCTCAAATATACATAACTTGCATCATGACTACAGGCTTAACTAATAGCTCTCACTTTGCTAAGGACATTAATTATTCTGTCTAAATGCAATATATGTATATAAAGTATTCTTATAAATCAGAAAAACGATGGACAGATGTTAGAAAATGAATCTTATGTAAGTTATGATGAATTTAAATACTAAATATGTGAAACTATGAGGACAACAGCAAATTAAATTTAGACTTCCAGTCTTAGTATAAAACCAGTGTTTTTCTTAATCATGAAATCTGTACTTTCATTATATATAGTCTGCAGTTTTGAAGTAAGAAAAAAATGGAGCTTTTTAGATAAATCAGGGTCTTGAGGTTTATAGAATGTCTCAGCCATATTAAAATGACAATTTATAATATATGTTTCAAAAAAAGACGTAGTGGTTCTCATAAAGTTTAGGGCTCGTTTAGGGTGACACATGCCCTCTTGGGTAGAGGGGGCTTGGAGAACCTCCTGCAGAAGAATTTGTTGAGCATCTATTGGACAGAGTCCCTCAAATTCATTTGCAGTTGGACTCCAGCCTTGTTGCAGGCCTGGGGGAGATGCCTGGGGAAGAGTCTTGTCCAGTTACCTGGGATCAGCCTGAGGAAGTAGACAGGGTCCTTAGGACTGTGAGCTCAGCCATCTGCTCTTTAGATCCATGTCTTTCCTGGCTTGTTAAAGGGGCCCGGGGAGTGTTCTAAAACAGCACATGTTACACCTCTGATCCATGAGCTGCATTGGTTGCCAGTCTGCTTCCGGGTCCAGTTCAAGGTGCTAGTTTCACCTAAAAAGCCCTTCATGGCATGGGACCGGGTTATTTGAGGGACCACCTCTCTCCGATTACATCTGCTTGCCCCATCAAATCTGGCAAGAGAGGCATGCTGCGGGTCCCATCTCTCAGGGAACTACACTTGGAAGACCCGCAGAGGTGGGCCTTCTCTGCCATGGTGCCCGTCTTATGGAACATTCTCTCCCTGAAGTGAGGTCAGCTCCATTCCTTCTTATTTTCCCGAAGTCCCTCAAGACCTGGCTTTGTCTTCAGGCTTGGGGGTCTTAGGAGACAGGTGAGATCTTGAGATGGGTCCATTGCTGATCGAATCTCATGTCTGTGTGTGTGTGTTCAAACTTTTTAAATATGACTGTATTTGACAGGTTTATTGTTTTTATAATTTTTTGCTGTACGCTGCCCAGAGTCACTTCTTGTGAGATGAGCAGCCATATAAATTTGATAAATCAAGTCAAGTCAAGTCTTGATGTGCATGTTTTGATTGGTGTTGTAGCACTCCCTGCAGGCCCTTGAAAAAGCTAGCATAGTTTAGAACAGCTGTTTCATTTGAACTCAAAACTCAGATTCAGGATTTGACCTAAAGATAAACAATACCGGTGGGTATCAATAAGCACTAATTTCTCATAACTGAGAAAGAAAATAAATGGAATAATACATGTCCCTTTAGAGTAGACATTAAGTATTTGTACTGTTTTATTATTATGCATTTATAACCCCTTACAATGGCATAGTATGAATGGGTACATTTTAATCTTGTACAAACTAATCTTGTTAGTGCAGCCTGTAGGAGGAAGTAACTAGCAATGTAATATGGCATTCCAAGAACCCAGTTGCATCAAACATGGGAATACTGTGAAAATAATAAATCCACTATGTCTGTGGAATAAGATTGGGTTATTATTTTATGATGTACTGTAGATTTAAAATCTTTTATGTTCAATGTACTGTGGATGTTTTGCTTAATTTTGCATATCACGGAAGAGGCTTTGGATTGGGGTGGGATACAAAAGTGACAAATGGTGTAAATAAATAAATAAATACCCTATAGTGAAAATCAATGAAAGGATGACTATTCTCAAATACATTGTTATTTGGGGATGACTGGCAACATGATACCTTAATTGTTTTTTTTTCTGTGGTAAGGTGGCTAAAGCCTGGTTTGGATGTTACTTACTGGACAAAGAAGCTGTTTCCCTCTGCCCTCTAGAGAGCCACTTCTCAGGCACATGAAGATGTCTGATGACTCCAGCTGCAGTATACTGCTGCAACTACATTTGGTGCTGGGGTATCATGAGTTGTTTCCCAGGGTGAAGGAGTAGTATGCATTCTTCCCACTGAAATAGAAATTCACCACATGAAAGCAGCTACCATAGAAATCAGTATCCATAATAATCTCCCCCCCCCCATTTGAATGTTTTTCTTGCATCTACACTTTCTTTTTATTCTGCATAACACCTAACACCTAATTTGGCAGCTAGTTATTTTCTGTACTGTCTGGGACTTCTGTTATAAATTATCAATCTGCAGAAAATTGCTTAGTAAATGAACTAAGTAAAGATAATGCTTCACAAGATGTACACTCTTCATTTACTCTGGCAATTGGACTTTAGCATCTTTTAATGCTTTGTAATACAGGAGTAAATGAACTGTATCATATTTTTGTAAAAGCAATGAAATTCAAGTTGTAGGTGTGCATTTATTGCAGCTGATATATTCCAAAATCTTCAAAGGGGCAGCATGTGTCAATATGGATTATAAAAGCTATGTTAATAAAGGTACCATAGTGTTATTATTGAAATGAAATACAGCTTCGTTATATCATTATGTGAAGGAGTGTTTTAAGACATAAGTAGGTATATTTATATCCTTAGCAACTTAATAGAGTCTGAGTTGAGCTTGTCTTGTAGCGATTCCATGGACATCTACAGTATATTGTTTTCTTGGCAATAGCATGGAAATGGTTTGTCGCTGCTGCATTCTGGGTTCTCAATTTCTCAGTTGAGTCTACAGTTCTAGAATTAGCAGGTTGTCTCCCATGCTAGCGCTAATCGGGCCTGGGCCTGGTGTTTCCAAAATCCATTGGATACTGCTAAATCTACTTAAAAGTTGGCCGTTTGGTGGTGGGATGGTAGTTCTCTATTTATCTTGAAGTCAGTTCAGTTCAACCAAATGAAGCATACTTCTCAGTGATGTACATAAGGTTGTTAGAATTTCAGTTATCTGGAAATTAAAGCCCTGTTATGAATATGCCATGCTATGTTACCTTATTCCTCATGAGATTTTTCCTCATTTATTAATATAATGAATGCATCCACTGAATTGTTTCCCCATAATACATACATTTTACCTTGAAAAAGATTTGGAAAAATACAGGCATGCAATTTCTATGAAATTACCAAAATTTCATGAGTACAGATTGCCTGGGTCAAAAGCAGCAGAAAACAACAAACAAGACAATACAGTCTGCAATTTTGCCTGATACATTAGATATTAAGCTTGGATCTTTAAAAAAAATCCCTTACTTTGAAATATGTATGTGTGTGGGAGTGGGGTGGACATTGGTTAGGAAGGCCAAGGGAAGTAATTGGATCACCCTTAAAGCACTTTTCCTAGCCCTAGGTGTGCAGGAATTATGATGACAGAATGTTTAGGGGTATGTGTTAGATTAAACGGTACTCTAGAAAATATTGATAGTTTGAATCTGTCCTCTTCTGTCGCTTACTTAAGTGGCCATTTGGCAGCAGTAGGACGTTTAACCATCAGCTTCATGTGCCATGTGGAAAGAAAGATCTACCTGAAATTGACTGTGGACAACAACCTCAGGAATTATCTTGTCTAGTGGGACTAGCAGCAATGCCAGCAGCTCTTATCTGCATTAACGAATCATTGTGGTGCTGTGCCTGTTTTTTCCCCCCCTTTCCTTCAAGCTTTGTGCATTGGGTTGCAAATAGTTATGGGAAAGCTAGTGGACCTGATGGGATTCCTGCTGAAGTCTTTAAAGAAGGCGGGCCTGAACTTACACAACAACTTCATAAGCTCATTGAAAAAATCTGGATGAGGGAGGAGATTCCAGCAGACTTTAGGGATGCCATAATTATCACTCTCTTTAAAAAGGGTGATAGAACAGACTGTGGAAACTATCGAGGCATCTCCCTTCCAGCCACAGCAGGCAAAATCCTGGCAAAGATAATTGCAAACCGTCTCCTATCTGTATCAGAAGACATCCTCCCTGAAACGCAAAATGGCTTCCGCCCTTCCAGGGGAACAGTGGATATGATCTTCACTGCACGACAGCTTCAAGAAAAATGCAAGGAGCAAAACCGCCCTCTGTACATGGCATTTATTGATCTGACTAAAGCTTTTGATACTGTAAATCGTACTGCTCTCTGGACCATCCTTCTGAAAATCGGATGCCCTGATAAATTTGTGAACATCTTGTGGCTACTCCATGACGACATGATGGCAACAATCCTGGATAACAATGGCTCTCAAAGCGATCCATTTAAAGTGGAATCTGGCGTTAAACAGGGATGTGTTATTGCTCCAACCTTATTCGCTATCTTCATCACTATGATTATACACCTTGTTGAAGAGAAACTTCCTACTGGTGTAGAAATTATATATCGAACAGATGGAAAGCTTTTTAATCTTAGTAGGCTGAAAGCAAAAAATAAGGTAATTACAACTTCTGTTATAGAACTTCAATATGCTGATGATAACGTAGTCTGTGCACACTCCAAGGAAGATCTTCAAACTATCCTAAACATCTTTGCATAAGCATATGAAAAGCTCGGCCTCTCTATTAACATTAAAAAAACCAAAGTGCTTTACCAGCAAGTTCGAACCAATCCCTCCGCAGCGCCATCAATCCAGCTTAAAGGTGTGTCACTAGAAAATGTCGACCACTTTTCTTATCTTGGCAGCCATCTATCTACAAAAGCCGACATCGACGCTGAAATTCAGCATCGCCTGAGCTCTGCGAGTGTAGCTTTCTCCCGAATGAAGCATAGAGTGTTTGAGGATCGGGACATTCGCAGGGAGACCAAAATGCTTGTTTACAAAGCCATTGTACTACCAACCCTTCTGTACGCCTGTGAAACATGGACCCTCTACAAACGCCACCTCCAACTTCTTGAAAGATTCCATCAACGCTGCCTCCGAAAAATTCTGCAAATGACTTGGGAAGATAGGCGGACTAATGTTAGCGTATTAGAAGAAGCGAAAACCACCAGCATTGAAACAATGATCATCCAACATCAACTTCGCTGGACCGGCCATGTTGTTCGAATGCCTGACCATCGTCTTCCAAAGCAGCTAGTTTACTCCCAACTTAAGCATGGAAAACGGAATATTGGTGGACAGCAAAAGAGATTCAAAGACACTCTCAAAGCTAATTTTAAAAAATGTAATATCAGCATTGAGAACTGGGAAGCCCTAACTCATGAGCGTTTCAATTGGAGGTCATCCTTTATTAATGGCGCTATGGACTTTGAAGAAGCACGAGTACAGGGCGAAAGGGAGAAAAGAGCTAAAAGGAAGGCACGTCAAGTAAACCCTCATCATGACTGTCTCCCACCCGGAAACCTATGCCCTCATTGTGGGAGGTTGTGTGGATCCAGAATTGGCCTTTACAGCCACTTACGGATCCACTGTTAAAAATTTATCCTTGGAAGACAATCTTACTCGGCTACAAGTGATTGCCAATGAGTTATGAGAAAGGAATAGTGTATCTCAGAAGAAAAGTCACATGGGCCAAATATAGTGATAGGTTTTTCAGTGGAGATATCAGAAGAACAACTTACTAATAGCAGATAATTTTTGGGTGCTGTGAATTAATGCCTTTGAGAAGTCATGCTTATGAGAAAAGAAGGCAAACAAAGCATCTAGAGATTCTACAAAGCAAAGAGCAACTCCCAGTATGTACCAAGTTGCTTTCGTGAGGCAGAGACATTTCTCACGTTAGGAAAATTAATTCCATGAATGGTAGGTCTGTCTCAGTGGTGATTCTGATCAATTTAAGAATGCCTATTGTAGCAAGCAGAGCAGAGCAGAGCCAATAGGATGAAAAGATGAAGTGTAAGTCTCAAAGGTCCTGTTCCAGAAAGCTCTCTAGGTTTCACACCCTAGTGCAGAGCTTTCCAAACTGTGTGTCGCAACACAAAAGTGTGTCGCCACACACAGTCTGGTGTGTCGCCACACAACCCGGAAGCGCTGATCATCATCAGCGCTTCCGGGTTTTCCCGCGGCGACACACCAACGGCGGTGCGCAAAAACTGAAAGCGGCAGCAGCGCTTCCGGGTTTTTGCGCGCTGCCGCAACGGCGGCAGTTCCGGGTTTTCCCACGGCGACACACCAACAGCGGTTGGTGTGTCGCCGCAGGAAAACTTTGGAAAACCCTGCCCTAGTGCCACCTTCTGGCACCTAGAGTAGAAGCCTCACCTATTTACTAAGGAGCACCTTACCTAGCATTGTCCCCCTAACTCCAGTGTGAGAGATAGGACTTCCGCCTCTGTTTTGCTATCTGGCAACTATTAGATCAGGGCTTTCCAAAGTGCTGCCGCTAGCGACACACCAGCGGCGGCGGCAGTGCGGCGGCGGCGCACGCGTGCACGGCGGCAACGCGGGGGGGCGTGTGGCGGGCGCACGCGCATGGCAGCGGCAGGGGGTGCGGAGGCGCACGCACGGCGGCAACGTGGGGGCGTGCGGCGGCACGCGCGTGCATGGCGGCAGCGCGGGGGGCGTGCGGCGGCACGCGCGTTCACGGCGGCAGTGCGGGGGCGTGCGGCGGTGCGTGTGTGCGCGGCGGCGGCGGCAGCCTCCGCTAAAACGCAGAAGCACTGATCCCGCGCCGCTGCTGCCGCCGCCATGCACACGCGCGCCACTGCTTCCGGGTGGTGTGGCGACACACCACGCTGTGTGTGGCGACACACTTTTGTGTCGCCACACACAGTTTGGAAAGCTCTGTATTAGATAAAAGTGAAATACAAGAATTCTGGCAGAGCATAAGATGGTGGTAATTTGCTGCCAGTGAGGGAAAACTGGCTTTTAAGATATCAGTTGCCCAGATTTCCTGGATATTTGTTTCAAATTGGCAGAAAATATAATAAACAAAGCAGAGAAAACAAAATTGATTGCACCACACATAAAGTAAAGCACAGTTCTAGCTAGTTTATGGAACAGATATATGCCTAGCTAAATTTGGCTCTTGCATTGGATTTTCTCCTTCTGATTCAGTTTTTCCTGGACTACTACTTCTTCCTCTTCCTCCTCTTCTTCCTTTTCGGTGGGAGGAGGGTTCTCCACTTTATTCTGTGGCTTTCTCCTTCACTGCACCCTGGCACATCTCTCCTTGTTCATCTTCCTTCCTTGGAGATCTAGGTCCTTGTCCGTCTTCCTTCCCAGGGGAACTGTCCGAAAATAGCAAAGTTGCTTCCTCTTAGAGAGGAAAGATGGGGTGGGTGGGTTCCTTTTGCTTGTGTGCCAAAGCCCATGTCTGAGAGAAAGATGTATTCAGTATTCACTATCTTGGATCCTGTCTGGCATGAAGAGATGGGAGGGGGCTGCCCTCACCTGGAGTATTTTTATTTTGCATAAGAACATTTCCACCCTTATTTAAAAATGAAACAATACTTCCAAAATTGTTAATTGGATGGGAAGATGTACAGAGCAATATCCAAGGTGTAATGCTGTATAGAATAGCAAAATCATATATGGATTTCACATAAATTTAAATCTAGTTTCAGTCCGGATTTTTATTGTTTTGAAATAAGACTGTGTCTAAGGTATGATGCATTTCCTTTTATTTAATTGTTAATTGTTATGTAGTAATAGTTCAAAGCTTGACTCCCCCCCCCTATAATATAAGTTTCAGCTCATTGCCATTCAAGAAGCAAGATATTTGCCTTGCCAGCTTCATAGATCAGTGAGGAGCTGCTTAAATATAAAGAAGGCTCAGAGGAACAGCCGGTAATTTGTTTAGCATAAATCAGAAGGATTCCAATCTGACTCATAGCATTATACTTTAAAACCACCCCCTTTCTTTTTCTGTTACCTATTTTTTTATTT
The DNA here is from genome assembly GCA_023362775.1 of Charina bottae. Classification (NCBI taxonomy): domain Eukaryota; kingdom Metazoa; phylum Chordata; class Lepidosauria; order Squamata; family Charinaidae; genus Charina; species Charina bottae. The sequence goes on along the minus strand of JALMGJ010000004.1, from coordinate 94,041,300 downwards.
TATTTTATTTTATTTTATTTTATTTTATTTTATTTTATTATTTTATTTTATTTTATTTTATTTTATTTTATTTTATTTTATTTTATTATTTTATTTTATTTTATTTTATTTTATTTTATTATTTTATTTTATTTTATTATTTTATTTTATTATTTTTTATTTTATTTTATTTTATTTTATTTTATTTTATTTTATTTTATTTTATTTTATTTTATTATTTTATTAATTTATTTTTCAAATTTTGCCACCGCCCATCTCCCCCCAAAAGAGGGACTCTGGGCGGTTTACAATAAAACCAACAAGTTAAAAACAGTAACCATAAATAGTAGATGATAAAATATAGATACAAATACAGGATATAAATATTAAAAATTAAGTAATTAATTAATTAATTAAAATAAATAAATAAGTAAGTAAATAAATAAATAAATAAATAAATTTTACTTTTAGTGAAGTGATAGGGTTTGTCTCCAAGCAACTAAGGCCTGGTGATGATTCTAATTAAGCAGTATTATGTTATCTGTGTATTTTGCCACTGCTCTTGAAAGCAGATATAACTTCAAAAAGTCTATTTTTGTTTAAAAATCTCCCCTAGTTGCATTAAGCATATCATGCACTTATCAATCATAGAGATGTATTTATGCAATTCTACTGCAATCAAATATAATAGGATCAATTTACATTGCTCTCTGCTCATTAAAGGATTTGTTTATAGAACTGTATTGTATGGTTCATATTTTATCTCTGAGAAAAAGTATAACTCCCTTGGAAATTTTCAATAGTTAGGGTTTTGTACACAGAAGTAATATAACACTTGTTGAATCCAATCCACTTAACGAAGGAACATCTTGTAAAACTATAGCAATTGTTTCAGTGAATTGATACTACAATGTTTATGATAATTTAATTTTTTAGGTTGTACCCTACCTTTCCTCCAGAAGTACAATGAACTGTATATGGTATCCTTGCTTCCATTTTTTCCAACAACAATAACCTTAGGGAGCACTTTGGGACTGGATCCTAGTTCAACACGTCAATTACACACAATGCATTTTAATTATTTGATAGCCTCTCTCCCGCTTTACCCTACTGGCTGTGATTGCCTGACAATTTTGATGAAATGCTTTTTGCAAATATTACGGTCTTCACCATTTGATAGCTAGTTTACATTTACACATCCTACAGATTCACTAAACAAAATGAACAATGTCATTTGCAACCAGTTTGTGTCTGCATGTGTCCTTACATCATTGTACTCTTTGCTGTCCTTTCTGTCTCCCAATGAATGTAATGAACAGTTGACTTCCAGAGCTGATGATCTAGAAGTCCTGACTACTCCAGATGAACTGCTATCTCCTCACTCAGCTCTCCGCACCCAGCCCAAGCAGTTATAATTTCCATGGGCTGTCTGTGTTTTTCTTAGCAGAAAAAGTTTCTTAGCTAAGAAAGTTTTCTTAGCAGTGAAAATTGTTTTCATTGGTCCAACTTCTTGGGAGAGCTGTTTGGGAGAGCTAGAGATGGCTTAGAACTCAAAACTGAGTTCTCAACGGTCATGACTAAAAACTATGACTTAGGTGTAATCATAAATATACAACTCAGAAAGCTGTCTCCCAAGTGGATTTGAATGCCTCATAAATCAATGCAATGTCCAAAGCTTTGCCTTCTTATGTATAGGTTAGTTAAAGTCTTCATACAACCTAGATTTTATTTTGCCTCTGGAGATTCTCACACATCCTCAGGCTCCTCTTGAAGAAAGGCTGCAGACAGTACCATATTTCACCCACATGAAGGATGTATCTGCCCAAATACACATTTGTTTGTATATAGATGGACATTTGCAGCTCCTTCCTGTCACTTAGAATCATTGCAGCCCTTATTTGAGAATACCCTGGTATCTCAACACTGGCTCTTAACAGAAAACAACAATAGCCTGTCTCTCTTTGGAAAAGAAAATAAAGATATTGTATGAGAAATGCAGAAATCTGACCACTGAAAATGCCCATTTAGCAAAATGGAAGAGGGGGAGTTTATTTTATCTGTCTGTCTGTCTGTCTGTCTGTCTGTCTGTCTGTCTGTCTGTCTGTCTATCACATTTCTTTACCACCCATCTCGGCAAGCGACTCTGGGCGGTTGCATATCCAGGCATAATATATACTTTTCAATGATGAACCATGTTTTTGAAAGTGTTCCATCTGCATAAAAAGAAACATATGTTTTCAGCATGCTTGTGATTCTCTGTATTTATGAATGGTGTAGCAGTTAAGGTATAAGGACTAGTGTGACTGCCTGTGTGATGCTGTGGTTAACATGTTGGATTAGAAACTGATTTTCACAGTCATTCATGAAAACTCACTGTGTGACTTAGGATCAGGTACTCTCTGCCGGCTACCTGTTGTGGGGATAAATAGTAATGGAGTTATTTTGTTAGCCAGGCCTTATGTTGTAGAAGACAGTTGCCAAACAGCTGTTACCAAAGGTGTTTCCAGATGAGATGTTTATTTGCAATCAGATTCACTGATGTAATTTTCTGGAGGTGCAGACATTTTCCCCTTAGAATGGTCCTATGTTTTCCCATCATTTCATCTTTCATTTCTTCCATGGAAAATCATTTGCAGAAAGAAAGAGTGAATTTGATATAATAATAGGATCCATGCCAGGATCCATCTGCCTGGAAATTAGCCCTTCTATAGAATTCTTTCATTGTTAAGTCTGTCTATCCATCTATCCATCTATCGGAATAAGTACAGATTGCTTTTGGTCTTAACTTGACCCTTTTTAAACAATCCAACTGTTTTCAGACCTTGAAAAAACGGTATCACTTCTTCAGAAGACTTGATTATTTTGTCATAATGATTATATAATTGCAACTATCAGTGAAGGAAGCAGAAAACATATGTATTTTCCAATAATCAAAACACCTAGTGAATTCTTTGGTTAAATGAAATTCCCTTCATTTATAGGATGAGTCTGATTCATCTTCAAAGTATCCACAACTAGTGATTTAGGGACAGAGGTAGATCAGACCGATCATTTGTAAAGCCTTCCTCTCTTCTTTTTTTACAGGACTTGTGGCATTTGCATTTCCTCTGTTTTAGAGTTTGAGGCAATTTTGGCTGGCAAGCTTTCATTAATATTAATAAAGTTTATTAATAATTAGAGCTGACTTTTCAGAGTTTTCAGTATATTATAGCTGATGGGTGGCTTACTAGATTAAGTTCAGGCTTTTGCAAGCCTTCTTAAAAGGAGTCATAGGTTTCCTGTACAAAATGGTACAGGACATGAAACCAATGAAATGTGCATTGTGATGTCATGATGCAAACCCTGACCCTTCATATTTGTATTCTGATGCTGCACGCAGGTGCATAGCTGGTGTGATTTGCACTGTTCTATTGTAATGGGTGCTTTGTCATTTGGCCCACTTGCCTTCTACCTGGGGATGCCCTTGATGATGGTATTGTAAAAATATCATAACAGTTCATTAAGCAACAAACTGCAAAGCCAGTTTTGCGGAGTGGCTAAGGTGCAGGACTAGAAACCAGAAGACTGAGTTCTAGTCCTCCCTTAGGTATGAAAACCTCTGGGTTACTTTGGGCGATCAAAGTCAGCCCAATCAACCTCACAGGGTAGTTGTTGTGAGGAAAATAGAAAGTGGGAGCATTAGATATATACACTGCCTTGAGTTGACTAAAAGTAAAGGGATAACAATGTAATAATAATTAATTATATTAAACAGTGATTTCAGAATTACCAGTTTTCTTTTACATACTCACTCTTCCCTCACCAGAGATTAAATTCATTGAAAACATAATTACACTATATAAAAATAAACGATTGAATTTAGTGGTCCTTTAAAATATCTTGTATTTGGCATCAACCTACTTCCAAAATGCTCCCTCCAAAACATTTTTAGAATTAGGGTGCATAGCAGTCTTCTGTTCCCATTAAAAAAACAACACATTACCTATACTTTGTCAGTGTACCAGCATTTCCACCATGAAATTAACCAATATTTGGCTGTTGTTAATTAAAAACCAAGCTGTACTTAAAATATATATTTTTATAACTAACCCAACTGAAGGAAGTGTGATTTCAGAGACATATGTTAAGGTACTCAATATTGTAAATCAGTGAAAAAAAAATGAAGGTAACTTTGTTTTGATGGTTGTATTTTTTGAGAATGAATCAACATGACTACAACGGGAAACAGATAAATCCATATACTGTATGTAAGTTACTTTTCTAGAAATGGACTGTCCCAATGTGGGTGTGTAGTTTTGCTGCTGATGATGGTGTTTCTCCTCCCCCTTTCCAAACAGTTTAATTCTCAGCAATGACATAATGGTGCTAAAATTGTCTTAGTTCAAGATAAGTGATTTTTTTTAAGTATATAAGAAATGTTGGATTCTGCAACAAGTAAGAGTAGGAATGGGAAGAGAATGAGAAACATAGCAATTGATCAGGCTATGAAATTAGAGACTTCTACTTTCTTCCATTTTTAATTTTTCCCTGGTCCCCACTGATACATTTTTAAAATTTCTTTTAAGCTGTTACATAGTGCCCTGCACCCTTGATGCAATTTTCTAATTTCTCTAGAGATTTTTAATTCTCACCTTTTACTTCCTAATTTAATATTCAGCTTGAGGCTCTTACATCTTGACAAAGGCCACATCAATTTGATAATTGGTTGATAATAGCAGAAAATGAAATAAAAGAAGCTTCACGCCTCTAGGTGACCAAAATGCTATCATTGTCCAACCCTGAAGAAAACAGTGCAGTTCATTTTAGCAACCTTTCAGTTTTCCTTATTCTCTTACAGAGTTTCCATACAGCAATAATATTGCAATTGCTTGGAAACATCAGCAATTCAGAAGCAGATCAAATTGATTTCTATGCTGGTAATGTGAACAAGCTGGCAGGAGTTCTGAAGGAAATAAGAGCAGCTGTCATGCAAAATTCACTTATGATGTTTATGCTAAGAAGGCAAGGTAGCTTTACCTCCCGCTGACTACATGGACACATCCATGCAGCTTTCTTAGCAAAAGTATTAGAAATTGTTTGCCATGACCTTCTTCTGGGATATCCTTCCCCCCCCTCCTCCTCTCTTCTTCTTCTTCTTCTTCTTCTTCCTCTTCCTCTTCCTCTTCCTCTTCCTCTTCCTCTTCCTCTTCCACTTCTTCCACTTCTTTCCCAATAAAACATACAGCCCTACATTCCCATCCAAATACAAACTAGAATCTACCTATGTAGCTTTTGAGCCTGGACACGGTCAGCCTGATTCTTCCACTTGTTGAGAAGTATTGGAATCTATTGCACCAAATATGTTTTCCTATATTTCAAGCGTCTCATAGCTTCCACCAAAAAAGACATTTTTCTTTATCAGCCACCATGTTGCAGAGCCTGACATGGATGAGGGTTGAGAGAGAGTGCCTGGTCCATGGTCACTGATTTCCTAAGGAAGAATAAAAACCTGGGTCTCCCCACTCCTAGTCCAGCATCTTAACCAGTATACCACTCTGAATCTTTCATAAGTATGCAAAATAAATAAATAAATAAATAAATAAGTATGTATGTATGTATGTATGTATGTATGTATGTATGTATGTTTTGAGATCAATCCATACATTGTTTCATCTGATCAAAGAAATTAGGAGTCATTGGGTAGAGGAGAAGTACTTGAAAAATTATATGCTATTATTGTGATGAGAAGAGTACAGAAAGCAGTACAGAAAGAGACTTCAAAAACCACTAATAGCAATCAAAATGTTTAAGCAACAGAGACAAATTCTAGAGCAATTTTATAAAAGTTTAATATAGGGAGAGCTTTCAAGAAGAATTTGTCTAAATGATGTTGCACATGCTTTCCTCCAGGACCATTCTATTTTATTTAAGCAGTTTATCTAGTGTCTCAATCCTCATGGACTCTAAGTAGTTTACAAATGTTATAATAGTAATAATTAAAACTACATTTTTAAAATTCAGAAACAGAAATATAAGCAGCAATATTAACTAATATGCATACACAATGCACATCAATGTACATATCCATATGTAACTGTGGCTCTACAGTCAGTCCTCCAAGGATGTCCAGAAGGGCTCAGTTTTCATTTATTTCTGGAAAGCCATGTGAATGGGTACCGTAATTGCTTCACTGGCAAGCTGTTCCATAGGAGCCAAGCTGCTATTGCAAATGTCGAGTTTATCAGCATAGGTAGAAAGCGGGTAGGTGGGTAGGTGGAAAGAAAAATGTTGTTCTGTTTATTGTAGCATATTTTTCAAGGAGAATTAGGCTCATGTGTAGTACACTTTTATCTGTTCCAACTAGTATAAAACTAATTTGATTCTAACAAAGATGTAAGGATAATTTCTATGGAAATGTATCACTTCAGAATGGTGTTGAAAGAAGTAAAAAGTTTAACTTTTCCCTTCTCTTGAAAAGCTATGGGTGTTGGAAACACTCTTTCTGATATGCTGTCTCTCCATGTTACAGAATATTTTTAATATGGAGATAGTTGCTTCTTTCTACAGGATAAGGTTGTGTGTAAATGCACATATTCACACATTTCTTAATGTATGACTTGGCTTAAGAATGAGAAAGCTCAGTTTGCAGATTTAGGAATTATAATACAAGGAATAGTTTTGTTTTTATTACTTTTAATATGCTGAACTACGTAACAAAACAAAGAACGAAAGAAGATATGTAGAAGAGTTCAATAATATAATCAAATAAATTATAATAATTTAAATATAATAATAATTTAAAAAGGAAGTAAAAGGAAGGGCTGTCAAATTATATAATAAACAGTTAAAAAAACATTGGTTTTACAGCTTGGAATTGTCATCCTTGCTCTTTTGTTGGGGGCGGTGAGGGTGGTGGAGAATCTAATACTGACAGGCAATACTATCCACGGTACATTTTTTTAAAAGATTTTTTAATCCGACCTTTATTTTTCTTATAAATAACTCAAGGCAGCGAACATACCTAATACTCCTTCCTCCTCCTATTTTCCCCACATTGCTGCAAATCAGGTGTAGGTTTTCTTTCTATTTTATCTGTGATAATGCAACAATTAATAATTTAGCCACCCCTATTCCCCCAAAATCCACAGTTCTTCCTATTTTGATAGATTCACAGTATTGGTGATATAGCCAAAAAGTACATAAGAATCACTCAGTGGAATCACTCGCTCACATCACTGTGTCACTCATGACACAGAACAATTATACCTACCAATCCATGTTTAACTGTGGCTGCTCCAAGGTTTATTTGTTTTAAACTGAATGCATTTTAAAAACACATAGCCCTTCTTGTAAACAACAATGTAACTTTTGTTTTATATTTGGGTTATTTGGCTACAATAATGCAGTTAAAATTATCAATAGGATCACCTTTGTTCAAATTCTGAAATACCTTCTTTGCTGATGCTATTTAACCAGTGTTCTAATCCTGGTATGAAATGTCTATCTTACTTTTTATTCCCATATTATTCCCTATATGTAACAGAAATCTACCCATAATAGTATTTTAAATGGGTTTAAATTAGGGTTTTACAATCTTTCTTTTAGGGCAAGAGATCTCGTATTCCAGACACCACATCACATGCCATTTTCACTTTTTCCTTTTTTTCTTAAAAGTTCTTCATTTAATCCATTTACTTTAAATTTATCTTTTATCTTTCAGCAATATTACTTCTGTGTATGTGTGTGTATGCCTTCGAGTCAGTGTTGACTCCTGGCGACTGCCTGGACTAGTCCCTGCAGTTTTCTTCGCAGTTTTTCAGAAGTGGTTTGCCATTACTTCCTTTCTTAGGGCTAAGAGAGAGTGACTGGCCCAAGGTCACCCAGCTGGCTTCATGTCTAGAAGAACTCAAGGACTTCTGGTTACTAGTGTGATGCCTTAACAACTAGACTAAACTGGTTCTTTGATGTAGTATTGCTTGGTCCATGTAAAGTATTGTTTGGACCATGTATGTAAAATGAGAAGTTGCTATGAGAAGTTAATACCTTATTTAGTAGTATGTTCCAAAATGTATTGTCCAAAAGTTTCTTTTATGTGAAAAATTCTTCTGCTATCCTCCAATTCTTATAAGGGTTTAAAATGTTGTGGTGGTGGTTGGTTATGTTTTTTAAGTTTACTTTATTATTTTACAAACAAAGGTGGTAATATTGTTGGAAAAAAATTTCTGTTATATATCACTCCATCACCGTATAGCTGGTTTCAGTATGTTTCTATATAAATCACTGCGGATTTAATTGAAATGTCAGAAGCCAGGAAGGCTGTGCACTGCTGGAGAGATGGCCATTCAATTAATAACAAGACACCTTTGGTCACCTCATAACTAAGGCAAGTACAAAAAAAATGTGCACCCTTCTCTTTACTCACAAGGATTATACTGGAAGTTTCTTCCTGTTCGGGGCGGGGGGGGGAGGTCAAGAGTAATTTATTTTTCAACATATTGAATGAGAAAAGTGAAATGATGCACACTTTTTGGGCACAGCAAAAAAGAAAAAAATGTTTTATTTTTAACTAATAATACATTCCTCCTGCCCCCTGCCCTCCAGAAATCTACCAAGAAGTAACATCTCATCTTATTTCCTTGGTTCCATTTAACAAATAGCTTAAGCAATGGAAAATTCCCTAATCTTTTGCTGAGGCAACAGGGTTTAATAAATGCAGTGTGTTAACTCTATACTGAAAATTAATAGTAATAAAATTATTATAGCACTATCATCAGAATATGAGAGTGCACTTTTAACACTCAGGCTGTGTTGGAAATTTTAATCGACAAATTAAAATGTATTGCTTTCCTGAGTATAAATTATAGAAGCCATTCTAAATGTACTGCTCTATATATTGTCCATATCATGGTGCATCTTGAATGGAGATCATCATAAATATTAGGCACGTAAGATTAAAAACCCTAACTCTACCCTCCCATCTGCTTTTTTTTTAACATTCCCCATCCCTAACCTCAAGGAAGAGCCTATGAATTTGTGTTGAAAATTTTGTTTTGTTTTGCATGTTTATGTAGCTCTAATATTGACCACAGGAGGTAGTAGATGACTGGTTTCATCCTATGTTGGAACTCATCATATATATGCAGCCAGATATTTCTATGGGGTTCAAATCCTCTACCTAGAATTGAACTTATGGACCATTGCACTTTTTTCAGATGACTGTATACAGTGCATTAGCTTCAGGAGATATGCAGGTCCTGGTGTTCAGCTGTATTGCAGGAAGAGACACATAGAATCACTGTAATGTTATATACAGTCCACCTTTTCCTAAGCTCAGAGGAGAGAGATACAGATGTTATGGTATGTCTCCATGTACAAGGTTTTATTTGACTTCCTCTTCTCCCATTGAGTGAGGGGAAGAATTCCTTTACTTTTGCATAATGTATATCTGTGTGGAGTTTTTACTTATACTGAACACCAAGAGGCAGCACATGACTGGATTTGTCCTGTATTGGGATTCCTCAGATGTACATAGCCAGATATTTCCTGAAATCTTGTAAAACCTTGTGTGGGGGGATGTGCTGCAATATCTCTCTGCTCTGAGAACTTAAGGGAAGGTGGACTGTATATACCATTCTCATAAGTACCTCTAATAATGATGCAGTGTTGTTATTCTTTTTGGATTTGTGGAGAAATTGGGTTCAGGACAGGAAGGTTTTGAAGGACAGAAAAACATGTTTTGAAGACAGCCAAGGTTGTCTCAGAAATAAAAAGCAGTATAGAGAAACACAAGCAGCAAAGAGAAACAGAAAGATGCAGTAATAAGAATAACAATAGCCTTGCTGGAGGAGGCACTGCCCATCTTAGTCCAGCATTTTGTTTCTCACAGCAGCCACCCAGACACCTCTGGGATCTTCACAAGCAAAAAATGTAAACATATCCTTTCCTGACCCTGTTCACCTGCAACTGGTGTTTGGAGGCATGGTACAGCCAACTCAGAGGCAACATTGCTAGCCCTTCATAGACTTGTGCTTCGTGAATTTATCCAATCCTCTTTCAAAGTCCTCCATGTTAGTGAGCATGGCCGCATTTTCTGTTAATGATGCCCACTGGTTAATTATTTTGTTTGTTTTATGTTAGGATACTAGAGATTGTATTCTATTTTACACATCATTCCTGTATTCCCTAACACCTCTGGGTATATACAGTATGTACCTGCAATTCAGTGAAAATAAAGGAACAAGGGTCTGGGAGATTTCCATTTGATGCATGTGGAGAGATTCCAATTAAAGAAAGGCTTGCTAGTCTTTAGTTTTCTACCAAACTTAGGCAGATTCATGGAGAATCTCATGTGCTTTTTAAAAAAGGAATAACTCTGTGGCAATAATGATAAAAGTTCTCAATCTTTATAGTTCCTACTCTTAATTGTCCTCTTTCGTTTCAATCTTTTAAATTACTGTACTCCAAATTATTGATAAAAAGCTTCATGTCTATTTTATTTATTACATCAGGATGTGCAGATTTCTCGTCACAAATTCCACTGTTCAGAAAAGACATTTTCACACACTCACATAGCCTCTGATCCATTCTGAAGCAGGATGTCATTATTATTCTTTCAATAATTACCTTTTCCCACATAGATAACCAGATATAAACACCAAGTGTGTATCTGCAGATTTACATCCATCTACAGTCCCTGGGGTTTCAGATGGAAAAATGAGGGGAAAATGTCCTGTATCTGTTCACAGCAGTATCTGCACTGAGTAATAAAATATTTACATCAAGTAAGCAAGACAGCCTTTCCTTCTGCTTAATTAGTTCTGAAGGATGTATATATGTGGACATTGTGATTTAAACAATAGCAGTATTGCATTATTGGTAAGTAGATATTGTAGATAAGTTAAAAAGTGAAAAAAAACATTGGTTAATTTATTTTTAATATGACTGTTCATGTACAAGGTACTAATAATTCAGTAGGAAGAAGAGACTACAATTAAAAATGAAAAACATACAATTTTCTGCTAAAAAAAGGAAACTATTTATGCCTCAGAAGAAGAAATAGTTTCCTGACTGGTTAATATCCACAAATGAAATAATACTGATATTTTAAAAAGAATTTTTTAAAAAAAACCTCAGATGTAAATACTTTTGATTATTTTTTTTCATTCAAAGACATTCTGAAAGCATTTATAAGGTAAGTCATACTTTTACAACTCCTCATTTTAGCAAATGCCATTTCTGTAAGTCTTCCTCACTTACACATACGTAGACACACATGCACACACAACCTGAGTGATGCATGATAATATTATGAATGGTCTCTTTTACAATAAATGCTTCTCAAAATAGTCACTGTTCTGCCATATCAGGTCCAGACAATTATATTAAATAGTTTATTTACCTTAATTTAGCATCAAGAGAACATGTTGCTGCCATAAGACTGTTTAAATAATATTCAATATTAAACATTCAAAAAATTGGAGCACAAATATAAGAACTGATCTAGATACATAGCTGCTGTCTATACTGAACTATTGTTCTCTACAGTTTGAAATGGCCTTAGTTTGAAATGTAAAAATGCTAAAAGCTACTGAAGAGTTGAGGAAAAGTTTCTTGTGCTGAAATTTGCATTTTTAAGAAAGATGATTTGATTAAGTAGGTATACAAACTACATGGAAATGTTCTATTTCCTATCATCACCACAGAGCATTGCATAGAAGGACTGATGAAAAAAATTATATGCAGGGAGGCAGATAGGCAGGCAAGGAAGAAGGAAGGAAGGTTGTCCTAGAGCTTGTTGTCATTTTGTATTTTAGTAAATATCAAAATTTAAAATATAGGTGGAAGGACAGCCTCACAGAGGTCAATGTAACTCCCTCATGCCCTTTTTTTCTCCCTCCCCCCCTGGATCTTAAGGCAGTGGGAGACATCTGTGCTCCAACTGTAAGAGGATGGCACCTTCAGGGCTTGTGTGAGGGGGTATGTTGAGAGGGGAGATCAGGAAAAAAGAAGGTTGCAGGTGAGAGAGCAGGAAACACCAAGGCAAAGACAGCTTGGTGCAGCAGGTAGCAGGTGATTGGTGGCATGGGAAAAGTGGATACAGAAATCAGGTGCACAGCAGCCAAACTCTGAGTAGAGTGACAGAGCCCAGTGTCCCTGACAACTTCTCCAGAAATAACAACAACCAACAGCCAGATGGCAGCTGGTAACAAACCTTTCCTTTCCCAGCCAAAGGTTGAAAAACTATGAGTCCCTGCAACAATTCAGGATGTAGCAACTAGTTCTTGGCTGAAAATACTAAAACGTTAGTATTTTAGTACTAAAAACAAAGCCAGCTGAATCTAAGGTGGCTAAAGGGTGCCTCTAAGAGGTGGCCACCTTAGGTTTCCCCCATAATCCATGGCCGGGAGAGCAGCCAACTAGGTTCTCTAACTAAGCTTATTTCTTTACACAAGATTAGGCTGTTCAAGCCTGCCTGTAGAGGGGAAGGGCGAACAGAAAATGTTGACGAAAAGTCATGGTAACCATAGATAAGAATCCTCAGAAGCAGACACAGCACATCTAGAAACAGGCACATTGATAAATAGCCATAGGTAGAAGTCAGAGGGTATCAAAAACTTGTTTTAAGTAAGAATTACTATTTTTGTAAATAAAAAATCTGTCTTGTGACAGGGAAGGAAAAACTACCCTCCTTGTCTGTGGTTCATACCATTCCCCAAAAAGAACCTGTCACAAGGTAACTTCTATCATCTGTATGAAAGTAATAGTGAAGAAGGGATTCTTCCATTTTTATATTAAAACAAGTCAGTATATTTTAAAATCAGTACAATGGGGAGTGTTCTTATCTAATGCAATTGTCTATTTGGAAATCGGAGTATAAAATGAAGGTGTTCTGATTTCTGTGCAAATTTAAAACTTCCTGTTTCTGGAATCTTAAATGTTAATTGGCTTAACATCTGAAAGGCAGCATCTTTTATTATGTTGCATTTATTTCTGGACAAAGATAATCCCAAATCACCAGTTTGCTGTTTATGCTACTCACCTTTTCCTTCATCTATCAGTCTAAAGAGTTTCTGCAGTAGAAAGAACTAGAGAGCTATATATGAGTCATAAATGATCTGTGCAACAAAAAAATATCTTGTAACATACCATCACATTTGATCAAAGTGACTCATTCCCATTGCAAAATCTGTAGTTTACAACAGTTTTGCTGAATCAATACTAATGATGATAAAAAGTGTTCTGGAACATAATATCTGAAGCCCTCTACCAATTTATCTGAATATGACCCTGATTAATTTAATACAACCTGCTTCTGAGTAGACATATTGGATTGCATTATGAAATATTTGGCATTGTATCTTTTAATGTTTTTAATAATAGTAATGATAACTGTTTTTAGGTATTTATTGTTTCAGTTTTGTTATACGCTGCCCAGAGTCACTTGTTGTGAGATGGTTTTTATTTGTTTTTATTTGTTCAGTCATTTCCAACTCTTCGTGACTTCATGGACCAGCCCACGCCAGAGCTTCCTGTCGGCTGTCGTCACCCCCAATTCCCCCAAGGTCGAGTCCGTCACCTCCAGAATATCATCCATCCATCTTGCCCTTGGTCGGCCCCTCTTCCTTTTGATGGGATATATGCTGGCTTAAAGGGGAAAAACCGAGGCTTGAGAATAAACAGACAAGAATGCAGCTTGTTAGGGCCAACAGTGCTCTGGGGGGGGCCTGGGCAAGGCTTCCCACAGAAGGAAATCAGGAGGATTTGTTCCCATGGGAAGATCCAGTGTTTGTGTGGGCACTAGTCATAACAATACACACGTGACCGTTGTTATCTTACACCTGCACTTCACGTCACCATGAGAAGCCTTTGCTTTGTACAGGAATGCAATTTGCCAAGACACTTTTGCTTTGTAGAGAAACCCAATGTACCAATATCATATGAGAAATCTGATACCCCTCCAAATTGGATTTCGACACAATGCAAACAATGATGGAAGTTGTTCAAAGCTTTAAAATACATTTGTACATTCAAGTTACAGTTTTTACAACCAATAGTCATCAACACTAGAAAATGGTTTAAAAACACTTGTTACACATATGTATAATGCACAATATACACTTCATGCAATGTTTTATTCAGACAATACAACTTATGTAGTAATATAAAATACAGTCAGATAGGAACAGAAAAACATTGCCGTCATTGCCCCCTCCTTTGCAAAAATTGCAGTCAGCATAGATAAGCAGAAATTCCAAACTCGCTAGCTGCTCTGTTTGAAGCAAAGGCTTTGTTTTGATTTTAAGAAAATCGCAGGGCTGTTTCAACCCTTTGCAAGCTCACATCGAGGGCTAAACCATTTTGCAAGCTTGGTACCCTACCTGGGCAAAACTAATTCAGGGCATGTCCACTGCGTTACTGCAGAGTGTTATACTGTACAACAAATTAAGGATAAGCTTCCTTTACACAAATGACACTCTGTAACACTCTGTCATTTGACACTCTCAAGAACCATAGGATTCTCTGTTCTGGGCTTTTGTAACTTCAACACCAAGATAAATGTTTGAATTTGTGCTGAACTTCCTCAGCTGGCAATTCTTATACAAGGTGGAAAACTTCAGTTTCTAAGCAGAAAACCAACTCACATAAGTAAGAAGTTCTACACAAAGTTCTACACTGTCTTATGTACACATAGAAAACAGCATGTGACTGTCCTACACATCCCAGTTTGCATCTGCACCACAATGACTGGCCTGCTTTAAAATCCATAAAGCACCCTGTTAAGTCAATGAATTGTTTGGGCTTTGTCACACATGTAGAGCCAAAACGCTTGCCTTACACACACTGTTTCAGGGAGATTTACATTCAAATATGCTGTGCCAACATCACAATATGTAAATGGACACCTGTTTCCACGTTACGCAACCAGAAAACGCACCACACGTAAATATTCTGGCCTAGCTGTGGGTGCATACACTAGATCCACAGTTCACAAACTCCTTCTTGTGAACAAATCCCTGGGCAACACTGGCTTTACACTGCAGAGTATTATCAGAAAGAAATGTCTTTCTGAACACTCATCTGGAACCTACAGCTTATTAAAACAAAGGACAGGTTGGTTACTCTTAACACGTCACCAAAACTCAAACTGACTATCCACAGCTGTGTTCCAATGTTCTTCTTGCCTCTCAAAGGCAGGAGCAACACATCTAGCAAAGACTGGGTTTTCCCAGGTAACATGACACACTGTCACCTGCTAAATCACAAATCTGTCAGGCTTCACACCCTGGAATAAGAGGACCCATGAGGAATGACCACTGTACTTTCCCCATCACTGTCTTCTTTCCTAATACCTGACTCCCTCTCCAGGCCCTGCAACTGCTCAGGTGAAATTTCCACTCCTTCACCTGAGGGGCCCTTTTCACACTCGGAGACTGGGGAACAGAAGAAACCTGAACTGGTTTTTGCCCATCTACTGAACTATGGACAGTGGGTTTTCCACTAGCAATGCAGCAACACTTCTGCAACCTTAGCATACAACCTTTCCCAACCAGTAGGCTGCTTAAAAATAAAGCACTTCTGGAGATTTGGATTTGACCATGGCTTAATGAAACAACGATAAGCCTTGGATTTTAATCAACAACCAACAACCAACAACCTGAAGCACTCTGCTTCCTTGGTTCTTCCTTCTCTGTGACCTGGGGTTGTGAACACACGCAGATGTTTCACAGACATGCAGGTACTTCAGTGAAGGGCGCTTGCCATACCAAAGAAAAATAATTTCTTTTTTACAGTTGAATTCTACACCCTGTTAGTTAGAAAACACACACTGCAATCAAGGCAGCCTCTCCCCAGACATGGGATGGCACCTGAGCAACTAACAGCAGGCTATTTTTTAATGGTATTCACAACACCAACACTCAGCTAGAATTCCAACATTGGCAAGTCTTTGGGAGAATACTTTCCTGCAAAGCCAATTCTGGAACACATGGCTCAGGAACTCTCTGCTACAATCAGACTAGAACTGACTTATTAGATAACCATATTTTCATCCTACAATTGCTACATACACTTCAAAGCGAGCACAGACCTTCGCTTTAGACTTCAACAAGTAGCAACAACACAAGCAGGTATGATCATCAACCAGAAGGAACATGAAACTCGCACCCCACCATTACTTGGGACATGGGGGCTAACTAGGTCTCTATGAACCAACTGAAATGGTCTAGTTAACACTCTGTCACTTTGCCTAGCAACAGACACAGTTCTGATTTAAATTGCTTACACACAATTTACACACAACACAATCAAGAAACTTTTTGCACAATTCCTGGGTTCTAACTCAGAATGCATTTGGCTATCTGAGACACACTTTCCCATCCCGGGATACCCCAGTACTTTGTGAAAACTTTATGGATGCATTTATGATGTGGGGAAACATTAAACACACAATGTCCTGTCCACACAATCTCCACAGCATCTCACACACTTGATGTTACAGGTTTCTCTCTAACACACTCAACCTCAACACAAGCAGTTTCATATCGCAATGAAACATTCAGCACCTTCACTCAGACTTGACCAGGGCTGGAACACTGAGGAGAGAAAAACAAGTGTACACATACACATTCTTACACAGAAATATCAGCTAAAATGACTTGCTGACATTTGTAACAATAACCGTCCATGTTTACAAACTTTACAGTGAGCCGAATTCAAAAACCAAGTCTCTGGAAATGCTTATGAACAGCAGTCCGGCAGAGTAGAAGACTCGGATTCGTTGGTTAGCTGGCATCTGGCTTCTGGCTTCCCCTCCATTCGTAAATCAGGCTTCTTGCACTGACAGCATCCGCTGGAAATCGGGGCAGGGAACAGCCTTCCAGAATCACAGCAAACCACGGCAAATGTAAATTCCATACCAGGTTTTACTTCAGCTGGAACACTCTGTTAGGAATTCTCAGGAATCCTGGAAGTGGCTTGTAAAATAATCCACAACAAATAATCTCGACCAGTAGCTCCAGGCTTGACAAAATCACACATGCTTTTTCACAGTGCCAGAAAAACATGCCTTCTTGTTCAAATGCAGCAAACAACGTCTTGAACTCACCAAGGTGGGTCATCACAGTCTCACCGGTTGCAGCTTCAAACTATAAAGCTGTCTTAGTAGACCACCAAGGGCAACAGAGTTCCACTGTGTATTAAAGGCTCCAACAGCTTCTCAGCACCCATTTTGCAGTTCTGGAGTAGCTGATATAATTCCATTCAGAGGATTTGAGTCCCAAAAGCAAAACTGCCATAAGCACAGTCCAAACATGCTTGCATTTCTTCAGAGAGAACCCTCTGAATCCTCCAGGGATCCCCTGGAAGTGAATTTGCCATATACTGCCACAAATCTTCTTCTTGCAAAACGAATGATTCCATCTCCACACACCAGGTCAGATAGTTTGTGCCATCTAAAGGCTCAAATGGCAGACTGACCAGACACTGTTCAGCCATTGCTGACCACTCAAAGACAACATGTTTACTCCGAAACCAGCCTCTAAAAACAAACTCCCTTTTACAGCCAGGTCCAACGCAGCAAAGAAAACGCAAATTTCTCTCTGGGCAACAAAACCTGATGGGATATATGCTGGCTTAAAGGGGAAAAACCGAGGCTTGAGAATAAACAGACAAGAATGCAGCTTGTTAGGGCCAACAGTGTTTACTGGTAGCATAAGGCAATAATGCAGATACATTATCGCAAAAATGAAAAAGATGAATATACATGATACATGCATGTAAAAGGAAAACAAAAACAAACTTATAAGCAGAGTTCCGTGTATTGATCCCAGGGCCAGAGTTCCTGCCATGGCCTATACCCAAAGCCAGGCATAGCTCACTCTGCCCAGTCCACGGGAAGTGAACATGTGAAGAACTACATGGCTAAAAGACACTAGAAATCAAGAAGCATAGAACACCATTTTGCATGGTTGTATATTCAGTTCTTCTAGCATTCTGATTGGCTGGATGTTAGCTGTTACACACACTAGGCCTCAAAGCATTAGGCCTAAAGCACATAGCATGAGTTCCCCCCCCTCCTTGCTCAGGGGGGGCCTGGGCAAGGCTTCCCACAGAAGGAAATCAGGAGGATTTGTTCCCATGGGAAGATCCAGTGCTTGTGTGGGCACTAGTCATAACAATACACACGTGACCGTTGTTATCTTACACCTGCACTTCACGTCACCATGAGAAGCCTTTGCTTTGTACAGGAATGCAATTTGCCAAGACACTTTTGCTTTGTAGAGAAACCCAATTTACCAATATCATATGAGAAATCTGATACCTTTTGCCTTCCACTTTCCCTAGCATCAGCATCTTCTCCAGGGTATTCTGTCTTCTCATTATGTGGCCAAAGTACTTCAGTTTTGCCTTTCATATCATTCCCTCAAGTGAGCAGTCTGG
Source organism: Charina bottae (assembly GCA_023362775.1). Lineage (NCBI taxonomy): Eukaryota > Metazoa > Chordata > Lepidosauria > Squamata > Charinaidae > Charina > Charina bottae. The sequence goes on along the minus strand of JALMGJ010000004.1, from coordinate 94,022,904 downwards.
CTTTATTTCCTGGAGTATGGACTGGTTTGATCTTCTTGCAGTCCAAGGCACTCTCAGAATTTTCCTCCAACACCACAGTTCAAAAGCATCTATCTTCCTTCACTCAGCCTTCCTTATGGTCCATCTCTCACAGCCATAGGTTACTACGGGGAATACCATTGCTCTGCTCCCAAGAAGTAGAGGTCTTCTGATTTCCTGGCTGCAGTCAGCATCTGCAATAATCTTTGCACCTAGAAATACAAAGTCTGTCACTGCCTCCATGTTTTCTCCCTCTATTTGCCAGTTATCAATCGAACTGGTTGCCATTTGTTTATTCATTCAGTCGCTTCCGACTCTTCGTGACTTCATGGACCAGCCCATGCCAGAGCTTCCTGTCGACCGTCACCATCCCCAGCTCCCTCATGGTTGAATCTGTCACCTCCAGAATATCATCCATCCATCTTGCCCTTGGTCGGCCCCTCTTCCTTTTGCCTTCCACTTTCCCTAGCATCAGCTTCTTCTCCAGGGTATCCAGTCTTCTCATTATGTGGCCAAAGTACTTCAGTTTTGCCTTTAATATCATTCCCTCAAGTGAGCAGTCTGGCTTGATTTCCTGGAGTATGGACTGGTTTGATCTTCTTGCAGTCCAAGGCACTCTCAGAATTTTCCTCCAACATCACAGTTCAAAAGCATCTATCTTCCTTCACTCAGCCTTCCTTATGGTCCAGCTCTCACAGCCATAGGTTACTACAGGGAATACCATTACTTTAACTATGCGGACCTTTGTTGTCAATGTGATGTCCCTGCTCTTAACTATTTTATCAAGATTTGCCATTGCTCTCCTCCCAAGAAGTAGACTTCTTCTGATTTCCTGGCTGCAGTCAGTATCTGCAGTAATCCTTGCGCCTAGAAATACAAAGTCTGTCACTGCCTCCACTTTTTCTCCCTCTATTTGCCAGTTATCAATCAAGCTGGTTGCCATAATCTTGGTTTTTTTGAGGTTTAACTGCAACCCAGCTTTTGCACTTTCTTCTTTCACCTTCATCATAAGGCTCCTCCGCCTTAACTCCTCAACTCCTCCTTGCTTTCAGCCATCAAAGTGGTATCATCTGCATATCTAAGATTGTTAATGTTTCTTCCAGCAATTTTAACTCCAGCCTTGGATTCCTCAAGCCCAGCACGTCGCATGATGTGTTCTGCGTACAGGTTGAATAGGTAGGGTGAGAGTATACAACCCTGCCGTACTCCTTTCCCAATCTTAAACCAGTCCGTTGTTCCGTGCACTGTTCTTACCGTTGCTATTTGGTCGTTATACAGATTCCTCAGGAGGCAGACAAGATGACTTGGTATCCCCATACCACCAAGAACTTGCCACAATTTGTTATGATCCACACATTCAATGGCTTTAGAATAGTCAATAAAACAGAAATAGATGTTTTTCTGAAACTCCCTGGCTTTCTCCATTATCCAGCGGATATTGGCAATTTGGTCTCTAGTTCCTCTGCCTTTTCTAAACCCAGCTTGTACATCTGGCAATTCTCGCTCCATGAATTGCTGGAGTCTACCTTGCAAGATCTTGAGTATTACCTTACTAGCATGTGAAATAAGTGCCACTGTTCGATAGTTTGAACATTCTTTAGTGTTTCCCTTTTTTGATATGGGGATATGTTGATTTTTTCCAATCTGATGGCCATTCTTGTGTTTTCCAAATTTGCTGGCATATGACATGCATCACCTGGACAGCATAATCTTGCAAGATTTTAAACAGTTCATCTGGGATACCGTTGTCTCCTGCTGCCTTGTTATTAGCAATGCTTCTTAAGGCCCATTCAACCTCACTCTTCAGGAGGATATCTGGCTCTAACTCACTGACCACACCGTCAAAGCTATCTCCAATATTATTATCCTTCCTATACAGATCTTCCGTATATTCTTGCCACCTTTTCTTGATCTCTTCTGCTTCTGTTAGGTCCTTACCATCTTTGTTTTTGATCATACCCATTTTTGCCTAGAATTTACCTCCAATGTTTCTAATTTTCTGGAAGAGGTCTCTTGTCCTTACTATTCTATTATCTTCTTCCACTTCCATGCATTTCTTGTTTAAAAATAATTCCTTATCTCTTCTGGCTAACCTCTGGAATTTTGCATTTAATTGGGCATACAGTATCTCCCCCTATCACTGTTGCCTTTTGCTTTCCTTCTTTCTTGGGCTACTTCCAGTGTCTCAGCAGACAGCCATCTTGCCTTCTTGGTTTTCTTTTTCTTTGGGACGTTTTTTGCTGCTGCCTCCTGAACAATTTTGCAAACTTCTGTCCATAGTTCTTCCAGGGCCCTATCTACTAAATCTAGTCCCTTAAATCTATTCTTCACCTCCACTGCATATTCATTAAGAATATTAGTGAGCTCATATCTAAATGATTTGTGGGTCTTCCCTATTCTCTTTAGTCCAATTCTAAATTGTGCAATAAGAAGTTCATGATCTGAACTACACTCAGGTCCAGGTCTTGTTTTTACCAACTGTATAGATGTCCACCACCTTTGGCTACAAAGGATGTAGTCAATCTGATTTTGGTGTTGACCGTCTGGTGAAGTCCATGTATAAAGTCGTCTTTTAGGTTGCTGGAAGAGAGTGTTTGTTATGCACAGTGAATTGTCTTGGCAAAATTCTATCAGCCTATGTCCCGCTTCATTTTGTTCTCCCTGACCATGCTTACCTGTAATTCCAGGTGTCGTTTGACTACCCACCTTAGCATTCCAGTCCCCTGTAATGAAAATAACATCTCTTTTTGGCATACTATCCAGTAGGTGCTGCAGATCCTCATAGAACTGATCTGCTTCTTCAGCATCTGTGGTTGAGGCGTATATTTTATTTATTTATTTATTTATTCATCAAATTTCTATCACCGCCCATCTCCCTCATCAGGAGGGAATCCTGGCGGTTTACAACAAGATGAACTTGTATATTTGGATCACTGTGATGTTAAATGGTTTAACCTGAATTTGAATTGAGGTCATTCTATCGTTTTTTGGAATTTTTTATTTATTTTGTGTCCAGATCAAACTTTACTCTGCCAAAATGTAGCCACTGCCATAGCTTTGTCATTAGTTTGCTATAGGTCATCGACAGTACAAGGTTCCCACAGTAATCGACACACCATCAGATGCTCCGGGTCTTGGATTTCTCCACATTCACATAATGTATTGTCGTCAGCCAACAACCCCCACTTAAATAAATTCTTGTTGCACCTTTGTACCCCCACCCTCATCCTATTCATTGTCCTCCAAACTGTATAAGGGAGAGTGTTTCCAGCGGCCATTTCTTCCTTCAGTAAAATACTCAAATCGGTGAGCTCATTCCTCCATTTACTTATTCGATTCTGTTCTTTGGACTCCTCTAGGGTATTAGTTCTTGTCATAAAGGTCTTTCTAGATTTAAGTTGATGAATTGGAGGAGCATATCTGCTCAGAGGGTAATGAGAGTCAGTCTCTTGCTTGGTTCTTTCGGCGTCTGCTTCTACTTCCTTTCTAATCTTAGGTGGAGCAATGCCAATAAGGCGGTATAGTTTATTAATGGGCGTAGGTTTGAGGCATCCCGTCACTATGCGCATTGCCTGATTCACAACGATATCTACTTTTTTTGGATTGTATCCAAAAAAATTTTTTTGATTCCAAGCACTGCTTTAGCCACTTTATTATTAATTATGAAGGCTACTTCATTTCTTCTGTAATCCTCTTGTCCACAGTAGTATTTCTGGTGGTCATCTGATGTGAAGTGGCCCATTCCAGTCCATTTCAGTTCACTGACACCCAAAATGTCTACATTTAATCTTGCCATCTCACCAATAACCACATCCAATTTGCCCTGGCTCATAGATCTTACATTCCAGGTTCCTATGGTGTGTTGATCTTTAGAACATCGGATTCGTCGTTCACCACCAGCACCGTCGGCCGCTAGCCGTCCTTTTGGCTTTGAGCTAGCTGCGTCATCACATCTGGGGCTAGTTGAACTTATCCTCTGTTCCTCCCCAGTAGCCTTTTGACCATCTTCCAACCTGGGAGTCCCATCTTCTGATGGTATACCAACATATCTTTGGTTGTACTGATCCATTTAGTTTTCACAGCAAGAATACTGGGGTGGGTTGCTTTTACCTTCCCCAGGGATCCTATTTAGTCTGACCTCTCTGCCATGACCTTCCTGTCTTGGGTGTCCCTTCACGGTTTAGGTCCTGGCGTCATTGAGGTGCTCAAGCTCCAGCACCACGACAAGGTAACAATCTCCTTTGCTGGAGATTTGTTGTGAGATGGGCAGCTATATAAATTGGACAAACAAACAAATAAATATCATCCCATTGACAGATATCATTCCAGATCTGTGTTACATATATGGAGGGAGGTCTGTAATAGGAACTCCTATTGAATGAATGGGAATCAATTTGTATAGTGCTATATGCTATGAAAAGATAAGTGTTATGTCTTAAATTTATTTGGAGTTTGTTGAGCTCATCCATGTGCATTGCTCCTGAACTGGTTGTAATATGTTCACACACAAAGATTCTTCATTAGCTTTGTTATCTGACATATTAGTATCTTATCCTCCCCTGGAAAATTATAATAAGAACAACTAAACAGAGTTCATTATATTGTTTAAAAGTCTTCTTCCTTCCCTCTTTTAATCTTTTGAATTAATCTTTTATTTAAAATGTATTTGTATCAATAATCCATTCCTGCAGGTGAAGTGTACATTTATCTTTTTACTTTTGTATAATGTCTTTTAGCCAGTCCCTCATGTCTGAAGTGTCCACAGTTCTTGATATCTTGATAGATTCCATATACTGGGGGTGTAGTCAGAAAGAATATATGTATGTATGCAGCACATGATTCAAAGTCATATTAAAAATCCTGTTGCAATCAGCCAAAATGACAACAATAATAAGACAAGAACAAAACATAGGAGCTAAAGTTCTAAGTCCCAAGTTACATCTCTAACAGCAGGTTGAAAGAATTACTAAATGACGAAATTACTGAAAATTCGTGGTTTTGTTGTTTTACCATCATTTTAATTTCATACAAAACTCATTTCATAGTGTTTAATACAACCCTCCATTGGTTTACCAGAACAGGACATGTAAGTTTGTTATTCTACAGTTCAAAAAAATAAATAAAGTCAGTTTCACCAAGTTCTTTTTATTTTCTATACATCTAGGTTTCTGGCTTAGGAGCCACAATTATTTCCTCAAAATCTCTAGTCACTGTACAACTACTGATACAATAATAGTGGACCAAATAGGTAAAATATGCATTTGAATTGACTTAATTGCTGAGAAGTTCTCTAATAATAATAATAATTTTAAAATGGAACAACTTTCTGAATATTGCTTGGTTTATGCAAAAATGAAATTTGTTTACTTACTGTAGTTGAATCATAGTAATGTAACTATAGTGCATAAAAAGAAACAAGTTGTTTTAGTGGAGCGAATTATTGTCCTAAATATATTCTAAATAATAAGTAAGTAAGTAAGTAAGTAAGTTGCCTGACTCCCAGCATCTCTGAGTGGTTTTAAGAAAATTGATTCACTGACCCAAGAAAACGGTGAACTATTCAACTGAATTCATCACAATCTACAATTAGATATTTGTAACACATTTCTGTCTTGTTTTACTTTTAACTTATCTTAGGTTCTATCTCCCTAATATTTTGTATATGTGAATTATGTGAAGATTGACTGTGGTTGGATTATTCTGATGCTGAATTAGATTTAAAGGACTAGAGTTCATCATGACATGTGGCAACCTTTGAGACTTGTATACTGCACCACTGGACAAATTATAATCACTTCAGTGTCTCAACTAAGAAAGGACAAGATTTTATTTTACAGAATTGTTTTAAGAACGAGTCCAAAACAGTATAAAAAGTACTTTGCCAAATGTATTGTGCTATCTGAATAACTACTGTTAGTTAGTCAATGAGTTAGTATTAACTACTTTTGAGCAGTAAAGTTGCAAACAATCATATTTGAAGCAGATCGATAAGCAGCATAGTGCATTATGTCATTGCCAAAAGCTTATATTTTAGGTAGCAAGAGGTTTTGATTCTTTTTTGGCTGCTGTGCAAGGTACCATGGATAGTAGCATGACTGCATTAATATAGCAATACATACCTGGGAATTCTTGGAGTTGAACTCCTAGCACAGGTCAATGACTGTCCTATAATACTGTTACTAAGCTTGTAATTTAATTAAACATGTTAAGTCTTTATGCAACTGTAGTGTAAACAGGAGTGTTAGGGCTGGTCCCCACCCTTCAGGTTGTTTCTTTACGATAATATTGCAACATTTTTCACACTCAGCAATGACTCAAAGTAACAAATGTATGTGAAGAGGTAGGAGTGGGGGCACAATTGTGATGGGCTATTTATACTTCTGATTTCTGTAAATTGTGGGCTTTTAATAGCATCATGTAATACTTTGGATTTTGCATAGTAAATTCAAGTTAGCTCTGTCAATAACAAAGGGTCCCAATGTAGTATTTTAAACTTTAATCGCATAACATTTTGTAGCATACATTTTCAAAGATCAGCACCTACAACAGCTTCTCCCAACCCGATGTTTTCCAGAAAGCATTTTTAGCAGGGGATGATTATAATGTCTTAATTTGTGTGTATCGGAAATGATGCTTGTTATGTGGAATTTTGAATTGCAATATCACTGATATGTTATTGTACATTTTTACTTAAAATGTTTTTACTTAACATTTTTACTTAACGTTGGCTTAGAGGTGGTGGGGAGGAGATTATGTATGTGTGTGTGTGTATATATATATACAGTATATACATACATACATACATACATACATATATATATATATATCTGTGTGTGTGTGTGTGTGTGTGTATACACACACACACACACATACACACACATAAATATACAATATACTGTATATATTCACACGTGAGATATTGTGATGGTGATATATTACCAGACCTTTTGAAAAGTTGCATTAATGATGAAATATTTGGGGTCTTTGTTCTAGAGAAGCATTAAGCTGTATTTTTTTACTTTTAATTCTAAAGTGTTTATTTCATATTATCTTAGTTTTTAAAAACTTTTTACATGGACACCTTAAACAATCATGGATAGTTTATGCTCTAATAAATGCACTAGTTTTTAAAGAGCCACAGGACTCTATTTTTTGTTTATTTGGATATATTTCTGTGTGGTATCTTAGCAAACTGGCTATATTGAATGTAAGGAGACTATCAAACAATTGCAAACTATTTGGATTTGCTTTTGTTCTGCCATATTTTGTTATGTTTAGATGTGTATCAAAAATCCAAAACAAACTTTTATTTTTGTGAATGATGTTGTAGCCCTGGACTCTCCACCCCCACCCCAAACAGTTCCATTTACATTGCCAAAATTATGTGTTGACCGATACTGTGCACTTGTTACTATAGCAACTTGGAGGGGTTAACATGCATTGTTTTAAAGTAAAGGGAAAAGATCAACAGTGAAACTCACATAGGAACATTCTTTTATAATGACATTTAGTGTACATTAGCAGGAAAGCAAATACTTACCCTCCTTTTTATCAGGTGCAAAATTATGTTCTATCTCTGGCCTCAATTCGTCCTAGTGAAAAATGTCAAATTTCTTCTGTATCCTCACACAAGTTCTCCTCTTTGTTCTATCAAAAATTAACTTGTAGATTTCATTCTTTTGTAGTCTAGTTTATACAGTAGGTGATCAGGATAGGGGTGTGTTTTTTTGCAAATTTCTATGTGTTTACTCTGTCTCATTAATCTATAAATGTTAACAGGTATATTAAGCAACCCAAAAAGTTTATATTTCTTTATCACCATCTAGTGGACAGAGTGCTATATTCATTAAATGATAAAACAGCTGTTTTCAGCTTGAGCTCTAGATGGGATTGACCAATTTAATTTAGAACATGAAACAAAATATTATAGTTGAATGCATCATTGCTCACCTGCTAGATAAAACTACTGATCAATTGCTTTAGGTTCTGCAAGTGTGGGTAAAATGTAGATTTACTTTTACAGTTATACTGTAACATTGTTTTTAGTTTCCTGTACTATTTTCTGTCGGATGTTTGTTCACAGATAAAGTAGAGATGAACTGTATACTTTGAACAAAAGACTACTACTCAAATACATCAAAAAGATTTCATCTCTGTATTACTATAATTTATTCTGTAATAGACATTTTTTATTTGTTTGTTTTTACTATCCAAGGCACCCATGTTTTGAAAGTTTATAATTACCTGGTTATCATTACCTTTACGTGTTGGTTGTTCCTTCTTGTAGAAAGAGGGATGAGTATTCAGTGAATCCGATTGTGGTGGATGAGCTATAAGCTAACTTATTCAACATCTGTACACTCTCTAGACAGATAATTGTGAGACAGGAAAAAAAACCTCTCTCTCTCTTTCTCTATATCAAATATATTCTTTGTTTGGGTTTTGGGGTAATGTATCCAAAACACAAAATGGGGAAAGTGATGGAGATGGGGAAAGTGATTAGAAAAAGACAGTGACCTTTGTTCATATTTATTTAAAAAATAACAGCAAGCCTTAATTTTGTTGTATACTACAGGTAGTACTTGCTTAACGACCACAATTGGGACTGGAATTTTGGTTTATTTATTTATTTTATTAGATTTATATTACCGCCCATCTCCCCCAATGGGGACCCTGGGCGGTGAGTGGTTGCTAAGTGAAGCAGTCATTAAGCAAATCCAACCCAATTTTAGGACCTTTTTTGCGGTGGCCGTTAAGCAAATAACCACAGGCATTAAGCAAACCATGTGGTCATTAAGCGAATCACATGGTTTCCCATTGATTTTGCTTGCCAGAAGCTGGCCGGAAAGGTCAAAAATGGCAATTACATGGCCACAGGATGCTGTGATGGTCATAAATGTGAACTGGTTGCTGACCACCCAAATCATGATCACATGACCGTGGTGATGCTGCAATGGTCATAAGTGTGAGTTCTGGTCATAAGTCAGTTTTTTCAGCACCATCATAAATCCAAACTGTCACTAAATGAAGGGTTGTTGAGCGAGGACTACCTGTATAGATTTTTTTTCTGCTGTGTGTGATCTTTGGTTAACATAATCTTTTACAACTTACATTTGCTACATAAAAGTTTTAAAAGCTTACATAGGAGAAATTATTTGCAATACAAATAATAGACAGGCACAGCTCTGGTTTTGGGCCTTATAATGATCTAAGATTCTTGATGTATATGTGCCATCAAGTCATGTCAATTCTTAGCAACTTTATAAATAGATTTTCTTCCTAATGATCTGTCCCCAACCTGGTCCTTCAGGTTTTCCAATGGTACACCCATTGCCGCTGTAATTCAGTTTACCCACCTTCCTGCTATTTTTCTGTTTTCTTCTACCTTTCCCTGCGTGAGCACTGTGGAATGATTTGTTCTATTATCCATTTGTTTGTTTTCTTTCATGGTATTCCTGGGAATCTTCTCCAACACCAAAGTAAAAATTGTCAATACTCTTTCTCTCTTGCTTTAGAGTCCAACTTTTACTTCCATAGAGTATTATAAGGAAAACCATCGCTTGCATAATTCTGATCTTAGTAGGTACAAATATATCCCAGTACCTGAATATCTTTTCCAAGGCCTTCATTGCTACTCTTCCAAGAGTTAATATGTGGTTTATTTCTTGACTGCTAATTCCTTTACCATTGATAGTTGATCCTAAAAGTCAGAAACTATCCACCACTTCAATATCTTAACTGTAAATTCTAAGGCTGATTGTTATACTTGTTGTCATTAGTTTGGTCTTTATATTTAATCTTAGTTTCATTTTTTCGCTGTGCTCCTTGACTTTCATCTCAATGCAGATCAGCTGCATTTTCAGCTGTCAAAGTAGTGTTATCAGAATAGAGCAGGTTACTGATGTTTCTTCCTCCAATTTTAAAACTATATTCATCTTCTTGAAACCCTTCAAAATATATTCAGCATATAGGTTGAATAAAAATTAAATAATGAAAGAGTATATAGCCATGTCTGATTTCTTTTCCAACCTGGAGCCAGACTGTTTTGCCATATTCCGTCTGCATTGTGGGTTCTTATCTAACTAAACTCTTCCTCTTTCTTTCTTTCTTTCTTTCTTTCTTTCTTTCTTTCTTTCTTTCTTTCTTTCTTTCTTTCTTTCTTTCTTTCTTTCTTTCTTTCTTTCTTTCTTTCTTTCTTTCCCAGTAATATAGTCAGTTTGATTTCTGTGTACTCTGTCTGATGATGTCCATGTATATAGGCATGTTGGAAGACTGTGTTATCAATGAAGAAATTGGATTGGCAGAAATCGATAGCCATTCTCCTGCTTCATTTCAGTTTCTTGACCATACAGTCCAACTACATCTTCCTCAGTATTCCAATTTTGGCATTCCAGTCTCCACCATAAGCAGCACATCTGTATTGCAGTTCAAAACTGATCTGCGATATACATGATATTTCAGGAAAGTAAGGGTCAGAAAAGGGTATTTACAGTAGGAGATAAAATGTCAAGCAAAGGAAAAAGAAAATCAAATAAGACAGAAAAAAAATTATGCAAGAAAACAGAAATGCACAAAATAGGTTTGCACAGTTGGAAAGTATGCTGTTGCTAAATGATTTACTAGGGTCTTCATATACTTCCAACCAACCTTCCCAACCCATTGCATCCAGGTGCATTGTACAACCATTTGCATAATTCCATAATTCTAATATGAAAGACATCCATATGGTACCTGTTATGGAAAGACATTCCCAGAGGAGTGCAATTATTGTAGCACTACTACCAATTATTATAGAGTCTAATATTTACTGTACTTTATAATTTGCATCCTGTCTATGCAATCATTCTTAATCAACTACAAGGTTTGGTCTTATTCACAAATGTTTTTGTATGATCTGAAAATCATGTTTCACAAAATCTTATATTAAACTGTAGCCATCATGCTGAGATAAAGTCTCCATATGACCAAAGGCCTTTACAGATATTTTATATTGTATTCTACTTTAGATATAAGAGTTAAAAAATCAAATTATTTTAAAAAGTTGTTAAATACTGAAAAAGAACTGTTCCCGCTGAAGCAGTTTATGACCATTTGTTTTGAGTACAAAATGATCAAGCTATTGTGTAGTATCTATTTTAACTGAACAGATTGCAGATCATATGCTGTACCAGGAAGAAAATGTTAGCATGAAAAAATTATAAAATTTGGAGTTACTCCTGGGGTTGAGGAAGGATATTGTCGCTGTTATTATTATAAGTCACAATTTGGCTCTCAGGGATAAAAGATTGGATTCAGATTTCCTTGTAATTAAAGAAAATAATTGATATGATTAAACTTGGATCCAAAAATCTAGTTTTCAAGTTTTAAAAAGGTACCAAAAATATTTTATATCCTTGTGAGGGTTTCTGTTTTCCAAGTACTGGACACACCACAGTGTAGAAGATAAATGTATACAATACTTTATTGTAGCACACATCTTCCCCAATAATTGGTTGGTGCCTTGGGTTAACTCCACATTCCTAGGCTTTCCAAGTTGATGTAGCCACATAAATAAGTCTTTGATGCTCAGTCCTTAACAACACGTGGCACACAGCTTTTGCCTCCCTCCAAAAGTTCTTGTACTTGTTGGGATTAGGTGCTGCCTGAGTGTGATTGCTCTTATTTTATTTTATTCATTTATTATTTAAATTTGTATCACCGCCCATCTCCTCCGTACTAGGGAACTCTGGGCAGTTCACAACAACAAGTTAAAAATATAAAATTACAACAACAATAATTTACATATAAAATCCAAATAGAAAGATGTTAATAAGAAGGCGGGTTTCATGGCACCAAGCTCCAGGCCAAGTTCCAAGCTCTACTTTTAAGTAGTGTTGCTTTTGCGCAGTCCATCTGAGCTCCCAAGCCAAGCTCCAGGCAGGAATCACACCAAGATGTACTGCTTACCATAGCTTGTGCCCCTGGCAGTTGACTGACAGCCCTCTTGCTTGCCTATACTGTAATAGTTGTAATTACCAGATGTCACTTCCGCCGCCTCCTCGTCCACTTGCTGTCTTCTCCTGATCGCCTTTTCTCCTAAACACCCACCCTGTGTTAGCTTTCCCTTTTGTAGGCTGAGGGCATGGGTGGGGTGAGACTGTCTATGGACATTGGCACATTCCCCAAAACACCAGAGCATGGCTCCCATCTCCTCTCAGGTTTCCGAGGCTGTAAACTTCTATGGCATTTCGGGGAAAGGGATGAGCTGAGCCTAGCCTTGGGGAAGTGGGGGTGCAGTCTGTCCCTGCAAGCACAGACAGCAATCTTAGCTTCACTTCCTCACGTACCCCACAATCCCTTTTGAGAATCCAACCTATGTTATTTTCCAAATTACTTAAAACCTTCAAGTATCCTACCACACTGCTGAGATTAAGTTAGGTCACTGGTAGTGCTGTACCTCCCAGGAACCCAGAATTCCCCTGGGAATGCTGTATACTAGTACTGAAATTTTTTCTCTCCTTTGGCCATTTGCTAATTAACAAATGATATATCACAATACTTTAGGACAATCGGTTATTCCACTGACTAATAAGAAAGAATCGTATGCTACTACAGCATGTCATTTAGCCAGATGCACTGTGCTCTTCAGTGGCATGTCCACTGTGGTGGAGAAAGAGCGGGCAAATCATAGCATGTATGTGAAGATATAATTATGCAAATGCTGCAAATTACAGACTTGTGTTGGATGTTCCACAAACTGTGAAACTCAATGTTCTTCTAAAATTGCTGTCACAGGGATTTTGCCAACTTTGTCTCACAGCTTAATTTTGAGCTGTGGTGAATGAAAGACAACAAATATTTAATGCAAGATGAGCTAGTTTTAATTATTTACTGAATTTTGAAAATCTGTTTCAGTTGTACACACATTTTAGCTAAGACATAGAAAATTACAATAATATGTGATTAATAGTTTTTTATTTCCATTTTTAATAGGACATGGATTATATACAGTAAATACAGTATATGGAGATACCATTATTTTGCCTTGCCATGTAGAAGTTCCTAATGGTCTTATGTTTGCAAAATGGAAATATGTAAGTATAAATTGAATTATTTCTGTTATTGCAATGTGGGAGCAAGTTTGTGGGACTAATGAAAATATTATTCAAAAGCATGTCTTTGAAATTATGTGTAAATGTGTGGTATAAATAAGTCCTTTGGTATTTTTATGCAGAAGCTTATTAAGAATATGGCACCTCTTAGTGTTCATTAGGATAAAAGAACCATAATAATTTGTTCAGTCATTTTGAAACAGATTGCATACTTGATAGACAAAGTGTTTCTTTGTGGTAAAAAGCCTATTGCTATGTTTTTATTACACTCAGTGTTTCATACACTGCTGTTTTTCATGCTATAGCAACATGAAGCAAGTTCATAGAATCAATAGTTGTGTGTCATACAGTGTCTGAAAGTGCACAGCCTGCATAAAGGAAACCAAATGCAGGTCCAGCAGAATGTTGATAAAAATTGGTGAGGTTGTTCCCTCATCTCATAGTATATTGAAAACACTACAGAATAAATAGCCCATTCTACTTACTATTAGCAATAACAACAACCACCAAAAATCCAGTTGTAGCTTTCTGTAGCAACAAAGAAAGAAAGGTTTTCTAGATTTGGAGGGGGGGGGTTTGGCAAGGAAATGTTCTGAGGTGAATTTCTCTCTCTCTCTCTCTCTCTATCTATCTATCTATCTATCTATCTATCTGAGCTGATATAAGATAGTCTATGTGCACTACACAGAGGCTTGAAAAAAAAGGTCAACCTTTGCTTGTTACTACAAGAAAGTGCTAGAATGCCGAGAGATAAGACTTCAATAAATAGTTACTGACGAATGTGACAGGAATCAAACTGCTGTTGAATCTTCCAACCAATTCTTCAGGACTCTTCTCTGTGGATGTGCATGTACACATCTTCCACATGTGTAGAGAGTTTTCTGTTGCCATCACCACAACCAGTCAAATTCTAGGTCACTGAATATAACAGTTCTGATTGGATTATTTCAGGGAGGGAGAATGATGGTAACTAACTTCCTTTTTTCACTTTAAACCGGAGCTTTCCAAACTTTACATGTTGGTGACACACTTTTTAGATATGCATCATTTTGCGACACACTCTTACAGCAGGGCATCATTTTGCGACACACTCTTAGAGCAGGGCACAAGGCAGGCACTAGGACCTGCTTGGAAGCCAGGAGGCAGCAGCAGCCGCGACACACCCAGACACTGCAGCCAACACACTAAAGTGTCCCAACACAGTTTGGAAAGCTCTGCTTTAAACGTTATTTGTTCTTCTGCAAAACTCAGTTTCCCAAGCTTTGAATACTTCTGCTTGATACTTTTTTCCAGCTACTTTAGCACTTATTGCCAACTGTGCAAGAAAACAAGAGAAAATATTGGATAGCACAAATTCAATAGTAACTCATTGCACAAGGCAGGAAGTTCTGTAGGCTTTACCAGGAATAAACCAAGGTATTTATTCCAGACCAGTCTTTCCCCTCCTGAGGTCCTTAAGATACATTTAATTTTTAGTTCAATACATCTTGAATGCATCAAGTTAAAGGTATCTCGAGATGTTTAGTGATTTTTATTGCTTAAGAACTGGTCATTTCCCGATTAATTCCTGCTTCTTAAGATCAAATCTATTTAACCCAGTATTTTGTTACAATAGTACTAAACTAAAAGTTTGTGGGAGCCACAAGGAAAATATGAGTTCATTAACTTTTTTCACTTATGTTTCCCCAACACATACTGAGCAGCAACTTGCCTCTGATGCTGCAGGTAGTATCATATTTAGTCATTGGCGATCACTCGTAGCCGAGTAAGATTGTCTTCCAAAGGTAAAATTTTAACAGTGGATCCGTAAGTGGCTATAAAGGCCAATTCTGGATCCGCACAACCTCCCACAGTGATGGCATAGGTTTCCGGGTGGGAGACGGTCATGATGAGGGTTTGCCTGACGTGCCTTCCTTTTAGCTCTTTTCTCCCTTTCGCCCTGTACTCGTGCTTCTTCAAAGTCCATAGCGCCATTAATAAAGGCTGACCTCCAATTGAAACACTCATGAGTTAGGGCTTCCCAGTTCTCAATGCTGATACTGCTGAAGTCTTTAAAGAAGGCGGGCCTGAACTTACACAACAACTTCATAAGCTCATCGAAAAAATCTGGATGAGGGAGGAGATTCCAGCAGACTTTAGGGATGCCATAATTATCACTCTCTTTAAAAAGGGTGATAGAACAGACTGTGGAAACTATCATATTTAGTATGTAATTAATCTCTAAGAATGTACCTAGTTCTGATGACCCAACTTGGCATATAAGCTTATTTTGTGGAGATAATACTGCAGAATTGGTCTATGATTTGATTTTCATATATCCCTGCTTTTCCCAAAATCTTCTGCTGAAACATAATCTCCAGCCTGGCCTACCTAGACAGTGTAAACTTACGCACAAAGAAGCTGAATGCAATTTTATTCCACTTGTGATTTGCTAATATACTTCTATGTAGGAATGCTAAAAGAGAAAAAAGGTATGAAAACTAGGAATTATTTTCTTTCTGAGCAGGAAAAATAAATCACAGGGCTTTTAAATAGGGTTTGAGAAAACTTATTTCCAGAATTTTATTCTGTAATGAAAAAAGATCAGGCACAACATTTCAGAATTGGGTAGATCCAGAATCATTAGTAAATAGGACATAGGTGGTGGTGGTGGAATGTCCATTTTCTTCTTCTCTTTTCTGTCCATGATGTATTTTGCTGTTCCGTTCTTTAAAATCAATATTGCAGTTAAAGATCCCACTTGTGCGGATGCAATATTTCCCCCCTCCCTAAAAATGTATCAGGGTAGCAATTTATAGGAAGGGTCAAACCCATATCAACTGCCATCATTATGTGCATATAATTGGTTCATCTATGTAGATATATAAATATATCAATGTATCTGTAATGTACAAATGTGTGTGCTCTCGCACATGTACACCCACACACTATCTTTAGACTTGTGAAGAAAAAGATCCAATTTGCATGAAATTGATTTTTTCCTCATGTGTCTAATTGCCACATGAGAATACAAACAACGTGATGCAGTTGATGGGATATATGCTGGCTTAAAGGGGAAAAACCGAGGCTTGAGAATAAACAGACAAGAATGCAGCTTGTTAGGGCCAACAGTGTTTACTGGTAGCATAAGGCAATAATGCAGATATAATCACATTATCGCAAAAAAATGCAAAAGATGAATATACAGGATACATCATTGTAAAAGGATAAACAAAACAAACTTATAAGCAGAGTTCCGTGTATTGATCCCAGGGCCAGAGTTCCTGCCATGGCCTATACCCAAAGCCAGGCATAGCTCACTCTGCCCAGTCCATGGGAAGTGAACACATGAAGAACTACATGGCTGAAAGACACTAGAAATCAAGAAGACATAGAACACCATTTTGCATGGTTGTATATTCAGTTCTTCTAGCTTTCTGATTGGCTGGAAGTTAGCTGTTACACACACTAGGCCTCAAAGCACATAGCATTGGGTGGCAGTGCTGCATCTACGCACTGAGTTCCCTCCCTCCTTGCTCAGGGGGCCTGGGCAAGGCTTCCCACAGAAGGAAATCAGGAGGATTTGTTCTCATGGGAAGATCCCATTGCTTGTGTGGGCACTAGTCATAATAATACACATGTGACCGTTGCTATCTTGCACCTGCACTTCACGTCACCATGAGAACCTTGGCTTTGTACAGAAATGATTTGCCAAAACACTTTTGCATTGAAAAGAAATCCAATTTCCAATTACATATAGTATAAGAAATCTGACACCCCTCCAAATTGGGTTTCGACACAATGCAAACAATGATGGAAGTTGTTCAAAGCTTTAAAATACATTTGTACAGAAACAGAAACAACAAAGGTTAATACATGTAATAATCACACTATTCAAGTTACAGTTTTTACAACCAATAGTCATCAACACTAGAAAATGGTTTAAAAACACTTGTTACACATATGTATAATGCACAATATACACTTTATGCAATGTTTTATTCAGATACATACAAATACATCAAATACAACTTATGTAGTAACGGAAACAGTACAGAGAAACAGAAAAACATTGCCCTCATTGCCCCCTCCTTGCAAAAACCGCAGCCAGCATAGATAAGCTGACCTTGCTAGCTGCTCTGTTTGAAGCAAAGGCTCGTTTTGATTTTAAGAAAATCGCAGGGCTGTTTCAACCCTTTGCAAGCTCACATCGAGGGCTAAACCATTTTGCAAGCTTGGTACCCTACCTGGGCAAAACTAATTCAGGGCAACTGCGTTCTGCAGAGTAATATACAACAAATTAAGGATAGGCCTTCCTTTACACAAATGACACTCTGTAGGAAACCAAGAACCATCTCTGTTCTGGGCTTTTGTAACTTCATCACCAGGATAAATGTTTGAATTTGTGCTGAACTTCCTCAGCTGGCAATTACTACCTCAGCTGACTGACAAATTCTTATTCAAGGTGGAAAACTTCAGTTTCTAAGCAGAAAACCAACTACACATCCCAGTTAGCATCTGCACCATGCTATCAATGACTGGCCTGCTTTAAAATCCATAAAGCACCCTGTTAAGTCAATGAATTGTTTGGGAACTGCCACACATGTACAGCCAAAACGCTTGCCTTACACACACTGTTTCAGGGAGATCTACATTCAAATATGCTGTGTCAACATCACAATATGTAAATGGACACCTGTTTCCACGCTACGCAACCAGAAAACGCACCACACGTTAATATTCTGGCCTAGCTGTGGGTGCATACACTAGATCCACAGTTCACAAACTTCTTTTGTGAACAAATCCCTGGGCAACACTGGCTTTACACTGCAGAGTATTATCAGGAAGAAATGTCTTTCTGAACACTCATCTGGAACCTACAGCTTACTAAAACAAAGGACGGGTTGGTTACTTTTAACACTTCACCAAAACTCAAACTGACTATCCACAGCTGTGTTCCAATGTTCTTCTTGCCTCTCAAAGGCAGGAGCAACACATCTAGCAAAGACTGGGTTTTCTCAGGCAACTTGACACACTGTCACCTGCTAAATCACAAATCTGTCAGGCTTCACACCCTGGAATAAGAAGACCCATGAGGAATGACCACTGTGCTTCCTCCATCACCGTCTCTTTTCCCTTCCACTACCTGACTCCCTCTCCAGGCCCTGCAACTGCTCAGGTGAAATTTCCACTCCTTCACCTGAGGGGCCCTTTTCACACTCGGAGACTGGGGAACAGAAGAAACCTGAACTGGTTTTTGCCCATCTACTGAACTATGGACAGTGGGTTTACACAAGCAATGCAGCAACACTTCTGCAACCTTAGCATACAACATGTCTATGAAGGTTCTCAGTCATCCAGGTGGAATTGTCTGTAGCTTGAATCATGTCAACTGGATTTCTATATTCTCAGTGGAAACGTTTCGCTCCTTATCCAAGGAGCTTCTTCAGTCTGAGCAAAGTTGGTAAGGGAATCCTAAATATGTTTCTAGGTAGCTGTGTGACCTTACACCTGGGGTCATGGTTATATTGAGATGTTATTTTAAGTCCTTTAGATAATAAAAGGACTTAAAATAACATCTCAATATAACCATGACCCCAGGTGTAAGGTCACACAGCTACCTAGAAACATATTTAGGATTCCCTTACCAACTTTGCTCAGACTGAAGAAGCTCCTTGGATAAGGAGAGAAACGTTTCCACTGAGAATATAGAAATCCAGTTGACATGATTCAAGCTACAGACTTAGCATACAACCTTTCCCAACCAGTAGGCTGCTTAAACATAAAGCACTTCTGGAGATTTGGATTTGACCATGGCTTAATGAAATAACGATAAGCCTTGGATTTTAATCAACAACCAACAACCTGAAGCACTCTGCTTCCTTGGTTCTTCCTTCTCTGTGACCTGGGGTTGTGAACACACGCAAATGTTTCACAGACATGCAGGTACTTCAGTGAAGGGCGCTTGCCATACCAAAGAAAAATAATTTCTTTTTACAGTTGAATTCTACTACCTGTTAGTTAGAAACACACTGCAATCAAGGCAGCCTCTCTCCAGACATGGGATGGCACCTGAGCAACTAACATCAGGCTATTTTTTAATGGTATTCACAACACCAACACTCAGCAAGAATTCCAACATTGGCAAGTCTTTGGGAGAATACGTTCCTACAAAGCCAATTCTGGAACACATGGCTCAGGAACACTCCACTACAATCTGACTGGAACTGACCATATTTTCATCCTACTATTGCTACATACACTTCAAAGCGAGCACAGACCTTCGCTTTAGACTTCAACAAGTAGCAACAACACGAGCAGGTATGATCATCAACCAGAAGGAACATGAAACTCGCACCCCACCATTACTTGGGACATGGGGGCTAACTAGATCTCTATGAACCAACTGAAATGGTCTAGTTAACACTCTGTCACTTTGCCTAGCAACAGACACAGTTCTGATATTTTAGATTGTTTACACACAGTTTACACACAACACAATCAAGAAACTTTTGCACATTTCCTGGGTTCTAACTCAGAATGCATTTGGCTATCTGAGACACACTTTCCCATCCCGGGATACCCCAGTACTTTGTGAAAACTTTATGAATGCATTTATGATGTGGGGAACATTAAACACACAATGTCCTATGCA
This sequence comes from Charina bottae, assembly GCA_023362775.1. Taxonomy (NCBI): domain Eukaryota; kingdom Metazoa; phylum Chordata; class Lepidosauria; order Squamata; family Charinaidae; genus Charina; species Charina bottae. The sequence continues at coordinate 94,003,161 of JALMGJ010000004.1, read as the reverse complement.
CACAATCTCTACAGCATCTCACACACTTGATGTTACAGGTTTGTCTCTAACACACTCAACCTCAACACAAGCAGTTTCATATCGCAATGAAACATTCAGCACCTGCACTCAGACTTGACCAGGGCTGGAACACTGAGGAGAGAAAAAACAACAAGTGTACACATATACATTTCACAGAAATATCAGCTAAAATGACTTGCTGAATTCAAGGCTGAAATTTGTAACAATAACCGTCCATGTTTACAAACGTTACAGCGAGCCGAATTCAAAAACAAAGTCTCTGAAAATGCTTACACATAACAGCAGTCCGGCAGAATAGAAGACTCGGATTCGTTGTTTAGCTGACGTCTGACTTCTGGTTTCCCCTCCATTCGTAAATCAGGCTTCTTGCACTGACAGCATCCGCTGGACGACGGGGCAGGGAACAGCCTTCCAGAATCACAGCAAATCACGGCAAATGTAAATTCCATACCAGGTTTTACTTCAGCTGGAACACTCTGTTAGGAATTCTCAGGAACAGCAGCAGCAGACGGCTCCTGAAAGTGGCTTGTAAAATAATCCACAACAAATAATCTCGACCAGTAGCTCCAGGCTTGACAAAAATCACACATGCTTTTTCACAGTGCCAGAAAAACATGCCTTCTTGTTCAAATGCAGCAAACAAAGTCCTGAACTCACCAAGGTGGGTCATCACAGTCTCACCGGTTGCAGCTTCAAACCATAAAGCTGTCTTAATAGACCACCAAGGGCAACAGAGCTCCACTGTGTATTAAAGGCTCCAACAGCTTCTCAGCTCTCATTACTCAGTCCCTGAGTAGCTGACATGCAGTAGCTGAGATAACTCCATTCAGAGGATTTGAGTCCCAAAAGCAAAAATGCCATAAGCACAGTCCAAACATGCTTGCACTTCTTCAGAGAGATCCTCTGGAGGTGGATTTGCCACATACTGCCACAAATCTTCTTCTTGCAAAAAGAATGATTCCATCTCCACACACCAGGTCAGATAGTTTGTGCCATCTAAAGGCTCAAATGGCAGACTGACCAGATACTGTTCAGCCATTGCTGACCACTCAAAGACAACATGTTTACTCTGAAATCAGCCTCTAAAAACAAACTCCCTTTTACAGCCAGGTCCAACACAGCAAAGAAAACGCAAATTTCTCTCTGGGCAACATAACCTGATGGGATATATGCTGGCTTAAAGGGGAAAAACCGAGGCTTGAGAATAAACAGACAAGAATGCAGCTTGTTAGGGCCAACAGTGTTTACTGGTAGCATAAGGCAATAATGCAGATACAATCACATTATCGCAAAAAAATGCAAAAGATGAATATACAGGATACATCATTGTAAAAGGATAAACAAAACAAACTTATAAGCAGAGTTCCGTGTATTGATCCCAGGGCCAGAGTTCCTGCCATGGCCTATACCCAAAGCCAGGCATAGCTCACTCTGCCCAGTCCATGGGAAGTGAACACGTGAAGAACTACATGGCTAAAAGACACTAGAAATCAAGAAGACATAGAACACCATTTTGCATGGTTGTATATTCAGTTCTTCTAGCTTTCTGATTGGCTGGAAGTTAGCTGTTACACACACTAGGCCTCAAAGCACATAGCATTGGGTGGCAGTGCTGCATCTACGCACTGAGTTCCCCCCCTCCTTGCTCAGGAGGCCTGGGCAAGGCTTCCCACAGAAGGAAATCAGGAGGATTTGTTCTCATGGGAAGATCCCATTGCTTGTGTGGGCACTAGTCATAACAATACACACGTGACCATTGCTATCTTGCACCTGCACTTCACGTCACCATGAGAACCTTGGCTTTGTACAGAAATGATTTGCCAAAACACTTTTGCATTGAAAAGAAATCCAATTTCCAATTACATATAGCATAAGAAATCTGACAGCAGTAGGTCAGATCCAAAAGATCTATAAGTCATATTCAGCTTCTGGACAGTTGTTCACCATCTTTACATTCAAAACTGATTTCTAATTTGAGAATCTTAAAGAGTTCCAATGTGTATTTCTGAACTTGGTGCAGGAGAACTGTTACAGCAGCTTTCCTTGTTTCCATTCTGTCCACAATTGCAAGTACTTTGTGGTGCTGCATAGCAAAATGTTCTTTGCTATTTATGCTAAATTATGCTACTTACAAAGCAACATAAATATATTTTGTGATTTCACTTACAGTTTTTGGGATCCATATATAAGAATAGATCAAGAAACACTCCTTAATTTATTACAGTGGTTCTTAAACTCGGGATAATTACCCTAAGGGGATAATTTGGGCATTTTTTGTTTGTTTGTTTATTTGTTCAGTCGCTTCTGACTCTTCGTGACTTCATGGACCAGCCCACACCAGAGTTTCCTGTCGGCCGTCACCATCCCCAGCTCCCCCACAGTCGAGTTCGTCACCTCAGAATATCATCCATCCATCTTGCCCTTGGTCGGCCCCTCTTCCTTTGGCCTTCCACTTTCCCTAGCATCAGCATCTTCTCCAGGGTATCCTGTCTTCTCATTATGTGGCCAAAGTACTTCAGTTTTGCCTTTCATATCATTCCCTCAAGTGAGCAGTCTGGCTTTATTTACTGGAGTATGACTGGTTTGATCTTCTTGCAGTCCAAGGCGCTCTCAGAAATTTCCTCCAACACCACAGTTCAAAAGCATCTACCTTCCTTTGCTCAGCCTTCCTTATGGTCCAGCTCTCACAGCCATAGGTTACTACGGGGAATACCATTGCTTTAACTATGCGGACCTTTGTTGTCAGTGTGATGTCTCTGCTCTTAACTATTTTATCAAGATTTGTCATTGCTCTCCTCCCAAGAAGTAGAGGTCTTCTGATTTCCTGGCTGCAGTCAGTGTCTGCAGTAATCTTTGCAACTAGAAATACAAAGTCTGTCACTGCCTCCACTTTTTCTCCCTCTATTTGCCAGTCATCAAGCTGGTTGCCATAATCTTGGTTTTTTTGAGGTTTAACTGCAACCCAGCTTTTGCACTTTCTTCTTTCACCTTCGTCATAAGGCTCAACTCCTCCTCGCTTTCAGCCATCAAAGTGGTATCATCTGCACATCTGAGATTGTTAATGTTTCTTCCAGCAATTTTAACTCCAGCCTTGGATTCATCAAGCCCAGCACGTCACATGATATGTTGTGCGTACAGGTTGAATAGGTAGGGCGAGAGTATACAACCCTGCCGTACTCCTTTCCCAATCTTAAAACAGTCCGTTGTTCTGTGGTCTGTTCTTACCGTTGCTACTGGGTCGTTATACAGATTCCTCAGGAGGCAGACAAGATGACTTGGTATCCCCATACCACCAAGAACTTGCCACAATTTGTTATCCTGGCAGTAATATCCTGCTGCTGCCAAGATGTTTGTGTAAAACAACAGAGTTTGGGGTTACTTTGGGGGGAGGGGTAATGACATTATTCAAGACTGGGAAAAGTGTTAATTGAGTCAAGCAGTTTAAGAACTACTGATTTATTGTGCTCCACAGGATTTTTTCATCTTTTGAATGACATGCTGTATTGTCAATGACTTGCAAACTCATAAACTTTGTAATTTGAATTTTCTTATGACGTTCCTCCACAATCTGAGCCAATGTGGCCATTGTTGAGAATTCTGGAAATTGGTCTACATATTTGTAGAAATCCAGGTTGGGAAAAGTTGGGTTCCACAATGGTGAAATCTTAATATTCTACTTCAATAATTTCCCAGAGTTGCAATGTATTTAAATAAAAGTTTGATTCAATTGCCTTGAAAAATTGAATGTATTTTATTAGTTCATAATTTGTATTATGTAAATATAAAGTTAGTATTATACATGAAGGGCACAAATTATAGCCATTTAAGCTCTGAACTATTGAAATGATTTAAAAACATTTGAGAGAGAGAAAGAGAGAGAAGAGAGCTTGAGTTAATACTTTCAGAGTCACTTTGTGTGAGATGGGCAGCCATATACATTTGATAAACAAACAAATAACAAATAAATAAATATCTTCCCCCTCTAGGAAATTGCAAACAAGGCTCCACAGTTTATTGCATACCGATCTGCAAAAAAACCAAGTGTACAATATGACAATGTACCAGAATACAAAGACCGAATAAGTCTTTCTGAAAATTATACCCTGTCCATTAATAATGCAAGAATTGGAGATGAAAAGAAATTTGTATGCATGCTTGTAACTGAAGACAATATCTTTGAAGAGGCCACACTTGTCAAAGTTTTCAGTAAGTACCATTTAATTCCTCTAACAGAAGGATGACGTCAAGGCTCTCTGCAAAAATTGCCGCTGAATTGTAATTAGTTCTGTAACCTAAATTAAAAATTACATGAAAGTAATCATAGTACTTGTAGTTAAGTTAATTTAAATCACACTGAACTTTTGTCCTGGCTATTTTGTGATACTCTAGATTTTGTTAAATTGCAATTCTCAGCATCTCACTTCATGGAACATTTTTCCTATGGTTGCCATGCTTGTCCAGAATTGGTGCCTTCCAAAATGAGAGGCTGAACACTCCCTGAAGCAATGGTCGATTAGAATTCTGAGATCTTCAGTAACTCCCATCTGGAGAACATCAACCTGGGAAAGGATGGTCTAATGCAGTGTTTCTCAGCCTTCGCAACTTTAAGATGCATGGACTTCAACTCCCAGAATTTCCCAGCCAGCGTTAAAGTTGCCAAAGTTGAAAAACACTGATCTAAAGACTCAGTAGTTAATAGGACTGAGGGTAAGAGCACACAAACTGCAACCCAACCTCTTCCCCAGTATAAGGTTTCCTTGTTAAACATTCACTTTTTGAGCGATCACATTTGAAAAGATTCAGCATTTCTGCCAGAACAAATTTTAAGTTTTCCTTCCCTCAAATTAAAACCCCAGTTGTAGAAATCCTTATAAGTTTAAAAATACATGTAAATGTGTAAAACTCAAAATTAGCATAACTGCAAACATTAATCCGCATCTTTTGTACTACAACCACTATAGTGGGTAAGGTGCTGGGCTAGAAACCAGGAGTCTGTGAGTTCTAGTCCCGCCTTAGGCCTGAAAGCCGGCTGGGTGACCTTGGGCCAGTCACTCTCTCTCAGCCCAACTCACCTCACAGGGTGGTTGTTGTGGGGAAAAGAGGAGGAGGAAGGGTTATTAGGTATGTTTGCCACCTTGAGTTATTTATAAAAATAATAAAGGCAGGATAAATATTAAATAAGTAAGTAAGTAAGTAAGTAAGTAAGTAAGTAAGTAAGTAAGTGGAACGTACACCAGGGAGGTATATCTGCATTAAAAAGCAATATAGACGTTGTTTTTATACTCACTCTTCATGAAAGTTTTCCTCTGAAAACTATTGTGGAACAATAATGGCTTCATATTTTGTTTGCTGTATTTCCACGCTGGGTGGTAAGAAGGCGTGCCCCTTTCTTATCATATAGCATTGAAAAACTAAATATCTGATCTATGAAGCAAGGTGGGGGGGATCATGGGGAGAAATCTTTTTAAGGAATAACTCTTACTGTCAATTTAGCACAAGAGAGAATAGATGTAGTGTTATAATTGTTCCATTAATCTCCAACCTATTTTTAGTTTTTGTGGGGTTAATTTACCATGAGAATATCAGAATAGCCCTGCAAATCAGGCTAAGATCCATTTTAATTTAATCTAGGCTTTTCACAAGCAGGAAATAGAGATATCTCTCTCCTAATGTTACTCCCTTGCATCTGGTATTTGAGGCATGCTGCCCCAACCAGAGATAACATTGACTGTTCACGACAGTTGATAAAACTGTCCTCCATTAATTTATTCAATGCCCCTTTAATGTCATCCAAATCAGTGCACATCATCACATCCTGTGGATATGAATTTCACAGGTTAATAATGTACTGCATGAAGAAGTATTTCCTTTGTCTGTTTCTCTTTCCAGTCAGCTTCTTTAGATGGCCCTTGAGCCTAGTGTTTTGAGAAAAGGAGAAAAACTTTTTTTCATGCTGTGCACAAATTTATATAGCTCATACCTTGGTCATACCACCACATTCCTCCTCCCACACCCCAATTACCTTTGTTCCAAGCTCAAGAGTACCAAACATTCTATTTTTTTCTTATAAAGAAGGTATTTGAGTTCTCAGATGATTTTTGTTGCCCTTTCTATACCTTCTTTAGCTCTGTTATGTCCTTTTTGAAATGTAATTAGAATTGTACACAGTATCCCAGATGCAGTCTACTAGATTTGTATAAGTGCATTATAATATTGACAGTTTTATTTTCAGGCCCTTTCCTGTTGATTTCTAGTGCCTAATTTGCTTTTTTCTAAGCTGCTACATACTGTGTTGACATATTTATTTACAACTTATAATCTTTTTTTCTGGTTAGTCACAGATGTCTTAGATCCCATCAGTGTATCGTTTGAACCCCAATATCCATTACTTTATTCTTCTTTTGAAGTATACTTCTTTTGCAATTTGGTTGACCATTCATCCAGTTTAGAAATACCATTTTGGAGAGCTTCACAATCTCGTTTGGTTATCATCACCCCAAAAATTTGGTATCATCCAGAAACTTGCCAGCTCACTGCTTACCCCTAAATCAAGATAATTTATAAAAAAAGTTAAAAGGTACTAGTCCCAACACATATTCTCTTTATTGAAAAAAATGGTCCATTTATTCCTATTCTTTGTTTTCTGTTTTTTTAATCAATTAGCAATCCATAAAAGAACATGTCCTCTTATCCCATGATCAGTAAGTTTACATAAGGACCTTTGATGGACATTTTGTCAAAGGCATTATGAAAATCCAAGTATACAGTGTGAAGAGGATAATTTCCTTTAATGCGTCTTTCCCACTGAAGAAACTGTAGAAGGTTGGTGAGGTAGAATCAATGTTGATTACTGGATGTCCCAGGGAAATCTATTTTATGTGGCACACTTCTACCCACAAAAAATCTAGAGGTACACACATAAAAGAGAAAGAAAAAAAGACTATCATCCTATTCTACTCAGTGTTATGCTACAGAAAATGTTTATTGTAGCCTATATACTGCAGCATTGTACTTGAGACAAACCGTGCAAGCTTGTCCTTACGTTCAGGCTGTCAATTACAATCCGACCATAGCAAGTAACTATAATATATCAGTGCCCACACAACTAGCATTTGGAAGCTAAAAGCCCTTTGGGTTTTTTTATCAAGATGTTGGTCTTTGAGCCTATTGCAATTGTGTCTTAAAAGAGGGAGAAATGTGTTTGTAAGTCCAGGATCCTTGTAACAAAAGATACTAAGAATTGATTTAATGGTTTTCCACAAATACCGTATTTTCCGGCGTATAAGACGACTTTTTAACCCAGGAAAATCTTCTCAAAAGTCGGGGGTCGTCTTATACGCCGGGTGTCATCTTATACGCCGGAAAATAGTACTCGCCGTATAAGACTTCTCCTGGCCAAGTGCAGCCGCTCGCCGGAATGCAGCCCCCAGGGAAGAGCAGGAGGACGAGCGCGGGAGAAACGCGGGGAGGGGGGAGCGAGCTCCGTTCCCTCGGAGCAGCCTTGGGAAGGGAGGGAGCAAAACGCAGTAGCTCCACGACGGGCTCCAAAGTCACCCACAACGCTCAACGGGCGCCTCGCTTCACCTCGCCTCGCCTTCCCTTCCCCTCCCAGCCGCGCTTTAAATGTAAAGCGCGGCTGGGAGGGGAAGGGAAGGCGAGGCGAGGCGCCCGTTGACCATTGTGGGCGACTTTGGAGCCTGTCGTGGAGCCACTGTGTTTTGCCCCCTCCCTTCCCAAGGCTGCTCCGAGGGAATGGAGCTCGCTCCCCCCTCCCCGCATTTCTCCCGCGCTCGTCCTCCTGCTCTTCCCTGGGGACTGCGTTCCGGCGAGCGGCTGTACTTGGCCAGGAGAGGTCTTATACGGCGAGTACCGTATTTTCCGGCGTATATCCCAAACTCTATATTTTAAATGGAAAAGTTGGGGGTCGTCTTACACACCCAGTCGTCTTATACGCCGGAAAATACGGTATGTGGTTTCTGCAATTCTACTTCAATCATGCAGCTGCCCTCAGTTTCTATATTGGATACACTTTGCCATCATTCTAACCTGGTAACATCAAAACAATGTTTTTCTTCTCCACAATTTCCAAACCAATCATTCTGCTTCTTTGTAAATAATAGTAAAATATACATATATTACAATGAAGTTTTCAGTTTCTCACATGATCTGATTCCCTCCATGTTGAAAAATCTGCATGTAGGTAGTCCTCACTTAATTACCACACTTGGGACCGGCCACTCTGTCACTAAGCAACACGGGAAGCAGGACATCACATGACTACAATGGACTTATGACCTCACTTCTGCCGTGGTTGTTAAGCAAATCAACTGTGCTCATTAAGCGAGACATCACATGAGCACGACTTGCTATTTTACTGCTGGCTTCTCCATTGACTCTGCTTGTTGGAAGGTGGCTGTGAAGTGCACAAATGGCGATCACGTGATGTGGGACACTGCTATGGTCGTAAATGTCTGCTGGTGCAAAGTGCCTGATCTTAATTACGTGACCACAGGGATGCTGTGACAGTCATAAGTGTGATGACCAGTCATAAAGTTACTTTTTCAGCACTGTTGTAACTTCGAACGGTCACTAAAAAGGGCAGTCGTTCAGCAAGGACTAACTGTATGTGAATCAATCCCAAATATCTGAAAGTTGAAATATAACCAAGTCTTTATCATTTTGTTCTTTCACTTAAAAAAAAACAGAGCAGCCATCACAACCTGAAATTGTAGGTCAAGCAGAGTTTCTAGAAACCGAACAGCTAAAAATGGTAAGTGAACATTTTTCCTGCTAAATACCTTTAAAATGATCAGTTGTTATAGAATGTCTAGGAAAGTAGAATAGAAAAGGGGCTGTTGCAAAAGAGACGCTTCAGTCCACAAAAGGGGGGAAGACTCAGACATCCTATATTTTTCATAGGAATTTGAAGAGAAAGAAAAAAGAAAATAATATTTTCTTCCCATCAGAGATATGTTTATTATAAACTATTGGTATCTCAATATACCAATGGTTCTTAGATCAAACATTTCAACATCAGGTTATTTTGCATATCTGATCAACATCAGCCAAATCACAAGGGGTGGGGAGGGATCCTGTCCTGACAACGAGTGCAGGAATAACACGCTGAGGCTTGGGATCAAATCTCTTGTGTTTATTATCCTACAGCTTTAACAGAATCCAGCTAAACTAACATGAAGTGGCAATGCCCAAAGAAAAAGTCCACAAACTTAGGGCGGGGCTTTCTTCAACCTCTTGGGAGGGAAACATAGAGATTCAGTACTACACATGTGTTTCCCTTCCTGGAGGGAGCCCCCTCCTTCTCCGCCCATTATCTCCCTGACACCACCTTCTCCTCCAAGAAAAATTTCCATAGAAACCCCCTCCCCTCCTCTGTCCTTGGCGCCGGCAAAATTCTCATTGGAGTCCATCTCCTCTTCCAAATTCTCAGGAGAACTGGGTAGTGGGTGCAGCTCTTCCAGGGAAGGACCTTCAAAGGAAGAACAGCTGCTGTCGGCCAGATCAGATAACATCTCTTGCACAGATGGCTCTCCCTGCAAAACAGCTAGAGGGTTAGAGAAGTTTCCCCCCCTCCCTCTTGGGAACTGCAAACCGGAGGTTGAAGGCTTTGGCTTAGCCTCCTCCCCCCACTCTGGCCCCTGGGCCTGTTGCAGGGGTGAAATTTGCCAACTTATGAACTCGTCTGCTTGGTGGTTTTCTCCTTGTGCGACCGAGGGCTGAACTTCTGGGAGCTTTTGAGGACGTGTCTGTAGCTTGAATCATGTCAACTGGATTTCTATTTTCTCAGTGGAAACGTTTCGCTCCTTATCCAAGGAGCTTCTTCAGTCTGAGCAAAGTTGGTAAGGGAATCCTAAATATGTTTCTAGGTAGCTGTGTGACCTTACACCTGGGGTCATGGTTATATTGAGATGTATTTTAAGTCCTTTTATTATCTAAAGGAGGATCATTAAGATCACCATGCTGCTGTTGAGCTTGTGAAATGGTCTTAATCTTCCTAGGCACAGAAGACAGAGCCGGGAGAAAGATGGGAGAAAGATTGTGCCTGAGGCCCCCACCTCTATTCAAGGAAGGATTTTCCAAGTTGGCATAAATTGATTCCTTGACCCCTCTCTCAGTTTCCACTGAGAAAATAGAAATCCAGTTGACATGATTCAAGCTACAGACAATTCCACCTGGATGACTGAGAACCTTCATAGACATTTTGAGGACGTGGCTTGTGAGGGAAAAGCTGATGGAATTTGTGCATCAGCAAAGGTGCATGTATGTCTTTGGCATTCTCCCAGGACCGTTTTGTTTGAGAATACCCCTTCCAGTGTATCAAATATTGGATGCCCCTGCCCCTCCGCCTAGAATCTAAAATGTCTTCAACTTCATACTCCTCTGTTTGGTCTACAAAAATTGGAGGTGGGGGGGATATGTGAACGTAGGGCGCTTGGGGGGATTCCTTGACCAACAATGATGGATGGATTTTCATTGAGTTATGAAGCTGCAAACGATAAGCCACTGGATTTATCTGCTGTAACACCGTGAAAACTAAATGGATCAGTACAACCAGAGATATGTCGGTATACCATCGGAAGATGGGACTCCCAGGTCAGAAGATGGTCAAAATGCTACTGGGGAGGAACAGAGGATAAGTTCAACTAGCCCCAGATGTGATGACGCAGCTAGCTCAAAGCCGAAAGGACGGCTAGCAGCCGACGGTGCTGGTGGTGAACGACGAATCCGATGTTCTAAAGATCAACACACCATAGGAACCTGGAATGTAAGATCTATGAGCCAGGGCAAATTGGATGTGGTTATTGGTGAGATGTCAAGATTAAATATAGACATTTTAGGTGTCAGTGAACTGAAATGGACTGGAATGGGTCACTTCACATCAGATGACCACCAGATCTACTACTGTGGACAAGAGGACCACAGAAGAAATGGAGTAGCCTTCATAATTAATAATAAAGTGGCTAAAGCAGTGCTTGGATACAATCCAAAAAACGATAGAATGATCTCAATTCGAATTCAGGGTAAGCCATTTAACATCACAGTGATCCAAATATACGCCCCAACCACAGATGCTGAAGAAGCAGAAGTAGATCAGTTCTATGAGGATCTGCAGCACCTACTGGATAATACACCAAAAATAGATGTTATTTTCATTACAGGAAACTGGAATGCTAAGGTGGGTAGTCAAACGACACCTGGAATTACAGGCAAGCATGGTCTGGGAGAACAAAATGAAGCAGGACATAGGCTGATAGAATTTTGCCAAGACAACTCACTGTGCATAACAAACACTCTCTTCCAACAACCTAAAAGACGACTTTACACATGGACTTCACCAGATGGTCGACACCGAAATCAGATTGACTACATCCTTTGCAGCCAAAGGTGGCGGACATCTATACAGTCGGTAAAAACAAGACCTGGAGCTGACTGTAGTTCAGATCACATACTTCTTATTGCAAAATTTAGAATCAGATTAAAGAGAATAGGGAAGACCCACAGATCAGTTAGATATGAGCTCACTAATATTCCTAAGGAATATGCAGTGGAGGTGAAGAATAGATTTAAGGGACTAGATTTAGTAGATAGGGTCCCAGAAGAACTATGGACAGAAGTTCGCAACATTGTTCAGGAGGCGGCAACAAAAAACGTCCCAAAGAAAAAGAAGACCAAGAAGGCAAGATGGCTGTCTGCTGAGACACTGGAAGTAGCCCAAGAAAGAAGGAAAGCAAAAGGCAACCGTGATAGGGGGAGATACTGTATGCCCAATTAAATGCAAAATTCCAGAGGTTAGCCAGAAGAGATAAGGAATTATTTTTAAACAAGCAATGTGCGGAAGTGGAAGAAGACAATAGAATAGGAAGGACAAGAGACCTCTTCCAGAAAATTAGAAACATCGGAGGTAAATTCCAGGCAAAAATGGGTATGATCAAAAACAAAGATGGTAAGGACCTAACAGAAGCAGAAGAGATCAAGAAAAGGTGGTTATAATATACGGAAGATCTGTATAGGAAGGATAATAATATTGGAGATAGCTTTGACGGTGTGGTCAGTGAGTTAGAGCCAGACATCCTGAAGAGTGAGGCTGAATGGGCCTTAAGAAGCATTGCTAATAACAAGGCAGCAGGAGACGATGGTATCCCAGCTGAACTGTTTAAAATCTTGCAAGATGATGCTGTCAAGGTGATGCATGCCATATGCCAGCAAATTTGGAAAACACAAGAATGGCCATCAGATTGGAAAAATCAACATATCCCCATACCAAAAAAGGGAAGCACTAAAGAATGTTCAAACTATCGAACAGTGGCACTTATTTCACATGCCAGTAAGGTAATGCTCAAGATCTTGCAAGGTAGACTCCAGCAATTCATGGAGCAAGAATTGCCAGATGTACAAGCTGGGTTTAGAAAAGGCAGAGGAACTAGAGACGAAATTGCCAATATCCGCTGGATAATGGAGAAAGCCAGGGAATTTCAGAAAAAAATCTATTTCTGTTTTATTGACTATTCTAAAGCCTTTGACTGTGTGGATCATAACAAATTGTGGCAGGTTCTTGGTGGTATGGGGATACCAAGTCATCTTGTCTGCCTCCTGAGGAATCTGTCTAACGACCAAGTAGCAACGGTAAGAACAGACCACAGAACAACGGACTGGTTTAAGATTGGGAAAGGAGTACGGCAGGGTTGTATACTCTCGCCCTACCTATTCAACCTGTACGCAGAACACATCATGCGACGTGCTGCGCTTGAGGAATCCAAGGCTGGAGTTAAAATTGCTGGAAGAAACATTAACAATCTCAGATATGCAGATGATACCACTTTGATGGCTGAAAGCGAGGAGGAGTTGAGCCTTATGACGAAGGTGAAAGAAGAAAGTGCAAAAGCTGGGTTGCAGTTAAACCTCAAAAAAACCAAGATTATGGCAACCAGCTTGATTGATGACTGGCAAATAGAGGGAGAAAAAGTGGAGGCAGTGACAGACTTTGTATTTCTAGTTGCAAAGATTACTGCAGAGGCTGACCGCAGCCAGGAAATCAGAAGACCTCTACTTCTTGGGAGGAGAGCAATGACGAATCTTGATAAAATAGTTAAGAGCAGAGACATCACACTGACAACAAAGGTCCACATAGTTAAAGCAATGGTATTCCCCGTAGTAACCTATGGTTGTGAGAGCTGGACCATAAGGAAAGCTGAGCAAAGGAAGATAGATGCTTTTGAACTGTGGTGTTGGAGGAAAATTCTGAGAGTGCCTTGGACTGCAAGAAGATCAAACCAGTCCATACTCCAGGAAATAAAGCCAGACTGCTCACTTGAGGGAATGATATGAAAGGCAAAACTGAAGTACTTTGGCCACATAATGAGAAGACAGGATACCCTGGAGAAGAAGCTGATGCTAGGGAAAGTGGAAGGCAGAAGGAAGAGGGGCCGACAAAGGGCAAGATGGATGGTATTATGGAGGTGACGGACTCAACCATGGGGGAGGTGGGGATGGTGACGGCGGACAGGAAGCTCTGGCGTGGGCTGGTCCATGAAGTCACGAAGAGTCGGAAACGACTGAACGAATAAACAACAAAACACTGTGAAAGGGCCTACGAACTTAGAGTCCAATTTTTTACAAGGCCTGGTGGAGGTTAAAAACTTGGTAGAGAGCCAGACTTTGTCTCCCACAGTAATCTGCGGCCCTTCTTGTCTGTGTGCGTCTGCAGTTCTTTTATAAGCTGCTTTTGCAATGTCCAGTTGCTCCTTTAATAGCTCATGAGCAGCCTGTCGCTCTGCGATGAAGTCTGCAGCTGCTGGGACTGCTCCCTGTTGTGAGGAGATAGGCAATACCCCCGCATGAAACCCATAAAGTGCCTGAAAAGGGGACATTTTGGTGGAGGAATGCACTGAATTGTTATAGGCAAATTCTGCCATGGGGAGCAGATCTGGCCAATTGTCCAGGCGATAGTTGATGTAACATCTTAGATATTGCTGCCATAATTGGTTAATTTTCTCAGATTCCCCATTTGTGGCTGGATGATTTGAAGAGGATAAGTGTATTTGGACCCCTAATGACTGAAAAAGCGCCCCCCAGAACCTGGAAGTAAATTGACAGCCGCGATCCGAAATTATGTGATTGATCATACCTCTATGCCGAAAGACATTGTCCAAAAACAACTGTGCTGTTGCTTGTGCAGATGGAAGGCCCTTGCAAGGAATAAAATGTGCCATTTTTGTAAAACAGTCCACAACCACTAGTATTGAAGTAAAACCTTGGGCCGGTGGCAAGTCAGTGATGAAATCCATGGAGACGGTGTCCCAGGGCTGGGGGTGTGTGGGTAGGGGCTGTAAAAGTCCTGTTGGTTTTCCTGTGATGGTTTTGGCACGTCTACAGGTGTGGCAAGAGGCCACGTAAGTCTTTATGTGTGCAGCCATCTTAGGCCACCAGTAGTCTCTGAGAGCTTTATGTAGGGTTTTGAAGACTCCTCCATTTCCGGCTGTTTGGCTGTCATGACATAACTTTAGCACCTCTTCCCTCAGGGGGATGGGAACGTAAAGCCATCCGCTATGCCAAAGAATCTCCGCATCTACCGTGAATGGGGAAGGTGCCCCTTGCTGGGCCCCCTCGAGGTCATTCAGCCTAGCCCTAGCATACGGGTCCTGCTGCTGCTGAGCTTTGATTTTTGCAAAGAGATCCTCTGCCTGCCTGCCGGCTGCTAAGATCTCTGTTTGATTCCCTTCAGGAGGCTTCTCAAAATTGCGAGGTTGTAAAATTGTACCCTGCGCTGTTTGGTGGGAGGCTGGAATTTCCTGTGGCTGTCTAGATAATACATCAGCTAGCCGATTCTGCTTGCCAGGCAAGTAAGAGATTACGAAGTTGAAACGGGAGAAAAACTGGCTCCATCTTACTTGGCGGGGAGTGAGTGACCCAGAATTTTGTAAAAGTTCTAAATTCTTGTGGTCTGTGCAAACTTTTACCGGAAAGGTCGCACCCTCTAGCCAGTGTCTCCACTCTTGGAAAGCAGCCTTAATCGCAAGCAATTTCTTGTTAAAAACATCATAGTTCCTCTCTGCTGGTGATAGCGTGTGAGAGAAAAAGGCACAAGGAAGCATCCCCTCCCCATTTGGGCTCTCAGCCTGCAGAAGTACAGCTGCTATTGCAACGTTTGAAGCGTCTGTGTGGACAATGAATTGCCGCTCTGGGTCGGGGTGTCTCAGAAGAGGTTGGGCTACAAAAAGTTGTTTAAACTCTTGGAAGGCAGCTTGCTGTTGCTCACCCCAGCAGAATCGTGTCCCTTTCTTTAAAAGCTGAGAAAGGGGGCGTGCCTTTTCCACAAACCCATAAATGAAATTGTGGTAAAAATTCGCAAATCCGAGAAATTGTTGGACCTCCTTCACATTACGGGGAGGTTTCCGAGAGAGAATTGCCTGGAGCTTTGAGGGGTCCATGGCTATGCCTTCTGTGGAAATTCTGTAGCCCAAATAGTCCAATTGAGTTAAATCAAAGGCACACTTCTCTAGCTTGGCAGAAAGCCTGTTCTCTCTTAGTCTTTGTAAAACATTGCGGACATGGGTTATATGAGAAGTTGGATCATCTGAAAATATCAGGATGTCATCAAGGTAAATGACCACATACTTATCTAATAAATCGGAAAAAATTTGATTCATAAATCTGGAAAATACTGCCCCCCCCCCACAATTACTTAGTCCGAAAGGCATGACCAAATATTCAAACTTACCATACCTGGTATCGAAAGCTGTCAGGTATTCGTGCCCTTCCTTCCTTCAGATCAGATTGTAGGCATTTCTGAGATCCAACTTAGTAAAAATGTGTGCCTTTTGTAAGCGATTGAGCAAGTCCGATATGAGAGGAAGCGGGTAGTGGTCTCTAACAGTAACTGCGTTAAGAGCACTGTAGTCATGAACTGTGCACATGGGAGTCCCCCTTCCATCCGTCTGTGCTGAAGGTGCGAAGGGGTCTGGTTTCTTTGGTACAAAGAAGGTAGGGGCAGATGCTGGAGATGTGGACAGTCGAATGAATCCCTTCTTGAGGTTTGTATCCAAGTACTCCTTGAGGGTAGCTAGCTCTTTGGGTGACATAGTATAATGTTTCTTCGCTGGAATCTTGGCTCCTGGCTTTAGGTCGACAGTACAGTCGTACACTCTATGGGGTAGTAGTGCTGTAGCCTCCTGTTCGCAGAAAATATCTGTGAAGTCTCCGTACTTGGTCGGCAGTCGGGCCCCCCTTGTCTCCAAAAGTGCTGCCCTTGTTGAAGAAGGTGTGGCTGCCTGTAATTTGTGGTGCTGGCAGTCCTTTGCTGGGAAGGAAATTGCTCCTGTCACCCAGTCCAAACAGGGGTTGTGAAGCTTTAACCATGGAGTGCCCAGGATGACAGAAACTTGTAATGATGCTCTGACATAAAGCTGAATCCACTCAGTGTGAGCTCCAATCGTTAGTTGAAGTGGCTGTATGCAGCGTACGACTGGGCCTGCTTTGAGGGGTTGACCGTCGATGGTTTCAACTTCTATGGGACTTGGTAATTCCAGTGTTGGAATATCAAACCTTTCCACTGCTTCTACATCTACAGTATAAAGTTGGTAGTGGCACCAGAGTCAATGAGAACATCTAATGCAACTAGCTGCTTGGAAGCTATGGTCAGGGTGGCTGGGATAGAGTAAAAAGTGTGGCTGAAATCTCCAGAATGAGCTCTTCTTAATTGCTGGAGGGCCTCCCTGTGGAGCTCTGGTGAGGGAGGCTGCTGAAGTTTCCCTGTTTGGAAAAAGAGTCTGGGGCCGGTCTCTGCTCTGCCGCCTGGTCTGTTGCTCTTGCCGGAGCTGCTTGGCTTCTGACCGGACAAGCTCTTACTATGTGACCTGGGGCCGCATAATAAAAGCAAAGGGCTCTCTCCCTCCATCTCTGTCTCTCAGCTTCAGAAATTAGCCGTCGTGATGCTCCAATTTGCATCAGCTCCTCTGCTCCTAGAGAAACAGAAGTGGTGGGGAAAGTTGTAAATCCTGGAAACGCCGGCCTGAATCCAGCTCTGCCTCTCCCCGGCCGGAGCTGCCGTAATTCTTCCAGCCTGGCGTCTATCACTACGGTCAGCTGGTATAAGGCTTCCAAGGTTGCTGGTGTGCCTTGTCTCACCAGCTCGGTCTTAATTTCTTCATCAAGCCTTTGTTTAAACTGATCTTTTAAAGCAATTTCGTTCCATCCCAAGTCTCCTGCTAGCAGTTTGAAATCTGCAATGTAAGCACCCACTCTCCTATTGCCCTGTCGGAGCTTTCGGATTTCGCGGCTGGCGGTGACTTCTCTGATTGGGTCATCGAAATGGGCTCTGAAACGGTCCATAAAATTCTGGTAGTTGTTTAGAATTGGGTCGTTGGCTTCCACCATCGGGATGGACCATCTGGCAGCACTCTGCCACCCCTGCCGCCCCCACTGCCCTGTGCTCTGCCACCCCAACCATCCTGCACTCTGCCGCCACACCACCCTGTACTCCACTGCCCCTGCTACCACCAGCTTACCTTTGCCATCTTCTTCCTCTTGCTACTGATGAAGTGCACCCGGCCTGGCCCTTGGCTCTGGGCAGCAAGGGTGGCAGAGTGCAGAGCAGAGATGGGGTGATAGGTGGATGAGGGAAAGTTGAAGCACACCTTGCGGTCGTAAATGCAGGCAGGCTGCCAAGCGCCCTAATTCAGATCACGTGACCACAGGGGCACTGCAATGGCCATAACTTCAAGGACCCGGCATAAGTACCATTAGTTCAGCGCTGTCATAACTTTGAACAGTCATTGAACAAATGGTCGTTAAGTGAGGACTACCTGTATGAACAAAGGAATATGCAATCTCCAGTAAGCTGAAATTCGTAACCAAATCATGTATTTGAATTCTTAGCTTGGGGAATGTATTGCAAAAGATGGTTATCCAGCAGGAAGCATAACATGGTTCAAGAGTGGAGCTATTTTGCAACATGCTGAAGAAGGTAGGTTTTTGAAAAGTGTTTGCATATTACTGCATGCATGCTTGTGTATCTTTAGATATCATTTTGAACTAAGATTATTCTAAGCATGGATATCATTAGCCTTGTTAACAATGCTGCAATTAACATGCTAAAAAATATTGGTTGGATTTTGTTGTACCCCTTTAGCACCTTTGCTCTAATAATTGTTGACACAACTTAAAGTAGTTATTTAAAAGTATTGTTATTAATGTCTACTCTAAGAGCCAGCATAGTGTAATGGTTAAGTGTTGGATGAGGAGCCTTGAGTTCTAGTCCTCCTTAGGCCCAAAAGCCAGCTGGCTGACCTGGGGCCAGTCACTTCCTCTCAAATGCTAAGAAGAACAATAACATGATGTTTAATTTATAATCTACCAGTAATATACAACAGCTAAACCCAGTCAATAAATGCCCACCAGAACCAGCAGGGTTTGCATGCTTCAGGTCCATTCCACTAGGAAATTTCATCTTGTGAGGCCTGGAAGTCATGCCTTCTCTGTTGAAGTACCTGCCCTATGAATGAGCATCCCTCCAGAGATCTGTATGGCCCTTACCCTTCTAGTCTTTCGTGAGGCATTAAAGAGCTTCAAGCACTTGGTCTGGGAGATTGAAGCAGCCTGTTGTCCATATGGATTAAAATTGGATTGTTTGGGGATCTAAGCATACAGATCCATATTATTATTTTAGGGTTTGATCTGATATATTATGTTTAGTTTTACATTTTAATCTTTTGTTGACCACCCAGAGTCACAACTGTCACTATCTAAATTGTTTAAATGAATAAATTTAGAATGAGACACACACAAAGTCAGTCTTACTTCCATTTGGAAATCCTAAATTGAATCACTATTGAATAAAGCCTTTTCTATATGTGTATGTAGAATTTATATTGTATGTTTGCAAATATCCTTAACCTTGTAAAAATCAAGCTTTTTTTCTTTTAAAAGCTGTTGTCATAAATGAACAAACAGATGTAGATAAAGCCAGTGGACTCTACACCATCAAATCTTCCCTAAAATATAAGCCAACAAAGGATGACACTGGTGCACAGTTCACCTGCACAGTGACATATTTGGGGCCAACTGGACAAGAGATAATACGATCAGAATCAGCGGTCTTTGACATTTACTGTAAGTTCATGAATGGTGTACTGTACAACATTAAAAAGCTAACAATTTACTGTCAGACAAATAGCTTCTTAAGATAGGTTTTGCACAAATAATGCAATTTCCAAAAATCAGACAACCATAATATGCACACACATTTGTTTGCAATGTCTTGTCCTTCCCCTTTTCAGAAAAAAAATGTTTATTCCTTTAAGAAGGAAAGGAAAGGTTCCCCTGTGCAAGCACTGAGTCATGCGACCCCTGGGGAGACGCCGCTTTCGCGACGTTTTCTGGCAGACTATAGAGCAGGGTGGTTTGCCATTGCCCTCCGCAGCCATAATTACCTTTCCCCCAGCAAGCTGGGTACTCATTTTACTGACCTCGAAAGGATGGAAGGCTGAGTCAACCCAAGCTGGCTACCTGAGAACCAGCTTCCGCTGGGATCGAACTCAGGTCGTGGGGAGAGTTTCAGTTTCAGTTGCAATACTGCCACCTACCACTCTGCGCCACACGAGGCTTTAAGAAACAAGAGTTAAATCTGCTGTACACTTGTGCTTCTTAATATTTGACTTAGAGCCAAAACCACCTACACAACCAGATGCTGGATAATGGAGTTTCCTCCCATGTATATATGTGTCTGGATAGCTTTTCCAAAACTGGGTTTTGTCCAGATATGTAACTTCAGCTCCCAAAATTCTTAGCAGTGTTCATGATGGCTGGCAAAACCCGAGATAAAGACTATGTGTAATTTGCCCTATTCTAGTTTTTGTTCATTTATGTAACACATTCTCAGTTGACTAAAGGAAAATTAGGTTGCCACCAAGTACCTACTGAATCTAGAAGCTTTTTAAAGAGCAGATTAACTTATAATGGGACTTATTTGATTTTCTTTGTTGAAGCTGTAACTTCAAAGTATGCTCGTGTGTGTGTGTGTGTGTGTGTGTGTATGTGTGTGTATTAGCTTGAATGTGATTAATATTTCAGACTTTCTGTATTTGAAGTTTTCATTTTTATTTTTGTTTGCAACATTATTGACCCTGAAAATCTTTGTCTTGGCCCATATGCAGAGTATTTAATTTATTTATAGCACTGATAATCATTCATTGTTCAGATACTTTTAAAATAAAACCTGAAAGATGAAAGCAATTTAACTATTATTTGTGTAGAATGGCTGCTGTTTTTACTATTGAAAAGGTCATTTATTTATAGAGGTGGGAGATAAGTTTATTTTATTCATGTTTTAAAGGACGAAACCATGCAAATGCAAGTAGATGAATAGATACCACTTTGGTGGGTAGGTAACAGCATTCCGCGCGTGTCATGTGGCCACATGACCGTGGAAGCGTCTTCGGACAATGCTGGCTCTTTGGCTAACAAACGGAGATGAGCACAGGCCCCTAGAGTCGGACACGACTGCACAAATGTGCGGGGGGAACCTTTACGTTTACCTTTTTTTAATGTTTTCTTTCCTGAAACTACACTGAAATAGTTTCAGGTTTCTCAGGTTTCCAATAGTAGAATGCAACTTTCATGCAAAATTATATATGTCTAAAAATGTACATAAAAATGCCCATATCCATAAAAATCATTTCCAAGTGCATTATATAAACCATATATATGCAGTTTTTATACAGATTTATAAAAGGTTTGCAAGTGATGTGGAAATGGTAATTTAAATTCAGTTTAAAAATTGGTACAGCCACATTCTACAAAAATAAAATTTATTTATTTATTTATTTACTTACTTATTTGTTTGTTTATTTATTTATTTATTTATTTATTATTTCAATTTATTCCCCGCCCATCTCCCATGCAAGGGACTCTGGGCGGGTTACAACAATTAAATCATATGTAGCTATATATTGGAGAGCCAGTTTGGTCTAGTGCTTAAGGCACCAGGTTAGAAACCAGGAAACTGTGAGTTCTAGTCCCATCTAAGACACAAAGCCAGCTGGGTGACCTTGGGCCAATCATTCTCTCTCAGCCCTAGGAAGAAGGAAATGGCAAACCACTTCCGAAATCTTGCCAAGGAAACTGCAGGAATTTGTCCAGGCAATCACCAAGGGTCAACACTGACTCAAAGGCACAAAAAAAAAAAGCTATCTGGGTCTTTCATTCCAAGATTCTGAAATGTAATAAGGTTCTTCAGTGATGTTTCACGTGTATGCTATATATGCAGCTGCTAAACAGGTGGTGGTAATATAAGACTTGATAGCACCATTTGGGGAGGAAATGTAGAAGGGCTGAATCAAGACTGTCAAGCAAACAGGTGATTTGCCAGTTATGACCACCACTATTTTGCCAAGCTCACTCGCTGGATCGTCACCTTGTTGTGGTGAGTGGGCTTGTGTGTTCCCAATGAACCCTGTGAGCGAAGCCATCGGGAATCATGTACTCCTGGCAGGGTCACCCATGGCGGTAAGGTCCAGGGGGAGGAACCAGACAAAGAACGATCCAAGAAAGTCCTCAACGGCAGAACAGGCGGAAGATAACAAGGTGTATTGTTACAACGGCTGCGAAGGCGGATGAAGGCTGCAGCAGACAAAAGGTCACCAATCGTCATGGTATCCATGCCATTGGATTAGAGCCTTTTTCTGTGAAGGTTGTGTGCTGATCGTTGTGCACCGATCTCCACACATAAAACAAATTCACGCACAGGCGTCTTCCAACCACACCAAACCCAAAACAACCAAAAGTCCCATGGCGATTGACGAATGGCAACGGGGGCAGGACTGTGTAATCCGGAAGCTCCTAGTCATGGATCAGCACATGGGCGGTGGATACGGATTCAGTCGCCCTGACTCAAGGATCGAGGCAGTTGAGTAGTTCGGCAGCTGTATCCACGACTGAGCAGCCCTATTTAGGATCCACTCTGCTCACCCCATATGGGGAGGGGGCTAGAAAAGGTGCCCTAAACATAGTCTGCCTCATTTTCTCCCTGACTGGATTACCGCGACCAGTGGGGTCACCATCTAGCGGTCGTAAAAAACACATGAATTTTGGAACATGGAATATACGGACACTGCAAGACAATATGGATAGTGAACGACCTGAACGTAGGACTGCCATTATTGCAAGGGAGCTGAGACGTTTTAATATCGATATAGCAGCACTCCAAGAAACTCGAAGAGCAGGAGAAGGACAGTTGAAGGAAGAAAAAGGAGGTTATACCTTCTTTTGGAAAGGACTGCCTGAACAAGAACGACGAATACATGGGGTAGGCTTTGCTATCAAAAACGACATTGTGAAACTCTTGTCAGAAGTTCCCACTGGGATTAACGAACGACTCTCAACTCTGCGAATAAAACTCGCCAAAAACCAACAGGCAACTATCCTAAGTGCTTACGCACCAACACTAGATGCAGATGAGGATATCAAGGAAAAATTTTATACCCAGCTGGACACCATCTTATCAGAGATACCAAAGGAGGATAAAATTATCCTCCTGGGCGATTTCAATGCAAGAGTTGGGCGTGATTTTGATTTGTGGCCAGGGATCATTGGGAAAGAAGGAGTTGACAACAGCAACACGAATGGAATCTTACTTCTGACTAAATGTGCAGAGCATAACCTTGTCATTACTAACACACTCTTTCGCCAGAAAAATAAATTTAAAACATCATGGAAGCACCCACGGTCGAAGCACTGGCATCTTTTAGATTATGTAATTGTCCGTGCTAGAGATCGCCGTGATGTACTTCTCACCAGAGCCATGACGAGCGCCGATGACTGCTGGACAGACCATCGATTAATTCGATCCACGATGGCCATAAAGATTGTCCCTCATCGTAGGCTCCAAGGAAGAAAACCAAGGCGTAAAATGAATACACTGGCCCTTCAAGATCCTATTAAACGAGCTTGCTTTCAATCAACTCTCAAGGAACATCTGCCTATGGAACTTCCTGAAAATGTTGAGGAACACTGGATTAAATTGAAGACTTCTATCATTTCAGCCTGTGAACAAACTATCGGATACCAGACTAAGAGACATCAGGACTGGTTTGATGAGAACGATAGTGAGATTGAACATATTATTGACAAGAAAAGGAAAGCCTTCCAGATATGGCAAAAAGATATTAACTGTGCCGTTAAGAAAAAAATCTACGCCAGTGCAAAGGCAGAAGTCCAAAGACGAACTAGAGAACTTAAGAACATATGGTGGATAAAAAAAGCCCAAGAAACCCAACATTTTGCAGATGCTCACGATGCACGGGGCTTTTTTAATGCCATAAAGGCCATCTATGGACCAACAAACCATGGTACAAATCCCTTACGCTCAGTAGATGGTGCTAAACTTCTAAAGGACAAAGAGTCTATTGCACTGCGCTGGAAAGAGCATTACTACAATCTCCTTAATCGTCACTCTACTGTGGCTGACGAAGTCTTCTTGCAAATCCCACAAAAACAAATAAGAAATGAGCTTGCAGTACCCCCTAGTTTGGAGGAAGTCAGTAAAGCCACTAAACAAATGAAAAATAACAAAGCTAGTGGACCTGATGGGATTCCTGCTGAAGTCTTTAAAGAAGGCGGGCCTGAACTTACACAACAACTTCATAAGCTCATCGAAAAAATCTGGATGAGGGAGGAGATTCCAGCAGACTTTAGGGATGCCATAATTATCACTCTCTTTAAAAAGGGTGATAGAACAGACTGTGGAAACTACTGAGGCATCTCCCTTCTAGCCACAGCAGGCAAAATCCTGGCAAAGATCATTGCAAACCGTCTCCTATCTGTATCAGAAGACATCCTCCCTGAAACGCAAAATGGCTTCCGCCCTTCCAGGGGAACAGTGGATATGATCTTCACTGCACGACAGCTTCAAGAAAAATGCAAGGAGCAAAACCGCCCTCTGTACATGGCGTTTATTGATCTGACTAAAGCTTTTGATACTGTAAATCGTACTGCTCTCTGGACCATCCTTCTGAAAATCGGATGCCCTGATAAATTTGTGAACATCTTGCGGTTACTCCATGACGACATGATGGCAACAATCCTGAATAACAATGGCTCTCAAAGCGATCCATTTAAAGTGGAATCCGGCGTTAAACAGGGATGTGTTATTGCTCCAACCTTATTCGCTATCTTCATCGCTATGATTATGCACCTTGTTGAAGAGAAACTTCCTACTGGTGTAGAAATTATATATCGAACAGATGGAAAGCTTTTTAATCTTAGTAGGCTGAAAGCAAAAAATAAGGTAATTGCAACTTCTGTTATAGAACTTCAATATGCTGATGATAACGTAGTCTGTGCACACTCCGAGGAAGATCTTCAAACTATCCTAAACATCTTTGCAGAAGCATATGAAAAGCTCGGCCTCTCGATTAACATTAAAAAAACCAAAGTGCTTTACCAGCAAGTTCGAACCAATCCCTCTGCAGCGCCATCAATCCAGCTTAAAGGTGTGTCACTAGAAAATGTCGACCACTTTTCTTATCTCGGCAGCCATCTATCAACAAAAGCCGACATCGACGCTGAAATTCAGCATCGCCTGAGCTCTGCGAGTGTAGCTTTCTCCCGAATGAAGCGTAGAGTGTTTGAGGATCGGGACATTCGCAGGGAGACCAAAATGCTTGTTTACAAAGCCATTGTACTACCAACCCTTCTGTACGCCTGTGAAACATGGACCCTCTACAAACGCCACCTCCAACTTCTTGAAAGATTCCATCAACGCTGCCTCCGAAAAATTCTGCAAATTACTTGGGAAGATAGGCGGACTAATGTTAGCGTGTTAGAAGAAGCGAAAACCACCAGCATTGAAACAATGATCATCCAACATCAACTTCGCTGGACCGGTCATGTTGTTCGAATGCCTGACCATCGTCTTCCAAAGCAGCTACTTTACTCCCAACTTAAGAATGGAAAACGGAATATTGGTGGACAGCAAAAGAGATTCAAAGATACTCTCAAAGCTAATTTAAAAAAATGTAATATCAGCATTGAGAACTGGGAAGCCCTAACTCATGAGCGTTTCAATTGGAGGTCAGCCTTTATTAATGGCGCTATGGACTTTGAAGAAGCAAGAGTACAGGGCGAAAAGGAGAAGAGAGCTAAAAGGAAGGCACGTCAGGCAAACCCTCATCATGACCGTCTCCCACCCGGAAACCTATGCCCTCATTGTGGGAGGTTGTGCGGATCCAGAATTGGCCTTTATAGCCACTTACGGATTCACCGTTAAAATTTTACCTTTGGAAGACAATCTTACTCGGCTACGAGTGATCGCCAATGAATGAATGAATGAATTTTGCCAAGGTGACCTAAGGCTAGCCCCAGCATTTTTTTATTTGGCATAAAATTCTTGATGCATATAGCTTCACTGCCCTTGCTTCATACAGATTTATCTTACACTCTCTGATGTATTTGGGAAAGAGTCAGATTGTTAACTGGTTGATGTTCCTTTACAGATCCCACAGAAAAGGTTCAGATTGAGATTCTTTCACAGAGAAATACCATTAAGGAAGGTGATAACATTACCCTAAAATGTTCAGGAAATGGTAATCCTCCACCTCAGGAGTTCTTATTTTTCATCCCTGTAAGTATTGCCTATCTGTAAAACCTAAGTCTTGGGGGAGGGACAATTTGGTTTAGACAGGAGAGTGTCTTTTTCACACTATTCTGTTTATGTATCACTTGTTTAGTTAATCAGTCCCACATCTTTCCATTCCTACCTCCCAGTTATTTTTAGTTTTCCTCTAAATTTCATTCAGTTTTACTTTTTAAATTTGTACTAGTGCACTGTATCTGTGACATCATAAATTTTACATAAAAGTTAGCAAGATGACTGGAGTAAGAGACTCACAATAACACAAAAAAATCTGAAAGCGTAAGTAAATTTCTACAGAAGTTCTACAGAAAATATAAGTAGACATCTTGTATTCCTATATTACAAACTTTCCATTCAACCTTTTTTTAAGGGAGAGCCTGAACCAATTCGAAGTTCCAGTCTTTATATATTGACTGATGTAAGAAGAAATGCAACAGGGGAATACAGATGTTCTCTGACTGATGAAAGTTTGATGGATTCCACTACAGTTACAGTACATTGTAAGTCATTTTCTTTCATTCCTTCTTACACTTGTATATCATCTTATAATATGTGCCTATGTTTTTGCCACACTCATTGTCTCTTTATAAAATCATACATGGATGTATCTATCAGAGGCAGGCCAGGACATTTTTTTTTCAAATAAGCTTTATTTATTTCAAAATATAACTACATACAAAACAGTAAATTACATACAAAACAATAAACACACTACAATACAACAAATACAATGAAACACAACATTTATAAAGAAAAACAATATATAAATACAAAAATAAAATAAAATTAAAGTAAAATTAAAAATTAAAGTTGACTTCTGGCTATCCCAATTATAGATATACTTATAGTTAAAATAATAAGCTGCTCAAAAAAATAAAGGGAACACTGAAATAAGACATCCTAGATCTGAATGAATGAAATATTCGTATTAATTACTTTGTTCATTACATAGTTAAATGTGCTGACAACAAAATCACACAAAAAGCAATGGAAATCAAATGTAAGCAACCCCTGGAGGTCTGGATGTGGAGTTACACTCAAAAATTAAAGTGGAAAAGAACACTACAGGATGATCCAACGTTGATGTAATGTCCTTAAAACAAGTCAAAATGAGGCTCAGTAGTGTGTGTGGCCTCCACGTGCCTGTATGACCTCCCTACAACGCCTGGGCATGCTCCTGATGAGGTGGCGGATGGTCTCCTGAGGGATCTCCTCCCACACCTGGACTAAAGCATCCCCCAACTCCTGGACAGTCTGTGGTGCAACGTGGCGTTGGTGGATGGAGCGAGACATGATGTCCCAGATGTGCTCAATTGGATTCAGGTCTGGGGAACGGGCGGGCCAGTCCATAGCATCAATGCCTTCGTCTTGCAGGAACTGCTGGCACACTCCAGCCACATGAGGTCTAGCATTGTCTTGCATTAGGAGGAACCCAGGGCCAACCGCACCAGCATATGGTCTCACAAGGGGTCTGAGGATCTCATCTCGGTACCTAATGGCAGTCAGGCTACCTCTGGCGAGCACATGGAGGGCTGTGCGGCCCCCTAAAGAAATGCCACCCCACACCATTACTGACCCACTGCCAAACCGGTCATGCTGGAGGATGTTGCAGGCAGCAGAACGTTCTCCACAGCGTCTCCAGACCCTGTCACGTCTGTCACATGTGCTCAGTGTGAACCTGGTTTCATCTGTGAAGAGCACAGGGCGCCAGTGGCGAAGTTGCCAATCTTGTGTTCTCTGGCAAATGCCAAACGTCCTGCACGGTGTTGGGCTGTAAGCACAACCCCCACCTGTGGACGTCGGGCCCTCATACCACCCTCATGGAGTCTGTTTCTGACCGTTTGAGCAGCCACACGCACATTTGTGGCCCACTGGAGGTCATTTTGCAGGGCTCTGGCAGTGCTCCTCCTGTCCCTCTTTGCACAAAGGCGGAGGTAGCAGTCCTGCTGCTGGGTTGTTGCCCTCCTACGGCCACCTCCACGTCTCCTGATGTACTGACCTGTCTCCTGGTAGCGCCTCCATGCTCTGGACACTACGCTGACAGACACAGCAAACCTTCTTGCCACAGCTCGCATTGATGTGCCATCCTGGATGAGCTGCACTACCTGAGCCACTTGTGTGGGTTGTAGACTCCGTCTCATGCTACCACTAGAGTGGAAGCACCGCCAGCATTCAAAAGTGACCAAACCATCAGCCAGAAAGCATAGGAACTGAGAAGTGGTCTGTGGTCACCACCTGCAGATCCACTCCTTTATTGGGGATGTCTTGCTAACTGCCTATGCTTTCCGCCTGTTGTCTATTCCATGTGCACAACAGCTTGTGAAATTGATTGTCAATCAGTGTTGCTACCTAAGTGGACAGTTTGATTTCACAGAAGTGTGATTGACTTGGACTTACATTGTGTTGTTTCAGTGTTCCCTTTATTTTTTTGAGCAGTGTATAATCTCTTACCACTAATTTTCCCGTACTACCATTATTTCTGTCCAACAAACTCATTATTGTGTAAAACCCATAGTCATAACTTCATTTTTTTCTGTCACTAGCAGGTAATCTAAAAATGGTTGCCATGAATCTATAAATCTGGAAATAGTTTTATCTCTCATCAAGTCCGTTAATTTTGCCATTTGTGCCAGGTTCATTAATTTAATTATCCATTCTTGTATTGTTGGTATTTGTGGTTCCTTCCATCGTTGGGCGTAGAGTATTATTGCAGCCGTAATCATGTGTAGAAGCAAATTCCCATACTGTTTCTCCAGCTCTTCCCCCATTAAACCTAATAAAAACAATTCTGGTTTTTTTTGTTATGTTTACTTTAAGAATTTTCTGAATAACAATATGTATCTGATTCCAAAATTTTCTTGCTTTTTCACGCATCCACCATAGGTGGTAGAAAGTTCCTTCTCCCTGTGAGCATTTCCAACATATGTTACATTTTTAAACATTTTTGATAATTTATCAGGTGTTAAGTACCAACGGTACATCATTTTGTAGAAATTTTCCTTTAAATTATAATTCAGCGTAAATTTTAAACCACATTTTTTCCCATTTTTCCATCATAATATTATATCCAAAATTTCTAGCCCACTTTACCATACATTCCTTAACTTGTTCATCTTCCAAATTCATTTGTAATAGCATCTTATACACTTTTGTAATAATATGTTTATTATCCACACAGAGTTGTTTCTCAAACTAAGTTGTTTCATTTACAAATTTGTAGTTCTTTTTATCCAACTTAAAACGTTCAAATAGTTGCATATAACTGAACCAATGGCATAAATGACCTGTCTCCAATTGTTCTCTTGTCTTAAACATAGGTTTACCCTCTTCAAAGACTAATAGATCCTTATATCTTAACCATTTTATTTCTCCCACACTTTCTCGTCTTGCAAATGCCTCCTGGGGTGATAACCATAGAGGTACATTAGATGACAATCTAGTTTTGTATTTATCCCAAATCATTAATATAGCCTTCCTGATATAGTGATTTTTAAATTCTTTATTTATCTTCACTTTATTATACCATAGGTAGGCATGCCATCCAAATCTTAGCTCATGACCTTCAAGTTGTAACAATTTTTTATTTTCTAAAGTTATCCAATCTTTCATCCACATGAGGCAACATGCCTCAAAATACAATTTTAAATCTGGCAACCCCAAACCTCCCCATCCTGTAACAGTTTATACTTAATTCTTGGCTTTTTACCTTGCTAAATAAACTTTGAGATATCTTTTTGCCATTGTTTAAATACTATGTCTGTTGACAGAATCGGTATCATCTGGAAAAGGAACAACATCCTAGGCAGTACATTCATCTTAATTATAGAAATCCTCCCCAAAAGAGATAAATGTAATTTTTCCCATCTTATCAGATCTTCTTTAACCTCATTCCAAACTTTATTATAATTATTTCTAAACAGTGCACTATTTTTGGTTGACAAAATCACTCCCAAATATGTAATCTTTTTTTCATTTTTAAAACCCGTCTTTCTCACCAGCAATTCTTGATTGTTCACTGTCATGTTTTTGATTAACATTTTCGTTTTCTGTTTATTTACTTTAAAACCCGCTAATGATCCATAATCAATCCAAAGGATCTTGTAACATTAAGACTAAGACATCAGCAAATGCCCTTAACTTAAAGACCTCCTGTTTAATTTTTAAACCTTTTATTTGTTCATCACCTCTGATGTCTCTGTTAAAAACCTCTAAGACTAAAATAAACAGCAAAGGTGATAAAGGGCATCGTTGTCTTGTTCCTTTTTCTATCTTACAAGCTTCAGTTAATTCTTCATTTACAATGATATTAGCCCTTTGGTATGTATAGATTGATTTAATTCCCTCTATAAATGCTTCTCAAATTCCATACTTTCCAAGACCTAAAACATAAAAATCCAATTTAAATTATCAAAAGCTTTCTCTGCATCCAGAAAGATAAGGGCCATCTGACATTCATTATGATATTGTGCATATTCTATAATATCTTTTTTTTTTTGCAGATATAATTTTTTATTATTACATTCAACATAAAACATAAACAAAACATATAACACATAACAATGATCATATATAACACATAACAATGGTTACATTTATGTATATATATTTACATTTGATTTTATATAATTATTTTTATTATATTTAATACAATGTATCCTTCTTTTTTTGTCTCTAATCTTTTCTCTCCTTTATCTTTCAATCTCTTCTAACCTATTCTCTCTCTATCTATTCCTTTCCCTTTCCTTTCCTTTTGATTCTTCCTTTAACTCCTTTTCTCTTTCATCCATTCCCTTCTTCTTTTTTAACCCTTTCTCTCTCTCTCTCTAATCTCTTCTCTCACTTACCTTACTCACTCTTTCTAACCCTCCCGTCTCTCTCTTTTCCTTTCCTTTATCTTTCATTTTTATTCTTCCTTTTATTCTTTCATCCATTCCTTTCTTCTTCTTCTTCTTCTTCTTCTTCTTCTTCTTCTTCTTCTTCTTCTTCTTCTTCTTTTTTTTTTATTTTTATTTGACCTTCTCATTCTCTCTAATATCTTCTCTCATACTCCCTCTTTCTCTCTCTAACCTCTTCTCTCTCTTCTCTTCTGCTCTTCTTTTCCTATCTTTCTTTCCCTTTTCACCCTTTCTATCCTCTTTTTCTTTCTAACCTAATCCTTTCTTTTTCTTCTTACTTTATATATATTTATCATTCTTTTTCTCCCTTTCCTTACATTATATTATTTATTTATTTATTTATATATTTGTATCAAATTCAATCTTAAGTTTAAATCTTTGTTTTATAATATATAATACATACATACACTCCATTAAAATTCTTCCAGTTTTCTTAACAAAAGAAAAATTCTTGTAAATACTTGATTTACATTTTTCTCTTCTTATACCTCTTTTTTTTCCCTTCGCCCCTTCTTTATTTGTAATTATTATTATTATTATTATTATTATTATTATTATTTGTTCTCTATTTAATGTTATATTCTTTTTGAATATATTTTATGAAGGGGTCCCATGTTTCATTATACTTCCCCATTTCTTTTCCTTTTATTAAATTTGTTAATTTGTCTGTTTGCATTAAATCCATTACTTTTATAATCCATTCTTCTTTTGTTGGAATATTTTCTTGTTTCCAGTATTGGGCGTATTTTATCCTTGCAGCTGTACTTAGATACTGAAATAAAACCTTTTGTTTTTTATTTATATTGTCTTCAATTTTACCCAATAAATATAATTCTGGTCTCATTCTTATTTCTTTGTCGAATATTTTACATACATATTTATGTATTTTGACCCAATATTTTTTTGCTTTTTCACATAGCCACCATACATGGTAGAAAGAACCCCTTTTGTTTTTGCATTTCCAACATAAAATAGAGTTACTCATTTTTGATTTAAATAACACCTCAGGAGACATGTACCATCTAAAAATCATTTTATACATGTTTTCTCTTAAATCATTACTTAAAGTAAATTTTATATTTTTGACCCAGATTTCTTGCCAATCTTCATATGTAATTTCAATTCCTAAATTTTCCTCCCATTTTTTCATGTATTTTTTAATTTTTATGTCCTTGGTTTTCACTTCCAGTAATGTTTTATATATTTTAGAAATTAAATGTTCTTCCTCTTTTTCTAATATATTATCCCAATTATTTTCTATTTTTGTAAATTGATAATTTTTTTCGTCTATTTTATATTGCTCTTTTAATTGGAAATACGTAAACCAATGACATATTATATTTTCATTTTCTAGTTCTTCTCTTGTTTTAAGTTTCTGAGTATTTCCTTCAAATTTTAACAAATTTTTATATAATTTATATAAATTTTATATAATTTATATAAATTTTATATAAGAATCTTATATATTCTTTTTTATTTTGACTCCCTAATCTGGTACATGCCTCTTGGGTTGACACCCATAGTGGAAGATTTGGTAATAGTGTTTTTTTGTATTTGTTCCAAATATTTAGCAAGGATTTTCTTATTATGTGGTTATTAAATGCCTTATGTATTTTGCTTTTATTATACCACATGTAACCGTGCCAACCATATCTATTGTCGTGTCCTTCTAAATTCAGTAATTTTTCATTTTCTAGTTTTATCCAATCTTTAATCCATATTAGGCCGCATGTTTCATAATATAATTTAAGGTCTGGCATTGCTAATCCCCCTCTATCTTTTGTGTCTTGTAAATATTTTAATTTTATTCTAGGTTTTTTCTTTTGCCATATAAATTTGGATATTTCTTTTTGCCATTTTATAAAAATTTGGTTTTTAATCATAATCGGGATTGTTTGGAACAAATACAAAAATCTTGGTAGTATATTCATTTTTATTGTAGCAATTCTCCCCAGTAATGATAACTGTAAATTTGCCCATTTTTCAAGATCTTTTTTAATTTCTTTCCATAAATTTTCATAGTTATTTTTATACAAATCTAAGTTGTTATCTGTTAATTGTATTCCTAAATATTTTAATTTTCTGACATTTTGAAATTCTGTTATTTGTTCTAATTGACTTTTTTCTTCTTTTGTCATATTTAAATTTATCATTTTGGTTTTCTGTATATTAATTTTAAATCCTGATAAATCGCCATATTCTTGTAATTTTAAAATTAATTTTTCTATTGTATTTCTTGGGTTTTGTATTGTTATTACTAGATCATCTGTGAAGGCCTTTAGTTTATGATTATCCTGTTTTACCTTGATCCCTTCTATATTTTGATCTTTCCTGATTTCTTCCAGTAATACTTCTAGAACCAATATGAATAATAATGGTGAAATGGGACAGCCTTGTCTTGTGCCTTTTGTTATTGTACATTCTTGGGTTTCTTCTTCGTTTACCATTATTCTTGCTTTTTGAGTCTTATATATTGCTCTTATTGCTTTTATAAATTTTTCCCCAAAGTTTCTATTTTCTAGTACTTTAAACATAAATTCCCAATTAACATTATCGAAAGCTTTCTCCGCATCTAGAAATAATAACATTATTGGTTTTTCGTTATGAACGTTTGCGTATTCAATTAGATTGATCACATGTCTTATATTTTCTTTTATTTGTCTGTTTGGTAAGAAACCATTTTGATCTTGATTAATAATTTTCTGTAAAAAAATTTTTAACCTTTCAGCAAGAATGATGGCAAATATTTTGTAATCATTGTTTAGTAAGGAAATTGGCCTATAATTCTTACATTCTGTTAAGTCTTGGTTTTTTTTTGGTATTAGTACAATATTTGCTTCTCTCCATGATATTGGTATATCTGCCCCTTGTAGTATTGAATTGAATATAATTTTTAATGGATTAATTAGATGTTCTTGAAATTTTTTGTAATATTCGGCTATAAAACCATCATTTCCTGGTGTTTTCCCTGTTTTTAATCTTTTGATTGCATCTTTGATTTCTTGTGTTGTAACGTTATTATTTGTAAAATCTTTATCTTCTGTTAATTTTTCTAGTTTACATTTTTCAATATATTCATCTATTTTATTTTTTGATATTTGCTGTTTTTGATATAGTCTGGTATAGTAATCAAAGAAAGCCTTTTTGATATCTTCATTATATATCAA
Organism: Charina bottae; assembly: GCA_023362775.1. Lineage (NCBI taxonomy): Eukaryota > Metazoa > Chordata > Lepidosauria > Squamata > Charinaidae > Charina > Charina bottae. The sequence continues at coordinate 93,969,433 of JALMGJ010000004.1, read as the reverse complement.
TTCTTTATTCTTATCTCTAATTTTTGAAATGATTTTTTTTTCTTTTTCTTTCCTTAATTTGTATGCCAGCCATTTTCCTGGTTTATTTGCCTGTTCGAAATTTCTTTGTTTGATAAATTTTAGTTTTCTATTCAATTCTTCTGTTAGTTCTATTTTAATTTGAAGTTGCAATAATTTTATTTGGTTTCTTAATTCCTCTTTTTCTTTTTTCTTTCTATTGTTCTTTTGCAGTTCTAATTCCTTCTCTTTTATCTGTTCCATTATTGTTTCTGTTTCTTTTTTCTTGTTCTTTTTTTGATAATTGTTAAGTGATATCAGTTGTCCTCTCATATATGCTTTACTTGTATCCCAGACTGTTTCTATTTTAACTCCCTTGTCAATGTTCCAAGTAAAAAATTCTTGTAATTTTTTTCCTAATTCTTCTATATTTTTTTTGTCTTTAAGGATATTTTCATTCATTCTCCATCTAAATATTTTAGTATTGATGTTTAGGGTCATTTGAACTGGGTTGTGATCTGAGAGTGTTTTTGGTAGAATTGACATGTCTTTTATTTTATTTTCTAAGCTTTTAGATATCCAGATCATGTCTATTCTAGAAAATGAATTAAATCTATTCGAATAAAATGTATAATCTCTCTTATTTCCTTTATTGTGCCTCCAAGCATCTACTAACATTAAATTTTTAGCCATATTAAAAAATTCTTTTGGTAGTTTTCCTTGGTTTTTACTAATCTGGTTATCTGATTTTCTATCTATTTTAGGTTCCACAACCCCGTTCAAATCCCCCATTAACACCCAATTTTTATTCGCATATTCAGAGAGGACATCTGATAATTTTTTATAAAAAATTTTTTGATTGTTGTTCGGGGCATAGACCCCCACTGTCCAAATTTTCATATTTTGGCTTTCAATTTCCACTATTAAAAATCTTCCCTCTTCATCTTTTAATATTATTTTAGGTTTAAGTGAAGGTTTTACATAGATTACTATACCATTTTTTTTCTTTTCATTAGCTGTTGAGAATGCTACCCCTAGTTTTTTATTGTCCAAATATTTCGTATCTTTTTTATTTATGTGGGTTTCTTGAAGACAAATGATATCTAGTTCTAATTTTTTTAAAATTTGAAATGTTCTATTTCTTTTCACTGGTGAGTTAAATCCATTGATATTCCATGTTAAACTTTTAAGTTTACTCATCTTACTTACTTTCCAATTCTTTCTCTAATCTCTTATGAAATTCCTTTGCTTTGTATATATAATTTAGTCTATGTCTTTGACCCTTATACATTAAGTGAACTCCTTCAAAATTCTCCCATCTAAAATTTATTTCGTATTTCTTTAATGTTTCTGTCAGAAATTTATATTCTTTTCTTTTTCTTAATATTTCTCCAGGTATTTCTTTAAAGATAGTGATAGCATTACCTTCAATTTCAATTTTTTTGTTAAATGCTGATTGAATAACCATATCTCTATATTTTTTTTTAGTAAATTCTATCAATATGTCTCTAGGTTTTTTGTTAATCTTTGCATATTTGGAGTTAACTCTATATATTTTTTCAATTTCATCATCTATTTTCTCCTCCTCCAATTCTATCAAGTCAGCAATCATTTGAATAAGCAGTCCTTTAATATTTTCTTCTTTGTCTTCTTCCACCCCTCTTATTCTTATGTAACGTTCTTTTTCTTTCAATTCCAGTAGTGCTAGACGTTCTTCCTCTTCTTCTCTTTTTTCTTCACATTTGTCCATTTGTTTTTTAATTTGTTGTATTTCAATATTAAATTTTTTTTCTATAATATCCATTTTTTGATCTATCCTTTTTTCCAAATCTCCAAATCTTTCTTCTAACACTTTTTTCACAGTCTGTGTTATTGTTTCTGTGGTTTTTATTGTAAAGTCTTCAAATAAGGCTTTCAACCCTTCACCATCAGATCCTCTTCTTAGTTGTCGTTTTGTGGCCATGTTTTTCCAACACCTTTCTATTTGTTATTTCCTCCTTTTTATAATAAAATCTATATTCTAACTAATTGATATATATATATATATATGTCTATATTCTAATTACTTAATATATCACAATATCTTATATCCTTATCCTTATATATATTTCCACTATTGTTTTATTTTATTTTATATTGTATTATACACAGACATACAGACAATATAATGCAATACTATACTTATAGGTTTCCTTTATATATTCAATATATTCAATATTACTTTTTCAAAATGTCTTTAAAATGGCCACTTTCAGTTGAGTTTCAGGTTTTTGTTTTTTTTCGAAGTACTTCTTCCTTTCAGTTTCTTTCGCTTATTTTCTCTTAAGAAATTTAAGCTTCTTTTCACTTTAATCCTCCTTTATAAAGTTGTGGCAAAAAAAAAAAAGCAACCTTCGTCAGACCGTTTGTCTGACTGAGACCGTTGGAATTGTTTTTGTCCCTCTTACCACTCAGCGTTGCGAGCCTCCATTTCCCTCCGACATTGACAATGACAGGACAGCAAACGAACAAATGAGGAAAACTTGTCCAGCTCACATCCCTTCGTGGTGGCTGAGGTTCTTTTCCAGAGAGGTTTTTCTCCACTTCTCTGGCCGATTTCGTCCCTTCTCCTTCCGATGAAATCGCGCTTTCCAAACGGCTGCAGAAAAACTTTTTTCGCGGAGCTCTTCTTTACCGCGTCTAGTCGCTTCATATTCTATAATATCTAACACAATTCTTACATTATCTTTTAGTTGTCTTTTGGGCAGAAATCCACATTGATCATGGTGAATAATTTCCTGTAAAATTGTTTTCATCCTTTCTGCTAACACCGATGCAAATATTTTATAATCGTTATTTAACAATGATATTGGGTCCTGTCCTTCTTTTGGTATGAGTGCAATGTTTGCTTCCATCCATGTATCTGGCATTGCTGAGCCCAGCAAAATCAAATTCATCAATTCTTTAAAAGGTAAAATAATCTGGTCAATAAAACATTTATAATACCTTGCAGATATTCCATCACGTCCTGGTGTTTTTCCTAACTTAACTTTCTTTATGACTTCTACTATTTCAGAGGTAGTTATGGGGCTGTTTAGTATTGATTTCGGTGTTTGTGAGAGCTTTCATAACTTTTGTTTTTTTAAATATTCATCAATCTTCTCCAATGAGATCTCCTGCTTTTCATATAAATTAGAAAAAATTATAAAATGCTTTTTTAATTTTTTTATTACCCACTATTTCTACATTACCCTCCTGAATTTTAGTAATCATTTTCTTCTCTCTTTCTTTCCTTAATTTATATGCTAACCACCTTCCTGATTTGTTAGCAAATTCAAAATATCTCTGCTTAGCATATTTTAGTTTCATTTCAATTTCTTTTACCGTTTACATTGAAACTTGTTGATGTAGTAATTTAAGTTGATATACAATATTATTATCAGATGGCTTTTTCTGCAGTTCCTTTTCTTTTAATTTAATCTGATCTAAAACTGTTTGTAGTTTTTGTTGAAATTTTTTCTTTATAATTCTATTGTGATATATAAAATGCCCTCTCATTACTGCTTTACTAGTGTCCCACACAGTTTTTATATCTATTTCATTATCTCAAAAAATTGTTTTAACTTCCTTTTACAATCCTCCACAACTTCTTCTTTTGTCAAAATGGCTTCATTCAGTCTCCATCTGAAAGTCCTAGATCAGGGCTTTCCAAAGTTTTCCCGCGGCGACACACCAACCGCCATTGGTGTGTCGCTGCGGGAAAACCCGGAAGTGCCACCGTTGCGGCAGCACGCAAAAACCCGGAAGCGCTGCTGCTGCTTTCGGGTTTTTGCATGCCGCTGTTGGTGTGTTGCCGTGGGAAAACCCGGAAGCGCTGATGATGATCAGCGCTTCCGGGTTGTGTGGCGACACACCAGACTGTGTGTGGCGACACACTTTTGTGTCACGACACACAGTTTGGAAAGCTCTGTCCTATATATTTTCTTTGTTACCGTACTTACAGGATTGTGATCAGAGAATGTTCTTGGTAAAATATCCACTCTAGAAATTTTATTTGCCAAATTTATTGAAACCCATATCATATCGATTCTTGAAAATGATTTATATCTTTCTGAATAAAAAGTATAATCTTTTGCCAATCCATTTTTGTCTCCATGAATCTACTACTGCCAAATTTTCTGTTAAATCAAAAAAAGACTTTGGTAATTTTCCTTGTTTAATTTTAATTTGCTTCTCAGATACTCTGTCCATCAATGGCACAGTAACTTCGTTCCAGTCTCCCATCAAGCACCAGCTTGAATATGAGAAGACTGATAGTTCATCCAAAAGTTTCATATAGAACTTACTTTTATCATCGTTCGGTGCATATATTCTTACTATAATAATTTTAGTTCCATATATCTCTACTTCAATTGCTATGAATCTACCCTGATCATCTGCAAGTAACGAACATGGCTTCAAATAAGATTTAACATAAATTACAATTCCGTTAGTTTTCTTAGCTGAAACAAATTCTTGCCCCAAATTCTTATTTACTAAATATTTTATATCTTTTTTCTTTTTATGCATTTCCTGCAGGCAGATCATGTCATATTTTAATTTTTTTTTCCTTTTTTGTGGAGCATTTTCTCCATTTATATTCCAAGTGAGACACTTCAAATCCATATTCATGCAAGTGATTCCTCAGAATCCTTAGCAGTAGAGTCCATTTCTTCTGTGTATTTTACACACTCCTTTCTTTTAATTATTCCTGTATCTTGTTCCAAGTCCATTCTATGTCTCACTAAAAATTCTTTAGCTTTAGGAATTGAGGTCAGTTTAAATCTTTTTTGTTGAAATGTAAAGCTCAACCCTTCTCATCTTTCCCAGTGAAAGGGAACTTTATTCTTTTTCAGTACATCCGTTAAAAAGGCATATTCCTTCCTCTTTCTTAGAATCCTCACTGGTATTTCTTTAAGTACAATTATATCTTCTCCCCCAATGTTAATTTTATCATTGAAATGTGCTTGCAAAATTAAGTCCCTTGTTTTTTTTCTAGAAAATTCTACCAGTACATCTCTCGGTTTACTATGTATATTTGCATTTTTCACATTAATTGGGAAAATCTTTTCTATTTCATCCAACATCCTGTCTTCTTCCCAGTCAATTAAAGATGCCAAGGCTTGTATAATCTTTTCTTTTAATTCTTCTTCTTTAACTTCAGGTATTCCCCTAAATCTTAGACAGAATTCCATGTCTCTTAATTCCAATAGTGCCAGTCTATCCAATTCATTTTCTTTTTCAGCTTTCCAGCAGACCAACCCTGTCGTTAACTTTTTAAAGCTCTCCTTCCATTTTCTTTTCTATCTTCTCCAATTTTTGGTCAAGTCTCTTTTCAAATTCAGCAAATTTTAAGTCCAATGATTGATTAACATTTTGAATAATAGTTTGTGAGTTTTTAAAGGTATATTCTTCAAACATAGCTTTCATCCAGTCACATTCTCCAGACCCAGGTCTTATCTGCTTTCTAGTATTCATAATTTAATTTATTTATTTATAACTTATATTTCTTATAACTTATATTTCAACTTAATAGCTCCCTCTCGTGGCCTTAAGGCAAGAGAATTGCAGTAAAGTACACTATATCTTTTTGTTTTTAGAAGGTAAATTAAGCCAACTTTTATCTCTGTTTAAACGACAAGAAAGTAGAAATGAAGTCAAAGTAGAAAGAAAATAGGGCTTCTATAAGACACTGAGTAATTCAAGTTGCCTTCTCAAATCGTTACTCCTTTAAATTACGTAGAAATCCACTAAGGAAACCTCGAAATAATGGAACACTCACGAAGAGAAAAAGTCTTTCTATAATAGTGAATAGCCTCTTCAAGTTCTCCAATTGAAATATCACGGATTAATTTAGAAATGAGGTGGTTGGAAGTATTGTCTTTTTTAAAAAGACTTCAGACGCGGCTCCTACAAAATGGTTCTTGTGCTTCCCAGCTGACTCTCACCGTTCGATCGTGGGTCCGCTCTCTCTGTGTTTTCCAGCTGTCCGGAAGTCACAGGAGTGACTTCTCCTTCCCCGGAGAAGCCAGCTTCTCCTTCCCCGGAGATTGCTTCGTGTCTCAAAATAAATTGTGACACACCCAGTAATCGCCACGCTGTAAATCCTAGCAGCAGAGCTTCGCTAGGACTGTCTGTCTGTCATTACTCCTCACCGGAAGTCCCAGGCCACGACTTTTTAAAGATTCACATCTGAAACTTATTTTAAAAGTTCAGAAATGTGGTTTGTTCCATTCATCTTTTTGTTTTTTCTCTTTCATCTCTAATGTTCTGATTTTGTTTTTAACTAATTAATTGATGTTCAAATTTCATGTGGAATATAAAGATTCTCTTATTTTCCAATCTTTAACATTTTGATTGCTTAAAGCATAAATAAAGAGAAGAAACATCATATTACTCCACAGTTAAAATGTGGTGGTCTTGTTTTGGAGGAGGGGGGAGGAAGAGATCGATCCCAGAGTTAAGGCATATTCAATCCAAATGCTACAGGCGAATGGCTACTCCAAGAATGAAATCAGGAGAGCCATCAAACCGAAAAAACAGCACTCAACTGAAGAAAAACAGCCCCCCACAAGCAAAATATTTCTGCCCTACATTAAAGGAGTCACGGACCACCTGGAAAAACTAATGAAAAAACATAACCTCCAAACAGTCTTCAAACCCACCAGAAAAATACAACAAATGTTAAAATCAGCAAAAGACAAAAGGGACCCCCTCACCGCTGCAAGAGTTTACCACATACCCTGCAGCTGTGGACAAGTATACATTGGGACCACAAAACGCAGCATCCACACCAGGATAAAAGAACATGAAAGACACTGCAGACTTCAGCAACCTGAAAAATCTGCAATAGCTGAACATGCTCTCAAACAAACTGGTCACCAAATCTTATTTGAAAACACAGAAATACTGGACAACACCAACAGCCACTATGTTAGACTATACAGGGAAGCCATTGAAATGCATAAACAGCAACACAGCTGCAATAAAAAAGAAGAAAGCCTAAAGATCAGCAAAACCTGGCTGCCAGTCCTGAAAAACACGGCTTGCAAAAGGTCAACGAACTCTACTCAACCACAGAAATATACAAGCAACTCACACAATAGATGTGCTAATCCCACAAACGACAGCACCACACCCCCTAATCACCACAATAAACCCTCTCCTAATCTTTTGTAAATGACCCACAGAACACACACACCTTCTCAGCAGCTATAAACACCAGCAGGAACACACACCCTCCACTTGGGCACAGAGAGAATCTTCTAGCTGTGCTCCTGTCCTCTGAAGATGCCAGCCACAGCTACTGGTGAAACGTTAGGAACCAAAACTGCCAGAACACAGCCACACAGCCTGGAAAACCCACAACAACCATCGGATTCTGGCCGTGAAAGCCTTCGACTATACTTTATTTGTCATATTTGTCATATTTATATCCCGCCCATCTCCCCCGCAGGAGGGACCCTGGGCGGTTCACAACAATAAAAACATAAATACTGCAATAAAAAACATAAATACTACTAAAACTCAATAAAAATATCTAATACAATTTGATCCAAGCGATGGTAGATATTACTATCCCAAAGGTCGGAAAGGCTGGTCAAGGTAGGTCTAAGAGACCAGCCAACCCCAAGACTGGGTGTTCCCCTGCCCTCCCCAAGCATGGTGGCAAAACCAGGTCTTTAGATTTTTTTAAAGTCCAGAAGAGAGGGGGCCGATCTTATTTCAGGGGGAAGGATATTCCAAAGGCCGGGGGCTACTGCAGAGAAGGCACGCCTCCTGGACCCCGTCAGATGGAACTCTCTTACAGATAGGGCTCATAGCATGCCCTCTCTGCAGGACCGGGTGGGACGGGTTGATGTGACAGGGATGAGATGGTCCCTCAGGTAACCTGGACCCATGCCATGTAGGGCTTTATAGGTGATAACCAGCACCTTGAATTGAATCCGGAAGGAGACCGGAACCCAATGCAGCTTGCGGAGCAAAGGTGTTATATGTGCTGATCTTGAAATCCTAAAATCGCCCACGCGGCTACATTCTGAACCAGCTGAAGCTTCCGGACCTCCTTCAAGGGGAGCCCCATGTAGAGCACGTTACAATAGTCTATATAGGTGCACTTGCTTATGAGTATAATCCTACTTTTCCTATTACAATTCCTTAATAGGGCAAATAGATGAATGGGAAGAATGTCTGGCTCTTAAAATAATGCCTGATGTGCTAACCCCCTTTTGTCACATGACCTGAAAGGATACAGAGAAAATTCATGGGCCAATTTAATAAAATACACTATCAAAAACAAAATTGTCATGAGGGCTTTGGGTTCATAGGAAATAATTCAACAGAAAGCACACAAAATCATTTCTTAACCTCATCTAGAGTGGGATAACAATGTGATAGAGATTTATTTCTACTTGTGCTGATATACCTGTAGGTTTTCTCTCAGATAGACATTTAACTGCTTAATTATATTGGATTTAGTTGATTTATCAATAAATCTGTCAGTATGCTTATCAATAAAAGAGTATTTCTGAAGGAAAAAAACCCTGTTTTTAGTTTGTGCATGCTTGTATCAAAATAGGCACATTCTTAAAAGAGATTTTAAATTACAAAAATAAATAATACCTTTGTAAGGAAGGTTTGTTTCTTAATGCTCACCACTTGTATTTTGTATGTTTTCCTGGCCAGGATTTACAAATGGCTTTTGCTCACACTCAAAAAATAATGGGTGGAACAGGACAACCTTAACTGATCAATTTAAAATGTTTAACATTATTACTGTTTGGTCATAAATTTAATAATTTCCCTCTTCTGTCACATCCAAAATTATTATTTGGTAACAACTATTGAAAGTTTCTGGGAGTTGCACCGAAGCTTTCAGGAGCTACATGCAGCCTTTGGGCCATATACTGTACACCTCTGACACATACACACATTTCTGCTATTGTTATATCAGGAACACCATTTACTCAATTCAGTACTGCAGCTCTATTTTATATGAAGTTAATATTAATTTGGAAGTAGATTTATCATAGGAAAATAAATGAGAATCTCAAGATATTTAAGTATGATTCAAGAAGATGAAGATAAAATGTGAATAAAATTGGATAATGCATTAAAGAGAAACTGAAAAGACAACCATTTAGAAAAAAAGTGTGATTCATTCCTCTGCTGATTCATACTAGTTTTAACTAATATTAACTCCACTAAGTTATGGAGATAGGTTCTTTTGCCCTGTGCTTCATAACTTTGTGGAAAATATTTTTTGTGGAGAAGAAAAAAAGAAACCCATAGATTTTAATAAGCACTTATTGTATTGTTTGTATACATTTATGCTCTGCTAGGTAAACAAGTGCCAAAGTAGATAAAGGTAGTAGAAAAATTAGTCCCGTGTCAGTCATGCACAGGTATAACTAGTTATAAACAATGTCAGTAACTGTGACAACATAAAATTCTGTGCTCTTCATCCTTCTAAAATGCTTGCTCTGGTTTCTTTATTATAACTGTGCAATAAAAATGTAGATGATGTGACGCTTCTATTAAGGGAATTGAGGTTTGCTACTTTTAGTGTGATAAGCAAAGAACAATTGTGAGATTTAAGTAACATTAAGTATTTTGGTACAAATGATTTTACAAAGCCAAAGAATTTCTATCTGTTTACCCACATGCATCTAACATTTTTTGAAACAACAATAACTGGAATATTTGCAGGGGGGAGGGATACATGAAGAACAGATGCAATAAGACTAATGAATCACTAGTAGTAAGCTAAGACAGATGTCCTCCACTTTTGGTGGGACATGGCTGATTGATCGGTGCTGTTTTTTGAAGGGGAGCTGGCAGCGCAGCATTTTCTGGGCACAGGCTGGGTTCCTGCAGCCTGAATAATTCTCCAGAGGTAAGAAGAATCCAGGAAATCACCCCATTTCTTCTCCAGACAGCAGTTCCTTGCAGGGGGGTTGTGGAACGGAGTTCCAGCAATCAAGCCATGATTGGGACTGCTTGGAGGTGGGGCTGTCATCTGATTTGAGGCTGTGCCAAAGCCGAAAAATGGACTTTATATCTGGTCACCCCATTTCTTATTCACTTTATTTTTTTGCTTATTTGTTCTATAAGAGAGGCTTTTTACAACAAAGAAACACTGGACCTCTTGGAGATTTTCATTATTTTTTGGGATTTTTTAATTTGGAAATTTGGGTTTTTTTATATATAAATTGCAACACTGAAAGTTAAGATTATTGTTTTTCTACTGTTTTTTTTAACAAGCTAGATTTTTAGGAGTATTAAAGACTTCCCTTGTGTTAATGAATCTGTGTATGTGGAGTTGAAATTGGACCTTTCTGTTTTTACGTTCCTGTGGGAAGCTGTCTTTGTTATATACTTTCCACTATGCTGATTGGCTTACTTCCGTAAATAATAAGACAGAGGATACTCCCACTGAAAAACGATCTGGATGGAGTTTATTTTCCTGAATCACTAGAGGGCTCCATAATCTACTGCGGTGGGACATGGAAGAAATTAAACTGATTTTCGATGAGCTCTATCTTAAAGTCACTCAGTCTTTGGACCATCTCTCAGAAGTTGTGGAAAATAAAGTGTGCCAACAGTTGGTGAAAACTAAAAATACTGTGAAATACCCAGAGTACAAATTTGGCATTTTAAAGAAAAAGATGGGGATTAGGGACTTGGAGTTAAAAAGACAACTGGAAAAAATTGAATTCTTGAAACTTGAAGGAAAGAGAGAATTAAACTTAAAAGGAGAAGTGGGAAAGACTGTACTGTTGAAATATGAAGAAAAAGAATTTGGCCCAAAATATTGGAAGGTCCCAGAGGAAAATTTGGACCTTTCAAGGTGTGAGGAAGAAAAGATCGAGGTGCAAAGGGCAAACGTTCTCTGTACAATGTTGAGATATGTAAATACTTTGGTTTATTTTGAGGTGGGATAAATCATAAATATTCTTGTCAGGATGGCTTTTTAAAGGTTAAGATCAATGTTTTTGTTTTCTGGATGTTACTCTTATTTTTGGTAAAAGGATATTAATAAAGTTACTTTTCTTTTATATATGTTAGTAATAAGATATGGTCAGGTTACTTTTTGTTAGTTATAGCTGGCAAAGAGGATTAAAATTATTATAGGGAGGAGGGACAATATTTAGTTATTTGTCTTTGGTGAAAAATTGTGTCTGAGGGTTTCTTCTTTATGTTTTTAAGTGGGGGGAAAATGTGTTAGATGGGAATGTTATAGTTGAATTGGACTATAAGTTGAAATGGACTATAGAAATAATGTTTACCATAGTTAAAATTGGAGTAAGAGATTGATGCTTCTTTTATGTATATCATTGCTGTAGAAAGACTGAAGTTACTCTTTATATATTCTTTTCTATTTCTTTCTACACCTTTTAGTTTTTCTTCTTTCTTTTAATTTTCTTTTTCAGTCTTTTTATCTTTTATCTATATCTTGAAAATATAATAAAGTTGTTCTTTTAAAACAGTAGTAAGCTAAGATAGGAAAAACAAATGTATGCCATGTGAACCAAAATTCACTCTAATTCTGACAGTGTGGCAATGCTGAATTAACACATTTTAACAACAAACCCAGTAAATTTGATGGTGCTGGTGGTGCTTGGTGACTGGATTGATAACTTTTAAGATTTTTTCAATTAATTCTGAAGCTGTTGTAGTGCTAAAAGATATCATGAAAACAAGGCTGCAGGAGGAAGAAGTTGTGTGAAAATGCCTCTTACTCTTCTAAACATTGTTTCTTTAAATAAGAATTACATAGATGAGTACTTCTTACCATTTTCTCATTTCACATATTATTTTTCTTTACCCCCAAAATCTTTTTAAAGTAAAAAAAAATGAAATGTTTCATTTTATGCTACCCGATAATTACACACACATACAAACTCATTCACTCGCACACACGCACATACAGTATAGTACACACACACAAATATAGTACGTGCAAATATTTCTGCTATATTCTTCTGAAGATTATTTTCAATCCATTTGTGAAAAGTAATTGACTGAGACTTTGAGAAATTACAGCTTTAACTGCAATTAACTGAAAGTACCAAACAGTTCTTTTTGCTTTTTTTAAGCTCCCTAAGTAAGCAACATTTATGATCATGAATGACAATCCTGAATTTCTTCACCACAGATTTGGATTTGTCACTTACTCCCAGTGGAGAAGTTATTAAACAGATTGGAGAAGCATTGCCTGTATCCTGTACAATTTCTTCCAGTAGAAATGCTACTGTGTTCTGGCTGAAGGTAAGTATTTTTAACTTGGCTGTTCTTAACCAATTCCTTTATCTGGAATGGTGATCCTTTAAAGTTCATAAGGGCCCAAATGGTATGGAGTGCATAGCCTAAGGCCAAAGACCAAATGCAGCCCTCTAAAATATTGTATACAGACTTCAGAACCCTTCCAAAATTGATGGCTGTTGTGGGTCTTCCGGGATGTGTGGCTGTGTTCTGGAAGTTGTGGCTCCTAACGTTTTACCAGCATCTGTGGCCGGCATCTTCAGAGGGCAGGAGCACAGACAGAAGCATCTCTCTGTGCCCAGGTAGAGTGGCAATGTTTGTTTTCTATTTATAGAGCTAAGTTATAGGAGATTAGGTGGGGTTTTTTGTTTTGTTGAAATGTTAATGAGTGGCTGCTGAGCGTGATTAGCATGTTCATCGTGAGAAGTATTCCCATGTCCTGGTGGTTGAGCTGAGTTCGTTGACCTTTTGCAGGCTGTGTTTTTCAAGATTGGTAGCCAGGTTTTGCTAATTTTTAGACTTTCTTCTTTTTTATTGTAACTGTGCTGGTGTTTGTGAATTTCAGTGGCTTCCCTGTATAATCTGGTGTAGTGGCTTTTGGTGTTGTCCAATATTTCTGTGTTTTCAAATAGGATTTTGTGTCCCGAGCATGTTCAGCTACTGAAGATTTTTCTGGTTGCTGTAGTCTGCAGTGCTCCTGCCCTCTGAAGATGCTGGCCACAGATGCTGGCAAAACGTTAGGAACCACAACTTCCAGAACACATCCACACAGCCTGGAAGACCCACAACAGCCATCGAACTCCGTCCGTGAAAGCCTTCGACAATACCTTCCAAAATTGTTTCCTAAATTGTAATTTTTAATATGCAGAAGAATAAAGTTATTAAACATGTGCAAAATAATAATATCTGCATTTATTGCAATGTTAAATTTAATTTAATCTTGGAAAAAGCTTCCTAACTATTAGAGCAGCTTGACCCAGAACCAGTTAAAGCTGTTAAATGAAGCAATATGGCCCTTTCACTTTAAACAGTAAAACAAAACAACCATGTTGCTTCAGTTTGCTCAGCTTCCTAGCTGCCCCTCAGCATCACACTTGCACAGAAGACTCTTCTAGCTTTGGTAAGCTCTGAAGAATGCTGAGAGTAGCTGCAAGGCAGTCCTGTCCTCTCAGCTATTTCTGCCACCACCTGCCAGATCCAAAGCACCTCCATGTTGGAGGCATTTGAAGGGTTTCAAGAAGATGCAAAGTTGAAGCATATTTGCAATTGTCTCTTCACTTTCATGAAGAAAATCAGGTTGCCTCTGCACTGTGTGCTTCTTCATTAAAGCAACTCTAAATCATTTTGTTCAGGCCTAAAACTAATTACCCCAAGAGCTGGTGGGCTCCTCTTTACTGGATGTGTTTAAGCAGAGACTAGACATCCAACTGTTGGCTTCAAATTTATTGAAGGAAATTACAAGCCCACCTACATGATGTCTCTTATCCTAAGCATCCTATGCCATGCTGGATAGTACAGTTTCAGAAGTCATATTTGTAATGCTCTTTTAGGTCACACTGATACCTGTCTTTCTTAAAGTATAATTATTCTTCTATAGCTCACTCGCTGGATCGTCACCTTGTTGTGGTGAGTGGGCTTGTGTGTTCCCAATGAACCCTGTGAGCGAAGCCGTCGGGAGTCATGTACTCCTGGCAGGGTCACCCATGGCGGTAAGGTCCAGGGGGAGGAACCAGACAAAGAACGATCCAAGAAAGTCCTCAACGGCAGAACAGGCGGAAGATAACAAGGTGTATTGTTACAACGGCTGCGAAGGCGGATGAAGGCTGCAGCAGACAAAAGGTCACCAATCGTCATGGTATCCATGCCATTGGATTAGAGCCTTTTTCTGTGAAGGTTGTGTGCTGATCGTTGTGCACCGATCTCCACACATAAAACAAATTCACGCACAGGCGTCTTCCAACCACACCAAACCCAAAACAACCAAAAGTCCCATGGCGACTGACGAATGGCAACGGGGGCAGGACTGTGAAATCCGGAAGCTCGTAGTCATGGACCAGCACATGGGCGGTGGATACGGATTCAGTCGCCCTGACTCAAGGATCGAGGCAGTTGAGTAGTTCGGCAGCTGTATCCACGACTGAGCAGCCCTATTTAGGATCCACTCTGCTCACCCCATATGGGGAGGGGGCTAGAAAAGGTGCCCTAAACATAGTCTGCCTCATTTTTCTCCCTGACTGGATTACCGCGACCAGTAGGGTCACCATCTAGCGGTCGTAAAAAACACATGAATTTTGGAACATGGAATATACGGACACTGCAAGACAATATGGATAGTGAACGACCTGAACGTAGGACTGCCATTATTGCAAGGGAGCTGAGACGTTTTAATATTGATATAGCAGCACTCCAAGAAACTCGAAGAGCAGGAGAAGGACAGTTGAAGGAAGAAAAAGGAGGTTATACCTTCTTTTGGAAAGGACTGCCTGAACAAGAACGACGAATACATGGGGTAGGCTTTGCTATCAAAAACGACCTTGTGAAGCTCTTGTCAGAAGTTCCCACTGGGATTAACGAACGACTCTCAACTCTGCAAATAAAACTCGCCAAAAACCAACAGGCAACTATCCTAAGTGCTTACGCACCAACACTAGATGCAGATGAGGATATCAAGGAAAAATTTTATACCCAGCTGGACACCATCTTATCAGAGATACCAAAGGAGGATAAAATTATCCTCCTGGGCGATTTCAATGCAAGAGTTGGGCGTGATTTTGATTTGTGGCCAGGGATCATTGGGAAAGAAGGAGTTGACAACAGCAACACGAATGGAATCTTACTTCTGACTAAATGTGCAGAGCATAACCTTGTCATTACTAACACACTCTTTCGCCAGAAAAATAAATTTAAAACATCATGGAAGCACCCACAGTCGAAGCACTGGCATCTTTTAGATTATGTAATTGTCCGTGCTAGAGATCGCCGTGATGTACTTCTCACCAGAGCCATGACGAGCGCCGATGACTGCTGGACAGACCATCGATTAATTCGATCCACGATGGCCATAAAGATTGTCCCTCATCATAGGCTCCAAGGAAGAAAACCAAGGCGTAAAATGAATACACTGGCCCTTCAAGATCCTATCAAACGAGCTTGCTTTCAATCAACTCTCAAGAAACATCTGCCTATGGAACTTCCTGAAAATGTTGAGGAACACTGGAGTAAATTGAAGACTTCTATTATTTCAGCCTGTGAACAAACTATCGGATACCAGACTAAGAGACATCAGGACTGGTTTGATGAGAACGATAGTGAGATTGAACATATTATTGACAAGAAAAGGAAAGCCTTCCAGATATGGCAAAAAGATATTAACTGTGCCGTTAAGAAAAAAATCTACGCCAGTGCAAAAGCAGAAGTTCAAAGAAGAACTAGAGAACTTAAGAACATATGGTGGATAAAAAAAGCCCAAGAAACCCAACATTTTGCAGATGCTCATGATGCACGGGGCTTTTTTAATGCCATAAAGGCCATCTATGGACCAACAAACCATGGTACAAATCCCTTACGCTCAGTAGATGGTGCTAAACTTCTAAAGGACAAAGAGTCTATTGCACTGCGCTGGAAAGAGCATTACTACAATCTCCTTAATCGTCACTCTACTGTGGCTGATGAAGTCTTCTTGCAAATCCCGCAAAAACAAATAAGAAATGAGCTTGCAGTACCCCCTAGTTTGGAGGAAGTCAGTAAAGCCACTAAACAAATGAAAAATAACAAAGCTAGTGGACCTGATGGGATTCCTGCTGAAGTCTTTAAAGAAGGCGGGCCTGAACTTACACAACAACTTCATAAGCTCATTGAAAAAATCTGGATGAGGGAGGAGATTCCAGCAGACTTTAGGGATGCCATAATTATCACTCTCTTTAAAAAGGGTGATAGAACAGACTGTGGAAACTATCGAGGCATCTCCCTTCTAGCCACAGCAGGCAAAATCCTGGCAAAGATCATTGCAAACCGTCTCCTATCTGTATCAGAAGACATCCTCCCTGAAACGCAAAATGGTTTCCGCCCTTCCAGGGCAACAGTGGATATGATCTTCACTGCACGACAGCTTCAAGAAAAATGCAAGGAGCAAAACCGCCCTCTATACATGGCATTTATTGATCTGACTAAAGCCTTTGATACTGTAAATCGTACTGCTCTCTGGACCATCCTTCTGAAAATCGGATGCCCTGATAAATTTGTGAACATCTTGCGGTTACTCCATGACGACATGATGGCAACAATCCTGAATAACAATGGCTCTCAAAGTGATCCATTTAAAGTGGAATCCGGCATTAAACAGGGATGTGTTATTGCTCCAACCTTATTCGCTATCTTCATCGCTATGATTATGCACCTTGTTGAAGAGAAACTTCCTACTGGTGTAGAAATTATATATCGAACAGATGGAAAGCTTTTTAATCTTAGTAGGCTGAACGCAAAAAATAAGGTAATTGCAACTTCTGTTATAGAACTTCAATATGCTGATGATAACGTAGTCTGTGCACACTCCGAGGAAGATCTTCAAACTATCCTAAACATCTTTGCAGAAGCATATGAAAAACTCGGCCTCTCGATTAACATTAAAAAAACCAAAGTGCTTTACCAGCAAGTTCGAACCAATCCCTCCGCAGCGCCATCAATCCAGCTTAAAGGTGTGTCACTAGAAAATGTCGATCACTTTTCTTATCTCGGCAGCCATCTATCTACAAAAGCCGACATCGACGCTGAAATTCAGCATCGCCTGAGCTCTGCAAGTGTAGCTTTCTCCCGAATGAAGCGTAGAGTGTTTGAGGATCGGGACATTCGCAGGGAGACCAAAATGCTTGTTTACAAAGCCATTGTACTACCAACCCTTCTGTACGCCTGTGAAACATGGACCCTCTACAAACGCCACCTCCAACTTCTTGAAAGATTCCATCAACGCTGCCTCCGAAAAATTCTGCAAATTACTTGGGAAGATAGGCGGACTAATGTTAGCGTATTAGAAGAAGCGAAAACCACCAGCATTGAAACAATGATCATCCAACATCAACTTCGCTGGACCGGTCATGTTGTTCGAATGCCTGACCATCGTCTTCCAAAGCAGCTACTTTACTCCCAACTTAAGAATGGAAAACGGAATATTGGTGGACAGCAAAAGAGATTCAAAGATACTCTCAAAGCTAATTTAAAAAAATGTAATATCAGCATTGAGAACTGGGAAGCCCTAACTCATGAGCGTTTCAATTGGAGGTCAGCCTTTATTAATGGCGCTATGGACTTTGAAGAAGCACGAGTACAGGGCGAAAAGGAGAAAAGAGCTAAAAGGAAGGCACGTCAGGCAAACCCTCATCATGACCGTCTCCCACCCGGAAACCTATGCCCTCATTGTGGGAGGTTGTGCGGATCCAGAATTGGCCTTTATAGCCACTTACGGATCCACCGTTAAAATTTTACCTTTGGAAGACAATCTTACTCGGCTACGAGTGATCGCCAATGATGATGATGATTCTTCTATAGACTTCTGTTGTAGTTTTGAGTCTCCTTTAAAAATAGGCATTTGGTTATTGGTTGTGATATTATGCTTATCAAACCTCATCAACGAGAGGTTTCTAAGATTTCAGTGATAAAGGGAAGAAAACTGGACCATCCCAAGTAGAAATCAAAAGGACAACAGTGTGGTTACACCCTTTTCTTTTCAGAAATACATAAGAGCAAGAAGAAAACTCGGTTTCAATTGTTAATTCCCTAGGAGGGCAGACTTGAAAGGAAAACATTAACTGGCTTTATTTATTGGCTGAGGAACTAAAGAGTTACTGAATATATACATACATGAAATTTTTTAGGAGAGGGGATTGCATTGCTATAACCTGTGGAAAGTTCCCATTACAAAATATTTGATTGAAAAGTAGATATAAATATTCTTATTGATAAATACACTAATAAGGGTCAAGATGTACTGTATTCATTTCTCTAAAACATAAAAATCAATAATATTTTTTTCCTGAGGACAGATAACTTAATGTAAATAGGTGTTGTTTTTATTTAGTATTAAATACAGTTTAATTGGAGAATCAAAAAAATAAAAATTGTCTGCTAGTACTGTGGTAGCCTGTCCAAAGTGGTTAGCTCAAACTAGTTGTATTGAAGGACGTTGTTGTTGTTGTTTCCTTGAAGAAAATAGGTTACTATATTTAAGGATATGGGCATTTTTTTACAGGATAATAACAGAATGCGGTCAAGTCCTTCTTTTTCAAGTTTGCAGTACCAAGATGCAGGAAATTACATCTGTGAAACAACTTTACAGGAAGTTGAAGGCTTAAAGAAAAGTCAAATTCTGACACTGATAGTACAAGGTAATGTAGACTCTTACCATCATGTACTGTTGTTGTGTCTAGTTTGTATGCTGGTACATAATTATGAAATGCCCACCAGCTGTAAAATACCCACCTAAGCCTAACACTGCAAATAGAAATAAAGTTAAGAAGTATTTGGCTAGCTTTTAAGAAATAACAGTATTTTGCACAGTTCAGCTTTGTGTGATTATATGTATATGTATATGTACATGTTTGTACATGTACATGTATATGTACAAACACTGCACAGAACCCTCAAACTCCAAGGCCTCTGGTAGAGGACCCGAGGTTGAGGAAGGAACCTACCACCCATATGGGTGAGAGGAGAAATTTTTTTTATACTGTGTGTGTGTGTGTGCGCGCATGTGTGTGTTTGTATATATGTATATGTATATGAATATGAATATACATATTCTTTTTTAAAAAAATGTGAACATGAATATCTAAATTAATTGCTTTCAAATTTGTACTGTTTAATAATTGTATTCTAATTGGCCTTGAATCCCATAATGATTCAGTACTAAGAATGAAGCAATAAATAAATAAACAATCTAAAAATTCTTTTGCATTTTAAGGAAAGCCTCAGATCAAAATGTCAAAGAGAACCAGCACAGATGGATCATATAAAACTATAGCCTGTCATGTAGAAGGATTTCCCAAACCTGCAGTACAGTGGACTAGCAGCGGAGGTGTCATAAATAAAGCAAGTAATTTTCTCATTATTTTTTGCATGTTCATTTCAATTTCAGTAGATACAGTATTATTTAAAAACAACTGTTAAAAATAATGTAATGTATTTTTTATCTAATGGTTGTTGTGGGTTTTCTGGGCTGTGTGGCCATGTTCTGTCAGTTCTGGTTCCTAACGTTTCGCCAGTAGCTGTGGCTGGCATCTTCAGAAGACAGGAGCACAGCTAGAAGATTCTCTCTGTGCCCAAGTGGAGGGTGTGTGTTCCTGCTGGTGTTTATAACTGCTGAGAAGGTGTGTGTCTTCTGTGGGTCATTTACAAGAAATTAGGAGAGGGTTCTTTGTGGTGATTAAGGGGTGTGGTGCTGTCGTGTGTGAGATTAGCACATCTATTGTGTGAGTTGCTTGTATATTTCTGTGGTTGAGTAGAGTTCATTGACCTTTTGCAAGCTGTGTTTTTCAGGATTGGCAGCCAGGTTTTGCTGATCTTTAGGCTTTCTTCTTTTTAATTGAAACTGTGTTGGTGTTTATGTATTTCAATGGCTTCCCTGTATAGTCTAACATAGTGGCTGTTGGTGTTGTCCAGTATTTCTGTGTTTTCAAATAAGATTTGGTGACCAGTTTGTTTGAGAGCATGTTCAGCTATTGCAGATTTTTCAGGTTGCTGTAGTCTGCAGTGTCTTTCATGTTCTTTTATCCTGGTGTGGATGCTGCGTTTTGTGGTCCCAATGTATACTTGTCCACAGCTGCAAGGTATGTGGTAAACTCTTGCAGCGGTGAGGGGGTCCCTTTTGTCTTTTGCTGATTTTAACATTTGTTGTATTTATCTGGTGGGTTTGAAGACTGTTTGGAGGTTATGTTTTTTCATTAGTTTTTCCATGCGGTCCGTGACTCCTTTAAAAAAACTAATGAAAAAACATAACCTCCAAACACCAACACAGTATCAATAAAAAAGAAGAAAGCTTAAAGATCAGCAAAACCTGGCTGCCAGTCCTGAAAAACACAGCTTGCAAAAGGTCAATGAACTCTACTCAACCACAGAAATATACAAGCAACTCACACAATAGATGTGCTAATCCCACACACGACAGCACCACACCCCCTAATCACCACAATAAACCCTCTCCTAATCTCTTGTAAATGACCCACAGAAGACACACCCCTTCTCAGCATTTATAAACACCAGCAGGAGCACACACCCTCCACTTGGGCACAGGGAGAATTTTCTAGCTCCTGTCCTCTGAAGATGCCAGCCACAGCGACTAATGAAATGTTAGGAACCAAAACTGCCAGAACACAGCCACACAGCCCGGAAAACCCACAACAACCATTGGATTCTGGCCGTGAAAGCCTTCGACTATACATATTTTTTATCTATTTATTTAATAAATTTATATGGTTGCCCATCCCATATACATGACTCTAGGCTGATAATAATTAAAAACGGAATAATTGTAAACATAAATAGCATAAAATTGTAGATGAGAACGTTCACAGCATCCCACAATCAATATAACCAAGAAATGGGCTCGCCCATGCTATCAGGGCCTCAGGCTTGATGGCAAAACCAGATTTTTAATGCTTTGTGAAAAATCATCAGGGTCAGGGCAAGTCTGATCTCAGGGAGGATGATGTTCCAGAGGGTGGGCGCCATGGCAGAAAAGGCTTTCTTCTTGGGTCCCACCAGATGGCACTCTCTCCTTCTCGTTACCTGAACATTATCAATATACAATGTACTGAAGCCACAAAAAAATAGAAAAGAAAATGAAGGTGTAGTACCCTTTTACAAATACTTGCTTAGAAAATAATTACAAAAAGTTTATGTATTTAGTTAAAGAATTTACAAGACCACCCAGCTAATAATTTATGACTGTGTGGTATACATCAAAAAATTGAAAAAACAAAAACAAATCAAACAACAAATAATATCAAAACAATTAAATAAAGCACAGTCATATTCATATCCAAGAGTAGGCACAAGGTTCTCAGCATGTATAATATTGTCACCAAAACTGCACTGACTTTTGAATAGGGTAAATTTTCTATCATCTATCTATCTATCTATCTATCTATCTATCTATCTATCTATCTATCATCTATCTATCTATCTATCTATCTATCTATCTATCATCTATCAATCATCTACACACACACACACACACACACACACACACACTATGGAATTAACTAGATCATAAACTGCAAATTAAGACTTTTTAAAATATGTATGAATAACCAACAATAAGACAGCCAGTGGTTAAGGCACCAGGCTAGAAACTGGAAAACTGTGTGTTCTAGTCACGCCTTAGGCATGAAGCCAGCTGGATGACTTTGGGTCAGTCATTCACTCTCAGCCTAGGAAGGAGGCAATGGCAAAGCACTTCCAAAAATTTTGCCAAGAAAAATGCATGGACCAGTCCATATAGTTGCCAGGAATCAAGACTGTTTCAAAGGCACAAAAAACAAAACAAAAGCATCCTAATAATAAAATTATCAGGGAGAATTTTGTGATAGAAAATCAATCTGGAGACTACAATTGCAGATATAAGTAACAGATGGAAATGAACATACAGCATAAGTCTTAAAACAGGTTACTATGTACACAGGTACATACATGCAGGGTATGTCAGCAATATAAATATTTAGCCAAAGAGAGTATTTAAAAGTGAGTAGGCATGCACACAAGGGGGCGTGGTGGCTCAGCGGATAAGACGCCAGGCTTGTCGATCGGAAGATCGCAAGTTCGGAGGTTCGAATCCCTAGTCCCATGTGACGGAGTGAGCTCCCGCACTCGCCCCAGCTCTTGCCAACCTAGAAATTCGAAAGCATGCAAATGCAAGTAGATGAATAGGTACCACTTCGGTGGGTAGGTAACAGCGTTCTGTGTGCGTCATGCAGCCACATGACCGTGGAAGTGTCTTTGGACAACGCTGGCTCTTTGGCTAAGAAACGGAGATGAGCACCGGCCCCTAGAGTCGGACACGACTACACAACTTTACCTTTACCTTAGGCATGCACACACACAAACCTGCCCCTGCAGGTTCCTTCTACTTTGAAGTAACTTTTTTAAAAATTTATTTCCAGACAGAAGAGACTAAATATGTCAATGGAAAATTTATTAGTAAAATCAAAATTGCTCCTGAAGATAATGTTACATTAACCTGTATTGCTGAAAATCTACTAGAAAGAACAGTGACCTCTTTGAATGTATCTGCTAGTAAGTACATCTATTTATTTTTAATTCATTAAAAAAAGAGAAAGATGAGAAAAAGACCAAGGGTGATCATTTTTCATTATTTGTTTACCGTTACATAAACAGCTATTACTATTCTTGCTCTCTTGTGGGTGGTTCCATGTTAGAATTTTGTTTATGAGTTGCTTCATTGTCCTCCCATTGACAAAAAAAAGTGTATATTAGCATCTTATTTCTTAGAACTGTGTCACCATGGTAATTTCTGTTATTTGTTATTTTTTTCCAGAAGATCCACAGAAATGCAAATGAATTTGGTTGTACTTACACACTGCTAGCTGATAAGTCTTTATACTACCAAATCCCACAATAAATCAGAGTTCATGGTCTCTTGGTTTTTCATATTTCATTCTTTTTGTCATTTTTTAAAAAAAATTCTTGTAATCTGAGAACTACCTGTTTTCTTCTTAAAAGAGCAATCCTATAGGTGGGTGGACATCTAAAGGCAGAGGAACCACCTAATCCAAGCCTTGCTTGCATCACACTAACAGGGTAGAAGAGATGGAAAAGCAAAGTTTTCCTTCCATCTGTTCCATATGGACATATTCTTCCCTTTGGTTGTTCAATAAATAGGTTAGTGTAATTAACCAAGAAATACATTCCGCTGAATTCATTGAGCCTTGCTGCTGTGGTAGAGTATTGTTAAGGTGACAACCAGTTACCAGTTTTAAATTAAAACAATGCTACTTCAGACCTGGAGTAAATTATCTCTCTATAATGTATGGTTATGACAGAATACATTGAGAAGCTTCTGTTTTCAGTTTTTAAATGTAATTTAGGGTGCTCTCAGAGTTGAGAGCCATTAATGATAGTCAATCACACTTCTTCAGTGCATGTACTGTAGTCTTTGAGCTTTTCATTTTTATTCTATTCAGCATAGCACTAATGGAAAATCAGTTATTACTGAATACACAATTTAGCAGTGGTTCTAAAATAGGTTCTGTAGTGGCTCTCTGATGAAAATTTCATATTATCAGTTCACTCTGAATCATTCTATTAAGCCAGTCCTTTTCCTTAAGAGATCACCAACTGTGCACAATTTCTTGCCACAGTTATGGGAAGGAAACTTTGCAATCCAGGTTTCCTGTGCTGTTATTTAAAAAAAGAAACTAATGGGTGAATGTGTACTATATATGAACTCAATACACAATATGGGCATGACAAGAGGAACTATAGTAATTGTCACTAATTATATCATACAAAATATTCAGTGGGTCCCTTTAACACACAACTACATACCATATGAAGAAATCATAACAGTAATTAATGTTGCTGTTGAATTATCTGTTTCTTATGTGCCAACTTTGAACTTTGATTATTTTTAGTGTGCTGTCTTCCAGAAATAAACAAGAACATGTGAGGACTTAACATAACAAATAAATAAGTGCACAGTTTCTGCACAGTAAACAGTTACCTAGGTAGACAAATTATTAACTATTCAGAGAATAAACTTATCCTATTATAAAGATTTACTTCTATATGTAGAACACTTTTGTACCATCTACCATTTCCAAATTCCCCAGATGTATAAATTATATCATTTTCTGTTATGCAGTCTATTATGGGATTTGCAATGAGGCTATCTAGGGCAATTCCCATGAATTGTTTGATGCCCTTCTCAGTCTGTGTATGGACTCCAGGAGGGTTGATCAAAGGATGCTTTTCTAAATTCATCCAATGGTACTAAAATTTAATCAACTCTCTGTCTACAGTAATAAAGTGAGGAAAAGTCAGAATGCCAGACAGAATAACACATACAGTAAATACTTCTTCTGACTAGGCATTTAAAAGATTAAACTTGTCATTTTTAGAATAAAGCACTTTCACATGATGCATTATAGATACAAAGCAAAGATTGCTGCCTTAAAAATAAGATTAATCATTTTGTTTTGTGGCTGATGCTGCATTAAGAACATTTTGGGCTCAGCTGAAATATAGATTGTTAAATATAATAGATGGAAATTTTGAAGGTGACTTTTAGATATCAGCAGCTTTATTTTTTTATTATTGTTCCTTTGTTTCAGTAAGTATTCCAGAATCTGATGAACCAGAAGAAAAAAATGGTAAGAACATAAAAATATACCACATTTAACACTATTAATTCAAAAATGTTATACTCATTTTTCTGGATTAAGGGTAGAGTTCTAAAAAGGAAAATAAATAGAAGTGATTCTAAATGCTAGGTTATATTGCTGCACAATTAAAGTAGTACTAATGTTAATACACAGGGGGCGTGGTGGCTCAGCGGGTAAGACGCCAGGCTTGTCGATCGGAAGATCGCAAGTTCGGAGGTTTGAATCCCTAGTCCCACGTGACGGAGTGAGCTCCCACACTAGCCCCAGCTCTTGCCAACCTAGCAATTCGAAAGCATGCAAATGCAAGTAGATGAATAGGTACCACTTCAGTGGGAAGGTAACAGCGTTCCGCACGCGTCATGCCAGCACTGGCTCTTCAGCTAACAAATGGAGATGAGCACCGGCCCCTAGAGTCGGACACGACTGCATGATTGTGCGGGGGGAACCTTTACCTTTAATGTTAATACATTAATACGTAAAATAAATACAGAGTTCAACTCAAATATCATCATACTATATTCATTCGAATCAGGAGAGCTTAAAGTTACTGCTTTCAAAAAGTCAGCTTTTGCCTAAGTCTAGCTCTAACCTATGCACATAAGGTAATAAGCAAAGAGCTGTATTTACTGTATGGGAAAAAAACCTACAAATTTTCCACAAATTTATATTGCTGTTCATGTGGAACTAACATGAGTATTGAATATTTAGTGTTTAATATTTAACAGTATTTAATATTTAGTATTTAATAAAGAAGGCTGTAATCCTCAAATCATTTATTCCAAAATTAGCAATATTTACCTCCAAGTTCTACAGTACCATATCACTACGTATACTTTATTACACAGACTTAACTAAGAATCATTCTTTATTTTGTAGTAAAAAGTACAGATAGATATTTTATTGTAGGGGAGCAAGAAACTGAAACCCTTTATCTTCTTAGTTTCTCATCCAATATAGTGGCTCAGGTGTTCTGGCACTGTCAAAAATAATCTATTTGAAGGTCCCCGGTAGGTACAGTAATTGCAACTGATCAAATTGACTAGATAACCAGGAACACAGCTTTTAAACAAGATTTTAAAAAGGATCCAATAGCATTTATATACAATGAAAAGAGATCTATGAAAGCTTCTATGAGAAGCAAAATTGCCAAATCTGGATAGACATTTAATGTGAAGTGGAAAATATTTGGCAGTTTCTGTGACTGTTCTGTGTTTCCTTTTCTTTTCCTCCCAGAACTGGAAAATCCCAAGCTCAAAAAGCCTTGAAAGGATAGTTGTGGAGGTCTGCTAGGAGTGAGGCAGGAGCAGCTTTGGATAAAAGTTATTTTTAAAAAACCCTAGGCTTCAAACAATAGGAAAATGGCTAAGTTAACTGTATTCCTTCCTCCCACTGCTCACAGTGAGAGATAAAATGTAAACAATACCACATTTCACAGAACTCTGATTTGGACATAGGATTGCTCTGCCTACTTCTAAAGCACCAAAGGTAGATTTTCAGACAGTTCTCAGACTGCAAAAATCTCATTTGTAAAATCTCAGAAGAAATCTCTGTGCCATCCTTGTGAAGTAATGGGAACTCCAAAATGTTTGTAAGGCAAATGATTTAAGGATTGCAGCCAAGATATCTTGTACTATAAAATATGTATGCATTCATAACGGTAGTTTTTGTTGTTGTTTGTTTGAAATAAGCTTTTGAATTTAAAAATGCTTTTGAATATTATAACCTATAGTGAGTGTTCCATATTTTGTTTCTTCAAGACACTCCATCATCACTTTCTTCTTTTGTTTTAGATGATAATAGGGAAAATATTAATGATCAGGCAAAATTAATAGTGGGAATCGTGGTTGGTCTTCTTCTAGCAGCAATGGTTGCAGGTGTTGCTTACTGGCTATGCATGAAGAAATATAAGTAAGTCTTCAGCAATAAAATTCTTAATATTTTATAGTGATAAAAATATGTTATCTCACCAAATCTGCTTCTATGGTATTCTGTAAAAATAGGCAGAAGTATGTTTTTGCGTGTTTATTTGTCTAAAAATTTTTTCTTGTCCTTTATCTAAAGTAATTCCATGGCAGTTTGTAGGTTTTAAAAAATCTATAAATATATCAAGTACAAAAAAGCAATGAGATGGCACAAAAAATATACTGGTGTAGGCTTTCACAGCTGGTGCAAATCAAATGGTGATGAGCATCTAGGCTAAATGTCTACGACCCAATTTTCTGGTATCCTGAGTTTCACTGGAAGCTGTGGCTGCCATCTTCAGAGGCAAAGTGATATTCAACAATAAAAATAACTAGATAGATAGATAGATAGATAGATAGATAGATAGATAGATAGATAGATAGATAGATAGATGATAGATAGATAGATGATAGATAGATAACAGATAGATAGATGATAGAAGATAGAAGATAGATAGACAGACAGACAGACAGACAGACAGACAGACAGACAGACAGACAGCAAGCAAGCAAGCAAGCAAGCAAGCAAGCAAGCAAGCAAGCAAGCAAGCAAGCAAGCAAACATCCCCAGTGGGAAAAGTGTTTCTCTCTTTTCGATCAGGTACAGATCGAATTTGAAAATTATTGGAGAAACACAACCTAAAAACCATCTATGAACCAATTAAGAAAGTCCAAGTAATTTAATCACCTAAGGATGGCATAAATCCACTTTCATCATCAGGAATTTACCACATTCCCTGCACTGTGGACAGGTATATATTGGGACCCCCGAACACAGTATTTCAATTAAAGGAACACAAGAGGCATTGCTGGCTAGGACAGCCTGAAAAATCAGCAATAGTAGAACACACAGTGCTACATAATGGATACAAAATCCAATTTAAAGACACACAGTACTGGCGACTGTATAGAGAAGCTGTCAAGATTCACAAACATTTCAACAACTCTAACAAGAAGGAAGAGAATCTAAAGGTCAACAAAGCCTGGCTATACCAAGATGAAGCAACCTCTAATTATTCAATTTCAAGAATCTACAGCAGTTTCACCTGAAAAAACAACACAAAGACAGACTAATCAGGAATTAGTTCTCTTGGAATTTCTTCAAATTAGATCAATCGAAAATTCATCTGGATGAATCAGGAACTAGCTTTCTCAAATTCCCATTGCACAGTCCAATTAGAGATTAGTTTGAAGGAAAGATCAGTCAGAAGCTAGATTACCTAGTCACAAATACAAGAGCCCAGTCAGTGCCTGTTCAGTTGCCTGTGAGCAGCTGCTGTCAAGTATGCTGTGGAGCAGATCACTTTGCCTCTGAAGATGCCAGCCACAGTTGCCAGAAAAATGTCAGGATACCAGAAATTAGACTGTGGCCATTTGGCCTGGAAGCCCATCACCATTTGACAGCACATAAAATGTGTATAAATAGTTCAAAAACTGGAGCAAACAGAACCACTTTTTTCCATTACTATCTGCATTTCTCTTAATCCATAGACAAAATGCTACAGTACAAAAAAATCCTCTCTGTAATCTTTATCCACTTCAGTTATGATGAGGAAAGTACATAAGAAAAACCATTAGTAGACACAATTTAGTGTATAGGGAATAGGGGTGTTGCAAAGACACATTTTATTTATTTATTTATTTATTTATTTATTTATTTATTTATTATTTAAATTTGTATCACCGCCCATCTCCTCCACACCTGGGGACTCTGGGTGGTTCACAATAATAAGATAAGATAAAAATATAAAATTACAGCAACAATAATTTACATATAAAATCCAAACAAAAAGATGTTAATTATAAGGCGGGTTTCATGGCACCAGCCACTCCCAAGGGGAACTATTGGCATTCCCGTCCCAAGCCAGGTGGCAGAACCAGGTCTTAGGTCTTTCCGGAAGGTCGGGAGTGAAGAAACTCGCCTCAGCTCCAGGGGCAAGATATTCCAAAGGGCGGGTGCTACTGCAGAGAAGGCACGCCTCCTGGATCCCGCTAGATGGAACTCTTTTGCCGATGGGATCCTTAGCATGCCCTCCCTGCATGACCGAGTGGGGCGGGTCGATGTTCCGGGGATGAGACGGTCCCTCAGGTAACCTGGTCCCATGCCATGTAGGGCTCTAAAGGTGATAACCAACACCTTGAATTGGACCCGGAAGCAAACTGGTACCCAATGCAGCTCACACAGCAGAGGTACTACATGGGCCGATCTTACAGCACCCATAACTGTCCACGCGGCCGCATTCTGGACCAGCTGAAGCTTCCAGATATTCTTCAAGGGTAGCCCCATGTAGAGCGCATTGCAGTAGTCTACATGGGAGATGACAAGGGCATGAGTGACTGTTCGGAGGGCATCTCGATCCAGGAATGGGCGCAACTGGCGCACAACCCGAAGTTGCGCAAAGGCCCTCCTGGCCACGGCTGCCACCTGCTCTTCAAGCAGGAGACGTGAGTCCAGGAGGACCCCCAAGTTCCACACCTGCTCTGAATGGGGCAGTGCTACCCCATCCAGGACCAAAGATGACAACTTCCTGGAACCTGAGAGGCCATCAATCCACAGCCACTCCGTCTTACCAGGGTTCAGCTGAAGCCTGTTGTTCCCCATCCAGACCCCCACAGCCCCCAGGCACTGAGAAAGGGCATCGACTGCATCACTTACTTCACCCAGGATGGTGATATACAGTTGAGTATCATCCGCATATTGATGATACCTCATCCCGTGGTGACGGATGATCTCACCCAGCGGCTTCATGTAGATGTTAAACAGGGGAGGGGAGAGCACCAAACCCTGCGGCACCCCACATAAGAGGGGTCGCGGGTCAGATCTCTCCTCTCCTATCACCACTGATTGGGAACGGCCCTGGAGGAAGGAGGTGAACCAGTGTAAAACTACCCCGCCCACCCCCAACTCCCTGAGCCGTCCCAGAAGGATACCATGGTCGATGGTATCAAAAGCCATCGAGAGATCTAAGAGAGCAAGGATGGATGCACTCCCTCCATCCCGCCCTCGCCAGAGATCATCCATAAGCACGACCAATGCAGTCTCCGTCCCATATCCCGGCCTGAAACCTGACTGAAAGGGGTCTAGATAATCTGCTTCCTCCAGG
Source organism: Charina bottae (assembly GCA_023362775.1). NCBI lineage: Eukaryota > Metazoa > Chordata > Lepidosauria > Squamata > Charinaidae > Charina > Charina bottae. Next base: position 93,939,700 of record JALMGJ010000004.1, on the reverse strand, counting down.
ATCCTCTGAAGCTGCAGTGCCACCATTTTCTCAACCACCTTTCCCAAAAAGGGAAGGTGGGGGACAGGACAAAAATTGTCCAGTACGGTAGGGTCCAGGGATGTCTTCTTGAGGAGGAGGTGCACCAGCGCCTCTTTAAAGGCCACCGGGAACACTTCCTCCCCCAGAGATGTATTAATCATCCCCTGGACCCAGCCACACGTCACCTCCCTGGCCGATTTGACCAGCCAGGAAGGACACGGATCTAAATGGCATATGGTGGCATTTACAGTTCAGAGGATCCTGTCCACTTCCTCAGGTCCAACAGGATCAAACCGTTCCCAGATAATAGGGCAAGTACGCTTCCCTGGCATCTCCTCAGACTGTGGCCCATGCTTAGAGTCCAACTTAGAATGAATCCGAGAGATTTTATCCTGCAGATGCTCTGAAAACTCTTCCGAACGGCCCTGTAAATGGGTCACTGATTGAACCCGGCCCAAAAGAGATTTGGTAATCTTGAACAGGGCTGTCGGACGGCATTCTGCGGATGCAATAAGGGCGGAGAAATATTCACGTTTCGCCGCTCTTACCGCCACAAGGTAGGCCTTAATAGCGGCTCTAGATTGTGTTTGGTCCGATTCAGTCTTCGTATTTCTCCAGCAGCGCTCCAGATGTCTTTTCACCCCTTCAACACCCTCAGCTCCTCCATGAACCACGGGGAATGACGGGTTGAATGTGGCAAGAGAGGTCGCCTAGGCACGATCCTGTCCAAGGCCCCAGCCGCTTCCCTATTCTAGGCTGCGGCCAGGGCCTCTGCTGGACCGTGCAACAGATCCTCGGGTAACACCCCCAGCTCCCTCTGAAACCTCATTGGGTCCATCAGTCGCCGGGGGCAGACCAATCGAATAGGTCCTGCCTCCCTGCGGAGTGGGGCGGCACAAGAGAATAAGGTCACCAGGGCGTGGTCTGACCATGACAACGGGATTATCCAGCCCTAATCTAACAATAGAAGACTATCATTATGGGAGTAGACCCTTCTCTAACCACTAGATCCAAGCTATTATGACTAATAGGTTTGAATGTTGCAACTAACCAACAAAATTGTTTAAAAATAAGCAGATACTGTGGTATCTTGAGGAGCACTTGTTAGGTAGAAATAATTAATCTCCATGGGTATTACTTTTCACTCATGTTAATTACAATATCTCTAGGTAATTGCAGTGGTCATGCTGTAATTGTAATTAGTTCACATGGACCTTTAATAAGACAAAATAGGGCATCATATTGTCAGAATAATAGTTATCAGTGTGTATTCCCCATGGCCTGGAGTTGACTGCTATGTTGGGTTGCCTTAATGCATGTTAATGGATGCTCAGTGTACATGAAGTTCTATGTTATAGCTCACAAAGTCATTCTTTTATGAAATGCTAAAAAATTAAGATATGAAAAAGAAGACCTTTGGGCTAGTTTATGCATTTTTTTCCTTTGAAGGAAAATACTATTTTATATATATAATAGTATTTTAGTCAGCTGTTTGGTACCACATATTACCATGATTTTTCAGCTATTTAATATATCATGACACTCTAAAAAATCAGTAAAATGTATTCCATCTACTTGCTTATTTGTAAAGTAAGTCCTTCTCTGTCAGTTCAGTGTTGATATTTAAAAACTACTCTTATTTACTGCAAATTAGCAAAAAATTAATGCTTAAAATATGATAAATGTTTACTAGTCAGGGACTTGAGAGTATGTTTGAAACAAGCCAGACTCAATTTCTAATTTGTTCATTAGTAAGAAAAGAAGAGGAAATAAAAATCACTTTTTCCTATACTTTATTTAGCAACGGTACTTTGGATATTTCCCATCAGTTTTGCCTGAAAAAGTTGGGTGGGGTGGGGTTGTTTTTTTTTTTTTTTGCAGAATACATTAGCCTGCAAGCTGCTTTCCACAGTTACTCACTCTGAGTTGAAGTAAGCAGGGACTCCATTAAATGTGGGAGTTTTGGTTTAGCAGTGAACTATTTAGCTTTTGGGGAAGCTAACTGCTGAGGAAACACACTGACACTGCTGAGTCTAAACTCTTCTTTCTTTCTGCCAGTCAATTATTCATCTTCAGTTTACTTTGTCTTGTGTCTCCTCACAGTTAACAATAAAATACCAAAGTGTCAATTGAGTGTTAGACCATAATAAGCAAAATCTAATAGAGGTTGCTAAGTTCCTAAGAACACTGTTATAAGAATGAATGTAAAACTTCTCTTGCCTTTGTTTAATCCTTTTTCTTCCCATCCAACTGCCTAAATTCTTTCTTCATTGGCTTGGTATCAGTGATACTAATCCTTTTCCAGACATTTTACTTACTTATGTCAAGTCAGAAGGCAAGAAAATCATATGCTTGTTAGTCTTTGGCTTTATTTCCATCCACTGATTCTTAGAACAAGAATGGGGAACCCACAGCCATAAAGAGGTTGCTGATCTCAATCCAATAATGCAAGGTTCCAGGTCATTTGGAAGCCTTCATGCGTACGTGAAAGTCCTCTGCTGTGTAGAAAGTCCTCTGCTATGTAAAATCATGCTCTACCCGTGGAAGATTTCCACTGAAATCACAGCACAAGTTTATAGAGGAGAACAGCTGCTCATTTCTGTGTTCAGTGCTACTTCTGAGCATTCTGCTTGAACAAGGCTTGAGTTAGTTTAATTACAGTGAAGGAAGTTGCTTTCCAAAACTAAATAGGTAAATTTGCATTGTGACATTTTCTGTTTTTATTTTAATTTCATCTTGATTTCTTCTGCCTATTTAATCGGTAGCAGTAGGACAGACCAGTCAAAAGAAGTTAAATAACAGCTGCAGTTCTAGAGATGTAGGTATTCTTTAAAGTACCTATTTAGGCAAAACTAACTAGATGTCTTTGTCTTGGTAGATTTTGAAATACCCTTGAAATACTACCCTACCATTTAATTAACTTATACCATACTTTAAAACACACATGATCATGATGGATTTGTTCCGGTACTGTAAGGGTAAGATAGATGATAGATAGATAGATAGATAGATAGATAGATAGATAGATAGATAGATAGATAGAAAGAGACAGACAGACAATAAACGTGTTATGTTATATCACACTCTCATTTTTATGACTTTCTTTGGCTGATATCTAAGAAGGATGAGGAAACTAATATAAAGACATCTCAAACATATTTTAATGACATATTGTGTTGAAATTGTTATTACTCCCCATTTATCTCACCATAAGTTAGATCTTAGGCTTTAAATGCTTTCTGTCATGCTTCAAAATTTGGTCCAGCACTCTTATTACATACAGCAGCCTAGGATTAATTTTATGTCTTTATGCCCATGCACTGCTCTTACTTAGGTATTATTTCTATTGTCATCCACACAGTCTATTCTCTTTTTTTATTTTTTAAATGTATTTCTTAAGTTATTTCTTTAAATGTATGAAAATGATCGATCAGCAAGTTGTCCCTGATTATTTCTTTGCTGGACTTGCAGTCCTAGAGCTGAACTTGATCCCTTAGCTTTAAAATATTAACACTTATGTTTTATTGCCTGCAATAATAAATATAAATGTGTTGTCAGTAGTTCAAATTCATTTCTGAAGAGGGCCAACTGATAAAGAAACTAACAGACATTACCTTGGGAACTGAGTGTTCCTAAATTATAGATAATTACCAGGCCTATCATTTTAGAATAAACCTAATCACTTGAAAGATTGTGTATAAATGTGGTTTATTATATGTGGTTTATATATGTTTATAAACCACATTTACACACCATTCAAAAGAGACAATAAAGAAGCTACGAAGGAAACAAAAAGACCAGAACACATCCTCTCCAGCAGCTAACACTCAGATAAGCAGGGATTAACACCAAACAACCAAGCAAAAAACAATATCCTAATCAAGGAACTACCAAGGAGAAAACCACACACACTCCAACACTGGCAGGGCAAGTTACTATCTACAGTATAAAAGGAAAGGTTCCCCTGTGCAAGCACCGAGTCATGCGACCCCTGGGGAGACGCCACTTTTGCGACGTTTTCTGGCAGACTATAGAGCGGGATGGTTTGCCATTGCCTTCCCCAGTCATAATTACCTTTCCCCCAGCAAGCTGGGTACTCATTTTACCAACCTCGGAAGATGGAAGGCTGAGTCGACCCAAGCCGGCTACCTGAGAACCAGCTTCCGCTGGGATCGAACTCAGGTCGTGGGGAGAGTTTCAGTTCCAATACTGCCACCTACCACTGTGCCACACAAGGCTCATATCTACAGTACAAACAGGAAGCAAATCCCACACTCAATAGCACTGATGATGTTACCTAGTCAGCAAGCAAACAACCAAGCTCAGAGAGCACCAAGACACCATATTAGGAAAAATAGAGATAAGAGATGATTAAAAGGTAATTATAAGTATATCTATACTTGTGATAGTAGGAAACCCTTTTTAAAAAAAAAATTCTTTTTTTTTTATCTCTATATTTTCTCTTTTAATCTTGTATATATTTACTGTATTTGTTGTACTAATATATTGTAACACATTTTAATAAATAAAGGTTATTTTATTTAAAAAAACCACCATATTGTATAGTATCCAAGCCACACTAAGTTGTACCTATAACTAACATAATTTATCTGTTATATGTCTACATATTATTTATAGCTATAACATGGTTTCTCTGTTATATGCCTTCATATTATATATGAGTGCAATGAGTTGGATAAGCTTATTTTAAGGGTTTGTCATTTATTTCATACTGAAAATGTTAGCTAGAATCTAAATTGTGCTTATGTGGAAAGTCCAGTAAAACATACAATCAAGTAGAGGTATTCTTTATGGGGGACAGCCAAATTACATTTTAAGAGTTTGGAAATACAAAAATGAAGCTACTTCTTGCAATTAAAGAGTTCACAACCTTTTAGGGCCAGTGGGCACATTTGGAATGTTGACACATCTTTTGGGTGAGTTCATAAAATGTTGCCATGAAGTGTTAGTAAAGATTACAACATTAAAATGAAGACAATACAGCCTGAGTAAGCTCCTTCCCATGGACCATTACTAATAAATTTGCTCTGAAATTGGTAAGTTGAGCTTCATATGGCTTTGGGTTAAAGCCTACAGCGTTTCTCTAAGCCAGTGAAAACCCTAAACCAGTGAGAAATGCCTAGAAATGTTTTCTGAAAGTTACTCTTGTAACAATAAAAATCATCTATTTCTGTTTTATTGACTATTCTAAAGCCTTTGACTGTGTGGATCATAACAAACTGTGGCAAATTATTGGTGGTATGGGGATACCAAATCATCTTGTCTGCCTCCTGAGGAATCTGTATAACGACCAAGTAGCAACGGTAAGAACAGACCACGGAACAACGGACTGGTTTAAGATTGGGAAAGGAGTACGGCAGGGTTGTATACTCTCACCCTACCTATTCAACCTGTACGCAAAACACATCATGCAATGTACCGGGCTTGATGAATCCAAGGCTGGAGTTAAAATCGCTGGAAGAAACATTAACAATCTGAGATATGCAGATGATACCACTTTGATGGCTGAAAGCAAGGAGGAGCTGAGGAGCCTTATGGCGAAGGTGAAAGAAGAAAGTGCAAAAGCTGGGTTGCAGTTAAACCTCAGAAAAACCAAGATTATGGCAACGAGCTTGATTGATGACTGGCAAATAGAGGGAGAAAAAGTGGAGGTAGTGACAGACTTTGTATTTCTAGGCGCAAAGATTACTGCAGATGCTGACTGCAGCCAGGAAATGAGAAGACGTCTACTTCTTGGGAGGAGAGCAATGGCAAATCTTGATAAAATAGTTAAGAGCAGAGACATCACACTGACGACAAAGATCCGCATAGTTAAAGCAATGGTATTCCCTGTAGTAACCTATGGCTGTGAGAGCTGGACCATAAGGAAGGCTGAGCGAAGGAAGATAGATGCTTTTGAACTGTGGTGCTGGAGGAAAATTCTGAGAGTGCCTTGGACTGCAAGAAGATCAAACCAGTCCATACTCCAGGAAATCAAGCCAGACTGCTCACTTGAGGGAATGATATTAAAGGCAAAACTGAAGTACTTTGGCCACATAATGAGAAGACAGGATACCCTGGAGAAGAAGCTGATGCTAGGGAAAGTGGAAGGCAAAAGGAAGAGGGGCCGACCAAGGGCAAGATGGATGGATGATATTCTGGAGGTGATGGCCGACAGGAAGCTCTGGCGTGGGCTGGTCCATGAAGTCACGAAGAGTCGGAAGCGACTGAACGAATAAACAACAACAACTCTTGTAACAATATACAAAATGATAGACAGAGGTATATTGAGCTTCTACCCTTCCAGGTAAATGCAATTAATATAGCTAAATTATATAGTCAGGTATAATGCACCTATGTTAGAAACTATCTTAAAAAATAGCAATTGCTGCAAAGATCAAAGAGATTGCAAAAGAGGAAGGGAGGGAGGGAGGGAAGGAAGGAAGGAGTTAAACAGAAATTCCCCAATGTTCATTCTAAAAGCCTGTGGCATATTTCATTAATACCCTTGGATTTGCTGATCTGTTATTATGGCCCACTTTTCCATCTAGCAAATAAAGACTGGATCTTTCACTAGGAAATTTGTTGGAGTGTGTGTTTTCTTGCACACGCAGAGTATCAGAAAGCACTTGGATTCAGAGACCAATAAATGACACCAGTCATTGTAGTAACTTAGTTGCAGTTGTGCATAGATAATAATCACAAACAGTATAAAAATATACCGTATTTCTCTTTGATAAAGGTGATCTGCCTACATGGTTTGAGCAAATTGTAACTATTAATAAATGTTTACATGCCATTTACATTACATCATTTTACGGCTTTGCCTTTTCTTTTGACTGAACATTCTTCATGCCATTGACAATGAGAAATTGATATAAAAATGGAATATTGGTTGGAGACAGTGTAACCCTAACCCTACAGCTCCAGTCATTAGCACAGGGATGGGATTCATTTACTCTGGAGTTATCAGCTTGCTCCTTCATGAAAGCAAATGCTACCAAAGCAAATGAGTTAGGGATGTGGAGATACGGTGAGAGTGTGTGAGACAGAAAGGTCCAGAGGCTGAAGACTGCTAAAAGCTAAGAACTACTTACCAGTGGCAGAGGAGCTGTTTTGTTTGTTTGTTTGTTTTGTTTTTTGCAAAAGTAAATTCTACCTAGTAAATAAATTTGCATTTTCAGCCTAAATGTTGGTTTGGAAAAGAAATTTGAAGTATTAGAAGGAGGCAAAACTTGTATGTTTGGAGAAAAACTAGTACCAGAGTTATGGGGTACTATTAGTGAAATAAGCCATAATTTTGTTTATTTTTATTTTTCTAGAACTTGCTCATAATTAATTGAAATCCCCCCAAATCAGTTTCTCACACAGAAGGAGAACCCAGCTAGAAATATATGACTTTTACCTTTTAATTTTCAATAGTTCAGCTTAGACCTCAGAAAAGCAATTATTATCTCAATGCATATAAATGGAGTACTTTAATGGTAAAAATGTGTTAATAGCATTTCAGTGTTAACATGCATATTATTTCAAGGAACCTTAAATTAAATTTTGCTAATAACTTTTCTTAAAAATGCAAATTCTCCAGCCAAAAAAGTTAATGTATATATTTATAAATGAGAGCAAAATAGAAAATGGAAGTTATCACTATGTATACATTATTGCAGGATTCACTATTTTACAGTCTTTCATTTGCCAGTAAAATCAGATTCCTATGTTGGTACCAGAACAATCTTCCATTGCAGAGGTCAAAATGTTGTGTGCCGATCCAATAACTGGATATCACAACAGCAAGATGAGACATCAGTATTGCCTTCGACAATACATTAGACATCAGTATTGTTTCTATTTCAGATCAGCTTCAAAACATGTAGATAAAGATCTTGGAAATACAGAGGAAAATAAAAAGTTAGAAGAAAACAATCACAAATTGGAAGCTTGAAACACCAAACTAGTTGGTTACCATTCCAGGTATGTTTTAACTACTTTAAAATGTATTATATCCTCTGAATATAATTTAATCCCTGCAGTAGTTAAATTAAGGGATAAGGAATTTCTGATATATATTCATATCAAGAGAAATCCAATTTTAACTGTTTAAAATTTGAAGTGCCTTCCACAGCAATAGTTCGTTGTCATTTTCAGTTATTAGAAAAAGATGATGCTCTAAAATGTGCTACAAGTTACACATTATAACTGTGCTGCTTGTGTCTTAGACATCCTGTAGAGGGAATAGGGAATGACCGTGAAGAACAGGAGGAAGAGCCACTACCAAGGCAACAGTCAGTTAAGAGGGGCTTGAGCCCAGGCCAAGAAACTAATTTGAGAAAATGTCTCAGACAAGCCCCTCCCTCATTTGCACGAAGATAAAGTAAAAGAAAGCGCATTCAGACCTGTAAGATTTTGTTACTATAGCTGTTACAATAAAAGTACTCCTGACCTTTGCCTACTGAATGAACCAGGAATTCAATATAAGCAGTTGATTCAACTCATTCCAAAAGCCTAAAAAGTACCATCAGGAGGAAATGTTAAGCATATACAGTATATACTGTAGGTAGTGAGCAGGACTAGATCAACTATTTGGTTCATTCTGATTTGTCAATCTTGTGCCATTTTAAAGAAAACATTCTTTTTCTGAAGTCATACATTTGATCACAGAACCTTCAAGGTTCACTTGAAAGATTTATTGAATTTTATGGATAAAATCTCTTACATTACAGTCTGGATGCCACCATTTATGCAGAGTTACATTTTCTACCATTTGACATTGTGACACTCGCGTAACATGGCTTATACTTTTTGGGCAGAATTTATTACCTTTTAAAGTATGTTTATATTTTACATGGCTCTATCAGGGAAGAAAGGATGCCTCCCTGCTTTAGAGATGCACAATGATTAAGCCAGTCTTCATGCTCCCACAGTAGATAAGGTTAACAAACAAGATAGTGGCTTTTTAGCTATATGTCCCGCCTTAGGCATGAAAGCCGGCTGGGTGACCTTGGGCCAGTCACTCTCTCTTAGCCCAACTCACCTCACAGGGTTGTTGTTGTGGGGAAAATGAGGAGGAGGAAGGAGTATTAGGTATGTTTGCCACCTTGAGTTACTTATAAAAATAATAAAGGCGGGATAAAAATTAAATAAATAAATAAATAAATATATAGTGCTGATCTGGCTGGCTTCGAAGTAGCATCCTTTCTTCAATGCTTTTCAAAATCTGCAAAAAGCTATTATTACTGCAATCAAGGACCAAAAGAAATGGTAATATTACTAAAAACGATAATCACAGTAAAACAAATATGTCGTCTCAATATGGATTCTATAGACAATATAGCAATATTTAGCGAGATTTAATGAAATTACATCATCCTCATTTGATAGTACATACATATTGTCCTGGAAACTTACTTACCTGTTAATCAGGATTTATATCATGCTGTCTGTTGGAATACCTGAAGAACCAGGTTGGGAACATATCCTCCTGGAGAAAACCTATCTGTGTGGTTGTGAAAAGTTGACACCAACTTGATGGTATATAATTAATCGTAGTCAGATGTCCTTATAAAAAATCCAGTGTAAGAAGAAATGAGCTACGGTTTCCACATTGCTGATCCTACACAGATAAAGCGGATTATCATACGGGGTTTTCCTATATCTCCAGTCCAGTACAGCTGTTGATAACTCATTAAAGTGTGCTAATGATATAACTCTTCTGTATTTTAGAATTTTAGTTTGACTTATTTAGCTCCACTTGAATTAACAGGCTGACTATCAAGATAAATCTCTCTTGGGAGACATCTTTGTACTTCTTATCTTTCTATATTTAAGGCTCTCTAGCTTAGAGAGATCTTAGGTAACCGGAGTGGAATGATATTCAATATCCTGATAATACTAAACATGTTTCTCCGTAACAAATTCAGATAATGGCTTGTCTTCCTTCAAATGCTAAATGTGGATGATAATGGATTGGATTAAAGATCTGACTTTAGACATAAGAAAGGCTCATTGTAGGAGCAGGGATGCAGTAAACCAGAAGAAGTATTTTACAGTTTGGGGCTGCTTCTAGAGCCAGGTAACCCTCTGGTTTCAAAGATGGAGGTAACCGCCAGAAGCATTTTTTTTATCAGCTTTAGCTGCTAACACCAATGTTGTCCTTTCTTGGAAGAAAATTATGTTAAATTACATGTGCGGCCAATTTTTGTGTGGATAATACATTTCATTTGGTACAGAATTCAGCACAAAGTGCAAACTCAAAGAGAACATATAATATCTGGTGTTAAAAATACTTCAGTGCTACATAATACTTGTCAGAGCACGCAACGTGGGGCGGCCTGTTCCTTTTTCCAAGACTCCAGAGATCCACGTTCTATGCAGTAAATAGACAAGCAGAGATTAGATAAAATAGCCTATTTACTTTATATACATACGTAGTCCAAAATACATTCCAGTAACATCCAACACAGTTACAAATGATAACAGCAATGAGAAGGAATACAGCTACAAGAAGAAAGAACACAAGAACTTCACTTCTTTTATACAAATGCTGACCTTTCATGTTATAGGTCACTCTCATCATCTGCCACACCCAACTAAACTATAGCACCTGTAGTATGAGTCATTACTGCCACATCATACCTTCAACAATGGCTGCTAATTGGATGACTTGCAGAATATTTCACTTCTCACCTAGATACATCAAGCCTCTCCAGTATAATTTATCTATCTGTAAATTCCTGGGTATATACAAACCCCAACACCCCTCCAATTTACAATAGATATTACATTTCACTTATACAATATAGAAGACATACACATATTGGATACACACATCCTATGTCTCTCTACACTTAGAGGCTTTGTCATCACATCTGCTACGTTACTCTCAGATGGACAATATTGTAAATTCATTAGATTCTTTTACAGCATTCCTAACATTTTGATATTTAATATCCACATATTTGCTCCTTTCTCTGATCCTATCATTCTTTGCCATCTGTATACACACTTCACTGTCTTCATATACACATATAGGTCCCTCAATTGTTACATTTACATCCCTTAACAATTGCCTATACCATATGAGTTCCGAACATAGGTCAGATAGTGTAGCGTACTCTGCCTCTGCAGTAGATACGGCGACAGAACTCTGTTTACGAGACCTCTACCCCACCAAGGTGTCACCAAACATAATTATCAATCCTGACATTGATTTCCTATCATGTACATCATTACCCCAATCACTATCTACATAGCATTTTAATTCCAATGGATTACAAGGTTTTATTAATAAACATTTATTAATAGTCCCTTTAAGATACCTAAATACACGTTTAATACCTTTCCAATGTCTCTGGGTAGGTTGCACAACGTACCTACTCAGTACATTCACCACATTCCCGATATCAGGACGCGACCATTGTGCTAAGTACAATAAACTTCCAATTATTGATTGATAGTGTTCTTGATTACATGATGTTTGGTCATTGTCTCCAGCCTCTGTCTTAACAAAATCAGTTGTCATCAGGGTAGGAACCTCCTTGCAATGTTCCATATCGTCTCTTAGCAGCTGTTCAGTTTTCTTCCACTGCTCTAGAACATAACCCCCATCAACCTTCTGAATACCTACACCTAGGTAATTTCTAATCTCTCCCAGATCTTTAACATCAAATTGTTGCTTGAGTTGTTCAGTAAATTCATTTACCCTCCATTGATCTTTAGCTATAAAACACAAATCGTCTACAAAGATCAAAAGCAACACCTGTTCATCGTTACATTGCTTTATATACAGACATGGGTCAGCCTTGCTACACTTAAACCCCATTCTTTGCAATGCTTCATCTAATCGCAGATTCCAGCAACATGCCAATTGCCTGAGTCCATACAATGCTTTCTGCAACTTGTACACTCTACCTGCCTCATTAGATTCATAACCCAGAGCTTCAGCCATATAAAGTTCCTCCCACATCTACAATCTACTTTCCTATGCCCCTCAGGCAGCCTACTAGATTTAAACACCTTATGGGAATTAATGGCATTCATTTCCACATCCATAGCAGCTTTCCACTTTTTCTGCTCTCGTGGTGGCAACTCCATTACCTCTGAATAGCTACGTGGTTCATAATTAATAAAACACACTTTAACATCACCTGGTTTGTAACGCTGAGGTGGTATGCCCTTGTTAACTCTTTCAGATCTGCGCAATACAGTAGCATCCTGCTTCATTGGCACACTAGGAGTTAATTCCTCTTCATCTTTAATCACATCTCTGGACTCTTGCCACTCTGATAGCTCGAACTGTCCCTGACTAGGAAGAAAAACCTGACTCCCTCCATGTAACATCTGCCAATTGCTATGCTCACTGAAACTTGCTGATTGTGAAATAACAAGTCTTCTGCCATCAGTAAACCTATATCCCTTGATTCCTGGCTCATACCCCACAAAAATCATTTTCTGTGCTTTAGCCTGCCCTTTCCTACGTACTTCCTTATGCACGTGAACCCAGGCTGTGCACCCAAACACCTTCAAATGAGCTAATGATGGCTTCTTGCCATACAAAATATAAGATGGTGTTTGATTCACTGACACACTCCACAACCTGTTAATTAAATAATTAGCAGTCAGTATAGCTTCTCCCCAGTATCCTCTAGACAGGGTTGTCTAGCTAACAGTGAATCCTTTACTGTTTGTAGCGCTAAATTTCTTTGTTCTGCCACTCCAGGCTCTGATGCACTATGTGGATTGGTTCTTCTGTGAGCAATGCCCCTCCTACTGAGCCATTGCTGAAAACTGCCACTCATAAACTCAGTACCCTGGTCAGTCTGCAAATTACACACCACGTTCTACAAACTGAACCCAATTCCTGAACTTATCAAATGTCTGGCTCTTAGCTTTCAACAAATACCCGAACCCGAATCTAGTGAAATTGTCAACAATTACTAAGACATATTTAGCACCACCTAATGTGGCTGGTAATGGGCCAATTAGGTCAGCATGAACTAATTCAAAACATTTCCGTGATTTTCTATCACTTAATTTGCTTACAGGATACACCTTAGACTTAGCAACCTTACATGCCGTGCAATCCAGATAAGCCTGCACGGTTTCAAATCCATTCCAGAACTTGCTTCAGACATCTTTTCAACGACTTTGAAACTTGGATGCCCCAACCTTCTGTGCCACAAATGTTCACATGAATCATGGTATGGTTTGTTGATTATTGCTACATCATGGGTTACATCACCATCTGTCTTGGGTTTCATCTCATACAGACTGTTCTGCAATATACCCTTACCACAGACATGATTATTTTTCATAACAATACATTCACCCTTCACAAACCTTACTTCATATCCCTGTTTATCTAACTGAGAAACACTCAGGATATTATACTCTAGGTCTGGTACACATAGCATAGGTAATTCAATATTCAAACTAGGTACAAACACAAACCCTTTTCCTATAACAGATGCAAAAGTTCCATTTGCCAGGCTAACATGATTCCGTTCAGCCTGCGTAAACCTTTTAAACATCTTCCTGTCATTGGCAATATTTTCGCTTGCTCCACTGTCCAGAAGCCACGTCTCCTTTAAATTCCTTCCAGTAGAATTTATCACAGACAGCTGGACAGCACTCCATTGCTTGGCAATCCTCGGCTTGACTTTTGCCTTACTTTTACAGTCCCGTTGCAAATGCAATTTAGAACCACAGCGAAAACAGTGTTTAACAGATAAAACCTTATTATCAGTATTAGTACAAGAAAAATACTCCCCCACAGACTTACTCTGCTGTGGCTTATCTACAGTGCTATTGCTGTAAGGCTTTCTTTTCTGTTCTTCCTCCAGAAGCCTCCCAAGTCAGATAATTTACAGTCAAATCTTCCTCAGATAATGACCCGAAATTGGTTGCTAAATTATCCCATGTTTCATTAAGTGAACTGAGAATAACATACACCTTATGCGCTTCTGTGAATTGCATCCCTCTTTGTGCCAATTCTAAGAACATCCCAGTCATGTATTGCAAATGCTCAAAGACATTCCCACTGCTACTTAACCTAGCATGATACAATCTTCGCGTTAACATGACCTTACATAATGGTGTTCTTCTGAGATATACATTTCTTAAAGCTTCCCAGCACTCATTAGCTAACTGTAATTCCCGTACATAACATAATTGACTGTCCTCCAAACATAAAATTATGCTTGACAATGCTCTCTCGTTCTGTAAAATAGCTTCCTTATCATCCAACTCGTCCAGTGGATCATGGACGGCTCCCCAAATACCTTCATGGTGAAGAAACATTTCCATCTTATACGCCCACGACAGATAATTGGAGTCATTCAGCCTTTCCAGAGGGAAACCTCCTCCGATAGTTGACTGCATTTTCACTGTGCTCATTGCTCCTCAGCCCCTCCCGGGCAGACACCGATGAATAAATAGCACAGACTTTATCAGAACGTCCTTCAGCTGCAAGCAGGCCTAGGAAAACACACAGCCAGGCATGGAACCTGTAAAAGCTCCAAATTCGCCCCAGATATCCACACGACTCCTGGATAGGCTTCCAACATCCTCACAGCCGTGCCAGCATCCAACTGCACACATTCCACTGCTGGGCCCATAACCTGTCAGAGCACGCAACGTGGGGCGGCCTGTTCCTTTTTCCAAGACTCCAGAGATCCACGTTCTATGCAGTAAATAGACACTCAAGCAGAGATTAGATAAAATAGCCTATTTACTTTATATACATACATAGTCCAAAATACAGTCCAGTAACATCCAACACAGTTACAAATGATAACAGCAACGAGAAGGAATACAGCAACGAGAAGAAAGAACACAAGAACTTCACTTCTTTTATACAAATGCTGACCTTTCATGTTATAGGTCACTCTCATCATCTGCCACACCCAACTAAACTATAGCACCTGTAGTATGAGTCATTACTGCCACATCATACCTTCAACAATGGCTAATTGGATGACTTGCAGAATATTTCACTTCTCACCTAGATACATCAAGCCTCTCCAGTATAATTTATCTATCTAAATTCCTGGGTATATACAAACCCCAACACCCCTCCAATTTACAATAGATATTACATTTCACTTATACAATATAGAAGACATACACATATTGGATACACACATCCTATGTCTCTCTACACTTAGAGGCTTTGTCATCACATCTGCTACGTTACTCTCAGATGGACAATACTTTTAAAATTCTAGAAGGCTTTGGTCTGGGTTACGTAAAAGAAGTGTCTTCTTTTGTACAATTTCCCTTCTAGATCCTGTGGGCTAATTTGGGATCAAATTTTCAATGGAGCCACTTCAGATATCGGAATGCACATCCTGATTAGTTGAAGGAACAAACTTCTTTAGTGACTTTTAAAGGGGGCTTTAAAACATTTTAGACAAACTTTTTATTGTTAATTATTTTAATGGATAACATTTTGCATTCAGTGTTTTTATTGCAAATCACTAGGATATTTCACTAGTATAGAAATTCATCGGTAAACTGCATATACCTCTTAGTTGATGGGATTAAGGCAACAGAATGTTGGCATTCAAATCTCTAAATTAGAGGTCTTATCTTGCAGTGAAAGTTCATGAACATGCTTGGGGTGAAAATTGGCATGGGTGGAATATGTAGCATACTGACCAAAATGTGCCAAAGCTGACTTCCAAGCTTGACAAAATCACGCATGCTTTTTCACATTCCGGCAAAAATAGGCCTTCTTGTTGTTCAAGTGCAGTAAACAAAGTCTTGAGCTTACCAAGGTGGGTCATCACATTCTCACCCGGCTGCAGCTTCAAACTATAAAGCTGTCTTAATAGTCCAAAAAGAACAACAGAGTTTTGCTTTGTATTAAAGGCTCTAATAGCCTCCCAGCACTTGTGCGCAGTCCTTAAGTGGCTGATGCAATTCCGTTCAGAGGATTTGATTCCCAAAAGCAAAATGCTATAAGCACGGTCCAAACACGCTTGCACTTTTTCAGAGGGATCCTCTGGAGGTGGGTTTGCCACATACTGCCACAAATCTTCTTGCAAAAAGAATGATTTAATCTCCACACACCAGGTCTGATAGTTTATGCCATCTAAATGCTCAAATGGCAGACTGATCAGACTCTGTACAGCCATTGCTGACCACTCAAAGAAAACTCGTTTACTCTGAAATCAGCCTCTAAAAACAAACTCCCTTTTACAGCCAGGTAACAACGCAACAAAAAGCGTAAATAACTCTCTGGGCCCATAACCTGATAGGAATATCGCTGGCTTATAGGGAAAAAGAGGCAGAGTAAACAGACAGACACAGAGTGCAGTGTTTCTGGCTATAATGGCTTTACTTGTGATAAAAGCAAAGTTGAATATACATGGTACAGCATTGCAAAAAGGTAAAAATGTAACTTACAAGTAGAGTATACACAGAAAATGCACATGTGTTGGCTTCCACTGTACGACAGATATGAAGGAGCATATTGCCATGGCATCACGCACATAGCCAGGTATAGCTCACACTTCTATCAGTCCACAGGAGCAGAACACACACACATGGCTAAAAGACACAAGAAGTCAAGAAGCACAGAACACCATTTTGCATGGATAGAAATAGGCTTTTTCCATCTTTCTGATTGGAGGAAAAATTAGGTTAGGCCAAAAGCATAACCTGTCAATAGGTGGCAATGTCGCAGCAAGCATGCTGTCTCCTCCCTCCCTCTGCTCCCCCCCCCCCCGGAGCAGGCTTCCCACGGAAGGAATCAGGAGGCCTTGTTCTCATGTGAACGTTTAGGAACTAGCCAAAACAGTACATCACATGGTAGTGTTTACTGGCCACCTGAACTATCTATGGAAGATATGGGCACAGCCAATCAGAGCTATGAGAAAGCTTTGCTGGTAAAGGAAACAATTTGCAAATTTCACACGAGAAATCTGACGTGCTGCCCTTACTATCAGTAGGGAATGTGCTGTATGTAGCACAGGTTTGATTAAGGATTCGAACAAATCTATACCTTCTGTATCTTACCAAAAAGCACTATGTGAAAGCCTTAATTGACCAAAGACATATGAGCTGCATATAATATATAGCATCTTAAATCTAAACTGTTAGCCTCCTCATAGCAACAGCAAATGCACAAAACATGGCTATCTCGAATATTTCAGATGGCCTTAGTCCAGATGAGGCAGTTTGGGATAAAGCCATTTTACTGGGCAGTAAGCTTGAGGATGAATGGAGACTCTCATTTTAAGGAAATCCTAAATATGCAAAATAGTTATGTCCCCATTTGGTGTGATACATTAGATATAGAATCATTTCAGTGCAATAAAGAGGTTAAGTTAAAGGCTTCATGGAATCGGAATATAAGAATTGGAAGGGATATAGGAGATCATCTAGTCCAGCTCCCTGCTCAGTACAGGAAAACACTACTACTGCGTTCCCAACAGATAGCCATCCTTTACTTCACAAGGCAGTCTGTTCTACTCTTGAACAATTCTTATCAATTGGAAATTCTTCCTGATGTCCCATCACAAGCTACTGTACTTCCTTGTAATATAACCTCTGGTTTCTTATCCTGTCTTCTGGAACAATTCTTAACAATTCTGCTTCATATTCTACATGGCAGCCCTTCAAATACTTGAAGACAGCTATTATTTCTCCTCACAGTCTTCTTGTTTCCTGACTAAACATCAGAGCAATTTTCATTAGCTACCTTCTTTATAAGCAGAAAGCAATGTACAAGTTGTGAAGAGTTCAGTACGGATGTTCTCAACTAGTCTCTCAAAAACTCTTAAAAACAGTGTAATTGGAGAACAGTGGTGAACTCTAAATAGCCAACTATTTCTGGATACTACTGTTTATCCTAACAAGATATATGCAGTATATTGCTTTTGCTGCTTTTTTCCATGCTGTGCTGTCATTATTCATTTTTTAAAGATTTTTTTTATCCTGCCTTTATTATTTTTATAAATAACTCAAGGTGGCGAACATACCTAATAGTCCTTCTTCCTATTTTCCCCACAACAACAACCCTGTGAGGTGAGTTGGGCTGAGAGAGGTACTGGCTCAAAGTCACCCAGCCAGCTTTCATGCCTTAGGCAGGACTAGAACTCAGTCTCCCGTTTTCTAGCCTGGTGTCTTAACCACTAGACCAAACCGACTTTCATTCATTTACTCATGTTTACTACCCTACTGCCCCCTACCACTTTCAATTTAAACAATATATCAGCAAGACCTTTCTAGTACTACAAAAGTGAGCAGTTATGGAACAATTGTCTTTACCTAATTACTGGGTACATGCAGAAAATATCTTAAAATTTCAACCATATCCCTCTATGCCCTTTATGCATTCTTTATACTGGATCATCTTTACTTATTGTTCTTTGTTCTGTTTTTAGAAAATAGACATAGACCAACTGAAGCATGAACATGGATTATATTTAAGATACATATGAAGATGTGACAGCTTTTCATGGTTCAAGTATTACCAGACCATTATTTCAAGTTTTCAAAAGAATATATCCAGTTTTCTCAAGCTAAAAAAATATCAGCAAAACTAATTTTGGCAACAGCCGTAATAATAGGTCAAAAATTGTGTTCAGTTTGAATATATATATTATTTTTTTGTAAATGTCTGCACTGAAGATTTCTTTTGGTTTGCCTTTATGTAAATTTTTTACGTAGCTATTTTTATACACTGTAAGGCTTTGTTCTGGGAGTTGCTGGTAATCTGATGTATAGTGTAATGTTTTTATTTTCATTAGTTTTTGCACCCTTTAAAGAGGTACATTTCTAATTCTGATTGCTATCAGTAAATCTCCTACTTTGCACAGTGAGTATTTAATTTATAAAACTGCCTTATGGAAAAATGAAACATTTCTTTCTCTGTTTTTCAAACATCACTGTAGGAAAAAATATATTAAAAAATCTGCAAGGGGAAAAAACAGGAAAAAAATCAAACCAACCACTTTATAACATAATGAAAATCTGCTAAATTATTAAGAACATGTACATAATTGTCAAAGGGCAATCAGGTATTATTCAAGATTCATGTTATTGTGTATACTGATGCCTCTTATGAAGTATTTTTTAGACAGGAAAATCTTTTTATTGATAGCATTCTGGAAAACAATTGTTTTCACAGTTACATGATACATAGTATGAATGACTGGATTAAGAATTAGTTCAGAAATTTTTGTTATCCACTGCCTTAAAATTACCTTTGTTTTTTAAATTTCAAAAGGAAAGAAAATTAGACAGAATTGGAGGTTTGTTTCTTTTTTTAAGTGGTCATACCTAAGCTGCATTTTTCCACAAAATAGAATATATATATTTTTGTGTGTGTGTGTGTGTGTGTGTGTTTGTTAACAACACTACGGATATTGCACCTTGAGATAATTTGAGTGTTTTTAACTGGTACATAATTTATCAAAAATACAGGAAATTGTAACAATAAAATGAAATCTATGTATCTTAGGTACACTCAAGACTGTAACTTTATAGACCTGTTTTATGCTTGAGAATTTTTTTAGAAAGTTAGCATAAAAAGAAACATTTGGATAGATCAGGACAAATAGTGTTTAGCAATGTTTCCTCTTTTAGCAGAAGACTAGCGTTTGGGAGGACGTAATAACAATTTTTGATATTGGCAGGAAGATAGTATTAGAATAAACATCAGGTTTGGTTTACAGATTTATGAGCCTGGGAAACAGGATGAGTCTGTAGCTTGTTGGGAAGTTATTTAGAAGAGAAATGGAGGTGGAAATTAGAAAACGTATTTTGCCACATGGGAGGGGGGAAAAAAACCTGTTGTGAATTTGTAAAATGTTAAATGTCTGGGCAGTAATGACTAATGTCTTAAATAAAAGCTTCCTATAATGTATTGGCATGGATTAAATACATGAAATGTTCTAGAAATTCAATACTGTGTAAAAATATTACAGAAGAATCCTGTTAAAAGTCCTCTCTGCACTGGTTAAGGCTTTATTTGGCAATGGAACAACAACAAATCTTGATAAATGTTAAACCAAAGTTAAAAGGGGGATAAAACCAAAGTCTTATGTTCTATATGGCTAAGCCATTTATGAAATCTTTGTAAATACTGTGATTTTTTTTCTTTTTCTCCTTTTCCTTTTTTAGAATTTGTTTACAATAATTCTAAAATTTTTAAGCACCTGTTTTCCAAAATAAAATGTGAACACACGCAAAAAATATTATATATAATTTGTTTTGATGTGAAGCCATCACTACGTACAAGAGAAAATTCAACTGATATGAGTATAGGAAAGAAAAAAAAAAATTTAAAGTGCTACATCATGGCCTTGGAAAATATGAAATACAAAAATAAATACAAAAGTATTCCCATTTAGGAAAGGAGATCTCTTTGGTCTATTAATAGCAAAATAAAATTAATCACACAACTGACCATACTTGAAATGAAACTGAAAGAGAAAAAAATGGAAGCGCTTAAATTCTGCATCCAGTGTCACCATGAGAAAGGACTAAAACTCTCACATTTCAAAATTCTACTTACCAATGTTATTTTGGGGGGGTGTCCGCTTTACTGTTCAGAATTCATACTAAACATGTTACAGAAATCTACAGTACAAATTAAATGTTGCCATTAATGCCTGAAAGACAATAAAAGTGAAGTATGTTTTCACATTCCTGTGTGACATTTCAGTTCAAAAATAATATTTGTATATTATTTCCCCCCCCGGATATTATGGTGGCATGAATCTTCAGCTTTTTTCAGGTATTTTGACGTGTGCCAAGTGAAGCATCTACATGCATTTAATTTACCTGTTACTTATATGATGTATGAAAGTATAAAATATTTAAAGGCAGAATTTAAATTAACAATTAATTTTGTGGTGCTCATTTTATTTGTTTTATTTCATTTTTATTCTGCTTTTTTATTATTAAGCCTGGAACAATTTACAGTTAAAACTTGAGTACCAAGGTTGAGATCTTTTTTATCCAGCATTTTCATTCAAAAATGTATTCTCTGATATGTTAAGATAAAATTATCTTTCATGACTATGAGCATGGTTCAACCATGTTTGCATGCTTATTATGTCAGTTTCATGAGGAAACCAGATTATATTTTATATAAAATACTTGTTAATTTAATATTTCAGTGACAGAAAAAGTGATTCATTTTAGACTATCCTTTAAATTCAAAATCCAGTAAGATTAGTTACATATGAGTTGCATCTTTGGCCCATAATCATTTAAAAAATGGAAATAATTGGATAGGAATTCCAAATTTAAGCCTGAAAATTTGTTTTAGTGTGAAGTGTTAGCACTCTAGTACTATTAGTACTATTCTAATTTTCCTCTAGTCTTGTCATACTCTTTCTTTTTCCCATTGAGATAGCAAGAAATATACAGTTAAAATTTTAAAAAAAGTTGTTTTGCATGAGTAATTTCATTATTTTCAAAACTATGAATAAGGATAAGGTTTAGCAAAATGTAATTCTCATGGAAGAGAAAATGTTGAATATTCTCCATCCAGAAAAGTTTAAATCTATTTAAGGCCTACCAAAAAAAAAATAGTGTGGCATTTAATTTTTAAATTTTAACATAACATTCCTCTTATTTGCTCATAGCATTCAAAAATTTCCTGTAGCATTGTCTGCAAAGGCAGGCAAGAATGGAGAAACTTTACTATAGCAAACAGTAGAAAGTAAATAACTTTTACTAACCTACCTGCTGATTAAATTTCATTGGCTGTGATGTGATTTTAGACTCTGACTATTCAGTTCTTAATATAACTTTTCTCTATCTTGGGGACTTTAAGATATTGGCTTTCCAAACTGGAAAGGGCAAATAAGGGAAAAGATATCAAAGTGATGTTTTCTCTCCATTTTTCTAGAGAAAAATTGAATAAATCCCCTCTCACTGGAGTGCTGACCCAACAGTCATAAGCCTTGTCCTTAAATCTGATTGATTTCACCAGTATTTTGTGGGAGATAATGCTTTACTGGATTGGCTCTGGACCAATTAGGGAAAGATTGTTTTGGAAAGCTGATGTAGGGATGGCTGCCATAGCTGCTAAAAGGTCTGTATTGAGTTAAATATGCACAGCTAAACATGTAGAAACTAGTCAGTGGATTAAATAATTCTAAACCCACGAGCCAGTTTGGTCTAGTGGTTAAAGCTCCAGGCTAGAAATCAGGAGGCTGTGAGTTCTAGTCCCACCTTAAGCATGAAAGCCAGCTGGGTGACCTTGGGCCAGTCATTCTCTCTGCGCCCAACTCACCTCACAGGGTTGTTGTTGTGGGGAAAATAGGAGGAAGGCGTATTAGGTATGTTCGCCGCCTTGAGTTATTTATAAAAATAATAAAGGCGGGATAATTTTTTTTAAAAAAAATAAACATTTGTGCTGAAAGACATTGGTCTGATGACTAATTTTTTCATAGAGCATATCAGAATAATAATAATAATAAAGGTGCCCAACTCCCAGCGACTGCTTTATTTCCTGCCATAATGTGAAGTAATCTTGATGGTATTATTTATCGCAGGGCTTTCCAAACTTTTCCTGTTGGTGACACACCAACGGCGGTGCACGAAAACCCGGAAGTACCGCCGCGCTTCTGGGACTTCGCACGCCGTGGCGGCGCTTCCAGGTTTTCATGCGCCGCCACCACTGAAGCACTTTCAGGTTTTCATGTGCTGCAGTAGCAGCGGCAGCGGTGTCCTGGTTTGCCGCATGAAAACCTGGAAGTGCTGATGGCCCGGCAGCGGCGGGCCATCAGTGCTTTTGGGTCTTCATGCAACATGGCCCCGCAGGCGACACAGTACTGTGTTGCGACACACAGTTTGGAAAGCTATGATTTATCAGGTCTAGGATATTTGAAGGACTGAATTATTTTATCTGCCTATTTTATTCTATTGCTATCAGAAATCCAAGCAGCTCTTGAACAAGTTTTGATGTAGTTAGATTATGTAATTACTGATTGGAAAACCCTGTTCACTCTCCCATTTCTTTTCTAAAAAGTTCATATCCCCTGTTACTATGTAGTATGTTTTTTTTAGCTTTAGTTTTTAGCACTATTTTGTTTTCTTATTGTATTAGACCACAACCTGGGTGTGTTGGAGGCCTGTTGTACAGACTTTCTGGTTTTATTGTTTTTATATTAATAACATTTTTATACTGCCTACTTGTTGTGTAGACTCTGAGCAGTTTACAAAGCAAAATAATAATAATAATAATAATAATAATAATAATAATAATAAAACTGTCTTCTCCAAAAGCCAAAATTCTAGCCCTTCAAATAAAATACAGTCAAATCCAAAACCCTCAATGGTCAGCCAATCCCAATCAAATGGCCACTGAAAAAGAAGCATCTTTAGGGCCTTTCAGAAGTCTAGGCATGAGGGAGAGCCAGGTGTGCCAACAGGTATGGAACTAAGGTCTGTGTCACCCGGGGCAAACATGGATTCCACGCCACCCCCCATGGGTTATTTTGTCATTTTGGCGCCCCCCCAGCACAGCGCCTGGGGCACATGCCCCACTTGCCCCCCTAGTTGTGGCCCTGTGTGCCAATGAAAACAATGCTTTTCAAAACCCTGGAATTCACCACTAAGATCATCTGTCTTCTGGCCCATTTTCATCTCTTGAGAGGACAAGAGCTTTTGTAGGCCCCTCTCTAGAGAATCTCAGAGGACATTCATTGTGAAAAAGGCAGCCCCTAATACAGTATATACCTGTGCCACACTGTGTATTGCTTTATAGGTGATAACCAGAAGTTTGAATTAGACCTTGAAGCCTACTGCCAATCAGTGCAGTGCCACAAAATACCTGTTGCACTACAATAAGAAGTTCTACTCATCAGCAGTCTAGCCACTGTATTCTGGACTAGCTGTAGCTTCTGAGTCATATTCAAAGGGTGCTTCACATAGGGCACATTGCAGAGTCAAGATGCTGTTGATAAGGGCTGGCACATCTTGAACTTCAAGCACAAATCTCCTGCCACAAATCCAGGATAAATCCGTATCATGGATCTGTTTTAAGGGGAGCAGAATCCATTTACAGTAAGAATCAAAACCAATGTTTCTAGAAAGCTTACAGGTGAACAGCAGATCCTTCACCCCAACTTAATCAGAATGGTTTTAAACTGAATCCTTTGGGGATTGGAGACAGTGCAATGGACCTTGGATAAAGTCATTGTGGAAAGATGCGGTAGTGATACTGTAATAGTAACTATTACATTTCAGTCATAAAGACCATTATCTCATAAACGTATTGTCATTTGTGGTATAGGTACTAATGTTTAGTATGGGAAATAAAATTACCTTGAACTTCTAGTATAGGAAGACAAACATGATTTAATAGGTATAACAGAAAACTAGTGAAATGACTCCCATTATTGGAATATAGCCACTGAAGAAC
Organism: Charina bottae; assembly: GCA_023362775.1. Classification (NCBI taxonomy): domain Eukaryota; kingdom Metazoa; phylum Chordata; class Lepidosauria; order Squamata; family Charinaidae; genus Charina; species Charina bottae. The sequence continues at coordinate 93,915,294 of JALMGJ010000004.1, read as the reverse complement.
ACTGTTTCTTTAAAAGAAACAAAAGTAATATTAAGGGAGAAGAAGTTGAATGAATCTGATAGTGCTGTAGAGGGCATGTGGATTAAAATACATATAGTAATGAATAAAAGCAATTCTGTTGGTGGTGTCTGCTATCATTCACTCAACCAAGGAAAAGATGTGGATGATATGTTACAAAAGGAAACTGCAAATCATTCAGAGATGTATGAAGTGATGAGTGACTTTAATTACTCTGACATCTGCTGGAAGACAAATCCTTACTTCTCAAGATGGTAATTTCTCCTTCAGAGTGGAGAAAGGCACAAGAGGATCAGCTATCCTTAACTTGATATTGAGCAATAAGGAGGCTTAATCAATAAAGTGTAAGTATAAGGAACCTGCAGTTGAATGCATGTCACTGACTTCAGAAAAGAGGTTTTTACTAAAGTCAGAGCAATGATACAGTATGTAGGTTTTCCATTCCAAAAGAAATTAATGGGAAATTAATTGGAAAAGTTGCTCAAAATGCACAAGACTTCTTTAAAACAAATAATAAAATTCACAGCTCATTGTGAAAGAGGAAAAAACAACAGAAACCAATGCAGATGCACAAAAAAGTCTGAAAGGAATAGAATTAAGGAAGGTAGGAACAGTTTAGCAAAGAAGAGTACATAAAAGTTGTCCAAATGGTTTCAGGAAAACTAAATTCCGAATGACCTCACACTTGGGAAGAGTTTAAGTACAATAAAATTGCTTCTTCAAACACTGTCTTTACTGAAAAAACAGTACAATGTTAACAACAAACAAAGACATAACTAGTCAACTTCTATTTCATACTCTTCTACAAGAGGATGTATGTTCTGCTACCAGTTGTGAATGCATTACATAAAGATGGGAGGAAATGGTATAATTATGGCTGCATACAAAGCTGCCTTTCCACAAAGTTAGACTCTGATCCTGTATGCTGTTAGTGGAATGCTACTGATGGCCACCTTCCATGGTTTTAAGCAGGAGTTATTTCTAGTACTCCTGGAGATGCTGTAGAATAAATCTGGGACTTTTTGCACACAAAGCATTTACTCTGCTTCTGAACTTCCGCAAACAAAAGTGGCAATTATGTTTCATTCATATCCCTCTTCACTAGCAACTGATCTTTCTTTTTGTCACTTAGGTAAATAATTGGTTAGGCACAATTTCAAATACAACTAATTGGATTGGATGTTGTTTTAATGAGCACAGAACACAAACTCCTGTTCCCACAATTTTCTCCAAAAGACAGAAAGAAAAGTGGTTGGTTAGTTTCGAAATTAGTTTTGAAGTTTTTCTATAAATAAATCCTTCCAATGCTGCATTGAAAGCAAGCCTGATTTAAGAAATGCTATGTGCTTATTATGCTTATGTGCTTATGGGGGCGTGGTGGCTCAGTGGGTAAGACGCCAGGCTTGTCGATCGGAAGATCACAAGTTCGGAGGTTCAAATCCCTAGCCCTGCGTGCGGAGTGAGCTCCCGCACTAGCTCCAGCTCTTGCCAACCTAGCAATTCGAAAGCATGCAAATGCAAGTAGATGAATAGGTACCACTTCGGTGGGTAGGTAACAGCGTTCCGCATGTGTCATGCGGCCACATGACCGCGGAAGCGTCTTCGGACAACGCTGGCTCTTCGGCTAACAAACGGAGATGAGCACCGGCCCCTAGAGTCGGACACGACTGCACAAATGTGCGGGGGGTACCTTTACCTTTACCTTTTTATGTGCTTATTCTGTTTACAGCAAATCTCAGTAGGTTTAAAGAAACTGAGATTCATATTTCAAAATTAACACATTTTTTCTTAGAAAAGTGTTTTTATGGCAAGAAGTATCTCACATTATGAGTGTGCTTCAAAAAAGAGAGGAAAAAAAGAAGCCATAGCATTTTTTACTGGGTCATCATCTCAGAGTCTTGTAATTAATTTGTCAAACATCACAGCTTAAAGTCCAGAGTTTTACACACTCAACATATGTCACATTTTTAACTGACCAACTTTCACTATTGATGTGATTAATTCAAAGCGTTTGGTCTAGATGTAAAGCCACAGAAGCAAATGGAAGTGAACATTTCACTACATGGACATCTTAAGTAGGAAAATGTGTATCTTTGCTGTTCCAAATAACAGTCATACATGTGTGAAAACAGGCTTGTTTGCACACATCAGTGGATTATGAGCACAAAGTAATGTTTATGAAAGATTTACAAAATTGTATGTGAGACAGAGAAGGACGATAAGGAGATTTTCCCTTCTCATATATTAGAACTTAGGTTCATCAAATATAAGCTATACTGCAGGAAAGTTACTGTTTTTTTTTAAATCTCACAATACACAATTAGCTTGGGAGAAGCTACAGCTCAATGGCAGAATACATATATTCATGCAACAGTTCCCAGCTTTTAGTCCTGACAGCTATAGATAGAGTTAAAAGGGCTTTTACAGGCTAAAAGAGTCAAACAAGAACTCTTATCTGCTGCCAGTTTATGGTAAAAAAAAAGTGCTATATGAGTGAGGATTGACTTTATGCTAAGATAGTTTCCTATATTTCTCATATGAATTTGCTGTCATATGGTATTGCCCAATCCCACTGCTTTAGAAGATCTTAAAAATATTATACAATTTATAATAGAGTTCTATGCCAGCATTTATTAACTACAATTGCTAAATGAAATCTCCGTAGTGCTGATTGACAACTCCTGGGGATATACAGTACTGTGCAGAATGACTGTTGTTTTCCCAGTTGGTGGGTGTTGAAATAGATGGACCTTATTTATAGAATTTATGTATCTAGTAGATTACAAATATTTTACAGAATTGAAGGATGGCACCCTTTACAGTTCAGAAGCACTCAAGTGTCACTACAACACTGGTGAAAGAATGAAAGCAACAGAATAGTTTAAGAAATGCAAGAAAGCCATTTGGAACATGCTATTCTGCTGTCTGCACCATACTGTTCTTCACTCCACTCTTGTCACACAATCTACCTCCAAACTGTAAAATATGCAAACTTCCCTGTTTATTCATAAGATACCTTTTGGAATAAGCTGTCAGAAGGCAGCATTCAGTGGTTGAGGATTTGGACAATTTAGTTTAATGGACATCTGATATATACTATGACAGCTTATACTAACTATGGCATTAAGCTAGATAGCCATTACAATGTGTGGGTGATGGAATAAAGAAGATTGAGAACTTCAAAGGAAGACCTGAACAACAGCTATGAATAACAAAACAAAATCCAGACTACACAAAAACCAAATATACACAAAGGCCAGGAAAGAGATGAAAGTGAAATTTGATGCCTTGCAACAACCAAATGTTGTTCCAGAGTATGAAGAAGTTAGCAAGGTCCCAGAAATCATAAGTATCAAGTCCCTGAGAGTAGTGCATGACTGAGGAACAAGTTTCATATTCAGTCTAATTAAAAAGTTTTCATTCTAGGAAAAATGTGTTAGGTAACAGAATCTTGGAAACAAGGTAAGTATATTCCAATCTTCATTTATTAGTGAGTATGTTGAAGTGCCCCAACCACTGATGCTGAAGAAGCTGAAGTTGACCGGTTCTATGAAGACCTACAACACCTTCTAGAACTAACACCAAAAAAAGATGTCCTTTTCATCATAGGGGACTGGAATGCTAAAGTAGGAAGTCAAAAAATAACCAGAATAACAGGCAAGTTTGGCCTCAGAGTACAAAATGAAGCACGGCAAAGGCTAATAGCGTTTTGTCAAGAGAACACGCTGGTCATAGCAAACACTCTTTTCCAACAACACAAGAGACGACTCTACACATGGACATCACCAGATGGTAAATATCGAAATCAGATTGATTATATACTTTGCAGCCGAAGATGGAGAAGCTCTATACAATCAGCAAAAACAAGACCTGGAGCTGACTGTGGCTCAGATCATGAGCTTCTTATCGCAAAATTTAGGCTTAAATTGAAGAACGTAGAGAAAACCACTAGACCACTCAGGTATGACCTAAATCATATCCCTTATGAATATACAGTGGAGGTGAGGAATAGATTTAAAGGATTAGATCTGGTAGACAGAGTGCCTGAAGAACTATGGATGGAGGTTCGTAACATTGTACAGGAGGCAGCAACTAAAACCATCCCGAAGAAAAAGAAATGCAAGAAAGCAAAGTGGCTGACTGATGAAGCTTTACAAATAGCTGGGGAAAGAAGGGAAGCAAAAGGCAAGGGAGAAAGGGAAAGATATAAACAACTGAATGCAGAATTCCAGAGAATAGCAAGGAGAGATAAGAAGGCCTTCTTAAATGAACAATGCAAAGAAATCGAGGAAAACAATAGAATGGGGAAGACTAGAGATCTCTTCAAGAAAATCGGAGATATCAAGGGAACGTTTTGTGCAAAGATGGGCATGATAAAGGACAAAAAAGGCAGGGACCTAACAGAAGCAGAAGAGATTACGAAGAGGTGGCAAGAATACACAGAAGAACTATACAAGAAAGATCTTAATATCCCTGATAAATACGATGGTGTGGTCACTGACCTTGAGCCGGACATCCTAGAGAGTGAAGTCAAGTGGAAGCATTACTAACAACAAAGCTAGCGGAGAAGACAGTATCCCAGCTGAGCTATTTAAAATCCTAAAAGATGATGCTGTTAAAGTGCTGCACTCAATATGCCAACAAATTTGGAAAACTCAACAGTGGCCACAGGATTGGAAAAGGTCAGTTTACGTTCCAATTCCAAAGAAAGGCAATGCCAAAGAATGTTCAAACTACTGTACAATTGCGCTCATTTCACATTACATCACCAATGTAGTTTTGTTAAATAGCTCAGCTGGGATACTGTCTTCTCCGCTAGCTTTGTTGTTAGTAATGCTTCCTAAGGCCCACTTGACTTCCCAAACTGGAAGGCATAAAGACAGTTGAAAATCCCCATATTGGAAGCTGACCAACCTAATTCAGGATACTCCATCTGTACATCCATTGGACAACTTGTGTAACAATCCCTCTTCTCTAACCTACCACATCACTTTCACTTTCACTTTCACTTGGGCTAGAATCTAAAGTTGGTGATGTAAATATAAATGAATGAATATGAAGTGAATGGTGAGAAAATACTCCCATGGATTCAGATACGAAAGAGTTCATCACTCACTCACTCTGGTGAGCAAAGGAGTCCAGCAAAGCTTGAGAAACTCAAACTTTAAGCAACCAATTAGGTACTGAATATTTTCCCCTTTCTCTTGGTGAGTTTTTAAAAGGAAAGGGTGGGGGGACTCCATTTTGCCTTTGTTCTTTATCTTCCATCATTAGGATTATTTTGTTAATTTATATTATGGATTAATCTGAGCTGTTCTTTGTGTGTCTTTGCTACTATTTTATTATCTCTGTGTCTGTGTAGACTCCTTGCAGCTAGCAAGAATCCTTTTAATGCTAAATGGGTTCTTAACTGTTAATTTACATAATAACTGCATTTTTTCATTATTTTGATTTGTTAGCTCTGTCAGGGAAGTAGCCTGAAATATTTGGAGCTTTGGTGCTATAAAAAGGAAGGCAAAATAAAAGCAGGAGGATCATTCATTTTCTTCCTCTAAAGCAGTGTTTTTCATCCTTGGCAACTTTAAGACTTGTGGACTTCCGGTCCCAGAGTTCCCCAGCCAGCAAGGGAGTTGAATTCCACACATCTTAAACGTTGCTAAGGTTGAGAAACACTGCTCTAAAGTAACTCACGGGGAAATTTGTCCCCAGATGAAGGAGTGCTGGCAGCTTACTAACAATTGCCCTCCCAGATTGTGGGAAATTGCAGCACTAGACTCTGAGAGAAGAGTTTACAGGCTCTACTGAGGGAGGCTGAGAAGCCAATCCACCACATTCCTGTGTATGCGTGGACTAATATGAGCTCCACTGGATAGCCTATGTACCGACCTCTCTTCTCTGTCCTTTTAAATCACAGTCACTTTGGGATAAAACCTAGTGTTGGAGAAGTAAATATAAATAATTGAGGGAATGAAAAATATGGATTGATGTAACATCTGGCTTATTGATGCTAATGCATGAGTGTGCATGTGCATGGTGATATACACTTCCAAACACATGGACAACCATGTATTCTTCCTGAAACCTAATTCCAAGACTTCATCAGTAGCATTCAGCTTGTTCTGCCATTCGTTTTAGTATTCATTCATTTACAAGACAAATAACTTTTTTTCTATTCTACTGAGATGTATGCCATTTCAAGGTATCTGCCTATTTTGTTGTTGTTTTATAATGCTCATTTCCTTTTGTTTTTAATTATAAATTGCTAAACATAAGCTGGGCTGAACTGAAGCTCTCATTTATCAACCTTTATTTTGACCCACCTATCTAAAATTTATTTGCAAACTCTTAGATCAGTAGGAATCTGGCAAAATTCAGTTTGCAACATCAATTCAGTTCAGAGAAACCAACTCAATTCAATAGTTTGAATCATTTCAGAACATGAAAGAAAACTTTCAGAAACTTTCAAGTCAGATTTCTGACTTGATTTGCAATAAATGCCTGTGCAAAAACATCCGAATCAAAACTGTTGCATCCAATTCAATTCTATAATTTGATCTGAGTTGTGATTTGATGGGCATTTGAACTGAATCTCCACATCAATTTTTTAAAATTATAGCTTCCTTTCCCAGGATGAAAAGAAAATTCAAGAAATTCACTTCTCAGCATGAGCAGCACTACTTGCACATCATTGCATTGCATATATCAGATTTTGAGAAACCTGTAAATATTTTCCTGTCGGACTTTATTTAGGATTTTTGAAATCATTACTGAGTGAGCCACTTTTTCCATTCCTACCTCACCACACCAAATCATTTATCTTGTTTTAAATTGACTGCTAACTTATTTTGCTTTTTTCAATTTAATGGTCATGGCTGTTAATTAGAGTCTGGGCCTTTCTGTTAAAATACAAAGTGATTGGCACAGACAATTAGGCTCAGTGTGAGGATACACTAAATGCAAAATGCACATGGATAAAAGCTCCCAATTACTGAAGACAGAGTAAAGAAAAGCGGGGGGGGGGGGGGAACCACACACTATCTGGCAGGACTGATGGCATTAAAGCAGGAGAGAGAGAGAGAGAGAGAGAGAGAGAGAGAGGGAGAGAGAGAGAGAGAGAGAGAGAGAACTGTGCAACCAAAATTAATCATGTCACTGGAGAATATTGAAAGGAAATTGAGCTGCCAGAGTTTCATTCCTCCAGTGGATCAATAACACAAAAACAATTGCAAGCTAAAGAGCATGAGATTACATTTAAAACAGGTAGAACAGACAATATATCCTAAGCATTCAATCTATAGGAATCCTTCTACACTTACTGGTCATGAGGGAAGGGGATTCAATCATGACATGAAACAACAGCTGACATAAAGATTTATTAATGAAACTTAGAAGTACAGTTTGGAAAGGCATGTGTTAGTTTCCCAGTGTTACTTTGTGAAGGAATCAAACACCACTGTACCTTGGGAATACCTTAAATACGGGGCTACCATCTGCGTTATTTTGATTAACATGATCCATCAGTCTAAAGCAGTTTTCTTGTTTTGGAACCCAAAAGAAAAACCCCACTCTGTTCTGATGCAGGGTAGCAGAGCATTTCAATGACAATTTATACCACAGGCCAACTCAGATCACTATGGTGGTCTGGGTAGCTCATTTTAGAACCTTACTAGACAACCCTGTGACCCATTGGGTCATCCTTTGAAAGGTAGCACAGTCTGATATGACCAGAATGAACATTGAATTTTATGTGGTCCAGATTTATGTGGTTTATTGAAAAATATAGTGGAAGATCCAGAGCTCCCTTTTTGTGCCCTTCACTGACTTTAGATCAGCATTTAATTTTATTTCAAGGCCTCTCCTATACAAGAAACTCAAGAGTCTTGGCATTAACTGGAGATTACTGTTTCTAATCCAGAGTCTGTATAATGACTCTAGGGTTAGAATATGTTGTGACCCACAGGGCCTACTATCAAAGCTAATTCCTATACATAGGAGAGTTAGGCAGGGATGTATCTTTCCTCCTTTCCTATTTAATCTATACATAAACTCACTGGCTAAGGAACTTTCAGACCCAAATTCCCATCCTCCCAGAATTGCAAATGTGAATATTCTGCTATCACTTTATGCAGAAAACAGCTACTATTTCTCTTAACAACTTAACACACTATTCTAGGGAACATCAGTTTATGATAAGCTACCAGATCAAAATAATGGTCTTTGTTAAAACATTCAGGAAGTTCTGAATAGGAATAGAGGATCAAGAGATTGAGCAGGTGATGGATTTTAAATACTTAGTTGTGATCTTCAAGACATGAGGTCATGAAGTACACATATTAACTCTCTGGTCTTGCAGCTCAAAAAAACACTTCAGAAACACCTTTTAAAGTTCTTTCATACTAAAAGTGGAGAATATTTCCCTGCAACTTTAAAACTATTCACAGCTAAATCTCTGGCTTAGCTGCTTTATGGTTCCCAGCTAGCTCCATATCCAAGTTACAGGTAGCTGGAAGTGGTCCCAAATATATATCCAACATGATTTTGAGGCTTGAGAGTGGCCAAAAGTGAGCCAGGCTAAGAGCTTGTCTGTTAATAATTGTCTTAAGTGCCCCTATTTCCCAGCTGGTCTGATTTCAGCCAGCCAGCCAGCCATCATCCTAATAGTTCACATTTCATGCTAAGCCATAATATGGTTTCTTTGTTATTGGTGAAACATAGCCATTGCAAATTGTAAACCATGGTTTATTTTAGCCTGCTGAGAAAATCTAGCCACTTATCATAGTTAAGTATGATGTACAAATAATTGGCTACACAACAAATGTACATTACACTCCAGCTCCCATATTACATAGTTCTCCACATTTACCATACTCACAATGGGATGGAGTTGTTTGAGAATATCATTATGCTGTGCTCATGTTACTGCAAGGGCATTACAATTTATATTTTAACCAGTGTGGGAGAAAATATTCTATCTTTCTTCAGATAATTGTTTATGATAGGGCAAGAATAAAGCTTATACACATGTGATAAAAGCTGACTAATATTCTAGTTCACTTTCCATTCAGTTACTATCTATACTCAGGAGTATACAGCTTCTATCTGAGATAATAAATCTACCCCCTGGTTTAGTATGTACCATAACTAAAAATTGCCATTTTTAGGTAAGTCATTGGCATATATCAAAAGATTTTATCTACTGAATATTGACTGGAATAAGCATTAGTCTCTCATTGCAATATTACAGCCCAGAGTCTATTGGAGTGGGCGGACGTGAGCCGTGTAGTGGCCAGCACTGAGCTCTTCCTTTCCTGTTTCTTCCCGGGGACTTTAAGGCAGCCTGAAGAGCATTGCACCACACCTAGTTTCCAATTATAAAAGGAAAATGCCAAGAGCACCAGAGTGTGGGTGTGTCTGGAGGAAGACTTGTGTTGTGGGGGAGGGCAGAAAGGAAGAATTTGCAGCTGAGGGAGTGGAGCAGCTGTCAGCTCAACAGGCAACTGATGGTAAAGGAGGAGCAGGCTTGGACTTCACCAAGCCAGCCGCAGACAAGTCGAAAGGAGAAGCAGAGTCCAGCAGCAACGCTGAGGAGTTACAGCCAGCTGGCTGCAGATAAAGCGACTTTCTTTTCTCACCCCAGCACAGACTGAGAAACTGCCAAGCCAAAGCTTCAGCAGCAGTTCAGAATAGCAGCTGACAACAACAGAAGCCAACGTGAAGGTGGCTAAAGACTGTGGTGTAAACTCAAGCAACAAAGAAGGATAGAGTGTTTAGGAATAATGTATAGACATAGGTGTAGACATAGTAGTATAGGTATAGTATAGGATAACATAGGCTTAGTAATAAGTGGTAAGGTAGAAAATAAGTTTGTTCATCTTTTTCTTAAATAAAAGCCTCCCTGGGGAAACACAGGAAGATTAAAACAACCTGTTTGGTACTGGTCTGTACCATTTCCCAAAAGAACCCCCTCACAGTGGCCATCATAAATTTAATAAAATATATATGTGAAAATAGGCAAATCAGAAAAAATAGAAATTATTGCTACTTAGTGTAATTATTATTCTTAAAATTTTAATAACAATTCCTTAGCAATAGAACTATTATACTATTTGCCACTTAAATATGCGTGACTGTAGTGGTGCAGTTCCAGGAGTCTAGCTCTAGGCAGAGATTGCCTTTTAATACATCACAGAGAATTATTCCCACCAGCTGTAGAAACGTTCACTAATGCCTGGATCCCTTATAACATGATAAAGATCACATGCTAAAATAAATTAACTGCCTATTTGTTTGTGGTAATCCTTGCAGAATGACAATGCTTAGCATTTCCCCCCCAAAAAAGTTGGTACTGCCTCAAGAAACATGGGGCACCTTGCAGCATTAAATAATAGAATTCAAATAAACATCAAAAAAGAGGAAAATTAGTCCAGGAAGAAACATTGTAAGAAATCAAAGTTTCTGAATAAATTCTACAGGCAAATGAGAATGTATTTCCTAAGTTACTTTAAAAAGTACACTATCTTGAAAAATGAGTTCCAAATAGGCAGAAAGAAAGAAAAATAATAAAGTCATGAGACAATCAATATAATCATTAGTATAAATGTTTAGATATTGGAGAAATGCTGAATTTGGTTCTCTACTTTACCTTGAATTTAAAGGGTTATAAGCATAAACAGCAAAATAAAACTATTTTAAAAAAATACATGCAAATAAAATGGCAAATTATTGTCATATTTATGGGCAAATTAAATGCTATATATAGCAGCAGTATTCCCTGTGCGAAGGAAGATAGATGCTTTTGAACTGTGGTGTTGGAGGAAAATTCTGAGAGTGCCTTGGACTGCAAGAAGATCAAACCAGTCCATACTCCAGGAAATAAAGCCAGACTGCTCACTTGAGGGAATGATATGAAAGGCAAAACTGAAGTACTTTGGCCACATAATGAGAAGACAGGATACCCTGGAGAAGAAGCTGATACTAGGGAAAGTGGAAGGCAAAAGGAAGAGGGGCCGACCAAGGGCAAGATGGATGGATGATATTCTGGAGGTGACAGACTCAACCATGGGGGAGCTGGGGATGGTGACGGCCGACAGGAAGCTCTGGCGTGGGCTGGTCCATGAAGTCACGAAGAGTCGGAAGCGACTGAACGAATAAACAACAATAGCAGCAGCAGCAAGACTTTTATACGTACAGAGGTGGAAGGACTTACAAATACCAACAATAGAAGAATGGATGGTGAAGTTAATGGAACTGGCCGAGATGGCGAAATTTACTACTTTGATTAAAGAAAAGACTTTGTCTAGCTGTTTCTATTTGGAACCCACTTTTGGACTTGAAACGTTGGACTTGAAACTGGAAAAAATGTAACTTTAATTTTGGGACTTGACGATTAGAATTCCTTATGATTATAGAAATATTGTGTGCCATTGTTCAATTTTAGAGTAAAAGGTTAATGTATCTTATATTTGTATCTGTAACAAAGAAAGTCAGAAGCTATTCTTTTTCCTTTTCTGCACTCTTAATTTTGCTTTTTCTGATCTTCTTACTTTTTTCTATTTCTTTATATTTTATCTCTTGTTGAAACTTAATGAAGTTTCATGAAAAAATGAAATTCACAAGTTAAGACATTTCTAAAATTTGTTTACATTTATAGAAGTATAAATACATCAGCTCTTATGTACTAATAAACTTCAAAAACAATCAAGGTAGTGCCTAAAATGATAAGCATTGCAGAGAGGGTGACTAGAAACTACGTAGATAGATCTAGGTTTGGCAAGTGATTCTATGTACATAAATGAGCAGTTTCTAAGGATTTGGGCACTGATAGTGAATGAACAATGTTAATTTATTAAAGAATTGTGTCAATCATAAGTGAGCTCTCCCATAGTTTGCTGACTGCATCAGCTCTTTAGATGAGCAGTTGGTGTGATCAGAATATGCTCACCAGCTGTTTCCTCCAAGTTAAGACATGGCTTGGTGTGTCATACAAACTAGCCCTATGGGGCAACCTGTTATTAATCATGCCAAGCCTTTGATGTGGGTGTCCCTGTAAAACTAATAGAAACAAATATGGTTGCTAAACATATTCTTGAGGTCTGTTATTTAGGAGGCGGCAAATTTTGCAGGACAGGGACAAGTCTTGAGTGAACTTAAAATACCTCTTTACATCCCAACAATGAAGGATAAACAACTCAATTGGTATTTAGAATATTTAGGGTACACGTTAGAGATGGGTAGTAGCTAAGAACTATGGAAAACTATTTTGCAAATACACATCTGTACAGTCTGATACCTGCATATACATATGTGGGAATGATACGCCACAGTATCGCAAAACTAGGGTGATACATGATAGAAAACAGAGAGAAGTCATTTTGTTAACATTAATTTTTATAAAATACCTTACAAGAACAATATAGTAACTTGAGGTTACATAATATTCAGAATTGAAAAAAAGAATGAATAAAATATAAATTGATCACATCACTATGTTTGCCACATTAAACAAGTTTATAAAAGTTTTTTTCTTTCAGATAAAATAGTTATTTAGAAGAAAAACCTTCAAAATGAAAACTATTGAAGTCCTTTCAAGAAACCAGTCTGAGAAGCATTACGTTCCAGGTCATCAGGCTATGCCTGATTTAGAACTCACTTGTCTGCTTCCAAATGTATCAAGCTTTAAGACACAAATTAAAACATTTACCAGGTCAGTGCAAAGTAAAGCTTCAAGCTGGAAACAGGAGAATGTTTCTGGTCCAAAATAAATTCACATTATGAAAAATCATTAGGCATATTCTTGGGATAGAAACAAACTGGCATTAGACTACTGGTAAGAACAAAGATTGAGCCACTAAAAGGGTGGTGTGTTAGTTTAGATGCCGAGCGTCTGTTCATGCTCTATAATGTGGGAAGTCGTCAACAGAACTGGTATGCATCACAATCTGTTTAAACTATTTAGAATTGTTTGGCTGCAAGGCAAGGATGCATAAACTGCCCCCCCTGCCCCCCAAGACTTGCATGTGTGTTCCCAAAGCCATTCCTAAAACTGCCATCTAATTGTAGTTTTTTGTTTAATAAAACAGAGAAAGTATTAAATATGTGGGAAGTAATCATATTAACTTTACTTCACTTAAATCGATTTAGTTCTTGTATAGGACCACAGGACCCCATTCAAAGTCAGGTGCACCCCTCAGCCTGATCAACACTGTGCACCCATCTGAAGAATGTAAAATAGGAGTTAAAATATGATAAAATTATTTTAAGTTTTTGAATGACTCTCCATTGCAGGAATATGGTCATACTTCCAACCTAGCAAGTAGCTTATGGATAAACTCCAAAACTGATTAATTTGGCAAGCATGCCATCTAGCACAATATTATGTGCTTAAATATGTCTGTATACTTGTAAGAATGTGCCCTTTATCTCTGGAAACCCAGAAAACTTGTAAAGAATGTTTGCTACTTATGCTTGTGGCTGCTAATTTGTGCACATCAAGCAATTTATCAAGGAATGATTTAGCTTATATTTTGTTAAATTTATATCCTGCTTTTCCTCCAGGAACCAAATACATGATACACAGCACTCTCAAAAAATTTACTCCACAATAACGGCTTGGCAGGTTGAGCTAATAGTGACCTATCCCAAGCCACTCAATGAGCTTCCTTGACTGAGGATGGACTTGAATCTGGCCCAAGCCCTGCTTAATCACAACTACATTACACAGGCTTTCTATTTCAGATGGCTTTCTTCAAAAGCTGCACTTGAGGACCAATAGATGACTTCTGGGATGGTGAAGAGATTTGTAGGAATATTGTTCATGTGGACATATCTTGTTAGATGAATCCTGGATTATCTTTGCTACTATGTTGGCACAATCAATGTAATGATTTTAAACATTCCTATTCATAGGAATTTGGGTTTTTTTAAAACGGCATGATCTTCTGATTACCCTAAACTATTACAGTTAAAAACCATGCACAGGTATGCGTGCACAAACACACACGCATACAATCCATTTTTCTCCACTACAATTGGAAAATTTTATTCTATGAGAAAGTATATTATAGGTGAATTGCAGGCTTTAACTTAGCAGCATATTAACTTTTTAATATATATTTAAATTGGGAGTATTAAAAATCCTTTTTGGATTTTGACTTCAAGGGAACAAGAGAAGGACTGTAATTACACCTTTTGATACATTTGGATTTAAATGTGGTCATATTACATGTTTATTTCTCACAGGGAATGATAGGGGTGAGGTACAATCTTTGAGTGTCAGTGAAAATTCTATTTTTCAACAATCATTGTAAATGAAGTTAGAGCCCCTACGGTTTTATTATTAGACATTTCTTGACACTTTTCCAAATGACCAAGGATAAAAGATGTAACACTGACATTACAGGGGAATACAGGCATACCTGGCTTCTTATATTAATTGCAATTTCTACTAAACTGAATCCAATCTTTTGGATTTACCACTACTTTGGCCTGTCAAAAGTTTCATTGGATGCTGAAATACCACCAAGCCAAACCATATAAATTCTACATGTTGTATCTCCTTCCCTCAATTATATGGGATCTGAGAAGACTGGAGAGTCAACACATTCATTTGGATGTCTCTATTTTTGTATTACATAACACATGATATTAAACAGATCAATGAAGGATATATGGTGAAACATGCCCAAAGTATAATATAAATGCCAATTTCCTCCAGCAAGAAAGTATTTCATATGTTAAACTCTAAAAGAAGATAGGGAAAACAATAATCTCAAGGTTAAGTTTGTATTCAGATTACCCTGCTTCAAGTCAACAATTTCAGACAGTCTGTGAAATGGAAATTGGAAGATCTAGGGCAGTGTTTGTCAACCTTGGCAATTTTAAGATGTCTGGACTTCAACTGCCAGAATTTCTCAGCCAGCATGCTGAAGTCCACACATCTTAAAGTTGCCAAGGTTGAGAAACACTGATTTAGGGGAAAAAATTGAAATCACCTTCAGAATTATTCTAGGTTGAATTATAGCAATTCATTGAAAAACCTGATTTGGCTTGTGCTTCAAAAGATCACTAGCAACTCAAAGCAAGTTATGTCCAAGAATAAAGACATAACATAGTAAGTTGATCTGGGGACTGAATAAACATTTAAGGAAATAATGTAAATTAATTAAATGTTTTGTAAAATTGGTTGCTATAGAAGCAATATAACAGCATGAAAGATTTAAAGTTCCGTTAAAATGATCCTATCCTGAAAGCTGTGATGCATCAGAGAATAATTATCCACACAGGAAATTAACCAAAAAGTACTTTCAAAAAGACAGGATAATAATTTACTTGACCACTGATAATATAATTCACTATGATGGATCAATTTCACATACCTAACAGTATTAAGGCATACACAGCCTTTCATTAAGCTTACCATGGAATAGAAGTCTAATTTTAATCCCATAACCTTTGGATCTTGAATAACTATACCAAAAAGGATTTAAATTTCCAGATCACTATCATGCAATATTGTATATTTTAATTTTGTAAGTTAACCATATTGATATTGAAGCTTAACAACCACATGTCAAAGAAAAGCTACCCAGTGTTGCTGGTCAAAATCCCTTTAAAATAGACCAGAAACAAAGTAACATGTTACACATTCATTTTTTTTCTTTTTCTTTCTGTAAATAGCAAAGGTCTACCAGAAAAATAAAATCAGTAGTGAAGGCCTCATTTTTCTTGCATTTTATTTGAGCAGAAATGCAAAAAGCTTTTAAAGCTCCTTGAAAAATAAAAATGGAGAGTGCACTTATATATGTATAAAAAGTAACTGACTTAGTAAATGGGGCACATCAGTATAAAGACAACTGGAAATGCCTCACAATAGAAAATATGAACAAGAACACAGGAGGACTATCAGCTTGAAAATTGTCATTTACCATCTTGTAAACATGAAAAAAGCATTTCACAGATTAAAAGTTCATGGGAAGTAAACTTCTTTAAATTATTTGTCAGTTCAACCCTGATTCAAAAAATATGGCTAGCAAAAATACAGATTTAATTCACTTATATCTTGAACTGAGCAGTTGATCTTAGTCTGAAAAACTGCTCCAACTCATTCTTTGAAGATACATCCAGGAAAAAACATCTCTCTTGAATCCCATCTCACAATTGTACAATATTACTCATGTTTACACATACACATATATGGAGAATCAGGCTTGCTGCAAGGTTTCCCATACTACTATAGGTTGAGTCGTGGGGAAACTGATGGAGGAAAGCAAGCAAATTCTCTCAGAATGCTCCGTGCTACATCAAGATTATTCTGGGCTATTTCAAGGGCCCGCTTCACTTCTTCAAAAGAATAGCCTTCTCCCATAAGTTTTGCAATCTTTGCATCGACATTTTCAATAGATGTATTAGTATTATGTGCCTTCCTATGGTGTATTTCTGGAGCAGTCCTACGAGGAAGTGGTTTTGGAGGTCTGGCTGGTGCTTGCGAACCATCTACATAAAAAGAAAAAAAAGAAGAATGGCCAATTGATGTTGAAAAAGAAAAGATATTCCTGGTTAATTCAAAGTCATTGGTTCTATTCAATTGTATCACTATCAAAGCTAATTGCAGAATTTGAACTGGATTGTGGATTCAGATATATTTAAACTCTGCATAGATAGGAGCAAAATTGTTATTTGTTTTGTTTGGTATAAGAACATGCCCTACTAGAAGCCACTGAACAATACAAGAAAGATATAATTAAAACTAATTCATCTTATACTTAACTGATTTCATCAAGCAACGGTTTTTTTATGAATGGAACTCTGTGCTGTTTAGTTCAACCTTCATGTTTATATTTCTTCTGTTATAGCAATGTTTATCTCTTCGATGTGCAGTTCCAAAAATATTATAAAGTATTATTGGAATTTATGAAAATAAGGGATGGTATTTTAAAACATAATTTATTAAATGCAAATGCAAATGAATATCTCAGAAATAATTACATATCAGATGACCTTCCATACTTAAGGTTTTTGATTGAACTCATTCCAATATATTAACTAGAATGAAAGAGAGTAAGGAGACTTATCAGCTTCCTTTCTCCTTCCAGAAGTGCTTCTTAGTTTCATTTTTATTATTTTTTCTAATACTAATGCCACACTCTCAGTTATGGGGTCCCTTGCTTATTGGCCATACAATCTTCATCATAAAATTAGTGTTATTTATGCTATTACACAATATTTTAACCATATACAGGTATATGAGTTGGATTATTTTAGTTATTATCAGTTGTGGTGGCAATAATAAAAATAATTCATTCCTACTGAAATTAATTTTAAAAAGTCCTTATTCCATCAAATGGCTACACCAATTATGATCATAAAACGGGCTAAAATAAACACAATACATGCTTTATTTTTATTCAAGAATACAAATATTGCCCACAATATTTTATTCCATTTGGGTGAAAAAATGAATTAATTCCCCATGAACATTATCTACTGAATCTAAATCTATTTTAGAAAAAAGAACACTTTCAGCTATCCTATGATTTAGTACATGAATTTCCATTTAATTTGGCTTCAGTGGAAATCACTGATACAAATAATTCTGCCTTACTGTATTATTTGCAATGTGACTAAGGATATGGATATTTAGAAACAGTGAATTTTTTAAAACATAAAAAGCAATTTCAAATATTAAAACATCTATTTGAAGTTGTCAGCAATGAGCATAATCCAGTAGTAACACTAACCCACTGGCTAGTATCCAAAGTCCCATTGCAAGCAAACAACCATGCTCAGAAAACACCAAGAACTCCACAGTTTAACCTTATTTTAACTTATTTATTGTGAACCGCCCAGAGTTCCCCATGGGGGGAGATGGGCGGTTATAGAAATTAAATAAATAAATAAAATAAATATAGATTATGCATAGCCATTATAGCTTTATACCAAGGATACCAACATTTGTATTAAAAAGGTATCTGTATGTTTTAACTTGTACAAAACACATATGGGAAAAATTACATAAAGCTGATGAAATTAAATTTTGGATAAAGATCTGTATTACTATTACTAGTAGTAGTAGCATTAGAATATCTTTGAATTTGTTCCCAAAATTGTAAACTATTAGTAATAATTCCCTATGCAAACCAAAGCAATATATTGTAATAACAGCTTGAAGATAATTTTTTTCATTAGACTAAAACCTCAAAACCCTGGGGCAGGTCTTATTACAAAGCAAAATATGTTGAAGTCAAATTTAAACTCATAGACTTAAGTTTAGGTACTTAAGGAGTTTCTACTGTTCCTACAAGTGCACTGAGGATTATCTGTTCTCCTGAACTTGAGATAGTTTTGATTCAGCAGACATTAATATAGAGAATGTCCACAGAATTTCAACATAGAAATGTTCTGCTCATATTTTTTTCCTGGAATTTTTAGAAATCTGTAATTTTTCCAGCATCAGTTTAGCTTTGTTCAGCTTTACTTACTTTTTACAGTTTTTCTGGGGAGCTCTGGGCAATGAAGGAGGTCAGGACAGCTAAGTGTAAGACATGCCATGGGACCAACTGGATATTCCTTAATTCACTCAATTCAATATTCCGAAGTAGCTATCCAGAAGAGTTTAGAATGGTCAAGCCTTATCATCATCTCCCCCAGAAAACTATACTGGAGCCTCAACGACCACTGTAACAGATCTGCAAGTCATTTCAAGGATAAAATTGCTGGAATGCTACTTCTGACATACCACACCTTAGGTGTCCAGTTCTAATGGTTTAAATGTACAGGAGTGATTTCAGGCTTTGAGGCCACAGATCACAGACAAGACACTTTACTTGCATAGCCTTATACTCTCATAACACCTCCATATTTTAGTTTATTAAAGTTAGGGGACTCCAAGGCAATTATAACTGCACCTTTCCACCACAAACCTTAAAGGAGGCAGTAGTCTATTCCTGAAAAGTTCTCCCTGGACCCCTAAGGTTACACCCACTACCACCCAATTACAAGTACCTCTTTCTTCCTAGAAATATAGATCACATATCAAAGTTGTAAGGTGTCTTTTGATCCATCAAGTCCAACTACCTTGCCAAGAATACAATTTAAAGCTTCCCATAAAGATGGCTGTCCAGCCTCTATGTGGGCAACATGCTTGATGGGGTAGTAATTGGATTGCTGCAGATGTTTTCAAATGGCATGATTTTAACCCTTTTCTGGGCTTAGGCCTGGGTTTGAAAATTATTGTATCAGATGCCCTTCTGCAGGACAGAGATAAATGGAATGTGATTCTACTGATGTTTTGATGTCCATGTAGCTTAATACTCTCAACCAGAGTATTCCCCTGGCTTGTATCTGTGAGTTGAAGGCACTGTGCTACAACGATTCTGCTCCTACTTGCACAAAGTTGAGTGACTACCTCTCCATCCTGGCAACTATGCTGCGTGGTACCTGAAAGCATTATTTTGTCCTCAGTGATACTTAATATCCATACTCAATTGCTGGGGGAGGTCATCTGGTGTTTGGGGGCTAGTAATAATCAGTATGTTGATGACACCCAGCTCAAGTTCTCTGTAACCTCTGAATCAGGAGAGGCGTATTCCGAACCAGGACAGCACTGAGGTGGTTAACAACCAGTAAACTGAGACTGTATCTTTAAGATTTTAGGGTGGGTGGTTTCCACATATGAGAATTTCAGAAATCTGCTTGCTCTAAAAAGGTTGCTCCTAAGGACATTATTACCAGTGGAGCCTAGTGACATATTTCCAATTTTGGTAAGTGTATTAATTATATCTTTTCATGGAAAGGAACAGTTTAGCTATATTTGTTCAGGCAGGGGTAACTTCATGTTTAGATTACTGTAATATGTTCTATGAGGGTATCCTTGTGCTTGATCTGAAAGGAGCAGCTGATACAAAATGTGACACAGCCAGATTGCTAAGAATGGCACATTACGCTTCTGCTGAAGCAATTGCCCTGGTTTCCAGTTAAGTATTAAGTCGGTTGAAGATTCTGCTTTCTACATATAAGGTCCTAAATAATGTGGGACTAGGATACCTAACAGATCATTTTTGCTGTTACAGACCTGATTGATTGGTAAGATCATCAGAGGAGGTTCTGCTGCGTGTGCCGAGACTGACTGAGTGTCATCTTGCGGTTACTCACAGACAAGCCTTTTCTGTGATGGTGCCTGTACCCTGGAAAGCTCGCCCACCTGAAATTCATGAGGCACCTACTGTTACATCTTTTAGGTACCTTGTGCCAGGATTACCTTCTATGAATGTTGGATGGATAGTTTTGCTTTGTTTAATAGGTTTTTACTTTGTCTTTATTGTTGCATTTTAATCCTTTTGATTGTAAACAAGTTCAGTATCTGACTGTATGAGAAGCACTACAGAAACATTAAAAATACATCATGAGTTTGCATAATATTTCAACACATTGAATTATGGACTTTTCCTTGGTAGTAACTGTGATGGTTTCTTCTTTTTCTAAGCTAGTAGTGAACATCTAGATTCTAACCCTGACAGTTACAAACCACTGTAACCAAGACTGACTCCCAGCAGTTTACAACACAATTAAAAAGAGAAACAAAGATTAAAAGCAGGAATGAAAACAATGAACAATAACATTCAACAGCACACAACCCTGATGCCAACCCTAACCCAGGAACAATAGTTAAGTCCTGTGAAAGCCCTGTGGAAAAGCTCTAGTTTCACTGCCTTGCAAAAAGATTAAAGGGCTAATACAAACTGAAGCTCTAGAGGGAAGGTTGTTTCACAAGATGGGGCCTACCATCAAAAAACATTGCTTCTGAGTCTTCACCTCTCCTACCTCTTATATGTGGGAAACCGAGTATTCCCAGGACAAGCATGTAGCACCGGTCAGCTTTATGTAAAGAAGTAGTCCTGAAGGTACCAGGGAACTAAGCCATATAGAACTTTGTACCTGGAAACCTATTGTAAGCCTAAGAGTTAAGTAACACCCTATTCAGAATTAAGAATTTAAAATGAAGCAAGTAAGTGCAAAATAAGAGGGCAAGCTGAAATAATTTTTTTTCACACAACTGAAAACAAGCTCATCTCTGGGAAGCTGGCAGGGACGTCGGATGACCTGCAGAACTGCCTGCCACTTGGCTGGGGGGAGGGGGAACAAAGGGAGCCGCGGACCGTGAGGAAAGCTGCACCCCCGCTCCCCATCCCAGCATGTCCCCAAGGGTCCCCTCTCTCCAGGGAGTAAGAGGACTCACCCATCAACCACTGGCACCCACCATCCAGCCCGACCTCACCAGCAGGCATCCGAGTCGCCCACCACCATTAAAAGATTTCAAATTTCAGCCTCGGTTCCAAAGCAGCCAATCACCGTTTGCATGTTGGGCCTTGCCGCCAGCCAACTGGGTGCATGGGCCAGAGGGAGGCAGGAAAGAGGACAGGGATATCTCCTTCCCATCTTCCCTTGTGCCATGCAACCTACAGGTTTCTGGGAAGTGTAGTTGGAAGGCGCGGTGGCGCTGAAGCAGCCATAACTTTGCCAAATTTCAATCCCATGGGAGTAATGGGTCCCAGATTTTGGACGCATTCTGTAATTTAGCCCATTTGAAGTACCTTGGTTCAAAAATTGTTGCCCTATGATGCACCGTTTTGCCCAATTGAAGGTTACAAACATAAACAGACATGAGAGTTTTAGTAATATATAGATATATGTTTTGAAAGATTTAATCTGAAAGATTAAAGCAACAAATTCATATTTCTGGAATGATGGAGGAAGATGCCAGAGAAACAGTCCTGCAATTTTATTCCTGTATATTGGGTTTTAATTACCTGAAGAAGATGGCAGTTGGTCATAATCCTGGGATGTTCTGTGGGTCTTCATATTTTCACCAGTTAATCTTCTAACAGGCGGTAAAGGAACTGAGCCATTTGCAGGATCAAAGAAAAGATCTATTAAATAAAAAATAAAGATCTTTCTACGCATTTCTGTTCATAGGATATAAATTGACAATAAAAGAATTTGAAAGTTTGAAAAAAAAACACATAAGAAATTAATGGTGTAATACATTAAATTTTAATTTAATTAAGCTGAATTATAAGGTCCCCCTCATGCAAAGGACTCCCTTCTCATGCAGATTTCACCTTCCCTTTTATGGCTTACTGTGCTAATCAGAGAAATTGTGGTTAATACTAACCAGCATTTCTTTCAATTATGATTTCAGATGAAGGTTACAATATAGTGTGCTATTTGATCATATTTAACTGTTGAGATATGCTGTCAAAAAGTTGCAGAAAACTTGAGGTACACTATGGAGATGTGCTCTAGAAATCTTACAGATTTAGTCTTCATGAAATCTTTCTATCCACCAGTTTGCGGCTATTGCTCCCCATTTATCTGCTACTGCTTTGCTCCAATTGTATTTTGTAAACTTAGTTAGATCCACAGTAAAAAGCCACCCATGCAACAAAGCTTCTCAGAGCTTTCTTGTAGCCTCTTTAAAGATTTCTAGAATAAGCGGGATATTTCCTCTTCAGTGGGAGGAAAAAAGATTAGGTGAAGATACCTTGCATGAAGAGTTTCAAACCAAAGGTTATTGGCAAAAAGTTAGTAAACACAGGTATGCTGTACTTGCCCTCCTTCAACAAAGGAGAAGATTTATATTTAACTAATAAAAATTATCATATATAAATGCAATTATTTTTTACAATGATTGGAACTTTTCAATCACTCAAGCAGTAGCTATTTCAAAATGAAATACTTTGAGAATGAATTATTGTGTAGGCCAAACAACATTTCCAGACCAAGTGCTGCACTTGGTTTTGAATGGCATGCTGGGAGCTTCATTCCCTAAAATGATTACTAGAATCAGGACAGAGGCTAAATATGATATCACTTCATTTAGTTTTGCATTGAGTTAATATTAAATTCAGTTACTATGATTACTCTCTAATCATGTTTTTAATTTTTCTCTCATGTCCCTTTGTACTTTGAGAACCTTTGGAAGTCTCTGAGGACTACCCCTAAAGACTTTTGAGGGCCTCATGTAAGGTCAGAGAAGCAAGTATTAGCAATATTCAATAAGAGAAGCAGGGCATTAAAAATTAAAACAGAAGGTTAAATTTATAAAATATATAAATTACACAAAATTAGACTCTGCTAATTTTACCGTTTTATAAAATTCCAGAGGTAGAGGAAGGAAGAAGGGCAGCCCCATCAGCTCTGCAGAGCAAACAGCTCTAACAGTTGTAGATCTTCAGCCAGCTACATTAATAGTCTGCAGCAGAGGGAAAGCAGAGAGCAGTAGCTATGGATCCTCCCCTTCTTGAATTTCCAACTTTGCTTCCTGCCTCTCACCTCCATGAATGTGTTTTAGGTAGTTCCTGAACTAATTTTTATGACCTGTACGAATTTTTATAAAGGTACTAACTTTTATAAAGGCACTGTTCTGGATGCTGCTTTGGCTAAAGTAAAATTGCTTCAAACGAAATAAACAATTGCCCTACACCATGAAAGACACTGAGTAGTGGTTGTCTCCACTGAGGGTTATCTCACTGTTTCAACATAGAATTAAATCCTGATTCAGAAATAAGTTTACACTCTTTTATTAAACGTATGTTCAATAACCTTGGATAAAATATTCTGGCACAGGATTCAACTGTAACTATCCAATGCACTTTTAAATTTTATTTATTTATTTAATTTTTATCCTGCCTTTATTATTTTTATAAATAACTCAAGGCGGCGAACATACATAATACTCCTTCCTCCTCCTATTTTTCCCACAACCCTGTGAGTTTAATACTAATTAAACAAAAACTACTTTTTACTTAATTTTTATAGTAATTTTATTAAAGATTACAGTTACAACAGTAAAAACTAACACAAACTAAATAATAAATAAATAAATAAATAAATAAATAAATAAATAAATAAATAAATGGTGCAGAAAAGAAAAAAAGAGGAAAACTGGAAAGAAATAGAAAAGAAAAATATAGTAACAAAAAAGAAGAAGAAAGAAATGAATTCCCCCTTCAATACAAGCATAAACAATTTTAATAACTTATCACCTTTTCTTAAAATACAACAAATGATCTCTTATTCCCATATCCCATCACTTATCTATAAAAAAATCCATAAAGCCTTGTCATTTCAGTCCTGATGTCAGAAAAATCCATTAAGGTTACCAGAGATAACAATATATCTATTTTAATCTTGATCAAATAAACCAACTTTATATTCCTTCCTTTTACTTCTAACAATCTTGATCTTTAGTCCCATCAAATAATGTCATAGAACTTGATTTCTTTTCATTTTTTCTTTGTTCCTTCTCACAAAATTCTTCAAAACTTTAACAAGTCTCTTTTGTTAATCCAATATAGGAAAATTATCCAGGTCACTCTCAATTTGTTAAGACACTGGCTGGTTTCTTTTGTATGTGAGTGTAGCATCTTTTTCCATATCATTCTTGTAGCCTGTCATTTTTAAATCCACTTTCAGATCAGTCTCAATCTTGTCCAGTAAAATTTGTTCCTTTTTCATAATGTCTTTTGAACATAATAGGCAGACACTATTAAAATTAATTTTGGGTCCACTGTTCAAAAATATCCTTCAATATGTCCAATGTTAAAATATTTTGCTTCATTCTATAATTGTAAGTAGAATTTGAATGTTCTTCTCCTTTAATTATAATCTTTAGTTCCCTCTAGTGTCCAATTTTTAAAATCTTATGTTTTTTTTAAAAAAGAATTCAAAACAAAAGCATTTTCCCACAGGAAGGATTCTTTATAATTAATTTCAAAATCTTATTTCAAATTCATCTGGACCCTTAGTCCATTTGTAGCTTTCTAAAATCAAAGTTTTAATCATCCTATTGCTGTTTATTCCCCCCCCAAAATATTTTTTTTAAGTCCTTAAAATTGTATTTAAAACTTCTTTTGCTAAGGATTGAAGGAAACTCACCTGGTGCTTTCAAACTTGTCAATCCAAAGGTTCCTAATAGCTGAAAAGCAGTTAAGAAGCAATTTCCAAAAGTGATTAGAAAAGGAAGTATGTGAACTTAGTGTCCTTTCAAAGATGCTGACCGCGGTTTGAGCAAGATGGATATTCCCTCATCTCCCAGAGCTCTAAACCCGCCGGAGACTGCTATCTTGCAGTCTCCTCATGAGGAGCAGCTGTCTGGAGCACTTGTGGGCGATCTCAAGTCCTCTCCTTGTCCAGAGAGAAATTATAAATGAGCCAGTCTACTCGCCGGCTCTTCATTCCACCACGGTCGTTGGCTCTGCTTTTTGTGGAGCCATCTTCAGTCTGCCATTTCTTTCCTGGAAGCCAGTACTCCTAACAAAAACTACTTCTTAATTTGCAGATCACTTTACCATGAATACTATATATATTTAGGAAATGTAGGCAATTAACTGTCTTATTTTTCTATATAATTTCATAACATTCTTCCATTTTATACTGCACTCCTCCAAATGCATAGTTAGAAGTATGCTGAGAAGTAGCTGAATATTTGAGGACATTTTTTCTCCCTAACTAAACCTTTACTATAAAATAAAATCATTATTGCCGTTACCATCATCATCTCTTACCAGCGGGAGGGAGGTATAGTTCATGTCCAGACAGAGGTCTGTTTCCTGCAACAAGTGGCCTTGTTTGCTCAATGAAGCTATGGCGTGCAGGGGGTGGTGGTGGTGGAAGGGAAGGTGGTGGATTGTCAGACAAATCTTCACCTGCATTGACAGAGAACATATTATATAAACCCATTTTCATTAATAGGTCCTTCTCCAAAAGTTTATCTAGCAGTACAGTGACTTCAGTAAGGACACTGTAAGCTTCACTTCTAACTAATTTAAGCTTCACTTCTAACTAATTTAAGCTTCTTTCTATCTCCCTAAATCCCTTGCTATTCCTTTTCTATGGCTTTTTAGCAAGTGTGGAAAGCAGAATAGCTAACGCAAGAAAGATTAATCTACATACATATTGGTCAACAAACTTATCTCCTTCCCAAGTTATAAAATTATTAAAGTACATTTGGGAGATAGACTGGTTGCTTCCTTGACCTCTTCAACAATCTTCTTAGCTGAGGCTATAGTCAGTAAGAAGTTGCAGGACAGATTTTCAGCTGTTAGAAGCAGCAGTATTTTGCGCGTCAAGCAGCCTTGTTTTTTATTTGAATCCTATCTGTGGATACAGAATCACCATGGACTCAGACTGAAGAAAATTGTTCTACTGGCAATTTTTCTCTCAGGCTCCTCTCTGAGTACAATATTTTTTGGAGGAAAGGCAATTGGTGCTACCTCAGTTCAGTTATTTGAGATACATACTTCAGGATTTCAGTCTAGACTTGTCCCTTTGCAGGAGCCAAACTGTTTAGTAGCTAAATTAATTTCAGGGGAACAAATTTCCATTGGATCAGTTCTGTGGTGGATTTCGGCACTGCTGCTGGTTCTCAGGAAGGAGGGAGCACATTCCAAGGAGATAAGAGGATTCACAGTCTGGAGAGCGATGGTAGGAAAACAAAGAGGTTCAGGATAGCGCCGCCCTAGAGTCTCCCAGGTTATTTCCCCTTAGGTAAGTTAGAGAAGCTTTAGTCTGGCAAAATTGATGTCAGGCCCAGCCCAAGAACGACGATGAGTCAGTACATTCAAAAACTCCAGTTCTTTATTTGCTCTCAACGTACAGACAGAATCTTGCCAGACTAAAAAGCTACTCTAACTGACCTAACGGGAAATAACCTGGGAGACTCTAGGGCGGCGCTATCCTGAACCTCTTTGTTTTCCCACCATCTAGCTAAATTTATATGCAGAAGAAAAATACATAAAATCGGACAAAAATATTAGCACTGCTTAATATAATACAACTAGATATTAATACATCATTTGCAGATAAATTGAAACCGCTGGGCGAGATCATCCGTCACCATGGGATGAGGTATCATCAGTATGCGGATGATACTCAATTGTATATCTCCATCCCTGGTGAGGTAAGTGATGCAGTGTCCACCCTGTCCCAGTGCCTGGGGGCTGTGAGGGCCTGGATGGGGAACAACAGGCTTCAGTTGAACCCTGGTAAGACCGAGTGGCTGTGGATTGATGGCTTAGCGTCTTCTGGGAAATTATCATCTTTGGTTCTCGATGGGGTAGCACTACCCCGTTTGGAACCGGTGCGTAATCTGGGGGTCCTTCTAGACTCACAACTCCTGCTCGAAGAGCAGGTGGCAGTCGTGGCTAGGAGGGCTTTTGCACAACTTCGGTTAGTGCGCCAGTTACGCCCATTCCTGGATCGCGACGCCCTCCGTACAGTCACTCATGCTCTCGTCATCTCCCATGTAGATTATTGCAATGCGCTCTACATGGGGCTACCCTTGAAGACTATCCGGAAGCTACAGCTGGTGCAGAATGCGGCGGCGCGGGCAGTTTTGGGTGCGTCAAGATCCGCACATGTAACACTGCTGCTCCGCGAGCTGCATTGGGTGCCGGTTTGCTTCCAGGTACAATTCAAGGTGTTGGTTATTACCTTTAAAGCCCTACATGGCATGGGGCCAGAATACCTGAGGGACCGTCTTATCCCCATGTTATCGACCCGCCCCACCTGGTCATTCAGAGAGGGCCTGCTACGAACCCCATCAACTAAAGAATGTCATCTGATGGGGTCTAGGAGGCGGGCCTTCTCTGTGACAGTGCCCACTTTATGGAACATCTTGCCCCCAGAGTTGAGACAGATCTCCTCCCTCCCGACCTTTAGGAAAGAGCTAAAGACCTGGTTCTGCCGCCTGGCATGGGAAGGAGGAAGGGATAGTTCCTCATGGGGGTGGCTAATCCCCTAATTTTATAACTGTCCTTCTTTTAATTATTCCATCACCATTTGGATTTTCTATATATATTTTATTGTATAATTGAAATTTTAGACTTTATTTTAACTTATTTATTGTGAACCGCCCAGAGTTCCCCATGGGGGAGATGGGCGGTTATAGAAATTGAATGAATGAATGAATGAATGAATGAATGAATGAATGAATGAATAAATAAATGTATTATTGGCTTGAACTAGTTATATGTAGAATATAAATAAATAAATAAATGTATTATTGGCTTGAACTAGATATATGTAGAATACACCCATAAAAATGAGGCTTCAGTTACTCAATACTGATTTAGTGTAGGATCTTAGATTTAGTCTACATATAGCTTTCTTTGAAGGACTTATTACAGTGCTTTCCAAACTGCCGACGTTGGCAACACATCAATGGCGGCAGCGGCGGCACGGGGGCGCAGGCGTGCATGGCAGTGGTGTGCATGGCGGCGGCAGCCTTGTGTTTTCCGCTAAAACGCCTAAGTGCTGATGGTGCGCCATACACACCGCCCCTGCCGCCCCTGCACCGCCGCCACACGCGCCCCCGCACCGCCGCCACACGCACCGCCGCCACTTCCGGGTTGTGTTGTGACACACTAAACTGTGTGTTGCGACACACTAAAGTGTCACAACACAGTTTGGAAAGCTATGACTTATAACGGACTCACTGTATTGGAGAGAAAAAGAAAATATATAACCTGGAGGGTGCACCAGCAAGTCATAATCAGAGGATGTTCTATTGAGTACGGATGCATGCTTCAAATTTTCCCTCAAAGGAGGTCGCACAGGCGGCAAAGGTATTGGGATAGTGGACTCAAAGGCTTCTCCTAAATAACAAACATTTAAAATACCTTAATTTTTAAAAAGTAACGTTTTAAAAACAGTGTATTAATTTTCCTTTCTAAGCATGTACTACTCATACCTATATCAGGATGTTTCAATTTTTTCATCTCACAGGACGTATTGTGCATTTCATTAGTTATTCCAGAACAATGACCATTCTCAAATACACTGTAAGCAAACATAAAAATTTGAGTTTTCATCACATGGAAGTCACATGGAATTATATGCAAAAATGAAATGCAAAATGAAGATAATTAAGCTAGTACTAAGAACTAATTTAACTTTGGACAAGTTCAAGTCTTCCCCCCTACCCCATGTTTAATGACTATTAAATGTCTTAATTTTTAATAAGACAGCAACATCATTTTTTAGCACCAACTGCACATCAACTGAATAAACAGAGGCAGATCAGAATTAAGTGAAACCAAATAAAGTTTAATGAAATAATTGACAATTATAATTTATTTCACACTGCTTCTATAAAGGGAAATAAATTTATGAATTCTTAGTTAAAGAATAAATTGTTCTTGCTAAATTAAAAAAGTACTAATACAACCCTGGTAAGAAAATCATTACATTCACCAAGGGCGAAAATCTGTCAGCCATAAAAAAATCTGTGGAGTCCTTGGTGCTCTCTGAGCCTTGTTGTTTACTTGCAGATATCTGTCGTGTGTGTGTGTGTGTGTGTGTGTGTGTGTACATTGCTGAAATATATATTAAAAAGGTGATATTCTGTTAAGATATTTAAACTATAATTGTTAAAAGCTGAAAAACTAGGAATTATATTCTGAGGAAGTAGAAGCCAGCAAAAAAAGTGTATTCTTTATACTGTAAAAACCAACAGAAACTAAGAACACTGTAAATAATGCCTAACAGTCTAAAAATTTAGCAAATAGGTAAAGAGATATTTTTAAAAGTAACATAATTATTAACATCAATGAAAACATAAAACCAAATTGAACCAAATGTCATGTCAAATGGTTGTTCTACCATCATCTTCAAATAACCTTACCGAATATGAGGCTTTATATTATGACAATGAAGTGATTGTGAAGGCAAAGAAACAGGATGCGATGAAGGAATCTTGTACTCATCATCTTCTACATGCTCTCTTGATTTTTCAGGAAAGGAATTTATAGCAGCAACAGAAGACCTCAAGAGAAAAGTACACCAGATCCAGATGAGTTTTTGTTGGTACAGAAAATAAATATATCAATCACTGCATTTGCAAATGGATTGAATTATACTTTTCTATTTTATTGCCACAACAAAGCCAAAAATAGAATAGGTATGTGCAGCTTAATGAGACACAAATGTGTTCCACTTCCTTAAGGATGTTGTGCACTTTGCTCTCTTCTCTCTTTTTCCACACACCAAGGAGACGCTCAGAAACTTCGTTTTGATTAACTGCAGCTTGCTCTACAAAACAAACTCAGATATCCCAATACCGAAAGACACAAAGCAAAACTTAAGTTTAAGTCATGCTTTGTTATTTAAAAGAAACTAGAACTGAATATAAAATTAAGGAATCATAGTTGTATTTTGTTTGAGTACAATGTTAGACTCTATACTGCATTTCAGAAAACTATTCCACTGAATAAATTCTCAAAAGATTCTGATTATACTTGCACCTTAATGCATAAAGGCAAAGTTATGGCTTGTTTAGTGAAACCTGCCTATGTCCATTTTTGTTAGCCTTAGGACAATTAAAAGTGGACACAATGGGAGAAAAAAGGCCCAATGTGATGCAAGGGAGTAGAAGAGGTAACTAGCTTCAAGCAACTATAATTTCCAAAATCCATCATCCTGATTGTCCTGTCCCGACTAAGGCACTCACACACAGGAACAATTAGGTTTACAATTAGGCTTCCTTCCTTCCTTCTTTCTATCTAGTCTCACACGCACACAGATATCTGGGGGAACAAAACCCAGAATTAGCTATAGTGCTAATAAAAGGACTTGGAATAAGATCTTTTATTTTTTTTTCTAGAAGGTCTCTGTTTCATAAATACTCTTTTCAGCCCTCACGAGCCCTGATCAACCCGCTCTGAATTACTGGTTAACGAGAGTCAAATTCCTTTCCACTTCAAGGCAGGGCATGCCTTCAAATCAGTGTTAAAGTCAGTCACGGTCCAAGTCGATTTCTAGGCAAGACAAATCCAGCTCAGTTTCAAGGCAAGGTGAAGTCTCACTGATTGAACGGTTGTCCCCGACAACCTCTTCTTGCTCTTGGCTCTCCTTATATAGCCTCCATCCCAGAGGCACGCACGTGCGTTCAGGGGGGCATGTCTGCTTGCGTGCGACAAACTCCATTCGCCTTTGCTCTGCTCGCCTCTCCGCTTTGTTCTTGAGCGCTGAGGGGCGGCGGCAGCCCAATGACCTCGCTTTCGTCACTCAGCATCATGTTCTTGCCGCTCACTGCTCGCCTCTGCCTTCGCTGCCTCTTCAGACTGTTCACTTTTGACTGTCTGCAAGCCTTCCTCTTCATCCAAATCTGCCTCCAAGCCCCACGGAACTCTACTGACACTATCCCCCCACTCAGGACCCCCCTTCCCCACAGTTTGTGGTTTGGATTTCCACGGATATTGTGGTGAAATTTCCGTGTACGGAGGGGAGCGTGTACATCACTCTCATCTTCCCATGAATATTCTTCAGGCCCATACCCTTTCCAATCAATTAGATACTGAAGGCAACCGCATCTAATGCGAGAGTCCAAGACGTGAGCCACCTAATATTCAGGCTCCCCCTGAATTTTGATGGGAGGGGGTGGAGATGTCACAGACCTATGCGGGCTGGTGGCTGTCCTAGGAACCAAAAGGGATCTATGAAAAACTGGGTGTACACAGATGCGGGGTGGCAGCGTCAGTCGAAAGGTCACTGGATTAATAAATGCTTCCACAGGAAAGGGCACCAAACACCAATAATCTAATTTTCTTGATTGGCGTAATGTAGAAAGATGTTTAGTGGAGAGCCAGACTAGATCACCCATGTTTAGAGAAGGTCCTGCTCGATGATGATGGTCAGCAAACCCTTTGTAGTCCTCCTTGGCCTTTTCCAGTTGCTCATACAGGACCTGGTGCATTGCTTGTAATTCTTGGAGGAACTGATCAGCAGCGGGGACTGAGGAATCCAGGACTGACAAGGCAAAGAGTCAAAGATGAAACCTGTAATTGGACAGAAATGGAGACATCCGAATGGAAGAATGTTGCACATTGTTATATGCGAATTCCGCCAATGCCAAAAGATCCGCCCAGTTATCCTGTTGAAAATTCACATAACAATGTAAATATTGTTCCAGGATGACATTGACTTGTTCAGTTCCCCCGTCTGACTCCGGGTGATGTGCCAAGGACAGGTGACTTTGGACCAAGTACTTAAGAAGGGCTCGCCAGAACCGGGCAGTGAATTACGAGCCTTGATCTGAGACTACCCTTCTAGCCAATCCATGGAGTTTAAAGATGTGATTTAGATACAACTTGGCCATTTCTTGAGCCGTGGGCATTCCAGAGCAGGATATGAAATGCGCCACCTTGGTGAACATATCAACCACTACTAGGATTGCTGATGCTCCTTTTGACACAGGTAGTTCTGTGATAAAGTCCATGGACATGGCCTCCCATGGGCACCTCGGTGTGGGTAGTGGTAATAAGAGACCTGGGGGTTTTCCGGTTGGGTTCTTGGCTCGACAACTAGGACAGGACGCCACATATCGATTCACATCGTGGTGAATATGTGGCCACCAAAAATCCCTGGAAATTAAGTGTAAAGTTTTAAAGACCCCAAGGTGGCCAGCCGCAGGACTGTCATGGCACCACTGCAGAATTACACCCTGTAACTTCCCCGCTGGCACATAGTAATGACCCCTGTGGCATAATGCGTCATGTGTCCAAGTCCAAGGGTTGGGCTGTTCTTTATGTAACTGCGATAGTTCTTGCCTCCAAGCTTGGATGTAGGCGTCCTGTTGTTCACAAATTTGTTGGAGGTCTACCGGAATATGAGTAGCAGCAAACCTTTCCAGGAGAATTATAGGTTGAAGCAGTGTTTGGCTCTCTAGTCAATTGTATTCTGGTTTCCAGGATAGGGCGTCTGCTCATTGATTCGCTCCTTGAGGAATATATGTAACCTTGAAATCGAACCGAGAGAAGAATAAAGACCATCGGATCTGTCGCTGGATTAGCTTTCTAGTGGTCTTCAGGTGTTCTAGGTACCGGTGGTCGGTGCACACCTCCACAGGATGTTGAGCTCCCTCCAGATGGTGTCACCAAACTTCAAAAGCTACCTTAATAGCCAAGAGCTCCTTGTCCCAGATGGTATAGTTCCACTCTGTAGGTGCCAGGTTCTGGGAGTAGTAGGCACATGGAAATAAGGTGCCTGTCTGTGAATCCGCTTGAAGTAGTACTTCTCCAATGGCCAGATCCGAAGCATCGGAAGGTCTCAACTACGAATGGCTGCGAGGGATCCGGATGCCAAAGGATGGGCTTAGAGGTGAATGCAGCCTTCAGTTGTTCAAATGGCCGTTGCTCGATCTCGCCCAAATAAAATTAGTTCTTTTTTATAGTAAGTTGGTTAAAGTAGTGAGCTCTGCGAAACGTGGTATAAACACCCAGTAATAGTTAGCAAAACCTAACCATCATTGGACATCTTTACCTCAATGTGGGGGTTGCCAAGACTGAAGGGTGTCGATCTTGTCCGGTTCCATGGCGATACCAGTAGCAGAAATGTGATGTCCTAAAAGGTCAATGGTGGGTTGTGCAAATTGACATTTCTCTAACATGGTATAGAGACGATGCTCTTGCAAACACTGTAGTACGGTTCTGACATGTGTGTGTTCCGTTGGATAGGAGGAGAAGATCAGAATATCATCCAAGTAAATTATGATGTATCTATCAAGGAGGTTGCGGAACATGTCATGCATAAAGTGCACGAAGACCCCAGGAGCATTGGATAACCCAAAGGGCATTACCGTGTGTTCATAATGTCCATAACGTGTACAGAATGCAGTTTTCCATTCATCCCCCTTCTGGATTCGCACTAGATTATATGCACCGCGCGGGTCTAATTTGGTAAAGATCTGAGTGTTTTATAGTCGCTCCAAGAGTTCTGAAATCAATGGCAGTGGATAACAGTTTTTGATGGTAATCTCATTTAATTTCCTATAATCACAACATAATCTCAGATCTCCGGACTTCTTCCTTACGAACAGCACAGGAGCAGCTACATTGATTGTGGTTTCCGAAGCTCCCTGCCAGCTTCCCACAATCAAAATCAGTGGGGAATCTGGCAGGAAGTTGCAAGTCCAAGGCCAGCAGGCAGGCAGGCAGGCGGGAGGGAGGGAGGGCGGAGAGAGGGAAGAAGGAAGGGGGAGGGAATGGAGGGAGGGATGTAGGGAGGGAAGGATGGAAGGAGGAGGGAAGGAAGGAACAGGGAGGGAGTGAGGGAGGGAGAGAGATTTCCGATGCTCTATGCCAGCTTCCCACAAGGAAACTCAATGGGGAAGCCAGCAGGAAATCAGAAGTCGTTCCACTCACACTGATTTTTGCCCGCCCATGGTCATTCTGTTTCTCTGTTTAGGTAAAGAAATCTCTGAAATGACCCAATGGGTCACGGGTTGTCTAGTTATGCAATTAAAAATGTTATTCTGGGGGACATGGCCAACTGACCAGCTGTCTCTGCAAGCTCCACAGGCAGATCTGACACTGTGGTTTTTTTGGGGGGCGCAGGCAGGCTTTTCCTGCAGTCCCAGAGTGTTTTCATGGATAGAAAATGCTTGGAATTATCCAATTTGTGCTCTATAACACTGTCTTACAGCCAGAGAATCGCAAACAGCGTTCACGATGATCTGGTAAGAGACAACGGGAGACGGGGACTCCTATCTTTTCCATGCTGTGTTGTAGCCTTAAGGGACATTAGGTCGAGCCCCATTTCTACATCACCCAATTTATATTTTTAAGTTTTGTACCCTAAGAGAGGCTCTCTACAGTAAGAAGCAGATTCTCTTGGTGTTTATCGTTATTTTTGGATTAATTTTAATTTTTTAAAAAAGTTTTGGCTTGTTTTCCCATTTAAAGATTAAGGAGAATTGAGAATAAATAATTGCCTCCCTGTTATTTATTTTGTACTGAATTTGAAGGATTTAATATTTTTCTGCATGCTGAAATTGCTGTTTTGGATTTTTAGCTTTCTGCTCACTTTCTCTAGCTGCTTGGTAGTGTACTTTCTCTTGTCAATTTCACTCGGAAGTTTTTTATTAAGTTATTAACTCCTATCTGCGCGAGTCAAGTATCTAGGGAGCGTTATAATTCACTTCCTGAAACATGGAGGATTGTTGCGAATCGGAGCAGACTTATAAATAATTTCTTTTATATTGGTATCAGAAGATTCTGCAGGACTTGCGGGACAATGGGGAAGAGATGATTTCTAAAATGTGTCATCTGGCTGAAGTTTATATGGAAGAAGATGGAGACCTTGATAAGGATGAAGATTTTATAAAATTGAGTAATGCCAGATGAGGACTACATTTTGGTGTTGATGGGGTTAAAGAGACAGTTTGAGCTGCAGATTATTAGAAGAGCTGTTTGTTATAACTCTCTTATGGATTGTTATGGGAGAGAAGAGAATCTGTCTTATGGGACTTTTTCTTTTGCTGAGAAGTCTGTGATTCTAAGAGGGGCAGTTGGGCTGTTTGATTTTTAGAAGAAAAATGTCTTATGTGTAATAAGGATATATATAAATTTTTTGGTTTATTTCAAAGTAGGGAAAATTAAGAATGTTTAATTGGATTGACAATGAGATATTTTATGATAGCATTTTTTAAATGACTTGGATTAAGAGGTATTGGATTTTTTTTTAAGATTTCTATGACTTTTAAGATGTATAAGGTATCGTTTAAGATATAGTATTATTAATTATAAAAATAGATACCTTGTGGCGGTAAGAGCGGCAAAACGTGAATATTTCTCCGCACTTATTGCATCCGCAGAATGCCGTCCGACGGCCCTGTTCAAGATTACTCGATCTCTCTTGGGTAGGGTGGTACCGACCACCCACCTGCAGAGCCGTGCGGAACAATTTGCTGAGCATCTGCAGGATAAGGGGAACAACAGGCTACAATTGAACCCTAGCAAGACCGAGTGGCTGTGGATTGATGGCCTAGCGTCTTCTGGGATATTATCATCTTTGGTTCTTGATGGGGTAGCACTGCCCCATTCGGAACTGGTGCGGAACTTGGGGGTACTTCAAGACTCACGACTCCTGCTCGAAGAGCAGGTGGCAGTTGTGGCTAGGAGGGCTTTCGCACAACTTCGGTTGGTGCGCCAGTTACGCCCATTCCTGGATCGCGACGCCCTCCGAACAGTCACTCATGCTCTCATCATCTCCCATGTAGATTATTGCAATGCGCTGTACATGGGGCTACCCTTGAAGACTATCCGGAAGCTTCAGCTGGTGCAGAATGCGGCCGCGCGAGCAATTTTGGGTGCACCAAAATCTACACATATAACACCTTTGCTCTGCGAGCTATATTGGGTGCCAGTCTGCTTCTGGGTACAATTCAAGGTGTTGGTTACCACCTTTAAAGCCCTACATGGCATGGGGCCAGAATACCTGAAGGACCGTCTTATCCCCATTTTATCGACGCACCCCACCAGGTCATTCAGGGAAGGCCTGCTACGAATCCCATCAATCAAAGAATGTCATCTGATGGGGTCTAGGAGACGGGCCTTCTCTGTGGTAGCACCCACACTGTGGAACATCTTGCCCCCAGAGTTGAGGCAGATCTCCCTCCCGACCTTTAGGAAAGAGCTGAAGACCTGGTTTTGCCGCCTGGCATGGGAAGGAGGAAACGATAGTTCCTCATGGGGGTGGCTAATTCCTTAACTTTATAATGTCCTTCATTTTAATTCCATCGTCCATCTGGATTTTTAATTATTTATTATTTTTATATATTGTATATTGATGTTTTATATTCTGTTTTAACCATTTTATTGTAAACCACCCAGAGTTCCCCGTTGGGGGAGATGGGCGGTTATATAAATTTAATTAAATAAATAAATAAATAAATAAATAAAATAATTTAATATTTTAGGGAGATATGTAAATGTTCTGGTTTATCTTGAAGTGGGGTAAAAATTTAAGAATGTGTAATTGGATGGATAATGATTTATGGTTATTATGATTTCATTTCTCTTTAATGAGTTGGATTAAGATTTACTAGATATTTACTAAGGTTTATTTGATTTGTAATGCTTATAAGATATCTAACAATTGCCTGTTTTTTTAGGTTTAATAAGGTTAGGATTATTGTACTATTATTAATTATAAAAGCAGACAATTTATATGTTTTTATAATTTGGTTTTTATTTCACTCTCTCTCTCTCCTGGTTCTATGCTATTTAGCATATTGGGCAGTAAGGGTTTTCCAGCTCTTTTGGTCTTGGGCGATTGTTTCGGCGTCTTTCCGTGTGATATGCAATGCCTTCAGATCTTCTATCAGCGTACTTCACCATGTTATTCAAGGGCGTCCTTGATGTCATTTAGCATTAGGAGGGATCCAACTCATTGCCACTAGGGATCCGATTGTTCTCCACGCAGCCAGTTGAAGTCTTTTACATGCAACATTATGGAGTTTACATGAGTTGCTCCTACGGAGCACCTCTTCATTTGTGATGGGATCAAAATATCGAATCTTTAGAATTTGACGGAGGCATCTCTGTTGAAAGACATCAAGCCTCTTGTTGATACTTGCTGATGCCTTCCAAGTCTCATTGGCATAAGTAACTGTCAGGATCATGATAGAATTGAACAGATGAAACTTAATCTTCAATTATATGGATGAGAACCAGAACTTATTCATCTGAAAAATGGCTATCGCCTTCCCAATGCGGCACTTAATGTCCACCTCTGCATCTCCATTCTGGGTGATCACACTACCCAGATAGGTGAACCTCTCCACTTCTAACTGCTGCAGTCCAAGTACAACTCCCCATGCTGGGTCTGTGGAGCTCACATGCACAATCTTTGATTTTTCGGCGCTTATCCTAAGGCTAACTTTATTTGCCTCGTCTTCCAAAACAGTCGTGGCATGCTGTAATTTTAGTTTGTCTTCCTCAAGCAAGGCGATATCGTCGGCGAAATCCAAGTCGCCTAGGTGACTTCGATCATTCGAATAGATGCCTGTCCCAGTGCGTACTTCAGCTTGCCGCATGACATAATCAAGGGCCACAAGGAAGAGAAGTGGAGACAGGATAAAACCTTGTCTGATTCCAGTGGTAATCTCAAATAAGTCTGTATGGCCATTCTCAGTCTTAACACAACAGCTTGATCACTGGTATAAGTTCTTAAAGATGGTAACGAAGACTGCTGGCACGCCATATAAATGCAGGATTTGCCAAAGAGACTCTTGGTGGACACTATCAAAAGCTTTTTTAAAATCAACGAAGTTTATGGCTAACGAGTGCCGATACCCAATACACTGTTCTATGATATTTCTTAAGGTAAAGATTTGCTCGTTGCGGGACTTTCCACAACGGAATCCAGCTTGCTTCTCTCTCAGGCGTTGATCAATAGTGTTTTGCAGTCGTCTTAAGAGGACTGCACAAAATGCCTTCCCGGGTACTGAGAGAAGGGTAATGCCCCTCCAAGTTGGTTCATTCAGAGATGTTACCTTTCTTGGGGACTTTAACAATAGCCTCTTCGCCAGTCTTCCGGGATTGTACCACTTTGCCAACAATTATTGAATAGCTTTGTCAGCGCTTTCAGCATAGCCTGGCCACCATACTTTAAGATCTCTGCAGGTATCTTGTCCAAACCAGCTGCCTTATTGTTTTTCAGGCTTCTAGCTGCAATTTCAACTTCTTCAATAGTAATCTCACCAGTGTTCACCTGGAGCTCTTGTTGGAATTTTTCTTTGTTGAAATTATATGTACTGGTCGGATCTGGTTGATTGAGGGTCTCTTGAAAATATTTGGCCCATCTTCTGCTTTGCTCTTCCTTGGTGACTAGAAGCTTCCCGTTCTTATCCTTGCTCGGGACACTGATGCTTTTCTCATTCCGTTCAGTTCCTTAATAATTCAGTAAAGGGTCTTGGAAGCGGTCAGCCGCTTCTTGTGCTTCAATGCTTTTCCACACCAACCATTCTTTCTTATCTTTCCTGCAGCTTTTCTTCACCAGCCGGTCGAGTTCTATGTATCTCTGGCTCATTTCTTCCTCATCAAAATTTTTGGCTTGATCCCATTTTAGCTTTATTACTTTCCTTTCGTTGACCAGCTTCCAAGATCTATCTTAGATCCACTGTTTCTTCAGTCTACCACGGCGTCTCCCTATGATGTTTTTAGCGCATTTTGTGATTGTATTTCTAAGATTGTTCCAGAGACCTTCCACATCGGCTGTGTCCTTAACAATTGCATAGTTCTTGATCAAAGGAATAGGCAACTGTACAATTCTTAAGTTTCTCTGTTGCAAATGGTCTTTTTGATATAAACTTCCTTAAGTTTTGAAGCTTTAATTTAATTTCTGCCCTGACTAAGAAATGGTCCGATCCAATGTCTGCCCCTCTATAGGCCTTTGTATTGCGCAATGATGACCTCCATTTCTGACTGATGCAAATGAAATTGATCTCATTAAAAGTGCACCCATCCAGTGATTGCCATGTTCTTATGTATACATCGATGTCGAAAGTATGTATTACTGACGCACTGTTCGTTGTTTGCAAAAAGACACCAGTTATTTGCCGTTGTTGCTGAGGCGAGTTGAGGATGCATAGACTCAAATCACATTCTCTAGTCCACATCGGTCACCACCTAATGGAGCATTGAAGTCTCCAATAAGGATCTTTAAGTTGTAATTTGGGATACTATAAAAGGCGTCCTGAAGATCCTCGTAAAATTCACCTTTCACCGCATCATCCGCATTATCCATTGGTGTATAGGCTCGTATAATAGTTGTTTTGGCATGCCCATGGGCGAAACGGGCTGTGATTATTCGATCACTTACCGGTTTCCACCCAATGAGCGCTCTTATTGCCCGTTCACTCAAAATGAGGGCAACCCCATGTTCATGTTGTTCTTTGTGACCTGCATAAAGGATGGTCTTACCATTACTGTTGATCCAGCCACTCTCTCCACCTGACCTCACTGATGCCCAAGATGTCTAACCTGTAATAATCGAAGACCCGTAGGAGTTGGGCAAGTCATCCAGTCTGATGCAATGTTCGTACGTTCCATGTTCCAATTCTTGTGATGTTCTTGGCTGAAAAGACCATTTTGGCCTTCAGACACCAGGCCCCGTTGCCGGTTTGTTCCAATGTCGTCATATAAGTCATACAATTCGAAAGGAAACGCTTGTCTACTTGACCAGAAATTCTCCTTGTTTCTGTAATTTAGTTATAAATTTTACAGGGGCGGGTTATATATAGAATAGTAGCAGGAAGGAAATAATTAAATAAATGTTGTACGGGGGAGGGAAGCTGATTTAGAAACGTATATATACTGTATATTTTTCTTTTGTGTTATATATAAGGGGAAGGAGCAATTGCATAAGTGATTTGTATATGTGCCAATGGAAAGATTTATACAAATAATGGGATTTTGGTTTGATATAGAGTAAGGGATTGATTATGGAAATTGCTATATATTCTTGCTGTTTAAAGTTGGAAGTCACCTTTGTATGTAATTTTCACAATTCTTTTTTCCTGTGTTCTACACTTTTTTCTTTTTCTTCTTTTTTTGTAGTTTCTTGCTTTTTTGTAGTTTTTATCTTTGTCTCAAATTTAATAAAATCCTTATTAAAAATGTTATTCTGCACAGAATTTTACCTATTACATTAATCACTTCATATTTTCCATTTTAATTTGAGTTATTAGTGAATACAAAGAAACATAATATTGTTTTATCTCTACTAAAATCTCATTCTATTAGCATGGACTTACTTTTTATTAGATTGCATTATTATGTCATTTACATAATAGCATTTGAATGAGGTGAATACATTCATAGACAATCTGTAGAAGACATTTCAGCGTATATCATAGCTTGTCAGAAAACATTGCATTTGCATTCTGTTCTAATTTTGTTTCAATATACATATTAGCTAATAAAAATGTTTAAATATCTGACTTATTTAACTAGCAATATTTAATGAAAGTATTTGAATTCTCTTCCCAAATTCTGTCCATTTCAGCTCTCAAAATATTAAGAAGTGCCCAAAAAATCAAGATGGCAGTAACGTCAGTGCTATCAGAGCCCCACCCATTTTGTACATTTGCTCACAGTGCATAGCCATATAAAAGGCTGTGGCTTTGATCATGCTGCCGCAATAGCCGTATCTGTCCTATTTCAGGTTTCAGCCTCGCATACATACATGGTTTCTTGGAAGATTCTCAGGTTTATTTTCAGGTAAACGAGTTAGCAATGTATTCAGGAATGTCAAACAAAGTAAAGGCTTGCCTACGAAATCTAAAGTTGGCCCAAGATTCAAGAGCCGGGTCAAGGTTGGTAGCCAGTCCAAGGGTCTAAGGTTTCAAGAAATTCCTACACAGGGATCACACCTGAGCTAGACATTGTTTCCAGCAAAGAGAACAAAGGTAGCCCAGTCTCTTATATAGGCTGCAGCCAACTGCCACTCATTGGAAAGTTTACTCTGTTGCTTGGCAATAACCTACGTAATAGAACCTCTGTTCTCCCCAACTTAGGTCACTGAGTCAGAACCAGTGAAGAAAACTGTCTTGAAGAAGTCTGTATCTGAACAGATTCTAGCCACATCACAAACCCAGTAAATGTTACTGTTTTTGAATAACCTTTTTACAACTGTGTGAGCTGTAGTTTATAAAACAATTTCTGAAATACTTCCTCCATTCTGAAAACTTTCATTATTACTATACATGTCAAAACATTTTGAATTCAAAATGCCCCATTTCTAGCTCATAATTCAGTAGGAAATATATTATTACTACTATTGAATAGATTTTTAAAAATATACTTTCAGAATAGATTATCCTCCCAAGGAGTTTTACTACACTAAAAATTCTAAAAACATATAAAAATATTAAAATATT
Source organism: Charina bottae (assembly GCA_023362775.1). Classification (NCBI taxonomy): domain Eukaryota; kingdom Metazoa; phylum Chordata; class Lepidosauria; order Squamata; family Charinaidae; genus Charina; species Charina bottae. The sequence continues at coordinate 93,873,560 of JALMGJ010000004.1, read as the reverse complement.
AAATCACTGTAAAGAAATTATAAAATTTAATAAATCAATCAGATATAAACAATGACAACAAATTACACATTAAAGTATTGACAACATCCTTCTACATTAATGCCTCTTACAAGACATAATTTTTTTCAAGATAATTTAAAAGCATTAAACTAAAGAGATTGAACTAGGCAAATCTGCTGACATAAAAGGACTGTTTTATAAATGAACAATAATTTAAACTGGAGATTTAATGTTTTGGGATCAATCTGGCTATACAATACTGTATGTATAAGCTTAATCATTTCTTCAACTTAAAGATGTAAAGAAAGCAGCATAATGCTCCCCTGCTGATTCTGAAAGGATAATTCTTGTATCAGAGGAAAATACTAAATGGGCAGTGTCAAAAATTTACAGTATCTTATTAAAGGCCTCTGGAATGCCTTTAACAACCCACAAAACAGCTATGGGAATGTGATCTTGATATAAATGTGGAAGATGAGATAATTGAATAATTTGTGGAAATAGAAAAAATTTCTGGTAGAATTATAGAAAATCATTGAGATTAGTACACTGTGAGTATTCTACCATGATCATCCTAGCAATTTCTTTTTAAAAAATGTGTATCAGGATTCATGGAAATAATGTGTTAATGTTAGAACATATCAGCATATTTGGTGGATTGTCCAATGACCCAACAGTCTTTAGGGAGATAAATCTATGTTTCCCCAGTTTTAGCAAGTATCATTTATCATTGTTTAAAGAGGAAACTAGAAACCAACCTAATGATGCTTAAAATTTTATTTCTCCTGGCAAAGAGCCTGCTCAGGAGCTGTTGTTTCAGCAAATTATACAAGACTAACTGTAATCTGATCGTTCCCCTTTTACAGTGATTAAACAGAGGTGAAAGAGAAGAAGACTGGTTAATCCTAGCAACTATCTTGTGACTTTAGTGAATCCCATATTGACACAAAACTATTATTTCCTTGTTAAGTCTGATTTTTCAGAGCTCTGTATGTACCAAAAGTTCTGTTTTTTCCAAGAACTTGAGTAAAGAATGATATTCTTGTGATGTATAAATATGAAATGCCTGTCAACATGATATGGAGGAACTGGGGTATAGTAACTTTCAATATTTATTCACAGCCTTCATCTAATGCTCTTGTAAAATATTTAAAAAATATATTTTCTAATTCACCCTTGCACAATGTCAGTGACTTCTAGACAAAAGGACAAAGATCTGAAAGGTCCCAAATTTCTGAACATATTCTATTCAATACATACTGTAATTCTAATTTGTAAAAATAAAAATAAATCAAACTTTTAATCAGCTGGATTTTCCTTGTAGTTTATATAATCAATGTTCTTAAATTTAAAATTGAACTTACTTCATATTTGGCATGACTGAAACAATTGGTGGAGGGGGTGAAAGGCGAGGTGGAACATCATATTCTTCATTACCTAGATGGCCGTTTGAAAATATCTGCAACAGACAGATTTCTCAGAATGGTAATTTGTAAACTATATACAAATAAAATGCTCAGTTACAGCATTTTCTGAACCCATTCTCAACTTTAATTTCATGTTTCATTCTGCATGTCTGCAAATTGCCTGACATCAATATAAATTCCATGTGTTAAGCACTATAAATAATTCAGCAAACACACTTTAATAAACATATTCCTTAAAAATGCCTGATAGAGAATTATTTGCTTTTAGCCATTTTATTATATAATCTTCAAATAAATTATAATTAAATGGGCCACTAAATGATAAGATGCAATTATCCTTCTATTGTTTACAGCATTCATGTTCATTAAACTTCATGTATCGCATCACATATCCTTTATGTTAGTATCTTCTAACGTTAATTCAAGACATAAGAATTTTTGCAGAAATCTTGGATCATAATCCACGTGACAATGTTTTCACTGATATTTGAGTTTGCAGTAAGTCAGGTTTGGGATAATTGGGAAATTATCATTTCTTACTAAATGACATTCTATTATTTGATTATTCCCACACACTCCTCTGGAGCACCAGGCTTCAACTGCAACACACTTAACTAAAATTAAACTTCATGCATCATACCACCCATCTCTTACCTTGGAACCTTCTAAAGGTAATTCATGGCATCTGTGTTTTCGCAGAAATATTGGATCAGAACCCATGCGACAATGTCTTCCATTCATATTTGAGCTTGCAGTAAGTCCAGGTTTGGGACAATTATCATTTCCTACTATACGACATCCCATAATTTGATTATTCACACACACTTCTCTGGGGCACCAGGCTTCAAGTGGCATTGGTTGATCTCTGGCAGATACACTTTCAGGATGATGTAAATGTCTACTTAACCTATTATCTGGAGGAATGGGTGGGGGCCTTTCTGGTGGAGGTGGAGGTGGATCTCGTATTGGTGGTGGTGGTGCTGGAAGAGGCTTGTCTTGTTTCCTCATCATACATGGAGAAGACTAAGACATAACAAAGATTAAAATGTTTCATTAAGTATATCATGTATACTTAGTGACAAATGCAGTATTTTGTATAGTCACCTTAATTCATACATCAATGGTTAAAATGAAGGGCATCAAATAAAAACAATAAACACTGAAAACCATTTGAATGAATCAATACATACACACCCAAATATAAAAACAAATCCATTTCAAAGTACCCAGTTTGTTGTTTCAAATCAGTATCTGTACTCTCTATTAAGACCAGAAACCTAACCTTCCAGTGTCAGTTAAAATGACAAAATTAATTAAAATATCAATGAGCAAACTTTTCGTAAACTTCAATAAATCAATATCCAACCATAATTAAGTTAACATGTAAAAAAAGTTGTCAAATCAGAAAATAAAACACTAATACAGTACATTGCTAGATGTTTGCATACAAATGGGAAGCACACACTCTCAATAACTGTTTTTTTTACTATGCATCCAACATTCAGTTAAAAATCTGTGTTTAGTTTTCCAGTTATAATCCAAAACTGGATTTTCTTTAGTATGCTTATGAAATAATTATTTCCCTTCTTATACAATATTATGTTTATTGGAAACAGAAATAGTCTCTACAATTTTCTTTTAATCAATTGTAGACAATAGGCTCAAGTCTCCCACATAATTTTATTTGCTCTAGTATCCAACAAGTGAAAATAAATTGTAGAATATGCAAGTAAAATTATTAATTTTACAAAGTATCTTGTGATTTTTGTAAAGAACATAGAATGGTGTGTGTGTGTGTGTATAAAACAATTATATTATAAAAAGGCAGAGCAAAGTATCGAAGTGTTAACATAGGAAGGAGAGCTCAGAGTTCAACACTGAAGAGTTACGCATTTATATGTATATGTATATGTATATGTATATGTATATGTATATGTATATGTATATGTATATGTATATGTATATGTATATGTATATGTATATGTATACAGTGGGGCAAAAAAGTATTTAGTCAGCCACCAATTGTGCAAGTTCTCCCACTTAAAAAGATGAGAGAGGCCTGTAATTGACATCATAGGTAGACCTCAACTATGAGAGACAAAATGAGAAAACAAATCCAGACAATCACATTGTCTGATTCAGAAAGAATTTATTTGCAAATTATGGTGGAAAATAAGTATTTGGTCAATATCCGTTCATCTCAATACTTTGTTATATATCCTTTGTTGGCAATGACAGAGGTCAAACGTTTTCTGTAAGTCTTCACAAGGTTGGCACACACTGTTGCTGGTATGTTGGCCCATTCCTCCATGCAGATCTCCTCTAGAGCAGTGATGATTTGGGGCTGTCACTGGGCAACACGGACTTTCAACTCCCTCCAAAGGTTTTCTATGGGGTTGAGATCTGGAGACTGGCTAGGCCACTCCAGGACCTTGAAATGCTTCTTACGAAGCCACTCCTTCGTTGCCCGGGCGGTGTGTTTGGGATCATTGTCATGCTGAAAGACCCAGCCACGTTTCATCTTCAATGCCCTTGCTGATGGAAGGAGGTTTGCACTCAAAATCTCACGATACATGGCCCCATTCATTCTTTCCTGTACACGGAACAGTCGTCCTGGTCCCTTTGCAGAGAAACAGCCCCAAAGCATGATGTTGCCACCCCCATGCTTCACACTAGGTATGGTGTTCTTTGGATGCAACTCAGCATTCTCTCTCCTCCAAACATGACGAGTTGTGTTTCTACCAAACAGTTCTACTTTGGTTTCATCTGACCATATGACATTCTCCCAATCCTCTTCTGGATCATCCAAATGCTCTCTAGCAAACTTCAGACGGGCCCGGACATGTACTGGCTTAAGCAGGGGAACACGTCTGGCACTGCAGGATCTGAGTCCCTGGCGGCGTAGTGTGTTACTGATGGTAGCCTTTGTTACGTTGGTCCCAGCTCTCTGCAGGTCATTCACTAGGTCCCCCCGTGTGGTTCTGGGATTTTTGCTCACCGTTCTTGTGATCATTTTGACCCCACGGGGTGAGATCTTGCGTGGAGCCCCAGATCGAGGGAGATTATCAGTGGTCTTGTATGTCTTCCATTTTCTAATTATTGCTCCCACAGTTGATTTCTTCACACCAAGCTGCTTGCCTATTGCAGATTCAGTCTTCCCAGCCTGGTGCAGGTCTATAATTTTGTTTCTGGTGTCCTTCGACAGCTCTTTGGTCTTCACCATAGTGGAGTTTGGAGTGTGACTGTTTGAGGTTGTGGACAGGTGTCTTTTATACTGATAACAAGTACAAACAGGTGCCATTACTACAGGTAATGAGTGGAGGACAGAGGAGCCTCTTAAAGAAGAAGTTACAGGTCTGTGAGAGCCAGAAATCTTACTTGTTTGTAGGTGACCAAATACTTACTTTCCACCATAATTTGCAAATAAATTCTTTCCAAATCAGACAATGTGATTGTCTGGATTTGTTTTCTCATTTTGTCTCTCATAGTTGAGGTCTACCTATGATGTCAATTACAGGCCTCTCTCATCTTTTTAAGTGGGAGAACTTGCACAATTGGTGGCTGACTAAATACTTTTTTGCCCCACTGTATGTATATCAAAACCCTTCAGAACATCGTAAGTAACCCAAAAGACCCAGTAGCCCAAGAAGAAAAAACAGGAGTTATCTACAACATACAGTGTAAGGACTGTTAACAGCCACTATGTAGGACAGACCGGCAGAAGACTAGCAGAACGTGTTGCATATATTTTTATGATCTTAAAAGAATATGAAGGCTAGTTTTAAAAGCCAAGCCTAAAAGTTTTTTTTCTGTGGGCTCCAGGAGAGCACATGTTAACTCCCCCTCTCAGGAATGTTAATTGCTTGGAGCCACAGAGTCTAGTAGTTTAGCCAATCAGAGTTACCTTCCCAAATAAAGTGATAAGTTGCCTAGGTGATTGGTCACATGTCAAGTCCTGTCCAATCAGGTACTGCCAAGTAGTGGTAAAAGCTTTAAATTGTAAATCTGCCTTTTGTCTTTGTTACCTTGCTGTTATCTCTCTGTTTTGTCTTCTCTGCAATGTGAGTACGGGGCTATGTTAATTAAGCCATGTGCTTTTCTTCGGCTGAAGAAAGCAAGCTAAGTTACTGTTTCTATGAAGGTTCTCAGTCATCCAGGTGGAATTGTTTGTATCTTGAATCATGTCAACTGGATTTCTATTTTCTCAGTGGAAACGTTTCGCTCCTTATCCAAGGAGCTTCTTCAGACTGAAGAAGCTCCTTGGATAAGGAGTGAAACGTTTCCACTGAGAAAACAGAAATCCAGTTGACATGATTCAAGATACAGACTAAGTTACTGTTCTTTGTTTTTAAAATAAAAAGCAACATTTTTTACTGCAAGCTTTCAGTTCGTTTGTCTCTTAATATTTCTATAACTCTGATCTCACAAATTTTTAGAAACTACAAAAGAACGCATCCACAAACACCAACTAGCACTTAGAAGACACGATGAAAACTTAATCTCACAACACATGGACAGACTTAACCACACTTTCAACTAGGAAACTGTAAGCATCTTAAACCAAGCCAAGTCCAAAAATGCTAGAGAATTCCTGGAAGCTTGGCACGCAGACAAAGCAGCCATGAACAGACACACAGAGGTAAACAGCATTTACATACCATTCATAAGAGATAATAGAAAAGCCAGAAGACCAGAACACCTCCTTGCCAGCAATCATCACCCAGATATGCAAAGATTAACACCAAGATTAGCACCAGAGGAACAATCAAACAGCACAATATACCCTAATCAAGGAACTATTAACTCAGTCAATCAACCAAGTAGCAGAAAACAGCCCAATCAAGGAACTACTAAGGAGAGAACAACACCTCCACCAACACAAGCAGGACAAGCCATGGTATATAAACAGAGAGCAAGTCCCACTCCCTTTTCACACTGAAGATGTTGCCTAGCCTGGCAATGAAACGTCTGCAAGAAAACAACAAGGCTTGGAGAGCACCAAGGACTCCATATATATCTATATCAGGGTTTCTCCACCAGGATTCCGTGGAACCCTAGGGTTCCGTGAGAGGTCACTAGGGGTTCCCTGGGAAATCACAATTTATTTTAAAAATTATTTCAAATTCAGGCAACTTTTACCTCTTTAATGTTTCATTCTTTACTTTTAGTTTAAGAACACTATTAATGCATATATAGAGGCCGACACATGAAGCAAATATAATAATTTTGTAACATCTGGCCAATATTTGAGCCTGAACGTGCAGGGGTTCCCCGAGGCCTGAAAAATATTTCAAGGGTTCCTCCAGGGTCAAAAGTTTGAGAAAAGCTGATCTATATATATCGATATAGATATCAATAACAATAGTTTATGCTTGCTCTAATTACTGTTGGAAATCTTTAGTACAGTTGGATAGCAAACTAGGATGACTGTAAAACTGACGTTAACTTCAGGCCTGTGTGCAGGTAATGTTTTTTTAAAAAAATCTGTTGAATCGTGTCCGATTCTCGGAGACTGCCTGTACAAGTCCCCACAGTTTTCTTGGCAAGATTTTCGGAGGTGGTTTGCCATTACCTTCTTTCTAGGGCTGAGTGTGTGTGACTGGCCCAAGGTCACCCAGATGGCTTTGTGCCTAAGGTGGGAGTAGAATTCATGGTCTCCCAGTTTCTAGCCCAGAGCCTTAACCACTACACCAAGAGAAAAAAACCTTCAGCCAATGATCAATGATATTTTATTTATTTATTTATTGGATTTTATCACTACCCATCTCCTCCCAAAAGGGGGGATTCTGGGCGGTTTACAATAAGATCATTATTAAAATTTCAATAACCATTACAAATACAATAATATCAAAATATAACTACAAATATAAATAACAATAAAATATGGGTGAAATAAAATCCAGATGGCTAAAGATCTTTATTAGTGTGCAAGCTTAGGGATTATTCCAGGTCATTCTAGGGCGCTAGCAATCCCCAGGAATTACTGTTCCCCCTACTGTTCCAGGCCAACTGGCAGAGCCAGGTTTTTAGCTTTTTACGAAAGTCCAGGAGCGAGGGGGCCCCCGTCTCACCTCCAGAGGAAGAATGTTCCAGACGGCGGGCACTACTGCAGAGAAGGCATGCTTCCAAGACCCCGTCAGCTGAAATTCTTTTACAGACGGGGTCCATAGCATGCCCTCTCTGCATGACCGGGTGGGACGGGACGATGTAATAGGGATGAGACGGTCCCTCAGGTAACCTGGCCCCATGCCATGTAGGGCTGTAAAGGTGATAACCAACACCTTGAATTGGACCCGGAAGCAAACTGGAAACCAGTGCAGCTTGCATAGCAGCGGTGTTATATATGCTGATCTAGAATTGCCCACATGGCTGCATTCTGGACCAGCTGTAGCTTCTGGATATTCTTCAAGGGTAGCCCCATGTAGAGCGTGTTACAGTAGTCTCTACAGGAGATAACTAGGCATGAGTGACCGTTCGAAGGGCCTCTCGGTCTAGGAAAGGGCGTAACTGGCACACCACACGAAGTTGACCAAAGGCCCTCCTGGCCACGACTGCTACCTGCTCTTCGAGCAGGAGTCATGAGTCCAAGAGAACACCCAAGTTACGCACTGGGTCTGTCTGGGGTAGTACAACCCCATCCAGAACTAAAGATGACAATTTCCCAGATCCCGAGGAGCCATTAATCCATAGCCACTCTGTCTTACCAGGGTTCAATTGCAGCCTGTTGTTCCCCATCCAGGCCCCCACAGGCCCCAGGCACCTGGAAAGGGTGGTCACAGCATTACTTACTTCATCCGGGATGGAGAGGTACAATTGAGTGTCATCAGCGTACTGATACCTCATCCCGTGGTGACGGATAATCTCGCCCAGCAGTTTCATGTAGATGTTAAAAAGGAGCGGAGAGAGTACAGAGCCCTGCGGCACCCCACAAAGGAGGGGCGGCTGCCCAGATCTCTTGCTCCCAATCAACACCAATTGAGACCGGCCCTGGAGGAAGGAGGCGAACCAGTATAGAACCACGCTACCCACCCCCAACCCCGAGTCGGTCCAAAAGAATACCATGGTCAATGGTATCGAAAGCCGCTGAGAGGTCAAGGGCCAGGATGGATGCACTGCCCCCATTCTGCCCCCGCCAGAGATCATCCATAAGTGCAACCAATGCCATTTCAGTCCCATAAATGGGCCTGAAACCTGACTGAAAGGGGTCTAGATAATCCATTTCATCCAGAGTCCTCTGGAGCTGCAACACCACCACTTTCTCAACCACCTTCCCCAAAAAGGGGAGGTGGGAGACTGGACAAAAATTGTCCAGTTCTATAGGGTCCAGGGATGGTTTCTTGAGGAAGGGGCATACCAGTGCTTCTTTGAAGGCCGCCGGAAATACCCCCTCCCTCAAGGATGAATTTACCATTGCCTGGACCCAGCCACATGTCACCCCCGAGCTGCTTTCACCAGCCAGGAGGGAAATGGATCTGATTGGCAAGTGGTGGCATTTACAGCCCGGAGGATACTGTCCACTTCCTCAGGCCCAACAGGATCAAACTGTTCCCAGAAAACAGGGTAAGTACGTTCTCTGGGTATCTCCTCAGACACTGTTTCACGCTCAGAGTCCAACATGGAACGAATCCAAGCGATTTTATCCTGCAGATGTCCCGAAAACCCCTCAGCACGGCCCTGCAGATGGATCTCTGTATCCCCTTTCCCCAGTAGGGATCGGGTGATTTTAAACAGGGCCGCTGGGCGGCATTCTGCAGATGCAATAAAAGCGGAGAAATACTGACAATTCGCCGCTTTTACCGCCACAAGGTAGGCCTTAATAGCGGTTCTAGCTTGTGTTCAGTCAGATTTGGTCTTTGTCTTCCTCCAGCGGTGCTCTAGACGTCTCTTAATCCTCTTCAGAACTCTTAGGTCTTCTGTAAACCACGGGGAGTGTCGGGCTCGAGAGGATAAGAGAGGTCGCATAGGCACGATCCTGTCCAAGGCCTCGGCTGCCACCCTATTCCAGGTAGTAGCCAGAGCCTCCATTGGACCATGCAGCAGATCCTCAGGTTTAACTCCCAGCTCCCTCTGGAACCCAACCGGATCCATCAGTCGCCAGGGGTGGACTAATTGAATGGGTCCTGCTTCTCTGCGGAGGGGGATAGCATAAGAGAATCTTAAGGTCACCAGGGCGTGATCTGACCATGACAAAGGGGAAAGATGTAGTTCTCACCTCAGATCACATTGCCACTGCTCTGACAAGAAAACTAAGTCTGGTGTGAGGCCACTGTCTCGGGTCCCGGATAATCTGAAACAGGCCCATGGCTGCCATGGTGGTCATGAACTCCCGAGCTGCCTCCGAGGCACATCCCAGGGATGGCAGATTGAAGTCCCCCAGAACCATAAGCCTGGGGAACTCCACTGCCAACCCTGAGATGGCCTCCGGCAGCTCAGGCAGGGAGGTAGCTACGCAGCAGGGAGGCTGGTACAGTAGCAACACCCCCAACTGTTCTCGGGAACCCAACTTGAACAACAAGGTCTCACATCCAGCCACTTGTGGAGCAGAGCTCCTGAAGGCCACTAGATATTCTTGGATAATTCTCGGATATTCAACTGCAGTGATCTGCATGTGGTTGGGCTTTTGTGTGTGTGTGTGTGTGTGTGTGTGTGTGTGTGTGGGCGTGCACACGCATGCATGAAACACTCATTCTTATAACTATGAAATTGGGAAGAGAAGCTTAAGAAGTCCTCAGTATAAAGGATTGATAAACTCCTATGTTCTATCGCTAAATTGTACTTTTACCTTTGGTGAGCTTGTTGGGCTGGCGCAAGGGGATCGAGAAACTCCTTTCTGTATTAGATCCAATCGAGGAGGCACTGGTGGAAGGGTAAGATGGGATCCTTGTATGGGATCAGGAAGTGGTTTCCTTCTTTGAGCAAGTGGAGATGACCCTGGAGATGTCACAGGGGAATTCTGTCTTTCATTACACTGCAACAGAAGATGTTATGAAGTATGTAATATTAATTGCTCAGGAAAAGCAGAAACTTGCAAGTTTTTACTAAGCACCTGTCAATGATAACAATTACTATTATTTACATTATTGCAGTTATATTTATTTGTAAAATTTATATCACCGCCCATCTCCCTCCGCTGGAGATCCCAGTTTTTCCAGGAGCACTTAGCACAACTCAGTTCTTCTTTCTCCTCACCATTTTATTCATAAAATACACCCTCTGCTCGTTTAGCGACCACAATCTGTTCCTTAAATCAGAAGTGAAATGGTTGCTAAGCGAACACATGACTGAGAGAGATGCTGCGAAGATTACCAGATGCTGCCATCTCATTCAGATAAAGTTCTCATATTGTGTCCTATGCCAGACCCTTTTTTTTTCTTTTTTGTCCCCTAACAGGGCGGAGAGATTGCTTAAACAAGCTATCTCTTCCTGAGCTGCTTTTCTCTGCAGAGCAGCACTTCCCTAAAAAGTGTTAAGGCAAGTTAAGAAGCTCAGCTCTGTGACCTTAGTTGATTAGAACCTCCCATGTGCTGCTGCCTGAAACTTACCAGACCTTAATCAGTTTCACAGTGAAGGCTTTTGTTGTCAGGTGCAGGAAATTTGGTCGTAAATGTGTGCATTGGTGCGAAAATGATTTTAATTTTTTTTTATTATTACTGTTGTATTTGAACAGTAGCTAAACATGGTAGCTGCTAAACGAGGAGTGGCTGTAGTTCTGTCAGGTTAGGCTAAGAGCTTCATAGACAACTAAGGATTTGGTGTTAGGGTTAGGGTTGTTAGATACATCATTCCCTTTGACTAAATTGTTTCCTTCATGGGGCAGAATAGAGGAGAAATCACCTGCTTTTGCCAGCCTTTTATCCCAGTTTTGCCAGTTAATGTTCTGATGTTTTGCTGACGTTTAATAAATAATCCATTTGCATTTTCATCTTCATGAAAAGGTTTAATAACAAAGCAAGAGGTGATAAATCTGCTCATTCTTTTTCTATGTTTACCCCATACTTTTAATGTTGTTTATTATTGAATGATTTCTCCTAAAGTGTCTGTTTCTGCTTACATCAAGGCAAAGGTTTTTGTGTAAAACAACTGGAAGTCCTGCTCCGTCAACAGAGGTAACCCAGCCAAAGTCAATTTAATCCAGTCTGTTATCAAAGTTAGACAACTAGCTTGATAATACAGTTTGATGTTTGATGCTGCTAGACTACCTCATTCTTTCAAATCTTGTAATATCTTAAATTTAATCCTCAACCTTTGGTTCGATCTTTAAAAAGATAGTTTTTTATATAAACTATCATATAAAGCATATATAACATATAAAGCTAGTTATTTGTCTCTGTTGGTAATTTAGCTTTTTAAAAAAAATATGTTCAATCATGTCCAATTCTCAGAGATTGCCTGGACAAGTCCCTGCAGTTTTCTTGGCAAGGTTTTTCAGAAGTGGTTTGCCATTGCCTCCTTCCAAGGGCTGAAAATGACTGGCCCAAGGTCACCCAGTTGGCTTTGTGCTGAAGGCGGGATTAGAACTCACGGTCTCCTGGTTTCTAGCCTGATGCCTTAACCACTACACTAAACTGGCTCTCCTTAGTAATTTAGTACCCTATCTTTAATATTTATTGGAGTCCTTTAAAACATAAAGCTAAGCCTTGGCAGAATGTTCATTCTTATAGCTGCAATTCTTCTTAAACAAAACTATTTTAACTTTCTACATCTTACACTATCTGCCATTATATCTTTCCAAATCAGTGGATTTTTTTAAAAGATCATTAGTATTCCTCATCAAGTAAATTCCCAGGTATTTAACCTTTATAACAGTAACATTGAAGCCCACTGTTTGTTGCTTTTCTTCTCCAGATAAGTTCCATTACAGTTCTTTGTAATCCGATAAGTCCTTTAGATGAGTAAATGTAAATAGAATATCATCAGCATATAATTTCAATTTCTGTTCTGTTTGCTAATTTGTTTCCTGAAAATATATTTGTGCATGCATATATATGTGCACATGTGTATATAAATATACACATATATGGATACACACACAAAATCGTCCCAGTGGCCAACTTTATGCAGGCTGGATAGCAGCCATCAGGACTGCCACCTAGTCAGGAAGTTCAAGCAATACAAATTGTCATGCAGAGAGGGCATGCTACGGACCCCATCAACAAAAGAATTTCATCTAGCGGGGTCTAGGAGGCGGGTTTCCTCACTCCCGGCCTTCCGGAAAAATTTGAAAACCTGGTTCTGCCGCCTTGCTTGGGATGGGAGAGGCAATAGCTCCTCCTGGGGGTCGCTAGTACCCAAATGTCCTCCCCATTATTTAAGATTGATTAGCCAGATTGGATTTTACACTTGTTTATTATATTTATACTGATCATTGTAATTTTATATTTGTATTTTAATTGCGGATTTTATTGTAAGCTGCCCAGAGTCCCCCGGTTGGGGGAGATGGGCGGTCATATAAATTTAAATAATAAATATATATAAATTTTATCATTATTTTTGTTGTTGATTTTGTTTACATTTGCTTCTTTATTTTACCTTCATTTATTGGTTTTCTGTTGCAAGTTGGGTGGCAGCAGCCCCGGAACTCTACCCCCAAATTACTCTATCCAGACTAAGGCAACAGCATCACATACATAAATACAGCTTAAATACAGCCATTCAAAAGTTTGTTCTAATTATGAATAAAGCCTGCTTTCAACTGAGCTTCATAGAGATCTCAGAATTTTTTGTTCTATGCTCAGAACTCTCAAAACAGCTTGAAATATACTAAAATATGAAATATATTAGCAGTGTATTCATGTTATGGAAATAATATCTTCAGCTATAAATAAACATAGATACATGAATTGGTGACAAAATAGGGTGGTGGAGAACCCCTGGCCCTGCAGATGCCAGTAAGCTACAACATCAGGGATACTAGGAATTGTAGTTCAGCAACATCTGGATAGACACAGCTCACTGTTCTATTTTAGAAATTTGCCTTTAACTATGACTAGTTATGATAATTAATGGAATATCAGAGTGAGTCTGTCTCTGCAGCTCGTTTTAGATAGAAAACAACATAGAAAATACTGATGTATCCACACCTTTTTTATGGAAGCACTTTGATGGCTACAATTAGATATAAGTTGCTGAGTGAAATAGTTCCCTGTAATAATGCAGAAGGGCTCTTCTTATTTTTCAAAACAGTCTCCAAGAAATGAAATGAAATGAAATGAAATGAAATGAAGAGAGAAAAATCAGTTTATAGCCAGTGAATATACAATTATGTGATCTAGCTTACTACTCCATATTTTTATTACACTGTGTAATAATGTGGTTGAGTTAATGTTTAACAAAAGTTATTAATTTAGCATATATTAAACAAATGGCATATTCTTTAATGAATGTGGAAACTATATTTGCAAACTACAAAGACATTACATATTTCAGGAAAAAAGAAATACCTTTCGCACAGAAGCTAATCGATTCATCATCAAAGACTCTTCTCTGTCATCATCATCATCTAAGTCAAGCATAGGAATACCAAAGCTATCCAAAATGCTGCAGCACCTTGTGTTTTCATCTCTGGGATCAAAAGGGTCTACAATTATGGGTTCAGTTCCTTTGATTTCACAGCGACAAAAAGGACATCCTTGACCATCAGATTCCTGCATTATGAAAAACAAAAACATTTAATTGCTGAGAACTATTTAGCATTATTTTACTACATAGGAAGATCTTAAGGTAATGAAAACCAGATTAATAGTACTTTGCAAAACACATACACACGTAGACGCAAACACATATACATATTTATATAGATACCAAGGAAAACAAGAAAATCCAAATGAATACCAGTACCAGAATTTTCTGTTACATATCATGTTGGGGAAGACTAATGGTAGTTGGACACATTTTCTTACCTTCAGCATATTTTACATAAATGCCTTTTCATCAATCTTAGTACTCAATTATATTGAGAAATTGGAAAATTGACATTATTCTAGATGTTAGGGAAATAACTTACTTGTCTAGGAAAAGGCTATATTCTTTACTGATCAAAGAATGAAGTAATATGTACTACTTCGGAAAAGATTTTATAATATTTTACAATAATATTTTGTATTTGATTATACTATAGTACTATATGGTATTTATTAGTATACCATTGACTATAAGTTTAATAATTAAGATTGATTTTTTAAAAAATTTCTTAAGTCTGTTTATTTTCCCTATTCTTTTTCTACTTTCTATCGTTTTTTAAAAGTTTAAGGATTGTTTCATTTAATTGTGATTTTAGTATACTTTAGTGTTCTGTCTATATTTGTATTTTTTCTAAATTTAAATAAAAAAATGTCAAACAAATTGGTGACAGCAGATGAAAAGTTGTATGCTGCTATTTGTGAGCCTTTGGTTTTTATCTGATTGACCGATTAAGTGCCATCAAGTTGCTGTTGACGCTTAGCAGCCACACAGATTCTATTTAAGTAAAAGCAGATACAAAATCAATAAACTGCCTCTGAAAGGAGAAGTTGTAGTTGTGAGAAAGTAGTGAAATGAGATGACGGATCGGTAACATAATCAATACAAGATTCTTTTAGGAAAAACTATATTCAATGCATTTCTATCAAATATTTCATTAAGGAGCTTAAGGTGCCTCTTAATTTTCACAACAATCCTGTGAAACAGTTAAATCAGAGCTTTCCAAACTGTGTGTCGCGACACAAAAGTGTGTCGCCACACACAGCGTGGTGTGTCGCCACACCACCCGGAAGCGGCGGCGCGCGTGCACGGCGGCCGCCATGCACGCGCGCGCCGCCGCACGCCCCGCCACAAGCCCCTCCCGCGCCGCCGCCGTGCACGCGCGCGCCGCTGCACGCCCCTCCCGCGCCGCCACGCGCGCCGCCGCACGCCCCCCCGCGCCGCCGTCGTGCGCGCGTCGCCGCACGCCCTTCCCGCGCCGCCGCACGCCCCTCCCGCGCTGCCGCGCGTGCCACCGCACGCCCCCCGCGCCGCCGTCGGGCGCGCGCGTGTCGCCGCCGCCACCGCCACCGCTCGGTGTGTCGCCAGCGGCGGCACTTCGGAAAGCCCTGAGTCCAATTGTAGCAATTCATCAAAAGTTACCAACTGAATTTCATGGCTGAATGGGGATGTGAACCTGGATCTCCTTAGTCCAATGATCACATCACAGTGGCTTTATAAACAATATTGTCTATAAATGATTAAACTTACATTTGATTTTCAGAACAGCAGAACTCCAGCTAATATAGTGAAAAGTTTGGGGGGTTACAAGTATAAACTTTTATATTATTAAGGACTAAGCTGTGGTCAAATTCTAAAATCTCAAATCCGAATAGCCAACTACCATTGTCCCTCCTTCTTATGTATTATAACTATTCATACCATTACTTCTAAATACATAAATTATATACTTTTATATTTTAAATACATAAATTACGTATTTTTACCTAAGCCTTGTTAAATATTATAATGCAAAGGAAGGTTTTCAAAATTCTTTCTACTGAGAGACTTAAACATTACTTGGACCTGGTCAGCTGAAAAATTAGTGGACATCACCAACCCTGCTATAACTAATATAAGCTTATACAATTGGGTTATTTGTGTCTGTTCTGTTGAACTGAACTACAGAAACATAAAGAATGCTTCTAAATCCAAAAGCAAAAATACTGTCAGTCTCGCTTTGCTTGCCTGCCATGTCTTTGAGCCAACACATGTCACGTCGTATAGAAGCCGACTCGTGTCAGAGCCTGCTTTGTAGCTGCTACTTTGCATCGAAGAGAATTGCCTCCCTCGCATTCCTTCGCTGACTGAGACAAACTGAGGACTCTGATAAGACACCTGGACTCTCATTAAACTTAACAAGTTGGGAGGGGGGAAGATCAGGAGTGGGAAAATGGTTGTTTTGAAACTAACAAGGGATGAAGTCAGAGGGATGTTTTTAAGTTTGAATGCTTCGCGCCAAAACTGGTATTAAGAGCTTTGCAGCCATCCTATGTAGCTGTATTTTAATAAATGAATTCTTTTAGCAGTCTGATGATTTGTCTGGAGAATTTCTTAAGTTAGATACTGGCACTGGGATCATCACAGAAAGCTCTGAATCACAAATAATGGCAACCTGCCCTGAGGACACTGTTCTTTCTGAGACAGCAGTACCTTCTGTGGACCCAGGGTTGTCAAACAATCTGGACTTAGCTGTTATGGATGAGTGGCAAGAGGAAGAACTCATCCCAGGGACTGGAGGTGTCCTCCCAGCAGGAGTAAGACTTTCCCAATCCCCCATATCGGATATGGGGACTGGAGGTGTCCTCCCAGCAGGAGTAAGACTTTCCCAGTCCCCCCTGTCAGAACAACCCATGGTGAGCAATACCATGATGGAATTATTGGCAGGCTTTCCAACTGAAGAAACCTGGGACATGCCAAGTAGAGAGCCCCAGGTGAAGGAAGAACTACCAAAAAGATTCAGCTCCAGGAACAGAGGGGATGTTAGTCATCCCAGGATGGAGTGGCAGAATTTTGGAGCCTGACCCAAAATCCAGTTCACAGAGATGGAGGATGGGTCCAAAAGCCCCACTATGGGAGGCGAGAGACAGATGGTCGACAGCAACTGAACCATGGAGCGAGGATCCCGATCTAAATCGGGGCAACGAATCGGGGCAGTGGAACGTCAGGTATCAGAGCTTGGAAATCATATGGAAGGCTTACAAGGCATCATCGTAGTGATGAGTCAACAAGTGAGCCAAATAGCCATGGCCACTACTGGCCAGCAATTCTCCAGAGGTCCCGGCCAAAAATTTGCGACAAACCTATGAGAAGAGAACGTCTCGGCTCGCCACAGCACCACCAGTGTTAGACCCCAGCCTGCAACTTTTTCACCAGGGCTGGGACACCAAACTAGTGGTGGCAGTGTAGGAATACAAGATCTGAAAGTGAAATTCGGAGGCAATCCGCAGCAAAAGGCATGGCTCATGAATCAGGTTCGTGGATTCATGGATGCATGGGGAAGATTTCCCAGATGACGACTCGAAAATCCGACACATTACAGCACACTTAAGAAGACAAAGCGGCCAATTGGGCGGTGGATCTTTACAACGCTGAAGCACCGGAGATAAAGGACTTAGATGAATTTATGTTTGCTCTTCGAACTCGCTTTGAAGATCCCCTCATTGTGATGTGAGCCAGAACCAGTCTGCAAACTCTTAGACAAGGAAACTGATCTGTATCGGAGTACGCCTCGGAATTTAAGAGGCTAGTGGGAAAAATGACTGATTGGCCGGAGTCGTTGAAATTAGAGTATTTCCGAGTCGGCTTAAAAACTGAAATTTTGGAATGGTGTCTGGCACGGGCTAAACCAATGACCCTGCGAAGTTGGATTTGCCTAGCTGGAGAAGTAGAAGAAGCCCGCGTGCAAGTAAAACTACAGCACCACCAGCATGGAGCCAAGAAGTGCATTTCTACTACTGTGAGTACAGAAGAAAAAGGAAGATACAGAACTTGGGAAAGGGAGAAAGAGCGGCATGCTCAAAGCGGGGCTTGCTTCAGATGCGGCAAGGAAGGCTATCACATTGCTGCATGTCCTTTATCCCAACCAGCTCAACGAGGTAAAAGCCCCAGCTGCAAACCCAAGTTGCCAACTACAAAAGCATCCAGTGGCGCCTCCATCAGCACTGAGCTCGCGCAAACCAGAGGAGCCGCTGAGTTCGTGCTGAGAGGTTTGGCCAATGCTGACAACTCAGATGATGAAGAATTCCAGTTGCCGGGAAACTGGAATTGCCTGCCCTAAATAGCGCCTGAGGGCAGGCAGCAATAACTCAACGTACCAGGCATCTGGATACGATGGTGAGTGGACCTTGTCCCAGTCTATTGGTGGGAACTAAAATCACTTCCTTATGAACTGGCAGGAGTGCAGACTTAGTAGGAGTTTTAGAGAGTGGTTGCACTCGTTGCATAATGCACCCTGCAGTAGTAATGGGATTAAGACTGAGGGTTGGGAGACTAAAAAAACCCAGTGACATTTACTCAACTTGATGTGTCTGAGATGCAAGGGGGCCACGTGCAATTTTATATTGAAATGCTGGAGATGAGAATTGGGACTCATAAAGAGACTTTGAAATTTCTAGTGGCTATAGCCAATCATTTCTTAATTCTTGGGCTTGCCTGATTGAAAGACAGAAAGTCTAAAGTGGAATGGGGTTTGGGAAGTTTGCAGTTCCTTGATGGGAGATATGGGGGTTGGCAGGAGCCTGAACCTCCACTGGACTTGGAAAATTTAGCTGTTGTGGCTGACCCCAAGACGGTCACTCTGCCCCTGCCAAATTTACCAGCTTTGGCCACTGTGGATGACTTCTCGGCACCCAGCCCAGGCCCGCAGGGAAACCCAATCCTGTGGCAATACTCCAACTTAAAAATAGCATTTGGTGAGGCTGAATCAAATCAGCTTCCTCCCCATCGAAAGGCAGAGTGTGCTATTGAAGTCGACCCTGGAGCCCCTCTTCCCAAACCAAAAATCTACTCCATGACTTTAAAAGAGCGGGAGGCTTTGAGGGAGTTTATTGACAAAAATTTGGAGCGAGGTTTCATCCGACCAGCCAATTCATTCCGGTATTGCTCCGCACGAAAAAAGACGGATCTTTACACTTATGTACTGATTACAGAGGACTCAATGCCATTACCATGTCTTAACAAATACCCGCCTCCCCTCTTGCAAGACATACTAGCCCACTTGTCTACAGGGAAAATTTTCACCAAACTGTATTTCAGAGAGGCGTATTTTTGTGTATGCATATGGGAGGGGGATGAATGGAAAACTGCTTTTAACTGTCCTTTGGGGGCATTTGAGTATCTTGTGATGCCGTTCGGCTTAAAAGGAGCCCCGGGGTGCTTTATGGCCTTAGTTGTTACATGACCTTTTATATAAAGGCGTGCTGGTGTTGTTCCTTGATGATATTTTGATCTATACAGACAACATGGCCGACCATGTAAAATTAGTCCGAGAGGTCCTACAAAGACTAATAAAAGCTCAGCTATACGCTAAGCTCTCTAAATGTGAATTCCATAAAGACAAATTGGATTATCTGGGGTACAGAATTTCTCATAAAGGCATAGAAATGGATCCAGCGAAGGTACAAGGTGTCTGGGCTTGAATACAACTACATAGGACGACTATGTAGAATACAGCTACATAGGATGGCTGCAAAGCTCTGAATACAAGTTTTGGCGCGAAGCATTCAAATTTAAAAACATCCCTCTGATTTCATCCCTTGTTAGTTTCAAAACAACCATTAGTTTCAAAACAACCATTGGCTCAAAGACATGGCAGGCAAGCAAAGCGAGCCTGACAAATATGTACAAGCTCCAACCTATGTAACTCAGTTTGGGCTTTGGGCAGGTACCTATCAGATTAAACAATTTTTGCTATAGAAAAGGTGCCAATTTATTCAAAGACCTCTGCTTCAGGCTTTAAGGTAAGCTATGAATCTCTGTCAAATTGTATACAAATCAAAAATACATAAAATGTTGCTATATTAATCTATAAATGGAAAGCATTTAAGAAACCTTTGCTTTAGAGAGAAAAAACTCATCTCATCTTACCTTAGTTTTATTTATTTCAGTGCCTTTAAAACAAAGGATACCCAACATGCACAGGGACTCATTGACCTTCAGCATAAAATATCCCGCAAATGTGATTTTGTATTCACTCAGGAGTTGGAGTACCTTATTTTATTAAGTAAAGCAGATGCTTTATTATGAGAAAAAAGTACTGGCACTCTCTCCTTAGGCATCTCTAACGAGCCATTATGACAGCAATTAAACACTAACCATTGGCAAGTAGTAACTGAACTGCTAAAGTATGTTCCCTTCATCAGCTTGTTAATTATACAGAAGTTAAATGCGCAATGAAATTTGTTTTAAAGGAAATGACTGTTAATAAAAGGAAAACCTAATACTCCATTTATTTAGAGGTCACTTGCTAAAGTTAACAGCTTAACTGGAAATTAAATATTTTTGTTTCATTAAAATCTGAGTCTTCATTCCCACTGATGCTGTGTCACAGAAAAATTCTATGACGCTGTGCTTCTAATTCTATATTGTTTTCACAACTGCTCCCAGGAGAGAGAATCCCCACCAATGAATAAACGGAAAGGTGTTTTTTTTTAAAAAAAAAAGGGGATTCCTATTATTTGTGTAGCCTCTCTCAATATTATAAATAGTTAATTCTTTTGATTAACTGATTTCAGAAGTTACAAGTCAATGTTGCAGACAAAATATTCTTACTGGCTTAATGTTCATCTTAGGTGGGAAAGTTATACTGCTGGTTGAATTTTGTCTCACTTATTTGGGAATAAGTGGGGACCTGAGGGACTGTCTCGTCCCAATAACGTCAGCCCGCCCCACCCGTGCATGCAGAGAGGGCATGCTTCGGACCCCCTCAACAAGAGAATTCCATCTAGCGGGGTCCAGGAGGCGTGCCTTCTCTGCGATAGCGCCCGCCCTATGGAATATCTTGCCCCCGGAGGTGAGACTGGCCCCCTCCCTCCTGACCTTTCGGAAGGCCCTTAAGACCTGGCTCTGCCACCTGGCCTGGGACAACAGAGGCGGGAGTGCCTCTTGGGGTTGGCTAGCCCCGCAGCAACACTATGCTATGTTCCCTACGTCCCCCATCTTGTATTTTATTTATTTATACTGTATTTTTTAAAATTATTGTATTGTTTTTAACTTTGATTGTTGTAACCCGCCCAGAGTCCCTTGTATGGGAGATGGGCGGGGAATAAATTGAATAAATAAATAAATAAATAAATAAATAAATAAAATATTTTTCTTTCCCAAATACACATTTCTTTTACCTATTCCGTTTTGCACGTGGCCAGTTATGTCCCTTTGCTCTTACAAGTGTCAAACCCTTAGGAGCCACTTGCAAACAAAAAGCCATTCAGAGCCTTTAAGCAGATTTACTGAAAAGCAAAAGGGAATTAAGTTACATAAAACTTGGCAATTGGGTATGTTAAAGTTAGCACCCAGGTTTGTTAGTACAGAAATTTCTTGATCTTCTTGCTAACTACCTACTGATACACTGCATTTTCCTGATAAAGAATATAAAAGTGTCCTGTGCTTGCAATATTTTGCAAGATGCCATGTTATTTCTTGCATATGAACAAAGTATAATTGAAGATTTATTCCTAGAGTTGGTATCTTTAAAACATTAGTAAAAGTATAGCACAAAAAAGAGTGAGAAGTAGAAAAAGAACATGTATATGAATTTGGTTACAGAAAGACAGTTACCTGCCATGCTGTCAGGCAAGATGTACACATCAGATGTCCACAAGGTTCAATCTTCACATCTTTGTCATTTTCAGCACAAATTTTACAAAGCTGGAACGTGGAACCCATTTCACAATATAATTCATATTGTTCCTGGAAAGGAATGACTGCAATGAAGAGCCTCTGAAAATTATAATATAAGAGCTACTTGGCTTACAATTCAGATTATAACTTCTAAGCCATAACATACACTAGTGAGACAAACTGTTATTGAAGACATTCATATGATAAAATATGTGTTACAGTTTTTTTCAAACTGTAAATGTATTTACATGGAAATCCCATAGCTCATAAACCACTATAACAAACCACCCACACAGCCTTGTGGCACCTTAACAAAAATAGGTTGTTCTGACTCAAAACTGTTGCACAAGAGTATACTTCATCAGATGAATGACACATTATTTTCAATTGTATTCAAACATTACCAACAGGGGCAGAATTTTAAGCAGAGTCAGAGGAAAAAGAATGGCAATAATTCAACTATTTTCTTTGCAATCCGACCCCAAAGCCTACTATCAACTGTATCTGTTAATGATAAAAAGACACTAGTTCATTAAAATCTATACCCTAATAGATTAATTCAGGTTTCAAAAAGCCCAAATACTTTTTGTGGTTTATGCTAAACTAATACATCAGGCCTTTTAGAAATGCATTATTTTTTTCTGATATATATTGCACTTGGTATCATTTAAATAAGTAGTGCTTTTTTTTGTAATACAATTGTCATGTTGGTGGTGATACAAAGTCTCAACCAGCAGCAGAAACTGCTACTGCTTAAAGTATGTTTTGTTAGACTTTTTCGCTTAGTCTTTTAAACAAAGATTGGTTGCTGTCTCTTTGCCATTTTTGAAATAAATTTATTTAAATTTAGGGGAAAAATACAAAATATAGGTAAAAATATCAAAATATTCTTTAAAAAGTTAAATGAACAATCCTTAAACTTAAAAAAGTGATAAAGTAAAGGTAAAGGTTCCCCCCGCACATTGATGCAGTCGTGTCCGACTCTAGGGGCCGGTGCTCATCTCCGCTTGTTAGCCGAAGAGCCAGCGTTGTCCGAAGACGCTTCCATGGTCAAACCAGAAAAAGAAAACAGAAGCAGAAAAAAAACCCCAAACTAAACAAAAAATAAAAATCTACCTGTCTCTTTGTCATGGTTAATTTCCTTTTGAAATGAAAACTAGCTATGGCTAATCTTCTCCACAGGAATAGTAAATTCATTGAAGTGATCTACTTATGGAGATACATACTTAAAGATACCCGTAATGATCTTGGCAAGTCTCTTCTTGGCATGGTTAGTCGTGTCAAACCTGGGTTTTAAAATCAAGCTTTTCATGCTCCTGCCAAATTTGTTGAACTGCTGCCCCCAAAACCCTTCATCAACACAGCCATGCTGCTATCAGCCATGCTGACCTTTCGTTATCAGGGGACACAGTACATATTAAGTGGTGTTTAAATATGCTTATATATGCATATTAATATATTTAAGGCCCTTAGTTCTTTTCAGAATGCCTTCTACTTCTAATGCTCTTCTTTCTCATCCTTTTCAACTAACTTGGCTTGTCTCTCATGTTGGTTTGAGCGTCATTTAATAGCAATTTTAATAAATATTTTTTCTGAAAAATTAGAATTGAAATATATATTTATATATTTATATTTTCACTCCAATTGAATAACATACAACATACCTGTGTAACTTTTATGTGGTCATGTGGAATAGGTTCACATAGTCCTGTCAGATCAGGATTATAACTTCGTCCATCTGGGTAAAGATAGCTGAAATGCAAATAAATAATGTTTGGCTCTTCATTTATATACTTATTGAATACTTAGATGATGAGTTTGAAAGGTTTTGTCTTTTCCATTACAAGCAGTCCTCGGTTGACGACGGTAATTGGAACCAGAATTTCCATTGCTAAGTGCTGTGGTCGTAAAGCGTGACAACATGTAACTGCGCTGCTTAGCGATGGCAGTCCCAGCAGTCCCCGGTTGCTGTTGTTAAGTGAGGACCACACAGGTGGTTAAGCGAGGACCTCACGTGATCATGAGTTCCTGCCAGCTTTCGCATTACTTTTGTTTGTGGGAAGCTGGCAGGAAAGATCACAAATTGCGATCACATGACTGTGGGTTACTGCGATGGTTGGAAATCTGGGCTGGTTGCTAGAACTTCGGGGACCAGTTGTAACTACCATTCATTCAGCACCGTCGCAAGTTCGAACAGTCACTGAACGAGTGGCTGCTATTAAAAGAGGATCACCTGTATAAGTATCTCTGGTGAAAATTGCCTTCCAGAACTGCCCGTTCTTCATTGAAAGATCTGTATTCTTAATGTCTTGTCATATATAATCTCTGATAACTGCACCTCACTTTCCACCACTAATTTCATTTCACACTTGCCCTCACTCTAGTTCTGTTTGCCCTAATCTGGGACACAAGAAAATTTCTCATTGTTTAATGCTTTAAGGAAAAACTGAAGTTACATTTATTTAAGGAGCTATGAAAAAGGAAATTACACTTTGCAATTAAGATAATCAAATTAGATCAAACGTACTTTTACTTGCACCTTATGTGTTAGCAAACCAAGTCTTCTGTATATAAAGTAATAATAATTTATACTTACAATCCTTCCCGGCTGCCATCAATTAGAGCTTGAAATAAAGGCTTATTGTGAGGTATGGTCTGTAAAATATTTCCATCACCAGTGACATAACCAATAGCCCACTGCCCAAGTCGAGTGCAACTTAATCTGAAAATGTAGCTATAAAACAATGGACAATGCTATAGTTAATGAAAGAAAAGGAAAAAGTGGTATAAATAATTTGTGTAGTCTAAATGTACAGTTATCTTTCCAATTTGATTAAAAAGTGGATAAATAAAATCTCATGTAGTGCTTTGTGCAAACCTAAGTATTTCTTAATATAGTTGTGGTCAGATCCAGTGCCAAGCTACAACTTAACTGTCGCTTATTGACTAAGAGTGTGTTATAAAGATTAAAAAACATGACTGTCAATTAGTTCTACTACACTGTCATTTCCTCAATACCCATCTACTATGGCTGTTATTTTAGTGCTTTTGTTTTGACATGGCTCACCATGTCACTAGTTTTCCTGTCACCACTGTTCGGAAATGAAGACAACACAAATTATTTTCTTCTTGTAGATCTTTAGCTGCTCTCAGCAGACCTAAATACAGTCTTCAAGTTTCCCTCCCTGTCTAGATATTCTTCATGAGGATAGTTACTATTATTTTGAATCATTTCCTCCCAATCCCCTTGAACCAAATCATCTCTTACTGCAAGGTTTCTGTTTCTAGTTCCATGTCATTAAATTATGAAATTTGCCAGCCATCCAGAAACATGACTAACTAGTGGCAAACTTCCGTAATCTATTGGGGCAAATTGATAAGAAGTATCGAGTTCATTACCTTCCTGGTTTGGTGCTGTATTTCTGTAACCGTGCTTTAACTTCATCGTAAGTCAGAAATGCCATATATCCAGGATGAGTCACAGCTAAGAAGTTCCAGTTTCTTAATATTGAACCCCAAGGCTAAACACAAATTAAATATATACAAAAATGTATTTATATGTATATACTTAATATATTACTGTATTCTCACTTCACTTTCCTCTAAGGATAAAGAAAATATTTTCTGTAATATTTGCTACCTACCCATCAATGCTAACAGCCATGTGAAGTAAGTTACAACGAAAGATAAGGCTCATTTTAATGTAATGTTCAGCTTAAAAAACAATAGCTTAGAAGCGTGCAAAGCATTAAGAATCTGAATAGCTATCCCAAGTTACTGGAAATAGTCCAAGCGTGAAACAACCCCATTTCAAACCCAAAACTAATGGAATCTATAAGATCTTTCTGTTTTTATTAGAATGATGAAAGCAGCATCACACTGCAAGCTCCACCCCTTTGAGTTGTTTGTGTGACATCACAATACATATAGAAAAGGAAAAGGGCTTCTGTCATCTGCTGCTTTCATCAGTCTGCCCTTCACCCCTTAACACTTATATTATGCCTAACTTAAACCAATTTCACATTTTGACATAAGATTTTTGAGTAATTAAAAATAAGAAATGAAAACAGCACGTGAAGAGAAGGGAAACAGGATTAATGTGTAACTTAATAAATCATGGTTTATTAAGCCAAGATAAATATGTCTGAACCAGGACAGTTACAATTCAAAACCAAGTTTTCATAATATGAATTCATTATTCCAGCCAGTCATTTTTAAAATTTGTATGTCTGCTTTTTAAAGTTTTATGCTATTTACAGAACTAGTAATATAGTGTTAATGGTCTCACCTCTGCTATGAAAAACTTAAATTATATCATATTTACTAAAAAGGAATGGAATCCTGAATTTACAACACCACCTACCAGGAACAGTGGATAGGAAAAAAATAAATACAAAATCCTTCCACACCTTGGCCTAGAATTACAAAATCCAGCTATATTCATATAATATAGAAAAGTAATGTTCAATATTACTTCAGCTTAATTAAATTACCTGAAATAATCTTGTGAAGATATCAAATTCAAAAACTGAAATGTAGTCATTGCAAGTTAGATCAATAGTAGACTTCAAGGCCATTGCTTCCAGACCAGAACTAATCTGATGCACCTCGTGAAGACATTGTCGGAATACTTTCCAAGGCACTATAGTCCTAGAATAAGAAAACAATCAATATATATAATATATATATTAGATAAGACACAATTTTAAAGTACAGGTAGTCCTTGTTGAATGACCACTCATTAAGCGACCGTTCAAAGTTACGATGGCGCTGAATGAGGGGGACTTACGACAGGTCCTTGTAGTTGCAGCTATTGCAGTGTCCCCACAATCATGTGATCACGATTCAGGCACTTGGCAACCAGCTCGTAATTATGAAGTTGCAGTGTCCCACAGTCATGTGATCACCATTTGCGACCTTCACTGCTGGCTACCAACAAGCAAAGTCAATGGGGAAGCTGGCAGGAGGTCACAAATGGTGATCACGTGGCTGCAGGATGCTGTGACCATGCGGGATTCACCTAATGACGGCAACTGGTACTGTCACGACTGCCGTTGTAAGTCAGCATAGTCATGTGACATCGCACTTTACAACCGTATCGCTTAGCAACAGAGTTGCCGGTCACAATTACCATTGTTAGGTGAGGACTACCTATAGTTTTAAGAAACGTAGTTGGTGAATTAAGCTCCTTTTATTTGACTTCAAAAATAAGAAGTAATCTAGTTTGTTGTAACCCAACTTATTGTGGACTTCACCAAATTAGAACAATTCTTCCTGTTTACCAAGTCTCTTTTAACACAGAGAGAGCTCCACCACATTCCTTTAATATCAAAATAAGATAAATTTTCCCATAAAGTTCAAATGAAAACTAACATCTTAGACATGATGTTGAAATCATAAAAAGATCCAGAAATGTATCTTAGTCTCTCAAACAAAGTTTCTAATATTATCTAGTATGCCTAATCCTTAGAATCTAGTTTACAAAGGTGTTTAGGTCCAGATATTAATTCTTCAGTCTTTTAAAGAACTTAATACAGAAAACAAATTTGGGCAGCTATAGCTACACATCTCAAACAAATACAGTAACGCTTCTTTAAAAATACTTTATGAAGGGACACTGACAGAGCAATAAGTCTAGAATGTATTTTTAGAAGATTCAAAAATATTCAGAAAATACATTATATTTTTTCTCTGTCTCTGGACTGCCATTCCTCCAGAAGCTCAAGGATGCATCCAATGTTATCCTCACAACAAACTCATGAGGTAGACTGAGCTGGCTCACTTATTGAGCTTTCTGACTGAGGGGGAGCCTGAGTACACCCAGTTTATTTATTAGGTTTCTATCCCCCTTTTCATTCAAGTGCTTCCTCCTCACATTTTACCTAACCCTTTTGAATGTTCACTATTTCTGCATATACTGTATATGACCTAAAATGTGACCTGTTCTCCACACAAGTCCTAAAACTAGATAAAGAGACCCCAATTAAACAAATTAGTCACAAACATTATACTTGTTAATTTATTCATTGAGGAAAATGATCCAAAACTACATATTTGTGTGTGGCAAAAATATGTGAATCTTTGCTTTCAGTAACTGGTGTGTCCCCCTTGGGCAGCAATAATTGCAACTAAATATTTCTGATTATTGATCAGTCCTGCACATCAGCTTGGAGGAATTTTAGCTCATTCTTCCTTACAGAATAGCTTCATCTCAGGGATGTTGGTGGGCTTCCTAACATGAACTACCTGCTTCAGGTCCTTCCACAACATTTCTCTAGGATTAAGGTCAGGACTTTGACTAGGCCAAGGGTCGGAAATGGCGGCTCACGAGCCAGATGCGGCTCTTTGGCCCCTTGAGTGTGGCTCTTCCGCAGCTGAACTCACCCCCCGCCCTCTTCCACGCGATTGGCCCCCGCCCGCAAACCCCGCCCCCTGGCTCTCGCACTGAGCGAGGCCCGGCGCGGCAGGGAGGCGCTGCTGGCCCAGGACGCGGCGCTGTCGGCGGCGGCGCAGGAATGGCTGCAGGGGCAACGTGTGTGCGTGAGAGTCAGCTCCGGGGGTTGCGGGGAGGGGGAGGCTGTCTGTCCCCCCTTTGGGTTGCAAACGGCCTTGCATGCGGGCCTGATCAAAGCCAAAATGCTTTTTTTTTTTGAAACGCGGCGCAGGAGCGGCTGCAGGGGCAACGTGTGTGCGTGAGAGTCAGCTCCGGGGGTTGCGGGGAGGGGGAGGCTGTGTTTCCCCCCTTTGGGTTGCAAACGGCCTTGCATGCGGGCCTGATCAAAGCCAAAACGCTTTTTTTTTTTGAAACGCGGCGCAGGAGCGGCTGCAGGGGCAACGTGTGTGCGTGAGAGTCAGCTCCGGGGGTTGCGGGGAGGGGGAGGCTGTGTTTCCCCCCTTTGGGTTGCAAACGGCCTTGCATGTGGGCCTGATCAAAGCCAAAACGCTTTTTTTTTGAAACGCGGCGCAGGAGCGGCTGCAGGGGCAACGTGTGTGCGTGAGAGTCAGCTCTGGGGGTTGCGGGGAGGGGGAGGCTGTGTTTCCCCCCTTTGGGTTGCAAACGGCCTTACATGCAAGGCCGTTTGCAACCCAAAGGGGGGAAACAGCCTCCCCCTCCCCGCAACCCCCGGAGCTGACTCTCATGCCCCGCGTCCTAGGCCGCGTTTCCGCGTTTCTCTCTTTTCCCTTTTCCTGAAAATTCCTTCTCAGTTTCCCCTTCTGTCTCCTCTTCCTTCTCCCTCCTCCTCGCTGGCCCCGAGCCCAACATAGGATTTCTAGGTCTGAATTCCTGTCTTGACAACCACCCCTGTGGATCTCCATCTTCCAACGTGGACCTTTCGCGTTCAAGAATTGGTCACTCTCTCTTCAAAACTTCCATGCGCCTATTGCTCTCTCGCCTTCGCCTTCTTTCCCCCCCTAAAATTAATACAAGATGCCTCCCCCCCCCCCAAGTGCCATTTGTTTTTTAAAACGATGGCAGCAACATGGATCAGGCCCACATGCAAGGCCGTTTGCAACCCAAAGGGGGGAAACACAGCCTCCCGCTCCCCGAAACCCCCGGAGCTGACTCTCACGCACACACGTTGCCCCTGCAGCCGCACCTGCGCCGCCTCCTGGGCCGCGTTTCAAAAAAAAAAAGCGTTTTGGCTTTGATCAGGCCGACATGCAAGGCCGTTTGCAACCCAAAGTGGGGAAACACAGCCTCCCCCTCCCCGCAACCCCCGGAGCTGACTCTCATGCACACACGTTGCCCCTGCAGCCGCTCCTGCGCCGCGTTTCAAAAAAAAAAAGCGTTTTGGCTTTGATCAGGCCTGCATGCAAGGCCGTTTGCAACCCAAAGGGGGGAAACACAGCCTCCCCCTCCCCGCAACCCCCGGAGCTGACTCTCACGCACACACGTTGCCCCTGCAGCCGCTCCTGCGCCGTGTTTCAAAAAAAAGAAAGTGTTTTGGCTTTGATCAGGCCCGCATGTAAGGCCGTTTGCAACCCAAAGGGGGGAAACACAGCCTCCCCCTCCCCGCAACCCCCGGAGCTGACTCTCACGCACACACGTTGCCCCTGCAGCCGCTCCTGCACCGCGTTTCAAAAAAAAGCGTTTTGGCTTTGATCAGGCCCGCATGCAAGGCCGTTTGCAACCCAAAGGGGGGAAACACAGCCTCCCCCTCCCCGCAACCCCCGGAGCTGACTCTCACGCATACACGTTGCCCCTGCAGCCGCTCCTGTGCCGCGTTTCAAAAAAAAAAAGCGTTTTGGCTTTGATCAGGCCCGCATGCAAGGCCGTTTGCAACCCAAAGGGGGGAAACACAGCCTCCCCCTCCCCGCAACCCCCGGAGCTGACTCTCACGCACACACGTTGCCCCTGCAGCCGCTCCTGCGCCGACAGCGCCGCGTCCCGGGACACGAGTGGCAGGGCGGCGCAGGGGGCCTGGCTGGGGTGGTGGCGGCGGGGGGACGGAGCCGGCGGAGGTTTGCCGGGCGGCAGGATGGGGAGGGCGGTGCTGCTGGCGGAGCTGGAGGGAGCGGAGGGACCAGGCGTTCCCGTGGGTGCAGCGCACGCTCTGCAACCCGCCTTGGAGAAGCGGCCGCGGGAGGCCCTCCGGGTAGGCCAGCAGCGCCTCCCTGCCGCGCCGGGCCTCGCAGAGACGGGCCTGAAGGGGCGCAGAGGCCGGAGAGGGAGCCCCTCCGTCTCCCCTTCTCTCCCTGCCTCGCCCGCCCGGGACGCGAGCGGCAGGGCGGCGCAGGGTGAAGGTTTGCCCCACGACAAAGGGAAACCTGCTCGGAGGGGTCATCAGGAGCACAGGATCCGGCCCCAGCCCAGCCCGGCCCGCATCTTCGGCGCTCTCCCCTTGCCATCGCGAAAGTCCCAGGCGACGGCGGGGACATGTTCGACCTGCTCGTGCAGCACGGGGCGGCCGCCCCCAGAGACTCCGCGGCCCCCCGGCTGCCAGAGAGGAGGAGAGGCGGTGGAAGAGCTGCAGCCGGGGGGCCGCAGAGTCTCCGGGGGCGGCTGCCCCATGATGCACGAGGTCGAACATGCCCCCGCCGTCGCCTGGGACTTTCGCGATAGCGAGGGGAGGGCGCCGAAGATGCGGGCCGGGCTGGGCTGGGGCCGGATCCTGTGCTCCTGATGACCCCTCCGGGCAGGTTTCCCTTTGCCCCACGATATTCTGGGGAGCGGAAGGTGGCAGCTGTTTCTCTGCCACTCCCGGTGGGGCGGCCGGGCTGCGCGGAGCCGCTGGCTGCACCCCCTCCCTCCGTGAGCCCCCCGCCCCCTTCCATGCGATTGGCTCCCGCCCGCAAACCCCGCCCCCTTCCACGCGATTGGCTCCCGCCCGCAAACCCCGCCCCCTTCCACGCGATTGGCTCCCGCCTGCAAACCCTGCCCCCTTCCACGCGATTGGCCCCCGCCCGCAAACCCCGCCCCCTGGCTCTCGAGCACTTCAAAATGTGCACGAGCATGTCAAAATGGCTCCCGGCAAAAAAAGTTTGCCGACCCCTGGACTAGGCCATTACAAAACATTAACTTTCTTTTGCTTTAACCATTCTTTGATTGTATGACTTGTGTGTTTTGGGTCACTGTCTTGCTGCATGACATACCTTCTCTTGATCTTCAGTTCACAAACAGATACCCTGACACTGTCCTGTAGAATTTGCTGGTGCTATTCAGAATTCATAGTTCTGTCAATGATGGAAAGCTGTCCTAGTCCAAAGTCAGCAAAGCAGGCCCAAACCATGATATTGCCACCACCACGTTTCACAGATGGGATAAGGTTCTTATGCTCAAATGTAGTGTTTGCCTTTCATCAAATATAACATTTTTCACTCAAGACAAAAAGTTATATTTTGGTCTCATCTGTCCACAGACCATTCTTCTAATAGCCTTCTGGCTTATCCACGTGGTCTTTCGCAAACTGTAGATGGGCAACAATGTTCTTTTTGGAGAGTAGTGGCTTTCTCCTTGCGACCCTGCCATGTACACCACTGTTGTTCATTGTTGTCCTGATGAATGTCTCGTGAACACTGACAACGCAAGAAAGGCCTTTAGTACCTTAGATGTTACCCTGGGCTGGTTTGAGACCTCCCCGAGTACTACATGCCTTGCTCTTGGTGTGCATCTTGGTTGACTGACCACTCCTTGGGAGGGTAACAATGGTGTTGAATTACATCCATTTGTACACAATCTGCCTAAAATAGTTTTGTAACCTTTTCTAGACTGGTGAGCATCAACAACTGTTTTTTGGCGGTCCTCAGAAATCTCCTTTGTTTGAGTCATGACACACTTCCATGTACCTGTGTTGTGAAGATCAGACTTTGATAGTGAATATCCTGTTCTTGAAATAAGGAAGGACCTCCCATACCCACACCTGATAATCACCCCATTGATTGAAACACCTGACTAATTTCTCCTTTAAATGAATTGATTATCCTAGAGGTTCACAGATTTTTGTCACACACAAATATGTAGCTTTGGATCATTTTTATCAAAAAATAAATGAACAAGTATAATGTTTGTGACTCATTTCTTTAACTGTTTAACTGAGTTCTCTTTATTTAGTTTTAGTCATGCTCATGAGATGGAAGCTATCCACATTTGCTAAATAACAAATATTGTGTAGTCAATTATGTAATTTAAATAAACATAAATGCAAGTTTTGCATGTGGAAAAAGTAAATACGCCCCTACATTTATCACTACCTCAAACACCTAAAATTAGAAGTAGATGCACTAGATCAGGGGCAAATGATTAGAACATCATTAGAGAAGACTTGGGAGAAACCTGTTTTATCTAAACCTCAGACATTTAGTTTGATTTGCTCTTAGTTGTTGAGGTTTGTGGTATCACCATGCCCAGACTGAAACAGCTCACTGAAGCCTTCAGAAAGAAGGTTATAGATGCTGATGATTCTGGGAAAGGATTTAAAAAGATTGTCAAACAATTGGACATTAAACAGTCCACTGTTTGGAAGATCATCTACAAGTGAAGAAGATTTCAAAGAAGTTCAGCCCGTCCCAGTAAGTTCAGCCTGAGAGCGGAATGCAAGATGCTGAAAGAAGTCTCTAAGAACCCCAGAATTTCATTACATAACCTATAGGTAGCTCTTGCTCCTACTGATGTCAAAGTGCATGAGTCCGTTAGAAAGAAGCTGCACAAATAAGATCTACATAGGAGGTGTGCCAGGAGGAAACCTCTGCTGTCCAGAAAGAACATTGGGCAAGATTAAGTTTGCTCATGAACACCTAGGCAAAGACCAGGACTTCTGGAACAATGTGCTCTGGACAGATGAGTAAAAGATAGAGTTATCTGGCCACCATACCAGAAGACATGTTTGGCAGAAACCAAAGACAGTATTTCACCAAGAAGAACCTGATACCAACTGTAAAGCATGGTGGTGGAAACGTTATGGTTTGGGGCTGTTTTACTGCAGCAAGTCATGGGCAGTTCACCATCATAGAATCCACTAGGAATTCTTCATTGTATCAGAGGGTGTTTGAGGATAATGTGAAACCACCTGTCATAAGACTGAAGTTCAACCAAAAGCGGACCTTGCAGCATGACAATGTCCCTAAACATTCCAGTAAATGGAGAATTCTGGAATGGCCAAGTCAAAACCTGGATCTAAATCCCATTGAGATGCTGTGGGATGATTTGAAACAGGCTGTTTGTACAAGAAACCCCCCAAACATTGCACAGCTTAAAAAATTCTGCATGGAGGAATGGGAAAAAATTCCTCCCAATTGATGTCAAAGACTGGTAGACAGGTATAAGAAACACCTACTTGAAGTTGTTTCTGCCAAAGGGGGTAATACCACATATTAGAGCCAAGGGTGTACAGGTACTCCTCGCTTAACGACCATTCATTCAGTGACCATTTGAAATTATGACAGCACGGAAAAAATGGACTTACAACCAGTGCCTGAAGATATGGCTGTCGCAGTGCCCCCACGGTCACATGATCAAAAGTCGGGCGCTTGACAGCCCGCCTGCACTTATAACCACAGGGGTGTTGCAACTCCCCCGACCTGCCTATCTCCCCCAATCTATGCCTTTTTGCCCCCCTGCCCCCCTGAGCTCCACTGTCCCGGCTGACCTTGCTGCTGCTGACGAGGCGTGCCCAGCCTGGTTGCTGGGCCGGCCTTCGGCTGTGGGGGGGAAAAAAAGCTCAAAGCACCGCTTTTGCAAAGAGCTGCTGGGTGGGGCTAAGCTAGCTTCACTTTAAAAAAAAGCTAGCTCAGCCCCACCCAAGAGCTCTTTGCAAAGGGGCTGCCTTTACCATTTTTTACCACTCTCTCATACTTCCTTTTGCCACTCCTGCCACCTGGAAACCTGGACATTGCTGAGGGCCAAGGAATGCTTTTAGGCTTCAGACCTATCTTTTCAGAAGATATGCAACTCCATTCAGAATAATCTGACTTCTATTTCCATAGCCTGTTTGATTACCTACTAACAGCACCTCTGTCTTAACTGGATTAATTTCACCCTTATCAAGCCCATTAATGAGTGTATTAAAAGAGTCAAGGAATCAACTTGGAAGTTAGATGGCAAGGAGCAGTAAACTTGGAGGTTACTAGGATATTGGAAGCTCCTTGTTCCAAAAAGCAGAAATACCTCTACAGCATAGTAGAGAAGATGGAAACCTGTAGGACATCATGGGCAAATAGCCAAGGTATTAAAGAGTAGTATATAGCATCACTTTCTGGAAACAACTGATAGAAAGGAACTGAATTATTGCAAAACAGTGTCCCCAAAAAGCAACCCTACACTTATTTCAGGAGAATAGCACAAACAATATTACTAAAAGCCATTGAGAAGTTCAAGCAAAGATAGCAAAAACATATACTTCATATCCAATTCCTGGCAGAGGTTATCCACTAACAGACCAAAGCAATTTTATTCCCATTTCCTGATTGGGATCCCTGTTAAAGTAGTTACATATCTATCTTCCAGATGTGCCTGGATTTCCAAGGCCCTTGCCTTCTCACTCATCATAGGCAGATGTGGTAAATTTAAGACCAGATCTTCCTTATCAAAGAAAGTTGTTCTTTTTTCTAATGGCCTTTTAACCAACTTAATTAAACTGGAGCAGAAATGATCCCCCCTCAAGGAAGATATTAAGTATCTCCCAGAATGGGGACGCACCCACCTTGACAAGTTACATCAGCCAAGATAAGCAAAAGTCAACTAAACAGATGCAGCCTGCCTACATCTTCAAGATCCACAACTAAAAAAAACATTCAAAACAATAGGATAAATAGTATGTACTCCAACATTTAATATTTGTGTTAGCATGACATTTAGCTATAAGTTATTTATTTTAACTACATTGGTAAATTAATGACGTATGAGGCTTGGCATTATACTAACTCATTGACTAACATTCAGAATGCCCTAAGGAGGCACATTTGCTCCATTATCTGGTTAAAACATGGTTGTAATTTGGTATTCATTAACTGCTGCTTTTAATTTTTGATTTTATGACTGCTTCTGTTACTGTTGATTGGCTTTTATTTTGTGTTGCTTTGAGCCAAAGTCTTTTGTTGTTTCTCCCTGTTATTTTTTGCTGTTTTATTATGTTTTGATTCCTGCCAATTGATAATTATGCATACTGCCTTCTGACCATAGCTAACTTTTCCTCCTTAAAATCTTCCCAATAAATGATTACTTCTAAATATATTATTTATAAATGTAAAAATAGTAGTAATACTGCTGTCACATTACAGTAGTTACACAAGATTCTGTTGTTAATGGCAATGTCTTCTTACTGAGTTTTTCACTTAATTCACTCTCTTTGTGATTTTACTACCTAATGCCAAGTTATTATATCATCATCATTTGCATTATAGTCAGGTAAATCCTTTGGTAAACTACACATGATGCGTAAACACCTGCAATTATATACAATAAACCAATTCAACTATGTGTCCTTCATCAAGTCTTCATTTAGTAACAATAAAAAAGCTTATTTTCCTGTGTATTATATATCACACAAAGTTGCTGTAATCCCTGAACATTGGTTCTGCAGCTGTCAATTAAATGTATTTCTCGTACAGGTTCAAGAAGTCATAATCAGTTTTCAGTGCAGGTTTTTATAAAGAAGTATCACTTGACAAAACACCCTAATAAGATAAAACAATATCAGAGCTCTTTTTCATGTACTCTGAAATATACACTCCTGATTAGATTAGAGATATCTAATATTTTATATGTTTTTAGTCTGATTACTGTAAACTCTTGAGAGTTTGTTTGATTGGAGTGGCATATATGCCAAAGTAATAAAGAAAGAAATAAGAAGCATTTTCCAACAACCTTTTTATAACAAATACAGTTTCAAAGATACGATCTAAGGCAATCAGACTTGTTGATTAAAGGAGCTTTCATAAGCAATAGGTTTCAGGTGTTTCTTTAGACCAGGGGTGGGCAACATCAGGCCTGGGGGCCCATGGGGCTCCCGCCTAAGGCCTGCGGGGCTCCCGCCCGCAAACCCCACCCCTTCCATGCGATTGGCTCCCACCCATAAACCCTGCCCCCCAGTGCTTGTGATTGGCTCCCGCCTGCAAATTCCGGCCCCCGGTCCGCAGAAATCCCAGAAACCCCGTCCCCCACTCCCCGGTCCCCGGTTATAAATATCCAAATGGCCCTTGGCAGAAAAAAGGTTCCCTACCCCTGCTTTAGACAGACAATTACACTGTGATTCTAAAACAACTTCAACCCGTAGGCTTTTACAGTACTTAGTCTGCTTCATATTAGCAATTTTTGAGAAGCTATCAAGTATGCCTTCCATCAACCATTCTTTGCAAAAATATTACCAAAAAAGTCAATTTTAACCTGGGGGGGGGGGGGGGAGAGATGTCCATTTTTCAGGAATCTCCATTAAATATGTACCATTGCAGGGATTTATTTGTTGTATTTCTTTATTAATTGTATTTACTGTATTTATTCCATTTGTAACTCACTGCAAATTATGTCATTTGTGTGATGATATTATACAATTTACATGAATGGATGTAAATAAAAATTAAGAAATAATAAAAAGGCATTCAAGAGAAATAACCATTCTACCTTCTATACTGATATAGCTGATACTTACTTTTCTCCAAAGAACTTCTTCCAGAATTCTGCAGCATCTGCTTTTGTGATACGAAAGTTGTCACCCTGGAACTGGGCATTAGGGAAGATTGCCTTTATTTCTGCAAGCATATGACTGAAGATGAGGGACAATTTTGTAAGATTTCGCCTGCCAATACAAAAAAGAAGAAAAACATAAAATTTGAACATTTAAAATTTGGCCCATCATGAACTGGGCTAGGGTTCTAAGGAGAAAGCACAGAAAACATTCCAATAAATTTGTTTTGAATAGAGAAGGCAGTCTATATGTGCCAAAATTACTGCTTCTATATATAATCCTATATAATCTCGGTATGGTGGAGGAGCATAATAGGCTTGAAGAGAACAATTTAACTTTTGAAATAAAATGCACAAAAAGGGATAAAAATGGTAAGCAGAGGCATCTGCGCTATAGCCAGTGAAGTCAATTGACATAACTTCATTTCCAGAATTTTTTTTAAAAAAATCCAAACTGAGGGCAGTCAAAAAAAGCAAAGAAAAAAAAGACACCTTAATTCTTACTTGCTGTCAAATCCAGGCTAGCAACAGGCTACAGCTACCCTGCTCTCAGCCAATACCATCAGAAAGCAAGCTGGTTGGGTTGCCCAGGCTGTTTTTTGTCAGCAATTATGGAACAAGATTGCTTTTGTGACACCTGAGCAGTGACATCACTAGGTAAGCCATACCCTGCAGGTACATAAAAGAGGGACTTCTGAGGTGAGGCTTGTTAGAACTTGACATTCCTGCCTGGTAAAGATTGGCACATTTCCAACTAGTTCAACTCTTTCAGCTGTACTTACTAAGCAAGGGTACAAAAACATCTGAACTTACTTGATAAAAAATAAAATTAGCTTCTACTGAATTACTTGAGTATATTATCCTACCATCCATTAATACGCTATCTCAGATTAGTACATTTTCTTCTCTTTTCCTTAGGAAAAGGAGGGCAGCAAGTGAGTTTGAGTACTGAGATAAATATTTCCTTAAAAGTCTCTCAAGTCGTCTTAAAATCTCACAGTACTGACTACCTGTATAACAGGAAAATTCTAGCACCTAGTAGTTTTAAAAAGTATACAATCTCTGGTAAAGGTATTGTCCTGGTCTACTTAAATTTGTAATTTACTTTCCCCTACTTCCATTTATTTTGGTCCAGCTAAGCCTAATGAGAAACTCAAATCCCATTGATATTGTTTCTAAATATTTTCCTAACTAAATGAAAACTCTGAGTATCACTATGATAATATCAGACAGTAAAGTGATTTGAAGACTAATTTATTGTGACAAATGCTCATGGACCAGAGTTTTAACCATGCCACAAAACAACTGTATTTTCTATAACAGACGAATTTAGCTAATTTCCATAGAAGTCATTGGGTTCTGAAATGAACTTTTAAAATATGGGAATCTGCAGTATGGTTGTGATGAAATATTCATTACAAGGTATCAAAAATTAATCAAAGGACAATGTCCCATTAAACAAAATGTTTTTATCTTTTGTCTTCTAAAGCCTTCAGTTTAATTTGCTAAGCTTAGATTCCTGGAGAGATGCCGCTTTCGCAACATTTTCCTGGCAGACTATAGAGCAGGTTGGTTTGCCATTGCCTTCCCCAGTGGTAATTACCTTTCCCCCAGCAAGATGGGTACTCATTTTAGCGACCTCGGAAGGATGGAAGGCTGAGTCAACCTGAGCCAGCTACAGTGGGGCAAAAAAGTATTTAGTCAGCCACCAATTGTGCAAGTTCTCCCACTTAAAAAGATGAGAGAGGCCTGTAATTGACATCATAGGTAGACCTCAACTATGAGAGACAAAATGAGAAAACAAATCCAGACAATCACATTGTCTGATTCGGAAAGAATTTATTTGCAAATTATGGTGGAAAATAAGTATTTGGTCAATATCAAAAGTTCATCTCAATACTTTGTTATATATTCTTTGTTGGCAATGACAGAGGTCAAACGTTTTCTGTAAGTCTTCACAAGGTTGGCACACACTGTTGCTGGTATGTTGGCCCATTCCTCCATGCAGATCTCCTCTAGAGCAGTGATGTTTTGGGGCTGTCGCTGGGCAACACGGACTTTCAACTCCCTCCAAAGGTTTTCTATGGGGTTGAGATCTGGAGACTGGCTAGGCCACTCCAGGACCTTGAAATGCTTCTTACGAAGCCACTCCTTCGTTGCCCGGGCGGTGTGTTTGGGATCATTGTCATGCTGAAAGACCCAGCCACGTTTCATCTTCAATGCCCTTGCTGATGGAAGGAGGTTTGCACTCAAAATCTCACGATACATGGCCCCATTCATTCTTTCCTGTACACGGAACAGTCGTCCTGGTCCCTTTGCAGAGAAACAGCCCCAAAGCATGATGTTGCCACCCCCATGCTTCACAGTAGGTATGGTGTTCTTTGGATGCAACTCAGCATTCTCTCTCCTCCAAACACGACGCGTTGTGTTTCTACCAAACAGTTCTACTTTGGTTTCATCTGACCATATGACATTCTCCCAATCCTCTTCTGGATCATCCAAATGCTCTCTAGCAAACTTCAGATGGGCCCGGGCATGTACTGGCTTAAGCAGGGGGACACGTCTGGCACTGCAGGATCTGAGTCCCTGGCGGCGTAGTGTGTTACTGATGGTAGCCTTTGTTACATTGGTCCCAGCTCTCTGCAACTCATTCACTAGGTCCCCCCGTGTGGTTCTGGGATTTTTGCTCACCGTTCTTGTGATCATTTTGACCCCACAGGGTGAGATCTTGCGTGGAGCCCCAGATCGAGGGAGATTATCAGTGGTCTTGTATGTCTTCCATTTTCTAATTATTGCTCCCACAGTTGATTTCTTCACACCAAGCTGCTTGCCTATTGCAGATTCAGTCTTCCCAGCCTGGTGCAGGTCTACAATTTTGTTTCTGGTGTCCTTCGACAGCTCTTTGGTCTTCACCATAGTGGAGTTTGGAGTGTGACTGTTTGAGGTTGTGGACAGGTGTCTTTTATACTGATAACAAGTTCAAACAGGTGCCATTACTACAGGTAATGAGTGGAGGACAGAGGAGCCTCTTAAAGAAGAAGTTACAGGTCTGTGAGAACCAGAAATCTTGCTTGTTTGTAGGTGACCAAATACTTATTTTCCACCATAATTTGCAAATAAATTCTTTCCGAATCAGACAATGTGATTGTCTCGATTTGTTTTCTCATTTTGTCTCTCATAGTTGAGGTCTACCTATGATATCAATTACAGGCCTCTCTCATCTTTTTAAGTGGGAGAACTTGCACAATTGGTGGCTGACTAAATACTTTTTTGCCCCACTGTACCTGAGAACCAGCTTCCGCTGGGATTGAACTCAGGTCGTGGGGAGTGTTTCGGTTGCAATACTGCGGCCTACCACTCTGCGCCACACGAGGCTCTAAGCTTAGATACCTACAGTATAATAAATTGCATATTCATTGTTTTTCATATTTGTTCAGCCTTCTAATTCCCCACTCTTTCGTTAGATTCACAAACTTCCTTCATCCTGTCCTAAAGAATTAAAGTGTATATGCTGACTTCTAATCAATTGGAAACAGACCTCTATCACAGAGCTTTCCAAACTGTGTGTCGCGACACAAGTGTGTCGCCTGCGGGGCCCAGATGTGTCACGTCAAAACCCGGAAGCGCTGATGGCGCACCATCAGCGCTTCCGGGTTTTCCCGCGGCGACACACCAACGGCGGTGCGTGAAAATCCGAAAGTGCCGCAGCCACGGCGGCGCGCAAAAACCGAAAGCGGCAGCAGCACTTCCGGGTTTTTGCATACTGCCGCAATGGCGGCGCTTCCGGGTTTTCCCGCGGCGACACACCAATGGCGGCGTGCAAAAACTGAAAGCGGCAGCGGCGCTTCTGGGTTTTTGCGCGCTGCCGTAATGGCGGCACTTACGGGTTTTCCTGCGGCGACACACCAACAGCGGTTGGTGTGTCGCCGCAGGAAAACTTTGGAAAGCCCTGCTCTATCACTTGTCCACAATTGGTTGACTTTAGTAGCTACATATTATTTCTAATAGTAAGCAAGAGTACAGTAACAAGTTCCTCCAAAGGTTTTCCCTTTCTACCTAGGCAAATGCAGTTTGCTTTTCCAACAGAACTGAAAAGGACAAGTAACAGTGCATATGACATTAGCAATGTTTTCAGGTGGTAGACATCATTATACCACCCTAATACCACCCAAATACCTAATACCACCCTAATGGCAGAAAGTGAAGAGGAACTAAAGAGCCTCTTGATGAGGGTGAAAGAGGAGAGTGCAAAAGCTGGCTTGAAACTCAACATTAAAAAAAAACTCAGATCATGGCATCTGGTCCCATCACTTCCTGGCAAATAGAAGGGGAAGAAATGGAAGCAGTGACAGATTTTATTTTCTTGGGCTCCAAGATCACTGCAGACGGTGACTACAGCCATGAAATTAAAAGTCACTTGCTCCTTGGGAGGAAAGCTATGGCAAACCTAGACAGCATATTAAAAAGCAGAGACATCACCTTGCCGACAAAGGTCCATATAATTAAAGCTACGGTTTCCCCAGTAGTAATGTATGGCTGTGAGAGTTGGACCATAAGGAAGGCTGAACGCCAAAGAATTGATGCTTTCAAACTGTGGTGCTGGAGAAGACTCTTAAGAGTCCCTTGGACTGCAAGGAGGACAAATCAGTCAATCCTAAAGGAAATCAACCCTGACTGCTCATTGGAAGGACAGATGCTGAAGCTGAAGCTGAAGCTCAAATACTTTGGCCACCTAATGCGAAGAGAGGACTCCTTGGAAAAGACCCTGATGCTGGGAAAGACTGAAGGCAAAAGGAGAAGGGGACGGCAGAGGATGAGATGGTTAGATAGCATCACCGATGTAATGAACATGAATTTGAATAAACTCTGGGAGACAGTGGAGGACAGGAAGGCCTGGCGTGCTATGGTCCATGAGGTCACGAAGAGTCAGACACGACTTAACGACTGAACAACAATAACAACAGACATCATTGCACAATCTCACATTATGGCACAGGCACCAAATAATAAATTGTGATATTATTATTACTACCAATACTAGTACTACAATAATGGTAATACAACAGCAATAGTGTTAAAATCCTGTATAGAAACTGTAAATGAAAATGCCATATTACATTCCCCATAGCTATTTGTCTACATTTCTTTTGTTCTTAAATTCTAGGCTAAAGACTGCAGCCTAGGGAGGACCTATTCAAAGAACGACCAGACAATAGACTAGACTCTGCCACTGCAGAGTTCTAGATGATGAAAAAGCAAAGCTGGTACTTTACTGTTAGAATCCACCCATGCCATCAACAACAATTTATGTAAGAAGTAGGACTGTGGTTTTACAAAAACAAAGAAAAATTATGCAAGTATTCAGTTTTAGTTTTTGTTTGGCTATTTGGAAATCTAACACAATCCAACTAGAAATACTTTTCATTAACTGTGAAATGTTACATTAAGTATTTCATATAGCTATTACTTTTGTCTGTTGTTTGTGTGTATTGTTTCCAGTACTGTTTTGAACTGTTGATTTGCACTGTGATGTTTTAGCAATGTTACTGCTTTACCCCAACCGCCTTGAGTTATTTATAAAAATAATAAAGGCGGGATATAAATTATTTAAATAAATAAATAGATACATACATACATACATACATACATACATGCAATTTTTAAAAAAAGTTAAAAATAATGAAGCAAATCAAAAGGGAAGGCAGAGAGACATTAGTTTTTTTAAAAAAGGTAGTTCTATAGCTACTGAATTATAATACAAGATAAGCAACTGGGCAATCAAACTTCTGATCTGAAGAACATTTGGTGGGGGGGGGGAATCCTTTTTTATTATATTCAGAAATATCAAATAGTTTTCTATGAGCAAAATTCATTTCAACCCATACCTGAGTGCTAAATCATGACTTAGGATCTATGAACATATTAAGAAATGATAGGGAAAATTGTTTTGAATCTGTAACATTCATTCCCACAAATTCATTCCCACAGAGCCAATTCTTTTCTGTTTCTACAATTTAGTTTTAAATGGAAGTGATGAATAGTTTTCACAACAAAACAAAAAGACTTCACCAGCCCAAATATTTATTTATGTACTTTATTTGTATGCCACCCAATCCCAGAAGGCTCCAGGCTGCTAACAATCCCATTATAAAATACAAGAGAAAAGAGAAAAGAGAAAAGAATACATTATACATAAAAGAGCCAGTCAGAAATAATAACAACAAAAACAGGCTAAAATCAGGCACTTGCAACCGCAGTACCAACCAAAGAATCCCCTCCTCCTGTGCTAGATGGAACATATAGGTTTTAATAGCTTTCTTAAAGCTCAGGAGGGACAGGGCTGATGAAATCTCTCCAGGATGTTCGAAGAATGGGGGCAGCTATTGAGAAAGCCAATTTCTGAGGCCTTGTCAGATGGCAATCAAAAAGGCACAGGACATGGAGGAAGTTCACCTTATTCAATCTTCTCATACAGGCAGATGCATACAGGAGAAGGCCGTGCCTCAGATAACTAGGTCTGGAGCCATATAGATCTTTGAAGGGGATAACCAGCACTTTAAATGGTTATCCCCTTCAATCAGCCCCAGCAACCAATACAGGTCCCCAAGTAGTGGGATGCACCCATCATTGCCCAGGCAGACACACTGTGTTCCAGCTTTAGTTTCTGAATGTTTTTCAAGAGTAGCCCCATGCACAGCCCATTACAGTAGTCCAAGCAGGAAGTGACTAGGGCCTTTTTTAAATAACATTTTTATTAACGTTTAAAGATACAAAGATAAAAAACTAATACAAACTAAGAAAAATATTTAAAAGTTTTAAAAAGTGCAGAGAAAAAAAGAAAAAAATTAAAAAAGAAAAAAGATATATAAAGAAACGACTTTCCCCTTCATCACACAAGTACAAACAATTTCAGCAACTTGTCACCTTTTCTGATACTACCACAAAAGATCTCTTCTTCCCATATCTCATCTCTTATCTATAAACAAATTCTAAAGCCTCAACATTTAGTCCTAATCAGCAGAAGTACATTTAGAGTTACCAGAAATAACAAAATATATATTTAGCCTCAACCAAATAAACACACTCTATATTCCTTTCCTTTTGACACAGCAACTTATCACTTTCTCTAAAAATGCAA
The DNA here is from genome assembly GCA_023362775.1 of Charina bottae. Taxonomy (NCBI): domain Eukaryota; kingdom Metazoa; phylum Chordata; class Lepidosauria; order Squamata; family Charinaidae; genus Charina; species Charina bottae. The sequence goes on along the minus strand of JALMGJ010000004.1, from coordinate 93,829,540 downwards.
CAAAATATCTCTTCTTCCCATATCTATTTCTTGTTTATAAACAAATCTTTAAAGCCTTGTCATTCAGTCCTGGTCTGCAAAAGTCCCCAAAGAGTTACCAGAAACAACATATATATTTTAACCTTGATCAAATAAACCACCTTTATATTCCTTCCCTTTGCTTTTAACAATCTTGATCTTTAATTTCTTTAAATAGTTTCCCAGAACTTGATTTCATTTTCTCTTCTCAGAAGCTCCTTCAAAACTTTAACACATCTCTTTTGTAAATCAAAAATAAGAAACTTATCCAAGTGACTCTTCTGGTTTATTATTTGTATATCCCTTTTAAATATTAAAACATCAGCTGGTTTCATTTGTAAATCCAGTGTAACATCTTTTCCCATATCATTCACATAGCCCAGGGCTTTCCAAACTTTTGCTGTTGGCGACACACCAACAGCCGGCATGCAAAAACCCGGAAGTGCCGATGCTGCGGTGCGCAAAACCCGGCACATCCGGGCTGCCACCGCCGAGCTTTTGGGTTTTTGCGCGCCGTGGCAGCATCGGCGTCCTGGTGTATTGCACAACAACCTGGAAGCACTGATGGCCCGCCACTACAGCGCACAGCGGTGCGCCATCAGCGCTTCCGGGTTGTCGCGCAACACACTTGGGGCCACCAGGCGACACAGTACTGTGTCGCGACACAGAGTTTGGAAAGCCCTGACGTAGCCTGACATTTTAAAATCCACTTTCAGATCCGCATTGGAATCAGCCTCAGTCTCTGTTTTGTCCAGTAATATCTGTTCTTATTCAATAACCTCTTTTAAATCCATTTTTATAATAGCAGACAATCTTAAGAGTAATTTCTGAGTGCACTGTTCCCAAATATCCTTGACTTCTTCCAAAGTAAGATTATTCTGCTCCATTCTGTATTAGTGGGCCTCTTCTCCTTTAATTATAATCTTTAGTTCTTTCTGATCCCTTTAGTGTCCAACCTTCAAAGTCTCATCTTATTGTGTGTTTTTTTCTAATCAACAGCATTTTCCCACGGGAAGGTTTCTTATACTAAATTTCAAAATCTTCATATATTTTTTACAGAATTCTAAATAACCCACAGAAAGGATTCTTATAATTATTTCAAAATCTTATTTCAAATCCATCTGGCCCCTTAGTCCATTTATAACTTTCCAAAATCAATGTTCTAATCACCCTTTTGCTGTTTATTCCAAAATAAGAATGTTTAAAGTCCTTAACCTTGCATAAAACTTATTTTCCCAAGGATTGAAGGAAACTCACCTGGTGTCACCTTGTCTTTCTGACGGTTCTTAATATCCAAACAACCATTAACAAGCAATTTCCAGAAGTGATTAAGAAAGGAAGTATGTGAACCTATTGTCCTTTTCAAAGGCATTGACTGTGGCTTGGACAAAGATGGCAAAGCCTCAGCTCCCAGAGCTCTAAACCCACCAGAGACCGCTATCTTATGGTCTCCTCACAAGTAGCTGCTGTATGGAGTGTGTGTGGGCTATCCCGAGTCCTCTCCTTGTCCAGAGAGGAATTCTAAGAAGCCGGTCTGTTCACCGGCTCATTCCGCTGCAGTCAGCTCCACTCTGAGTGGAGCTGTTTTCAGTTCACCACTGCTTCCCTGGAAGTCAGGAAGTGACTAGGGCCTGAATGACTATGAAAAGACACTCACGATTCAGGAATCGCTATAATATGGCACACAAGATATACCTGTGCAAAAGCCCTTTGCATCTGCTACCTGCTTCTCAAGCAAAAGCTTTGAGTCTAGGAGGACATCCAAATTGCTTACCAACTCTGAAGGGGAAAGTACAACTCGGTTCAGTCAAAGATGGCATTTCTCATTAGACCTACAAATCCAAAGCCACTCCATCTTAGTGGCATTAAATCTGATCTGTTCCTCCCTATCCAGACCCTTACAGGGATTGGTTCAGCACTTCTGCTGCATCACTTGTTTGTCCTGGAGCTGAGATGTGTAACTAGATATCAATAACAGACCCACATGCCAATACATGACCTGGTCCGGTGGTTTCATGTACTGTAGGTGTTGAAAAGAAGTGAGAAGAGTAATAGTAACAGACTTCAATAGAATATAAATTAGGACTGTGCAACACTATAACGTAGATCTCCAGCAGGTGTTCCTCATCATGCAGGAGTACACAGTACTTATCTAAAATAGCTTAAAGCAGAGACATCCTTTTCAAGAGGTGTGACACAGTCACATGATCTGGGGAAAAGATGTAGCTGTTTTAAGGTATGGCAGAGAGGTGTTACGTTTGCACTTCTTTGTAGTCCAAACTTTGTTTTGGAGATTAAGCCTATAGCATTGCATAGCACTAATACTAATATTAAGCACAAATTTAAAATCTATTTGAAATCTTAACGTCTAAAAATTTAACTTTTTAAAATTAAGAAAGAGCAGAAATTCACTAATTTAGAAACATTAATATTTTGAATATATATGACCATAGAATATTCTGTAAAGAAGTTACATTAATGAAAACATTAAAAGTTAATAGATATATTGTTAAAGGCTTTTAACTGAAGTGTATTCAGGAAAAAAAACTAGCAAAAATGATACAAGGCTGGAAACAATCAATACATGAATAATGTCTTTAAAACTACATACCACTTTTCAACTTGCTAATGCTAAGTTCTTCTGTGCCTTCACTTTAACATTTTGATAGCAATATGATTTATACAGAAATATGCCATTGTTACAGCTTAAATGCCTCAAATTCCATGATAATTTTTAATTACATTGGTGGGAAAGAGAGGAGAGTTTTGTTGTTTATTCGTTCAGTCGCTTCCGACTCTTTGTGACTTCATGGACCAGCCCACGCCAGAGCTTCCTGTCTGCCATCGCCATCCCCAGCTCCCCCACGGTCGAGTCCTTCACCTCCAGAATATCATCCATCCATTGTGCCCTTGGTCGGCCCCTCTTCCTTTTGCCTTCCACTTTCCCTAACATCAGCATCTTCTACAGGGTATCCTGTCTTCCCATTATGTGGCCAAAGTACTTCAGTTTTGCCTTTAATATCATTCCCTAAAGTGAGCACTCTGGCTTTATTTCCTGGAGTATGTACTAGTTTGATCTTCTTGCAGTCCAAGGCACTCTCAGAATTTTCCTCCACCACCACAGCTCAAAAGCATCTATCTTCCTTCGCTCACCCTTCCTTATGGTCCAGCTCTCGCAGCCATAGGTTACTACGGGGAATACCATTGCTTTAACTATGCGGACCTTTGTTGTCAGTGTGATGTCTCTGCTCTTAACTATTTTATTGAGATTTGCCATTGCTCTCCTCCCAAGAAGTAAATGTCTCCTGATTTCCTGGCTGCGGTCAGCGTCTGCAGTAATCTGCACTGAGAAATACAAAGTCTGTCACTGCCTCCACTTTTTCTCCCTCTATTTGCCAGTTATCAATCAAGCTGGTTGCCATACTCTTGCTTCTTTTTAGGTTTAACTGCAACCCAGCTTTTGCACTTTCTTCTTTCACCTTCTTCATAAGACTCCTCAGCTCCTCCTTGCATTCAGCCATCAAAGTGGTATCATCTGCATATCTGAGATTCTTAATGTTTCTTCCAGAGATTTTAACTCCAGCCTTGGATTAATCAAGCCCAGCAAATCGCATGATGTGTTCTGCATACAGGTTGAATAGGTAGGGTGAGAGTATACAACCCTGCTGTATTCCTTTCCCAATCTTAAACCAGTCCATTGTTCTGTGGTCTGTTCTTACCGTTGCTGCTTGGTCATTATACAGATTCCTCAGGAGGCAGACAAGATGACTTGGTATCCCATACCACCAAGAACTTGCCACAATTTGTTATGATCCACATAGTCAAAGGCTTTAGAATAGTTAATAAAACAGAAATAGATGTTTTTCTGAAACTCCCTGGCTTTCTCCACTATGCAGCTGATATTGGCAATTTGGTCTCTAGTTCCTCTACCTTTTCTAAACCCAGCTTGTACATCTGGCAATTCTCGCTCCATGAATTGCTGGAGTCTACCTTGCAAGATCTTGAGCATTACATTACTGGCATGTGAAATAAGTGCCACTGTTCGATAGTTTGAACATTCTTTAGTGTTTCTCTTTTTCGGTATGGGGATATAAGTTGATTTTTTCCAATCTGATGGCCTTTCTTGTGCTTTCAAAATTTGCTGGCAAATGGCATGCATCACCTTGACAGCATCACCTTGAAAAATTTTAAACAGTTCGTCTCCTGCTGCCTTGTTATTAGCAATGCTTCTTAAGGCCCATTCAACCTCACGCTTCAGGATTGCTGGCTCTAATTCACTGACCACACCGTCAAAGCTATCCCCAATATTATTATCCTTCCTATACAGATCTTCCTTATATTCTTGCCACCTTTTCTTGATCTCTTCGGCTTCTGTTAGGTCCTTGCCATCTTTGTTTTTTATCATACCCATTTTTGCCTGGAATTTACCTCTGATGTTTCTAATTTTCTGGAAGAGGTCTCTTGTCCTTCCTATTCTATTGTCTTCTTCCACTTCCGCACATTGCTTGTTTAAAAATAATTCCTTATCTCTTCTGGCTAACCTCTGGAATTTTGCATTTAATTGGGCATATCTCCCCCTATCACTGTTGCCTTTTGCTTTCTTTCTTTCTTGGGCTACTTCCAGTGTCTCAGCAGACAGCCATCTTGCCTTCTTGTTTTCTTTTTCTTTGGGACATTTTTTGTTGCCGCCTCCTGAACAATGTTGCGAACCTCTGTCCATAGTTCTTCCGGGACCCTATCTACTAAATCTAGTCCCTTAAATCTATTCTTCACCTCCACTGCATATTCATTAGGAATGTTAGTGAGCTCATATCTAACTGATCTGTGGGTCTTCCCTATTCTCTTTAGTCTGATTCTAAATTGTGCAATAAGAAGTTTGTGATCTGAACTACAGTCAGCTCCAGGTCTTGTTTTTACCGACTGTATATATGTCTGCCACCTTTGGCTACAAAAGATGTAGTCAATCTGATTTCGGTGTCGAATATCTGGTGAAGTCCATGTATAAAGCCGTCTTTTAGGTTGCTGGAAGAAAGTGTTTGTTATGCACAGTGAATTGCATTGGCAAAATTCTATCAGCCTATGTCCCACTTCATTTTGTTCTCCCAGACCATGCTTGCCTGTAATTCCAACTGTCATTTGACTACCCACCTTAGCATTCCAGTCTCCTGTAATGAAAATAACATCTCTTTTTGGCATATTATGCAGTAGGTGCTGCAGATCCTCATAGAACTGATCTACTTCTGCTTCTTCAGCATCTGTGGTTGGGTCGTGTATTTGGATCACTGTGATGTTAAATGGCTTACCCTGAATTCGAATTGAGATCATTCTATCGTTTTTTGGATTGTATTTTGGATTGTTTATTGGATTGAGAGGAGAGTAAACTGCCCTTTTTTTTAACTGCAAGACAGACTGAGAGGTTTTGGAAATGTAAACTGTACTTTATTGGTCACCAACAGGGCAACATCTGAAACAGATGGCCTAGCTGGTACTCCTTCAAAAAGCTTTGCCAGTGCAGGTGTGTAATCTGCACTAGAGGACAAAATAGGGAGTTTTTAAGAGCCTGGCTGTATCCATTCAAGAATAGTATTGTGCAACAAGTGGCATATGTATTTAACATTCCATCAGCCAGTTTTTATTAATCTAAAGCATTATATACTCTGTGAATACAGAGGGCAGGTCACTTGGTGGGTAGCTTCTTTTTTTTTTAATATAATTTTATTAGTTTTCAACAAAGATAAAAACTACAGAAAAACAAACAACTACAAAAAAGAAAAAAAGAAAAAAGTGTAAAACACACAAAAAAAGAGTTTAAGATTACATACAAATGTGATTTCCAACTTTCAACAGCAAAAATATACAGCAAATTTCATAGTCGAACCCTCTTTGTCAAACTAAAATCACATCATTCCTATAAATCATAGCTTTTCAAACGGTGTGTCACAACAGTTTAGTGTGTCGGGATGTGGCGGCACAGGGGCGCGCGGCGGTAGTAGTGTGCACGGCGGCAGCGGCGCTCCGTCAGCACTTCTGCGTTTTAGCGAGGCTGCCGCCGCCATGCACACCGCTGCCGCCGTTGGTGTCTCGCCAATGGTAGCACTTTGGAAAGCACTGCTATAAATCCTTCCATTAACACATGCAAATCACTAATACAATTGCTCCTTCCCCTTATATAATATATATATATATTTCCAAATCAATTTCCCTCCCCCTTAAAGCAACATCCATTTAATCACTTCCTTCCTACCACTTTTCTATATATTTCTGTCCACTATAATAAAAATCAAATTATAAAAACATGTAAGTTATCTATTTTCATAATCAATAATACTACAACAAATTTAGATCTATTAAATTTAAAATCCAAATATTATTATATCTTATTCTATACTTTTTAAGTCATACAAATCAAAAATCCTGTAAGTGTTAATCCAAACCATTAAGAAAATAAAATCATAATAACCTCTTTATCCATCCATTTACACATTTAATTTTTTTTTAACCCCTCATCAAAATATATCAGGGCATATCTCCCTATTACACATAAGGCAATTTTTTTACAGAAGTCAAACAGCCCCACCGCCACCTTCAAACACTCAGACTTCTCAGCAAAAAAAACCTCCCACACAAAACATATTTCCTTCTTTCCCATAACTCTGATTCAGATAGTCATAACATCGCCCCAACAGAGTAACTCCCTGTACAAGGTTAAATTCAGATTGTTTCTTTAACTCCCTCAACATCAAATCACAATCCGCCCCTAGCATTACTTTAATCTCACTAACATAAAACTCCTCATCTTTTCCAAAATCTTCCATCACAACCATTTCATTCAAATGACAGTTTAGCAACAATTTCTTCCCCGATGGCCCGAACACTCTGCAGTATATCTTGACAACACTTCAAATAAATCTCTTTTATATCTTGAAGTTCTAAGACAGAGCTTTCCAAACTGTGTGTCGCGACACAAAAGTGTGTCGCCACACACAGACTGGTGTGTCGCCACACAACCCAGAAGCGCTGATCATCATCAGCGCTTCCGGGTTTTCCCACGGCAACACACCAACAGCGGCGTACAAAAACCGGAAGCGGCAGCAGTGGTTCCGGGTTTTTGCGCGCTGCCGCAATGGCGGCACTTCCGGGTTTTCCTGCAGTGACACACCAACGGCCGCAGGAAAACTTTGGAAAGCCCTGTTCTAAGAAGTCTTCTTTAAAATCTTCCATAGTTCAAACAGTAGGTTATGGCGCCCCCTAGTGACTTGACTCACACAAAAAAAAGGAGTTAATTAAAAAAAAGCTTCCGTCTGAAATTGGCAGAGGAAAATATACTAGAAAACAAGTCCCGAAAAAAAAATTGAACAGAAAGCTTGAGATTTAGAACAGCAATCCCAACGCGTAGGAAAATATTCCTCCTTCAAATCCAATACCAAAAATAGTAACAGGAAGGCAATTATATATTCTCGATCCTCATTGCACTTTAAATGGGAAAACAAGCAAAACTGTAAAAAAATTAAAATATAATCCAGAAATAATGATAAACACCAAGAGATTCCACTTCTTTTTACTGCAGAAAGCTTCTCTTAGGGTACATAACTTAAAAAATATTTGGTGTTTTAGAAATGAGAAGGCAGGACTTACTGTCCCGTTAAAGCTGCAAACGTGGAATGGAAGAGATGAAATCCCAGTCTCCCGGTGCCGGTCAATTGTGCACGCCGTCCATGGTCTCCTGGCTGCAACTCACCGTCCGGAGGACAAATGGGTTGATTCCTGCGTTTTCCTTTCCTGGAAACACACTCAGGGCTACAGAAAAAGCCAGCCTGTGCCCCAAAAAACTGCCATGATGCCAGCTCTGCCCACGGAGCTCTCGCGGGCACAGCTGCTCAGTCTGCCATTGCTCACCAGAAGTCTGGTGGGTAGCTTCTGTTTGAAGACCTTTTGATCCACACTGTTTATTCAGGCTTTAGCTGTAATACTGTACACCTGCGCAAATTAGTGCCGCCTGCTCACCTGGTCTGACAATACCTTCACAACTAGCTGAACCACCCTCAGCTCCAGTTGGTTGAAAGGCAGCATCAATTCATGATGGGACCACAATCCCTGCACTGATCTGTTTGTGAGGTAGACTTCTACCTCATCAGGCAAGTAGGCACCTGAGTGGTCTCTGAGACATTCCCTATGCCAGATTGGCTAAGATTAACAACCAGTGCAATGATTCAGCTATCTTGCTTGGCGACACTATGCTTAGGTAGAATCAGTTGATCCTGGGGTGGGAAAAGGAACAGCCACTGGAGCAGGAAGCAGCAGCCACTGGAGTAGACTGGAGTAAAGTAGGCTTTGATAATGTATCCAGAGCCTCAACCATTAGCCCCATCTAATCTTCCCAAGTCTCATGGGGCTCAGGACAAGCATTTATTTTTATTCTTGGTTTCCACTAGGGCAGAGTTGACTTTTATTCCCCAAATAGCTGCTTCTTCAAAGACTTTGCTCAGGGTTGGCTCTTGTTTAATGGATCCATGAACCACTGACCCCAATGTATCACACTTCAAAGGCCTTGGAGGTGACTGAAAATTATAAGGAATGCACTAACATGTATTCTGTGAATTCCACTTTTTCTTCATCCTAGCATTCCCAGAAGGCTTTTGTTGGCAAGTTATACTTTTATTCTTTGATTCTGGTTTCTGATCCTGACTTCTTAATTGTTGAAATGTTGTAAGCCGCCTAGAGTCCTCCGATAGGGAGGGGATAGGCGGGGTATAAATATGATTAATAAATAAATAAATAAATAAATAAATAATTGTTCTATATTGTACTTGTGAAATTGTGATTTCAAATATTAAAAGCTAAATGGAACAGTGCTTTTACAGCAGATGGACAGGATATAAAAGTAAATAAAAATGAAAAAAAGGAGTTTAAATAAACTGAGTAACACTACCAATTCAGGAAATCAATTAAATATAACCAATTCTTATCACTTGAGCAAATTTATTTTGTTCCGTTTTGTTTTGGAAATATGGTGTTTGCCAAAACCCTAATTGTTATGAATTGACATAAGTGTTTTCTGTAGGACTGGATACAATGCCAAAGTGGATTTTCTTTATTTCCCCCTACTCTCCAAAGCTGTTCTGCACTTAAGAGACCTTGAGGAACAGGGAGGAAGTTAAATCACATAAAATTGGGTGCAACTATAATTTACATTTATTCTAAGTTTTAATTAACAACTACATTTAATTAAATATGATTACATGGTCACCCAATTTTAAAGCTGTGTGTCTTAAATATGATATAGCTTTTAACTGATAGTTTTATTTTTTGTTCTCTTTTTATGTTTTTTTAATTTGTTTTCTGTTGTAGGATACTATTATTGTTGTACTGTATTTGCTATGTTTTATTGTTTGCATTAATGCTTTTAGCTACTTTGGAGCAGTTTGTGGAAAAACAAGATATAAATTTAAGAAATAATGTAACAAAATTACCAGATATCTATTTACATTTGAAGCAACCCCTTCAGATAAGATTTTTCTCTCTTGAGAAGGTACATTAATGAGTAATTTCGAAGCCCTTCCAGAATGGACTCGTCTGCTACTACTCCATGATGTATTATTTATCATTTATAAATCCATGATTTATTATTCCCTATTCTATTTCCCTTGATCTTTCTTCTTTTATCTATTGGTGCATCCCAACTTCTTTCTGCAGCTTATGAAATCTCATTTACTGGGAAAGTGAAATAGTTTCCCTTAAAAGTGCTTCACCTGTACTTTAATACATCTTCTCAGAATCTTTATGATATGACAATTTTCAGATTTCTTTCTTGAAGTCATAGTGGGAGGGAGAAAAGAAGAAGTTTTCATGTTTGAAAGGACATATCTTATAATTTATAACTCCTAAACTTGTGACTGGACAGTGTCTTATATCTTACATTTGGGGGGTGTATAACCCTGTTCTCTTTTGAATTCTTCTGTCTGGGCCAGTGCTGCAAAGGAAGCAGCAAGCACTCACTCAATAAAGACTGATGCTTTCTGCTGGTGACTGGTGGTAAAGAATTTGATTGCCTGGCCGAAGCAATCTCCATGGCCCCAATGCTGTTTTATTTTTAAAGTTTCAGTTCCAATTCAGTGTAGTGGAAGGAACAATGTTTTTACTTAGATAAAAAAGAGGGACTATCCCATTTACTTCCATTCCATTGCTTTTCAAAATCTCTCCTTTGACCTAAAAAAAACCAATCTTCCCTCCAAAATCCGCCCTCCCAAACAATAGCACTGCTGTTTGCTAGATGCATGAGCACATGTAAATAGGACCCTTTTTTCCTGTTTCAGTCAGAGGTATGCTGTTTCTAGCTCGGAGTGTATCTCCTCTGTAAAATCCCACTGAACAAACCTTACCTAGGTGATTAGTCAGGAGGGTCAGAGCAAGATCTGCTGGTCAAGGGAGGAGGAAACTTGACTTTAGTACTCTTTCCTCTCCATCCTGAGGCAGAGCTCCACTCCTCAGACAAGTGGAGGATATTGATGCTTCAGGCAACCAGCCTGCTCAACTACCTCCATTAGCAATCTAGGAGCTGTGGGGAAGGGTCAGGAGGAAGAACTGCCCCCTTCTGAATCTGAGTCCAGGGCACATAGTGGAAGTGGTGACCCATGAAGCATTAACAGATTAGCCACTTCTGATGAAGTTGGTATGCTGTAGGTCTGAGGGCACCATGGCATAGACACCTTTTGACCCTAGATAACCTTAAATGCCAGTTGAAGGAATTATCCAAGTATCCTTCCTACCTCTGGCAGAGCTAGGCAGTTGTGTGACAGGCAACTAGACAACTAGTGACAAGGCATCTGTTCTCAAGCAGAGCAAAATACCTGCACACTACATGAAGCTACCATCAGGGCAAGCAACAAAGCAGTCCAAAGGCATCAGACATTACCTATGTCATTACCTATGTTATATCAACTTCACCTTGATCCAACAGAAGTGGAATGTGAACTTTTTACTTCCCCCTCATCACACACTGGTCTGCTGCTCTAGGCAACTGCACTTCCCATGGTGCTGGATCTGAGCGCAGGTGGTTGCTCCTTCATAACAAGTTGCTAAATGTAGTTCACATAGCAGCTGAAGTTAGCATGGCCATGAAGTGCCTGATTGAGTCTGTTGGGCACCATTTATTGGCATCAGCTGTACTGGCAACAGACTGAATCTGTTTGTGCAGGATTATATTAGGCCAGCACTTGTATCCTCTTATGGATAAATGCCATAAGACTGTTGGTTATTTCCACCATAATATGGAGGGGAGGCAGGTGCTAGACCAGTGCCAGATTGAGCAACTCTTAGTTGTGGAGACTCATGGCAGAGGCACCTGCTACAGTTGAGCTGTTTTTCATGGCAAACCTCTTGTACAAAGACAGCTGCAATGAGTCCTTGGTACTCTAAAAGTAAATTCTCACACTCAGTGAGAAACCAGTAAGAGCAAGTCTTATAAAAACAAAGCTCAGATGGAAACTAGTCAGTCTGCTGAAACGAGGGAACAGGGGAAAAAAACTGGGTAAGGTTTGAACACTGTTTTCTAAGTAAGGCTAGGTCATGATTAACAGCAGTTGCTACAATTATTTTGGTAGTATCCTCAAGTTTCTTCACTAAATATTACTTATTCATTGTCCTTGGATTTTCTTATGAGCTTACTGTATCTAAGTGTTTCCAGTCTTGTCTGCGGTTAAGCCCTGACAGGTTCTTTTCTGAGAAAAGTCTTTGGATACACTCGGGAGAGGCTGGGCTTCAATAACAGCAGAGCCTTGGAAGCCCACTTAAGTTGGGCAGGGGCTGAAGCTTTTGGGTTCTGGGCAAGCATAAAGCTTGCCGCACCGTGTGGCCCAAAAAGAAAGGAGACAATAATCTATTCTGATATTTTATACTGTACAGTGTCTTTACCTTCAAAGGCACTCTAAATGTCTACAATAACAGGAACCAAGAGCAAGCACAGAGTATACATACTTAAACTCAGCAAGCCATCAATATAATGGGTTAGTTTTGGCTTGTTTGTTTGCCTTTTCCAAAAGCTGTATTACTTTGATGGTTTACTTTGGTTGGCTGACTTTTGGAGATTTGAAATTTGGCATCCTTCATTCATCCTTGCACTCTGCTTTCTATTCTTTTTTACATTTTCATTTGTGGAAACTTCAGAATGCAGTTAAAACTGCAAAAGTCTCAATGGTGATTAGACTGCTAAACTTTGCTGTATTGGGGTATACCCTGTTTGTGCTCTTATGAACTGTAGATTTTGCTTGCACACATTTAAACTTGTTGGGCAGTTTACTTGTTTTTTTTAGCACTTCAAATATATGTCTATGAAGGTTCTCAGTCATCCAGGTGGAACAGTCTGTGGCTTGAATCATGTCAACTGGATTTCTAATAGAAATCCAGTTGACATGATTCAAGCCACAGACACTTCAAATATAAAAAGAGTTATTTTGCCAAGAAAGTCATGTGCATGATTCTTGAGTAATCTTTTACTACTGAGTACTAAATAAGTAGTGTACATAATGTAGTATTGCTTTTTTCAATGTAATCTCATCATAAATGTAAATGTATACAACCAGGAAGGGATGGATTTTTTTGCGTTGCCAGGATGGGGGCAGGCCTGCCTGCCTGCCTTCTCACGTTCTGACTGTGTTTTATTAGACTGAGGCAAAGGCAATCTAGATTTGTAGATTAATGACTGGAATTTAGTATTTTCTGAAAATATGCTTTCTTGCTCTGGAGGAGAGAACTGATTGAAAAGGTTATGTCTTATGCGAGAGAACAAAATGAGAAGGAGCCTATCACTCTTCACATTCTTTAAAAACACCTATTCTAAAGGCAGATGGGTTGCTGTAAGTTTTAGGGTTAAAAGGCAACTAGTGGTTGGAAACAATGTTCAAATATTAGATGGCAGCAAACATTTAAATAACCGTTGTATCTTTTTGCTCCTATCTAGTAGTTGTCTGGACTTTTGCAAAAACCTTGTTCAGAATCCTACTATTTCCTAGGTCTGAAGCATCTGGAACTGTTCTGGGTTCCATACTGCCTAAACAGGAACAGGCATTTCATTCCAGATTTTGTTTTGTCTGGAGTATGGCAGGACCAGAATGGGGGAGACAGAAGAACATACAATGTTCTCTTCTATGTTCAAAACAAAAAACATTTTTCACTTCCAATATGCCACTATAAATCTTACATAACAGTTGAACATCATGATTTTTTAATCGTGAAAGACCAGGCAAGAAGAATGATATATAGTGATATAGGCATATACACTATTTTTCTTAGAAATGTACAGTTAAATCGGTTAGCATTTCTTTTGCAGTTTAAATTAAGAAACTATTTCCCTACCTTCTAATATTTCACACAGTTGTGTTAAATTTATTTTAAATAGTTTCAGGAGACTGAATATGTGTAGCAATATTACCTAAAGAACAATATTTAAGATATTTTTAAAAATGTAATTAACACAGTATAGAATAACCACTATCCATATAGCTTCCAGGAAGCAGTAAGATATACACTATTTGTTTTTCAGTAATATTTTTTATCAAAGGCCATTTAAGATGGTATATCAAGCAAAACTATGGCTTATTTTTCTTTATATTCCAACTTTATTGTCTTTATTTTACTTTTCAAGAAAGCAGATTGTATCTGTTCCAAAAAGGAAGCATTTATGTATCCCCTTAGTTTTGCACCATATGTAACAAGTAGTAATATTTCAGTGTTTTTGATGGTTCGAATTAAGGAATCAGGGTAGCTATGGCTGGCGAGCTGCCTTATGACATTGGCTATAGTTATTAAAGAACAACTCTTGAAATGTGGGAGCCAGGAACCTGTTTCTGTCAAAATGATTCCTAAGTATAGATAGGACTTTGCCTGGTCTATATGTTCCCTGTCCAAATTCCAGTTATACCTAGTCCATCTTTTCCTGAAGACAGACTTAGACTTATTTATACTTATATAATTAAGTACACAGTATGCAAACTACATAATTCAAATAATTTGTGCAATAATATCGTAACACATGTGATGTCACTTGCCTTCCTTGTCCTTCCCTGCTGACACACAATGCATATTGTCGATGCCTTGTCTCAGTGCCTGGGGGCTGTGGGGGTCTGGATGGGGAACAACAGGCTTCAGCTGAACCCTGGTAAGATGGAGTGGCTGTGGATTGATGCCCCCCCCCCCTGTATCCAGGAAGTTATCATCTTTGGTTCTGGATGGGGTAGCACTGCCCCATTCAGATCCAGTGCAGAACCTGGGGGTCCTCCTGGATTCTTGACTCCTGCTCAAAGAGCAGGTGGCAGTCGTGGCCAGGAAGGCCTTTGCGCAGCTTCGAGTTGTGCGCCAGCAATGCCCTTTCCTGGATCAGGATGCCCTCCGAACAGTCACTCATGCCCTTGTCATCTCCCATATAGATTATTGCAACGCGCTGTACATGGGGCTACCCTTGAAGAGTATCCGGAAGCTTCAGCTGGTCCAGAATGTGGCAGTGCGGGCAGTTATGGGTGCTATAAGATCAGCACATGTGACACCTCTGCTGCGCGAGCTGCATTGGGTACCAGTTTGCTTCCTGGTCCAATTCAAGTTGTTGGTTATCACCTTTAAAGCCCTATATGGTATGGGGCCAGAGTACCTGAGGGACCGTCTCATCCCGATAACATTGACCCACCCCACCCGCTCATGCAGAGAGGGCATGCTTCGGACCTCTTCAACAAGAGAATTCCATCTAGTGGGGTCCAGGAGGTGAGCCTTCTCTGTGATAGCGCCCGCGTTGTGGAACATCTTGCCCCCGGAGGTGAGGGTAGCCCTCGCTCCTGACCTTCTGGAAGACTCTTAAGACCTGGCTCTGCCGCCTTGCCTGGGATGAGGGAGGTAATAGTACCTCCTGGGGGTGGCTGGCCCCATAATGTCCTCCTGATAGCTGATTTTACCATCTCTTGGATTTTTATCTATTTTTATCTATTTATTGTTATATTGTAATTTTATATGTATAGATTTTAACTGTTGATATGTTGTAAACCACCCAGAGTCCCGTATTCGGGGAGATGGGCGGGGAAATTTAAATAATAAATAAATATGGCTTGTCATGTTGTCTGAACATAGTAGTCCAAGGGAACTAGGATGAGTTAGAACAATCAGAGTTTTAGAGTATAGGCACCTTCAAGGAATTCACACTGATAAAGTATTACTTTTTGGACAAAATGTAGGATTTTGTAGAAGAAAGGAAAAGGTAGTTTTGATATTTTAACAAGGAAAAGAAGTAACACATCAGTGGCATTGAAGAAAAAAGTGTCTAAGCTACTAGTAGCTGTATTTTTTTTAAAAGTATTACAGGCAGGAAATAAGAATCAGCAAATCCTTTTGACTAAGTTGTGTAGCAAATATTTATTCCATTTATATATCTTTACATAATGGATGCCATTAAAGTAGCCAAAATAAACCGATTTAGTTGATGAAACATATTTATTTAATTCACTCTATATAGTTACGTACTTTTATATTTGGGAAAAAGTAATAAATCTTATCAAGTTCAGTTGATGACTAATATCTATTCTATCTATATTCTACTATCTATTATAATCTCCGACTCTAAAACTGTTAATATTTATATTAGAAGGTTATGATAACTGACTTTACTGCTACTAGAGGCAAGAACATATTTGTTCATAATAAAATGAGGAATATTAGCTCATGAATGCCTTGTTTGATTCATGGAAAGTACAGAAAAGTCATTAAGCAAACTCTGTAGAAATATTCCAGTTATTGGGACAATTATTTTATCTATGTAAATCTATATCAGGATTATATACATAGATAATAATATTCACAATAATATTTTATGATTCGGGAAAGATGTTATTCTCAGTCTATCTGCATTTAAATATGTCAAACATGATATATTAACAATTACGTAAATATTAGATTAGGAAGAATATTCAAAGGGATCTCCCACTGAAGTCATTCAGCTTAGCCAAAATGGACAGCTCAGTCAGATCTTGCTTGTGTATGGTTTGGATAAATGATTAAGCAAATTACTTTTTAAGTCTTGATATAGAAATATGTTGATAATTTGATTGTGTGAATACTGTTTTTGCTAAATTAACTTTCCACTCTTGACATTTTTGCCTGCTTTAACTTCAAACAGAATTGTGTTTCAGTAAAAAGACACTTGCCTCAAAAAATGATTCAAGACAAATACTCAGCATTTAATACCACAACCTATTAAATAAAGAGAAATTTAATAGTATATGTCAAAAACTCTTGAACATATAGTAATTGTTAAACTAAAAGCTTAACTAAAACTGAGATATATACAAGGAATTTTGAATACAGACAATCACTGTCAGTGAAAAAAATTATGGACAAATGGAAATTAAAAGATTTTTCTTAGCAAACAAAAAGGTGTCTTGAGTAAGCCCGCCCGCCCCCCCAATCCCAAAACAAAAAGTGAATGAATAGAAGCAATAGAAGAGGCAATGCTACATATGCCACCTTAGCTTCTGCCTGGAAGATGGCATATTGATCTACAGAAAATAAATAAATAATCCATAGATTAACCTACCAAATAGCTATGCATATCACGGGGCTGGGGGGTGGGAGGTATGCTTGGTAAAAACTTAATGCAGAATAATAAAAAATATTGAGTGGTTAAGTTTGCTTATACCATCAAACTACACAAGACAGTAAAATCAAAGAACCAGGACTATGAAGAGTTCTCATAGTTAGAACTTTGGTGAGTTCCAAAGATCCCACCAAACTAGGTGAATAGGTTTCAAAAAGGCTATTGCAGTTCAATATAGGTATGTGCAAAATGATGCACACTGGCACAGAAAGGCCTAAATTCACATCTTCATTAAAGGGTACTAAGATAGCATGACTGATTTAGAAAAGGATAATCTGTTGATCAATAAAATTATTCATATGGTGTGTACCTGCTGTAAAAAAGAAAAGGAAAAAGGAAATCCAAATCTTGGAATCATTAGAAAGAGAATGGAAAATAAAACAGACAATTCATTAATGACCTTTTCCTCTATACTGAGACCACACTTGGAATAAGGGCTATGTCACTACACATCAAAAAGGATACTGCAGAGCTGGAAAACTGCAAAAAAAGAAGGTACAAAAAAGGGTAACCAAGATAATTAGGGGTTACAGCAGCTCCCTTACAAGGAGAGACTGGAGCTTTTAAGCTTGAGTGAAAGGCAAATAAATAATAATTAAATAAACAAAAATGACAAATGTATTGTTGAAGGCTTTCACGGCCGCAGTTCGATGGTTGTTGTGGGTCTTCCGGGCTGCGTGGCCGTGTTCTGGAAGTTGTGGTTCCTAATGTTTCACCAGCATCTGTGGCCGGCATCTTCCTGGGCACAGAGAGATCGCTTCTGTCTGTGCTCCTGCCCTCTGAAGATGCCGGCCACAGATGCTGGCGAAACGTTAGGAACCACAACTTCCAGAACACGGCCACACAGCCCGGAAGACCCACAACAGCCAAAAATGACAAAGTTGTATAAAATCATGAATGGATTAGAAAATATGGATAGAGTTTCTCCTCCTCCTCCTCTTGTAATGTTAGAATACAAGGTCATCTACTGAAACTAACTGCAGAGTGATTTCAGACCTGTATAAAGTACTTCTTTATATAAATGCATAGTTGGACTGTGGAATTTGCTGCCATCCGATGTGGTGACAGCTTTAAAAGAACAGACTAATTCATGGAAGGCTAGGTATCAATAGCTATTAATCTTAATAGCTGTTTTCTATTTCCTGAATCACAGATAGCATATCTTGTTTGGAAGCTAAAGAGCCACTTAACCACATAGTGTGAGGAGTTTGCAGGGGTGTTTTCCACAGAAATCATTTATGTAGGAATGGCTTCATTTTGTTTGTCAGTCCAGACAATATGATTTAGTATTAGAAAGAATCTTATGAGTTGTGTTTATTTTCATTTTTAAGGAACAATTTTTGGACTTTGTAAATAGGTACTACAGAACTCAAGCATATGGTGTATATGCCCATAGAGGGAACAAAACTGTCAACTGTTATTTTGTTAAGTTATGTAAGCTTTAGCAGAAGATGAGTGAATCATTATTAGCCTGCCACCTTTCTACTCTGTGTGCCCCTTCTGTCATAAAAATCTGTATTTTGTTTTGGATAAAAATATATAACTTTAGATTACAAGTAACTTCTTGAATAATTTCACTGATATTGTGGTTTATTAATACAATTAAGCTTTTTTGTTTTTTTTAAATGTTGTTATACTATAAAAGGCACATGTATTTAACAAAGCTACAATTAAAATTCAATTTTTTCCATAACCTTTTCTATCTGCTATTCTCCCATTTTCACATACTTAGAGGACTTCAAAGGGTAACACAGATTTACAACTGTTTTTCTTACTTCTTGTAAATCTTGTGGGGAATGCACTGTTCTTTAGCAATACATTTCTGGCAAGGATTCAAGTGGAAAAAGTAGCAATAGTTTCTTTTCATAAAATTGGAAGGAAAATACTTTCACTCTTCCTCTTACATTTTAATCCCATTTTGGTTGCTTAAAACATCTTAGCCATCAAAACAGAACCATGCTACAACCCACATTTTCTATTAATCTAACTATCCTATTAGAGGCTGAATCAAATGTAACGTTAAGGCAAAAATTCTGTAAGAATTCAAGGACATTTTCATTCACGTGTGTTTAGGGATATTGCTAGTTATCTAGCCTGTTAACACATCAAGTGCTAATTTGCCAAAAGAAATTGAAACATCTTTCTGCTGTTCTCACCTGCCTTTTAACTAACCAACCACAAAAATATATAAACAGGAAATCTGTTCTCAGTATGTTACACTGCAGAAGTTTTTACACAAATGTTTGCTATTTTCACAATGGCAACAAATTTTAATTATTCAGTATTTCAATTTCTTACAAAGCATTATAAAAACTACATGTGATACATCTGTTTTATTTCTAGTACATTAATCACACCATGTAAATACCAGCATAAGCATATAAAATATACTTCCACCATTAAATTTGCTTAAAATGAATGCAACACCCATCAAAAGAAGTATGTATTCACCAGAGGATTAGGAGTTTACACATTTTTCCTCAGACAGCACAATTTGGGTTTGGACAAAACAAGGTTGAAGTTCAATCCAAGAAAGATGGAATGGTTATTTGTGCAGCAACTATGTGGTGGTTGGATGACCCTCCTACTGGATTCGGTGAGGGTCTCATTTTCTGTTAAAGAGTAAGTCTACAAATACAGTGCTTCTGGATTCATGGCTCTACTAAAAAGAGCAGGTGGAAGCTGTGGACAGGAGTGCCTTTGCCCAGCTTTGGCTGGTACACCAACTGTGATCCTTTCTGGAATAAGAGGCTCTGGCAATCGTCGTTCATGTCCTCACTACTGAATCACTGCAATGCACTCTACCTGGAGATGCCCTTGAAGACTATCCAGAAACTGCAACTGGTGTAAAATACAGCAGCCCCCACACACACTGATAGATGGAAGTCAATTCAGCAATACAGCACCTATTTTGTGAGTGATGTACTGGATTCCAATGGACTTCCTACCCTGTGGGATATTTATAGCAAGGTTAAAAAACTGAGGCAATGTTAACGAGTCCTCCTAATTATATATAAGACCTCAGACATACAAAACAAAATAAATCTTGTTGAAAAGGGTGGAGAGAGGAACAACATTCTCATGAAAGCTCCTACAGGGCATTGATAACTATATGACCCTTCCCATCTGTAAGTTGTAATGCAGTATAGCATAAAAATACTCAAAAAAGTAAAACTGGCTGTATAGTTAATCAAATTCCAAAAATGGGTTTGGCTATCTTCTTTATCACCTCAGTTTTGACAACTAAACATCAGGCCTAGACACTGAAAAAGAAAATTTTGCTGGGACAATTCATAGCCACTTCATTTCACAAAACCCTATCATAAATTGTTTATAACTTATAAATACTACAAAACAAAATAATACTATGTTTCTTGCATAAAGAGCAGGAAAAGAGTGAACTTTAAAATTTTATAGACATAAAATGTAAGATTTCTTGAAAGAAACCCATTTTAAAAATACACAAATGGAAACTGGGTGAACTATAAGTGAAACTTAAAACTATTTTAGGTTTAATATCTACTTTTTAAGGTCTCAAGGCAATTTATATAAGAAAAAATGTTACATGATAAAAAAAGCTTTTAAACACACAAGTAGGAATATTTATAACAGCCATGATTTAGTTAAATTAAAATTTTAATTAACTTGTTTACAATCTGATGGAATACTCTGGGCTGATTGAAACAGCCCCTTCATCTTTTTGTGATGGAAATAATACAGCAAGGTATCTTCATTACCTATAGTTTCTTGCTTATTCTAAACCAAGGTTAAAGGCTTTGGAACAACTAGGGCAGGAAGTAAAGTTCAAATTCTTTCTTTATAGGCTGCATTGTTCTGAACCCATTAACCACTGTTGCTCAGTTGAAATGAAACAGGAAACTATTTCATAGAAAACTTCCTGGTTTGGCTACCGATGAGAAGGGGATGCACACATGTCCAAAAGGCAAGATATGATCATCTAAATGGAACCATTAAGAACATTAACATTTTGAATGATTAAGCTTGTTATGTGCAGAAACCTGAAGCATTTACTGTTGTACCACTGACAAAGCAAACTAAAATGGCTGACGTGGCAGTGACCCCTTCATATAAAGATGAGGGGAGCAGACAAGCTATTGCATGTACCAGAAAGCAAATACTAGACTAATAATGTCCAAAATAAAGTATAAAAATATTCAAGTAGCACTCAGTGGCAGGGGGGGAAGAGGGGGGGCTACCAGAATGTCATTTTTATAATGTTTCTTAATCCTTTTTGGGTTTTCGCTTTTTAAAAAACTATTTTTTCAAAATATTTTCTGTAGGTATATGTATGTTTTTCCTTTCTCTATATTTGCTTTTTTGGTTTGCATGTTTTATTTAACCAATGAAAAAGGAAAAAATGTAAAAAAAATCAATAGACTTTTAGATTACATCTTTTTCAACAAGAAATACTTTAGAAATGACCTCACTGCATTTACAGGTAGTCCTCGTTTACCGACCACTATTGGGACTGGCAACTTGGTCGTTAAGCAAAGCAGTTGCCAAGTGAAACTGCGACTGTGCTTACAAACTTACTTCAACTTTCCTTTACAGACCTGGGAAGGTCATAAATTCAAGGTTTGGTCGTAAAGTTACTTTTTCATCACTGTTGTAACTGAATGGTTGCTAAACAATCAATATCTATATGTTGTTGGAGATGCAGTGAAATTAATGCTTTATTTAAATATATTGTTTCATTTGGGAAAGAAGTTATTACATGCATTAACTTTGAGAGTTAATATTTTTGGATGTTTACATTCTTTTGAAGTTTATCTCTATCATATGGAAGTTGATATCTGAACAGAGAAAATGGATTTTTTTGTGCTTGCTTATAGCCAAAAAACTTACCGTTCAGCATGGGAAAAACAAACATATGACTCCAATTATTCAGTGATCTGCAGAACTGATTAATGTAGATTAACTATGGATGACTGTAACAAATTATGGCTTCCATTTATTGACGTGTGTGTGTGTGTGTGTAATTATATGCTCTATATGTTTTTGTTTCTTTATCTTTTGTCTGCGGCTTGAATCATGTCAACTGGATTTCTATTTTCTCAGTGGAAACGTTTCGCTCCTTATCCAAGGAGCTTCTTCAGTCTGAGCAAAGTTGGTAAGGGAATCCTAAATATGTTTCTAGGTAGCTGTGTGACCTTACACCTGGGGCTAGGTCATGGTTATATTGAGATGTTATTTCTAAGTCCTTTTATCATCTAAAGGAGGATCGTTAAGATCACCATGCTGCTGTTGAGCTTGTGAAATGGTCTTAATCTTCCTAGGCACAGAAGACAAAGCAGGGAGGAAGATGGGGGAGAGATTGTGCCTGAGGCCCCCACCTCTATTCAAGGAAGGATTTTCCAAGTTGGCATAAATGGATTCCTTGACCCCTCTCTCAAACCACCTATCTTCTCTGTCTAAAATGTGAACATTAATGTCCTCAAATGAGTGTCCTTTTTCCTTTAGATGAAGATAAACTGCTGACTCTGGTCCTGTGGTGTTACTTCTCCTGTGTTGGGCCATCCTCCTGTACAAAAGTTGTACAGGACAAAACAGCGACAGATAGGGCTGAGACTCAGAATAAATGAAATAACCTGGTCATTCCCTACATGGCTGGCGTGTCTGAAAAGATAAAATGGATATTTGGCAAACACCACATACCTGTATATTTCAAACCCACCAACACACTGAGACAGAGGCTTGTACACCCCAAAGATCAAACTCCAAAACACAAGAAAAGCAATGTAGTTTATGCTATCCAGTGCAGTGAGGAGTGCTCTGAACTCTACATTGGAGAAACCAAACAACTTTTGTACAGGAGGATGGCCCAACACAGGAGAAGTAACACCACAGGACCAGAGTCAGCAGTTTATCTTCATCTAAAGGAAAAAAGGACACTCATTTGAGGACATTAATGTTCACATTTTAGACAGAGAAGATAGGTGGTTTGAGAGAGGGGTCAAGGAATCCATTTATGCCAACTTGGAAAATCCTTCCTTGAATAGAGGTGGGGGCCTCAGGCACAATCTCTCCCCCATCTTCCTCCCTGCTTTGTCTTCTGTGCCTAGGAAGATTAAGACCATTTCACAAGCTCAACAGCAGCATGGTGATCTTAACGATCCTCCTTTAGATGATAAAAGGACTTAAAAATAACATCTCAATATAACCATGACCTAGCCCCAGGTGTAAGGTCACACAGCTACCTAGAAACATATTTAGGATTCCCTTACCAACTTTGCTCAGACTGAAGAAGCTCCTTGGATAAGGAGCGAAACGTTTCCACTGAGAAAATAGAAATCCAGTTGACATGATTCAAGCTACAGACAATTCCACCTGGATGACTGAGAACCTTCATAGACATATTTCTTTATCTTTGTTTTATAATTTTGTGTATTCTTTTTTTTTTGCATTAGTTAATAAAAAAATGAGAGAGAGAAAGAGAGAAAGGAATAAAGGAATAAAGAAAGAAGCCATCTTAGCAGTAGCAGTTTATGTCCGTTTACTCCTCTCCCCAACGGGCAAGTCTGGAACACCAGCCTCAGCTGAGAAAATTTACTCATCCTTTTCCTTGACAATAACCTTAGGATACCTAAGGGACCGTCTCATCCCCATCACTTCATCCCATCCCACCCAGGCATGCAGAGAGGGCATGCTGCGGACCCCTTCGGTTAAAGAGCTCCACCTAATGGGGTCACGTAAGTGTGCTTTCTCTGCTGTTGCCCCTGCCCTTTGGAACATTCTCCCCCCAGAGATTAGACAGTCCCCCTCGCTCCTGGACTTCCGGAAAAAACTCAAAACCTGGTTTTGTCAGTATGCTTGGGGCGGGAAGGAGAATGTGCATACCTGGAGATGGCTAGCACCTTATATTATCCCTGGAGTGCCCTTTTTACTTAAGAAGAACTTAAGAAGATTCCGTCATTGGATTTTATTATATTCTTTATATTTTAAATTGTTATTTAATTTGAATTTTAATCTATTTATAATTGTATATTAATGATTATATTTTGTTGTAAACCGCCCAGAGTCCCCCTTGGGGGAGTTGGGCGGTGATAAATTTGATCAAATAAAAAAACAAACAAACAAACAAACAAACTAGCTCTGTTTCCTCCTACTTGGCATTCTTTCTCTGGGAGACCAGTTTGGGAAACCCAGGTCTCTTTGAAGGGTTGAGGGAATATTACAGGCCAATAACAATAATGGGAGAAGCCAATAACAGTGAGTGTGTGTGTGTGTGCGAGCGTTATTTTTTATTAATTTTCAAATAGAATTGTTCTTGCTATATCCTAATAACACACAATCTAAAAGAAATCTTTCATAATGATGATCTTTCTTTCATATTATATTTATATCCCAACTTTCTTCTATGATAAAACTAATTATTACAATTAAAGACTTCCCAATCAATTTCCTACCAAGCAGGAGTAGGAAGTAGCTCCTGAGCAAATCAGGAGCTACTAATCTTGATTTTAGAATGCAGATATTATTTTCTATTCCTTTATATACGTCAGTGTTATAAAGAATTATAATACAACTTGAATTTTATGCAATATTCTGCAAGTTGGCTGTTACAGTATATTCTGCCTTATTGGCCAACTTCAACTCAACATTAATTACTCATGAATATAGTGTATTGTCGAAGGCTTTCACGGCCGGAGTTCAATGGCTGTTGTGGGTCTTCCGGGCTGTGTGGCCGTGTTCTGGAAGTTGTGGTTCCTAACATTTCGCCAGCATCTGTGGCCAGCATCTTCAGAGGGCAGGAGCACAGATAGAAGCTTCTATCTGTGCTCCTGCCCTCTGAAGATGCTGGCCACAGATGCTGGCGAAACGTTAGGAACCACAACTTCCAGAACACGGCCACACAGCCCGGAAGACCCACAACAGCCATGAATATAGTGTTCCAATATGAACTCCAAGAAACTTAGTAAATATTACTAAATCACTGACATTATAGAGAAAGCTTAGATGAGGAAATTAAGCACTGCTAAATTACAAACAAGTTGTAACTGGGAAAAAAAGGGTTTAGAAGTTCAGTTTTGAAATCTGAAGAGTACTAATCTCTCAATGCTGTTGAAGCGGCACCACCTAGCTGATTTTGGTGGACCTCAAAAGAGCTAAGCAGGTCATGATTGGTTAATACTTGAATGGGAGACCAAACTGAAAAATAGAAACAAGATAGGGAAACAAAGCATTCTTTCACTCTTTAAGCACAGCTCCATTTTTGGTGATGTGGCTGGGATGTGGAGCTTAGAATGTAGGAATAAGCAACATTCCAAGCTGCTGTCCAACGACCTCCCCTATAGAGATGCAGTGAATTTTTTCTTCAGAAACCTAGCCTGATCTGACCCATTTTCAAAGTCAATCTTTCTTTTGCCTTCCCCACACCTTCCAACCAGTGCTGTTCAATTTTTGCTAAGTCATCCTGACAGAGCCCCAACCTCCCTTACATAACTTATTTGCAACATACCAGTAGTCCTCGACTTACGACGGCAATTGAGACCAGAATTTCCATCCCTAAGCGAAGCAGTCATAAAGCATGACTGCATCACTTAGCGACAGCAATCCCTGCAGTCCTGATTGCCGTTGTTAACCAAATCACACAGTCATTAGGCGAGGCAACTTCCTGCCAAGTATGTGGGGAGCCGGCAGGAAATTGCAAGTCCCAGGCGGCTTGCAAGCAGGTCAGCAGGCAGGTAAGTAGCTGCTGCCAGGTGGGGGAGGGCACAAGGGGGTGGGGGAGGGCACAAGGGTGTGTGCAAGGGTACGAGGGAGGTGCAACGAGGCTCGGAGAGGGTGCAAGGGGGTGTGAGGGAGGTGCAGCAAGGCTCAGGATGGGTGTAAGGGGGTGTGCGAGGGTGCAAAGGAGGCATGGCAAGGCTTGGGGAAGGTGCAAAAGGTGCGCAGCAAGGGTTGGGAAGGGTGCATGGAGGTGCACGAGGGTGCGAAGGAGGCACAGCGAGGCTTGGGGAGGGTGCGCGAGTGGCCAGCGCAATGCGAGCGCAGAGATGTCCTTGACTGTCCTTGAGATGTCAAGAATTGTTATGATCAGTATACCAATATTAAAAGAACTATTTGCAATTTGAGATGGTAGTATCCACTTTTAAATCCCAAATAACACCCAACTACAGGAGGGACTGCATCTTCCCATTCAGCCTATCCACCCTTATGAAATTTTGCAGTTTTTGCCTGCATGGTATGCCCCACCCCCTTTTTTCCCCTTCACCCAGATGATTTAATTTAAGTTCATCGTTTTCAATTCATTTTACCTGTGTCTGATTATTATTGATTATAATAATAAAAATTCTCATGTGAAAAAGTACACCCTTGGCTCTAATACCTGGTTTCTCCCCCTTCGGCAGAAACAATTTCAAGTAGCTGTTTCTTATAACTGTCTACCAGTTGCTGACATCAACTGGGAGGAATTTTTCCCCACTTCTACATGCAGAATTTTTTCATCTGTGCAATGTTTGAGGGGTTTCTTGCATGCAGAGCCCATTTCAAAACAACTCTTAGCATCTAAATGGGATTTAGATCTGGGCTTTAATTTGGCCATTCCAGAACCCTCCATTTACTGGAATATTTAGGGACATTGTCATATGGCAAGGATGACTCAACTTTCAGTTGCACTTCAAACTTCTAGCAGATAGTCTCATGTTATCCTCAAGCATGTACAATGAAGAATACATAGTGGGTTCTATGATGGTGAGATGCCCAGGCCCTGAATTATTAGTAACAAGCAGCTCCAAACCATAATGTTTCCACCATCATGCTTTACAATTGGTAAGAGGTTCTTCTGATAAAATGCTGCCTTTGGTTTTCACCAAACATGTCTTCTGGTACGGTGGCCAAATAACACTATCTTTGCCTTGTCTATCCAAAGCACATTGTTCCAGAAGTCCTGGTCTTTGCCTAGGTATTCATGAGCAAACGTTAAACTTTCTGGACAGCAAAGGTTTCCTTCTGGCACACCACCCATGTAGATCTAATTTGTGCAGCTTCTTTCTAACAGTAGACTCATGCATTTTGACATCAATAGTGGTGAGAGCTACCTGTAGGTCACATGATAAAATTCTGATGTTCTTAGAGACTTCTTTCACATCTTGCGTTCTGCTCTCAGGCTGAACTTGCTAGGACGGACTGAACTTCTTTGAAAACTTCTCCACTTGCAGATTATCCTCTGGACAGTGGAATGATTGATGTCCAATTGTTTGAAAACCTTTTAAGGCTCATCAGCATCTATAATCTACTTTCTGACAGCCTCAGTGAGCTCTTTCGAACTAGGCATGGTGATACTATACACATCATCAACAAAGAGCAAATGAAACTAGATGTCTCAGGTTTAAATAAGACAGGTCCTTCCCAGATCTTCTCTAATGATGTTCTAATCATTTGCACCTGATCTGGTGCATCTGATTCTAATTTTAGGTATTTGAGGTAGTGATAAATATAGGAATGCATTTACTTTTTCCACATGCAAAATTTGCATTTATGTTTATTTAAATTACACAATGGACTACAAAATGTAAATGTTGCATGACATATATTATATCCCCTTTATCAATATTGTTGAAATGAAGATCAAATATCTGTATGTTGAAATATGTTTAAAAAGTAAAAGATGTCATTGAGTGTACTTATTTTTTCACATGACAATTGTTTATTGTTTATTATCCCCATATTCTAATAGGATAGATCAGAGCTTTCCAAACTGTGTGTCGGGACACGTTATTGTGTCGGCTGCAGTGTCTGGGTGTGTCGTGGCTGCTGCTGCCTCTGAGCCCTGCCAGGATTCCGCGCAGGTCCTAGTGCCTGCCTTGTGCCTTGCTGCCTGGAAACCTGCTGTGATTCTGCGCAGGTCCTAGTGCCTGCCTTGTGCCCTGCTGTAAGAATGTGTTGCGAAATGATGCCCTGCTGTAAGAGTGTGTTGCGAAATGATGCATGTCTAAAAAGTGTGTCACCAACGTGAAAAGTTTGGAAAGCTCTGGGACAGATAATGTCCATGCTGTATATATAAACATACAGATATCATGGAACCTTTTTCTTTTTTTATTGGATTCCCCGAAACTGAGATTTTTCATTGTATTTAGGAGAAGAGCCATGGATCATCATCACATGAAAACAGACCTTTTCAATGGTATGGGTGCAGGAGATTTTTTCTAAAAATACATTCCATACACTACTTTTCATCTTAACCTCAGACATAAGTTAATATATCATCCATCATACCATTGCTTCCAACCAAGGCTTTCATGGTTTTCAATCAAAGGATGCACAAATCTAATTATTCCCATTTTATTATACAGTTGAACTAAAATGTATTTCCATGTTTCCAGATGAAAGAAAAACTGTAAAATCATTATTGTACAAATCCTATTGTGCAAAACTTGAAAAACAGATTTTTAAATAAGAGAATCCTCATAAAGAACTATTAAGTAGTTGGCATTAATTCTCCCATGCTCATACACACAAATACACAAACACACACACACAAACACAAACACACTAAAAAAAACCCCAACCCTGCCATCTTTCAGAACT
Source organism: Charina bottae (assembly GCA_023362775.1). Lineage (NCBI taxonomy): Eukaryota > Metazoa > Chordata > Lepidosauria > Squamata > Charinaidae > Charina > Charina bottae. The sequence continues at coordinate 93,801,345 of JALMGJ010000004.1, read as the reverse complement.
AGACATGCAATGTGCTACTTCAAAGTGATTGCTGTACATATTTGTTTATTCCAACTACTTCTTATATAAATAGCCACACTTCATATTTCAAATTAAAACAATATGTTGTTAGAAAATTATTCAAATGAAGTTAGTAACAGTTGCTCAAAGCTTGACAATGCTTAAGCACCAACTTGTATGGTCTTAAGTGATCAAGTATATACTTTCTGGCAAAGGATAAGCCAGTTCTACTACTAAATATTTACAATTCTATTAGTCTTAACAGGGAAATGATCTGTGACACAAAAGGAAGTCTGAAACTCACAGACTGAGTTCAAAGATAACAAGCCAACCATAGTTTATTGCTATATAAAGTAGAATTGCCTTAGTCTTAATAAAGATTTGTCCTTGTTAATGTTTCTAATGACAGTGTCCCACTACCGCTTCAACAAGCCATATATCCATCAGTCTCAGGGTAACTGTAGGCACAGATGATTACAATACTGAGTTATATGGAAATGGTTTCTTGATTTTATTAACATTTCTATATTAAAGTGAAATAAATGGAATGTGGAATACTCTATTTTAGGGACTCTCCAATTTTGTTAATAAGTTGTACTCCGGTGGGAATGGTGGACTGAGCAGCTGTGCCCGTTGTTTCAGCGGGCGGAGTGGACAGCACGCCAGCTTTTTTTTCAGGCTTTCCTGAAGCCCAGCAATGTTCTCCGGATTAAGGAGAATACTTGGAATTATCCCATCTGTCCTCTGGAATGGAGGCTTGCAGCCAGGAGATCGCAAACTGCATTTTGTGCTTGATCGGTAAGAGCACCCGGGAGGCGGGGACATCACCATTTCCAAGCCGTGCTGTAGCTTTAATGGGACACTAAGACCGGCCACCCCATTTCTAAATCACCAACTTGTTTTTAAGTATACAGTATGTACCCCAAGAGAGGCTTGCTATAGCAAGCAGAGGCAGGTTCTCTTGGTGCTTAACGTTATTTTTGGGATTATTTGTTAAACTTTTTTTTAAGTTTTGGATTTCATTTTCCTCCCAAAGGAAATTTCAAAGTTTGAGTAAACAATTGTCTTCCTGTGATAATTTTTGTATTAAATTTGAAAATATCAGCATTTTCCTACACGTTAAATCGGCTGATTTGAACATTCAGCTTTCTGTATTCACCTTTCCTTGAGAACAGTCTGATATTTACTTTCACTTTTTCTAAACAACTTTCGAACTCTCTCATATGTTCAACTTTCGCTGATTAAGTTCCTAGTGGGTGCCATAATCTACTGCGTGAGACATGGAGGATTTCAAACAGATCCTTTCTGACCTTCACCAGGACTTCAAACAGATATTTTCTGACTTTTATCAAACCTTTATGCAAGATATCCAGGACACTGTGGAAAATATGAGAGCTAAAATGTGCCATCAGGTTGGGGATGTGGTGGATGAAATTGAGGAATCTAAGAGTGACAGAACGGTTTCTTTTAAGACTGAGATTGGGATTTTTGTCAAGATGCTGGACGAAAATTGGATAATGGAGTTAGAGAAATCTAGGGGAGAGAGTTATCTGCAAGCCATAAGTAGGGTCGATCTCCTGGTGGAATGCCATGAAAAGAACCTTGAATTTTTGAGGGGGGAAGCTGGGCTGTTTGATTTTCTTAAGAAGAAATCTCTGTGCATATCTTGGGAATATGTAACTGCTCTGGTTTATTTTGAAGTGGGATAAGGGTTGAAGAGCAAAGGAGATCGTTACTTGTGGTGCTGCAGCTTGAGCACATCAATGAGCACCATGAGCAAAACTGTGAAGGGACACCCAAGACGGGAAGGTCATGGCAGAGAGGTCAGACTAAATATGATCCCTGGGGAAGGTAACGGCAACCCACCCCAGTATTCTTGCCGTGAAAACTAAATGGATCAGTACAACCAGAGATATGTCGGTATACCATCAGAAGATGGGACTCCCTCCCCAATTTGCAAAAATAATTGTCAATGGAGAATTTAGTAAACCATGTGAAATTCAAAAAGGTACAAGACAAGGTTGTCCATTATCTCCACTTTTGTTTATTTTGGTACTAGAGGTCCTATTGAGAGATGTTAGACAAGATGAAGGTATCCATGGTATTAAAGTTAAAAAAGAAGTTTACAAGTTAAGAGCCTTTGCTGATGACTTAGTCTTTACTTTGGAGAATCCACTAGATGGAATTGAACTATTGACACAGAAATTGAAAGACTTTGGATTGTTAGCAGGGTTCAAAGTGAATTTACAGAAAACAAAAGTTTTGACTAAAAACATGGACCATCATCAACAAGAGAAATTGAAAGAAATAATGGGATATTCAATGGAAGAAAAAGTAAAATATTTGGGTGTATACTTAACAGCTAAAATGTTAAGTTGTTTAAGAATAATTATATCCCACTTTGGACAGATATCAAAAAAGGTTTGGATCAATGGGGAAAATTACAACTGTCATTATTAGGTAGAATTTCAGCAATCAAAATGAATATTTTGCCAAGAATTTTATATCTTTTTCAAACATTACCTATATTGACATTAGATGAACCTTTTAAACAATGGCAGAGGGATATTTCCAAGTTTATCTGGCAAGGGAAAAAACCAAGAATAAAATATAAAGTTTTACAAGATTCAAAGGAAAGAGGGGGACTGGGTCTACCGGATGTGAAATTATATTGTACTGCTTGTTGTTTGGTATGGATTAAAGAATGGATAGTTCTGAAAAATGAAAAATTATTGAGCTTGGAGGGTCATGAATTAAGATATGGATGGCATGGATATTTGTGGTATGACAAAGTGAAAGTAAATGTGGACTTTAAAATCATTATATTAGAAGATCTTTATTAAGAATTTGGAATAAATATAAATTAACTTTATGTTATAAAAGACCTTTATGGATTTCCACACAAGAAGCATTTCATAGAACAGAAGTAAGAGCTAAAGATAAATGGTTGACTTATAAAGACTTTTTAAAAAAAGAACAAGGACAATATAAAATTAAATCAAAAGAATTGGCTTTAGAAGGATATACATTTCAATGGCTTTCTTACATGCAACTTGTAGAAAAATTTAAATCAGATAAAAAAGAATTTGAATTTGAACAAACTAAATTGGAATTTGAGATACAATTATGCGACACAGATGATCATTTAATTGCTAAAATGTATAAATTATTGTTAAAAGGTGAAATGGTAGGGGAACAAGTTAAAGACTGCATGATCAAATGGGCAAAAAATATTGGTCATAATATTCAAATGCAACAATGGGAAGATATGTGGATTAAAGCATTAAAATTTACTTTGTGTTACAATTTGAAGGAAAACTTTTACAAGATGATGTATAGATGGTATATGACCCCAAAAAAATTAGCTAAAATGTATGGGAATGTATCCAACTTATGTTGGAAATGTAAAAAAAAGGGGGTCATTTTATCATATGTGGTAGACTTGTGAGATTGCTAAGAAATTTTGGAATCAGATACATTCATTGATGCAAAATATTTTACAAATTTGAGTTCCATATAAACCAGAATTATTTTTATTGGGAATAACAGAAGAAAAAATAGGAAAGAAATTTACAAGAATTATGCAATATATGGTTACAGCAGCAAGACTTGTATATGCACAAAATTGGAAAAATCAGACTATACCTACGATACAGGACTGGATGTTAAAAGTAATGGACATGGCAGAAAATGATAAATTGACATGTTTATTAAAAGAAAATACAAATTATTACTTTCATAAAGAGTGGAAACCATTAATGGACTATTTGCAAAATGCAGGAGGGGCAAAGCTTATATGGGGTTTTGAAGATTATATTAGACAGGAAATGTTTTACAATGTTATATATAGACCTAGCATGTCAGAGATTATTTTTTAAATTACTATGACCAGAGATAAATCAGAAGTTGACTAATTTCTATGTTTCATCTTTCTCTTTTTCTATTTGCTTTACTACACTTTTTCTTTTCTTTGATTTGTATTTCTATTTCTTTTTCCTTTTCAAACTTTTATCTATGTATACTTAAAATTTAATAAAATATATTAAAAAAAAAGAAGAAGATGGGACTCCCAGGTCAGAAGATAGTCAAAATGCTACTGGGGAGGAACAGAGGATAAGTTCAACTAGCCCCAGGTGTGATGATGCAGCTAGCTCAAAGCCGAAAGGATGGCTAGCGGCCGATGGTGCTGGTGGTGAACAACAAATCCGATGTTCTAAAGATCAACACACCATAGGAACCTGGAATGTAAGATCTATGAGCCAGGGCAAATTGGATGTGGTGATTGGTGAGATAGCAAGATTAAATATAGACATTTTGGGTATCAGTGAACTGAAATGGACTGGAATGGGCCACTTCACATCAGATGACCACCAGATCTACTACTATAGACAAGAAGACCACAGACGAAATGGAGTAGCCTCCATAATTAATAATAAAGTGGCTAAAGCAGAGCTTGGATACAATCCAAAAAAACGATAGAATGATCTCAATTCGAATCCAGGGTAAGCCATTTAACTTCACAGTGATCCAAATATACGACCCAACCACAGATGCTGAAGAAGTAGTAGATCAGTTCTATGAGGATCTGCAGCACCTACTGGATAATACGCCAAAAAGAGATGTTATTTTCATTACAGGAAACTGGAATGCTAAGGTCAAACGACACCTGGAATTACAGGTAAGCATGGTCTGGGAGAACAAAATGAAGCGGGACATAGGCTAATAGAATTTTGCCAAGACAATTCACTGTGCATAAGAAACACTCTCTTCAAGCAAACTAAAAGACGACTTTATACATGGACTTCACCAGATGGTCAACACCGAAATCAGATTCACTACATCCTTTGTAGCCAAAGATTGTGGACATCTATACAGTCGGTAAAAACAAGACCTGGAGCTGACTGTAGTTCAGATCACAAACTTCTTATTGCACAATTTAGAATCCAACTAAAGAGAATAGGGAAGACCCACAGATCAGTTAGATATGAGCTCACTAACATTCCTAATGAACATGCAGTGGAAGTGGAGAATAGATTTAAAGGACTAGGTTAGTAGATAGGGTCCCGGAAGAACTATGGACAGAAGTTCGCAACATTGTTCAGGAGGCGGCAACAAAAAATGTCCCAAAGAAAAAGAAAACCAAGAAGGCAAGATGGCTGTCTGCTGAGACACTGGAAGTAGCCCAAGAAAGAAAGAAAGCAAAAGGCAACAGTGATAGGGGGAGATATGCCCAATTAAATGCAAAATTCCAGAGGTTAGCCAGAAGAGATAAGGAATTATTTTTAAACAAGCAATGCACGGAAGTGGAAGAAGACAATAGAATAGGAAGGACAAGAGACCTCTTGTGTTTCTGCACTTTTTTAGTTTTTTTTGTAGTTTTTTGTTTTTATTGTAGTTTTTATTCTTTCTTTGAAATTTAATAAAATTTACTATTAAAAAAATAAGCTGTACTCCTGATTAATTAAAATATGTACAGAATGTACATGGGTTGATGTGTTATTAACTGAAGCATTTCCAACATCAGATTTTGTCATCCAATAAATTACTGGATCAATTTTATTATGATAAAATTCCTTTAAATGATATTTGAAAGAAAAATAATCTTTATTTCACTGATATTTCTGAAGAAAAAGTCATCCTCCCTCTATTGATAGCAATAATATTATCATCAGGTATCTGTTAATATGTCCCATTCTATTTCATTTCCCCACCTGTTCTTGCCCTGTGCAGCTAAAAAAAGAAAATCTAAGCTTCTCTCCAGTATACTACCATTTCCCTCTTGCTTTGCAGTGCCCTCGCTACTCCACCAGATTATTTCTGTACCTAGGAGCATATATCATAAGACATTTGATTTGGGAGGCAATTCTCAATTCTCAGTCTACTTATACCAAAAATTAGAATTGCTAATGAAGATATCAAAGTAGTAGATAGCTTCTACCTTTTAGGATCAATCATCAATAGTAAAGGAACAAGCAGTCAAGAAATATGCCACAAACTAGCACTTGGTAGAGCGGGCCACGAAGGCCCTGAAAAAAATATTCAAATGCCGTGATGTCTCTAAACCTACAAAGATCAGAATAGTGAAAGTAATGGTATTCCCTGTGACACTCTATGGAAGTGAAAGTTGGACTTTGAAGCAGCAGGACAGGATGCGTATTGACGCTTTGAACTTTGGTCTTAGGGAAGACTCTGAGAATACTATGGACAACCAAGAAAACAAATGGATCATTGAACAAATCAATCCAGAGTTCTCACATGAGGCAAAATGAGCAGGCTGAAATTATCCCACTTTGGACACATTATGCAAAGACCTACAGTAGCTCTCTAGAAAAGGCTGTAATGCTGAGAAAGGTGTCATACCTTCCAAAGGCTGCAGCTGCTTCAATGTCTTTACAAGGAACAATTGCTCACACTAACAAATAAAAAAAAACACTCCTTTGAAAGCATTACACAGCCTTAATGCATACACCTACATTAGAGAAGAGACTGTAGAATATAATTATCTTAAATTCAAAATGAAAAATAAATGGGGGGATAAAAGTTGGTTAAGATAACAGGATACTTTATGTGTGCTGACCATGAAATAAGAACTAGTAAGTTCAGTAGGATTTATTCTTTGTAACTATGTTTCATATTAGGGATTATATCATTATATTTCTACATTATTCAATAACATTGATGTGCTCTATATGGAACTTAACATAGTGTCTTAGGCAGTTAACACACTTTCCACCTGTGCTTTGAATTGCCATTTTCTTTCCTCATGGCACAACACTTATCACATACACAATATGTATGTATGTATGTATGTATGTATGTATGTATGTATGTCAGTCACTTGTTACTAATTGGCTAACTTCAGGTAGCAAGCTAAGTAAATTGAAGCTATTCTGCTTTGCATTTGTTGTAAGATGTTCCATTGTTTTGTACCATTTATAAAGCTGTTTATATTTTGTGGGCTCTATGCGGTGTCCAGGGAGGAGTAGCACCTCTGGTGGAGGGGCCTGCTGTGCCCTTTTTAGGGCTGCTCATTCACCCTTGGTCCCCACCTGTCGCTCAGCTCTCACCTGTGGCTCGAAGTAGCTGTAACACGTGCAGCGGCTACCCCCCCCGGTAGACTGTCTTGACAGACAGGCCAAACCAGGTGAGGGTAGCTGATGGATCTTCGACTCTCGGTGAGATAGGGGATTTGTCTATCTCAGCGTGTGAGTCTGGCCCTGGCAGATTGAGTGGTGGAGACTGATCAACAGTCCAACGGTCAAGAAGGCAGGCCCAGCAGGCATTGTGGAGTGCTAAGAGTACGACAAGACACTTAGACGTCCTGCTTATCCACTGCAGCAGGAGAGGTCTCCAGCTGTAACGGTTCTCCACCCCACTGGATTAAGGTCTCTTATGCTGAGAGAGTGGGACTGCCCCTGTGCAACGGCTGTTCCACTTAAAACTCCATCATGACAGGTTTATTAGTAACAAGTGATCTAACCTTTAAATATAAAAACTCTGTTTCTATGTATATCCATTTGCTGTTTTACTCTGCTTATTAATGAGGAAAAAAACCCTTCTAAGCTCTTTCAAATATGAAATGATGGGTTAGGCCACTTTAATTTAAAGTCAGAAATCAAGAAAATTTTTCGTGCAATACAAAAAGCAAAGAGGTACTAAGTTCTTCCACTCATGCTTGCCACCCACTTTCCTGTCTCAAAATCAAAAGGTTCTCCTTGTTTTTGAGTATTTCTTTCTCAAAGCAACACCTCTAATTATCTATTTTTAGTTATTAACTTTATCCAATGTAGTAATCTTTGGTATGAAAAATTGTTTCCTATAAACGAAGTCAATACACCAAGCAGGTGGGTACCTTTATTCTTACACCACAGAAATTGTTAATTTTAAATGAAAACATCCTTGGTACTCTTCATTTTAAATTATGAAATGGCTCTAGCCGACAGAAAGAGATTGCATTTAAAATTGCCCCAAGCTGTTAAAGATATTAAGATATTAAAATGTGGCCTGCATTCTAGGCACTAATGGTTAACATTAAAACCTGAAGTATTAACTAAAGAGCATATATTTTAAAGTATGATCATTATTTCACATAAATAAAAATATAGTTCCATAATATGGTTCAAAAATATCATATAGTACCATTAACTCACAGGGAAACAAGCATGAGCATTGACATTTAGAAGCCTTCACAAACACAGCACTCAACTTCAATTCGCCTAACAGAATCTCCAAAACTATTTTACAAATAAGAGGAAACAACTCTATTCCAAATCAGTATTTCCAAACAAGTTAATCTTTATTTGTCCTAAACATTCTAAGGATCCATAATCAAACCTTAGTTGCGGCACTCTAAGAAAACACATCTAAAGGCTATCAGTTTGTGCAACATACACTTGCACATTCATTAAAATGTTATGTATTTTCACTTTGAATATCAGCAAAAAGTCTGATAAATTACTACACGGTCCCTACATTCAGAAAGTATGTACAACATTCCCAAAGAGAAAAAATATCTAAATATACACTGAAAAGTATTAACCAATTTAGATGGATATGTAAAAATTCTCTTACCTGTCCTGTGACTGCTCCTCGTACATTCTCTCCTTTCCCTCCTTAAAAAGCCTTATAGCTCGTTTTGACTTTTTCATGAGACTATCAATATAGATTTTAAAATATTCATTTTCACTGAGCTGTGCAAGTTTCTGGTTGTCATCATACTTGCTCAAAATAAGTCGCAAGTGTTGGTAGGTATCCGGTAAAATGTCAAGTATGTAAGGTGGGCTATTTTTCAATTGAAGTTTGGGATTCTGACACAGTCTGACCTACAATTAAAGAATAATTTACATAAATTTAACAATAAATTCACCCAAAGTCAAAACTTTACTGTACATAAGAAAATGGTGGGAAGCTTACACCTAAGCTATAACATTATCCAGAATTCAACTGTCCAAATACAGAGACCTATTGTGAATGCAAGTCTGTTGGTTCCTAACTAATGTTGACAAAGGCTGTAGAAAGAATTTTAATATTATTGATCAACAAGAAGAAAAAACAATAAAAAATAGCAAGACTTAAAAGGACAAAATTGTACTGAAATCAGACTGTATGATTTCCTCATCTTATAGCTGAATGCTCCGTGAGCTGCATTGGGTGCCAGTTTGCTTCCGGGTCCAATTCAAGGTGTTGGTTATTACCTTTAAAGCCCTACATGGCATGGGCCCAGGTTATCTGAGGGACCATCTCATCCCCATTACATCGTCCCGTCCCACCCAATCTTGCAGAGAGGTCATGCTGCGGACCCCCTCTATGAAATAATTCCATCTAGCGGGGTCTTGGAGGCGAGCCTTCTCTGCAGTGGCACCTGCCCTATGGAACAATCTCCGCCCGGAGATAAGACAGACCCCCTCACTCCTGGACTTCAGGAAAAATTAAAAACTTGGCTCTGTGATCTCACCTGGGGCAAGAAGGAAAGTGGTCACGCTTGGGGATGGCTGATCTCTTAGAGCCACCTCAAATATTTTAAATATTTTTATCCTCACTGTAAGAACCACCTGCCACTTGGATTTTATTGTATTTGCATTTTTATTGTTATATTTATTGTATTTTAATGATCTTTTGTTGTAGTTGTAAACTGAGCAGAGTCCCTCCTTGAGGGGGAGATGGGCGGTCATAGAAATTTAATAAATAATAATAATATTTGAATAAATACAGCACCTTGCTGGTGATACCTCAAAAGTGAGGAAAGAGTTATATTCATCTCTTCTCTTCTATTAATTTGTTTTTTAAATTTTCCTTCCATTACAAGCCATAGGGAGGAATTAATTGAACACCATCCCCAAAGCAGATTTAAATTTCTACCCCAGGCATGGTACAGAATTGTTAGTCTATCTAAATCACAAATTTGTCCAAACAGCCCATCACAACCAATTATGTTACCATTGCTATTATTTATTAGATTTCTTTATATCCCACCTTTTGAGAGGAGCTCAAGGCAGCATACATAGTGATCCCTACTTCTATTTTTCTCCAAAACAACCTTGTAAGGTAGGTTGGGCTGAGAGAGTGTGACTGGACCAAAATCACCCAGTAAGATTCCATGGCCGAGGGTGAACTAGAAACTCTCCACTCCTAGTCCAACACTTTAACTGCCACATCACACTGCCTTTCATAATATAAATTATGACATATATTACTGCTATTGTTATTGTATATTATCTGTAAAATCACTTATCATTTTTCATTATGAAAATAATATACAAACAAGCTTTATATTGTCTTTTATCTTATTAAGCTGTTCAGAGTCCTCTAGAGTTGGAAGGCCTCTGAATTCAGTAAAACAAATACATGTTAAATATTTTATTTTTTAAAAAATGTATGGAAATGAAAATAGGCATCTTCGTCATCATACAGTTATGTCAAAACCTTACACATGCTGCTTATGTGCAGCAAGTATTCCATCTGACTAAAGAGACAGCACACCCTATGAAAGAAAACAGTTCCTCTTTCAGAGGCTCTTCCATTACACTGTAGACCAATATACTTAAATAGAAGCAACAGAAGGATTCTGCCGTTACCTTGGTATATCAACTAAAGTTCTTGCAAAGGGCAGAGCCAATTAAAAGAAAAAAAGGTATGCTGTCAATATTTTGTCTTTGCCATATGATTAGCAAAACATATGTTGTATGCAAAATAATATACCAAGTTTCCCTTCTCAGCTAGTGCTACATTTCACCTATTGTATAGTTATTTATTCTGTTTTTTTAATGTTTTAATAAATAAACTATTAAAAATATTTCAGCTGAAATGAATCGGTCCAAGGGCCTTATCTGGGGTTTCTGAGCATATTTTCTAATGCAACGTTTAGATATTTGTATTATTCATAGTTCCTATGATCAAGATGATTTGAAAGCACATTCACTTTGTAGTAACAAGATGCCAGTAAGTCAGTAACATAAAATTTTTACAAATTGAATTTATAATGGGAATTTTAATTTCCCATTAAAATACATATTGTACACTTGATTATTTTCTAAGGTTACAATAATTGTTCAAAATCACTGTAGTCTAAATGTTGAGTATGTATTTCTGTATAAGTAGTACATAATTAAACAATAGGTCACATTTGGCTAATAATAAACTGCAGGAAAAATATTTTTGGCTCATTTTAAAAAGGCCAAGATTCCTTTTTAGTAAAAACCCAACTTTTAAGGTTTTCCAAAGAAGGGAAGGGGAAATCACAAGGTTTGATTCTACACACCAAATCACTCCTTGTATACTTCTATACAAATGTGAACATCTAACTGCAATCCCACCATGGAAAAGCGTTCCTTGTAAATCTGTCTTTAAACAGTGCTTCAAAGGAAAAACTTTATTCTAGATTAAGAAGGCACTGTTGCAGGAATCTGAATAGACAGAAACACTTCATCCAACAAATAATGAGGAGCAATCTAGTTCCTTTAAGAATATTTCATTCACTGCATATTTTATAGGGAATGCAGTCAAAAAGTTCCAAAACAGTTTTAAAGTATGAAAACTATGCATTATTTAGTTATTTATATGGATCTGGACAGGTATAAAGCAAACTGGCCCAGACTTAGTTGCAAAGATAATCCATCCAAATTAAGTAAACGTCTTACATACTTTATCACAGCTAAGAAATTTTTCTTATGAGATTATCATTCTATTCTATACCAAAGGATGGTTATAAAAATATGTATATAAATGAAAGCAGGCTTCCTTAGCACAGGAAATCAGAATGGCCTCACACCCATTACACCACTTCCTCGTGTACAGAGTTAATTACTCTCAGGTGCTAAAAATTTGGCCAGAATGAAATTGGCCCATTTCAACTGCTTGCCTAATAAAAAATAAAAAATCAACTAGATAAACTGGTTTACCTGACAACAAGCAGATCCCAAATATTTTAAGAGTGGTTTTTTTTAATCCAAAGAACCACAACTTTTTTCTGGAAGAAAAAAAAAGCCTATGACAGAGTACAGAATAAATGTCCATAAACTAGTTTTAGATTATATGAAAACCATGTGCCTATTAGCAAAGATACAATTGAAAATAAAATGTCAATGTTTTAAAAAAATAAACAGTGAAAAGATTTATTGATGACATTTTTAGTGGGACAAATTAAATTCCTGAGTTGACAGCTGTAATTTGTCAAATAACAATCTTGATAAATTACTAGTTTTCTTTATCCAATATTTCCATAGTCTAATTCTCCATTAAAGAGGTAGAAAATTAAGAGATCCTCCAATGAAACTGTAAAAATGGGATAAAAATTAAATACTTCTTTACTTGGCACTGTGATAACATTTATTTATTTATTTATTTATTTATTTATTTATTTATTTATTTATTTCAAATTTTGCCACTGCCCATCTCCCCCCAAGGGGGGGACTCTGGGCAGTTTACAATAAAAATAAAACATTAAAATATAGTAATACATACATAATATCAAATACAAATATAAATATAGAATAAAAACATAAAATAAAATCCAGATGGCAATTACAGTTTTAATGCCGCTCATGTATATCTAAGGCCATCTTAGGGCGCCATCCATCCCCCATATATGACCACTGCTGAGAATTCTGTAAGAATTCTGTCCCTACATCAGGAAAACACCCAAGTTGGGAGAATGCTGGACTAGCCTACATTTTGTTTTAATCATGAGTCATTTAACAAGACTGTGTCCTGGTTTACACTAACCAGTTTACAGACCATAATATATGACTACATATCACACTAAGCCCCATTCCCGAACCCACATTACTGCTTAATATGATGTACAAACTCAGTCATAGTCAAGCTAAGAATTTGCTACCACCAGTGCTGCCAACACTGCTGGTTTTGGTGCAAAGAGGGGGTGCAAGGATTGTCACAGAAAATATTAATTAAATATTTATTATTATTAGTTCTTTGTATGGGCCAACTAACTGGAAAAAGTGATTCACTGTTTTTAAGAGTTAATAGTAATAGAGAGACATTGGGCTAAGGGTAGAATGTATCAACTGAGGTATTAGGTATATTAAATGAAAATTAAGGATTAAATATTAAATGCAAATTAAGGATTGGAAATCTGTAATGTTTAGCCAATGGGAAGGTGTCCCTGGAAGCAAAGACAGAGACAATGAAACAGCGTGCTAAGAGCTGAATTTAAAATTGTGCCACATATCAGACTGATTTGGAGAGAAAAATAATACACGTAGAGAGAGAGAAATAATTCAGGGCAGAAATGGAGGCAGGAAAATCAGAACTACTGTCAGGAAGCCAATGGGAAGCAGTGAAATTTGGGAGCAAGCAAGGTTCCTCCTAGTCAACCCTGGCTGATCTTGAAAAGTTAAACAGGGTTAGACCTACTAAATTGTATTTGGACAGGAGACAACCAGGGAAACATCAGCGATGTAAGCTAGACTGGTATCATAGAAGTAACTGCTGAGCAACAGAGTAGCTAAATTTTGTTGTGAACTACTTATGTATTAAGAAAAGCAATATACACAATTATACATTGACTATTCATAGGAGAGAAGCTTATGCTTATTTATCAGAGGTTTCTGGCTAAATATTAACATGCATGGAAATACAGGTTCAAATATAGGTTTTATATCACAAGAATGTATCTCTTCTCCCTTCCAATCAGCTTCCAAAAGATCTTTCTGACAATCAAGATACCCACCAGAATAATGAGGGATTGCTACATGGGCTATCATAAGATGGAAATATTATTCTAAATTAGAATTACAAGCACAAAATTTTGATAAACAAATTCAAACATCAGAACAATACATTGTTCAGGAGAGCACATTGAACTGTTTTGGGCAGGGGGCATGCAGGAGACAGGAAGCTGCTTTTGAAATTCCATATCTTAGAACATTGCTCACTATATGAAGGCTCTTAAAAATCATGTGCTGGTGAGGCATAGTCCAATCTAAACAAGATGATTAAATATTTTCATATTGTTTCAATATCAGTTATAATATGAAAATATCATCGAAAAGCTTCTGAAAGTTTGATCCCAAAAGTGATAGTGTTAGATTTTGACCAGTGTGCTATTGAATATGGATAATCTGAACACCTAAACAAATTTTAATACACAATTTTCTAAATCTAGACTTAATCAGTATACACTGCCATTTTGGGGCGGGGGGGACTTGCTTCCTGTACTCTCTGTTTTATGTTGCAGCACAGAACCTTAGTAGATTATTATACCAGATCATCATAGTATCCAAGGAGAAACTTAAAACCACACCTACTACAAAACTTAAGATGCATCAAAATATCTCAGCAGAAGGCATGCCACAGAGGTTTAAACTAGAAATCTAGTTTCTAGAAATCTCTCTCAAATCAGATAAATATCATGATTAGTATGTAAGTTTAATTCAGAGGATGAAGAAAATTAATATGAATTTATAACATGAAATTTTAAAAAAATCTTTCCCAAGGGTTAAGAAAATTAAGGAATAAAATTGATATATTAAATACACATTTCACTGAGCCTTCTTTTTTTTTTAAAAAAAAAAAGCAAAATGTAAAAACAAAACCCCCAATTCAATTAGAGTATCATAAAAACAATGATTTTTAACTTTAAACTAAATAAGATTATTTTTTCACATACATGGAACATGGGAAGGAAATATAACATTTTGGAGATCAAACAAATCAAAATCCCACTTGATTTTGTAGACCAAGTACTAACAAACTTCACAGTCGTTGGGATCAAGGCCATGATTCCATATACCACACTAGCTCACCGAAATAGTATCAATCATGGTTTTTAATATTCGTGTTGCTGGTTTGTGTTTTTAAGGTTTTAAGCTGTTACTATGTAACAGTGCTGTGCAAATCCTTCAAAGAACCTTCTCAACTGAAAGAAGTGTGGCAGAAAAAAGTGTGGCAGGGGGATAGAGAGAGAATTTATGTCAAGGTGTGCATCTGAGTGTGAAGCCGTTTCTCTGGTCTCAGAGAAAGACATCCAACTGATTCCATGAACTTGGGATTGCAGGCTACTTGTTCTTTAAAAATTAAAATAATCAAGAAGAGCTGGTTCAAATTCTTTTCAAATCCCAAATCCACTAAAAATATGGTTCCAATTGTTAAAGCAACCTTTTTCCAGACTCATACAGCTGTTTTGGGAACTTCTCTTGACTGTTTGCACAGATATGTGCATGCACATATCACAGCCAAGAGCACCAATGAAACAGCCATATAAGCCTAAAAAAAGACATGGCTGCTTTAACAATTTGAAAATACTGTGTTCATTTATAGTCCCATGCTGTTCTGAACCAGCTCTTTTGAAGAATTTTTGCAGCTCTAATATTTAATTGTTATAAGATGTCTTGAAATCTGAGGTAAACAGGCAAGATATGTTTTAAATAAATAAAACCAAAACTAAGGAGTCAATACAGGTATCTTATATTGTGCGTTTAAAGCATGGCCAACACTTTTAAAAATATTTTTACTTTAGGAAGTAAGACCATAATTAGCATTCAAGCATTTTTTGCAAAATGCCCCACATTCAACTTCTGGTATTTCTGGTCAAAAACATCGGAACAGAAAATGATGGGAAATATTCAGGCCATAATAGGCAATGCTAGACTGTATAAATATTTTGAACTGGCATAGCCAACTTATTATGTTTACATTCAATGTAATATAACAGCCAGTTTGGTGTAGTGGTTAAAGGCATCAGGCTAGAAACCGGGAGACCATGAGTTCTATTCCCGCCTTAGGCACGAAGCCAGCTGGGTGATCTTGTGCCTGTCACTTTCTCTCAGCCCTAGGAAGGAGGCAATGGCAAATCACTTCTGAAAAACCTTGCCAAGAAAACTGCAGGGACTTGTCCAGGCAGTCTCTAAGAATTGGACACGATTGAACGAACTAAAAAAAAAAGTAATATAACTAGAATTGCACACCTATGTTCTGTAATTTGCTCAAATTTCAAGTTACATTATTTCACAGAATTATAGAGTTGGAAGAGTAACCCAGGTTACATCATGTCCAACTCCCAGGTTAATGCTGGAATCCAACAAAAGTCTATACAGCCAAGAAGGGGACAGACCATAACCTCTGCAGTTAATTGTTTTCACTCTTAACTGCTTTTACCCTAAATAAAAGTTTGTTTGTTTAAAATTGTACTAACGACTATAATGGAAACTTAAAAATGTAATTCCAAACAAATACAGATTTGGAACTGACAATAACCTGGGCAACTAAATAAAAAACTTACAGGTCTTCCACACTGAGTCAACAATAAATTTACACTGGTATTTTAAATTCTGAACTGATTCTAAGGAAGCAGGCATTGCAGAATTATTTTTTAATCTGAGTTAGTGCCACATTCTTGATAGTACTTACTATCTTTAAACAACTTTCATGAGACATCCAAAGTAGATAGCACATCAGGATTCAATTCCTGGAAAAAGCCGTAACTACCTTGCCACACAACAGTAGTGGGAATAATATAATGCATAAATCCCCATAAGTAACTTGTGTACCTTGATTATCAATGCAAATGCTTCAAAGTGTTTATATCAGGCATATTTCATGTACAGGATCCATAAAGAGGGATTATTAAACTTTTGCATGGAAACATGTACTATTAGACAAATAGATTGGTGGCCTCTTGAAAAATGTTTTATACACTATCTGTAAGAGTATCACATAGTTCTATGCATTTCAAGGAAACAGTTTAACAACATGAGCCAAAGTGGTACATATGAAACAAACCACATATTCACAATCTTACGGACATCTGAAGAGCTTAAGAAGTACAACATTTAATATTTCTTCTTTTATACTGAGAATAAACACAGCTAAAGGCAGAATAAACATGGAAGATCTCTCATGAACCTGAAAACACATATTGTTTCATTTGTCTAATCCCACAGTAACAATTCCAGTGAATGAATGAATGAAATACAGATATAATTTACAGACTCACCACTTTATCCATTAATTTCCAAGTTTTTTCCACAGTCCTGCGATCAGCAGCTGCCTGCTTGGGGGGGCCAACTGCATCCTGAATAGCATCAATGAATCCCAGAATACGCCCTTTGCGGGGGTTTCCTCCTCGGCCACCTGGGTTCCGGCCATTGAGGGAATTGGCCATCTGGGATCTTAAATTTATAAAAGAAAAGAAAATGTAATCCTGTGATATTGTTGCTCTCCCTTGCCCAAGCATAAAATAAATCAACACTTGATTTCGCATAGTCACTGAAAGGAAAAATATATGTAACCCTATTGTGGGAGTCTTAACTTTTGATGGTGACACAGAAGCAGAAAAAACTGGTAATCTTTATCAAGAAAGAAATTTGATCAAATGTCACTGTCTGTTAATAGAGCACATCTTATGGAAATATACAGTCTTAATTGTCAAGCACATTACTGCATTTTCCTTCTAGCTTTTTTATACCCTTAAAAATGTTATCAGCCCACTCTGTTTGCATGCTCACTCTCCCTTGTTAAACTTACTTTCACACAAATAATTCTTTTCACGTATGGTTCACAAGGGACAAATACATCTAACGAGTAACAAAGGTTTTAACAGCCACATTACTAACCTCCCGCCCCCAGCATCTGGTGACAGAAGGGAGGTGAAAAATCCCATCTCTTACACCATGCATATAATAGGACAGATACATTCAAAATACGTACAAGTCTGCAACTAAACACGATACTTGTATGTAGGTACTGTTGTGGTTTTAAAAAGTAACGAGAAAAGAAAATAAATTCCAGAGGAAGGGAAAGTTGCTTTTGTAAATCCACAGTATCCAAGATTAGTTTCAAACAGCCATCAGTCTCCTTTCCCTTTCTGGCCAGCGTTGGAGAGGTCGAAGGTTAGGCAACAGTGTCCCCAAGAAGTGCCGCCTGGTAAGCTTTTCTGCCTCCTCACTTTGATCTCTTGTTTTCTCTTTTCCCTGCCTCCCCTCCGGGCATACAAGAGCACGCAGCACAGCCCGTGTTATTAAATCCCAGCAGTTTTCCTGGTTCCGGTTTCTCGTTAAGCGCTCTCCGTCCCTCGGAGCAGCAGGAGCAGCCAGCAGCACCACACGACACGCCTTAAGCCTCCGCAGCGAGGCCGGCAGAGCCAGCAGCGGTGGGACGCCGCTTCCCCAAGTCGTCGCGGTTGCTGGGGTTCCAGAAGGAAACATGGGGAGTTACTTCGCCACCGCGGGCCCGTTGCAGCAGCACCGGCGGCGGCGGCAGCGCTGTTCTCGCCCGCTCTCGCTCCTGGCTCGGCGGCGCGAGGGTAAGGGGCGTGTGGGGGCGGGCTGAGGGGGCGGGGCTAAAAAAAGGCAGGGCAGGCGGCGCTGAGACCCGCCGCAGCCCAGCCTTCTCGAAACGGCGGGCGAGTTGTCTTACGTCCTGTTCTCGCGTTCGGAATACTCTGGTAAGAAATCCGCACGCAGCCTGCGTACTGGCACGGCTCGCGCCAGCCCTTCTTCCCTCCCTGCCCCCCCCCCATTCTAACGGTATTAGGGTTCAGTTCCCAGATGTTGCCTTGCCCAATCAAACATGAGTGCGCTTCGGGAGGCAGGCGGCGGGTGAGGGAGAGATAATTGAAACAGAGACGCCGAAAGGACACGCATTCACTGACCAAAAGAAGCGAGACCATACGAAGGAAAAGGGCAACAAGGCCACAGAGCTCCCTTTTCTCCCCCTCCCAACTTAAAAAAAATGTGCAGGGCAGCATTGGGAGTATGTTGGTCCTCCAGTTCCTGATGGATAAAGTAAAGGGCCAATGAGAGCCCGGGGAACGGCTTCCGGCTCTGCGCTTTCCTCCTCTCTGACTGTGATTCATGAATTAGTTGGAAAGGTGAAGCGGTGGGAGACTTCGGGACTTCTGCAGAACATCTGTAAAAGGGCCGGAAGTAATCCATATAGAAAGACTGAAACGCTTTTTTGGAAAAGACGACTTGCATAAGTAAATAGCCATCGATTACGACGGTGGCGAAATGCTTAGATAGTCATTAAGGGAAATGGTATTGTAGCCCAAGTCTTACTTTATTCAGTAGCACTGTATTTCCTCACTTCATCGCCCTGCGCATGCATGGACTTGTAAACCAATATTCAGAATAGTGTGTCATATTGCCTATCAAATGAGCAATCCTATAACACTGGAGAGAAGATATTTTTGAACTCCATAGCACTTAAATTCTGACTAGACATAAAGAGGATGGCGTTGAATGAAACTTCCATATTACCACAAGATGTGAAGTAACCAATTTAGACTATATGATGATGCTCTTACATAAATAGCAAATTTATGTAAGAGCATCAACAGCAGTAAACACAAATTGCTGGCAGATAAGAATAATGGAGTTGCACTTAGGTCCAACTGGTAGGCTGTTGACACATTTCCTCTGTGCACGTAAATGTTCTTGAATATATGTTTCATGACAGAGGCAGGAACACATGAATTTAGAGTTCACACAACAGATTTATGCACTGCTCTTCAACCAAATGGGTAAAAAATTCAGTTCAGAAAGAAGACATTTATTTTTAACACATAAATATTTATTACTAAAGGAAAATCATGTGATTAGTGTACAAATTCCCCACCATAGAGTTCAATATACTACTTCAATTAAGTATAATGAAGAGATGGCCAAAGATGAAGATGGAATTGTTAATATTTCCCAGATAGGGAAAGCGCTATGGAAACAGTAAGACACTGGGTTGGGAAACTAATATGCGCCCAAAATTCAAATCCTGATAAAAATCATAGCATGTGAAGACAGAAATAAATGGGGGGGGGGGAGTTGAGTGGAGGAAAAAAATGATGCAACAGTTGTAGTTATTCCAAAGCAATATCCTACCAAGATCATTATGAATATTATTTCTGCCTTGGATGATGGTAGCTCATCCAATTTTGTGTAATCTGTAAATTCCCTTTACCTTCTTAATAAAAACATCGAAAGTATCCAGGAGTGAATTTTGTAGCATTCAACACAATACTCACTGCAAACTTGATGAGGTGCGTTGATAATCACTCTGAGTATGATTTTTGAGCAGCAAAATGTCACGCCATTCCACCCACACTTAATTAGCTTTCTCATCACAATGTCATTGGATACTTTATCAGATGCTTTCCTGAAACCAAGACATATTGCATCTACAGCAGTTCTGTACTCTACTGAGAAAGTTGTCCAATGAAAAAATGGAGGCAAAGTTTGTCTGGGGAGACTTGCTCTTGACAAATTTGTGTTGATTTCTGATCAATGCAACATTGTTTTCAAGGGGTACATAGATCACTTCCTTTATGATCTGCTCTAAGAATATTCTCAACTATAAAAATCAGACTCTTATCTGGAATTAATGGGATACTTCTTTTTCCACTCTCTGAAGACAAGGGTAAAATTTGCCTTTTTCCAGTCTCCTGAATTTTTGTCCCTTTCTGGGATTTTTCGCAATAATATATAAAGGTTCAGCCAGACCCTAAGCTAACCAATTCAGTATTTTAGGATGCAGTTCATCTAGATCTGGAATTTTATACTCATTCAAATTATATAGGATTCTTGATCACATTTCTCAGATTAAATAGGATTCTTGATCATATTTCTCTAATGTTTAAGCTTTAATTTTCTGCTTCTGTGAAGCTTCTGCTCTTTCACAATTTAGCCATAGAATACTGTATGTATTTTCTCGTTGAAAATATAAATTTTCAGCAAAATATGAATTGAGTAGATCTTCCTTTCCTTTCTTACCTGTTAGCATTTTGCTGTCTTGAATTAGTATAAAAATCCATATCCGGATGGAGCATTTTCACATGTTGCAGTAAAACTTTGAAGTGTCAGGTTTATTTCACAATAAACCTCTTCTATGAGATAATTTTCATGAGTATATAAAACATTTTGTGTTCTTCCCCCTTTTGCTTTTCTGTCTTCCAGTCAGAAAAGTATCTGCTATTATGAATAAAAGGCAGGCAAAATGGACTTAAATTCAGCCCTTAATAGAAAGCAAATTATATCAATTATTTACAAGATTTTTGCCACTGCCACCTGAGAACATGAAAGTATTTAGGTCTATCATTTTGATCATATGAACAAACATGTAAAGGAAGAACTATTCTTTCAGCAGTTCAAAATGTGTTATTACCTGGAAAATAAAGCTTTCAGCACTTCAATGAAGCCCTTATTTCATGTCTATAAGAAATTATTTCCAATCTTCGATTTGCTGATTCTGGAAGAAATTTTTGATCTAACTTTGATGTCTCAAAATGTTTGGGATCACACACAATGTTCTGTATAAAAATACTTGTGCAGCTTAGTGTTTTCATGGTAATGGCATATAATAGTACAACATTGATATCTTAATATCTGTATCACATTAAGATCTTAGCTGTTCCATTAGTTGCCTTCTAGTTAACTATTGTGGGAACACAATGTTGGACTAGATAGGACTGTGATCTAATACAGCAGGAGTTCTTATTTCTGAATAAAAGTTTTTACAATTATGAATCGAGGATTCCAGGGTCCTATGTAGATGAAAGCTGCATGTCTATTTTCAGCACTTGATCTAAGGTATCTAAGCAGCTAGAATGCTGCCCTTTCCTACAACAGCTCGGTATCACAGTCTCTTGATGCCAAATGTCCACTCATGTTGCCCATCCATACTTGCTTTTCTCCACCCTTTTCTCTGGTTACCTGTCTTTGGTTGAACATTAAGATAACATTGAGAATGCCAAAGAATAGCATGCCCACAGTCCCCTGAACTCTTCCTTCCTTCCTTCCTTCCTTCCTTCCTTCCTTCCTTCCTTCCTTCCTCTGATAAAATCAAGAGGAAAGCTTAGTTTTGCGCTTTCACCACTTACAGGTAGTTCTCAGGTTACGACGGCAATTGGGACTGGGAACTCTGTCGCTAAGCTACCCAGACATAAAGTGCAACATCACATGACTGCATCACTTAGCAGCAGCAATTCTGGCAGTCCCAGTTGCCATCATTAAATGAGGACCGTGTGGGTCATTAAGTGAGGATCTCACATGATTGTGACTTCTGACTTCCTTCCAGCTTCCCATTGACTTTGCCTGTGGGAAGCCAGCAAGGAATGTTGGAAATTGCGATCAAGTGACCGCAGCTTGCTGCAACATAATCGCAAGCTGGGCGCCGAGCACCTGGATCATGATCATGTGACCGCAAGAACGCTGTGACAGCCAGAACTCTAAGGACCTGTCTTAAGTCCTCATTCAGCCCATTGTAACTTTGAATGGTCACTGAACGAATGGTCGTAACCCAAGGACTACCTGTATAAGTTATTTATACAAATAAATACTGAAGACAGGACCAGTAATTTGCTTCAGGCAGCACCATAGAATAAATTAAGGCAGTAGTTGTTTCTAGCACTAAAATATGGATGAAACTACTATAAGTTGATAGTTTTCACTGTAACTTTAGGTGGGCGTAAGAACTCTCTATCCAATTTTCATGTATATACTGTATAATTTGTTCCAAAAACAATGCCCCTTGCACTGTACAGGGTATTTTTTCTTGTATTAAAGTAGACTGATTAAGTTAGTTGATTCTTTATCTTAGATTTCATCTGTATTGCAGGCAAAAGTTTTTGGGAACACACTTTTTTTTCTCGTGTCAGAAGCACCAAGGCGCTTTTGTAGTGAAAGGATTTGCCAGTGACATCACCGTTGCCCAGGGGATGCCTGAGGAGGCTCCTTTCATGTCCCTGTGATTTTTCCCACCAGAGTGGTACCTATTTATCTAATTGCATTTGCATGTTTTTAAACTAGAACAGTTAGTTGGATGGTATTTCCAAACTTTAAAGTGCAGGGTTTAATTTTAATTTTAATTTATCACATCATAAAAATGCATAAGCTTAGGTTCAAAACAGCTTTTCCCCTGAGGAAATTAATTTGTTTTCATTGCCATGTCACTTTTTAAATAATTTCATTCCAGCTGCTGAAACAGGTGCAGGGGGCTCCAAGTAAAATGTAACAATATTCTAATGCCTTAAAACCACCTCTTTCGTTTCTCAAATCTGCTATATAACATTACAGAACATTAATCAGTTCTGATTGTATTCAAATTTCATTGAGGTACATATTTTTCAGTTTTTCTGTCAAATTGTTTTTTTTTCCATGTTAGGAAATTGGACTTCCAATCAAATTGAATTTTTATAAATAGTAAAATTGTGTAGCTTTGCAATGTATCATTTTCAGTTTTAAGAAAGACTAGCTCAAATAATCTCTAGCTTTCATTTGGATGAATTTTTAGCATAGGGTGCTGTCCTTCCTACATTCTTTTGTCTGTTTATTGCCCACTTAAGCTGAAGGATGTTTAATTTTCTTGCCGTTGGAGAGTGTTTTTTTGTTTTTGTTTTTAATTTAAGCTAGGCAAATTAGAATAGATGTCTCTGCAGCCACCCATTTTTTGCTTCATCCTTACCTTCTACTGGCAGGTAAGGTTATTTCAGATCTACAGGTGCTACTAGTATAGTCTTGTTCACCCCTGCCAGACCACATTCAGCCGTCTCAACTGAAAGAAGTGTGGCAGAAAAAAGTGTGGCAGGGAGAAAGGGGGAGAATTGATGTCAAGGTATGCATCTGAGGTTGAAGCTGTTTCTCCAGTCTCAGAAAAAGATATCCAACTGATTCTATGATTTTGGGGTTGCACACTACCCATTCTTTAAAAATTAAAATATTGCTAAGTGATATAAAATCTTGGAAGAAGTATTCCTAATATTATCACATCCAGTGGTATGATTTTAAATTAAGTTTACTCTAACCAAAGTAAATGTATTTGACAGTATTAATATGTGGTAGTTGTATTTACAATAGAAGCATTTATAATAAATGTGCAAGCTACTTCCTCATCTCTAAGACCCTATACACAAACTACACATGTATTTATTCTTTTAGTAGTCTTCTGATCCTCAAAAAAGTGATTTGTATTGCTTCGGAGGACAGTATTATAGAATAGAGAGGACATATTTAAAATTATTATTGTGAGGAATGTAAAATAGAAAAATAGATCAGGCTGTCAAAAATTAAGCTGAAGGAACATGTACTTTAACCAATTAAATTACATAATAGACATAGTGCTTTTGGCACAATACAGTAGATTGTAGACAATCTTGGGGGAGATGGGCGGTGATATCAGTTAGAAATATAAATAAATAAATAAATAAATAAATAAATAAATCTTGTTGCATTCATAATTACATTTTATAAAGGGGCTTTATCTTTAGAAGGTATGATCATTTCTGGATTTTTTTTGGAGGCCTTACATTTTTAAGCATTAACTAGTGAACATATTAGTAAGAATCAGTTTTGTTCCTATCACCTTATAATGTGCAGGCATTGGTGTACTTCAGAACAGATTTTTAATCAATGAATGCCAGTGAAGTATTTTAAGGCTGTCCAGTACTCCTCAGAAACGTGTACACCCTAGAACATTACATTAATCTGTAAAATGTTAAATTTCAGAAACAGTTTTTTTAAGAGCTTCTAGAAAGGCAATCCAGTGTAGAAAGCACTCCCTGAAACTAGTATGAATGAAAACCATAAATACGGTATGGAAAATCTCTCGTATACTTTCTTTTTACACTTGTCCTGTTGCATTTATGTAGATTGAAATAGGATACAGTCAGAAAAATTAAGAAGGCTTTCATAATTTAGAATAATTTAAAGGCTGAAATATTGATGCAGAAGTCTTGGGTATCTTCTTAGTACTGGAGGGAGAGGAATCCGCTGGATAGACATGAACCAACTGCTTGTACTTTGGGACATTTATCTGAATCTCTTACAGCAGAGCTTTCCAAACTGTGTGTCGCGACACAAAAGTGTTTCGCCTGCGGGGCCCAGATGTGTTGCGTCAAAACCCGGAAGCGCTGATGGCGCGCCATCAGCGCTTCCGGGTTTTCCTGTGGCGACACACCAACGGCGGCACACGAAAATCCGAAAGCGCCGCAGCCACGGCGGCGCGCAAAAACCGAAAGCGGCAGCAGCACTTCCAGGGTTTTGCGCGCTGCCGCAATGGCGGCGCTTCCGGGTTTTCCCGTGGCAACACACCAATGGCGGCACGCAAAAACCGAAAGCGGCAGCAGCGCTTCCGGGGTTTTGCGCACTGCCGCAACGGCGGCACTTACGGGTTTTCCCGCAGCGACACACCAACGGTGGTTGGTGTGTCACCGCGGGAAAACTTTGGAAAGCCCTGTCTTACAGAATATTTTCTGACTAATAGGAAGATGGAGATCACAAAGCACTTTTCAAACTCGTGATCCATTCTAAAAATTGCAAAGAGAATGACTACAGTATATGAATAACTGTGATAGTTATGAACACAGATGTGAGAATTTAGGACAGAGCTTTCCAAACTGTGTGTCGGGACACGTTAGTGTGTCAGCTGCAGTGTCTGGGTGTGTCGCGACTGCTGCTGCCTGAGCCCTGCCAGGATTCCGCGCAGGTCCTAGTGCCTGCCTTGTGCCCTGCTGTAAGGGTGTGTCGCGAAATGATGCCCTGCTGTAAGAGTGTGTCGCGAAATGATACATGTCTAAAAAGTGTGTCACCAAGATGAAAAGTTTGGAAAGCTCTGATTTAGGACATTGAATTCAGTGGGTTGTTTGCCATTGATTTCAGTAGGATATGTATCTCTGTGTTAATTTATTTCACTGTGATGTGGAATTCTGTGAGACCCAAAACAGGCTGAACATAAATTACCAAAAATCTAAAATTATAGTTTTTGCCAAGAAACTAAACAACTAACTGGGATAATTGAACAGAACAGGATTGAACAGGTATATTCCTTTAAATATCTAGGAGTAGTCTTCCATGATGTGGTCCTGGAAAACCCATCATGAATATATTAAGCAAGTGGCATCAAGATCTACACAGGCTATTAAAGGGGTTTTGTTTTGTTTTTTTTTACTCCAAAGGAGGTGAACTGATACCTCCAGTGTTAAAGACTTTTGAAAGTAAAGCATTAACCAAATACTTTATGCAGCTCAAGTTGGCCTATATATGAAGAAAAACATCCTGGAGACAATTCAAACCAAGTTTTTAAGGTATTTTTTGTTGCACCCCAGGGCACCCCCAACACGTACTCAGGCTTGAGTCTGGGATATCCAAAATTGAACATAGGGCATGGAGACTATCAACAGCATATTGGTTAAAGATCAGATTTTGTCCTACAGAGTTGCTAAGGTAAATGTAAAGGTTCCCCCCGCACATTTGTGCAGTCGTGTCCGACTCTAGGGGCCGGTGCTCATCTCCGTTTGTTAGCCGAAGAGCCAGCGTTGTCTGAAGATGCTTCCATGGTCATGTGGCCGTATGACGCGCACGGAAGGCTGGTACCTACCCACCGAAGTGATACCTATTAATCTACTTGCATTTGCATGCTTTTGAATTGCTAGGTTGGCAAGAGCTGGGGCTAGTGTGGGAGCTCACTCCGCACGCAGGGCTAGGGATTTGGACCTCCGAACTTGCGATCTTCCGATCGACAAGCCTGGCGTCTTACCCGCTGAGTCACCACACCCCTTTTACAGAGTTTTTACAAAGAGTTAACAGAGTTTTACAGAGTTGCTACTGCTAGTCTTATCTGACAATTATCTCTCACTCTGGACAAAAGCTGTAGAGCAGAAAATTAAGACTATCTGGAGTGTATGTACATTCCTTATTAACTTCAGACTTTGTTCAGGCCAAAAAGCTGGTGTTGCAAAGATAGGAAGATGTTGAATATCAGTCTGAAGTCAGCTCATGCTCTCAGAGCCCCAGAAATATGCTAGACACAGGCTCTTAAGAACCTGCAAGATCCTTCTCTAGCTTCAGAAAAGGATTTTTCAGGGCCAGTCATAACATCCCTCTATCTATGTATTATCTGGCAAGTATGCCAATATTCCTTTAGCTCGGCACACTTGCCCTTTTGATTCTGGGGAAACTGAGATAATTCAACATGTCTTTTTTTTACTGGAACCTTTATAAGGACCTTAGAAAGGACATCATAACCTGTCTTTTACTAAATACCTCTGGGAGAACGGACAATTTTTACACCTATTCTGAGAGTCAAACCTCAAAACCATTTACACAGTAGCCAAATTTATAGTTGCAGTAGTTAAAACAAGGCAACAACTAACTTCAAATATAACTTGACAATATTTTCCTTTCTTGTAACTGTTTGATTTTATCTAGTGGTATCTATTGGTGATCTCTGATCATAAATAAAGAATTTGATTTGATTTAAATAAATAAATAAATAAATAAATAAAGTCATGCTCTGTGCAATGCAGATCAAAAGAGCATCTGCTAATTCTGTTAAAATGGCATTGCAAACTAAAAAGAAACAGATATAGAAACCAATTCCTAAAATTCCTTTTTCTAATCTTTTTAGCTTGATATTTGATGGCTATAAAAAGCTGAACATTCTGAAGTATTCTACATTCTGAACATTCTACAGTATTATGTTTTTTTGTCTTCAGCTTGTTTCCGAAGAATAGCAAAAATATAAGCACTAGGTTGTACCATTGTGGAGAGTAAAAAATAAAAGCTTCAAGTTGAGCTTGACTCTGTATGAATGCGTCAATGTAGCGTTATTGCCAGCGATACAGAAATAGTTGGCAGTGTCTTCATCATGGATCAGTTTTTGACTTCTAGTCTTGTCTACAACCCTCTACTCCCTGGAGGTCTTCCATCCATGTACCAGCTAAGCATAATCATGCATAGTTTCTAGCCAAAGTCAGCCAAATGCCACTACCTGCTAAGTAACTCTGCAAAAAAAAAAAAAAAAGGAAAACTAATACTTATTTTGTATTTTTATATTTATCTTTTTATGGCATTATTTCACAGGAAATTTGCTGTGGAAAAAAATCCTGCTGCATTATATTTTATCCAGCAAAAATAGTTTGTAAACTATTACAAGGTCAAGGTCAAGATTCTGAGCATGCATTGGTATCTGTCTAGTACATAGATTTGGCTCAAGCAAGGCATTTTAGATTTTGAGACAGAAATCCAGATGGCTTCCTCACTTACAGTAAAATAATTGCTAGAAATAATTCTGTCCACTCTTTTTCCTTGGAATGAAAACTCATCTGAAGCCTTGAGCTTCATGATCTTCTTTGATAGCACCTTCTGAAAAAAGAAGAAGCAAGAGAATGCAGAATAATAGGTCTATAGCCCCAGTTCCTGACTTTCCCATGAATCATGCATGATCTGCTCGTCTTTATTAATCCCATTTATGCTATGTAGATCCTAAAATAGATGCTGATAAAAGTTGATACTGTAATTTGAATACTTTCATAGCAGCCAAAATTTGGGTCTCATCATGTCTTTCAATAGGCTTGATCTAATTCAGAGCTTTCCAAACTGTGTGTCGGGACACGTTAGTGTGTCGGCTGCAGTGTCTGGGTGTGTCGCGGCTGCTGCTGCCGCCTCTGAGCCCTGCCAGGATTCCACGCAGGCCCTAGTGCCTGCCTTGTGCCTTGCTGCCTCCAAACCTGCCCTGCCAGGATTCCGCGCAGGTCCTAGTGCCTGCCTTGTGCCTTGCTGCCTCCAAACCTGCTGTGATTCCACGCAGGTCCTAGTGCCTGCCTTGTGCCCTGCTGTAAGAGTGTGTCGCGAAATGATGCCCTGCTGTAAGAGTGTGTCGCAAAATGATGCATGTCTAAAAAGTGTGTCACCAACATGAAAAGTTTGGAAAGCTCTGGTCTAATTCCTATGGTGCTATGTGTTACAATCTAGATTATCTATTATCTCCGTTATTATACAATTTTCTAGTGCTTTGTTCTAGAGAGCAGTTTTGTGAGCGATAATCTCTGGTTGTTTTTCTTCAGTAGCAATTTTTAATTGACATGCATGCTGTATCAGTTCTACTTCCTCTTCTATAAAACTGTTCCTGCTTTTACATTGTCTCACCTGTGGTGGCTCAGGAATCAATAGAGGAAAAAACAAAGTTTTCTACTCAGTTAACAGAATACCAAGTGTCTTTCCCATTTTCTTCCCCATTAATAAAAATATTGGCTATAACGATTTTTTTAACTAGTGGTACAAATTTGCCCCAGTAAAGGAGGTCTTCTCTTGCCAACCTAGCAATTCGAAAGCATGCAAATGCAAGTAGATAAATAGGTATCACTTCGGTGGGATGGTAACAGTGTTCCGTGCGCGTCATACGGCCACATGACCATGGAAGCATCTTCGGACAACGCTGGCTCTTCGGCTAACAAACGGAGATGAGCACCGGCCCCTAGAGTCGGACACGACTGCACAAATGTGCGGGCAGAGCCTTTACCTTTTTAAAGGAGGTCTTGCAAAGCTGTAAGGTACATGAAAGTGTAATTGCTATTGGACTAATTGCATTAATGCATGTTTGGCAATCTAGCTTTCAGGATTTGTTGCATATCCATGCTGTAAGATATGTACTGGACATTTAAAAAGTATGTTTAACTTCAGATGGTTTATAACAAATATATATGAAAACATAGTTTTTGGAAAGTAAGGCAAAACCTGGCATTAAACTGCAAGTGGGCAATCATAGTTCTCACCTTGCAAGAATATCATTTACATCATTTACATTTCATGAAACATCAAACAGTTGAGAAGTTTGGGGAGAGTTTCTAGTATCTCATGACTGAATGTACAAAACTATTATTTACTGATTTTCTAGCAAAAATAGTAAACATGCTGGGAATAAATAGCCAATGTATACATTTTAACTTAAAGGTTTTCAATTCTGGTAATCTTTGTATGGCCACTGACTGCATTTTACATTTTGGAAGATGGCTAAAAGATACAGAGTGGGTGAAATCATGTCATACATGTGGGTGGAGTGGCTTTTGGGACTTTTTTAAAAATGTAACATGCCTCTTTCAAAACTTATACTACAGTTTCCATTGGTTTCCCATTTTAGATTGGATGGAAACTGCCAACAATTTTCAGCAGTCAGAATCAAAGGGATCTGACTGAATCAAAGGGACCAAGGATCATTGTGAATTGCATGTGCCCATGGGCCTGCAGGTTGTTCACACTGGATTAATTATCTGTCCATCCATCCATCATATTGCCACACTCCAGAAGACATCTGCCGTTTTCAATATTCAGTTATATATAAAAATACATAGCAATTGCCCTATAAGAAAATGCAGCGGAACCATATGCTTTGGTGATATCATCTGGGTCCTTGAATCTTGACTGTAGTGATGAGAATGACAAGAAGCAGACAGAATTCAGAAAGCCATGGTCTTAGCTTGTAAGACCAGCAACCTCGTGTTACATTATGACAACATAAGTGAATGTTAGGCCCATCCCGATATATTTTTCTGTCTGAGGCAAAGAACAAGATGGAACTGCATTTTACATTTGGAAGGCCACCCAGCTTGAAGTTGGTTATTATTTAAATACTAGCAATGGAGCAGAATTTTCTGCCAATCTGAAGGCAAAAGGCTAATTTTTATGTTGCAGGACAGATGAATAGTTGTTCTCGGCTCAATAGTAACAGCTGAGAAATTGCCATTGTTGTTCCCCTTCACTTTTGCCTCTGTCACCCACTGTGGCTTCTTCATTCTACCGAATGATAGAGCTGGCCATGAGAAGGTTGTTTCTAAGGTCCAATCAAACTATATTTTTAAGACCTTATTTCCATTATAGATAATCATGATAAGAAAACTAGATAAAAATTGGTCGGTATTTTTTTCTCCTCTCTCTCTCTCTCTCTCTCTCTCTCTCTCTCGCTCTCTCTCTCGTTCCCACTTTTTTTCTCTATCTTTTTGAATATAAAACTGAGATCAGGGGATTGTCTTGTTTCTATTAATTCCTGAGCCATTCAAGGAATACTTCCAGCTTGTCTTTGATATAAGTGAATTAAATCAAAAGTTGGCAACCTCTTTGAACCAGGACAATTTTAACGATTTTGGAAGCATGTGGATGCATAAAAAAATGGCTGCTATAGAAACTTACCTATTTACAAAATGCTTCCTATGGCAGGTATGACTGGTCTTAAAGCCCATTTAACAGAAAATGAGCTAACCATCTCAGTGGAACATTTGTAGGGCGAAAAAACATTCCTGCATAAATATGATGCTAGAGGCTTCTCTTGCTTTGTACCATGCCAGGTAAAGTATCCTGCAATACAATCCTATGGAATTTTAAGTTCAATTCAATTCAAAATTCAAATAAATGGAATTTTAAGAAACTCAGTGTTAAGACAGATCGTTTTATGTGACCC
Organism: Charina bottae; assembly: GCA_023362775.1. NCBI lineage: Eukaryota > Metazoa > Chordata > Lepidosauria > Squamata > Charinaidae > Charina > Charina bottae. The sequence continues at coordinate 93,770,175 of JALMGJ010000004.1, read as the reverse complement.
AATTTATACCCTACTACAAGACAAATACTATTTCTATTACCATTACTGTAGAAGGTAAATAACATTCTCCCCCTTGTGGGGGGAGATGGGCGGTGGCAAAATTAAATAAATAAATAAATAAATAAATAAAGGTGATGTGATTAATATATTTTATTTTTCAGCATAATATAGATCAAGAACCGGTAGCAAGTAGGTCCTCTACAGAGAATTTAGTAGGCAATTTGATCTCTATTTCCAGTATGTAAGATAAAGCATATACAAAATATGTGGAAGGCAAAGGGAAGTAAAAGATGAAGCGATGTTCTAAAAATAATGTGCATTTGACATTTAGGTACCATTCCTTTAAGATTTTTTTGGTAGGATGAGAATACCACTGTTCATTTAGAGAAAATCTGTGATCTTGCTATAACCATTTTCTTTGTGATAATATTGTGAGCATGGGGTTTCACACTGCTATACTAGGCTTATCTGAAATTCAAAGTTGGGGGAAAAACAGATTACATTGAAGTACTTCTGCAAGTATATTTTGAACTATGTTCTGAGACCTCACAGTTTCAAACAGCGCATAACAATTACAAGATTGGACTATGAACGGGTAAATTTAAATACTTAACAGTAAGTGTCCATGATCTTGTGCTAAGGGGCTTTCCCCTTTTCAGTTGAATTAGCCTCGCTAATGTCAACGGAAGTGAAAACTTTAACCACAGGCAATGTGTCTTTGCAGTTGTCAAATCTCCCAGTTCTTAATTCTGCGAATATGAAACTTACAACCTTTTAATAAGCTTTCCTTATTCCAATATTTTTATCTTGCACAATTATATTTATGCACCGTGTATTCTTGGGCAGCATCAGAATCTTATTTAACCAGTTTGATCGATATATAATTATCAAATGCTCAGATTAAAGCAATTAACTTGCATTAGTACAAGAAATTCAAGAAATCTTACTCTGTTGGTGGGAGGATCACTTGAAAAAAAAAGATTAAAAATTGCTGCAGCAGCCTTCCTTATTCTGTTCGGATTCCTCGGAGTCCTTAAGACACTCATCATTTTATTTATTGTCCTTTGGCAATCCAAGCACTGTTAACATCTGTTCATTTCAGTGAGGCTTCAGATGAGTTTTCAGACAAACTGAAATGAACCAGTACTAGACAGCAATAACCTTTGATGGGCTATTTTTGTAATTCCTATCTACAACCTTCTTAGTACAATGAACCCATAAAATTGGTAATGTTGATTAGCTATCCCAGAAGAATGTAGCTGATTGCTCTTTGCTCACATGTTACATCATATGAATGATGTGAGTTGTGAATACATCCAGATTTCACCATATCTAAGGGCTTCCACTACAAGCAAGTCCTGAGTCATTTCTGTTTCTCTCCATGGCAATAAATCTTAAAATCTCAAACTGGATAAATAATTCAGCATGAGCCTGTGAGAGATAAAATTCACGTGTGCTTTAGAAGTGTTTATTATTGTTATTGCAGTTGTTGTAACTATGCAGATTTTGAGGGTTTATCATCAAAGGAGCTAAATGCTTTAGTTTGATTACATTATAACATTATTGCAATTGATCCACCAAAATATGTGTCTTAATTTTTGAAAGTATAAAGGGCTATTTACTTATTTAGTTATCTGTAATACTAACCTCTTCCATTTTTTTCTGAAGCAGCTTGCAAACAGACAAAGATTAAAAGCTTAACATTAAAAATACCTACAGTAGTAACCATCAATGTTTAACATGTTAAAGATACACTTTCAAGCCAGAATAAGAATATGAATAAGAATAATGTTTAAAAACCCAGCCATTGTAAAAGGTGAACTAAATAAAAAAAATACAGAGGGTTCTCCTTTTCTGCTGTTTATGGTCATGTCCTGTGTACAGTATCTGTGGTCAAAGTTCCTGCCTGTATTCACACAACAGACAGAGTGTTCCATGTAATGTATCAAAATATTGTTTACATGCCAGAAACAGAGTTCCTAACTAAACCACTCACCATAGTATTATTATTTTTCTCATCCAAAATAACTTAAATGAAACATTTTAATAATGCTTTTTGTGCATTATAAAGCAGTAGAAGTTTGCGGCATATTGCAGTACATGCCTACTTTGTCATTTTAGTTGTTTTTGCAGATATCTCATGTATTTTCTTATATGATACTCTTATATGATACTCTGTTTACAAAGAAACACAAAGTACCTAAATTATTTACAGTTTAAAATTATTAAAACAAAAGGACCTTTGTTGTACTAGTTTGTACAAGTAGTATTTAAAATTTGATGCCAAGTTATCTTTCAGTGATGGAAGCTCTTTTTCAACTATTTCTGTTTTCTTGCTTTATTCCTTACCCTTTCTATCCTGCAACGAATTTTTCTTTAAAGCAAGAACTACCAGTGACATTCTGCCTATTGTTTGTTCCTTTAATACAATATTGTCAGATTTATATTTTATAATATTGTTATATGGATAGGCATAATACCTGTATGCAATTAATTTAAATCAGTGTACATTAAATCATATTTAGTTCTTTCCTGGTTCCACCCACACCTTTGCTCTGGCCCGACCCACTTATTAGAGCAGAGTTTTATAATGCTACTAAAAGGCCAAGCTTTATAAATTTCTAAAATAAATAGATAAATAAATCTTACCTTCAGGCTGAGTGAGAGCTTATATGAGAGAAAGCGGGGGAGCAGAAGTTCAATTTATATGAGAAGAAACAACACAGCCCAGATGTGGGTACCATGGGAAGGAAGCATTTCAGAGAGACTGTGCCTTAATTGACACACTATAAGTCTGCCTGGGAATTTACTCTTACATTTTCCAAGACTATTTTTTCTTCCCCTGACTAGCAATAAAGATGCTTTTCTGAAATCCATGTGGGTCTTGCTTCTTTGTTTGTCAGCTACATAAGGTTTGACAAGCTGAAAAACATAGTGTACAATGGATATCTGTGAAGGGGATAGGGGAGCAAATGTCAGAACTTTTGCCTTGTGTTGTGACCTCATATGCAAGTACATAAGGGACAGAGCTTAGACCAGAGCTTTCCAAACTCTGTGTCGCGACACAAAAGTGTGTCGCCACACACAGTCTGGTGTGTTGCCACACAACCCGGAAGCGCTGATCATCATCAGCGCTTCCGGGTTTTCCCGCGGTGACACACCAACGGTGGCGCGCAAAAACCAAAAGCGGCAGCAGCGCTTCCGGGTTTTTGCGTGCTGCCGCAATGGCGGCACTTCCGGGTTTTCCCGCGGTGACTCACCAACGGCGGTTGGTGTGTCGCCGCTGGAAAACTTTGGAAAGCCCTGGCTTAGACTGTAATGTCACAATGCATGTTTCAGCATTTTGATGAAATGTTGATTTGTCATGGACACCCCTGTTGCCCCCCCTCAAAAAAAAAGTAGGTAGAACTACTGCATGCACATTCAGGAAATTAAGGTTTTTTTTGTTTCTTTACCTCACTTGACATGTAAACCAATTGTATTGCATTCCATTGCAAAAAACTCCCTCCCCCCAAGCCTTAGATTAAATTTAATGCAGTTTAAATTGCGAAGAAACAGCATTTTTCCCTATATCCAAGACTGCCTAAAACACTAAGCATAGTGCCAGAGAACTAGAGAAAGATGAAGAATGCATTGCTTGTCAGGAACAAGCATGGGTTTATCAAGAATAGGTCATACTGAGTAAACCCAACCTCCTTTTTTGATAGAGTGATCAGTTTAGTTGACAATGGGAATGTGATAAACTTGGTGTACATTAACAGCATAAAGTATTTGACAACGTCTCCCATAAGATGTAGCACGGAAAATTAGGGATGAATGAAAATTAGGGATGAATACAGGGCTGGCTGAACAATCATGCTTACTGAGTATATGTCAGTGGTTCCATGTCATGCTGGAAGGACAGGTCAAGTAGCATGCAACAGGCTTTTTTCTAGACCCTATTAATATATTTTTAAGAGACTTAGATGAGAGGTTAGGAAATATCAAATTTCTAGAAGAAGAGCAGGACAGCAAAAACTTTAAACCAGAGCTTTCCAAACTGTGTGTCGCGACACAAAAGTGTGTCGCCACACACAGTCTGGTGTGTCGCCACACAATCCGGAAGCGCTGATCATCATCATCATCAGCGCTTCCGGGTTTTCCCGCGGCGACACACCAACAGCGGCGTGCAAAAAACTGAAAGCGGCAGCAGCGCTGCCGGGTTTTTACGCGCTGCCGCAACGGCGGTACTTCCGGGTTTTCCTGCGGCGACACACCAATGGCGGCGTGCAAAACCCCGAAAGCGGCAGCAGCGCTTCCGGGTTTTTACGCGCTGCCGCACCGGCGGTACTTCCGGGTTTTCCCACGGCGACACACCAACGGCGGTTGGTGTGTCGCCGCGGGAAAACTTTGGAAAGCCCTGCTTTAAACAATAGTATAAAGAGTCATGAGGAACCCAACACAAAACAATAGGCAGAAACTAGAAGATGAATGTTAATAGAGTCAAATGCAAAGTCTTGCATTTTGTTAGTAAAAATGTATGAATATAAGCTGGAGGGACCAAATTCAACAGCAGTACATAAAAATGGGCTGGGGTTTTCAGCAATTATTTGCCATCTTCCTTACTAGAATCTTCTGAGTGTCTTTGTGGATCACAAGCTGCAAGAATGATGTAGTTGCAAAAACACAGTTACAGTACTAGGCTGCATGAATCAAGTAAAAGATCGAAATCAAGTCTTTGTTCTTTACATTGGTCAGATCTAATGTATAGAATCATAGGGTTGAAAGGGCTCTTGGCAGTCTTTTAGTCCAACCCCCTGCCCAGTGCAGGAATCCTCATGCCATTCTGGACAAATGGCTGTCCAGTCGTTCCTTGAAAACCTCCAGTGATGGAGCACCCACAATTTCAGGAGGCAGGCTGATCCATTGCTTAATAGCTTTCACAGCCAGGAAATGCCTCCTTAGTTTAGGTTTGGATATTGCACTGGAAAGCTTCCACCCACTTCTAGGTGGAATATTTAATGTCCATTTCTGGGCACCACCAAATTAGAAAGTACATTGACAAATGATGATACCCTAAGGAGAACAACCAAGATGATGTATTACAAGCAAATGGATTTTGGTTGGACATCAGGAAAAATGATGGACTGACTGCTGGAGGTGTTTAAACAGAAGCTGGAAGGCCATCTGTTTGAAATGCTGAGATAGTAGATTCTGATGGGCAGGGGTTAGACAAGATAGTTTTCAAGGTTTACTTTTTTTAATTTCATCTTTAGAGTGTAAGCTTATCACAAGATTAAAAACAACAGCCAAATTTACTTTATTAATACCATTACAAATCTTCATAACACATTTGGAATTGTAACAGGTCTTCTGTACAAAATCTGCTCTATAGCAAGAATTCTGGTTTGTATTTAACAAAAGGTCATTTCAGAGTTTTGGAACCTTCTTTGTATACTGTGTTCTATGGGTTTTCACACAACCTACTGTATGTATGTATGTATGTCCCGCACTCACCCCAGCTCTTGCCAACCTAGCAATTCGAAAGCATGCAAATGCAAGTAGATAATTAGGTACCACTTCGGTGGGTAGGTAACAGCATTCAGTGCATGTCATGCCGGCCACATGACCCTGGAAGCGTCTTCGGAAAACGCTGGCTCTTCGGCTAACAAACGGAGATGAGCACCGGCCCCTAGAATCGGACACGACTGTGCAGGGGAAACCTTTACCTTACTGTATGTATCACTAGGAAAATGCAACTTAGTACAAGTATTCCTAGATTTTGGCACCATTGCACACTGTCACTAGTTATTAAGTGACCCAAGACTATGATGCAGAACCAGGGTAGACAATCTTTTGGGCCAAGACACATTTAAATTTTGAGAGCATGTAGTGGGTTCATTCTCAAAATAACTACCATGGAAGATTTGAGAGATTCATAAGAGGCAATGGTCACAAAATAGTAGGCCTGTGCAAATTTTTCTGCTTTCCAAAAGTACACGGTAACATTTTTTTTTAAAATTAAGTGGCCAAGTTTGTCAGTCACTGGAAACAAAGCAAATTGCTTCTGTGAGTGCACAACACAAATTCAGAAGCCTGTTCTGCATAATGGAATTGACAACTGAGGCTTTGAGGTAATGTGATGGCAATAAATGGTGTTGCCTCTGTGCCTCAATAAGGCAAACTCTATTGCTTCTGTGGTGCAAAGCACCATTTGAGACAAATCATGACTGCTCTAACACCCCTACCAAACACCCATTGACCAGAAAGCAAGCTAGCTCTCTTATATGCTCCATTTGTGGGGTCCAGACTTCCTACAAATAACTAAGGATAAGTACTTTGCTTTGCAGCAAGCCAGCTCCCTAGTAGTACTTGTTTCAAACAGATTTTTTTTTAAAAAAAGTCAGTGTAGCAGGGAATGTAATGTGCGCCAAGGGAGGTCTCTTAATACTGATAACTATCACTGATGTAAAAAAATTGGGTTATCAATTGTGAAGCCTCCTGATGCCATTTTGTGTCTAAAAATGTTAGCTTATTGATAGAAGTATAAAGCATTTTTCATTCTCATAAAAGGAATCTACAAAATATTTTAACACTTGGATCTACCAACTGCCCTGCTTTTCCTTGCAAAAATAGGTCATTTGCTTATAAAAGGATCTGGCTCTGTTGGAGAAATATTATTTATCTGCTGTATTTTCCTTTTCCAGTTTTAATGATTCATGGGATTTTTAAAAGAAAAAAAATGAATGAAAACTTCATTGACGTAAGGAGTTGCATAAGAGCAGAGCTTTCCAACTATTTGTGAATCTCCAGTAATGCTTCATTCCCATGTGGTACATGTTTCTATTGCGTTTTTGTGAATAACTGCACATACTCCCTGTTGAACGTTTGCAGGAAAAGGAAACATTGCTGATGTTACTAATCTAGGCTTTGACTTTTTTCCCCCTTTAGACAGGATTCCCAACCACAAATGTAGCTACGTCATTTGGAAACTTGATTATTTTTCCACTAGTTGGGAATCTAAAACTTCAGAAAAAGCTTTACCTTCGTCCAGCACTTCCAGTAGCCTTATAAGGACATGAGGGCTTTCTATTGAGCAACAGTTTCTTGTATGGAATGTTATTTCCGCCTCATGTAAAAATACTAGCACATTCTACCCAAACAACCAGAAGCTTTTAACAATAATTCAAACGCTTGCAGTATCTAGATTCCCTTTACTCTAACAATAGTTTCAAATATAGCTAGGATTGGTAAAAATCTGAATTTAATAAACAGTGCATGCCACATGAAGTACATTGTAGAATTGTAGAATTGTACAAATGTAAATATAATTTTTAAAAAGGTATTGGGTTGGTGGCTCCATTTTGTCCAAGAAATTAATTGGGTAATCCCATACATTTGAATCACATTTTATCACTCCGTGCTGAAGTGTTGAAGTACGAAGAAGTGACACAGTTTAACATTTCCAAGATGTAGTTATCTAAAATGAATGGCTACATCCCAGAGGCTTAATCCTACCAGAATTTGAATCCCTTGCTGTACATTGAATGTTGTGTACAATGCTGTGCATTGAATGTTCCAGGAAAATATTCCTTGACAATGTCTACTAAATATACTCCTTTCACGTAATCTCTGTGCATTCCCAAGGATTCAAGGACATGTTTTTGAGTGCAGATTTAGTTCATGTGATACATTCCTAGACCTTCAGTCATGTTATTGTCAGTCCAGAATGTGTTGTGGAATACACCTAATAATTGTCTGTGAATGTGCAGTGAAAACTGATAGTGTTAGGCAAGCTGTTTTTCACTTCTCTGGAAGCTGTGATAAATTTCTAAAGGCTGAAATATCTTTCGAAGATATCTTGAGAACATTTGATTTATCATTTTTGACAATATTTGATATTTGACAAACCAATATTTAAAAGTAAGTGGCACTTAGTGGATAAATGGAAAGGACAACACGCAGTAAGATGTTGATAGCTTATGGTGTTTTTTAAAGAAAAAATATTAAAAAGACTCTAATTCTGTTAAAAAATAAAACGCAGCACATCAGAGCCCTTATGAGCCAATTTTATACACTGTCTGGAGTACTTCAAGACTGAGGCAGTTAACAGATCGTATAAATAAATGAAATGGAAAATAGCAATTGAACAGGTGCTTCCCGAAATGCTCTATAAAAAAGAGTGCAAAATTGCAATATGTGGCACCTCAGAAGGCTGGTAATAACCATCAATTAAGTCTTAGGAGATATTCCATAGCCTACAAGATGCACATCCTCTGTGCCTCATACAGTGGAGGGGAAATTACATATGTGTTAGAAAAGATACGTTCGGATAAAGGCAATCCTTAAACAACCTGGGACCATTTAGAAATTTAAAGATCAATGAGTTCAGCTAAACCAACCTAGTAGTCAATGGCAGTATTTCTTTTATTTATTAAGTTTGTAAGCTGCTGAATCATTGTGACTCCCAGCAGCTTACAACAAAATAAAATACACTAAACAGCCAGAGTAAGAAAAACAAATAAAAACATAATAAAACATCCATAATGAGGAAAGGGGAAATATAGTTTAACATTTGCTCCACAACCCCCGTAATACCAGAGCCTTTTTTTAAAAAAAGAATTTTATTAAATTTCAAAAAAAGATAAAAGATACAGAAACAAAAAACTACAAAAAATAAAAAGAACTAAATAAGTGTAAAAATACAAAATAATTTTTTAAAAAATAGATTACAAAAAGAAGTGACTTCTGACTTTAAACATCAAGGATATAAACCAATTTTCCATAATCAATCCCTTACTCTATATTAAACCAAAATCACATTATTTCTATGTTAACCCCTTAGCACATTATAAAAATCACTAAATACCATTGCTCCCTCCCCTTATATTAAAAGAAAAGAAAAAGTATAAATCATAAATAAATGCCTATTGTTGTTTCTGGATTAATTTTTAAATCTTTTAAAGTTTTGGCTTGTTTTCCCATTTAAATACTAAGGAGGATTGAGAATAAATTATTGCCTCCCTGCTATTATTTTTGTATTGAATTTGAAGGATTTAATGTTTTCCTACATGTTGAATCTGCTGTTTTGTATCTTCAGTTTTCTGTTCCCACTTTCCCTGGGAGCTGCTTGTTGGCATACTTTCTCTTGTGTCAATATTTTCTGGAAATCTTCTATTATCACATTAACTCCTACTTCTGCTAGTCAAGTATCTAGGAGGCGCCATAATCTACTGCCTGAAACATAGATGATTTCAAGGAGACTTTCTCAGAGTTTCGTTCTGAGCTTAAGCAGGTTGTCTCTGATTCCTGTCAAGTTATTTTGCAAGATATTTGGGACATTGTGGAAAATACCAGCTTTAAAATGTGTCATCTGGCTGAAGACGTTGTGGAAGAAGTTGAAGATTTTACTACTGACAGTGAGATTTAAGTGTTTGATGAAATGCCAGGCAGTGATTATATTTTGGTGTTGAAGGGGTTAAAGGGACAGTCTGAGTTGCAAATTGCAAATGGAGTTGTTTTTCTGATGGAATGTTATGGGAAGAGGTTCTGCTCTGTGGGAGGATTTTTGCTGATAAGTCTGAGTTCCTAAGGGGGGCAGTTGGGCTGTTTGAGCTCTGTATGAAAAATACCTTGTGTGTATTACGGAGATATGTTAATGCTTTGGTATATTTCGAAGCGGGGTAAAGAATTAAGAATGTTTATCTGGATAGATTTTAAGGTTTGTTTGAGTTTTAAGATATATAAGATATAATAATAATTGCTTGGTTTTAGGTTTAATAGGGTTAAGATTGTTATAGTATTATTAATTATAAAAGTAGACAATTTAAATGTTTTTATAATCTGATTTTTATTATAGTGGAGAGAAATATATAGAATAGTGGTAGGAAGGAAATAAATAAATGTTGTTTTTGGGGTGGAAGTTGATTTGGAGGTTTATATATTTCTTTTTCTTTCAATATAGGAAGGAGCAATTGTATTTAGTGATTTTTATAATGTGCTAATGGAATGATTTATAGCATAGCTTTCCAAACTGTGTGTCACGGCACTTTAGTGTGTCGCAACACACAGTTTAGTGTGTCATGAAGCGGCGGCGTGGGCGCACGTGGTGGTGGTGTGTAAGGCGGCGGCGGCAGTGACGACGGCAGCGGCGCGCCATCAGCACTTCCATGTTTTAGCAAGGTCGCTGCCGCCGCCGCTGTACAGACTGCTGCCGCCGCGCACCCCCCCATGCTGCCGCCATGCACACACGCGCCCCTGCTGCCGCTGTTGGTGTGTCACCAATGGCGGCATTTTGGAAAGCACTGATTTATAGAAATAATGTGATCTTGCTTTCATATAGAGTAAGGGATTGATTATGGAAATTGCTGTATATTCTTGGTGTTGAAAGTCGGAAGTCATTTCTTTATGTAATCTTCAAAATATTTTCTTCTTGTGTTTCACACTTTTTGTTTTTGTTTTTTCTTTTTGTAGTTTTTTTTCTTTTTTGTAGTTTTTATCTTTGCTTTAACCCTAATAAAATTCTTATTAAAAAAAGTTCAGAACGGCAGATTCAACATGTAGGAAAAATGCTAAAATCTTCAAAATTGGCACAGAAATAATAACAGGGAGACGATAATATAGTCTTAACCCTCCTTAGTATTGGATGGAAAGCAAAATCCAAAGCTTAAAAAGATTTTTTTCAAAAAAAAAATTAATCACAAAAATAACGATAAGCACCAAGAGAGATTGTTTTTGCTTAATGTAGAAAGCCTCTCTTAGGGTACAAATACTTTAAAAAAAATTGGGTGTTTTAGAAAAGGGGTGGCTGGACTTAATGTCCCTTTAAGGCTGCAGCGTGGCTTGGAAATGGTGATGTCCCAGCCTCCCGGCGGTCTTACCCGTTGATAGCAAATGCTGCTTACGATCTCCTGGCTGCAATTCGCCGTCCGGAGGACAAATGGGTCAATTCTGAGCGTTTCCTTGATCTGGAAAAACGCTCCTGGATTTCAGGAGAAACCAGCCTGAGCCCAAAAAAACTGCCACGATGCCAGTTCTGCCCGCCGAGCTCACGGGCACAGCTGTTCAGTCCGCCATGTTCCCACCGGAAGTCTCCATACCAGAGCCTAGAATAACTCAAAAACCCTCAAACCAACAGTAACAATATTAAAACACAGACACACACACACACAATAAAGAACAAATTATAATGGCAAAGGATCACATCTCAAATTCCCTCAGAAAAAGTTTGGCCTTTGCTGGCTTCTAGAAGAACATTACGAAGGGAGCTAGTCTAAGGAGGCCATTCCAAAGAATAGGCCCATTAGATTAAAAAAAAATGTTTTCTACCACAGCACCCCTCACCTCAGAAAAAAAGGGACCACTTATCTTTAGGACCTCCTGGGAGAACCTTCTTGGATGGGTCAACATTGATTGGAGTAGGCAGTCCCACAAATACTTTGACGCCAATACATGTGGAGCTTTATAAATTAGCGCATATGATCAGTCCATATTTCTGTCCCTTTTCCATGCATTTGCCCATTGTGGCTGAAAAGTAAAACATGGTATAAAAAGTAAAAAGGAGACAGATAAAGATTTACTCAAAGTCCTGTTTTAATAGGACCTTTCTAAAACTTTGAATCTCAGAACTGGGAAGGGACAGTCTACTTTGTGTACATTTGATTGATTGATTGATTGATTGATTACATGTTATCAAGTGAGTGTCAACTCTCTTAGCAACCACATGGATAGATTTTCTCCATGATAACCTAGCCCTAATCTGGTCCTTCAGATCTTCCAACAGTGCACTCCTTGCCACTGTAAATGAGTCCATTCATCTTGCTGTTGGTCATCCTTTTCTTCTCATTCCTTCCCCCTTTCCAAACATTAGAGCCTTGTCCAGAGAGCTAGGTCTTCAAATAATGTGTCCAAAATAGGATAATTTGACCAGTGGATCTGATACATTTTATGTCTCTTCTAAAGATTGTCATCTACAATAGCAAAATAAATCTGAAGCCAGAATGAAATGGATTTCAAAAAATAAAGGTTATTCCTAGAGCTTAGCTACCTTTAAAAAGTCAAGAGAGTATATGCCAAGAGAACACATTGTAGGCCACTTAGCTACAAGCTGTTTGTCTGTGTTCTCAGCCTTCTATAATAGATGGATCACAAAACTGGAAGGCTCCAACACATATTTCATTCACTGAGGCAAATATCAGTAAACTTTTCACTTCTTAAAAGAAGCCTGTTGGTTGTGACAGTGTGACAGGTGGAAAAAATACATTTCCTGGTCCCCAAGGGGTGTGGCTATTTGCTCAAGTGTTCATTTAGCTCCACAACAACTCTTGTGCCATTTTACTCTCTAGCTGTAGACCAGTCTCCTATTAGAAAAAGCAAAGGAAATCCCAGGCTCTGCAGCACTAGAAAGGCTTAAGGACCATAGCAAAACTGTTGTCTTGACAAGTCTATTGGCCATAGTCACTGGAAGTCTCCTAGAACAAGGGTCAGAAATGGCGGCTCGCGAGCCAGATGTGACTCTTTGGCCCCTTGAGTGTGGCTCTTCTGCAGCTGAACTCACCCCCGCCCCTTCCACGCGATTGGATCCCGCCCCCAAACTCTTACACGCTCTCGCTCTCCAAGGCCGGGGCCACCCGCAGCCACCCACACCTCGCACACAGCCCGCGGGGCTCTCTGCCGCTCCCTTTGACAGAGGAGGGACCGGCGTGCCTTGGGAGCTGCTGCTGCTGCTGCTGGCGGCATGTCTGGGTGAGGCGCGCGGGTGGAGCTGTCTGCACTCGGGCGCTCCAGCTGGGATGATGCGAGCGTCGCCGGCGGACCGCGAGGACCGGCCAGGGAAGGCGCACGGGCGGAGCTCCCATCCCGCTGCACTCCAGCCTGAGCGCCCTCCCGCCCCATCAATCCCCCCACCCCGCCGTTCGGCGTCCTCTCCCCCAGCTAACCCGAGCCCTGCGGCGGCCGGGGGAGCCGAGCCAGGCTCCGTTCCGGCGGGGCGACTGTAGCGACCGGAGGCGGCCAAGGGGAGAGCAGGCGGCCGGGCGAGGCAGAGCCGCTCTTCCCACTGCCGGGGCCCCCTTGTCGCCCGCTGCAGAGCCGCTCGCCGCGCCCCCCTCCAGCCTTAGTGATGGCGGCGGCGGCCACCCATCCCGGTGGCCAGTCCGCTGCGCCCTCTCCACCGGGTGGGACCCGTGCCTCCTTCCCCGCCGGCGCCCGAGCGCAGACACCAGCCAGGACCCCGCACGGAAGATGCTGCGCGCCGCCAGCGCCTGACGTCAAGGCGGCTGCGCTTCCGCGCCCGGCGGGCAGCGAGGCAGGGAGAGAAGGGGAGACAGGGGATCCCTCTCCGGCCTCTGCGCCCCTTCAGGCCCGTCTCTCCAAGGGGGGCGGCGGGAGGGAACTCCCCATCCAAGGGGAAGCGCTGGGAACGAGCGGCGGAGGTTGGCCGGAGCTGGACGTGCCACTCCGGTTTGAAGGCGCTCCGGCCGGCATCTCGGCAGCCGCGGGTGGTTGCGCAGAGGCCACCTGCTTAGAGCCGGGCGTGGTCCAGCTGGGGAGCCTCCGCCTCAGGGCAGGGGCTCGAGAAGCGCCCCCTCACAGAAGCCGGCGAGGGCGCCTAGAATCAGCCCGAAGCCGCCGAGGGCAGCGGCTGCTTCCTTCCCCGGGCAGTGATAATACAAACGGGAAAGAAGAGGATCCATTTGAGAGGGAGGGAAGGAGGGTGGGGAGGGGGCTACTGAGGGGGTGTCGTATTCCAGCCAGCTGCTCCCAAGCCACCTTCCCTCGTAGCTCTGGCTCTCGCGCATTATAGACAGACACACACAGAGAGCGCAGGCTCTCTCTCCCGGCCCCGTGGCTAAGCAGCACAGCACCCCTGTCTGCTCTGCCGCTGCCCCCCCCCCCAGGCTCGCGGTTTGCACACCTCCTGCCTGCAGGTGCGGGCACAATCCTCCTTTCCCTTTTCTGCAACATTGGATTTGCCCTGAATGATTTGCCTGCGCGCTGAGTTCAGACGCCTTCTTTACCAGGAAACTGGTAGAGCCGGTTTAATAGAAAAGCAGCTTCTTCCACGCGCTTTCTTGTAGTTTTCCGTTTCTTTCCTGTGCTGGTTTTGAGAACTTCCTCCAGATGGAGAAGGACGTGTGTGCTCCTCCAGTGACGGAGGTTGGAGGGTTAGGAGGTTTGGAGATCAGTTGCAGGAAATTTTTGATGTTTGCGGGTTGCTGCTTTTTTGGGCTACTTTTCGGCTACTTTTAAGGGCTTGTTGGGCTATAAAAATTTTGGGCATGCTGGGCGTGGCAGCCAGTGTGGCGGCAGGCATGGTGGGCATGGCGGGGGCAGGTGCGGAGGCGGGCATGGGGCAGCAGGCCCTAAGTGTGCGCGATTGCCTCCCGCCCGCAAACTCCGCTCCCGTGCTGGATTCCCCACCAGCTTTACTTTGCCTGGACTGGGGGCTTGAGCGGCTCCGGAAGAGAAGCGTCGAGCCTCTCTTTCCCTTCTCCTTCTTCCAAACCTCCCCCGCCCCCTTCCATGCGATTGGCTCCCGCCCACAAACCCCACCCTTTTCCATGCAATTGGCTCCCGCCCGCAAACCCCGCCCCCTTCCACACGATTGGCCCCCACCCGCAAACCCCGCCCCCTGGCTCTCGAGCATGTCAAAATGTCCTCGAGCATGTCAAAATGGCTCCTGGCATAAAAAAGTTTGCCGACCCCTGTCCTAGAACAATAAAGATTATTATTGAAAAGATTAAATAATTGGATTCTGGAGTCTCCTGGGGTTGGAGTATCTTAATAGATATAATTCTTGTAGGTCACTTCTTTCCCTTTGAGGTTATCTTGTTTCTCCAGAACAGAGGTAGCCTTTCAATGAGAGAGAGAGAGAGGGAGGGAGGGGGAGAGGGAATTAATGTTGCCCTGAACATGTTTTATTGGGAAAATGAGGATGGGGATGATTTTGACATTGCATTTGTTCTCTTGCTAAAGGAGACCTTCAGAGACATTAACATCAGAATATCAGTCTTATATTTTAAGGTGGTTCTCCTTTTCTCATTCGTTTCCCTTCCTCTTTTAATTATTTATGTGCTGCAAGTTCAAAGCTGAATATTTCACTTAATCATGTGCTGCAGAGCAGTGACTCTATGGTTCCGGTTCACTGAACTTGGTTGAAGTCTGACTAATGGCTGTGCCTTATGATTGTACATGTGAATGGTAAACTACACAGTTCAGGTCATTAAATATAAAAAAGAGGGACCTACAATTGCTTTGAATTACTGACTATTAAAAGGAATAGTTTTCAGTCTGGCAAACTTGGTTTTTAGGTGCAGGCTGTATTCTTCCTAACACACTTAGCTACAAGAAATTATTGCTGAGATGAAAGGCAGATGCTAATCTTCAGTATCTTGTTGTCTTCAATAACTTGGCCTACATTACTTGAAATACTGCTTCCCTGTGTATAAGCTTGTTAGATTGCTACAGTCAGTAAGAAAGTTTTTGTTAATGACACTACATTCTGCAGATATGGCACTCACTTAGAAAAGACCAATTTTGGCTACTAATCCTGTCCTTCCTCAGAATTCAGTATACATTGTATGTATGTATGTATGTTGTATGTATGTACATATGTATTGCTCAGGCCCTTCTCTGAAATTTAATGTAGTGCTTTTATTAATGTAAGTTGTATGAATGTTTTATTGCTAATTGTTTTCATAAGGGACTTGTTCTGTTTTATTCTCTACGTCACTTATAAATTATTCAATGAAGGGTGGCTTCAAATTATTATTTGAAATAAATAGTATGCATGACTCCAGTGACATTGTTAGGTATAACTCTTCTAATAACAAACTTCTGTGATAACAGTTAAGAGGATTGAAATGAATTCTCCAAGAAAAGGTTTGCAGAAATGAAGGAAAAAGTCTAAACAAATAAAGCTGCTCAAAACCTCCTAATGGCCCTGTTCACCTGACATTCTACTTGTGGTCAGAGTTCATGTATCACATGAACTCTATAACCCCAGTCAACAGTAAAGGGAGTAGCCTTAACCTTAAACAACCACAGACCTGTTTAGAGCTATATTAACTACCTCCAGTCCATTCTCTTGTGCAAACAGAAAAAGGCTTAATGGGGAATCCTGTCCTGATAGGGCCACTGCATTTATTTAATTTTAAAAACTTGTAAGAAAATATGTGTGTGTGTGTGTGTGTGTGTGTGTGTGTATGTATATACACACACACACACACACATACATACATACAAACACACATACATACATACACACACACATACATACACACACACTGTATATGTCTGTCTGTCTGTCTGTCTGTCTGTCTGTCTGTCTATCTATCTATCTATCTATCTATCTATCTATCTATCTATCTATCTATCTATCAATCACACAAACTGTTGGGGTTTGTATATACCCAGGAATTTACAGTTAGAATATACTGGAGAGGCTTGATATCTAGGTGAGAGGGGAATAATTCTGCAAGTCACCCAATTAGCAGCCATTGTTGTAGGGATGATGTGGCAGTGTATGACTCATACTACAGGTGCTAATAGTTTAGTTGGGTGTGGCAGAAGATGAGAGTGACCTATAATGTGATTGGTCAGTTTATGTATATAAACAGAGAATATCTGGTATTCTTTCTTCTCGTTTGCTGTTACTACTCATCGCTGTATCATTTGTTACCCGTGTGGATGTATTCTGTAATACGTATGTATATATAGTTAAATAAGATATTTTATCTAATCTGCTTTAGTGTCTATTTACTGCATAGAACGTGAATCACTGGTGTCTTGGAAAATGGAGCAAGCCGCTCCACCGCGCGCACTCTGACACAAACACACACACAAACATACAGAGAAAGAGGGAGAGAAACAGGAAATGTTAGCCTCCCAGCTACCTTTGCAACAGATGGAAAGCCATCAAGAGTGGCTGCTTAACCAGGACATCTGTGCCATGGACGGGGGTGCTTACCTTAGGAAAGCAACTGGATACAGGCAATATGTGATGTGCTAGGGCTGTGTGGATAGAAGACTCCAATTCAGATTTTTTCCTCTTTTTGCAGTTCCCATTTTTCTTACATAAATTTAACAAAGAAAAAATTTGTGAACATTTACATGTTTAAATGAGAACTTTTCCAAGAACAAATATTCAGATTAATATAGAAATAGAAAGACATACAATGCACCAATATATCTGAAAGCCATAGGGACAAGAAATATATCCATCTGTCTGCGCATAGTGACTATGACTGTTGGCATGGATTGCACAGTTTTCATAAGTAAATTGCCTGTTGGAATTCTACCTGTAGGGTTTTTTTAATCTCCCAAAATGCATTCTAGATTAACAAATCTGATAAATCCCTGATCATCTTTCATACAGTTCAAATCTGGCATATAAATACACCTTTTATTGAATGTTAATGCTTATGCATTAACCAATGTACAATTTATTTATTTAATTTTTATCCTGCCTTTATTATTTTTATAAATAACTCAAGGCGGTGAACATACCTAATACTCCTTCCTCCTCCTATTTTCCCCACAACAGCAACCCTGTGAGGTGAGTGGGGCTGAGAGAGAGTGACTGGCCCAAGGTCACCCAGCCGGCTTTCATGCCTAAGGCGGGACTAGAACTCACAGTCTCCTGGTTTCTAGCCCAGCACCTTAACCACTAGACTAAACCATCCATAGGTCTGTAGGGATCAGCCCTGAACTGAACTGGAGGTTCATGGTTGAAAGAGGTGTGGTTCAGTTTAGGTTTGTGAATTATTATCTGAAGGAAATCCAATTTGGTTCAATCTATTTTAAGATTCAAAAGATAATTTGAAAAAATTTGTCCATAGCCTATAATGGTGAAACTTCAAAACATCTGAAGTGCTTTTTTGTTTAACAGGATGAGATGAAAAAAATAAATGATGGTAGACACTATAAGAAGACATTGACTATACCAGGTTTCAACAGGATGCCTTCAACTGTTTCATTGCAATAAATGTTTGAAACATTCCTCTTCTGTCTCTTGTGGGTGGTGTAGCTTTACTGACTGATCACTGGAATTTCTGGAGCTCATAGCTTGGTCCCTCCGGAAAAGATCCATAATCACTAGCAAGACTTAGCTATACAGGGCTGTGTTTGATGGAAATCTGCTGTGTTAGTTAAGAGAGGCAGCAGAAGCAGGATGACATAATGAGAATGCCATAGGGAGAGGCAAACCACTGAGAAAGAAGCTGAGGAAATGGTACTTGTAGCTTTACCATCACAGACCTAATTTTAGATCAATTAACATTTGGGACAGTGTCAGTGTTGGTGTGACACCATTTCACTTGTCAGGAGAACTAAATCTGTCAGAATATGCAGAATTTAAAAGTAAGCATATATCTGAGCCCGTATTTAGAGCAATGTTAGCCTTGTCACCCCTAAAGAACTCTTAATACCGAAGAGTTTAATGAGATGGTAGACTCTCTGACTTTAACATGAGCAATGTCAATTAATCTTTTGTTGCTGCTGTTTTGTTTCATATTACATTTGTTTTGTTACATTTTACAATGTTATATCCTATCTAGTCAAGTGGCTTATTGATTGATTGATTGATTTAACTTACTAGATGACATGGAAGTAGCAATTACATTGTGAAAACTAATTCCTATATGTTAATTTTCAATCACCCTCTAATTGGCTTTAATATTTTAAAAGCTATTTCAATTTTGTTAAGCTAAATGTTAAATTTAATACTATATAGTTTCTAGCAGAACAGCAAATCAAATTAACACGGTCCATTATTTTCCAAATATAACAATATAATCAAATATTGATTATGAATAATAATCTATTTTAAACTATATTACAGTTCTCCCATATATGCAACTATTAAAACTAAAAGTAATTTTAATATGCTCCAAGGTCATCTTCCTGCCTCTTTCTCACTGAACACAGTGTTTATTTAATGTTTTGTTTTGTTTTGTTTTGTTTTGTTTTGTTTTGTTTTTTGTGAATTTATTGGCTGCCCAATATGAATAATGTGACTGTGTGGCTTACAACAGAAAACAACCAAGATAAAAAAAAACAAGATAAAAAAAAACAATCAGCTGTAAACAATATTAATTTATAATAGGTGACTGGCTCACATTCATACTCTGTCCCAATGGGAACTTACTCAACTTACTCATGAGGAATAACTGAGTTTTTAAGGACTTTCTAAAGACCAGCAGGGTCAGGGCCAACCAAACATTGTGGGGCAAATCATTCCAAAAGGCAGGTACAACTATAGAAAAAGGGATGCCTACCAGGTCTCATCAGGTGGCACTGTTGAAGGAAGGGACCCTAAGTGTGCTCACCATATTAGAGCAAGTAGGATAGACAGATGTCTCTGGAGAGAGGTGATCCTGCGAATAACCCATCCTGTGCCATGTAGGGCTTTATGGGTAATAAACAGTACCTTGAAATGCAGGTGTTGAAAGCTGATAGGGAGCCAGTGCAGCTCCCATATAGTGGTGTTACATGGGCATACTGAGATGCACCCATAATTACCCACACCACTGCATTCTGGACCAATTATAAGTTCTGGATGGTCTTCAAGGGTAGCACCATGTAGAGCACATTGCAGCAGTCTAATTAAGAGGTTAATTAGGTGTGAATGACAGCAAGCAGGGTCTCCAAATCCAGGAATGGGTGCACCTGGTGCACAAAATGAAGTTGTGCAAAGACTCCCTGACCACAGTTGCCACTTGTTTATCAAGCAGGAGCTGTGAATCCAGGAGGATCCCCAGATTGTGTAATAAGCCTGAGTGCAATGTCTCTGTAATAGCTATCATTGCCCCTGTAGGATAATAATGTATAGGATAATACTGTATATAGTAAGCAACCAGACTGTCATGGGGGGCTCGGGCTCGGAGTCCATGGGGGGTTCGGGCTCGAAGTTGGAGTCAGAGTCAGACGAGGATGGGCAGCCAGCCTCTGATGTAGAGATGGAGGGCGAGCAGACAGCTCTAGATAAACGGTCGCCTGAGCAGTCAGAGAAGGCGGGGCTGGTCAGCGAGCAGCAGGCACAAGCGCCACTGATTAGTGAGGACAAAGACTCAGAGCTGCTGCCCTCTCCCAGTGCTTGAGAAAGGAGAGCAGAAAGGAGAGAGGAACAGCGGAGGTTGGTGAGGATACATGTGAGAAAGCCCTGCCCTCCTAAATAAGCTCCACCCAGGTCTGCCTCTATAAAAAGGGAGCTGCAAGCCCAGACCGTTCGTTGGGGACAACTGTCTGCTTTCCAGACTCCATGTGCCTGGATTCCTGATCAGAAAACCTCGTGACCTGATTCTTGACTCTTGGACTCACTTGACTAATCATGTTTTGAACACAAAACTCCCTTAAGGCAAGCTCGTGGGACTTTTGGGGCTTGTTTTTGTAGAGTGTGTGTGTTTGCGCTCACACTCCCTTGCCTCCTGTTCATTACCTCACAAGTTTACCTCACAAGTTTCTCAGCAAAGTTTCCCTCACAAGTTTCTCAGTAAAATTTTACAACTGCCTCCCTGGTGTATTGCGTGTGATTGGGCTGGGACAGGACACAGACTAAATCTCAGTTCTGGTCAATATTCACAGTACAAACTAAGAAATTAAGAGAGATAAGCCATACATCCCCATTAACTAAATGACCCTTGGCATTGATTGATTGATTATGTGCCATCGAGTCAGTGTCAACTGTTAGCAACCACATCGATAGACCTTCTCCAAGATCATCTGGCCCCTCAGGTCTTCCATCGCCACTGTAATCAAGATCAACCACCTTGCTCTTCTTCTCTTTCCTTACACCTTTCCCAGTATTATAGACTTCTCAGGAGACCTGAGTCCTTGCATAATGTGTCCAAAATATGATAATATGAGCCTGGCTGTTCGTATCTCTGGATTAATTTATTCTTTGATCCATTTGTTGGTTTTCTTGACTATCCCATGGTATTTTCAGGAGTTTCTCCAACACCAAATCTCAGCATTTACAAACTACAACAGAACCCAGATCTGAATGAAATGAAAATAGCATTTAATTCATCATTGTATAGTCCACAGTGGCCAGCCAGATGCCCACAAACAGAATATGAAAATAGGATTAACCCCATGTTCTTTAGTAAGTGGTAAGTAATGCTGAAAACAGAATGTGTATGTATAACAGCTTCTAATGCCTTCCACTGAAACAGATTCAAATAAGCCATGTACTTAAATCACCAAGATTTTACCTTTATTAGAATACTCAGATTCTAGTACTGTTAGACATGGAGGAAAACTAGTTTCTAACTGTATTTGCTGCATGATATATCACACAGCTAGATTTATCACAGAGATAATAGTGATTCTCAAAAATTTTCTAATGAAAATTTTAAAAAGCTTTTTCCAATGTCTTTGCAAAAAGGAAAAATAGAAACTGCTGATGATGCAGCAAAACCTCAAAATCCTTTCTTAGTTAAGCAATGGCAGTCTAATTGTACAGATGCTCCTGGATTACTTTTTTAAAAGTGCATTTAGAGATACACTTTACAGCCTAGTCAGTTGGGGTTTGCTCATTCAGACTGTACCAATGAAACAGCCTTTGTGATACCCTGGAACATTTGCCACATATCCTGCCACATCACAAATTGCTTGCTCTGCTAAATGCTACATCCCACATAAGAATGAAGTAGGATTGTCAGTGGGAGACTAGGAAGTGGGAGTGAGATGTCATTTGTTTATTCATTTGGCTTCAGTGAAAGAGCAGAAAGCAATCACACAAAGCAAATGCTTTCATAAACAAAGCAACAGGAAGCCAAAACATTAGAAATTCACTGGAATATGAAAACATAGTGACTGGTTTGGGAATATGTTCACTGTACTTTTTTTCTTTTGAAATGAATGGATCCTTGTTCAGACCAGCATTTAACAAGAAAGCACATTTGAAGCACAACACAACTGACCCAGCCATCCTCTCCCTAGTCAATAAATTCATTTTTATGTGCAGGCAGCACATGATGCAGGATATCTGGTCAATAATTCACCAGCCATTTTTAGTCTTTCCAGCCACTCCTAAATTCACAGATGATATTTGTTATTTCAAGAGATGAATACATAGTTCCAATTGTTTTGCTCTTCGTCAAATGGCTCCATTTTGAGATTCAGGATGAGGGGGAGAGAATTTTTGCATTTTTGTGTGCAATAAAATACCTGCACATAAGAGCTAGTGCACATAGGATTGCAATTACATGTAACTTTGGGGGCTAACTCACTAGTCCTGGTCTGACTTTTCTATCTGCCATTTGTAACCATTGACAAAACCTTTCCATGCAAAGGCAATGCTTAATTATTTCCAGAATCTGTGAGCTAATCAGATGATATATTTTTTTAAAAGTCATCTAATGATTTTCTTTCCCTTTCCAATTCCCAAGGAAGTATTAGAATTTTAAAACTGCCTCTTTTCAGAAGCTACCAGTATTCAGAAAAGATTTTTTAAAGCATTATCATGGAATTTGTCTTTCCTTTCCACCCTCCCCAAATGGGCCTTAAAGCTGGAAAATGTATCTACTGTGGTGTTTTATACGGATGGTTGAGCTTTGTATAAAAATCAAGGGCAAACTTAAACACCCACCCAAATGTGAAAAAAGAGACTTTTAACTTATATCCTAAGAATGGATTGTTCTAGAAGGTCAGCACATAATTTTTTTGTTGCTATTTTATCTTGACAGCTTGAAGAAACTGATGATTAGGAGTATGGATGGTTATTAAAGGTTACTATTCTTCTTCATTTTATGGATCATAAGAGGAGATTCCTTACAAAATGATGTGCAATTAAATATCTCTTATGCCACCAATTTATCTTATTCAGATAGTACACAGCGTGTGCCTTACACATTCAATTTACATGTGAGGATCTCAGGGTTTTTTTTGCAATCCAAACCTTTAGGTTAAAATGTGCTTATCCTGGAGAAAACTATTTTCCAGCATCTGCCTATAAGCATAGTGGCTTACCTTAAACGTTTGGGGGAGCTGTTCAAACTTAATATATTATACAATAAAATGAAGAATCCATAATAATACATGACCCAGAACAAGGTTTCCATTTAAGAGATTTCAGGCAGTTTTAGGGTCTGAACTTACCTCCTAAGACGACTAAATGGAGGATAAACTAAATGGAGACACTAATATAAATTACCTTAACTGCCTGGTGAAAAGGTGCAATATCATCATCATCATCATCATCTAGAATGGGAGGGACAAAAGCCAGAGGCTAGGGGGGACAATATCAAATATGTACATTCTTCCCTCTTTCTGGCATTCCCTTGTCCAATTGAGTAATTACAGAGAGCTTTTGAAATTAGGGAAGAGGTACATGTGACTGTAGAGCAGTGTTTCTCAACCTTGGCAGCTTGAAGATGTGTGGACTTCAACTCCCAGAATTCTGGGGAATTCTAGGAAGGCTGGGGAATTCTAGGAGTTGAAGTCCACACATCTTCAAGCTGCCAAGGTTGAGAAACGCTGCTGCAGAGGAATGAAATGAGATTCAATAGTCATTTAATTATAGGATTCCAGGGGGAAAAGTGCGTTCTTGGTGTGGAGGACCTTGGGCGCCCAGCCAAGAGGGTCAGGCCGGATCCGCCTTGAGTTGCAGGAGTTTTTCCCTCAGAGCCTGTTGGCTTAGCTCAGATTGGCAAGATTTCCTGTATGTGTTAGAATCAATAAAGAACTAGAGCAGGGCTTTCCAAAGTTTTTCCTGCACCAACGGTGGTTGGTGTGTCGCCGCAGGAAAACCCAGAAGTGCGGCAGCGCGCAAAAACCCGGAAGCACTGCTGCGCTTTCGGGTTTTGCGCGCTGCAGTTGGTGTGTCGCCGCGGGAAAACCCGGAAGCGCTGATGATGATCAGCGCTTCCGGGTTGTGTGGCGACACACCAGACTCTGTGTGGTGACACACTTTTGTGTCGCGACACACAGTTTGGAAAGCTCTGAACTAGAGCTTCATCTCGAGCTCAGCATGGTTTCT
This sequence comes from Charina bottae, assembly GCA_023362775.1. Classification (NCBI taxonomy): domain Eukaryota; kingdom Metazoa; phylum Chordata; class Lepidosauria; order Squamata; family Charinaidae; genus Charina; species Charina bottae. Next base: position 93,746,216 of record JALMGJ010000004.1, on the reverse strand, counting down.
TCACCTGAACCCTGACACTGGGTGCAAGAGGCCATTGATTCACTGTAACCTACATCTTTAGATATAATAAAATAATCATTGGATCCTTTTCAATTATTTGCATTTCTTGGATGAGTTTTCCATCACATGACCCTACATCCATAAGTTGCTAACTCTTATTCCAAGCCTCTTGAACTGTTCTGCAGTCAATTCAAGGATGGAAATTATGCATTGCTACTTGGTCACTGGTAAACAAGTAATTGTGCTGCTGAACCACCTAGAGGCAAAGTGGAGGGGCAAGTTATTATAATGCACTCAGATGTGAAGTTTTCCTTCATATGCTTTGTCTTACATTTTTATAAAAAGTGATATAAAGGGAATCAGAATATTCAGGCAATTTCTGCATAGCTCTGATTTTGTGGATCAAGATTAAGTTACAAAATTATGCCTTTAGATATACTAAGAAAATTTGTTTGAAACTTTTTAGCCATATTGATAATCAAAATTTTGTTAACTTGTTCATTCAGTGACTACTTGGCCACAGTGAGCCATTTCAGCTATGCTGAAGCTCCTACACAAAGCATTTCAAGATGTGATTACATTATATGTATCAATTTGTGTGTACAGTATGTACAAACATACAGGACAGTATGTACGTGTACAGTATGTACACACACATGCATATCCAACTTGCCAACGATGTGTATTGAAGTGTACATTGCAAAATAAATCTATATCACTCTTCCATATGGCAGTCTCAAAAAGATTCCATACCAGTTTATTTCCAAAACAGGTACATCAGACCTGTTTTGAACATCAGGCAGCAAATATGTGAAGCTGTAATGAGAATCTTTTCTGCATCAAGGGCCACATTCCTGTGGTAACAATCTGTCAGTAACTCTCATGGGGGCGGGGGGGGGGGCAGAACCAAAAGAAGGGTCTATCTTTTTTTCTACCACCCTTTTTTTGGAATCAAACTACATATTTGGCTCTGCACCCAAAAACCTACTGATCACTAAAGGTAATAGATGTTCAGATAGTTTGCAGTGGGATTCTCCACTTTAATCGCCTAGAGAAACACTAAAGTTAGAAATATATATTTTATAAGACTTTATCTCTCCACACAATCTTCCCATTATGTAAAATCATTATCTGCTATCTAATGCTTTTTTCTTTCTGTCTGTCTCTCTCCATCAAATGTGAATGCCAGGGGAGGGACAGGACCCTTATACTACAGTATGAAAAGTGCCCAGAGGCAATTGGAGTTGGGTGTTCCCTTAAATCTATGTAAAAATAAATAAAATATATACCAGGGGACTTTGAAATTCTGTCAAGATGCCAGGATGCCCACTCTTTTTGTAATCAAATTTGTTTAATTAAAAATTGATGTAGGAATTTGAGAAAGAGAGAAAAATTTGCAAAAACCAAACAAAAAACCCTACTCACCACCAGGATAATAACACCAGGAAAGAAAATTGTAGTGGTTCCCCCCCCCCTTAAAATATCACAAGGTGCTTTCTAACAAAGAGGGCTGTTAGGCATTTCCAATGAAAACATATGTCTGGTTAAAATAAGCCCCCCCCCCAAAAAAAAAAAAAAAGCTAGAAAGAATGAGAGGCTGTATAAGAGGGCTATGCCATTGCAACTTCAGGGAAGTACCTAAAATACATTTGGTTCGCCTTCAGGGAGCCTAATATTCAACACTTTCCTTTCAGTTTGCCCATTTATGTGACTTCTGGGTCCCATATTAATATCGCATCTCTATATATATATATTTGTAGCTACACTGATTTTAGTAACTGCTGCTTTTGCTTTAAGGCACTAATGCTGCTGTTTCCAAAAATGTAAAGTAGTTAGAAATTTACTGTAGACAGGATCAAGGCTAACCATTTTTTTAGCAAGTCCCACTTGGCTTTAGAATCCATTCAGTAAAGGAGTGCTTTGTGTTCATGTACAGGAGCATTTTTAATTGTATGTATTTTACAGAGAAAGGGACTTGCTGCTGAGGATTGTGTGTTTACTTTTGATAGCCAGAGGAGAGCTAAGCTTTTGATTCCAGCTTTGGGTTCCAGTGGACTGCCTCAGGCAATACATATATAAGATGGCAAAGACTGCCTCTTCAAAAACATTCAGGAATTACTTTGATGTATCTTCCTGAGTTGACAGTTTGATTTCATCTTCATGCCACTGGTAATTTTTGCTTTTGATTCTGACTCTGAATTCTGATTCACTAAGCCTGAACAGTAACAACAACTGTAACAGCAATGATTATCTTTCTAAGATGAACTGTATAAATCAGGGATAGGTCAGCCTCATGCCTTATGGATTTCTGGATTAAAACTTTCATTCTACAGTGACTCAATGAACATCTATTCATATGCCCCACTGAAATGATTCAGAACAAGTCAGTTGTACTGGATTTGTAGACATTGGCTCTTCAGTGATGATGTCGCCAGTGAAAGTTTATAGACAGGAAGGGTGGTGAGCATATACAGGTAAATGTCTCACCTGGACAAGGTTTCCAATAGCTTTTTAAAATGTTTTAAAATAGAAGGGAGGTAATAAATTACAAAGCCCTCCTCCTGTTGCTCGGTTCCCTCCCCTTTCTTGAAATAATTTGGGCATTGGAACCAAAACACTCAACTAGCCACTTATGAATGGAATGGAATGAACAAATAGTAAATTAGGCATGACTTATTTGTGCATTCATGTGGATAGGTGAGGAGGGGCATGGCTTGGCTTGGCACTAACAAAAATCTCAAAGACTGTTAAGGACATCACAGATTTGTTTGTCCGATATGGATTAATGACTTTTAGGAACTTATTTCTTATCATACACTAAATCACAATGTGATTAGTTTGGCTTTGGCTTAGCATATTTATGTGAATCCATAAAACATGGTTAAAACTTAGCAGAACATATGAGTTGCTCTATCAGATTTTCTTTGCTGCTGTTTCTTCCTGGTAGAACTATCACATCTGAAGACAAAACTTATCGTATTGCTGGAATACTCTAGTCAGGACTTTGTTCCCGATAAACCTGTCTGCAAGCAATGCAGTTTTGTTCTCATTAATAAGTGTAATGAACAAGGTAGGAATAGAAAAAACAGAGAGAATTACATAGAGAATGTCATTATAGTATAATCTACAAAACAGCTTCTGTCCATTTCTCCATATGACTTCTTAATTCAGCATTATCAACACTGTGCCAATTGAATATCTAAAGTGTAAAACATCCCAAATGCATGTCTTGTATTAATTTATCCATGAGTATATGATTTGAATTACAACCAATGGAAGTAATTGTTTTAATGACCAAGATACTCCTCTTTATTTTCAGGAAATCCAGCCTTTTCACATGTACTTCAGCCAATGTTGTCATCCCTGTGCTATACAGTACTAATGGGCTGGTTATTCCATTCAGCGTAGTGGGGTGAAGGCAGTCATGGGAACATTGTGCTCTTAAAAGCTGTTCCCAGAACTATCACTTCTAAGAGCTTTAAATACCTTTGCAAAGGAAGTTAAAGCAGTCATGCCAAATATATTGGAGGAAAATATCTGTTATTAAATGAAAAAAGGGAAGCTAAAGAAATATTGCTTTCTGAAAAGGAAAAGACAAGCAAAATCTTTAAATATGGGTGTATTTCAATTTCTGGAATAGCATCCCCCCAGAGGTAACGATGGCACCCTCTCTCCTAGGGATCCGGAAAGCTTTGAAAACCTGGCTATGGTCCCAGGCCTGTGGTTGATGTTTGTTATTTGTTTAATGGCCCTTGTTTTGTTTTGTGGATTTTGTTACTAGAGCATGTTAGCCCCAGCTGTCTGTTGATCTAATATTTTTAGTTGTTTTTATTTCTCTTTTAGTTTTGCACACCACCGAGAGTCCACTGGAGGTGGGCAGGCAATAAATGTAAATAAATAAATAAAATAAATAAATAAATTTTGTGCAAAGCAAGGATTGGTCATCCTATTTTAAAAACAAAAGGGATACATGGAGTAAGAGTTTTCCCAGGTCTTTTTTTTCCACCTTGACTTGTTTCTGTATTACTTCACTCTACAGATAATGGGTATATGTATAAAGGAATATGTTAGGGAAAAATTTAAATATCTCATGATCTTCAGTGCTCATATCAGTCACCACCACGCTTACCATGTTATTGAACATTTATATTTTACCTTGATTTTAGGTTTTTAATATGTTTTATGGATTTTTTATGATGCAAACTGCTGAGAGTCGTTTTTTAATAAATAAACTAAAATGCAGAGATATATTATAAAGGATTATGTAGATCTGTGAACATTCACTTGTAAGCTGAAGTAGGAAATTGTAACATTAAAAAAATTACAATTTAAGAAAAACGAATACAGGGAAAACAATACAGTATATAAAACAAATTAAGAGAAAAACAGTAATATCCAACAAATCAATTAGTTTTGGAACTGTAATTCCAAATACAATACAATAAAAATAAAATAAAATGAATAAACAAATTGTTACCTTGTTGTGGTGCTGGAGCTTGAGCACCTCAATGATGCCATGAGCTAAACCATGCCGGGACACCCAAGACGGGAAGCTCATGGCAGAGAGGTCAGACTAAATACGATCCCTGGGGAAGGTAACAGGAACCCACCCCAATATTCTTGCTGTAAAAACTAAATGGATCAGTACAACCAGAGATGTGTCAGTATACTATCGGAAGATGGGACTCCCAGGTCGGAAGATGGTCAAAATGCTACTGGGGAGGAACAGAGGATAAGTTCAACTAGCCCCAGATGTGATGACGCAGCTAGCTCAAAGCCGAAAGGATGGCTAGTGGCCGACGGTGCTGGTGGTGAACAACGAATCCGATGTTCTAAAGATCAACAAACCATACGAACCTGGAATGTAAGATCTATGAGCCAGGGCAAACTGGATGTGGTTATTGGTGAGATGTCAAGATTAAATATAGACATTGTGGGTGTCAGTGAACTGAAATGGACTGGAATGGGCCACTTCACAACAGATGACCACCAGATCTAATACTGTTGACAAGAGGACCACAGACGAAATGGAGTAGCCTTCATAATTAATAATAAAGTGGCTAAATCTAGAGCCGCTATTAAGGCCTACCTTGTGGCAGTAACAGCGGCGAAACGTGAATATTTCTCCGCTCTTATTGCATCCGCAGAATGCCGTCCAACGGCCCTGTTCAAGATTACTCGATTTCTCTTGGGTAGGGTGGTACCGACCACCCACCTACAGGGCTGTGTGGAAGAATTTTCAGAGCATCTGCAGGATAAAATTGCTCAGATTTGATCTAAGTTGGACTCCATGTGTGAAATGCAGTCTGGGGAGATGCCAGGAGAGTGGTCTTGCCCTATTATCTGGGAACGATTTGATCCTATTGGACCTAAGGAAGTGGACAGGATCCTCCGAATTGTTAATTCCACCACATGTCACTTAGATCCCTGCCCTTCCTGGCTGGTGAAATCGGCCGGGGAGGTGACAGGTGGATGGGTCCAGGCTATGATTAATACATCCTTGTCGGAGGGGGTGGTTCCAACTGCCTTCAAGGAGGCATTGGTACACCCCCTCCTCAAAAAGCCATCCCTGAACCCTACCATCCTGGACAATTTTCGTCCAGTCTCCCACCTTCCCTTTTAGGGAAAGGTGGTTGAGAAAGTGGTGGTGTTGCAACTTCAAAGGACCCTGGATGAAGTGGATTATCTAGACCCTTTCCAGTCAGGTTTCAGGCCGGGATATGGGATGGAGACTGCATTGGTCATGCTTACGGATGATCTCTGGCGGGAACGGGATGCATCCATCCTGGCTCTCTTGGATCTCTCAGCAGCTTTCGATACCATCAACCATGGTATCCTTTTGGGGCAGCTTAGGGAGCTGGGGGTGGGCGGCGTAGTTTTATGCTGGCTCACCTCCTTCCTCCGAGGCCGCTCCCGGTCGGTGGTAATAGGAAAGGAGAGATCTGACCCTTGGCCCCTCTTGTGTGGGGTGCCGCAGGTTTCGGTTCTCTCTCCTCTCCTATTTAACATCTACATGAAACCGCTGGGTGAGGTCATCCGACACCATGGGATGAGGTATCATCAGTACGCTGATGATACTCAACTGTATATCTCCGTCCCAGGTAAAGTAAGTGATGCAGTGACCACCCTGTCCCAGTGCCTGGGGGCTGTGAGCGCCTGGATGGGGAACAACAGGCTTCAGTTGAACCCTGGCAAGACCGAGTTGCTGTGGATTGATGGCTTAGCGTCTTCTGGGAAATTATCATCTTTGGTTCTCGATGGGGTAGCACTGCCCCATTCGGAACCAGTGTGGAACTTGGGGGTCCTTCTAGACTCACGACTCCTGCTCAAAGAGCAGGTGGCAGTCGTGGCTAGGAGGGCTTTTGCACAACTTCGGTTGGTGCGCCAGTTATGCCCATTCCTGGATCGCGACGCCCTCCGAACAGTCACTCATGCTCTCGTCATCTCCCATGTAGATGATTGCAATGCGCTCTACATGGGGCTACCCTTGAAGACTATCCGGAAGCTACAGCTGGTGCAGAATGCGGCCGTGCGAGCAATTTTGGGTGCGCCAAGATCTGCACATATAACACCTTTGCTCCGCGAGCTGCATTGGGTGCCAGTTTGCTTCCGGGTACAATTCAAGGTGTTGGTTATCACCTTTAAAGCCCTACATGGCATGGGGCCAGAATACCTGAGGGACCATCTTATCCCCATTTTATCGACCCACCCCACCCGGTCATTCAGGGAGGGCCTGCTACGAACTCCATCAATTAGAGAGTGTCATCTGTTGGGGTCTAGGAGACGGGCCTTCTCTGTGGTGGCACCCACACTATGGAACACCTTGTCCCCAGAGTTGAGACAGATCTCCTCCCTCCTGACCTTTAGGAAAGAACTGAAGACCTGGTTCTGCCGCCTGGCATGGGAAGGAGAAAAGGATAGTTCCTCATGGGGGTGGCTAATCCCTTAATCTTATAATGTCCTTCCTTATTAATTCTATCTTCCATCTGGATTTATAATTATTTATTACATGTATTGTATAATTGATGTTTTATATTTTATATTCTATTTTAATTATTTTATTGTAAGCTGCCCAGAGTTCCCCGTTGGGGGAGATGGGCGGTTATATAAATTAAATAAATAAATAAATAAATAAATAATAATAATAATAATAATAATAATAATAATAATAATAAAGCAGTGCTTGGATACAATCCAAAAAATGATAGAATGATCTCAGTTCAAATTCAGGGTAAGCCAATTAACATCATAGTGATCCAAATATATGCCCCAACCACAGATGCTGAAGAAGAAGAAGTAGATCAGTTCTATGAGGATCTGTAGCACCTACTGGATAAAATGCCAAAAAGGGATGTTATTTTAATTACAGGAGACTGGAATGTTAAGGTGGGTAGTCAAACGACACCAGGAATTACAGATAAGCATGGTCTGGGAGAACAAAATGAAGCGGGACATAGGCTGATAGAATTTTGCCAAGACAATTCACTGTGCATAACAAATACTCTCTTCCAGCAACCTAAAAGATGACTTTATACATGGACTTCACCAGATGGTCGACACCAAAATCAGATTGACTACATTCTTTGTAGCCAAAGGTGGCGTACATCTATACAGTCAGTAAAAACAAGACCTGGAGCTGACTGTAGTTCAGATCACGAACTTCTTATTGCACAATTTAGAATCAGACTAAAGTGAATAGGGAAGACCTACAGATCAGTTAGATATGAGCTCACTAATATTCCTAATGAATATGCAGTGGAGGTGAAGAATAGATTTAAGGGACTAGATTTAGTAGATAGGGTCCTGGAATAACTATGGACAGAAGTTCACAACATTGTTCAGGAGGCAGCAACAAAAAACGTCCCAAAGAAAAAGAAAACCAAGAAGGCAAGATGGCTGTCTACTGAGACACTGGAAGTAGCCCAAGAAAGAAGGAAAGCAAAAGGCAACAGTGATAGGGGGAGATATGCCCAATTAAATACAAAATTCCAGAGGTTAGCCAGAAGAGATAAGGAATTATTTTTAAACAAGCAATGCACGGAATTGGAAGAAGACAATAGAATAGGAAGGACAAGAGACCTCTTCCAGAAAATTAGAAACTTCTGAGGTAAATTCCAGGCAAAAATGGGTATGATCAAAAACAAAGATGGCAAGAACCTAACAAAAGCAGAAGATATCAAGAAAAGATGGCAAGAATATACAGAAGATCTGTATAGGAAGGATGATAATATCAGGGATAGATTTGATGGTGTCGTCAGTGAATTAGAGCCAGACATATGGAAGAGTGAGGTTGAATGGGCCTTAAGAAGCATTGCTAATAACAAGGCAGCAGGAGATGACAGTATCCCAGCTGAACTGTTTAAAATCTTGCAAGACGATGATGTCAAGGTGATGGATGCCATATGCCAGCAAATTTTGAAAACACAAGAATGGCCATCAGATTGGAAAAAATCAATTTATATCCCCATACCAAAAAAGGGAAACACTAAAGAATGTTCAAACTATCAAACAGTGGCACATTTCACATACCAGTAAGATAATGCTCAAGATCCTGCAAGGTAGACTCCAGCAATTCATGGAGTGAAAATTGCCAGATGTACAAGGTGGGTTTAGAAAAGGCAGAGGAACTAGAGACCAAATTGCCAATATCCGCTGGATAATGGAGAAAGCCAGGGAGTTTCAGAAAAACATCTATTTCTGTTTTATTGACTATTCTAAAGCCTTTGACTGTGTGGATCATAACAAATTGTGGCAAATTCTTGGTTGTATGGGGATACCAAGTCATCTTGTCTGCCTCCTGAGGAATCTGCATAACGACCAAGTAGCAACGGTAAGAACAGACCATGGAACAACGGACTGGTTTAAGATTGGGAAAGGAGTACGGAAGGGTTGTATACTCTCACCCTACCTATTCAACCTGTATGCAGAACACATCATGCGACATGCTGGGCTTGAGGAATCCAAGGCTGGAGTTAAATTCGCTGGAAGAAACATTAACAATCTCAGATATGCAGATGATACCACTTTGATGGCTGAAAGCGAGGAGGAGCTGAGGAGCCTTATGACGAAGGTGAAATAAGAAAGTGCAAGAGCTGGGTTGTAGTTAAACGTCAAAAAAACCAAGATTATGGCAACCAGCTTGATTGATAACTGGCAAATAGAGGGAGAAAAAGTGGAGGCAGTGACAGACTTTGTATTTCTAGGCGCAAAGATTACTGCAGACGCTGACTGCAGCCAGGAAATCAGAAGACATCTACTTCTTGGGAGGAGAGCTATGAGAAATTTTAATAAAATAGTTAAGAACAGAGAGATCACATTGACAACAAAGGCCCGCATAGTTAAAGCAATGGTATTCCCCGTAGTAACCTATGGCTGCGAGAGCTGGACCATAAGGAAGGCTGAGCGAAGGAAGATAGATGCTTTTGAACTGTGGTGTTGGAGGAAAATTCTGAGAGTGCCTTGGACTGGAAGAAGATCTAACCAGTCCATAGTGCAGGAAATAAAGCCAGACTGCTCACTTGAGGGAATGATATTAAAAGCAAAACTGAAGTACTTTGGCCACATAATGGGAAGACAGGATACCATGGAGAAGATGCTGATGCTAGGGAAAGTGGAAGGCAAAAGGAAGAGGGGCCAACCAAGGGCAAAATGGATGGATGATATTCTGGAGGTGATGGACTGGGGATGGCGATGGCCGACAGGAAGCTCTGGTGTGGGCTGGTCTATGAAGTCACAAAGAGTCGGAAGCGACTGAATGAATAAACAACAAAAAAACAAATAAACAACCGCCTCTAAGGAATTAACATACTAAATTGACATACTAAATTGTAAAATGTTATGAATTCTGGGCCAAAGGGACAGATTATGTCATTTTTACATTAGTAGCCTTTTCAAAAATTGATCCAAACTTTCCCTCAGTCTTTACCATTTGAATGTTCATTTCCTAGTTCTCAGTACATCTGTATGTACTGCATGTATGTTCATGTGTGTGTAGAGCAGAGCTTTCCAAACTCTGCGTCGCGACACAAAAGTGTGTCGTCACACACAGCGTGGTGTGTCGCCACACCACCCGGAAGCCGCCGCCACCGTTCACACGCGCACCGCCGCACGCCCCCCGTGCCACCGCCGTGTGCGCGTGCGCCGCCGCACGCCTCCCCCCCGCGCCGCCGCTCATGTGTCGCCAGCGGCGGCACTTTGGAAAGCCCTGGTGTAGAGGGAGAGGGAGAGAGAGAGGAAGAGTTGTTTTACTATATATACTGGAAAATCTGGATTCTAATGATGAAAAGCACATTATTGCTTAATGCTTGACTAAAGGTAAACAGTCATGGATTCCATATTGGCATTAATGGTTTTGATTTTACTGGAAGTTCATAACGGTGGTATTAAAATGTCTGTTCACTCCGTCTCTCCAAAAAGAACCTCTAAACTTCAACTAAGCAGCTTCATAAGTGTTATCCTGCACTTTCTTTGCTCCAGTCCAGTTTTGATAATGGGAATTGTAATCTAATGCATCAGGAGGGCACTAAGTTGGGGAAAGCTGTTCTAACTTCCACCTTAAATCCAATATTTATTTATTTATTTTATTTATTATTTGGTTTTATCCCCGCCCATCTCTACCATGGTAGACTCTGGGTGTTTTACAACCACAATATAAAAGATAAAACCTATACATTTAAAACTACTATAAAAATAAAGAATAAAAATCCAAAAGATGGTCTGTTCTTAAAAGGAGGGAAACCACTAAGCCAACCACCCCCAGGAGGAACTATCATTTCCTTCACTCCAGGCACGGGCGGCAGAGCCAGGTCTTCAAGGACTTCCTAAAGGCCAGGAACAAGGGTGCCAGTCTCACCTCAGGGGGCAAGTTATCCCACAGGGTGGGTGCTATTGCAGAGAAGGCACGCCTCCTGGACCCCGCTAGATGGAATTCTTTTAAAGAAGGGATCCGAAGCATGCCCTCCCTGCATGATCGGGTAGGGCAGATAGATGTGGTCGGGACAAGACGGTCCCTCAGATACCCTGGTCCCATGCCATGTAGGGCTTTAAAGGTGATAACCAACACCTTGAATTGAATCCGGAAGCAAACCGGTACCCAATGCAGCTCACAGAGTAGCGGTGTTACATGTGCTGATCTCATAGCACCCAGAACTACCCATGCAGCCACATTCTGGACCAGCTGATGCTTCCGGATACTCTTCAAGGGTAGCCCCATGTAGAGCGCGTTGCAATAATCTATATGGGAGATGACAAGGGCATGAGTGACTGTTCGGAGGGCCTCCCGATCCAGGAAGGGGCGCAACTGGCGCACCACCCGAAGCTGTCCAAAGGCCCTCCTGGCCACGACTGCCACCTGCTCCTCGAGCAGGAGTCGTGAGTCCAGGAGAACCCCCAAGTCTCGTACTGAATCTGAACGGGGTAGTGCCACCCCATCCAGAGTTAAAGATGACAACTTCCTGGAAATCGAGAGGCCATCAATCCACAGCCACTCCATCTTACCAGGGTTCAGCTGAAGCCTGTTGAGCCCCATCCAGGCCCCTACAGCCTCCAGACACTGAGAAAGGGTGTCGACTGCAACACTTACTTCACCTGGGATGGAGATGTACAACTGGGTATCATCAGCGTACTGGTGATACCTCACCCCATGGTGACGGATGATCTTACCCAGCGGCTGCATATAGATGTTAAATAGGAGAGGAGAGAGAACCGAACCCTGTGGCACCCCACACAAGAGGGGTCGAGGGTCAGATCTCTCCTATTACCACCGATTGGGAACGGTCCTGGAGAAAGGAGGCGAACCAGCGTAAAACAACGCCGCCCACCCCCAATTCCCTGAGCCGCCCCAAAAGGATACCGTGGTCGACAGTATCAAAAGCCGCTGAGAGGTCCAAGAGAGCGAGAATGGATGCACTCCCTCCATCTCGCTCCTGCCAAAGATCATCCATAAGCGCGACCAATGCAGTCTCTGTCCCATATCCCGGCCTGAAACCTGACTGAAAGGGGTCTAGATAATCCGTTTCATCCAGAATCCTCTGGAGTTGCAGCGCCACCACCTTCTCAACCACCTTTCCCAAAAAGGGAAGGTGGGAGACAGGACGAAAGTTGTTTAAAACAGTAGGGTCCAGGGAAGGCTTCTTGAGGAGGGGGTGCACCAACGCCTTCTTGAAGACCGTTGGAAACACCCCTCCCCCAAAGATGTATTAATCATTGCCTGGACCCAACCACATGTGACCTCCCGGGCTGATTTAACCAGCCAGGAGGGACACGGGTCTAGATGGCATGTGGTGGCGTTTACAATCCGGAGGATTCTGTCTACTTCATCAGGCCCAACAGGGTCAAACTGTTCCCAGATAACAGGGTAAGTACGTACCTCTGGCATCTCCCCAGATTGTGCCTCACGCTTAGAGTTTAACTTAGAATGAATCTGAGCGATTTTGTCCTGCAGATGCTCAGCAAACTCTTCCGACCGGCCCTGTAAATGGGTCACCGTATCTTCGCGACCCAGGAGAGATCTAGTAATCTTAAACAGGGCCGTCGGGCGGCATTCTGCGGATGCAATAAGAGCAGAGAAATATTCACGTTTCGCCGCTCTTACCGCCACAAGGTAGGCCCTAATAGTGGCTCTAGATTGTGTCCGGTCAGATTCAGTCTTCGTCTTCCTCCAGCGGCGCTCCAGACGTCTCTTAACCCTCTTCAAAACCCTCAACTCCTCCGTTAACCACGGGGAGTGACGGGTCGAATATATTTTAAAACACAATAAAGAAGACCTTTAATTCACTGTGATTAAAACAAAACTCCCCTCCCTCTTCTCTTCCACTGTATCCAGTTATCTTCTTGGCTGGATGTATTTATCTGGAGATTATGAAGTACAAATAAACATTTGAAAATGTTTTATTATTTTTCATTATTTAGTCCACCACATTTTAGCTTTGTCTCTGAGTTTAGGTCAGTGTGCCAATTGAACAACATTTTTCTTTGTCTTAAGTTTAAGGTAGCACATTTTAATTCCCCACTAATACTTCACTAAGATCAAAGCCCAAGAAAAGAGCAACAAAAAGAAATAAAAACAAGACGTAGGGGAGCTAACAGTAGCTGGAATTCATAGTACATAGAGCCAACTAGATTTAGGTGTCTTCCACTCTCCTCTTCTGAACAAACATTCTAAGGACATTTAAGCATTGTGTTATAATATACTATTTAAATAAACTAACATTACCAGTCTTTACCAATTATAGCACAGATTTCTTTGTTTTAATTGTAAAGTGTATCTTAGGAAGACTCCAGCATCGTAACCTTGTAAAGAACATTCAATAAGATGAGATCTGAGGTGAAGAGATTGAAAACTAGTGTGCTGTTTCGGATCCTGATCCTATGACTAGTAGCCATTTATAGGTCATGCTAATTTATATAACCAAATTAACAAACAACCTCCTCCCTCCCATTATAATAAAGATTTACCAAGGTCTATACAAAGAGACAGTTTGCTGTAGTGGTTAAAGGCATCAGGCCAGAAACCAGGAGACTGTGAGTTCTAACCCTGTCTTAGTCATGAAGCCAGCTGGGTGATTTGGGGTCAGTCATTCTCTCTCAGCCTACATGAAGAAGACAATTACAAACCACTTCTGAAAATGTTGCCAAGAAAAACTGTAGGGACTTGTCTAGGCAGTCACCAGGAGTTAAGGCAAACTTGAAGGCAGCAAAAAAAGAAAATAAACAGGACTATTCCAAATTTGTTGTAGTGTTATAATAAACCAACTTTGCTTATATCTTCATATAATCCCCAAGACAATTAAGACAGACAGGCAATATATGTAAATAAAAATATTTTTTTAAATTGTCATTTAAGAATCTTAATTGTCTTGGAAATTAGACAGGCAAGCTTTCTCAAAGAGGTCTTAAGCACTTTTATTCTACTGAGGCTTAGAAAAACGGGGGGAATTTAGCATTAGAAGTTGAAGTGGCTTTAGACACTGTGTTCAAACTACGTCTTGAAGAATGGCATTCAGCACTTTTCATCTTGGGTACACTGTGCCACTTTGTACTGGTACTTGGGATTCCTCTCTGACCTTTTTGGTAACACATGAAGTTTTCATTTAGGCCCAACACATTTCAGAAAATACTCTCATTTTTCAGTGTTGCTATCAGGTTATATTTACCATTGCTTGAAAGTAGTCATTGCAACATGTGAATGCTGAAAGAAATGTTATTTTAAAACTATGTAGAATAAATATGGCACAAGAACTGTTAGTCACTTTCTTTAAAAAGATAAACACTTCAGACAAGGAAAGCTAAGTACTTCCCTGGTAAGTTATCTCAACCCAACTTACATAATCAGTTTGAAGATGTCAGCAAGTTTGCATGAAGGATATTCAGTTACATGCAAATGTTTTGGTTGCCCTCGCCAAATTGTGTATTTCAATCAATCAGTAAGTGAACAGAAGCTGACACAATCTCCACATGGCATAAACTTAAGCACAACATCTTTTTACTATTGATGTCCAGTTTATATAAGCCAAAATGGCCATGGCAGTGCTAAGTGACTAGAGAGGAAGAGCATGGCTACAGTAGTCTCAGCTAACTAATAGGAGTTTGGCAGATGCGAGCCCTGATTGCATAATCACCAAGATTGTGAAGGAGGTGTCAGAGATTGTTTATACAGCAAGAAATGTGTTGGGAGAAAAGAGAAAATACTACTTTAAAATTGGAACAGCTACAGAGAAATTTAGGCTGCCTCCATAATAGGATGAGGATGAGTCAAAAGCTGTGTCCTAAGGACATCTCCTCTAAAAACTGCTAGTTGGGCATCCCTGAACTATGGTTACCAAGTTGTGCAGAAAGAGTCCAATGCCTGTTACAAATGCCTAAATGCACAAAAGAATGCCAGGTAGGGATTTTTATATGTAAGGTAAGCTAATGTATCATCTTTGAAGCTAGCTTTGTATTTCCCCTCCCCACCCTTGGAGAAGAATGCCAGCTAAGTTTTGTTTATCTCTTAACAGTCACAAAATGCTACAAACCATTTGATGTCTATTGGGCTGCTAAACTATACCTCTTTGCATGGTTACTGCATCCAATAATATTGTGGCGTGCAAACAATATTATACTTTTCGGATCTAGATGGTCACACTGATAAATATGTGGTTTGTGTAACTTTTAAAATGCATGTTTTCTAAATACTAGAGGAAAATATACAGTATTTAAACACTTTTAGCATACTGAGCAGAATGTACAAGTAAACATCACCTATATATAATATGTTCATACATGTTGTTTTCTAATTCTAATGTGACATACATTCAAAATTATGTCATGAAAAGTTTTTTTTTAAATGTACACTCTAAGTAAAATAAAGGCTTTATAAAGAAACAGAAGTTTGTATCATGTTACAATAGTCCAGTTAAATGATCAAGTACTGTATCAGATTTTGTTGGTTTGATATAATTAATAAGGGAAACTGATATGGTTCTATAGAGCAATTTCCATACAGATGTTAATGGAAATGAATAGGGACTGTATCTCTACCACATCAAAAGAATATGAATGAAATGGTATGACTTTTTTCAGGGGCCAGTGGTTCTGAACATACAACATATGGAGAATAGACTGGTTTAAACTGAGAGCAAGAAAAAAAAGATGAAGATAGTCAGAATATTTTCAGAGAATTCAAAGCCATTTAACATATTGGCTATAATATTATCTGCTAAATAATAACAGAATGTTATCACTGTTATTATTTAAAAATAACCCTAAAAAAGAGCAGGACTTTGTCCTATGGGCCTTTGATTCTGGAATCTGAGATTAGGTGGGGAAAACAGAGAAAAGAAGGAGAGGAAATGTCCAATTTAATCTTATCTCTTCTTTCATTCCCTTCCTCTGTTATTTCTCCTATATCAATATATAGTTATTTGAGTTGCAAATAGTTACTGGATGAAATATTATACAAGTGGTGAGTGAAGACCATCTTGTCTGCTTAGGGGGCCTGATCCAAAATTCCAGAAACATGCTGATCCAATCTGGGTTGCTTTGGTGCTAGTCCAATCTAATTTGAATCCTGGATACAGAGTGAGATTCAGAAGAACGAAGTCTTCTTTTCCCATAATACCATATCTTTGGTATTTTTTTCAGGATGGTGGAATGAAATTCCAAACTAGCATACAAACTAGACTCCTATGAAGGGATGAAGTCTGCCCAATTTCATAGATGATGGTATAAGGATTTTATTTAAAATCTGTTGTTGTTCTTTTAAAATACCCACAATTTTGTAAGCCCCTACAGCACAGCTTTCCAAACTGTGTGTCACGACACTTTAGTGTGTCGCAACACACAGTTTGGTGCGTTGCCACACAACCCGGAAGTGGCAGCGGGGGCGTGCATGGCGGCAGCGGCGCGCCATCAGCGCTTCCGCGTTTTAGCAGAGGCTGCTGCCACCGTGCACGTGCGTGCTCCCCTGCACCACTGCCATGCACGCCCCCGCGCACGCCCCCGCCGCTACCACCGTTGGTGTGTCGCCAACAGTGGCACTTTAGAAAGCACTGCCCTACAGGAACATTCTGTCATATTTTAGACAGATATGTTACAGGAGTTTTGTACAAAAGGAAGGGGTGTTTGTAAGGAATAATAAGGCTATTTTCTAAATGTATAGGGCTGATGCTCAGCATTAAATTGGAAGTACAAGATTTAATTCACTATTTATATTAACTGTAAAATAAATAAGTCAGGTCTGCTAGCTAATCTAGAACATTCCAAAATATTATCACACATCCACTCAGGACAGGAGACTGGATAGAGTAAGTGTTCTTTTAATCTGTAAGATTTCTCCATTCCTACAAGATGCTGTGATTTGGGCAATGGATATGACCTGATCACAAGGATCTTTCTTAGTGCTATTTGCTGATTTCTATAGAATTCCTCACTCCTTCCCAAACTAGGGAATTTTACATAAATTGTTAATACTTTTTTCCCCTTTTCGTAGGTGGTACAGCACCATTCCTTGTAGCACATTAGAACACCAGAAAAACAGAAGAATGAATGAAGCTTTCCAGAAGTGGAAAGAAGTGGATCCAGACAGTGGATTGTGGGAGGATACAAAATTGATAAGGTTGACATGGATGTCAATGTGGCGATACCTATTTTGCTTTGAAGATTTATTTGTGTCTAAAACTATAACGTCTGCATGCACTTCAATTTCACTTGTGTCCCCATCCTCCATCATAACTGCAGTAAATTCTGACAACTATTTGTAGAATTGTAGCTGGGCCTGACACTTGCAAAATACAAAATAAAGGATTTGAAGCCTACAGATTCTAATTGTTGATTTAATTACGTATTTTCCAATTATATTTGAGCATTCACAAAATGGGCAAATAATTTGTGTCTACCATGCATCAATAGAACATTTCAGTATGTGGTGTCACATATCATAGGTATTGTAAGTCACGTTTGCCCACAGTATCTGAAATGTATTTAAATCACATTAAATGATGAAAAAAATTCCATACATTAATTAAGCTATTCATTTTGGAAATCATTCTGGATTGACAGATGTCAACAATCAAATAATTACCAAGATGGCAGGGAATATCACTTACTTGCTCCTACGTTGTTTGCTCAACCTTTAAAGAGAGTATCAGTGTGCACAGAGGGATTCTTAAAAGTGGTACTGCATTTTCTGACCAATACATTTACTAGGATTGCAGCCATCCAATGTCAACTAATCTCCTGCTCTTCAAAAACTATTCCTGCATAATATGATTTTTGAAACACTATTTAATAATGCATCCTGGATAAAATACTTAATGATTTAAATGTCCCAATATTTTAAAAGTAGGTTCATTTTAGTTCATTTTTATCCATGACAAAACTTACAATTTTATCAGGAATAAGAGCAAGAACATTGGCAGAAGGACCCTGACATTTAACAAAAGAAAAAACAAACAATAACTATACTTCCATTGGCAAAGAATGCAGTTTTGTTCTTTCAGGGGAAACTGGTAGAGAGGCAATTTTTCTGAGGTCAATGAATCTGACAGATAGCAGTGGCTTGAGGAATTTGCATCCATAGTCTTCAGTGGTAGAATACCACTACACCACTGTAAAGTTCTGCATTTTGTTGTGGCTGTTTTATTTTATTTTTTTAATCTACAGCATCTTTTTATCCTGCATCTCCAACTTTGTCAGTTTGGTAGATGCTTATAATACAACTTCTTATATGCATATATGCCAACTTTCTGATTTATTAAATATATGGTAGGTGGCCAGGAGATTTATACTAATCGTCAATTATTTATGTATCTAGCACTGGCTTAGTTATTCAATAAGAGAATGATTTTCTCATCTGGCAACTGTCTTGTGAACTGTGTTATAAATAACACAGACGCAGTAGTAGTTCTACTGATTTTGAACTTAGAACTTCTGAGTTATCTAACAGATCTGAAAACAGTATTTTAATTATTTATTGATTACCATAATTTATTACTGATAATACTAGGGCACTTTTCAATATTGTTTTTTTCAAAATGGATTGCTAATTAGAGCAAAAATTAAAACAAAACAAAATTAAAAAGCAGCAATATTATTAACCATCAGCATTTAAACTCTAAAAATATAAAGTCAATTTTATTTATTTACTTACTAGATTTATAAGGCCACCCAACTCAAACCATGTGAGTATGGGCAGCATACAACAGAAAAACAAACAAGTAATAAACCAGGAAAAAAAACAACCTAAAACAAAACACATTATATAAATATAAAATGGCGGCCAACGACAATAATACAAACAAATCATACTTTCAAATTAGCCAGATAAAAATAACAAAGTAAAATCTCAGCATGAATACTGAAAAACCCACCTTTGTTAAAGTCAGTCCAAAATTTAGTAAGTCTGTAAGGACTTTTCAAGGACTTGCTTGAAAATTAGCAAAAAATGCCCAATCCTAGAAGATGAAATTCGACAAATGAGGGCTAATACTGAGAAGATATTATTCACTATGTCTATCAATAACAGGATATTGAGGAGGGCTTTTCTGTTAGTTTGTAAATCTTAAATTGATGTAAGCAGGGTGATTTTGGTAATCTGGTCTCAGCTCTTTGAACTGAGCCCAGAAACCAAAGGTTAGCAAGTGCAGTTGGAAAATATTGGGTGCAACACACTCTTATGTCACTTATGACCTTCCGGAAACAACTGAAGACCTGGCTCTGCCACCTCGCTTGGGATGGGGGGAGTAATAGCTCCTCTTGGGGTTGGCTTGCTCCATAGGGTTCTTTAAAGCCTAACATCAGAGCCTCTTGGATCTTATATATTTAATTAAATTATGTATTCTATTTTATAAATTTTTATATGTTTTAATTGCTGGCTTGGTGTAAACCGCCCAGAGTCCCCTCCGGAATGGGGGGAGATGGGCGGTGATATAAGTTAGAAATATAAATATAAATAAATAAATAAATAAATAAATAAATGTCTTCCATGCCAGCTATCTTGTGCATGTCTGTAGAAGTAGCCGGAATAAGGTACCTTTCAACTGAGATGTGATATGCAGTACTATTTAAAATGAGTAATTTCTTATTAACTAATTTGGGGGACAATGAACAATAATGTACAGACTGGGAATAGTTAGCTCAACAAGTCCTGACAGTCACAAGCAACAGGGAAGAATTAACTCTGACAATGTTAAAAAGTCAATGATTCAGTTGAAAAGATTAGCATGTTTATTTTATCCCTACATGATGCATTTGATTTGTAAACTCAGATTTGAAAGATTTGAGATTAAAGTCCTAGATCCTGTCTTTTCATTTCAAGATGCTTACAAAAAATTGTGAATTTTTCCCAAATGTTCTGACATCAGCATTATGTCTAATTAGGTTCTACTAAATAGATTCCTTTGTCTTACTATAGCACTTCTTTGCCAAATATTGAGGTTTCATTGCATTGTTATTAAATGGTTTATGCTTAATTTTCATATCTGGAAATTTTTTGTCTTATCTGATAGCTTGATGCCTACTTCAAGGCAAACAGCTCCATATATTAGTACAAACCATCATAAAATCACTAATAAAACTGAATAAAATGAGGACATCCAATCCAGTGGAATACTATTCAGCAAACTTCATGGCTGAGCAAGGACCTGAACCCTAGTTTCCTTGATCCAAATCTAGAATTGATTCACTTTCTACAACATGCAATGGTATTCATTTATTCTACCCATCTTGTGCATCCCAATACAATCCAACTGCTAATTTGAATATTAAGGATATGTTCTTAATGTTGTTAGCATATAATCTTTTTAAAAATTATTTATTAATTTAATAACAGTCTTGGATATATTTTGGTAAGCAACACCACCATTTTTGTTTTTTGTTTTTAATTGGATTAATTAACAATTGAAGATTATGGTGATTTTATTCTGTTTTATACAATGCACAGAAATCGTATTATTTCTTGGGCTCAGAACAGCTATGAGGATCTCTTCAACAAGGTGCAGTGAAAGCCTGCAAGTTAAATTCTGTGTCCTTTATGTAATGTTCACTAGGTGACTTGCTAAATACCAAACATCTCATGTGATTCTCCTGCAGGCATTCTTGTATAGAAACTGAATGTCACACAGTCAGCTGGGTTTCAGGCATGCAAAATTCTGACACTTTATTCTTTTTTCTTTATTGACAGCCAGCTTGGAAGCGTACTTTTGCCAATAACATGGGCACCTTGGTCCTTCTGAAACTTGCAGCTTCAAATTTCAGTGTTTACCATAGCAGAAATGAAGCCTAGTGAAATCCTTCTTTCATCTTCTTTCACCAGTTATTTTTTTAGCTCTTGGTTTTAATTTTAGTTTTTACGGTTTGTAGTTTTATTATTGTTGTGAGCCGCCCAGAGTTATGCTCTAAGATGGGTGGCCATACAAATCTTTAAAATAAATAAATAAAATATTCCTCTCCCTGTTTTACTTATTGGTATTTTGTTTCTCCCACAACCTCTAGATAGAAGCAAAACATATATACTAAGACTGTAAAATAAAGAATGGCAAGGTTTGATGGTGGTGAGCTGTGCTTAACATATTTTGGAAGAGTGATACTACAGTATTCACAATAATGAGAAATGGGTGGGCAGAACCAAGATTTTCAGTTTTTCTTCTCAGCTTGTAGGAAGACATTTAACACATTTGTTTGTGTGTTTGCTAATTACCTAAATGATTTTAAACTCACTAAACTAATGATTTGGGGCATTTGACCTCATACGACTACAAAAAAGACAGATGGAGTGTTTCAGGCAGCTTCAAACTGAAACATGTCCTTTGTTGGTTTCAAAAATACAACTCATATAATCAGTTTGGAATGTGCTTTTTGAAGGATCTTCAAGATTTTTTGTTAACGTCATACCTCTAATTTTTGGAGTTGACAATTCCCATCATTCCTGGTAATTGAATATCCAGGATTATGCTGATGGAAATTGTAACTGAAACCAGGAGGCGAGTGAAAGGTTGCCACCTCTGTTAATTTGTGTCCTCATTTTGGCATAAATCTCTGGAGGAAAAAAATTGTTCCAAAATTTATTTTTCTCTATTGGTATAATAGGGGACAATCTTAACTGAAGCCAGTAAATCTATATTTGCCACAGTACATTGAAGAACTACCCATATAAATTTAAATAATAAATAAATAAATAAGCATCCCTAAATGGTTATTTAGCATTTATTTATTTATTGAGCATCCCATTAAACAGCTGTGATCTCATAACTTAATCTATATTTCTTAAAATGTTATTACAAATTTTTAATAATAATTCACAATGTAGACAGGGTTTTGCTAAGCTTCTACTGTAGGTTCAATATTTATAATATGCTTCCTGAACTGCTTCATTCCCATAAACAAACAAAAACAAATTAAAAATTCCTGTATCTGTGATGACCTCCAAGGGGTGATTTCCCCAACAAACAGAGTTCCTTTGTTTTTCGAATGACCCATTTTAAAAAATGCATTTAATGAGAAGCATGACTAGGCATGGATTGCTCAACCTTTTATGCCTAATGCTCTCTAGAGAGCTTTTAAAAACCACTGTTCTTGGCAAGGCAGAACCTCAAACACTAAGAGCCTCAGTTAGAGACGTGACTCACAAATGAGCGTGTGCGTGCGTGTGCGTGTGCGCGCGTGTATAATATATAGTGGAAAATCAAGGAATGTACTCTCATTGTGTTAAATTATGCTGCTTAAAGTGCAAATCATGTTCACCATGTTGTTGCCTCTATTTTTTCTCAATCTGTGTGATGTTATAATGTACATAGGAAATATACATTTACACTGGCTTCCTGTTGTAGAGATTAGAAATTATATATATATATATATATATATATATATATATATATATATATATATATATATACACACACACACACACACACACACACACACACACACACACACCATATGTGGCTGTTCAGTGGGGGAAAGTCAATTGATATTCTGAAGGGTCTGGGCCAAAAGATAACTTTCCAGCCCAGGGTCCCTGAAATCAATGACTTACCCTGCTGTGCTGACTTGGCAAAGATTCAGAACCAATCCAGATGCTTCACGCTCTCAGCCAATCACAGAATCTGCTGTTTCACATCCTTATTCCTGAAGTGGACTCTGAGACTAAAGTATATATTGACGATAATAGCTCACTAAGTTAGACCATAGCTTTAGTACTACCAATTAAAAATAATTTTGAAGGGATCTTTCCTTCCTTAATAGAGGTAGAAAACAAAAAAGAAATGGGGGAGGGTTTACAAATGGAAAGGTGCAATGTCTGTATCTGCTATAAAATCTGGAATTAAAGAATTGGAAATGACCTTAGAGATCATTTCATCCAACTTCCTCTTCAGTGCAAATTCTAAGATTACCGTACAGCCTCTGAAGACATTTGGTGAAGAAATACTTAACCACTTCACGTGGCAGCATTTTCCAATGGCTGATAATTCAGAGAGTCAGTTCCTCCCAATGTTTAACCTGAACCTCCTTGTACTTTTAACCCACTGGTTCTGCTACTGTCCTCTGGGGCGATTGAAAATAATTCCACTTCTCCTTCTCTGTGACAATCCTTCATGTACAGTATTTTAAGACAGCTATCATATCTTTCCTCAGTATTCTTTTTTTTTAGGCTAAACCTACCCAAACGTTTTAATCATTCCTTATAAGGCTTGGTTTCTAGTTGCTTCATCATCTTAATAGCCCAACCATGAATTTGTTCCAATTTGTCACTGTCCTTTTTGAACTGTCATGTCCCAAACTAGATACAGTTTTCCAAGTAGGCTCTGACCAGGCCAGAACAGAGTAGAACAATTATTTCCCTTTTATTCCATGAATAAAATAGAGCAATAGCATAATAAAAGCCCTAGAAACCCTAACCTAACATACTTATTTATGTATCCATCAGGCTAGTGCTTTTTGGCATGAGTACAGAAAAAAAAAAAAGAAATGAGCAAAAGAAATTAAAGGCGGGACATAAAAGAAATGATGGGTACGCCCCGAGGATGCAGATGATCGGGCAAAGTGGTGTTTCAAAATCCAAAAAGCAGACCCTGCAAAAATAGTGGGAAAATGCGAAGAAAGGAGGAGGAGGAGGAGGAGGAGGAGGAGGAGGAGGAGGAGGAGGAGGAGGAGGAGGAGGAGGAGGAGGAGGAGGAGGAAAATTAAACATATCCAGTTTATAACTGCACCATTCACTGTACTTCCCCATACTTTTCTGTCCTTACCAACCATCCTTGCTTCCATCACATATGTTGTTCAATCTTCTCACCTCTTTCTTTTTGAGGATTTCATCTATTCCAGCCAGCCATGAATTTATCAGTCTTCTGTTTCCTCTGAACTCATTCACTCTTCCTTCATGTATTTGTTTTGCAATTCAGTCTTTATATGTTTTCATTATATGAACAAACCACCTCAATGGACTTTTAATTGGTCATTCATTTTTGTATTCGGTGCACATTCATTCAGTCTCCATTTGTTCATGACCCTATCTCTCCTTGAACCACACACAGTACTTAAATATCCCATTCTTGGTATATACAACCTACTTACTTACTTACTTACTTACTTACTTACTTACTTATTTATTTATCAATCATATTTATACCCCACCTATCCCCTCCCTATTGGAGGACTCTAGGTGGCTTACAGCATTTCAATATATATTTAACAATTCATATACATATCATTTTAACCACGCACACAGGAAGGAGGTAGGTACTTTTATATTTTCCTGTGCCCAACTCCCACTTTCACAACAAATTGGGTAGATGCACATCCTTACGTACAACCATTTCCTTTTGACAAATATTCTTTCCTTGCAACAGACCACATGGTATCCTTTCTATCAATATTTCCATGTCTTAACATTTCTCCATCCATTTCCCCACCCTTAGTAAACATTCTACCAATATGCAGAAATGCATCTACTTTTTCTAATTTTCCAGTAGGACAAAAGCAGTCTTATGGCCCCATATATGCTTCTTATCTGGTTCCTCTATTTCCAGGAGCAGTGTGAATAATTATAGAAGACAAACTGATAGTGATATACAGCTGCACCTCAAAGGACTGGTCTGAGGTTTGATTTGAAGCACAAGCTAAAGTTCAGGCCAAGGAGTTTTTGTTTGTCTGTTGGCTGTTTGTTTGCTTGCTTGTTTTGTATTTTGCATCCAGCCTATCTATCATTCATGGCTTGGTTTTGCTTTTTCTTTATTCCAGCCATACAGATAACATTGCTGTGCAAAGCTTTAATACAGAGCTTTCCAAAATTTTCACGTTGGCGACACACACCAACGGTGGTGGCGGCGGCGACGCGGCCTGCGGTGTCCTGGTCTGTCACACAAAAAACCCAGAAGCGCTGATGGAACCGAAAGAAGCGGCACCCCCACCAATCAGCACTGCTGCCACCACCGTACCGCCAGTGGCAGTGGCGGTGCTGATTGGCGGGGGTGCTGCTTCTTTTGGTTCCCCCATCAGCGCTTCCGGGTTTTTGCGCGACACACCAGGACACCGCAGGTGACACAGTAGTGTGTCGCGACACACACTTTGGAAAGCTATGCTTTAATAAAACATATCTGTTGTTGTTTAATACATGCTGTACTGCTCACCTTGAAAGTGTATAATGCTGAATGTTTTAATGGCACATTGAGTTCAACTGATTTTCAGAAAATGCACTGAATGCTTTTCCACTTTAGTTGGGAACCAAAACAAATCTTAAAATTATTTTAGAAGATGCAGGAATTTTCTGTCTGGAAACTGAAACGATTCTTGGCAGCTGCTTTTCAGTTGAGAATACTGCATCAAAAGTGACAAAACTTTTTCAGAAACAGTTCCTTTTATCCATCCAGTACTGTCTGGCACCAGGGTGTAAAAAGACTGACATAGCTGGCACAGGAAGGAGATAATATTTTGCATGGGACATATTGTTGTTCTTTGGCAGACATGGACAAGGCAGAGTGTTATCCAGCAACATGGAGGCAATAGCTGCACACTGCTATAGTAAAATAAATATTGGTTGATCTTAATTGAATGTGCCACAATATCTCTTATATTAAAATCATCTTAGATGTTCAGACTCTGATGTCTAGATGTAGGATTGTTGAAAGAGTATTCAGGGATCATTATTGGAAGTGAAACATATTATTTTGGCATACTGTATAGAGGACATTTAAATGCTTTTTCATTTATGAATGTTATAATCCAGTGACCCTGTTAGTGAATTGCTTAAGATAAAACATTGGTTCAGCCAGATCTTGTCCAGACATATCCTGGAAGGACAGCAGTTAGGTGACTCAGCTAGGTTCCTTTCTCTCCTTTTCCTAAGGAATGTGTTAACTGAGTCAGAGAAGGGCAGAGTAAACAATAGTCCTGTAGCAAAGCCTGAAAAAGATGTAGAGACTGTGGAAGCCTGAAGCTATGAGACTGGATGTTCCCTTGAAATCTGATGAGAAATATCTATTAAAGATAATTTTAAAATTCAAGGTTCAATCTTAATGCTCAATCTAGATGTAAATGTAAATAAGTATTATATAATAGAAATATCATGTATGTTCAGCATTATTATTACTATTATGTTATTTTACGGAAACCAACCCTAGTGGAAGAAATCCCACCTGGAAAACAGAGTACATAATCATCTTTTTAACGAGTTAGGATTGCAATAGAGTCTATTCATGTATTCATCTGAATACATGGAGGACTTCATACTTGGTAATGAAAGGTTTATTTATAAACTTCTTCTCTCCCTGCTGTTCAGGTATTCAGCTGGAGGTCTGAATGTGCTGAGGCATATTCATGTTTGCTTGAATGCACATCCATCCGTCTCCACAATTCAAGACTCTACACTGTAAGAGAAGTCCTTGTTCAAGATTAGGATGAAGTGCATGAAGTAGTTGCTCTCCTTTCCATTTTTGACATTATTTTATTATTCCTTTCCTTTGAACTTGCTACCTTTCCCAAGAAGAAAAATACCAAGAGCATCACTCTCAGTCATGTTTTCATGTTCTTTAATTGTTTCTTTCTTTGTTTTTGTAAGAGAAAATTGCGCATTTCTCCTTATATGTAGTTTAGTTTTTTCTGAAAGTAATTTTCAGTTTTCTTAAGTATAACACAAAGAGAATAAAAAGTATATTACGTATTCAGTATAACACAAAGAATAAAATAAAAACATATCTTGCAGAATTTTTTCCTCTAACATTCTCGTCCTGTATCATTTGAGAACTGAAGGCTCAAAACAGTGGTTCTACCATGGCATAAATCCAGAATTACAGGTGAAATCCTACACTTGTGTAGGGTTGCCTTCAGAGAAAGGTCAGGATTATGGTGGTTGATGAAAAGCAAGAAACTTGTTTCTTTAAATCCTAGGCTTATTAGTTACACTGGTCTATGACTATAGTAAAGATCTCATCGGATCGGATCAGATAGGCTCATTGGGTTCATAAGACACATTCCCATGATAAGGTCCCTCTTACAATCTAAATCCCTCCAGAAAGATATGTGTGAGTGTGTGTGCATGTGCTTTTCTAATTACAGGATTGTGGGTAAAGATTTGGTTTGGAAGTCTATCTCTATTTTCAGATAAATGGTTCTGGGCCTGTTAAAAAGATAATAGGCACTGGACTTGCACTGAAGGCATACAAGAATTTTAGAGTAATAGAGCATGTTATCTAGCCTATGGTGAAAGCAACCCACAAGCCTGGGAAGCTGGACTGAATAATAATTCCTATCAGTGGGATCTCTCTAGCAATTTAATTCTGCCTCAGGTACCTCAACAATATTGGACAATACTTGTTACTTGTTTTTAAATGTTTTAATAATTTGTAAAACCGCCCAGTTTGCTGGGAGTTGGGAGTGACATATGAATTTAATAAAATGGTAAATTAATTTAAATACTGATCTAATGTACAAGATGATTTTATTTA
The DNA here is from genome assembly GCA_023362775.1 of Charina bottae. Lineage (NCBI taxonomy): Eukaryota > Metazoa > Chordata > Lepidosauria > Squamata > Charinaidae > Charina > Charina bottae. The sequence goes on along the minus strand of JALMGJ010000004.1, from coordinate 93,718,803 downwards.
GTTTTTGAGTTGTTTTCACAGGAACCAGGGCTTGGGAAACAAAGCTATAAACAGAATTGTTATAGAATTGAGAGGAATAATAATAATAATAACAACAACAACAACAACAACAACAACAACAACATCATGATGGGCCTATAGAAACCATTAATGTAATTTGGATCTCTACCTCAACATGACCAGAGAGACTTTATCTTGAAATTGAAGATACTATGGTATTGCGAGTCCATAAACCTACCTAACACTACATACTTCATATACAATGATCTGCCCCCAGTGCCTTCTGTTATTCTACATGTCATTCTAGCTTTTCTAATCTACACTCCTATGCCATCAGTTGACTTATTCATGATAACGTCTGTAAACACTTGTTTCAGGGCTATATAAATCCTAAAACCCTCTGTGCTTAGGCAACCCTGGATATTACCTCATCTAAGGGTTCCCACAGATTCCTACCAGGATCAGATGTTCAGGGGTTCTCAATTAGAAGATGTGATCTCCAGGCATTAGTAGGTTCTAGAACCTTTTAAACTTTATTTTATTTATTTATTTATTTATTTATTTATTTATTTATCAGATTTTATCACCACCCATTTCCCCCCAAAGGGGGACTCTGGTGGTTTACAATAAAAGCGTTAAAATTCAATAAAGACCACAAATACAATAAATATACAAATATAAATATAATAACAATAAAAATATAAATGGAATAAAAACCCGATGGCTAAATTCTCTGTCAGTCCACAAGCGTAAAGGCCATTCTAGATCCATTCTAGGGCGCTAGCCATCCCCAAGAATAGCTATTCCCCCTCCCGGTCCAGGCAAGCTGGCAGAGCCAGGTTTTCAGTTTTTTACGGAAGTCCAGGAGCGAGGGGGGCTGTCTTACCTTTGGGGGAAGAATGTTCCAGAGTGTGGGTGCTACTGCAGAGAAGGCATGCACCCCGCCAGATGGAATTCTTTTACGGATGGGGTCCATAACATGCCCTCTCTGCATGACCGGGTGGGACCGGTTGATGTAATAGGGATGAGACGGTCCCTCAGGTAGCCTGGCCCCATGCTTTAAAGGTGATAACCAACACCTTGAATTGGACCCAGAAGCAAATTAGAACCCAGTGCAGCTCATGTAGGAGAGGTGTTATATATGCTGATCTTGGTGCACCTAAGATTGCCCGCGTGGCTGCATTCTGGACCAGCTGTAGCTTCTGGATATTCTTCAAGGGTAGCCCCATGTAGAGCACGTTGCAGTAGTCTACTGTATATGGGAGATAACTAGGGCATGAGTGACCGTTCAAAGGGCCTCTCAGTCTAGGAAAGGGCATAACTGGCACACAACACAAAGTTGAGCAAAGGCCCTCCTGGCCACGACTGCCACCTGCTCTTCGAGCAGGAGTTGTGAGTCCAAGAGGACCCCCAACGTACACACCAGGTCTGTCTGGGGCAGTGTGACCCCATCCAGAACTAAGGATGAAAATTTCCCAGATACCAAGGAGCCATTAATCCACAGCCACTCCATCTTACCAGGGTTCAGTTGAAGCCTGTTGTTCCCCATCCAGGGCCCCACAGCCCCCAGGCACCTGGAAAGGGTGGTCACGGCATCACTTACTTCACCCGGGATGGAGATGTATAATTGAGTGTCATCAGCATATTGATGATATTTCATCCTGTGGTGATGGATGATCTCGCCCAGCGGTTTCATGTAGATGTTAAAAAGGAGTGGAGAGAGTACCAAGCCCTGCGGCACCCCACAAAGCAGGAGCTGTGGCCCGGATCTCTCACTCCCTATCAACAGCGATGGGGACTGGCCCTGGAGGATGGAGGTTATCATTCCTACATACCTTATCATCTAGTTAGCATTTCTTTGTCTCATCATTCTCAGCAACTAGCATTTGTTTTGAACCAAAAAGGTTTCATTTGCATTTTTACTGTACCATGAGTCAATCCCTTTATTTTGTCCTTGTTGTAAAACAATACACATATTTGGGGCTATAAGTAAACACTGGAATGCTATGAATTATACTACCTGTTGAATAGATTCATATGTATCTGTCTATCTGCCTGTCCATACATACATACATACATACATACATACATACATACATACACACACACACACACACACACACACACACACACACACTCATATTCATCTGAGAGCTGATTGACAACTGCTCAATATACATACCACACACACATAAACATATATATATACAGAGAGAGCATTTCCCACCATATGCAAACACCCCCATTTTCTCAGTGAGCATGTAAAAAAACAATTTGATTTACTTCTTTTAAAAGTTCCAGTAACTATTTTGACAGAGAGTGCTGTCAAAACAAACAAAAGGGACTAATACAGACATCAGATTAATGCAGTGAGTCATCACTGTACAAAATGTACACTCCTAGAATGAGGTTACATGACTCCATTCTTAATTCTTCTCTTTGTGTAGGTGTTTCAGATGGGAACCAGATGTGAGGTCTCATGGATGCTGCAATACCTAGGGCAAGCCATAAGGAGAATGTCTCAAATGGAATGTGACTGCTGTGTGTTTGTCTGTCGGGCATGCGTGTTAAGATTAAAGGAAATCTACTGTTACTTATCTCTATAAACAGACTGCCTCCACATGTTTCTTCTGTCATGCCTGCAATGGCTCAACATTAGGTCATGAACCCTGTTCTCAGAACATACATAGGTATATGTTCAAAATATGTACTGTACATGTGATACAAATAACCCCTTCCAAAACTCATAAAAGAGGCATAAAGTGAACACATGGCTCCTCTAATTAAAAAATGTATTGAAAATTATTAGTCCCAAGATTGCAACATAACATAGCAAGGAATGTATATGGGAGAGGGGATCTGTGCATCTCCACCTGAACGTTTGCCAAGAGTTTATCTGGATTTATTTGTGTAGGATTCTTTACATGATCAGCAGCACATAACAGAAGCAGCTAAGAAGCAAAATCCGTAACTGTAGAGAGATAGCTCCATCTAACTGTATATCCATTGGAGTTACTCCTAAATTTATACTATAACAGCAAAACAGAATTTAACAGGTAGAAACACCTTGGTGATGATGCACGGTATTAACTGTATGACTATTCCCTTGATCAGCACAAAAGTGAAGAATATTTATAATTTATCACTGCAAGAGTTTCACTGTCTTTCAAAGAATATATGCTGCATCAACAACTGATCTTGGAAAGTATTGGAATATGATGCATATACTGTATATGCACATACTTCGTCTATTTCCTAAATATGTGCTCAGGGAGAGGCTGAAAGCTACTGAAGTTTACAATCCTACTCAGCTGTGACCCTTGTGATCTTGGAAACAGACCTGTGTTGCAAACAGGTCAAAAAGGGAATAACTAATGCAAAACAACTGTTTGCATTGTATTGAAACCAAAATTATGGAAAGGAAAATACTGCTTTCTTCAGAATGCTGGCTCTGTGATATACTTTTTTTCTGTTTTTGACTCCTGGCAACTGCCTGGACAAGTCCCTGCAGTTTTCTTGGCAAGGTTTTTCAGAAGTGGTTTGCCATTGCCTCCTTCCTAGAACTGAGAGAGAGTGGCTGGCCCAAGGTCACCCAGCTGGCTTTGTGCCTAAGGCAGGACTAGAACTCACAGTCTCCTGGTTTCTAGCCTGATGCCTTAACCACTACACTGAACTGGTATACATTGCTGTGAATTAAACTATTCCATTGGAAATAGCTTCCAATATAATTGGGGTGGGAGAGAGCACAAAATAGTATACTTATAGTGATAATATTGGGCCAGTGGAGAGGTCTTGAAATGGAGAGGCTAGAATTTAAGTTAGTCCAGAAGCTAATTGGTGACATTGGCCTGGCTTACCTCTTTTGGTAAGTCATCATATAGTTTATTTGATTCTAGCTTAGTATATTGTGTGAATTCAGCCTCTGTGGTCGGTACAATATGTCTTATGGCTTACTGAACTAATCAGGAAACTGATTTATTCAGTGAACTATGGTTAAGGAAACTGTGGCTTAATTAGAAAATGGAAAGGGGGAGAGAGAAGGAAATTATATACATTGCCCCTAGCTTTGGAGTGTAATGCAAGTAAAATTCATTATTACACTACTATTTCAAAATGTATGCAATCCAGGTAGAAATAATGATAGGCAAAGAAACAAATGGATTTCTACGTGCCTGAGGAGGATGTAACAAAGCACCCTCTATCACTCCATAAATGCCAGAGCCCAATCAGTAGCAACTTCCCTAGTGAGAGCTGAAACTTCTAAGTTTTCCAGCATCAGGTAAGAGAGCAGCTCTATTTGGATTTGAAATGGTCTTCCAGAAATCAACCTGGACCGATCTAATTTTTCAAAGTCAAAGAGTCAGCCTTGATGAACATGACTTCAAATTCATAATAATGGATGAAAAATAAATCTACCTTTTGGAATAGAAGTGCTGACTAGCAACAGGGAGACTCAGATTCAAGACCATCCTTGGCCAGGAAAGCTCACTGGGTGATTTGGGGCTTTCTCTCAGCCCAACATATCTCAAAAGGTTGATGTTGTGGGAAAAATTGGAAGAGGGACACTGCGTATGCCACCTTGTGCTCCTCTATGAAAGGCAGGATATAAATAAATAAACACACTTCATTGATTGCTTGATTATGTGCTATCAAGTTGGCATTGACTCTTAGATTTTCTCCAGGATGAACAGTCCCCAACCAGGTCCCTTAGGTTTTCCAGCAGTGCACCCATTGCTGCTGTAATGGGTCCATCTGCCTTGCTGCTGGTCATCCTCGTTTTTCCTTTTCTTCCACCTTTCTGAGCATTATAGACTTCTCCAGAGAGCTAGGCCTTCCAAAATAGGATAACTTGAACCTGGTCATTTGTGCCTCAAGTGAGGTTTCCGAATTGATTTGTTCCATGAAAACAAGCTTCATAGTATTATATATTTATCTGATTTATATATTGTTTTCAATATTTGGCCATATACATAGTGCTCCTTCCTCCCATTTTCCCTGCAAGGTAGGTTGGGCTGCAAGAGTATGACTGGCCCAGAGTTATACAGTGAGCTTCCATGCCTGACGGTGGATAATTTTAGGCCTGTCCAGACCAGCCCTTTAACCACTAAGTGACACTGCCTTTCTTTGTTGGTAGAGACAAACATTAAGACTCAAGATTTCAAATTTCTTCACAAGACCCTTTAAATTTCACTGGTGCAAGTGAACCACTGATTAAGGCAGAGCTTTCCAAACTGTGTGGCGACACAAAAGTGTGTCGCCACACACAGTCTGGTGTGTTGCCACACAACCTGGAAGCGATGATCATCATCAGCGCTTCCGGGTTTTCCCGTGGCGACACACCAACGGCGGCGCGCAAAAACCCGAAAGCGGCAGCAGCGCTTCCGGTTTTTGTGCGCTGCCGCAACGGCGGCACTTCTGGGTTTTCCCGTGGTGACACACCAACGGCGGTTGGTGGGAAAACTTTGGAAAGCCCTGGATTAAGGAGTACACTGATGGATTTCCTGTAGAGCAACAGAACTAGTAAATCAGCAGAAGTGGAATAGCAACAGCTATGGAACAGGACAAAACTAACAACAGCCATCTGGATGGGTAGAACTTTATCAGCCATCTGTCAAGGATTCTTTAATTTGGATTCCTACTCAGAGAGAGGTGTTGGACTTGATGACCCAAATTGCATTTCCAACTCTGTGATTCTATACAAAATATACTTTCATACTTTCTGCTTTTTTTTCCATCTTAAGATGGGCTTCTGTACTCCCATATGTTGCACTGTTAAGAGTTTGTACTACTGTACTTTCCTCCTAATGTAAGTCAAAAAGGAAGAATGAGAATTAACTTGTTAATAATGCTGTGATGACTGAACACATTTGTAATGAAGTGGCAACTGATTATTGAAGTTCTCCAAATAATAATCTTTGTTTGCATACAAATGAATTGGAGAGCACTTTATTAATAACTACGGATAGTAGATTATATTAGTAAATATTTACGACAGCTCATAAACAACATACCCAGTTTATGCATGAAAGGGTAGAGTTTTTCATATCAAAGGGGAGTTAAGAAGAAAATGTGAGCATCTCCTTTTTTGCCATGATGCCACATAATTTGCACAAAGATGACAGTCCTGGTTTTGCTGAGGCTGTTTTAAGGAGTTGCAGACATATTCTATATTTGCAGCTTCACATGCTCCAAAGTCACTTTTCTGACTTGGAATCTGAAGCACTGCACAACCTTGCTCTTGATCAATCTAGTTTATCTTTGTCTTTGTCTTCTTTTCAGGCAAGTGGGTCTAGAAACACTCTGATTTTTTTTCAATGTCTTTTCTCAGGTACTCACATTATGCTTAATTGGATATTTTGGGGAAATTCCCCAAATCTGTGGGACCATTTGCTCTAAGTAGAACTTGCCTGCCCAAGGTGTGCAAGCAGAGAGCCCCTACTATGAGTCCCAACATCTTACAAGTAGCAGAGGGAAGGGCAGGAAAGAATTCCCTGCAGGAACTCCTCTTCCTTGGAATAAGACACCAAAATAAGATCTATGTCATCAATATTGACATTTAGAAAGGTTGTTAATGCTTACAAAGCTGTTTTGAAGGGCTTTTAGGCATTGAGAAGTTGAAGCCCTGACTATTGTTATTACTGAATATTTATAACTGATTATATATTTTGAGGTTTTTATTATTTTATCATTGATATTGTTATATGTTGGCTTTGTAAGCTGCTTAGTTTCTATTGATCGAAGCAGCATAAAAGCACCACTAATCAATCACATCTATTACAAAGAATAGAGTTGTTACTTATTTTTTAGTCTTTCTGTCCCCCTTTCTTCCTAGTTTTCAAGGATGATGTATAGATTTAACCCCCCGCCCCGCTTTTGCTCCTTTTATTTAATCTGTTTTCTAACTGATTCCGAATCTCAGAGTTTGCTTTTTTAAATGTATATAGTGTATCTTTGGAAACTTGGTTTTAACAAAAAGATTAACTGTATTTTAGTCTTTTAAATTATTTTTGTTAGTAGAAAAGTGGGATAAAATGTTTTAAATAAACAAATAACAGTGCCCTTTTATTTTGATTTATCCTTTCTGCTATGGATAAAACTGTGCCAGTTATTGTTTAAAATCAGGCTTTTTTGAAGTAAAAAAAAGTAGCAAAACAAAAAAATCAAGCCTCCTTAAATTACTAGATGCATGTCTCTTTCCAAGCCCTAAAATGCTGCTTTAAACTTTTGAAACAGCATCCCTGTTCTCCTAAATATAGCAATATAGCAAGTCGGATAAAAAACATCTTAATGGGTTTGTCAAAGCAGTCACAGTGTCATTCCCAAAGGCAGACATATAAATAATAATTATCCCCCCCAAAAAATGGTACTGTTATTATGGGCTCTAGTGTATAGGTTTGGTCAGAAAACAGCTTTCTGGAAAGAAAGTAATCACACAAAAAAAGGGCAATTGCCACCAACTCAAATGTTTTTTTTTAATGGTGTTGCCCCATGAAAGAATGTTCCCATTCAAAGGTGCATATAGATAGCAATTTCCTTCAGAGCAAAGGGGTTATCTAACTACTTTTATTTAAAAAAATATTTTATTGAAGTTTTTAATAAACACAGTAAAAACTAATACAAAGTAAAAGGAAAGGAAAAAAGAAAAAGTTCAGAAGGTGCAGAAAAAAGAAAAAGAAAAGAAAAAGAGAAAAGGAGAGAAAAGAAAAAGGCAACAAAGACAATAATAAAGAAGTGGCATCCAACTTTCATCACACCAAGCATAAGCTAATATAGTAACTTTTCACCCTCTTTTAAAGTTACAAATAAAATAACTCTTCTCTCCATAGCCTAACTTTTATCTATACGCAATGCAGAAATTGTCTTCTTTTCAGTCCTGGTTCAGCAAAAAGTCCATTAGGAGTTACCAGAAATATCAAATAAATAGTTTATCCTTGGTCAAATAGTCCAACTTTATATTCCTTCTTTTTGCTCTGCACAATCTTGACCTTTAAATCATTCTAATGGCATTGCAGGACTTGATCTTTCATCACTCTTTGGCATTTAAAAGGAGACTTCAAAGCTTTCACCAGCTTTGTAAATCCCATAAAGAGGCTTTGTCCAGGATTTCTTGTCGCAGCTGTTCCTTGTCCAGATCCTTTCCTTATTTTGTCTTTTGTATTCGCATTTTGGTAATCTCAACTTTGTTGTCTTCCATGCCTTCAAACTCTACAATTTCTATGTCAAGTAAAAGTTTTTTTAAAAAAATTCTCATCATCTTCTAAAAGTTTATCCATTGAAATCTCTATCCTTTCTGAGATATTATTTATTAATATTTAAGTCCATGTTTCTAAGGACTCTTTAAGACAAGAAAAAAGTTATAGCTGGCTTAATGATTTAACTCTTTTCTGCCTGGTCCTTTAGTTCCCTCTAGTGTCCATTAGAATGCTAAGGTGGGTAGTCAGATGACACCTGGAATTACAGGCAAGCATGGTCTGGGAGAAGAAAATGAAGCAGGACATAGGCTGATAGAATTTTGCCAAGACAACTCACTGTGCATAACAAACACTCTCTTCCAACAACCTAAAAGACGACTTTATACATGGACTTCACCAGATGGTCGACACCGAAATCAGATTGACTACATTCTTTGTAGCCAAAGGTGGCGTACATCTATACAGTCAGTAAAAACAAGACCTGGAGCTGACTGTAGTTCAGATCACGAACTTCTTATTGCAAAATTTAGAATCAGACTAAAGAGAATAGGGAAGAACCACAGATCAGTTAGATATGAGCTCACTAATATTCCTAAGGAATATGCAGTGGAGGTGAAGAATAGATTTAAGGGACTAGATTTAGTAGATAGGGTCCCGGAAGAACTATGGACAGAAGTTCGCAACATTGTTCAGGAGGCAGCAACAAAAAATGTCCCAAAGAAAAAGAAAACCAAGAAGGCAAGATGGCTGTCTGCTGAGACACTGGAAGTAGCCCAAGAAAGAAGGAAAGCAAAAGGCAACAGTGACAGGGGGAGATATGCCCAATTAAATGCAAAATTCCAGAGGTTAGCCAGAAGAGATAAGGAATTATTTTTAAACAAGCAATGTGCGGAAGTGGAAGAAGACAATAGAATAGGAAGGACAAGAGACCTCTTCCAGAAAATTAGAAACTTCTGAGGTAAATTCCAGGCAAAAATGGGTATGATCCAAAACAAAGATGGTAAGGACCTAACAGAAGCAGAAGAGATCAAGAAAAGGTGGCAAGAAGATCTGTATAGGAAGGATAATAATATTGGAGATAGCTTTGACGGTGTGGTCAGTGAGAGCCAGACATCCTGAAGAGTGAGGTTGAATGGGCCTTAAGAAGCATTGCTAATAACAAGGCAGCAGGAGATGACGGTATCCCAGCTGACCTGTTTAAAATCTTGCAAGATGATGATGTCAAGGTGATGGATGCCATATGCCAGCAAATTTTGAAAACACAAGAATGGCCATCAGATTGGAAAAAATCAATTTATATCCCCATACCAAAAAAGGGAAACACTAAAGAATGTTCAAACTATCAAACAGTGGCACTTATTTCACATACCAGTAAGATAATGCTCAAGATCCTGCAAGGTAGACTCCAGCAATTCATGGAGTGAAAATTGCCAGATGTACAAGGTGGGTTTAGAAAAGGCAGAGGAACTAGAGACCAAATTGCCAATATCCGCTGGATAATGGAGAAAGCCAGGGAGTTTCAGAAAAACATCTATTTTTGTTTTATTGACTATTCTAAAGCCTTTGACTGTGTGGATCATAACAAATTGTGGCAAGATCTTGGTGGTATGTGGATACCAAGTCATCTTGTCTGCCTCCTGAGGAATCTGTATAACGACCAAGTAGCAACGGTAAGAACAGAGCACGGAACAACGGACTGGTTTAAGATTGGGAAAGGAGTACGGCAGGGCTGTATACTCTCACCCTACCTATTCAACCTGTACACAGAACACATCATGCGACGTGCTGGGCTTGAGGAATCCAAGGCTGGAGTTAAAATCGCTGGAAGAAACATTAACAATCTTAGATAAGCAGATGATACCACTTTGATGGCTGAAAGCGAGGAGGAGTTCAAGAGCCTTATGACGAAGGTGAAAGAAGAAAGTGCAAAAGCTGGGTTGCAGTTAAACCTCAAAAAAACCAAGATTATGGCAACCAGCTTGATTGATAACTGGCAAATAGAGGGAGAAAAAGTGGAGGCAGTGACAGACTTTGTATTTCTAGGCGCAAAGATTACTGCAGATGCTGACTGCAGCCAGGAAATCAGAAGACGTCTACTTCTTGGGAGGAGAGCAATGGCAAATCTTGATAAAATAGTTAAGAGCAGAGACATCACACTGACAACAAAGGTCCGCATAGTTAAAGCAATGGTTTTCCCCATAGTAACCTATGGCTGCGAGAGCTGGACCATAAGGAAGGCTGAGCGAAGGAAGATAGATGCTTTTGAACTGTGGTGTTGGAGGAAAATTCTGAGAGTGCCTTGGACTGCAAAAAGATCAAACCAGTCCATACTCCAGGAAATAAAGCCAGACTGCTCACTTGAGGGAATGATATTAAAGGCAAAACTGAAGTACTTTGGCCACATAATGAGAAGACAGGATGCCCTGGAGAAGAAGCTGATGCTAGGGAAAGTGGAAGGCAAAAGGAAGAGGGGCCGACCAAGGGCAAGATGGATGGATGATATTCTGGAGGTGACAGACTCAACCATGGGGGAGCTGGGGATGGTGACGGCCGACAGGAAGTTCTGGCGTGGGCTGGTCCATTTAGTCACGAAGAGTAGGAAGCGACTGATCGAATAAACAACAACAACAAGTGTCCATTTGCAACCTTCATCAAGCCTCAGTGTCTTGTCCTGACTAAGACCTAAAGCAGGAAGCTGTGAATTATATACTTTATTTTCAATTAAACACACGATCTCTCAAATAAACAACATGTGGTGCTCATGGACTTGGTAGTGCACTGTGCTCATTTCCACTGGGTGCAAAAGTGGGCAGCCACCATGTGGCTGCGATGCAAGGCTCTGGCATGGGGCTGGGTGCGGCGGCTGTGCGAAGAGGTTCTGGCATGAGGCTTGGCGCAGAGACAAAGGGAGGTTCTAGCATGAGGCATGGCATGAGGGCGAGACAAGGCTCCGACCCAAGGCTTGGATCAGCAGCAGCAAGGCAAGGGTCCAGCGCAAGGCTTGGAGTGGCAACGGCAGGGCAAGGTTCCAGCGCGAGGCTTGGAGGGTGGCGGCAGGGCGAGGTTCCAATGCAAAGCTTGGAGCGGCAGCAATGGGGCGAGGGTCTGCTGCAGGGCTCAGAGCAGCGGCTACAAGGCTAGGTTCCAACACGAGACTTGACACGGTGGCTGCAAGGCGAGGTTCTGGCACGAAATGCGGCAAGACGGCAAGGCAAGATTCCAGCTCAGGATGCGGCTGGGCGACAAGGCAGGGTTCCGACTCAGGGTGTGGCTGGGCAACAAGGCAAGGCTCCAGCTTGAGGCATGGCTGGGCAGCAAGGCTAGGATCTGATGCGAAGCTTGGTTGGTTTGCAAGGCAAGGTGCTGGCACGAAGCTTGGTGAGGTGGCAAGACAAAACTCTGGTGTGGAGGCAAGGCAGGGCCCAAGCGGGGATGCTGGCGTAGCGACAGTATCATGATTCACTCCAGGATACAGTATGGAACGTGAACGGTTGTCTCCAGCAATGGGTACACGCTGCACTCGCCTTTTATCCTTTTGATTTTCACGCCATTTGTGAGCAGGAGCCAATCGCGACTCGTGTTGCTCTGCCCGCCTTTCCCACCTTCTCTCTCATGCGCTGATAGGTGTAGGTGAATCTTCTTCTGGGCTGCCTCCAATCAGCTGCTCCGGACCCAATTCAAATTTTGCACCATCCCAGTTCTTTCCCACTTCTATTGTTACCGTCCCTTCCTCTCCCGAATCGGACTCAGCCTCCATCCTGACACTCAGTTCTAATATGGGTTTAGTTTCATTTCAGTCATTTCCCACTTGTATATTATTTATTTATATACTTGTTTTTCAAATCTTAGAGCAAAAATAACCAATATTCCAAATCTCTCTGGTCTTCCAATCTGTTTAAAACTTTCCTAAATCAAAATCCTTTTTTGTTTTTTGCCAATTGTATATTATTGTAAATTCTTAAGTCTTTGTTTAAGATTTCTGAAATCCAAAGAAGATGGTAAAACTCACCAGGTGTCAAATTAAGCTCACCATTTTGAAGGTCTCTAATATCCATAAAGTGGTTAAATTGAACATCTCCAAATGTGCTTAGAAAGTGAGTTCAGCTGGGTTAGTGTCCTTATTAAAGGCTCCGCCACTGCTGAGAGCAATGACTGTTTTATGGTCTCCTTGTGAGGAGCTGACATTCAGAGCACTCCTGGGCAATCCCCCATTCTCTCCTTCTCTGGAGAGATTTGTAGGACCAGTCTACTCGCTGGTCTTTCATTCTTCACAGCAGACGTCTCCACTCATTCGCAGAGACATCTTCAGTTAGCCATGACTCATTCCGGAAGCCAGTTATCTAACTACTTTTCAAAGGATTGTTAACAGCACATCTGCTGACCAGCACACTGTCCTGGGCAGTTTGTATAGTGTCAGAGTGCGCACCGTAGGGCGGCCTGCTACTTTTTCCAAGATACCAGGGATCCACGTTCTATGCAGTAAATAGACGCTCAAACAGAGATTAGATAAAATAGCCTATTTACTTTATATACATACGTAGTCCAAATACATCCAACAGCAGTAACAAATGATACAGCAATACAGTGATGAGAAGTTTCAATCAGCAACGAGAAGAAAGAACACCAGACTCCTCTGCTTATATACATAGACTGACCAATCACATTATAGGTCACTCTCATCATCTGCCACACCCAACTAAACTATTAGCACCTGTAGTATGAGTCATACACTGCCACATCATCCCTACAACAATGGCTGCTAATTGGGTGACTTGCAGAATAATTCCCCTCTCACCTAGATATCAAGCCTCTCCAGTATAATTTATCTAACTGTAAATTCCTGGGTATATACAAACCCCAACATATAGGAAAGAATGATCAAATTGAGAGACAGTTCAAAGGAAGGTCAATAAAATGATACAATGTGTTGAGGACTGTGACTGGTGAAGAAGAAAAGTTTCTCTGCTACATTTTGGAAATTTAACTGATTAGAGATGAAAATGAGAAGTGTGGGGTGGAGCAAAAGCAACTTTCAGCTATTGGAAATCTTAGTTCTGGCCACAAGCTCGCTGTGGATGTATTTTATTTATGTATTTACTTACTTACTTACTTACTTACTTACTTACTTACTTACTTACTTACTTACTTATTTACTGGAGCTTCTATGCTGCTCAGTTCCTGAAGGATTTGAGTATTCTACATACATCAGTAAACAGGGCATCAGTAAAAAGAAACAATAATTAGTATCAACAATAAAGGTAAAGGTTCCCCCACACAGTCGTGTCCAACTTTAGGGGCCAGTGCTCATCTCCGTTTGTTAGCCGAAGAGCCAGTGTTGTCCAAAGATGCTTCTGCGGTTGATCAATTCTTGCAGATGCCTAAAGAGTGAGCCCAAATGGTAATAATTCCAATTTTTAAGAAAGGAGACAAGCTTAACCTGGCCAATTATTACCCAGTCAGTCCACTAAACATGCTAGACACCTTTATATGAAATATATTGACTGCCTCACACAAGAGAAGGTGTTGCCTGAGGAACAATATGGCTTTCAAGCCAGACAATCAACATTTGATCAATGGATTATATTGCACCTCTTGGCAGAAAAATATTCCAGTGCCAAGATAAACTCTTTATGCTGCCTTTCTTGATTTAAACTCAATCTCTAGTGTGATGCTGTGGAGAAAGCTGGCAGCCTCATCTATAGATCAATGTTTATTAAGGTTGATCATGATGCTGCATGAGAACATCTATTTGCAGATAAGATGTGTTGCTGCTTGAAGGCTCTCTGGTTCAATTTCCATTCTGAAGGATGTTAACCATAGGTGTATTCTTGCCCCCACTTATTTTCCCCCCCACTGAGTCTATTATAAAAACCTTATCCAAAAGCTTTGCCCTTTTTCCGTGCTAGGCAACATTCCCATTTGCATCTTACTATAAACTGATGACACTGTAATCCTTTCATTGACTCAGATTGGCCTTTGGTGATGTCTGAAAAACCCTGAAACATTTTGTCATGATAGAAAACTTGAAAACTTTTTCAAACCAAAAGTGGTTCTATTTATTAACTATTGTGTAAACTGCTATTGTAAGTGGAATATCAATAGCATGCAAAAAGAACAGACTAGTATTTAAATACTTGGGAATTTGCCTTCAGTTCTCCACTGTGCTGGAATATCAGTTGTGACCTCTCAGTTTGTTGCAGAAGACTTCAAATGCTAGGATTAGTTTTGCTAGAAGTAATGTCAATAATTTTGTTCAGCTGCATCCAAGCTGTTTAGAGCAAAGGTGCTGAGCCTCCTGAATTCAGAGAACAACTCTGTCTTTATAAAGAATTGATTGCAGCTGAAGCAATTTAGTCAAAAAATTTTAAGAAACTTGAGAACCTTGTTCAGTGTCCCTCACTGTATGCCTAATGCATTTCTTCATTTGGAGCTTGGTTTCACTTCTGTTGAGGGTTTGTATGAGAATTTGCTATTTAAAATGTTGGATAAAACTAGGCTTTTGGGGTAGAACCCTTGTTCAGTTCATTTTTTCTGACATTTTTTTCAGAGAAAAAAGATATAGTCGGATTCCAGTGCGGAATCTGGGGGTTCTTCTGGACTCACAGCTCCTGCTCGAAGAGCAGGTGGCAGCCGTGGCCAGAAGGGCCTTTGCGCAACTTCACGTTGTGCACCAGTTATGCCCTTTCCTGGATCAGGATGTCTTCCGTACAGTCACTCATGCCCTGGTCATCTCCCATATAGACTATTGCAATGCGCTCTACATGGGGCTACCCTTGAGGAGTATCTCAAAGCTTTAACTGGTCCAGAATGCAGTTGTGCGCACAGTTATTGGTGCCCCAAGATCGGCACATGTGACACCTCTGCTGCACTGGCTGCACTGGGTACCAGTGTGCTTCCAGGTCCAATTCAAGGTGTTGGTTATCATCTTTAAAGCCCTACATGGCATGGGACCAGGCTACCTGAGGGACCATCTCATCCCCATAACATTGAACCGTCCCACTCGGTCATGCAGAGAGGGCATGCTGCGGACCCCGTCGGCAAGGGAATTTCACCTGGTGGGGTCTAGAAGGTGGGGCTTCTCTGCGGTGGTGCCCGCCCTTTGGAACATTCTACCCCCGGAAGTCAGGCAGGCCCCAGAACTTAAAGACCTGGTTCTGCCGCCTCACCTGGGATGGGGGGTTAACAGTGTCAGATTTCCCGTATGAAATTGGCAAATATTTTCTGTACAAAGCAAAAGTGTTTTGGCCAATTGCATCTTTTACGAAGCAAAGGCTTCTCATGGTGACGTGAAGTGCAGGTGCAAGATAACAAAAAGCCGTCCCATAACATTGAATGGCTTTGCTTATCATCTTCATTAGATACGAAGCTAGAAGGTACCACGTGTGTATTGTTTTGGCTAGATTGCATGGGAACAATGTCTCCTGATTCCTTCCGTGGGAAGCCTGCTCCAGGGGGAGCAGAGGGAGGGAGATCACATGCTTGCTGAGATGCAGCACTGCCACCCAATAGCAGGTTATGCTATTGCTTTAGGCCTAGTGCTTTAGGCCTTGTGTGTGTCACACCTAACTCCAGCCAATCAGAAAGCTGGAAGAACTGAATATCCAACCATGCAAAATGGTGTTCTATGCTTCTTGATTTTTTGTGTCTTTAGCCATGTAGTTCTTCATGTGTATTCTACTTCTGAGGACTGGGCAGTGTGAGCTATGCCTGGCTTTGGGTATAGGCCGTGGCAGGAACTCTGGCCCTGGGATCAATACACGGAACTCTGCTTATAAGTTTATTTTGTTTTTCCTTTTGCAATGCTGTACCATGTGTATTCAACTTTCCTTTTGCGATAATGTACTGTATATACATTATTGCCTTATGCTACAAGTAAATACTTTTAGCCCTAAAAGCTGCACTCCATGTCTGTTTATTCTCAAGCCTCGAGTTTTTCCCAGCGTACATCCCATAAAACAGCTCCTCTTGGGGATGGCTGGTGCCATAGAGCCCTTTTAAACACAAGTTCGCCGCTTCTTGGATTTTATACTTATTTTATATCTAGTTTAATTACTTATATTTATGATGTGTTATTTTAATTGTTTGTTTTTTGTAAACCGCACAGTGTCCCCTTTGGGGGAGATGGGGTGGTGATATAAATCAAATTATAAATAAATAAATAAAATAGTCAAGAATTTAGCCTATTGTGGCCTCTCAGCTGAATCTCTGATAATGCTTTGCCCTGAAGAAAACCTTATAGAAGCCAAACAAAGTCCTTGATTTATATTTGTGAAGAGACAGATTTAAAGACTTGAACAATTGCAATAGAGACCTATTTAATAGGCCTTTCTCTAAACTTTTTTTTTCATATTCTAGTTGTTCCTCATAGTACAGCCTTTACACTAGTAAGGGTTGATGTCTTATCTTCTAGGTCCTAGAGAAAAGATATAGCAGTCCCCCACTCTCTAACATTTATGTCCAGGTCCAGATGGTACTACTTAAACAGTTGTCATGTATCTTTTTATGATAACTAGCACCTCAAGCAAATAACTTGCTTCCTTATTGAGTATCTAAATTATTCTGAAGGGGAGATATTTTCTATATTAATCTGGATTATTCACTCTAGGGAGAAAGGTTTCATCCTCAGCTCCCAAAAAGTATGTGGACTGTTTGAGAGCAGGGAGTTAAACCCTTCTATTTCAGGTAACTGGAAAATGAAATAATGCACTAGTGGACTTCAAAATAAAATAAAAATCACAAGGAAAAGTAGGAAGCTCAGGGAAAAAATAGTAATAAAAATAGTAATAGAAATTTCATTTCAAACTATCAACCTTCCATTTACAAGGCGATTGCTATAACCCTTGTGCTATTACAGCACTTGTAATAAATATAACTTTAAAAGGTAGTAGAGAGTATAGTAAGCACTGTCTCAATTGAAGGGGCACTCCTGCCTTTCCATAGTAGCCAATGGACTACTGGAGTTATCCAAACTGAAGTAGACAAGAACACTCAAGGCAACATAACATAGAAAAGTGTATTTCAGAGATGGAGCAGAAAAACAAGCCCTGAGGTCACTTTGATGGTAAGTAGGGGCTAATAGAAGGCAACATAATCCATTTCTGTTCTCCAGAAACAGTTGCTGGACCATTTTGGCAACAAGGCAACAAGGCAGTATGAACAAACACTCAGAATCAGTGTTTGCTTCTTGGCAGACATGATGAAAGACAAATCTTTGTCATAGGCCTAAAATCTTGAGCTTGAGCTTCCAGAATAGGTGCCCTGAGGCAAAGTCTCTTAAGACTTGATAAGGGGCAGTTGATAGCATAATTGGAAAATTGGATTGGAAGGTAATAGAGAACAAGTTTGGTCTAGTGGTTAAGGCAACGGGCTAGAAACCAGGAGATTGAGAGTTCTAGTTCTGCCTTAGGCATGAAAGCTGGCTGAGTGACCTTGGGCCAGTCACTCTCTCTCAGCCCAACTCACCTCACAGGGTTGTTGTTGTAAGGAAAATAGGAGGAGGAAATACTAGGTATGTTCGCCGCCTTGAGTTATTTATAAAAAATAATAAAGGCGGGATAGAAAACAAACAAAAACAAACAAATAAAAGGTAGGGATTAAAAATGTTTCTTTTCTATTCCTCTGAGTGGTTAAAACAGAACATTCATCCGAACTGCCTTGCAAATCTTTTCCTAAACCCCTAACTTACTCAAATAAAATCAAACATGCACACACAGCCTTAAAACAGATAACAAGTGTGAAAAGTCCAGAGACATAATAATTTAATTCTCTAAAATGTATACTTAAAAATAGTATATATTTAGGAAGATATCATAAAAGAGATTATATTGTCTCCAAACCTAAGTACTGAACCACTGCAAAGAAGAAAATCCTGTTGACACTTGACTGAGCAATTAAGAAAAGCAAACAGTGGGGGGGGAGGGACAGGTCATTACCATTATTGAGGATAATTCAACACAGTAACAACCAATTCTGCAGCAAATAGACTGAGTAGTATTAAGGGGAAAGGAAGAAGTTAATCAACATAAATGATTAAGAAAAAAAGAGAACCCCTCTATAAAAAGGGCATTTAACCACAAGTGCCATAGGAAATCACAATCAAGATAATCAACCATAAATAAGAACATTATAGAAAACTGATGAAAATGAGAAAAATGTAATTAAAAAAAATGTGCCATGAACAATGAAAATGGAAGTTATAAAACTGACAAACTAAGACTCGGTAATAATGTGACTTCCTTTACTAAAAATCAAGATTATTGTACAAACCATACCTACAGTATCTTCATACTTATTATTTATTTTACTATGTTTGCTAATCACTTTAATCAAATGATTCATGAGACAACAGCAGCAACAACAATTCTTTAAAAATTGTACTATTAATCTGCAGGGGGACTGCCAGAAAAGCATGAATGACAAACAGTTTAAGTCCGAGTTAATTTGTTAAAAGTTAATTTTTTTTTGTTTGTGCCTCGAAGTCACTGATGACTCCTGGTGACTACCTGGACTAGTCCCTGCAGGTTTCTTAGCACAACTTCAGAAGTGGTTTGCCATTGCCTCCTTCTTAGGGCTGAGGGACAGTGACTGGCCCAAGGTCACCCAGTTAGTTTTGTGCCTAAGGAGGGACTAGAACTCACGGTCTCCTGGTTTCTAGCCTTGTGCCTTAACCCCTACACCAAACTGGCTCTCCAAAAATAAACTAGCCTCTCTTTGATCTGTTTCCTAGCTGTTTCTCAGAGGTAAATTGTCCTTAAAAAGAACATGTGTGTGCTAATATACTTTAAAAGAAGCGGTCCTACCAACATTTTCCTCCAGAGCTGGTTAGGGTTGAGGTTTGTCTTGGCCCAATACTTACTTTCTCCTGCAATCTAAAAGAAGGAAGAACTTATTACAACTCAGTTTAAAATTTTGATTGTTTAGGCTGAAGGAGACAAGGAGTGTACTGTATATATGCTTATGAGAAAAACGCTGCAGCTTATTTCCTATTAAGTAGACGGATAAAGACAAAAGCTCCAATATTCCATGTACCTTTGAGGAAAAGCTATAAAAGTTATATTTGAAATAGGAGACTGACTATATTTTAAAGGTTATTCTTGCATGGAATATAATAATAATAATAATAATATATAATATAATAATAATAATAATTCAACAATACATTGAATATAATAAGCTTTTCCCTGTGAAAAAATCTAGCATTAAACAAAACAGAACACATATATTACAGAACGTATTGCATTAAGTAATCCAGGGAAGGGGGAAGAAGAGATTTAAATGGTAAACATTTCATACTCGTTGTCTGTTAACAATATATCAGAAAAAAATCCATCCATTCCTAATTCACTAGCTGCATTTTTAGTTTGATAACTGCCACCAAAAATTTGGCTATCGCAAGAGTCACCTTGGAATCCTGATTAGAAATCAAGAATTGAACATAGTCACAATCAGATATGCCCATTATCATTTTTAATATACAACATGTCAGATCCTGGAGAAAGCCTGCATATAAATTATGAACATGTGGAATATGCTCCACCAATTCTACTACTTCCTATTGCCCAGACTGAAACTTTGTGTGAAAGGGCACCCCTCAAACCTGCTTTCACTATATGTGATGATAGGATATTTAATCTGGCCATGGTAAAGGTGATCTGATTTCTACTATGGCTAAGATTATTTAAACAAATGGCCATATAGAATATAATTAATGCTAAACTTCCATACCAAGCAATATGACTTAGTTTTATCTACTGGCTCCTTAACAAAGATATCCCATAATCGTTGGTTAGTGAGAAATGAAATGATTTTGGGGAAAAAAATAGTCTGGTAACAGACCTATATGGGGAATTTTTTTGAACAAATAATTCAATTTAATAACTGGTAAAACTATCATTCAAGAGTTTAAGCAACAACCCGCTAGCATTTTAAAAAGCATGTATTTTGAGACAAAAAATTATGAAGTCAGGAGGGCTTTAAATTCAAAGTCCTTGTCCAGACTGGAGATGGAGAGCAATATTTGCAATGCACCTGGGAACTTTAAGAAACTCTACATGAAACGTGTGTGTGCGTGCGTGTGTGTGTGTGTGTGTGCGCCTTCAAGTCAGTTTTTGACTCCTGGCAACTTCCTGGACAAGTCCCTGCAGTTTTCTTGGCAAGGTTTTTCAGAAATGGTTTGCCATTGCCTCCTTCCTAGGGCTGAGAGAGAGTGACTGGCCCAAGGTCAGCCCACTGGCTTCATGACTAAGGCAAGTCTAGAACTCACAGGCTCCTGGTTTCTAGCTTGGTGCCTTAACTACTATACTAGATTGGGTCTCTTTTACATGAAACTTACCTGAGGTCTATTTAGCTGTTTAGAGGCTGGCTTAATAAATTTAGGTTTCACGAAGTTGCAATGATAACTTAGTGTTAGAAGCCATAATAATGGCCAGAACAAACTGCCCACCTTCAAAGTCGAAAAAGCAAAGCAAGGCGGACAGAGTGACTTCAGCTTTCTAGAGTGCAAAGCTACAGTGGGGAAATGGGAATAGGAAAAGGAAAATGGGAAATGATAATGGGTGGTGACTTCAATTCAATTTTATTACAGTCATAGACTTTTGCAGATATAAGATTATAGTTTTCTTGCACATGAGGATAGGTGCCTGCTCCATAGGACAGCAGGCTGAACTCAATATCCTTCCTCAACAGCAGACATTTTGAGTAAGAGGATTAACCAGGTAGTTTGCCTTAAATAATTTTCTCTTGACATTTGTGTACATACTCAATATCTACAAATATTAATTCAGTTTTGTCTAGGAGAAACATCCTCTCTCCCAAAATAATTCTAATTCTTCCTTACACCAATTCTACAATGTTCATTATGTTTTGCCAAAAATAATGAACTAAAGAAGCAGACTAAAAGGAATATACTTTTCAATAGCAATTCATATTAAATATACATGTACAAATACAAAATATTTACCACAGTTTAAATAGAAATAGAATACAGCATGCTACAGTAGTGAAGACCATGCTTTCTTTTAAGCATAATCAGTGTCATACTAGCAGAGTTCTGCATGTAGAAATGTAGTTTCTGTTTCCTCTCCCTCTATGACCATGTGCTCATCAGATCTTCTCCATAGAGCAGAGCTTTCCAAACTTTCCATGTTGGTGACACACTTTTTAGACATGCATCATTTCGCGACACACTCTTACAGCAGGGCACAAGGCAGGCACTAGGACCTGCGCGGAATCACAGCAGGTTTGGAGGCAGCAGGGCACAAGGCAGGCACTAGGACCTGCGTGGGATCCTGGCAGGGCTCGGAGGCAGCAGCTCGCGACACACCCAGACACTGCAGCCGACACACTAACGTGTCCCGACACACAGTTTGGAAAGCTCTGCCATAGAGTAACCTATCCTTCTGAAGTAGATTTGGGTAATGCTGAATACAGGTCTCAGCCAGTTATTCAGGTATAAAACACAGGTGGGCAACTTCAGGATGATTGCACTCCTTTGTTATAATTCTTTATTTTGGTTGGACAGCCTTTCAAATAAAAAACACATATTCAAAAGTATAATTTCAACTATAATGATGATGATGATAATGTCTCACAACATTGCTTAGATTAGCTAATTGTGTGTTTTAATATATTCTGCATTTTTGATTTAGAAAAATGAAAAAAAGAATCAGATGACATTTTTATTTCTAAATATACTATATCTGAAGACAGTCTGTTACAAATAGTAATTATGGCAAAGTTTAAAGGCAACTACAGGTCTGTTGAAGATGTATCAAGCTATCAGCTTATTTACTTTTAATTAAAGTTATGGCCTCTTTGCATAGGAAATTGGGGCTTATTTAACTGATGATAATGAAGTTTACCTTTTCTGCATTATGATGAAAATCTAATTGTGGGGAAAATGGGATTGGCTTTGCACATAAGTAGAAGTTCAATAAATGTATGATACAGGGATAACATGAATTTCTTTACAAAATAGTTATGGAGACTGTTTTGCCTTCCCTATAATGTTTGCTTGTTCTATTATTTGTTTCTTATGTTACATTTTTTTTGCTTCTTTTTTGCAATCAGCCTACTCAAGACTTTCTGGTACCTAAGACAAGGAAAAGGCCAGGACTGTGGGGTATAATGCAGGTTACAAGGCATGAAATTCTCTAAAAATGAACAAGCACATCTATCAAATCAGTTTCATTTTTCTTAATTATGCAGATTTAAAAAGGGCAAGAAAATTTGCTTGAAAATTCAAATGAAAATTGTCACATTTCTATCCATTTTATTATGTCTACATTGCATTTTGCCATAAATTTCCACTCTTTTTCCCTTAAGCCTTCCTGTTAAGTAGCAAACCACTGTGGAAAATTATTGCAGCAACCAAGGGAAACATAAACTGCAGATTCACTTAAATGTATTCAGTTATGTAATATTTATGAATTATCTTGGGAAGAAGTCATTGGAAATAGAGGAGGAGAAGGAGCTATCTTACAGGAAGAAAGAAAACATCTTTATTTTATCTGTGCATGCAGATAAAAGCACTACACTTACAGAACAGGATAGGAAGTGGCAAGCAGGATTATATATGCCTAGCAGAACTCAATGACGTTTTGGAGGAAAGAGTGAAGAAATATATTAAAAAACACATACACAAGATGACAAGTTTCAGAGAAAGTTGCCACAACCTTATGGTTACACCAAGCATATGGTTTGGTGCTATTAGGCTCAGATCCAAATTCTGTACATTTCCAGCCACTTTATGGGCTGCAAAATCCAAGGCACCACTGGAAATGGCAAGTTGTACAGGTATGTGCACTGAACACATCATGTACTTAACCTCCATCATCAGATGAGGGGAAGCCAACTTTCAACTCAAGCTGGGCCCAGCCATGAGATTGCTGTATTGTCGAAGGCTTTCACGACCGGAGTTCGATGGCTGCTGTGGGTCTTCCGGGCTGTGTGGCCGTGTTCTGGAAGTTATATCTTCCAGAACACGGCCACACAGCCCGGAAGACCCACAACAGCCATGAGATTGCTCCTTGTCTTAGCCCTGCCTTAAATCCAGTTGCTTATCTTTGCTATGGATCTGGCCCAATGTCCCAAACACCATAGAGGTGAGTAACACTAGTAGCCAGCAAACCACCAAACCTACCACTGTTGAAAACAACAAGAGAAGCTCTCACGAATATTATCTATCCATAGATTTGTCCAAAAGACTCTGCCATTATACCAAATTTGAGTAAATTGTATGATATGGCTCATAGATTAGGATAATTTATCCCACAACCTTGTTGACTTTTCTAGGTGCCTTGCCCATCTCTTAACTTTTCTCCATGCTCTCTGGGCAAGCAAGTCCTATTATATGATGTATAGATTTGGGAAAGTATCTTGCAGCTCTCAAGTATTAGATGTACCCAACACACTAAATCTGTGACCCTTGTGCTTGCCCAGGTCATTATTTCCCAACTGGACCAGAATATTTGGGGACGGGCATTAAGAAGGGTCAGTTGTCAAATCCCCATTTGCATTCCTTCCCCGATATACGTACAATGCATACATAGCCATGTGACTTGGAGCTTGCCCTGAAAGCCAAATTGTGGTCTTCGTAGTGGTGGAGATTTTTTGTTCTGTTTGTTTTTAAATGCCAATTACACAATAATATGAATGTATTTCCAATCTCCAAGTGGGAGTAGCCTCATGCTGCCAGTGGAAAAATGTAGCAATAAGTGATCAGAGTAGTTTTAAAAAGGATTTGTAACACTCTACCTTCATGTCTGTAGCTTGAATCATGTCAACTGGATTTCTATTTTCTCAGTGGAAACGTTTCGCTCCTTATCCAAGGAGCTTCTTCAGTCTGAGCAAAGTTGGTAAGGGAATCCTAAATATGTTTCTAGGTAGCTGTGTGACCTTACACCTGGGGCTAGGTCATGGTTATATTGAGATGTTATTTTAAGTCCTTTTATCATCTAAAGGAGGATCGTTAAGATCACCATGCTGCTGTTGAGCTTGTGAAATGGTCTTAATCTTCTTTGTGCCTGCTGCAGGATCTGATCTGCTCTGTGACCCTTAACTGTAGATTGCAGGCGTAGGCTTGTCGGGATGAGTCTATGTTGTCTGCATCTGAGGTTAAAACGTAGGTGTTTTCTATAGTCTGCCACCTTTCTTGCTGTCTTCTCGAATTTCCTTACCAACTTCAGGGTTTCATCCCCAAAATGTATGGCAATATGTTGTGTCCATGTAGGACTCAGTACTGCACTCAAAAAGTTTGCCCAACATGGAGGATGTGGAGGACATGGAAAGAGAAGTGCTGTTACACTGATAAAGATCTTAATAAGGCAATAATGCTCAATCTTATACATAAAATACTGTTCTTGTAGATCAGTCCACACAGTAAAGACGCCATATTTCAGGCTGCGAGTAATCAAATTGTCACATTAATACCTGCATTTTCTCAGTACTACTAGGGAGTTATAACTCCAATCGAAGAGAATATTTGTAGCTCAGGGTTGAACTGTGGAGTCCTTGGTGCTCTCTGAGCCTTGTTGTTTTCTTGCAGACGTTTCATTGCCAGGCTAGGCAACATCTTCAGTGCAAAAAGGGAGTGGAACTTGCTCTCTCTTTATATACCCTGGCTTGTCCTGCCTGTGTTGGTGGGGGTGTTGTACTCTCCTTGGTAGTTCCTTGATTGGGTTGTTGTTTGCTGCTTGGATGATTGACTGAGTTAATAGTTCCTTGATTAGGGTCTATTGTGTTGTTTGATTGCTTTTCTGGTGCTAATCTTGGTGTTAATCTTTGCCTATCTGGTTGTTGATTGCTGGCAAGGAGGTGTTCTGGTCTTCTGGCTTTTCTATTGTCTCTTATGAATGGTATGTAAATGTTGTTTACCTCTATGTGTCTGTTGATGGCTGCTTTGTCTGAGTGCCAAGCTTCCAGGAATTCTCTAGCATTTTTGGAATTGGCTTGCTTTAAGATGCTCACAGTTTCCCAGTTGACAGTATGGTTGAGTCTGTCCATGTGTTGTGAGATTAAGGAGTTTTCATCATGTCTTCTGACTGCTAGTTGGTGTTCATGGATGCGTTCTGCTAGTCTTATGCCAGTCTGTTCTACATACTGGCTGTTACAATCCTTACACTGTATGTTGTAGATAACTCCTGTTTTTTCTTCTTGGGCTACTGGGTCTTTTGGTTTACTTATGATGTTCTGAAGGGTTTTGGTTGGTTTGTGTGCTACGGTGATGCCATGTGGTTGTAACAGTCTATTAGTAGTTTCTGAGATGTTTCTGATGTATGGCAGTGTAATCCTTTTCATAGCTTCTGTTGGTTTTGCTGTGTTGGGTTGAGTGGTCAGGCACTTTTTGATAAAGTTGCATGGGTAACCATTTTGCTGGAAGATGCTATATAAGTGGTCTGTTTCCTTTTTCTGGGTTGTTGTAGTGCATTTGTGCTCATCTGAATAGTGTTCTTACACAGCTCCTCTTGTGGGAGGTTGGGTTATTGCTTTAGTAGTGGAGCACTTGGTTAGTGTGGGTAGATTTCCGGTAGACTTGTGTTTCTAGAATACCATCATATAACTATAACATAATTATAACTCCATATGACATCCATGTAGACAACATTGACTTCCAAAAACTGTTGTTTACCCTGTAAAATCATTACAGCGAAGCTTTTCATTAGATAAGGGAAAGAAAGTATTCATAAATGGGATTATAGCATATGCAAAACTGGGGCCATGTACACTATTATATTAAGTATAATGTTTCTTTGTTGAAACTCCTTAGATGGGTGGATAGGTGGAGGGGTGGTTGTTAATAATGGGATTTCTTGAAATAAGATCAGTGGTCTTTTTTTCGTTTAGATGGAAAGTGCAATGTCCACAATTCTTTGATGAATCTTTTGCCATGGGCAGATTCCTACCTATTAAATGCATGAACCCTCATGAAAGCTGTAACACTTCACATCTGTTGATGAATTGTTCATATTATAGGCAAGTACAAGAGATCAAGAATAAAACCGCAACTGTACTATGTTGCTTTTCTGAACTTGTCAATGTTAATTTGCTGTATAAGGTCATTTCCAAGTTGTCCATTCATTTATCTTCAACACATTCCTGCAGTCTCCAAAGCTGTGAAAGCTAATATCTAACCTGACCAGCAAATGTCAGCCATGTACCTCTGGGAGGGATCCTTCTCAAGGGTTGGATAGGTGCGGTCAAAACAAATTACCTGAGAGTGCCTCAGCTTTCATTCATTTTGGTATGGGCTTTTATCAGGTCTAGAATCTGATCTATTATCTATTATCAGTTCAATTCCCTTACCTGAAGGAGAGACCTTGCTACATCAGTTTTCCCCTTGCCCCATCCCCTTCATGTAGAGCCACCACAGTAAGCATCCTACTTATTCTAAAATCCTATTAGATTTGTGAACTTGAGTTGTCAGAAGGAGGCCCAGTTACTTCATTACTCTTCTTCTTAACTTCCCTTTCTGCAGGGAAAGCTGTGTATGTAACATCCCCGCCACACACAGACATTCCAGTGGCCAGAATTGTTGAGAAAACATCCTTAACATTTTTATCTTGTGTAGGCATTTAAAGTATATTGTACATACACATTCTGTGTCATTTAGTACCAATTCACCATTTCACATATGGTCTTGCTTCATAAGAGATTGCGTAGTACAGTGTTTCTCAACCTCAGCAACTTTAAGATGTGTGGAATTCTTGGATTCTGGGAGTTGAAGTCCACACATCTTAAAGCTGCTGAGGTTGAGAAACACTGGTTTATAGGGACAGTTTTTGACTGCAGCAAATATCAGGCAAAATGCTTAGGCCGCTAAGGCAAATGGTGCCAGGGTAGTAGGGTAACTTGACAGCAGCTGTTAGAATTTCTCTCACAACCTCTTTGATGGGTAGCTCTTTCATCACTAACTAAAATGAAAGAATACACTCATTGCACTAATCTCACAAGAGCAAATTTATATCAAAATCGTATCACATTTGTTCCAATGTGTCTATGTGTAACTTGCTTGTCCCTTGCTCCATCCTGGTTTCAGAAGTTTCCAATTATAGCAGAATAATGGCAATTGCTGTTTTTCCACTCTTGATCTACCTTCTTACATTTCCTTGCAAGCTTTCAGGATAGTGGCTTTATTTATTTTAATGTACTGTATCATGTTGCAAATTATATCCGGTAGAATACAGAACTACCTTTATTGCAGCAGTTAGGTGGTAACGTAGTAAGATTATGGCCCTGGATTCTGGGCATTTGCAGTCATTGCCAATACAGCCCTATTTGTATAACCAGTGGGTGCATCACAAATGGGGTTATGGCCAATGGAGGCCATCTTTCCTTTTCCCTCCTCCCCCATTTAGGTAAAATATTAAATGGGCTGAAGATATTGGTTGCATTTCCATTTCTCCTAACAAGTCTCTAGTTAATATAGTATTAAATAGTCTCCTCAACTGACAAAAACAAGAGGCAAGTTCTGAGGGTCCCATGTGAAATGGTTGTGTAATGTCGGCAGATAAAGGCACTTTATAGTTAGATACATTCTTTTAATAGCCTTTGAAAAGACAGTCTTTAAAATCTTTACTAACTTGCAGGAAAACTTAACTCTGATTAGAACTGAGTCAAGATTTTCCTAAAGTGCATAATTTAAATCAACATTTTTTTCTTTCCGGGTATTTGTTTTATATAACAAAAGAAGCTGCCCACTTTTATGAGGATGGAAAATATGTCCATTCTGTCTTTCAGCTTTTCCCTAATACAGTAATATATATGGAATGTCTGGACTGGAATGATTAGCTTTTTTATGTCCTTTGGTTAAGCAGACTGCATGTTTTATATGCAGTTTTTGACAGCAGTGCTGTTGTGTTTGTGGGTGGCCCTGAGACTTTTATGCTGTGCAAAAAACAACCCAAAAAAGGAGGTCATGTGTCAGCAGCTCTACTGAATTGCTGATAGATCAGATTACAGCAATGTGCAGCAGCTTTGCAGAATATGCTAGTTTAGCTGACAGTATTTACTGTATAAGCAAAGCAGGTACACTGGGAGGGTTATTTATAGCTATTTCTTTTAGGTAAATGGAAATTGACATTTTTGTTCTATAGATGATTTCGAAAGATGCTGTTGAGATTCCTCTTTTGCCACCATTAAATAAAATGCTATATACGATTCATGGAGTGAATTTAGAGTTTCAGACATCTATTTCTTTATCTAACTTCCTTTCCATTCTCTGATATGTCTATTTGAGTAGATACAGAGATTCCTAGATTCAGGGCAATTGTCCCACTTATCAGCAATAATGGTCTAAAAGAATTTGCTATTTAAGAAAAAGATGGTTTCTCTTCTACTCTGTGTACAAGAGCTGGTAGGATTTGTTGTAATGGAAGCTGGTGTCAGGATGCCATTGACATCCTGCCAGAGATAGATGGGGTTTGTAGTTATTAGGTAGATGGGGTTTGTAGTTAGTAGGCAGAGGGGCAGTAATTAGCTAGCATGCTTGCAGGATGTTAGACAAAGCGTTAGAGATAAGCAGGGAATGCAAGGAGTGGGGGGTGGAGAGACAGGAACCAGACTCCAAGGCCGTTCAGCTGGGATCATCAAAGGACTGACAGTTTAGAGTTATGGGAACTGAGTCGGTAGGGGAGGGGTTGGTGAGGAGTAAGGGGGAACTGGCATGTTTAAAGTTGTGATTGCGCGTGCTTTTGCTCAATCTGCTCTTTGCATCAATTCTATTCACTTGTATTAATAAAATAACTTTTTCATATCCTACCATGGCTTGTGGTAAGAGTTTCTAAGTTAATATCAAAGGAGTGGAATGTCACAGAAAGAGGAGATTCTAATTAACTGCCTTACCTGGAGAACACAATGTCTGCTGGTGAGGGTCAGCCAGAATGCACAAAGCAAGGAGAGATGAGAGTGAGGCTAGAGAGATCCTCCAAGTGGGGTGCAAACATGCTGGTGGCCAAGCTGAAGCCCTCTGGACCAGGCGTGCCTACACCTGGAGGGACAGGGAAGCTCAAATGCTCTTGGCCCGCGAGTATGGATTGCAGCATGAGGAAAGACCCCGAACGGGGGAGAGGAGAATGAAGGAGTGAATCTGTTCCCCCTTTATTGGCACCAGGACAGCGAATGGCGCGAGTAGAAGGGGAAGTGAGTTCCCCGAGAGACCAAATTGCAAGTATGCAGGAGATTTTAGAGTGATGAGTAGTGCAAGTGGGAGGAGGAGTGAGTTCGCTAAGAGATCAGCTTGCAAATGTGCAGGAGACCATGGAGCAATGGATGGTGCAATTGGAACAAGAGAGGAGTTCCATGAGTGGCCAGATTTCCAGCCTGCAGGGGGCAATTGAGCAACTACTTTGGAAATTGAACTTGGTAGCAGGTGGCTCCTTTGGAGGAAGAGATCTAAAGGTAAAATTTTCTGGGGAACCTGACTCTAGCTTGCTTCCTGACCCATGTAAGGGTTTTTATGGATGAGTTTGAGGACAATTTCCCAATAGAAGGAGTGAAGGTGAGTCATGTTTCTGCCCAGCTCAAAGGGGAAGTGGCTGAGTGGTTGGTGGAACTATATGATAGTGGTTCACCAGAGTTGGAAAATTTCCAGAGATTTATGACGGTTCTGCAGAGGAGATTTAAGGACCCCCTTTGTAAAATGGAAGCCAAATCAAGCTTACAGCATATTAAGCAGGGCCCCCGATCGGTCTCTGAGTATGCTATGGAATTTAGGAGCTTGGCTGGAAAGTTAATGGAATGGCTGGAAGCTCTGAAGGTTGAATACTTCCAAGAGGGGCTGCAGCAAGAGATTTTGGAATGGTCCCTGGCTAGAGGGAACCTGCAGATGCTGATGGAGTAGATCTGTCTTGCCAGTGAAGTGGAAGACACAAGATTACGTCTCAAGAGGAGGCAGAAACACCAGGTTCAGACAGCATAAAAAGCAGTGCTGATCACCATGTCAACAAGGGGAGTGCGTAAATCGTGGGATGATGAAAAGGAGTGCCGGGTGAAGCAAGGCTTGTGTTTTAAGTGTGGGAAGGAAGGCCATTGTATCGCCGGTTGCCCACAAGCAGTGGCTGCGGGGAGAAGCAAGGCGGGAACTAGCAATACTAAGAACCCAGCGCCAAAAGTCAAGGGAGCAGCAGCTGCAGCCCTGGAGGGGAGAAAATACCATGTCCCTTCTGGTGAGGAGGACTTGGCTGAGGAGATAGCTGAAACAGCGGAAAATGACGAGAGCCTGCCCCAAGTGGCGCCAGAGGACAGGCTATGGAGAATGGGTGCAAATATCCTATGGTGAGTGGAACCTGCTCGGCAATACTCATGGATTTACAAATAGAGACACTGGGAGGCCACAGAAGCATGAATATGGTGGGGATATTAGATTCAGGTTGCACTATATGCCTCATGCATCCTACTATAGTAGCTGGGTTGAGATTGAAAGTGGGGAAGCTGAAGAACCCAATACACTTCACCCAGCTTGATGGGTCAGAGATGCGTGGGGGCACAGTGGAATATTACACCGAAGCGGTGCAGATGAGAATAGGGACACATGAAGGAGACTTTGAGGTTTGTGGTGGCTCCTATTTTTAATCAACCTATAGTGTTGGGGCTAACTTGGCTACAGGCCTGAAATCCCCAGGTGAACTGGACTATGGGCCAAATGACATTTGCTGATGGGATATATAAGAGCCGGATGAACTGGTAGGGGCAATGAACGAAGCATTAGGGGGGGAGTTGGCAGAAGCGGTTTCTCCCATCCCTTCGCAGTAAAGCGACTTAAAAGAGGCATTTGGAGAAGTGGAGTCGAACCAACTCCTGCCTCATAGAAAATCAGACTGTGCCATAGAACTGGAACCTGGAGCAGAATTGCCCAAAATTAAACTGTATTCCATGACTCCCAAAGAATTGGAGGCTTTGTGAGAGTTTATTGACAAGAATTTAGAGTGGGGTTTTATTTGGCCCACCTCTTCTTCAATGGCTGCACCTGTTTTATTCAGAACCAAGAAGGATGGGTCTCTGAGGCTGTGCACAGGCTATAAGGGGCTGAATGCTATTTGCACTTCCAACAAGTACCCCTTACCACTGATGAAAGAGATGCTGGCTCACCTGTTGAAGGGGAGAATATTTACCAAGCTGGATTTAAGGAAGGTGTATTTCTGGGTTCGAATCTGAGAAGGAGATGAATGGAAAACAGTGTTTAATTGTTAGTTGGGATCTTTTGAATATCTTGTGATGCCTTTTGGATTAAAGGGGGCCCATGGGGTCTTCATACATTTTATAAATGAAGTGTTACATGACTTGTTGTATTGGTTTATCTTGATGACATTTTGATCTATACTGAAACAATGGATGAGCATGTAAAATTGGTGAGAGAAGTGTTGAGACGCCTATTGCAAATTCAATTGTATGCTAAATTGTCAAAATGTGAGTTTCATAAGGAACAATTGGATTATCTATTTTTCATATCCTACCATGGCTTGTGCTAAGAGTTTCTAAGTTAATATCAAAGGAGTGGAACATCACAGCTGGCTTGGTTAAGGGGAGCAAAACAGGCTGTGTGGCACCTAGCTCTCTCTCCAACTTGTTTAACTTCCTAGCAACAGGTGATCTCTTTACTACATATATCTTCCAGTGCAGCTTTTTCTCATAAGAAAGAATGTCAACCATTCACTTATATTGGAATGAACTAGTAAATAGATATACTTGGGGACATCATCAGGAAATGGGAGGAAAACATGCTTTCTGCATATCATGATTCCTATGAATGAAAATCTAATTCCCTCCTATCTGCATAAACCAAGCTCTTGTTCCATTTCTTTTCATAACTAAAAATTATGCATTGCAACTTGAATTATTAAAAAAAATATTTCCTGTATTTTAATCCAGTGAATTGAACTGCTACCATCATTACTTGCAAGGCTCTATTTGGCCTCCTAGGAAGTTGCAGCCAATGTATCCATTAAGAATTTGAAATAACTGATTCTCTACTGTTCCGTGTTAACTCAACAGTGCTTCCTAACATTTCTGGCTACTGATTGAGAACATGTGATGGACAAAAATAAAAGGCTATCTCCCTTCCTACTCAACCTTCTTATCTGAATGAAGGCCACCAGCAATGAAGAATGAGCTATACAAATGCAATAGCTAAACAATGCTTTGTCAAAGAGATGGCAATTATCAGACAATGTGTATCCAAATTGTTCTGTGGCTATGGCTTACCAGCACAATATATCAAATGCTATAAGGTTGTGGTGTTCTTGTAGAACAGTTGGATACTGATACAAGCTGTTCCCCCCTCATCTTTTCCAATTGCATCAGGACTAAATGTTTTGAAGATTAGAGAATCAGCACAGACTGGTTTCTGAAAAAGAATGTTCATTGTCTTCTGCTTTGCCTTCAAAGATGAATTTCAAAGCAACTATAAAACTGAAAAAAGTATAAGGATATATGTTTCTGTTTTAAGATCCTTATAATAAATATGTGAAACATTCTTCATGACTAGCTTTGTTTATTGCTGCTTAGAAGAAGTCAGGTTGTTACTTTATAATCAACTATATATAAAACTTAGAACAAAAATGTTGAGTTTAATGCTATCCTTATAACGCATTCAGTCCTGTGCTGAAATTCTGCCAGTGTAGTGAGAGGTACAAGATTCAGTATATGCCCCATGATATGTGACAAATACCAGATATACTAGTGGAGCACTTCAGATATGTTACTGAACACTTTGTTCTACCATCAAAAACATTAATGCAAGAGTTGAATCATGAATAGATGGGAAGTGGGTGCACAGGGA
The DNA here is from genome assembly GCA_023362775.1 of Charina bottae. Classification (NCBI taxonomy): domain Eukaryota; kingdom Metazoa; phylum Chordata; class Lepidosauria; order Squamata; family Charinaidae; genus Charina; species Charina bottae. The sequence goes on along the minus strand of JALMGJ010000004.1, from coordinate 93,685,839 downwards.
AAGAATGCATTTGCTGCATATAATTTACACTTGCAATTCAAGGACATGCTCCCATCAACAACACTGTACCATTTTCATACCACCACATCCTGGTTAATGTCTTTTCTCTCCCATTTATTTTAATGGATAGAAAACAATCCAAAATTGCTGTGGATAAGTCAGATGTAAACTGTTCATCCTAATCCAGGAGCTATGTAATCTAGCTGCTGAATATTTATTATCTCTGTCTCTATTTACCATTCATAAGTCACTTTCCTATAGCTTAGAATACTTTATGGGGAGTCCAGTTCCTTGACCAGGACTGATGACTAGGCTGTTCTCAACTGTTCCTGCTTGAGGTTGTTAACCTATTTGTTCCACCCAGTCTATTACACCTTTATGAGCTTTACAGTGGGTAGTTCTGAAGGTGTTACTGGCATGGAAGTGGCACAATAGGAACACTGTATATGCTATTATGCTAATGATCAAGCCAATATCTAAGGCACTAAGCTATTCCCCCCTTTCAAACTTTTCCAACCTCTTTTTTCAGGATAGAAATTTGGTCAGTTTTGAACGTGCAATATGGAACGAGACCTGAGCGCCGCGTGATGGAGTGAGCTCCCGCGCTCGCCCCAGCTCTTGCCAACCTACCAATTCGAAAGCATGCAAATGCAAGTAGGTAAATAGGTACCACTTCAGTGGGATGGTAACAGCGTTCCACACACGTCATGCCGGCCACATGACCGTGGAAGCATCTTCGGACAACGCTGGCTCTTCGGCTAACAAACAGATGAGCACCGGCCCCTAGAGTCGGACACGACTGTGCAGGGGAAAACCTTTACCTTTACCTAATATGGAAATGGCAGAAGGTATCATGCATACTCCCTAGTGATTTTCTTCAGTTCTTCTGAAGGCAACAGAAGGAACACTGATGGAGGAGGCAATGCATGTCTCATCGTATTCTTCGACATTCATACAACTTCTGGGACACAAATAGGGACAGGCATTAACAGCAAAAAGAAAAAGTATGGGGAAGAATAGCTTCATGTTGATTTTTTTATAATAAAGATTGTGTTCCTTATTTTGTAACCCATAAAAAGGCACTGAAATGATTGCATCAAGCCTACCCTGAGATGTGGTAATCCTTCACTTCCAATATGAACTGCTATATTTTTCCTTTGTTCTGGCACATATTTTTACCCTTCTCCAGATTCTAACCTGCCAACCTAATATTGCCAACATTTTTGTGTTTTTAGATGTATGTGTATTTGTGAGAGATATTTTTGATGTAATAGTGTGTACCTGTGTTACAGTGACAAAACTTAGGCATTTTTGAAAAATTAATTTGATACTTCCGCAATAAGAAATGCTTTCAGTGCCATATTTCTGATAAAGTTAAAATAAGAAACCATATACTAGCATCCATTATAAATAAACATACATATACATGATAATGTATATATCCAGAGAACAAGCTCGGAATTTAATTTTATTCTTATATCTAGCTTTCTACAAGTGGAAACCATTATTCTGAAGAGTAGATGAACTCTCTGAAGCATTTTAATTAAATTGGGAAGCATGATTTTGAGAATACCATTTTGATAATTCAGACATAAATAAACTCAGCCTTCTCTCATACATTCAGAAGACTAGCCTTCTCCAGTTTGATGCCTTTGTTGAGATCCTACTTCTCGTGCCTCACTCGCTGGATCGTCACCTTGTTGTGGTGAGTGGGCTTGTGTGTTCCCAATGAACCCTGTGAGCGAAGCCGTCGGGAGTCATGTACTCCTGGTAGGGTCACCCATGGCGGTAAGGTCCAGGGGGAGGAACCAGACAAAGAACGATCCAAGAAAGTCCTCAATGGCAGAACAGGCGGAACATAACAAGGTGTATTGTTACAACGGCTGCGAAGGCGGATGAAGGCTGCAGCAGACAAAAGGTCACCAATAGTCATGGTATCCATGCCATTGGATTAGAGCCTTTTTCTGTGAAGGTTGTGTGCTGATCTTTGTGCACCGATCTCCACACATAAAACAAATTCACGCACAGGCGTCTTCCAACCACACCAAACCCAAAACAACCAAAAGTCCCATGGCGATTGACGAATGGCAACAGGGGCAGGACTGTGAAATCCGGAAGCTCCTAGTCATGGACCAGCACATGGGCGGTGGATACGGATTCAGTCGCCCTGACTCAAGGATCGAGGCAGTTGAGTAGTTCGGCAGCTGTATCCACGACTGAGCAGCCCTATTTAGGATCCACTCTGCTCACCCCATATGGGGAGGAGGCTAGAAAAGGTGCCCTAAACATAGTCTGCCTCATTTTCTCCCTGACTGGATTACCGCGACCAGTGGGGTCACCATCTAGCGGTCGTAAAAAAACACATGAATTTTGGAACATGGAATATACGGACACTGCAAGACAATATGGATAGTGAACGACCTGAACGTAGGACTGCCATTATTGCAAGGGAGCTGAGACGTTTTAATATTGATATAGCAGCACTCCAAGAAACTCGAAGAGCAGAAGAAGGACACTTGAAGGAAGAAAAAGGAGGTTATACCTTCTTTTGGAAAGGACTGCCTGAACAAGAACGACGAATACATGGCGTAGGCTTTGCTATCAAAAACGACCTTATGAAGCTCTTGTCAGAAGTTCCCACTGGGATTAACGAATGACTCTCAACTCTGCAAATAAAACTCGCCAAAAACCAACAGGCAACTATCCTAAGTGCTTACGCACCAACACTAGATGCAGATGAGGATATCAAGGAAAAATTTTATACCCAGCTGGACACCATCTTATCAGAGATACCAAAGGAGGATAAAATTATCCTCCTGGGCGATTTCAATGCAAGAGTTGGGCGTGATTTTGATTTGTGGCCAGGGATCATTGGGAAAGAAGGAGTTGACAACAGCAACACGAATGGAATCTTACTTCTGACTAAACGTGCAGAGCATAACCTTGTCATTACTAACACACTCTTTCGCCAGAAAAATAAATTTAAAACATCATGGAAGCACCCACGGTCGAAGCACTGGCATCTTTTAGATTATGTAATTGTCCATGCTAGAGATCGTCGTGATGTACTTCTCACCAGAGCCATGACGAGCGCCGATGACTGCTGGACAGACCATCGATTAATTCGATCCACAATGGCCATAAAGATTGTCCCTCATCGTAGGCTCCAAGGAAGAAAACCAAGGCGTAAAATGAATACACTGGCCCTTCAAGATCCTATTAAACGAGCTTGCTTTCAATCAACTCTCAAGGAACATCTGCCTATGGAACTTCCTGAAAATGTTGAGGAACACTGGATTAAATTGAAGACTTCTATTATTTCAGCCTGTGAACAAACTATCGGATACCAGACTAAGAGACATCAGGACTGGTTTGATGAGAACGATAGTGAGATTGAACATATTATTGACAAGAAAAGGAAAGCCTTCCAGATATGGCAAAAAGATATTAACTGTGCCGTTAAGAAAAAAATCTATGCCAGTGCAAAGGCAGAAGTCCAAAGAAGAACTAGAGAACTTAAGAACATATGGTGGATAAAAAAAGCCCAAGAAACCCAACATTTTGCAGATGCTCATGATGCACAGGGCTTTTTAATGCCATAAAGGCCATCTATGGACCAACAAACCATGGTACAAATCCCTTACGCTCAGTAGATGGTGCTAAACTTCTAAAGGACAAAGAGTCTATTGCACTGCGCTGGAAACAGCATTACTACAATCTCCTTAATCATCACTCTACTGTGGCTGATGAAGTCTTCTTGCAAATCCCGCAAAAACAAATAAGAAATGAGCTTGCAGTACCCCCTAGTTTGGAGGAAGTCAGTAAACCACTAAACAAATGAAAAATAACAAAGCTAGTGGACCTGATGGGATTCCTGCTGAAGTCTTTAAAGAAGGCGGGCCTGAACTTACACAACAACTTCATAAGCTCATCGAAAAAATCTGGATGAGGGAGGAGATTCCAGCAGACTTTAGGGATGCCATAATTATCACTCTCTTTAAAAAGGGTGATAAAACAGACTGTGGAAACTATCGAGGTATCTCCCTTCTAGCCACAGCAGGCAAAATCCTGGCAAAGATCATTGCAAACCATCTCCTATCTGTATCAGAAGACATCCTCCCTGAAACGCAAAATGGCTTCCGCCCTTCCAGGGGAACAGTGGATATGATCTTCACTGCACAACAGCTTCAAGAAAAATGCAAGGAGCAAAACCGCCCTCTGTACATGGCGTTTATTGATCTGACTAAAGCTTTTGATACTGTAAATCGTACTGCTTTCTGGACCATCCTTCTGAAAATCGGATGCCTTGATAAATTTGTGAACATCTTGCGGTTACTCCATGACGACATGATGGCAACAATCCTGAATAACAATGGCTCTCAAAGCGATCCATTTAAAGTGGAATCCGGCATTAAACAGGGATGTGTAATTGCTCCAACCTTATTTGCTATCTTCATCGCTATGATTATGCACCTTGTTGAAGAGAAACTTCCTACTAGTGTAGAAATTATATATCGAACAGATGGAAAGCTTTTTAATCTTAGTAGGCTGAAAGCAAAAAATAAGGTAATTGCAACTTCTGTTATAAAACTTCAATATGCTGATGATAACGTAGTCTGTGCACACTCCGAGGAAGATCTTCAAACTATCCTAAACATCTTTGCAGAAGCATAAGAAAAGCTCGGCCTCTCGATTAACATTAAAAAAACCAAAGTGCTTTACCAGCAAGTTCGAACCAATCCCTCTGCAGCGCCATCAATTCAGCTTAAAGGTGTGTCACTAGAAAATGTCGATCACTTTTCTTATCTCGGCAGCCATCTATCTACAAAAGCCAACATCGACGCTGAAATTCAGCATTGCCTGAGCTCTGCGAGTGTAGGTTTCTCCCGAATGAAGCGTAGAGTGTTTGAGGATCAGGACATTCGCAGGGAGACCAAAATGCTTGTTTACAAAGCCATTGTACTACCAACCCTTCTGTACGCCTGTGAAACATGGACCCTCTACAAACGCCACCTCCAACTTCTTGAAAGATTCCATCAACACTGCCTCCGAAAAATTCTGCAAATTACTTGGGAAGATAGGTGGACTAATGTTAGCGTATTAGAAGAAGCGAAAACCACCAGCATTGAAACAATGATCATCCAACATCAACTTCGCTGCGCCGGTCATGTTGTTCAAATGCCTGACCATCGTCTTCCAAAGCAGCTACTTTACTCCCAACTTAAGAATGGAAAACGGAATATTGGTGGACAGCAAAAGAGATTCAAAGATACTCTCAAAGCTAATTTAAAAAAATGTAATATCAGCATTGAGAACTGGGAAGCCCTAACTCATGAGTGTTTCAATTGGAGGTCATCCTTTATTAATGGCACTATGGACTTTGAAGAAGCATGAGTACAGGGCGAAAAGGAGAAAAGAGCTAAAAGGAAGGCACGTCAGGCAAACCCTCATCATGACCGTCTCCCACCCGGAAACCTATGCCCTCATTGTGGGAGGTTGTGCGGATCCAGAATTGGCCTTTATAGCCACTTACGGATCCACCGTTAAAATTTTACCTTTGGAAGACAATCTTACTCGGCTACGAGTGATTGCCAATGACAATGACTTCTCGTGCAGGCTAGAACTTCTAGAATTTGTCTTCCCCAACAACTGGAATGTGCCAGGTTAAGGAAGGCTACAGTAACCTCTATATTGCCTGGCAACACTCCTCCAAGTTTCAGGTAGACATTTTGTGTTTTGTTTTGTTTTGTTTTGTTTTGTTTTGTTTTGTTTTGTTTTGTTTTGTTTTGTTTTGTTTTGTTTTGTTTTGTTTTGTTTTGTTTTCCAGATTGCAGGAGTTGAATCTTCTTCATGCAAAGCATTTGCACTACTGCTGAATTCAGACAGTGACTTTGTTTTGTGTTATTCTTCTTAGACAAATGAGCATACAGTTTCTGTACCAGACCAAAACAAATTAACAAACCGTCTAGAGATCTTAATGTATGTGCTGCTGCTTTATATTTTTTTAAGGTTCATACTGTATGTCCATGTGAGATCTTTGCTATATTTCTTGATTATTTTCCTAAAATACTACAGAAGCCACAAGAGATAGTTGTGTTTGCCTTCATCTCTTCTATGGCAGTCTGTTTCTGCTGGATCCCCAGATGCAATAGTGATAAACTGATATAATAAAATGAGGGGGAAGTAGGAGAAAGAAAAAGAGAGAACAAGAATAAAGTGTAAATGAAATCTAATTAGAGCAGTTACTAAAATGCTTATTAAAATAAATCCATGTAAGAAGTATGAACTAAGAAGAACAATGAGTATATAATTAGCTGCTTTCATATCAACATATGCAAATCTACACACATCTTTTCAATGTAAACAGATCTAGCAATTAAAGAGTGCTAAGAAACTAACAGTATAAACACACAGATGCTGATTAAATGTATTTCACAGGTCCATATCAGCGTGTGTAGAAATTAAATATTGTTACAAGATGTAATGTTCTGTAAGTCTATAATGGTGTTACTATGGGTTATATAAGTAAGAATCAATGCAGACTTTTCTCCCACATTTTCATGGAAAATTATTTTTATTTCTGGATTATGCTACTAGAATCAACTTTCCCCTGTCATACAATTAGGACAATAATCAAATGGTTCAGTTCCAATAGTGAATGGTGTAATTCAGGCGTGTCCAACCCGTGACCTGCGGGCCACATGAGGCCCTGAACAGCTAGTAATGCGGCCCCCCAAAATCATAAATTTTTAACATTATTTTGTGATTTTTTTGGTTGCCATTCTCTCATTCTTCTGTTTTGCAGCCAGACCCATGCCAAAAAAAGACAATCCCAGTACATTTGAGACAGTAACAAAGCTCAGGGTAGTTACATCACCTGCGCAGAGCATCCGCTTCTCCTCTCGGCTTCCCATGCAGGCAGTGGCCTTCTGCTGATTTGCGAGCAGCCGCCGAAGTCAGTTTTGCAACTTGACTCGCAAGCAAAGCGGAGTCTGCTGCTCTACCATTAATGCGTCTGTAGCTGGTAGGCAAAGATTGGCAGTGTTGAAAGTGCTGGAATTTAATGCTCCCCCTTTCAAATTCCAACTTATAGCCTTCAGCTTAAGAAGTACTATAACTCTAATTCCCCAAAAGGCTCAAATATGAAAAAAAAATAGAAGGGCATAATCTTCATTGTCAATTAAACACAGATGATGTGAGCCAATATGTTTGGGGCCTCAGTATTGAAGGAAGTCTATCTTACCTTTTTAGCCTTCCAGAAGGCTGTGAAGACCTGGTTCTTCCTCCAAGTATTGGTCTAGAATGGGGGTTGGGCCAGGAGGGTGATAGTTGGTCTGGTGCCTGGTGAGAAGGGTTGTTTTGTTTTTTATTTATTTTTTTTCCATAAGTTTTATTAATTTTAAAATACACATTAAAAGCTAATACAAAAGAAAAGAAATAGAAATACAAAGTAAGAAAAGGGAAAAGAAAAAGTGAAGTCAAAAAATAACAAACAAGAAAAAATATAGAAAATAGATGTCCTCCAATTTATCCTTGAACTTTAAGTACAACAATTAACTTTAAATGTTAGTCCTTAATACAATACACAGAAACTTTTCTTTGTCATATACCCTTTGATTTCTATAATCCAATCTTCTGTTCTTCATATAGGTTTCGCCTTTCTTGATATCTTCCAACAATCCATCTCTGGTTTCTACTCCTTAGAATAGTAATCAAATGTTCGTTGTTGCATCAATTAAATGTTTTCCATTTGCTCTTTCCATTTTTACATCTATATTTATATCTTCAATAAAGTCCAATTAGTATAACAAATAAAGGCCTTATCTACGTCTAATAAAATACAGTATATTCTGTTCATGTTATGACTATATATTCCATTAATACATAATCTAACATATTACATAACATAATACATAATATAGCAAAAATACAAAACCTAACATAACATATAACCTAATACATACAACATATTCTTGTAATAACCTACATTCTAATTCCATCTCATCATCTCATTGTCTTCTCATAAATGTGTCTCCAGAAAGAGTAATATATAATATCAACATATTTATTTATAATCTTGTATCTTACACTTAAAATATCATGTTTTTATGCATCTGTAAATTTCTCATATCTGTGCTTACTCTGTGTACAATACCAAATCCACATTTTCATTCACCTTGCATTCCAAATCAATATCAATAAATCTCCTGTTTAGGTTATGCCAATATCACAATATGCAACTTGTTTATTTCTGTAACTCATGTGGGATATCAAAATGTTTATTTTGCCATATCTATCAATTTGCATATTAAAATCTTCCTGTCTCAGCTGCCACAATGTATTTATGCCCAAACATTTAATAGACCACTTCCTGTAAGATATCATAATCTTCTTCTGTACCAATACATTCAAAGTCCTCTTTCCCTGTTTCTCTACTGGTTCGAAAGATCTTTCCTCTGTTTCTAAATCTGTCCCTTGTACCTTCTGTTCCTGAGCCACCAAAACTATTAATATACGTTCTATGGATTTCTTAATTTGCAAAAATTTTTTGCTGGTTTCTTCCTTAAAATCCTGAAGTACTGTGAGAAAGGCCATTATTTATTGTTCAAAGCGTAATCAACTGCCGTAGACAAAACAAAAAAATTTCTCAGGGAGCAAGGAACAGCTGTTCTATTATTTATCAATAATGTCTATTTCTTTAAGTGAGAAAAGCTTTTAAAGTAAGAGATGAAAAAATTCCACAGAGCAGTATTTCAAACAGTTTGTAAAGGGAAAGATGAAAATATATTCCAAATGAAAAATAGTCCTTTCTAAAAAAAAATAGAAAAGGAGAAAAAAAAAGGTAGAGAGGCACACATTCTCTATACTTTATTCTTTATTCTTCTTTATTCTTCAGGCTGCAAGCTGCTTAACCCAAACAAACAATTTCTCAAAAGTCAGTAAGTTTGTCGAGTGAGAAATACCAACAAAGTCTCTTAAGTCCCAATTTCTCTGATACAAAAGAAAGGCAGAAAAATACAAAACTTGTTCACTATGTTGCCAAAATAAAATCTATCAAACTTCCACCAAAATTAATTATAGCAAAGAAAACACAAAACTAGCCAACATTTTGAACGAAGTCCAAAGATAAATTTTAGAATAATAAAAATGTACTAATCTAAAAAGAAAACTAATATAAGGTGATCTAAAAGCTGGCTGTCACTCTTGTGTCTCCCAAGAGACTTACTGTTCTCTGCAGAGCTAGAATCCTCTTTCGGCCATTTCATTGCACCCCCCGTTCTTCTCCGCGGTGGAAACAACAAAGAAAAACAGGAGTGGGCAATTCCAATGGCTCTGTGAGCAATCTTCTGGTTCCCCCTTCTCCAGGGGGAAACTTCAGTGGTCCGTAGACCCCTGCAAACAAGATAGAAAGTTAGCCAGGTCTCAGAGCTCAGAGCTCTGAGAAACTCTGACTTGTCGAGCTGCCAGCCAGGCTTGGAGTCGTTTTGTTTTTTATTCTGTTCTTATTGGCTGTTGTGAGCAACCTAGGATCACTATGTGAGATAAGCTGCTATATAAGTTCTTTCAATTAATAATATAAACCATAGCTTTCCAAACTGTGTGTCACGACACTTTAGTGTTTTGCGACACAACCCGGACGTGGACATGCATGGCGGTGGCGTGGGGGCGCGTGCGGCAGCGGAATGCACAGCGGCGGTGGCAGCGACGATGGCAGCAGCGCGCTATTAGTGCTTCAGCGTAAAACACGAGGCCGCCACTGCTGCCGTGCACGCCGCCACTGCGTGCTGCTGCCATGCACATCCCCACCGCCATGCAGGGCCCTGCGCCGCCGCTGCCGCCGTTGGTGTGTCACCAATGGCAGCAGTTTGGAAAGCACTGATATAAACAAATAAATGTTTGGCTGCCTGCTCCCTATACCTGCTCAAGAAACTTACAATATTGGTTTTGATAGAGTGGGATAAAGTGGCTAGGTGTTAGACAACCACCCCAGATGCAACCAAGTTAGCAGCACTGTCATTAAAGTGCTAACTCAGAGGCAAGAAGGCTCAGTAAAATCCTTCTCCCCTGCATCCACATCTGTTGCCTGCAGCAGCTGTCTCACTGTGCCTCATGGTAAAAGGAGGCTTAAGTCAATTCATTTTTTTAAAAAAAATGCATTTCAGAGTTAAAAAAAGAAAGAAAAAGTAATACTTATAAAGCATCCCGAGGAACAGTAAGAAAGCAAGGCATCCTTAAAATTAGTGATGAACATGCTCAGAAGTAGCTTTGCATGTCCTAAGTTAGACTTCTCTGGCACTCTCCTCATGTGCTGGGACAATAATTCCAGAATTCTGGTAAGGTCATCCTAAAGGGTAGCAAGCAGTGGATGCACAACAGCACATTATTGCTAGTGTTAAGTTGTAGAACAGGCACTTGGTCTTGTGCTAGGCAGCATAATTTCCTTTAGAAGTAATGATGTCAATGGGGATGTATTGCATCACTTGTTTCAATTAATGCTATTAGGAGGTATGGGCCTTTGCAGACCCTACTTTTCTTCTCTTATGTTGCTTCATAAAGACTCCTCTTCAACTTCTGCCCAGCATTTAATTTAATGGTATTTCCTACTGTAGAAGAGAACATTTGTAGCTCGGGGTTGAACTGTCAAGTCCTTGGTGCGCACTGAGCTTTGCTGTTTGCTTACAGACATTTCATTAGCCGACTGGTTACCCAGTCGGGTAATGAAACATCTGCAACCAAGCAACCAAGCTCAGAGAGCATCAAGGACTTCACAGTATTCCCTACTATTAGTTTACTCAGAAAGTGAGGCATTGCAGGCTTCGGTTTTAACACATAAACACTCACTGGTGTACTGTAACTAACACGTTCTGCCAGGCAATATGGATTTCCTTCTGCTTACTAGTATTTGACATTTAACAGTTTAATTAAATTCACCCCAAGGAAGAAAATGCAGCTAGAAGAGATTTATTTCCCACTAAATAGAAATGTCAGTAACTGGAATAAGAAGCCCTTGCCAAGAACTATCAACCACTACAGCTTCACGGTGCTAATGAAGTCTGAGCCGCAGAGATTACAGTAGAAGGACAAACCTTTACCTGAAACCTACCAAATGGAACTGAAATATCAGAAACAGTGACATCCACGCACTGACTGAGATGCCATTCAGAACCCAGGGTCTGATTGTTTTTTCAAGGGTATGGCTGAACATAAAGTATTTTCTCCTGCTGTAACAAAAACTTCAGTTATCCCATGAAGATAGAGAACTGCCAAATCAGTTATTAGAGCTTTTGCTGCCTGAAATCAGAAGAGAAAAAGAGAAAGATGCAGGCAGTATGTTTTAATTGTAAGCTACTAAGAGACCTCTGCAGACATCTGAACAACACATTTAGTAAATGAAATAATTAAAATAAACAATATTGGACTAAAGGGTTTTACTACATGGCAGAGATTTTTTATGGCAATATATGCTTTCTCATGTTCTCAAAATACAGTAAATCAGCCCTGCGGCATGGTGAGTGGGTAGTTTCCCATTTATATTCACTGAGAAATGCTTTCAACTTTTGCCCTCGAATCTTGCCCTGATAGGTCAGTTACAGATTGCTTATGCCTCAGAAAACAGGCCAGAGATTCAAAAGGATCTTGATTTATTTGAACACTGGGGCTTTCCCCCCAAAATTACAATTCATTAGCAAGAAATGTAGTGATTTACATTTACATAGCCAAAATCAGATGTACAGGTACAAGACAGGTGGTACCTGACTCAGAAGTAGTACCCGTGAGAAGAATATGGGTGTCCTGGTAGACCACAGATTAAGCATGAGTCAACAGTGTACTGCAGGTACTAAAAGAGCCATTGCAGTCTTGGGCTGCATCAACAGAGGTATAACGTTGAGTTCATGGGAAGTTATAGTTCCACTGTATGCTGAACTGGTCAGACTGTGTCTGGAATACTCTGTCCAGTTTTGGTTGCCAGAAAACAAGAAGGATCCTGAGGAACTGGAAACAGTGCAAAGAAGAGTAAGAAAAATAGTGAAGGGCTTGGAAGCTAAATCCTTCAAAGAATAGTTAAAGTAATTTGGTATGTTTACCCTAAAGAAGAGAAAGCTAAGGGGAGACATGATAGCAGTCTTCTAAAGCTTGAAGGGCTGTCACAGGGAACAGTATGGATTAGACACTTGAAGCCCTCTTAGAATTTCTCCCAACTCCATTTTATACTAAACAAAATCAGGGTGGGTTTATTCTGACTTTCTTTCACACGCTTTTCTCTGACTCAGGACTGAAGTCTTTTCTGAAACTCCATTTGATCATTCCTTCTCCTTTTCCGAGATCAGCTCTACATTCTTTCACACACGCAGATCAAGATTGATGTTTAGAATTCCTTAAGGAAAAAAAAAAGAAAGAAAGGTCAGTCAAGTGACCTTATTTCTCTTCTCCGTCCATGAGCACTCTTAAGCTGCTAAATGATGCATAAGAACAAATTCACCACCAATACTTGAGAAGATACATTTATACTAAAGTTCAGGCCTTGACTGGTCAACATAATGGTGCACTGAGTGTAACAGTGACCTCTTATTTGCATCACTCACTAAAAGCTAACTGACATGCAGGAAACTTTTTAGTAGGGCATCTATGCCATTGCTTGTGGCAAAGGAAAGAACATCTTCCCCTAACCTAGTTATTCACACCTCTCTGCTGATTCACTGGGTTCTAGCAAAAGAAACCTCATGAAGAAAAAAAAATCTCTGGAGCCTTGCCCACCTTGCTGGAGAATGAGCCATTAGCTTGAGAACTGCTTTCTTCTCAGGCTCATTAGGGAGCAAGTTAGCAGAATATAAAGCAGAAATATTTCTATTCTCACAGCATACGCTTTTATGGCATCAGTCTATCCAATATCTCTCTTTGGGTGGGGAGAGGCAGTAACTTGTGTACTCTTTGCAGTGCATACTAATTGCTAAAGTGTTCTGGGATTTGCTGGAGGGGAAAAAAAATCTCCAGGCTCCATGGAAACAGCATATTGTCTCCAGCAGGAATTTTACTTTATGGTCTGTTCTGGCTGTGATTTGCAGAAAGCCTAACAAAATTAAGAACAAGATGTGTGTTCACGTCCATGTTGCCCAAGGTAACAGAAAAAGAGAGAGAGGGGAAAAAAGTGGTTTTATCTACTTTTGGCTCTGACCCCACCCATTTTTCATTCTAGCTACCCATCACTCTCAGCAGCCCCTCCCAGATTACTTTATGGAATGTTCAATCCCCCCCCCCTTCATTTCAGTTCTATATTTAGTAGTCTACACTTGGTTGAGAGAGGATTTTGGTTCAAATATTAGAAGACAAAACATAATAATCCAAATCATATGATGGAAAGACTTTGTAGAATAAAAATTATCTCTATGAAAACAGAAGAATAGTACATCAGTTGATCCAAAGCCAGACTTAAGGGCCCTCAAGAATATTCATGATTTCATTTATCTATAAATCACTTCTACATTAATAGTTCTCAACCTCCAAGGATATTTTAGCCACATAATGTCAGTTTTAACCGATTTATAGTCTCTCTCTCTTTTCCTCCTCTGGTGCAACTTGCTGCTTCTGGGGTTCATTCTTAAATTGCTTTGTTTAAAGACAATACTTTTAAGCAAAGCAATGTAAGTATGTAACTATGTCAAAGAAGCTGCAACAATTTCAAACTTTTAAACGACGCTGAAATAATACCTACTAGCATTTTTGCAGTCAGATAATAAAGGCTATTCCTCCACTAAAAGTTTCATTATAGAAAATAATTTATATATAATTCAAAATATTCACTCCTAGTAGGCATGTAAACAGAATACCAGTGATTAATGCAAAAGGAATTTACACCAAAATCACCATGACATTTTGGTAAGAAGGACCTTAAACTATGAAAATTGATCTAAGCAAATTTTAACATACTTTACTGAAGATACTGAGAATCAGCAATTATTTTATAGAAACAGGATTTTTTAATACCATAGTTTAGCAATATTAAATATAAAATAGAAATTACCTGTAAACAACTCATTTTTACATTGCATTTAAGAAAGCATCTCAGAAGGATCGATTTCCTGCTCTGAATTTTGAGAACTTCAGTCTTGGGGACAGAAACCTAATACAGATAGTTCTTCTCATCTCCTGCAGAAATATGTATATTCCATCCTGCCCTATACTGGGATTTAGATGATGAAAGAGAAAAGGGGAAAGAACGGGTTTGTGAAATAGGTGAGATGGGAGAAGCTTTGTGAATCCAAAGTCCTTCCAGCCCTCCAGGGTTCATGATTCAAAGTCAGATGAAAATTTAAACCAAGTCTTGAGTTACTCTAAATCTGGCTAGGATTGATAGGAGACACCAACATATCTCTCTGTCTGCACTTCTGTCCTGCTGGCACCTGTGGAATTGGATTTCCTGATAGTAGAGCACTGCAAAGAGAATAATATTGCACTGTCCCTTTTTATTGAAGAAAATATAATAAATAGTTACAAATAACCATATATAATTTCACAAATAAACAATGCCTTACATCATATTATTGTTTCCTTATCTTAACTAAATGTTTCTTAGAAATTATGACTTTCTAATGCACAGTTCTGTACCTGCCCTGAAAACTTCTATACTGCAAGAAATCTGGGACATATTTTAGTTCCTATGGGACACTGGCAATCTGTTAAGCATTATTGTTATATTGCATCAGTTGAAAATAAATCCCATTCTTAGACCTAGAACATATTGAATTCCAAAACATAATTGCTTTTCAGAAAGAGTTGACAAATATTACTGATCTATTATTTGATATTCTAAATTAACTCTATGGAACACTAGGTTTTCCTAAAGCAGAGTGTGAAAATCACATTTGTAATAGACTTGAAATGTCAGGGTTAATATATTTCCCTGACTATTTTTGAAAACTGAAAAAAAATGCAGGATTTCTTAGTTTGCAACTGTGAACTTTGGTTTTACATGTTCAACCCATTGATATTTTAAGAACTCTGTAAATACATTTGGCCTGATTGCAGATAAAATAAAGGTTTACTTGCTGCCCATCTTGTTAGCTCAGTTGAAGGTATGTTGATTCTTCTGGGATAGGTCAGGATAATTAGCATATACTTTATTTTGGGGATACTAAACATATTGCCAACTTTTTATAGTACTGTGCCCTATGATTAGTGGGCTTTTTACTTTTATTTGTAGACACGAGAAGTGTGAACACTGAATTAAATAGTAGATAAATATAAATCTAGTTAATTTTTTTCCTTTTACCAGATTGTTTGGAAAAGTGTGGTTGTACAGAAACTTCTATTTAGTTTTAATATAAAAGACGTTTCCAGTGTGAATATTTCAACAACAAGTAAAATGCATTCATTTGGTAATGGGTTTATTTTCTGAACCTATTAGACTTACAGGCCATTACAAATGGGATTCTTTCATAGTAAGAATATGGGAATTTCAAAATTTGTATAATTAAGTAAAGGAACAAAGTAACTCTGACTGATTTGTCCCTTGAGATAAGAATTTATGATAGATTATGTGAAAAGATGGCAGAAGAGCGATTGGGGGACCATTGTGTACTTAAACATTTGAAGGAATAATTCACAGAACAGAAGTCTTGGTTGAAGGAAACAGTCCTCAGTTTTTCAGGTATGAACATCAAGTTTACAACTCAGTCACTTTTTTAGGGTCCCCAATCCTCCCCCCGCACAGACCAAATTTGGTCATGCGAACGAACTCTTTGAAATCGAATAACAGCTCAGTTCTACTCAGGAGGCCTCTGGGGCCACTCAAAGCTACTAATCTGGCTATAGAGAAACAGTAGACGTGCATTCTTAATACTTGCCAGTTCTGTTCTTAAAATATGGTATCTACCACTCTGCCACACACCAAAAAATAAAATAGACTGTGCCTTATAAGATTATCCATTTCTACTGATCTATATGAGCTACATTTGAACCAAACTGTAAAAAGGAATGGCAAACAAAAGCCCACTTCTCTCCCTCTCTCTTTTTAATATATTGCTTTATTGTATTGTTATAAAGAGAGCCAGTTTTGTGTAGTGGCTAAGGCATCAGGTTAGAAATTGGGAGACCGTGAGTTCAGTCCCGCCTTAGGCACGAAGCTAGCTGGATGACCTTGGGCCAGTCACTCCCTCTCAGCCCCAGGAAGGAGGCAATGGCAAACCACTTCTGAAAAACCTTGCCAAGGAAACTGCAGGGACTTGTTCAGGCAGTCCTTGAGAATCAGACACGATTGAACATATAAAAAAAATTGTTATTAAACACATTATATTATTTGGGTTCAGTGCCATTTATACAATATTGACTAGAGATTATTACCACTCTGATGATTTAGTTAACTTAAACTTTTAAAGATAAAGAAAGGTTATGATAATGTTTTCTAAAATGTTAATGTTGATAAGCATAAGGTTGCTTAAATTTTACATCTAAAGCTGAGTGTAGCATTGATAAACAACTGCAAAATGCATTAAATTATTGGTTATATAATAAAGGTTTCTATCTTAAGCATAATACTAAATACTAAAGTATCCACTGTATTGTTACTGTTGCTTATGAAAATTAAAAAGGAAAAAAATTATAAAAGTTTTAAAAGTTAAAAAAGCTATTTGGTTTCTAAATTCCCCCTTCTTTATACCTCATCTAATTTGCTGTGTTTATAAACAATTAGGTCCCCTTAGAAACCATACTGTAAGTGTTTATATTTACCTTGCTGCTTAATATATTGTACAGTATATATGGGAAGCATTCATGCTTGAATTTGGTTAAACTTCTGTTGTGAATATATGCTGTTAATTTTGCCATTGCTCCATATTCTCCAAATTTAAGTTCCCAGATATCCTCAGAGTTGACTTTCTTCCAATGTTGGGCAAAATCTATTTATTTCTTGATATATTCTGGGATTATGCCTATTAAAGAAAGTTATTTCATTTCAATTTTAATTTCCAAAATTTTCTGCATAGTACTATATATGTATATCTTTCCAGTACTTTTGAGGTTTTTTACATGTCCACCATATAAAAAAAGCCCACATCTCATTTCCTCAAGATGAAGCATTTTATGCTGAGCAATAATGGCAATATGCTTGAAATCCTACAACAAGTTTTCTCATTTCCTTTGAATATGTAATATTCATATGGTAGACAATTGGCTTGACTGTTGACAAACACTGTTTTGTGGGGAACCTGCTTTCAATTCTATTTGAGGGCCCTTTCATGCCTCCAATTCATTGGTAGACTGAAAGTAGCTCAAGTTACAACATCATGACAGGAGCTTTGGGATATATTAGACTTCAGTAACACTGAATTCCCTAAGAATCCAGATGATCCAGATGCATATAGATGATTCATTTTATTTAAATATTATGCAGATATATCAGTATAATTCTACTGGGCTAAACTATTATCCCAATTCTCTGAATTCTAAGGTTTCACCTACCCACAACATAAAAAGTAGTGGGGACTGCTGATCTTACTTACTTACTGTAGCTATAACATGGAAATGGCTTGTGGTGATCTTTGAAGTAGATATCTGATGAGAAGTCTTTCCATAGATTGAAACATCAGGCTTAGTCAGTATGAGTAACTCTCTGGATGGCAGATTGTGACAGATGACATTGGTTTAAAAATATATATTTGGTGGTGGCCCTCTTGGCAATAATGTTGATGAGGATGTGATCTATCATTTTGTTGATACACTAAGACAAGAGTCTTACCCTACATAATGAAGGGATTTACATTAATGTGGTTGCCTGGGGTGTAACCTTTACTAGCAGTTGAAATATGAATTTAACTTTTCTTCTGAGAGGCATCTGTTAATATTTTAAGAATATAAGTGTCATGCTGAATTAAACCAAAGATCCATTTACTTCACCATCCCACGCATGGGGATATCCAAGCAATATTTTAAGATAACCTACTCTTCTCAGGCTGTAACTTCCCAGTAACTAGAATTCATATTAAGTATGTTTGTTTTAAGAGAATAACTTCTTGATCACTTTCGGGAATGAAAAATGAAAATGGCGATTGTATCTTATTAAGCAATGTCATACTTAACATCTTTGAGTATGATATCATTCTCTTCCAAAGATATGGATGAAATTAGTGCTGATTCCAGACTGACCAGTAGAAATTATATTAATTATTAGCTGGCATTATCATAATTAATTCAACATCTTATTATCTACCACTCATTTCTCATGCAACAGATTTCAAAAATTTCAAACTAAAAAGAGTTTGAATAACTAAAATAATTTTATTATTCTTTTCATTACATCTAAATTTGACTTTCCTTGAACTCACTTTATTTACAGTTTTAGACAAATTTCATTAAATATTCTGAGTAACCAGAACTTGGTTAGATGATGATGATGATGATGATGATTACCATTATGGCAATGACATTACTACTTCGTTTATATTATGCCTTCTCTGTAGGAGATCAAGGTGATTTACATGGGGGTGTTCCCACATTTTATCCATTTTATTTTACCTTGACTTAGAGGTAAGTATTGAACTGGACAGGTTTGTATACAATACTAACTATTCATGTCTAAAATACTGTGGGGAGCTCAGGAAGGAATTCATAAACTGGGTGAATGGTCAATCAAATGGCAAATTTGGTTCAGTTTAAGCAAGTAAGGAACACTAAAGGGTGGAACTAACTTCATCACTTATAGTGATGGGCTTGAGCTGTCTGTAACTAATCAGGAAAAAGATATTGGAGTCATAGTGGATAGCTTAATTAAGATGTTAATTCAGTGTGTGACAGGCATGAAAAATGTAAATTCTATGCTAGGGAAGATAAGGAAAGAAATTTAAAATGAAACTACTCAATTTATATGTGTCATGGTACATCCACATCTGGAATACTACATTCAGTTCTGATACCCGATTTGAAAAAAAAAATTATAGAGCTAGAAAAAGTGCAGAAGGGTGCAAACCAAAATGATTAAAGAGCTTGAACACCTTCTGTATAAAAAACACCTAGAATGTTAGGGATTGTTCATGTTCTTACATACACATATATCACTCAATTCCCTTTTGGGAGGGATAAGCAAAATTATGCAAAGTGCAAAACAGGAGTAAGAAATAGTAAGTCAAAGAAATTAAAGGCATGATATAAGAAAAAGAAATAAAGCTAAATCTAGTTTATAACAACATCATTCACTATACCTCTCCATCACTTTTTGTCTTTGTCTCCACCACATCCATACACCAATTCATATATTCCATTTTGTTCTTTAAACTTTTTACATCTCCCTTTTTGAGAATCTCATAAACTCCATCCAAGCATGACTTTATCAGCCTTACCCTTCCTCTTGACCCATTAACTCTCCTTCATATATTGGTTTTGCAATTTGATCCACATTTATTTATTTATTTAATTTATCCCCACCCATCTCCCCGAATAGGGGACTCTGGGCGGTTTACAAAATAGCAAAGGTTAAAATCTATACATGAAATTACAATAAAACAATAAATAGATAGCATAAGTAAAAATCCAAAAGATGTTTAAAATCCACTAACAGGATCAAGGCACAACAGGGCCAGCCACCCCCAGGAGGCACTACCACCTCCGTCGTCCCAGGCAAGGCGGCAGAGCCAGGTCTTAAGAGACTTCCGGAAGGTCAGGAGTGAAGGGGCCAGCCTCACCTCCGGGGGCAAGATGTTCCACAATGCGGGCGCTATCACAGAGAAGGCATGCCTCCTGGACCCCACTAGATGAAATTCTCTCGTTGAAGGGGTCCAAAGCATGCCCTCTCTGCATGAACGGGTGGGGCGGGTCAATGTTATCGGGATGAGACGGTCCCTCAGATACCCTGGCCCCATGCCATGTAGGGCTTTAAAGGTGATAACCAACACCTTGAATTGGATTCATTCCCTCCATACGACCAAGCCACTTTGATGTACTTTCAGATTGGTTACTCACTTTTGTACTCAATTTATAGCCATTCAGCACCTATTCATTCATGATCTTATGTATTTTGCTTTACCACACATACTCCTTAAGTAGATGTATTGGAATCCACATGGGTATGTACAGGATGTAGTTCTTTGGGCCCTGCTAGTTCCTTAAGGAGTCTCTAAACCTCAGCCCATTACCTATGGCATTATACCTGCAACTTTTGGGGAAAGCCAAACAGATCTAATGCTACAGCTACTTTTCTCCATATAAATCTTCTCTGCCATTTATTTATTTATTTTTCGAATTTATCACCACCCATCTCCATGACAGTAGACTCTGGGTGGTTTACAACATTAAAATTAATATTAAAAACCTACACACTTAAAAATACAATATAATAATAAATAGATAAGAATCCAGAGGATGGGAAGATCTTAAAAAAGGAGGGTATTATGGGGCTAACCACCCCCAGGAGGAACTATTACCTCCTTTGTCCCAAGCAAGGCGGCAAAACCAGGTCTTTAAAGACTTTCTGAAGGCCAGGAGTGAAGGCACCTGTCTCACCTCCGGGGGCAAGATATTCCACAAGGCGGGTGCTACCGCAGAGAAGGCACGTCTCCTGGACCCCACCAAATGAAATTTCTTCATTGATGGGGTCTGAAGCATGCCCTCTCTGCATGACCGGGTGAGGTGGGTAGATGTTATCGGGATGAGACGGTCCCTCAGGTAACCTGGTCCCATGCCATGTAGGGCTTTAAAGGTGATAACCAACACCTTGAATTGGATCCGGAAGCAAACTGATACCTAATGCAGCTTGCGCAGCAGTGGTGTTACATGAGCTGATCTTATTGCACCCATAACTGCCCGCACGGCTGAATTCTGGACCAGCTGAAGCTTCCAGATACTCTTCAAGGGTAGCCCCATGTAGAGCGCATTGCAATAATCTATATGGGAGATGACAAGGGCATGAGTGACTGTTCGGAGGGCATCTCGATCCAGGAAGGGGCGCAACTGGTGCACAACCCGAAGTTGTGCAAAGCCCCTCCTGGCCACCACTGCCACCTGCTCTTCGAGCAGGAGTCATGAGTCCAAGAGGACCCCCAAGTTCCACACTGAATCTGAATGGGGCAGTGCACAACTAAGTCCCGGGAAAGTGGAAAGCATGAAAAAGAAACTCAAAATAACCTTGCCTTGATTTTCTTTTGTATAGGATGTGGCAGAGAGAAACTCTGACAGGCTTTCAAGATTCTGTTATTATACCCTAGAGCAATGAAGTAGCATTCCTGGAATCTGTGGTGTCTATTCCCTGACCTGGGCAACCTTGAAGGGTTGATAGCTACCTTGGACTTTGATGCATCCATTTTTTTAAAAAAGCACACATATTTTCATGTCTCCACACACCTCTACCATCATCTCAAGTATTCCTTATATATTAAACATAAATACTGCCATGCCTGGGGGTCTGGCAATGGTGGGGAGCTTTTACAATGGCTGCGTTGTGCTGATGTAAAGATGGATTCTTCCAGTTATCATGATTTTTTGTTTTAAATTGATTATGGAGGGTTTTTATGTTTATATACTGGTTTTTAACTTGTTTTTATTGAATTGTTTTTTACCTGTTGTGAGCTGCCCAGAGGCACTTAGATGAGATGGGCAGCCATACAAATCAAAATAATAATAATAATAATAATAATAATAATAATAATAATAATAGTAATAATAATAATACATTAAACAAACAAGAGAACATGACATATCTTTACCAAGTTTCAGTTTAGTTTTGTTCTGTTAGCTAATGTCAGCCTTACCAGGTAGACCAGCCAGGAAACACGACCCGTTAAGCTAATTCTACTTTATTGTAAAGCTACATTAACAGAATCTTGCAGGTTCAGAATCTCTGAAAGTACAAATCTCCTGCCATCTCCTTTACAGCCTGAGAAACTAGGGAGCCTCTGAGCCTCTTGCTCCACCCACTATCCAGCAGGGGGCTATGCCCTCTCTTATCTGACCGTTCCCTAGGCAGCATCTCTTCTCCCCATCTCCCAAGGTCTTTCCCACATACCATTACAACTGAGCATTCCATTTATTCCGATACATACTATGCATTACTTGCATCATACTAGACTAGTCTTATCTTATTCAGCAACCAACCTTCAGCTCCATTCCCATGCAAAACATTCCACATTTCAAAACTATTTCCATTATCACATGGCTTCTCTTATGTAAAAAAACACATTAATTTTCCTTCTCACATTCATGAATTTCTTAATAACCTATTGAAGAGCAAAAATCTGGTCTGCACATACTCTGCATGACATAAAACCACACTGCCCTTCCCATTTTTCTCTCTCTCACCTCTCAGACTTAAATCAGAATTCTGCCAAACATCTTCCAGGGTACATTTAATAAACTAACCCCCATTATGTTCTTCATTCACTCTTTCTGCCTTTCCTTTTTATAGCAAAACAATAACAGCATTCTTTTAATCATCAGGCACAGATAGTCTTCACACAAACATATTAACCAAATTGCATAGCCATTTTATAAGGAAACATCATCCATATTTTAACATTAATTCAGTTATACCAGCTACATTAGCAGCATATTTTTCAATGTTCTCAGAGTGTGTACTCCTGTATGTACACATACATACCACAAAATCCCTATGAGAGAAGCAAGGTAGAAATCCAGTTATGGACTCTAATTCCCCTGTGAGTTCCATCATCAACTCAGGCTCAGATTAACCAGTACACAAGACTTACTAATGTTATGTTACCGTTACTGATGAATTAAATTGCCTTAATTTATCTCCAATATTTACTGTCATGCATTGAGGGTTAAAATTTGACGCATGTTGATATTGATGTAGGGCCGTTTGAACTCAAAGATCATTCTTTATTTAAAATATTTTAATGTACTTTCCTATATGCTCACATGTGATAAAATACTAGTTTAAACTGCCATCTAAAGCCTACAAACTATCTAAACCAGTGCTTCCCAAACCTTTTCCTTCATTACCCAAAACTGCTTATCAGATAGTCCTTTTTACCCAATGTAGGTAAGTCAATTTAATGAGCTTGTGTCATTTCCCAAAGAAAAAACACTTTTACCCAATTTTGGGTAATTTACCCAGGTTTGGGAAGCACTGATCTAAACTCCAAGATCTACATGAAACAATAATACACAGCTCCTAGCCAAAACCACAACAAAAAAATCCTGCTAAATCAAGTAAAAATTCTCTTTCGCCTAGCATTCTTTTCCTACAATGGATAATTGGATGTCTTTGAATACTCTACCAGCATACAGGTGCAATAACAGCTTCTCAGTAATGTTTATATATATATTATTTATATATCAAATTTAGTCACCGCCTGTCATGATCCCTGTTGTAAAGCTGCAGACCTTTGCAACAGGGATTATGCATTGAAGGAGTTAAAGGGGAAGAGGCCGGACCCGCATTCCTCAGCAGTGATCTGCCAGCCGGTGGACCAAGGTCGCAAGGAGGTGTGAGAAGAGCAGAGCACTCAAGATCTTAAGTGGCCTGAACAGGGGGGAGGGGTTGTGGGGGATATTATCAAGGGAAGAAAGCCCGCGCTTTCTTCAGATGCAACTTTCTCTGTCTACAGTAACCTAGCAGTAAAGTAGTTTTCCAAGAATACCCTGGGAGACTCTTTTGTTGCAAATAGGGTTCTGTAGTCATTACACCGCCCATCTTGCTCAGAAACTGACTCTGGCAGTTTACAATAAAACAGAAATAAAATATTAATTAAAATACAATAAAACAATAAAATAAAAATATATCTTCTTAAATAAATAATACTTTCCAAGAGGTAGATGGTAAGAAGTTTTAATTTAATTTCCAGGGAGCATCTTCAGGGCACTAGCCACCCCCAGGGTTGGTTACCCCTCCTCATGCCCCACGCAAAGCAGCAGTGCCAGGTCCATTACTAGGACCATGTTCATATGACACACTAACCAACCAACCACATTTTAGCCTGGCATATTGTGAGAATTGAGTCTATATGGTTTGTTCATGCTTCAGTACATTGTGAGAAGGGGACGCGGTGGCTCAGCGGTTAAGATGCCAGGGTTGTCGATCAGAAGGTTGCAAGTTCAGAGGTTCAAGACCCTAGCCCCGTGTGACGGAGTGAGCACCCGCACTAGCCCCAGCTCTTGCCAACCTAGCAATTCGAAAGCATGCAAATGCAAGTAGATGAATAGGTACCACTTCGGTGGGAAGGTAACAGCATTCCGCACGTGTCATGCTGGCCACATGACCGTGGAAGCATCTTCGGATAACGCTGGCTCTTCGGCTAACAAACGGAGATGAGCACTGGCCCCTAGAGTCAGACATGACTGTGTGTGGGAACCTTTACCTTTACATTGTGAGAACCCAAAGAATTGGATTGGGTATATCATGGTATACTTAAGTATGGTAAACACATTGAGCCAACATAGCCTACAATTTATGGAATGAATGACATGGTTAGATATGATCTGTGAGAGGAAGGCCTTACTTTTCCCTGTCCTAAATCACCTACCATTTGGCTTTACTGGATGTTTTTGGTTTATAATA
Source organism: Charina bottae (assembly GCA_023362775.1). Lineage (NCBI taxonomy): Eukaryota > Metazoa > Chordata > Lepidosauria > Squamata > Charinaidae > Charina > Charina bottae. The sequence continues at coordinate 93,661,340 of JALMGJ010000004.1, read as the reverse complement.
TTATTGAAGAGGGCAAAGCAATTTTTTACTTTTACTTTTTCTACACATTCACCTCTATCATTTCCACATTGCCTTTTTTCTAAGTGAAAATAATCAATTTTTTTTTCTACTTCCAATTCTTCCTAAAGGCAGCAAAAGAGCTACAGTCACGTACCTTAGCAGGGCAGTTTGACAACCCCAGGCCTACTCTGTTCATACCCCTGTTCCTTACAATAAGGAACCTTTCCTTATTGTATGTTCCTTTTATCTCTTTGGGGTCATTTACAGTACAGATTGATTTGATGAATACAGTTATCAGGACTGACATTAGGAAAGATTTCAGGCCAGGAGGATTTTAAAAATTAACACTAGTGTAGCATTGAAACATTTGTCATTTGAAATGTTTGTAACTGGGCGAGATTTGGAAACAATCCAATCCAGGTTTTTCAAGCAGTATTGGTATGGCAGAGAAGAAAGCAGGAGAGCAGTCTAAGCTACAGCTGCAAAAGTTTGGTGGTGGTGGTGGTGGTGGTGGTGGTGGTGGTGGTGGTGGTGATGATGAAGAGGAAGACACTTTTCTTTTGTTCTAGTTCAATCTTTTTTGTGGGCTTAGATCAACAAATCTCACAAATGGTAATTTAAACTGGGTCCAGAAAAAACTGGAAGTAAGTGAAGATAATATAGTACAGGACATATATGTTCATGTCTCTTCATTTTGGATTAGAAACAAAGAAACAAAAGCCATGTATTTTGTTTTTCAGTTATAAGAAGCAACTCCAGATAAATGTCATTACAGTAAGTCATTTCTTGATATTACAAAAAACAGATCTGAATTTATATAATACATATAGCCTTTCTTTCTTTTTTCAAAGACAGTTTATGAAGGCTTTTAGTCAGCATTTCAAGCTGTTTTGTAAAAATCTTGTAGATCAATGAAGGTAGCTACTTGCAGCTGTTTTGTAGCAATTTAAAGAGTTCACAAATTTCCTCTGAATAAAAAGTAACTTGCCAGCTATTGAAAGCCATCACGTGTGAAGGGGGGGGAAATGCTGACATCCCCCCAACCCCACCCCAAGAAAGTGAGAGCATGAGCTTCTTAATATGACAAACAGCTCAGTCCTTGGTACATCTAATCTTCGGTAAATTCTGTGGGGCTCACTGAGGCTTAACCCCAGGTGACAGCACTGCCGCCGTATGTGATTTTATGCTGAGACATAGAAGCCACATTTCTTTATGATGCAGAGCAAAGTTTTCATGCCCTGCCTCTAAAGCAGTCTATTTACTGCTTGCAGGTGCTTCCTGTTGAGACAAGAAGAGACAAGAGACAGTATCATTTGGGAAGAAGAACAGCTTAGTTTTTATTTACCTGCCAACATTTGGAAACCATTTAAAAGTCATAAATTACCTGCATACAAATATACTTCAGATATACATTTTGAATAGTGATAGTTTGAGACTACAGTATGTTGCAAGCTCTTGGATTCCCCCCCGCTTCCTAGGAAGAAACAGTGCTTCAGTTATCTCTTCTCCCTCTACATTGTGAGATGAAACCTGGATAGATTATGAGGATTTGGAACAGAGGAATGAAGAAAAGTACCCTCAGGTTTTGAGATGCTGGAGACAAAACACTAATAATGGAAACTGCATTCTGAACCAGAAGTCATTTCCTAAGATTTGAGGGGTATAAGGGCTGTCTAAGGCTATATCTTGGAGAGGGGCAAGTTAGTAACTTCTTTAACTTCAGGTGGTATATGATACTGTTGCTGCTAACAAGTCTGTTCAGAAAACCTGCTATTAATATGAGAGTGACAAGCAAATCACCTTGCTTTCAGATTATTTCAGGATGCATTATCAGTCATAAACAAGCAGTATGTTTTCAAATAAAGTAAAATAAGAGAATAAAACTAACATCTGTGTAAAACCATTAAACCAACTGCCAGCATTGTTATAAACCAATGATTTTGATGCCTGTTCAGGTGAAACATCGGGAACTAAGCTCTTCTTTTTATTAATCATCCCCTAACTTCTCAATGAAAGAAACATCAGCTTCTGCTCCAGGACTGAAGATAGTAACTCTAATAGATAATTACAAAGCCAGTAGGCATAATGTCTTAACTCTTCTTTAAGATCTCGTATCCTATGAGAGCAAAACCCATCTTCATGGGAGGTGTGATTTTGTATACAATCCAGTGAAAACAAGAAGGCTATGTTAATTCCAAAGTCTTCAGTGCTGCACCAGTGCCCATAATGAACATTTCCCTTGGCATACTTCAGACATCTAACATATTTATTTATTTATTTATTTATTTATTTATTTATTTATTTATTTATTTATTTATTTATGGGTCTTTGTTTTTGTTTTGTTTGTTTGTTTGTTTGTTTTAAATGGGAAGCTGACAAGCTGTAAAGCATCAGGTCCCAGGATAATCTTTACTTCAGAAATTTGTATCTGGACGTCAGATGGCTCCCTTAAGCTTTCTAAGAAAATAAAAGTGGCTCATTGCTTTGCCTGGCATTGTGCAGAAAAAGAGGGGATATCAGATAGTGTCTCATAAACTCATATTTGTGACTGGCTATTTCCTCTAAGTTGCCATTTTGTGAATGGGAAAGTTTCCCAGCAGTCAATTTGCAATAGCATGTTCTTAAAAGTCTTAATGTGTCCACTAGCCCCAAAAGTATAGGGACCTCAATCTGGCTATATAACAAATAAAAGTTTCTATGTTGCATTCCTGGTGTGTGTTGATCCTAAATTAAAAACAAATCTGGAACAGCATCCCCCCAGAGATAGGGACTATGCCCTCTCTCCTAGGGTTCTGGAAAGCTCTTAAAACCTGGCATTGGTCCCAGGCCTGGAGTTGATGTATGAATGTACTATTGTATTTCTGGGGGCCCTGTTTTGTTTGATTTGTGTTGTTTATGAGATTGTTTTAGTCTGAGCTGTCTGTGTGCTTTTATTTTTTATCTATTTTTATGGATTTTTCAGTTTTATATGCCACCATTGGAGTTGGGCGGCTATAATAAATAAAAATAAATAAAAAAGCATAAAGGATAATTTTCTACCTTCTCACACAGGAAGAGAAGTTCTAAGGTCCAGATATCATTGCATTCATCTGGTTATAACCCTCCACTGGCTCAGAAGGCTTGATTGTATTACTGCACATGCATCTCAGTGAAGATTTTCCTCATAAGCACATGGAGGTTGGGGTTAGAACAAATGTCCCCATTACCTTCCATACATTAGTTTTTGGTCCTTGTGTTGATTCTATAAGTAAAGGTAAAGGTTTCCCCTGCACAGTCGTGTCGGACTCTAGGGGCCAGTGCTCATCTCCGTTTGTTAGCCGAAGAGCCAGCGTTGTCCAAAGATGCTTCTGCAGTCATGTAGCCAGCATGACGCGCATGGAATGCTGTTACCTACCCACCGAAGTGGTACCTATTAATCTACTTGCATTTGCATGCTTTCGAATTGCTAGGTTGGCAAGAGCTGGGGCGAGTGTGGGAGCTCACTCCATCACGTGGGGTTAGGGATTCGAACCTCCGAACTTGCTATCTTCTGATCGACAAGCCTGGCGTCTTACCCACTGAGCCATCATGCCCCTCGTTGATTCTATGTTGTTTATTCGTTCAGTCGTTTCCGACTCTTCGTGACTTCATGGACCAGCCCACGCCAGAGCTTCCTGTCGGCCGTCGCCATCCCCAGCTCCCCAATGGTTGAGTCCGTCACCTCCAGAATACCATCCATCCATCTTGCCCTTGGTCGGCCCCTCTTCCTTTTGTCTTCCACTTTCCCTAGCATCAGCATCTTCTCCAGGGTATCCTGTCTTCTCATTATGTGGCCAAAGTACTTCAGTTTTGCCTTTAATATCATTCCCTGAAATGAGCAGTCTGGCTTTATTTCCTGGAGTATGGACTGGTTTGATCTTCTTGCAGTCCAAGGCACTCTCAGAATTTTCCTCCAACACCACAGTTCAAAAGCATCTATCTTCCTTCGCTCAGCCTTCCTTATGGTCCAGCTCTCGCAGCCATAGGTTACTACAGGGAATACCATTGCTTTAACTATGCGGACCTTTGTTGTCAGTGTGATATCAGACCCTAAAACTAAGCAAGGAAATGCTACAAAGCCAATGGAAAGCAATGGAATAATTAAGAATCAGGAAGCAAGTTGAAAAGAAAGAAGATAGGGCTAAAGAGTTAAAAATAATTATTCTCAAATTGTGAGTCATCCTGCTCAGGGGGCTCTTGAGCAAATTAGAAGGGGTAACTTTTATTTTTTTTAATACTTATCAGGTTTGTGCAGGCAAAGAAGGAGTGCTGTGAGGCTTGCACAGGCAAAGCAAAAGACAAAGCCAGAGGGAGTTTTGAGAAATAGCTAAATCTATGGGTCTAGTCATTGTTAAAGCTATCTGCCAATCATAGCTCTTTTATTTATTTATTTTCCTATTTCTGTTATATTATTTAGTTTTATTCATGATGAGGATCACATAAATGTTTTAGGTCATCATAGCTTGAATCATGTCAACTGGATTTCTATTTTCTCAGTGGAAACGTTTCGCTCCTTATCCAAGGAGCTTCTTCAGTCTGAGCAAAGTTAGTAAGGGAATCCTTAAATATGTTTCTGGGTGGCTGTGTGACCTTGCACCTGGGGCTAGGTCATGGTTATTTTGAGATGTTATTTCCAAGTCCCTTTATCATCTAAAGGAGGATCGTTAAGATTATCCTGCTGCTGTTGAGCTTGTGAAATGGTCTTAATCTTCCTAGGCACAGAAGACAAAGCAGGAAGGAAAATAGGGGAAAGGTTGTGCCTGAGGCCCCCACCTCTATTCAAGGAAGGATTTTCCAAGTTGGCATAAATGGATTCCTTGACCCCTCTCTCAAACCACCTATCTTCTCTGTCTAAAATGTGAACATTAATGTCCTCAAATGAGTGTCCTTTTTCCTTTAGATGAAGATAAACTGCTGACTCTGGTCCTGTAGTGTTACTTCTCCTGTGTTGGGCCATCCTCCTGTGCAAAGGTTGTTTGGTTTCTCCAATGTAGAGTTCAGAGCACTCCTCACTGCACTGGATTGCATACACTACATTGCTTTCCTTGTTTTTTGGAGTTTGATCTTTGGGGTGTACAAGCCTCTGTCTCAGTGTGTTGGTGGGTTTGAAATATACAGGTATGTGGTGTTTGCCAAATATTCGTTTTATCTTTTCAGACACGCCAGCCATGTAAGGAATGACCAGGTTCTTCCGTTTACTCTGAGTCTCAGCCCTATCTGTCGCTGTTTTAGGTCTGGTAGACTTAGATTTAGTGAAGGCCCAATTTGGATATCCACAGGCCTTCAGAGCTGTTCTCAGGTGCTGATTTTCATTCTTTTTGGAATCCATGGAGGTGGGGATGGTTTCTGCTCTGTGTGACAATGTCCTGATGACTCCTAGTTTGTGCTGCAGTGGATGGTGGGAGTCAAACATCAGATATTGATCTGTGTGTGTGGGTTTCCTGTAGATCCCTATTTCTAGCTTGCCACCGGTCCCAATGAGGACTTCACAGTCTAGGAATGCCAGTCTGTTGTCCTTGGTGTCTTCTCTGGTGAACCTAATGTTGGCATCTATAGTGTTTATATGGTCCGTGAAGGCCTGTACTTCCTGGGCCTTGATTTTGACCCAGGTGTCATCCACATACCTAAACCAGTGGGTGGGCACCGTTCCCTGGAATGTGTTGAGTGCTTTCTTCTCCACTTCTTCCATGTATAAATTGGCCACAATGGGTGACACAGGAGAACCCATGGCACAGCCGTGTTTCTGTCTGTAAAAGTCACCTCTGTATGAGAAATAAGTGGTGTTAAGACACAGGTCCAGAAGATGGCAGATCTGGTTTGGGTTGAGATGGTTTCTCCTTTCAAGGGTGCTGTCCTCTTCTAGTCTCTTCCTGACAGCGGATAGAGCATGAGTGGTGGGGATGCTGGTGAAAAGGGAGGACACATCGAAAGTGTCCTCCCTTTCACCTTGAAAGGAGAAACCATCTCAACCCAAACCAGATCTGCCATCTTCTGGACCTGTGTCTTAACACCACTTATTTCTCATACAGAGGTGACTTTTACAGACAGAAACACGGCTGTGCCATGGGTTCTCCTGTGTCACCCATTGTGGCCAATTTATACATGGAAGAAGTGGAGAAGAAAGCACTCAACACATTCCAGGGAACGGTGCCCACCCACTGGTTTAGGTATGTGGATGACACCTGGGTCAAAATCAAGGCCCAGGAAGTACAGGCCTTCACGGACCATATAAACACTATAGATGCCAACATTAGGTTCACCAGAGAAGACACCAAGGACAACAGACTGGCATTCCTAGACTGTGAAGTCCTCATTGGGACCGGTGGCAAGCTAGAAATAGGGATCTACAGGAAACCCACACACACAGATCAATATCTGATGTTTGACTCCCACCATCCACTGCAGCACAAACTAGGAGTCATCAGGACATTGTCACACAGAGCAGAAACCATCCCCACCTCCATGGATTCCAAAAAGAATGAAAATCAGCACCTGAGAACAGCTCTGAAGGCCTGTGGATATCCAAATTGGGCCTTCACTAAATCTAAGTCTACCAGACCTAAAACAGCGACAGATAGGGCTGAGACTCAGAGTAAACGGAAGAACCTGGTCATTCCTTACATGGCTGGCGTGTCTGAAAAGATAAAACGAATATTTGGCAAACACCACATACCTGTATATTTCAAACCCACCAACACACTGAGACAGAGGCTTGTACACCCCAAAGATCAAACTCCAAAAAACAAGGAAAGCAATGTAGTGTATGCAATCCAGTGCAGTGAGGAGTGCTCTGAACTCTACATTGGAGAAACCAAACAACCTTTGCACAGGAGGATGGCCCAACACAGGAGAAGTAACACTACAGGACCAGAGTCAGCAGTTTATCTTCATCTAAAGGAAAAAGGACACTCATTTGAGGACATTAATGTTCACATTTTAGACAGAGAAGATAGGTGGTTTGAGAGAGGGGTCAAGGAATCCATTTATGCCAACTTGGAAAATCCTTCCTTGAATAGAGGTGGGGGCCTCAGGCACAACCTTTCCCCTATTTTCCTTCCTGCTTTGTCTTCTGTGCCTAGGAAGATTAAGACCATTTCACAAGCTCAACAGCAGCAGGATAATCTTAACGATCCTCCTTTAGATGATAAAGGGACTTGGAAATAACATCTCAAAATAACCATGACCTAGCCCCAGGTGCAAGGTCACACAGCCACCCAGAAACATATTTAAGGATTCCCTTACTAACTTTGCTCAGACTGAAGAAGCTCCTTGGATAAGGAGCGAAACGTTTCCACTGAGAAAATAGAAATCCAGTTGACATGATTCAAGCTACAGACAATTCCACCTGGATGACTGAGAACCTTCATAGGTCATCATAGTTTTGCAAACTTTGAGAACCCTACGCTACTGTAAAATCTTAGTGTTATGAATCCCCATTCAAGGAATTTTGGATCCACTGGATAGAATTTTAGTTCAGGTTCACACTCAGATCATAGACAAAGTCCATTGTTTACAGAAATGTGGATACTTGGACATAATTTACATCATCTGCATCAATTTACATTATTTGTGTCAATTATACACAAATGATATAACATAAAGCAAATTTTGTTAATTACATAATCATGCAAATAATATAAAGATGCAAATGAAGTAAATTACTTCATTTATACAGACAACAAATATCCAGCTTTAACACTCCCTTTCCCCCCAAGTCGGGATTTTATGGTACTTGAATCTAACACTAAGCAAACTGACTGTACAAGAAATCCAGGATAACTTTTTTAAAGATCAGACAAATCCAAAGCCCACTGCCATATGTTTGAATCAACAATAATTGCTTATTATTGCTGTAATAGTGCTATTGCTATAATAGGGTTCAGAATTAACCAGGTCATTTTCATTCAGTACATATTGATATAATTACCCAAGATAATATAATTATCCAGGATTTTAGAGGTATTGGACTGTGTTATTCTGTATAAGGAAATAGTTAAAGCCTTCTGAACCATGCTGATGTACATGCTACTTTGGACTACCAGATCCTACCAGCAAGCTGCTGAATGACCACTACATGGTTAGAATCAGAGTTTTTAATATCTCTTTTCTGTCATCTGGAGGTCATCCAGAATTTGGTAGCTCTAATGTAACTCTTATCCTTCTTTCTTTTAATGTTACAAATTAGCTAAGTCCTTATTGGCTCAATCCCTGCATCCAGCCTTGCTTATTACAGAACACAAGAAGTGGGCTTTGAATCAAGGCAGTCATGTGACTATTTGATCTGCATCACTTATTGCAGAACAATGCACCATCAACCATAAATATGTCAATAAATTCAGAAACATAAAGTGAAACGTCCCTAAGGATGTTATTTTATCATCTGGTAAGTTTATTCTCTCATCTCAATATTTTAATTGTGGTCAATAAAAGTAAACAGACAAAGTTTCTATTCTGGGTCATTTTATCACTACCAGCTTTTTGTGTTTGTTTATTTTAAGATATTTTATTTTTAACCTTAAAGCAAAAAACTCCTACAGCTCCAAAAGAAATAGATATCTTTTACTAAACCTTTTGTTTCTGTTTCCTTCCTGTTTGCAGATATTTATCTTCACTCTCCATTTCAGTTTCAAATAAAGTTAAGCTTTGGTAGAGACATATAGAGAACATCTGTTTTTATGCTATCTGGAATGATTTTACAAGGATTACCAATCCTTGTATGTTGAGAGGAGTGATAACTATAGAAGGAAAATTACTTCATTTGCATATATGTATGTTTGCCTGACGTGCCTTCCTTTTAGCTCTTTTCTCCCTTTCGCCCTGTACTCGTGCTTCTTCAATATATATTTTTATATATAAATATATATAAATAATTATATGTATGTATAAGTATAACCCTAACATTTCTAAGAGAATTAAATGCATTTCTTGCCAGGAGGTACAGTATGTCTCAGAAATGATCCAGTTTCTGAGTTCATACGTCCAATGCTGGATTCTACATTTGCTCTTTAAAATGCTAAATTAAATTGAATATTTGATCTAAATATGGCTGCTATCAAGGAAGGAAGGAAGGAAGGAAGGAAGGAAGGAAGGAAGGAAGGAAGGAAGGAAGGAAGGAAGGAAGGAAGGAAGGAATTGTGCTTGGAGATTCTTTTATAACAACACATGGTCCTTTCATAGCCATCAATGATTTCCTTAGCATTAATTTCATGTTGTCCGCTAGATTTTTCTACTTGATGCTTATTAGGTTATTTTTCTTAGCAAGTGCCAAACTTGGTACTTGGTACTATTAGCAAGTGCCAAACTTGGTACTTGTTGTTGTTGTTGTTTATTTGTTCAGTCGCTTCCGACTCTTCGTGACTTCATGGACCAGCCCACACCAAAGCTTCCTGTCTGCTGTCACCATCCCCAGCTCCCCCATGGTTGAGTCTGTCACCTCCAGAATATCATCCATTCATCTTGCCCTTGGTCGGCCCCTCTTCCTTTTACCTTCCACTTTCCCTAGCATCAGCTTCTTCTCCAGGGTATCCTGTCTTCGCATTATGTGGCCAAAGTACTTCAGTTTTGCCTTTAATATCATTCCCTCAAGTGAGCAGTCTGGCTTTATTTCCTGGAGTATGGACTGGTTTGATCTTCTTGCAGTCCAAGGCACTCTCAGAATTTCTCAGAATTTTCCTCCAAAACTTGGTACTATCACTGGTAAATTGCATGAAAATCCTAAAAGAAGCCATAATCAGGGTAGTGTCCACCATTATTAAAATGTTCACAGCTATTCACAGCAAGCCATATATTAGGAGTGGACAACATTTTGGCATCTGGAGATCACATGTATCATTTGTGGGGTGGTAGTGGCGGTGAAGCAGATCAGTCTCACATTTGGAAGGAATCAGGATTTTTTTTCTCCTTTCTTGCGAGGCAGAGTTTATTTTATTTTTACTGGTGTTAACCCTATTTTAGGATACTTACTTTCATGTGTTTCCCACTTCCAAATGGCAAGAAATTACATTGTCAATTTTAAGTAATTGTGATTAGAAAGAAAATGGATCAAGAGGTTCGAAGGTTCTGGTGCTTGCAGTTGTCTGTCTCTGCTGTAAACCACACCGACTCTATAATTAGAATTCAACTTTTCCAGTATCAAATAATAATAATTTAAGAACTCTATAGTTCATGATTAGATTTTCCATGGAAGAGTTCAAGATTCACATATACATCCAGAACTGAGAAGCTATCAGGAACACAAGGAACAGAATCGATAGCTAGTGCAGTGTCATATCAAATCAGCCTAGGATTCAGGACACTCAGCTTCATATCCCCATTTAGTCAGGAAGCTCACTGGGCGACCTTGGACCATCCACTGTCAGCCTTATCCTTCTCTCAGGATTGGGAAAAGCTTAAATAATAATAATATAATAATAACATTTATTAGCACCTCTGGTAAGGCACAATACAATGCAATGCATTGTATGATTGTTTTTACTGTATTCCACCAAGAGTCACTATATGTTTGGGAGATATTATAAATTTCAAAATAAAATAAGTAAATATATTGTTGTGGGATACACCCTGAGTTCCCTCACAAGGGTGGATTAAAACTATTTTCAGTGGGAGTTCCTGGCTTGTGTGCTTCCTGTAGCTAAACTGTTGCACTTCCTGTTTTCACACAGCTGTAATTTGAAAGATGACTTCAGGAAAGAAGAAATACATGCAGGTTGATTCAGAATCTAGAACCTACCTATTATTCCACACAAGTTCCTTTTCAGATGTTAAAACAGCTGCAAAAGACAGGATTTATATCATTTATATATGATATAAAGAATATGCACAAGATCCAACCTCCTTCATTTTTGAAAAGGATTGACTTGAATTGTTTTCAAGGCATGCGATCCCTTTAGACAACACAACTGAGCTCAACAGTCTTTGTCTATACAGCATACTTGCTGGCAATTTTTGCAATGTTGGGTGATCCCTTTTGACAAGCTGAAAAGGAAAAGCTGCTCTAAGGCATTATAGACCTGAAACCGCAGACCTGTGCACTTTTACTTCTTTCTTTAGCCCTTGATTAAGGGCTATTTGCCAGAAGAGAAATGCATACTCCATGTGTGGGCAGGCAGTCATCAGCCTCCAAGCTACAGGTAGCCTGTGAGATTTCTGTGGCCCTTGTAGATTTTCAAGATAATATGCCAATGATGGCATGACTTTTTCAATATAAATTAATCACATACACATCACACCTAAAACCCCAAAGGTAATTATCAGGCCAAAATGCTATCTTTCTGAGGAAATCATTATATCAGTGACCTATTCCCAAAGATCCTTTGATTTTAAAATGGGGCTACATAAAGGTCACCTGCCCACACTATTCATCCATTTACATGTAAGCTCTACATATGAGCAATGGGAGTGTGACTAGTGGTGTTAGCTCTTCCCCTTTCTTCATTATTTTCCCCACCTTCTGCAGCCCCCTCTATCCTGAATTTTCAGAATGATTGATGGACATGGGAAAGCCAATACACCTGCCCACCATTCCTTTATGGGAGAGCACAGCTGTTTAAAAGTCTTTAGGGTATTTAGGGTCAAAATATATCTGCATTTGTTTTACTTATTCAGTTAAACTATAAGCAAGCAATAGGATTAACTACTGTTCTTTTCTCATCTCCCTTGAACAACACACATTTTCTTTGGTATTTAAACACTACTTGCAGTGCTTACTTGCTTGCAGTGATGATTGTGGGCCTTATATTAACTCCATCGAAAAGCACATCTAGGCTCTTTGATATTAGAGTGATTCTGAACAGAGAAGACAATGGACCTATCTACCACCAGCTTATGAGCTAAATCTTAAACCATTTTATTATTTTGTCACAATAATCTTGGTTAAGAAACTGAAATGCACTACTACAATCAAAATATTTTCTTAAAAAATTTATATTTGCAACTTAATTCAATAATACAACCTGCATTTGATTTTAAAAGTGTTCCTAGAAGCTTTTGTATGGGAACAGTTACAGGAAAGATGTTATAATTGAACTAGAAAGCAGTGCACATCTTGAACCAATAAGCTAGAAACTAGGATGGAAAATCATCTTTTAACTTGCCTTTTCATTGCATATGCCTATGGAAATATTAACATGAATAGGGTTTACTGAGTTCCAGCTGCTAGAGCCACTGACTTCCCTACTCAAGTTAGTACTGCCTGCAGAGGTTGCCTACTATTATTTGTTAGTATTTAGTCTTATAGTGAATGTTCCTGGTTTAATCCCATTCAATAAGGATGATGAGCTTGAAGTACAAGCAAGTATTTGGAATGAATGTGAATGTAAGGATCCCACCCACAGGGGGGGATGATATTTTATGGGAAAAAAATCCCCCTTGAAATATATCCCATGTGGCCTTTGTCAATAATTGGGAAGTTTCCAAATAACATGAACTGGAATGAGAAGAGGAAGCCATCATAAGATGACTTTATGTTGCCCATTAACCAAATCTGATTGGCTACATGAGCCATGAGGTTATCATATTAGCTACCTGGTCTCTATTTGTCTGGATTTTTGAGAAAGCAGCAAGAAAAAGAGAGAAATCATTTGTTATGGATATTTTAAAAACAATTTTTATGATGGATTTCTGCAGAACATTTTTTATCAAATACAGATGCAAACACAAATCTATTATTACTGTCGATGACCAGATGTAGGTACAATTCGGTAAGAATATTAGAGGGGAAAAGGGAAGTGGGTTAAAGGTAGCTGAGCAATTTACACAAAAGGGAGGAGAAAAGAGAGGAAAAATAAAAACAGCAGGTAAGAACTGGAGTATCAGGCATTGTTTAAAGCACATGAGACAGTGAAAATTGTGAGATATGCTTGACTGTTAAGTATGTACAAAGCTATATTGCTATATAACAGTCTTGTAGAATATTAAAATACTAATATATTAAAACATTTAGATAATTAAAAATGTGGTGATAAAATACAGAGGTGTACACTAAAATAATAAACTTCTACCTGGAATACTTTGAGCATAATTAATTATACTTACTTAATACATACTTAGCTGTTTATTATAATCATAATTCAGGGATATATAAAAGGAGGAGAGAGAGAAACAGAAGGGAAAGAAAAATAAAATAGTCCAAGGACATTGAGCTATCAAGTTGAAGTTAACTGTTGCCTAGTTTTAACTGCTGCAGGGATAAATTTAGTTACCATGTGGGTGATCTCATGATTTCAGTCTGAAAGGAGGTAGTGGATATAGAAATCATCCATTCTCCCCAGGACTCCCAGTATAAGGGAAGTTATACCATTGTTTTGAAGATCCTTGTAGAAGTTACAGTGAAGGAGTACATGTTGGGTTCTCTTGATTTCCCTGGAGTCACAAGGGCATGCATGTTGGGTTACAGGGATGTTGGCATAACTGCTGTAGAGAAGCACCCATGGGAGCATATTGTGCCTAGCCCTGAAAAAAAAAATCTTTCCTCAACTTAGAGGAAGTGAGAGTGTAAAATTGCTGGGTCCCAGGAAATTGTATCTAGTAAGATTCTAGAGAATGAACTGACTTCAGATTGATATTCCACATCACCCGATTTTTGCAGCACTAGCTTTTTGGCCTGAGTGTAGTCCAAAGCTATTAAAGAGTCTACAGGTAATCCAGGAGTTCGTAGTTTTGGCTCTTCTACCAGTGTCCATATTGAAAGGTAGTTATCAGATAGGACTAGTGGAAGCAGCCCAATGGGAAGGAATCTAATCCTCAACCAATATGTAGCAACTAGTTTCCATGCCCTACATTCAATTTTAGACATCCCAGATTCAAGCCTGAGTACTGCATTGGGCACGACAAATAGGGAGCTTAGAGATTTAGTTTGTCTTGTCTCTAAGGTATTCTTCTTCATCGACAGTCCAACCTGTGCTGCATAAAATATTTGGGCTAAGGTTTTAGCTTCAAAAAAACTTGAGCGCTGCTGGTATCAGTTCATGTCCTTGGGAGCAGAAGAATCTTTTGTAGATTTTGATGCCACTTGCATAATATGCTCACAGTGCACTTTCCAGGATCCTCTGTCATAGAAGATTACCCCCAAATATTTAAAGGAGTGTACCTGTTAAATTTTGTTCTGCTCAATTATCTAGGCTTGCTGTTTTGGTTTCTTGGTGAAAACCATGATTTTAGATTTTTGGCAGGTTATAACCACTCTGCTTTGAGTGAAGGTGTGAACAATGATTCCCACCACTCATTTGATCCCTATTGGTGTGGAAGAGATAATTACAACATCATCTGCATAAGGCAATATGGGCATCTTATGATCCACAATCTTTGGTGCAAGAAAGTCTGGGGAATCCAAGAGAACAAGCATATGATTTATGTGAAGGTTAAACAAGGTGGGGGACAAAATGCAGCGGTGTTAGAAAGTGTTCCTTGAGCATTACATCTCACAGTTGTTTGAATACAGCTCTTGGATTAGGAGGAATAATCACCTATCAATATTAGTGTTTTGCAGCTTCTCCCATAGTAATGTCAGGGATATGGAATTAAATGCAGCTTTAAAATTAAGAAAAGCTACATAGAGTGTAGACTTCAGTTTGTGGATGTGCTTCTCAATCATGTGATGTGGTCCACTGTTGAGCACCCAGTTCAAACCCCTGCCTGTTCTCTGAGCAGGCCTTTGGTTTCAATTCATTTGGATAGTTTCTGGTGCAGGTGTTTTGCATATAATTTGCTTATCATGCTCAAAAGGCTGATGGGTCTATAGTTAGCTGGATCCCCTTCATTGCCTTTCTTATTACACTGGAACTGTTATCACCAATTCCCAACCTTTAAGGATATGTCCCACGCAACCAATATACATGAAAAGTGAGGCAAGAAGAGGTTCCCACCATGCACAGTTCTATATGAGCAGTTCTGAGAGAATGCAATCACTACAAGAGGTGTTTCCATCTTTAAGGGATTCAATCAGCTTGACAGCTTCAGAGGGAGAGACTGGTGGCCAAACTTGTAGTGCAGCAAACCTTGAGGGTTCAATGATGTTTGCTTGGTTAGTCTCTGAGTCCAAAGTTCTGAAATGCTCCTCCCATGTTTGTATAGCAGATTTTTTATCCACAAACTCACTTTCTCCTTGGTAAAACAATTATTTATAGAAATTCAGCTCAGACCTTTAATGTTCCCAAAGCTGAATGGAAATTTCACTCTTCTATTATAAGGGGCGTGGTGGCTCAGCGGGTAAGATGCCAGGCTTGTTGATCGGAAGATTGCAAGTTTGGAGGTTCGAATCCCTAGCCCTGCGTGCGGAGTGAGCTCCCGCACTAGCTCCAGCTCTTGCCAACCTAGCAATTCGAAAGCATGCAAATGCAAGTAGATTAATAGGTACCACTTTGGTGGGTAAGTAACAGCGTTCCTGAATGGAAATTTCACTCTTCTATTATAAAGTAAAGGTAAAGGTACCCCCTCCAGCAAAGGAGATCGTTACCTTGTCGTGGTGCTGGAGCTTGAGCACCTCAATGAAACCATGAGCTAAACCGTGAAGGGACACCCAAGACGGGAAGGTCGTGGCAGAGAGGTCAGACTAAATACGATCCCTGGGGAAGGTAATGGCAACCCACCCCAGTATTCTTGCCATGAAAACTAAATGGATCAGTACAACCAAAGATATGTCGGTATACCATCGGAAGATGGGACTCCCAGGTCGGAAGATGGTCAAAATGCTACTGGGGAGGAACAGAGGATACGTTCAACTAGCCCCAGATGTGATGACGCAGCTAGCTCAAAGCCGAAAGGACGGCTAGCGGCCGACGGTGCTGGTGGTGAACGACGAATCCGATGTTCTAAAGATCAACACACCATAGGAACCTGGAATGTAAGATCTATGAGCCAGGGCAAATTGGATGTGGTTATTGGTGAGATGTCAAGATTAAATATAGACATTTTAGGTGTCAGTGAACTGAAATGGACTGGGATGGGCCACTTCACATCAGATGACCACCAGATCTACTACTGTGGACAAGAGGACCACAGAAGAAATGGAGTAGCCTTCATAATTAATAATAAAGTGGCTAAAGCAGTGCTTGGATACAATCCAAAAAACGATAGAATGATCTCAATTCGAATTCAGGGTAAGCCATTTAACATCACAGTGATCCAAATATACGCCCCAACCACAGATGCTGAAGAAGCAGAAGTAGATCAGTTCTATGAGGATCTGCAGCACCTCCTAGATAATACACCAAAAAGAGATGTTATTTTCATTACAGGAGACTGGAATGCTAAGGTGGGTAGTCAGACGACACCTGGAATTACAGGAAAGCATGGTCTGGGAGAACAAAATGAAGCAGGACATAGGCTGATAGAATTTTGCCAAGACAACTCACTGTGCATAACAAACACTCTCTTCCAACAACCTAAAAGACGACTTTATACATGGACTTCACCAGATGGTCGACACCGAAATCAGATTGACTACATCCTTTGCAGCCAAAGGTGGCGGACATCTATACAGTCGGTAAAAACAAGACCTGGAGCTGACTGTAGTTCAGATCACGAACTTCTTATTGCAAAATTTAGAATCAGACTAAAGAGAATAGGGAAGACCCACAGATCAGTTAGATATGAGCTCACTAATATTCCTAAGGAATATGCAGTGGAGGTGAAGAATAGATTTAAGGGACTAGATTTAGTAGATAGGGTCCCAGAAGAACTATGGACAGAAGTTCGCAACATTGTTCAGGAGGCGGCAACAAAAAACGTCCCAAAGAAAAAGAAAACCAAGAAGGCAAAATGGCTGTCTGCTGAAACACTGGAAGTAGCCCAAGAAAGAAGGAAAGCAAAAGGCAACAGTGATAGGGGGAGATATGCCCAATTAAATGCAAAATTCCAGAGGTTAGCCAGAAGAGATAAGGAATTATTTTTAAACAAGCAATGTGCGGAAGTGGAAGAAGACAATAGAATAGGAAGGACAAGAGACCTCTTCCAGAAAATTAGAAACATCGGAGGTAAATTCCAGGCAAAAATGGGTATGATCAAAAACAAAGATGGTAAGGACCTAACAGAAGCAGAAGAGATCAAGAAAAGGTGGCAAGAATATACGGAAGATCTGTATAGGAAGGATAATAATATTGGAGATAGCTTTGACGGTGTGGTCAGTGAGTTAGAGCCAGACATCCTGAAGAGTGAGGTTGAATGGGCCTTAAGAAGCATTGCTAATAACAAGGCAGCAGGAGACGACGGTATCCCAGCTGAACTGTTTAAAATCTTGCAAGATGATGCTGTCAAGGTGATGCATGCCATATGCCAGCAAATTTGGAAAACACAAGAATGGCCATCAGATTGGAAAAAATCAACTTATATCCCCATACCAAAAAAGGGAAGCACTAAAGAATGTTCAAACTATCGAACAGTGGCACTTATTTCACATGCCAGTAAGGTAATGCTCAAGATCTTGCAAGGTAGACTCCAGCAATTCATGGAGCGAGAATTGCCAGATGTACAAGCTGGGTTTAGAAAAGGCAGAGGAACTAGAGACCAAATTGCCAATATCCGCTGGATAATGGAGAAAGCCAGGGAGTTTCAGAAAAACATCTATTTCTGTTTTATTGACTATTCTAAAGCCTTTGACTGTGTGGATCATAACAAATTGTGGCAAGTTCTTGGTGGTATGGGGATACCAAGTCATCTTGTCTGCCTCCTGAGGAATCTGTATAACGACCAAGTAGCAACGGTAAGAACAGAGCACGGAACAACGGACTGGTTTAAGATTGGGAAAGGAGTACGGCAGGGTTGTATACTCTCACCCTACCTATTCAACCTGTACGCAGAACACATCATGCGACATGCTGGGCTTGATGAATCCAAGGCTGGAGTTAAAATCGCTGGAAGAAACATTAACAATCTCAGATATGCAGATGATACCACTTTGATGGCTGAAAGCGAGGAGGAGTTGAGGAGCCTTATGACGAAGGTGAAAGAAGAAAGTGCAAAAGCTGGGTTGCAGTTAAACCTCAAAAAAACCAAGATTATGGCAACGAGCTTGATTGATGACTGGCAAATAGAGGGAGAAAAAGTGGAGGCAGTGACAGACTTTGTATTTCTAGGTGCAAAGATTACTGCAGACGCTGACTGCAGCCAGGAAATCAGAAGACGTCTACTTCTTGGGAGGAGAGCAATGGCAAATCTTGATAAAATAGTTAAGAGCAGAGACATCACACTGACAACAAAGGTCCGCATAGTTAAAGCAATGGTATTCCCTGTAGTAACCTATGGCTGTGAGAGCTGGACCATAAGGAAGGCTGAGCGAAGGAAGATAGATGCTTTTGAACTGTGGTGTTGGAGGAAAATTCTGAGAGTGCCTTGGACTGCAAGAAGATCAAACCAGTCCATACTCCAGGAAATCAAGCCAGACTGCTCCCTTGAGGGAATGATATTAAAGGCAAAACTGAAGTACTTTGGCCACATAATGAGAAGACAGGATACCCTGGAGAAGAAGCTGATGCTAGGGAAAGTGGAAGGCGAAAGGAAGAGGGGCCGACCAAGGGCAAGATGGATGGATGGTATTCTGGAGGTGACGGACTCAACCATTGGGGAGCTGGGGATGGTGACGGCCGACAGAAAGCTCTGGCGTGGACTGGTCCATGAAGTCACGAAGAGTCGGAAACGACTGAACGAATAAACAACAACAAAGGTACCCCCCGCACATTTGTGCAGTCGTGTCCAACTCTAGGGGCCGGTGCTCATCTCCGTTTGTTAGCCGAAGAGCCAGCGTTGTCTGAAGACGCTTCCATGGTCATGTGGCCGGCATGACGCATGCGGAACGCTGTTACCTACCCACCGAAGTGGTACCTATTCATCTACTCGCATTTGCATGCTTTCGAATTGCTAGGTTGGCAAGAGCTGGAGCTAGTGCAGGAGCTCACTCTGCACGCAGGGCTAGGGATTCGAACCTCCGAACTTGCAATCTTCCGATCAACAAGCCTGGCGTCTTACCCGCTGAGCCACCACGCCCCTTATATTATACTGAACAATAAATCTGATAATCACTCCTAGTTCATAAAGAAATGCTAGAAATATACTTCATTTATTTGGATTTGTTATTTTGTTCATTTGTAGTTAATTGTTTTATTACACATCTATCCATCCAATCAACCATCCAAATTCGATTTATTTTCAATAGTAATTCATTCATGATCATATACCATTATTTTTCTTCTTTTTTCATTTTCTTTTGCTTACCCTTCTCTATGCTGCCAGTTGCTATGGTGCCAGTAGAACAGATTTTAAGGCATTAGACAGATAAAGTCATTTTGTCCACACATTGTTTAAGATGGCTAATTCTTTACTGTTGCTGTAAACCTTGTTGCTAATCAAGGGACTTTGATATTCTGATTTTCTACATTTATTTATAAAAAGAAATAATTAATTAAATGCATTTATTTAGAAATAAGGACCAACAAAGGGAAAAAGTGCAAGTCCTGTTCAGGATTCAAATATTGTTTCCTTTGCTCTTTTCCTATGGTTTTCTACCATCTTACTCATCAGGCTTTACCCACTGAATATCCTGTCACTGGAATTTTTATTTTTATTTTGTGGAAAGATAGATTGCCATAATGTGTCCACCCCCTCTTTTGGGGTATAGTGAAGGATACATTTTTGTACTATAAAGATTGGTATTTGGTACTACAATTAGGAATGTATGGGTGCTCCTTAGGCAACCAAAATCCGTTTTTCATATAAAACACTGATTTCAAGGAAACTTAACTTCTCTGAATGATTTTATTTTAAAAAAATTATTACTACTGCTACTATATTATACTTACATATATTATCATCAATAATTTGTATCTAAACAAACTGATAAAGCAATTAGAATAGCAAAAACTGCTAAAAACACAATGTAAAAAGCCTGGCCACATAAATGTATTTTTTAAGGCTTTTTAAAGTCTATCAATCATGTTAGACCCTTCCCTGTAGGAAGTATGTTCTAAATGTCTTTACTGGAACAAAGGTAATCTAACTTTGAGTTGTTCCCAGAGTAGTGTTAGTTGCAGGACAAATTTCCAAACAACTTTAATAAGCAATGAGAATCATGTGTAATATGAACTTTGTAAGAGAAGTGCAAGATTACTTTCTGAATATATTTAGGATTGCAAATCTCATAGACTTACCAGTCTGTAGGCACAACCTCAGTACCACTCATCTAGTGCATCACTGGGCAGCTAAATTTAGCTGCCATTTTGTGTTAAATTTCCTGAAATTAGGAATATGTAGAAGATTAAAAAGGCAGCTAGATTCAGCTCAAGGCAAGCATTAGCAGACCCTGCTGGAGAATGGCTGCTCCTATATGGAAAGTGTGAGGACTCTCCTCTGTAATCAGCCATTTTTAAATTAAGCTATGCTGATTTGAGGGTTGAGCTCTTATATGGATTCTTTATTATGTATTTAAGTTGACCACTCAGAATCAACTGACCAGAGCAGTAAAAGCATCTTGTAAATAGAAATAATAAAAAATAACTATAGACCAAACAACTTCCCAAGAATGAGGGATCCTAATGCCAGCTTGACTGCAATACAAGCATAGTTATAAACTACACTAAGCTTAATGGAATTTTTCTAGTATACTGCAATATACATAGGATTACAACGGTGGGCAATCATCTTGGGCATGTTCAATTATTATGCATCAACTGAAGGAGGTCACACAGTTACTGTATGTATATCCAACTAGAAACTTGAAATCTGAAAGGCATATAGAGAAGGATTGTGCAGCCAACGTCCTTCTGGCAACTCTTGAACTGGAAACTAAACATACAATGGCTAAAGCTGAACACCGGCACCTCCGTGTAAAAGAAGCCAGAATGGCCAATATAGTACATGTTCCATGAAGCAAATCAAAATGAACTGCAGAGTGAATACATTAGGATTTCACAGTTCTTCTTTATACTAGAAAACATTATTATTTAGGACCAACTGTTGCTAAGTAAAGTATCTCTTCTCCACTGAGCAAGGAG
Source organism: Charina bottae (assembly GCA_023362775.1). Classification (NCBI taxonomy): domain Eukaryota; kingdom Metazoa; phylum Chordata; class Lepidosauria; order Squamata; family Charinaidae; genus Charina; species Charina bottae. The sequence goes on along the minus strand of JALMGJ010000004.1, from coordinate 93,640,344 downwards.
CCTCTGACACTGGCAAGCTGCTCTGCAGATGGAATGAGAAAATGCCTTCTTATGTCCATCTGTCAGTAGCCAATATTTATCTTTTTGCTGTATAAGGGATCCATGAATAAATAAACTGCAAAGTTCTAAGGAAGACAGAATTTATTAGCAGTAATACGTGTTTATTTGCAATTTTTGACATTTAAATTATTAACCATACATAAATGAGATGAGCTCTGCCAAGCCAAAAGCCCATTTACATCCAGCATTTTACATTATGTAATGGCCAACCAAATATCTCCAAAAATAACCTGAGTCTGAAAAAAAAAGTCCTTAATATTTATCTTCAGGGTCTAATATTCAGGGATTTATTGCCTTTGAATGCTGAGGCTCCTTACTGCCATCACAGTTCACTGTGGTTTCATACTACTGTCAATAGATAATAGCTAGACCTATCCTTTGTGAAACTGTCTATTTATCTTTTAAAATCTAAACATTGTGTCAATCATCCTTATAATAATCACATAAGGTAGATCAGAATTTGCTCCATTTTGTAGATGCTGGGATAGTGAGAACAGTGGCTCACATAGGTCTTGGTAATTTTATGTATTCCACAAGCTATTATCGTATGAACAACAATTTTGGTTATAGATATTCACATTTAGACATTTTTCCAGCCATTTAATAGTAACAGTAATTTTATGTACCACATGCCTGTAACTGAACATGTTATAAGATTTATTTATTTATTTATTTATTTATTTATTTATTTATTTATTTATTTTGTATGGCATTATTTTTTCTTGCTGTGAAATTCCTTGTGAGGTCCAGCAGCCAGCTGTGTAGACTATTTAGCCGTGACAAGTAACGTTGCCCTGAGTGCACCATGGGGGGGGGAGTAGTCTACATTGCACCCGCTGTTTCCTTCCCACTGGGGCGGTACCTATTTATCTACTCGTATTTGCATGCTTTCAATCAATCAGAGTTTATTGATTAGCCCTTAGGCCAGGGCTTTCCAAACTTTTCATGTTGGTGACACGCCTTTTAGCCATGCATAATTTCGTGACACAGTAATGAGGAGTCCCCGTCCCCCGGCCCACGTGATTGGCTCCCAGCTCCAAACCCTACCTCCGGCCCATGTGATTGGCTCCCAGCTCAAAACCCTGCCCCTAGCACACATGATTGGCTCCTGGCTCAAAACCCCACGCCACGTGATTGGCTCTCGGCTCCAAATCCCACCCCCCGGCCCCCCAGTCTTGTACTGTATGTATTGTATTGTATGTAATCAGAGCTTTCCAAACTGTGTGTCGTGACACATTTCTGTGTCGCAGCAAGGGCCCAGGTGTGTTGCAGGGGAACCTGGAAGAGGAGGCCATGCACCACGTGGAGCCCCGCCCATCCCTTGCTGCGCCGACAGGTCCCTGCTCTGAGCCCAGCTCTTCAGCTCTCGCTGCAGAAGCCAGGTAAGTTAGCAACCCAGTAGGGCTGCAACTGGGGGGGAGGGTGCAGGGACGCGACTAGCCTGCCAGGGTGGGGGGGGGGTGCAGGGACCTACTTCTCACTTTTCCCAAGAAGTGCCAGCGGCCTGGCAACCGAGAAAGGGACGGGGAGGTGGCTCCGCTGCCCGCCTCGCAAGGCCCCTGCACCGTCCGCGTCTCCAGCTCCTCCTTTCCCTTGGTGGCGGCCCCAGCCAGGCAGAGGCGGGACTGGGCGGGCGGAAGGCGGCGCTCTCCACCTCTGTGGCCTGGCCTGGCTCACCGCTTTCTCCCATTGGAGATCCCCGCTCTTTCTTGGGGCTTTCCTTCTCTTTCGGGCCCTGCCCGGCGCCCCGAGTTCAGCTGCTGTTCCCAAGCAGGAAAAGGCCTCCCCAGATAGAAAGAGCGGGGATCCTCCACTTTCCACTCTCCAGAAGAGCGTCCTGCACTTCAATCCATTTCTGCTAGAGCCTTTGCGGCAGGTGGTGGTCGCTGTGGTTGTTATTGCTGCCATATTGTGGGGGGAGGATGCGTGAGGATGTCTCAGGCAACAGGGACCCAGCGGCTCCTCTCCTTCTACTTCTGCCCCATCCCTGCCGCCCGTGCTGGGTCTCCCCGGAGCACCGGGAGCCCTCTCGTCGGGCCGGAGCCGCCAGCAGGCTCCCTCGGCTCGGCCCCAGCTCAGCTCTCATGGACAACGCGTCCGACCGCCGCCAACTTCCACTTGGAGGCGACGGGAGAAAGCAGCGAGCCAGGCCAGGCCACGGAGGTGGAGAGCGCCGCCTGTCCGCCCACCCAGTCCGGCCTCTGCCTGGCTGGGGCCGCCACCAGGGGAAAGGGGGATCCGGAGACGTGGACCGTGTGGGGGCCTTGCAAGGCGGGCAGCGGAGCCACCTCCCCGTCCCTTTCTTGGTTGCCAGGCCGCTGGCACTTCTTGGGAAAAGTGAGAAGTCGGTCCCTGCACCCCCCCACCCCGGCGGGCTAGTCGCGTCCCTGCACCCTTCCCCCCAGTTGCAGCCCTACCGGGCTGCTAACTTACCTGGCTTCTGTGGCGAGAGCTGAAGAGCTGGGCTCAGAGCAGGGACCTGTCGGTGCGGCAAGGGATGGGCGGGGCTCCACGTGGTGCATGGCCTCCTCTTCCAGGTTCCCCTGCGACACACCTGGGCCCTTGCCGCGACACAGAAATGTGTCGCGACACACAGTTTGGAAAGCTCTGCCTTAGGCCATATCAGAATACAAGATTAAACAGTAAATGTTAATAAAACTCTATATAAAAGAGTTTTGCATGCTTTCAAATTGCTAGGTTGGCAAGAGCTGGGGTGAGTGCAGGAGTTCACTCCGTCGTGCGGTGCTCGGGTTTCGAACCGTTGAACTTGCAACCCTCCAGCCGACAAGCCTGGCATCTTAGCTGCTAAGCCACCACGCCCCCATGTTATAAGATATATAATGCAAACGCAATATATTATATGCAAAATAAAATATAACATACAATCAGACTATTCCTCAACAGAACAAGAAGGCTTAGTTCTCTAAGTTAAAGTTTAATTGGCACAAGAGACTCAAAAAACAATAAGCAAATGCTAATAAAAAAACCAATATAATTATAATATAATATAATATAATATAATATAATATAATATAATATAATAATATAATATAATATAATATAATATAATATAATAATATAATAATATAATGTAATGTAATATAATATAATAATATAATAAATATAAATCAAAATTTTCCAGTCTTTACCAGATTGTACAAACTAATAAGGCAAAATCCAATGATATTATTTGATTCCCTAATAATATAATATTATAATATCCTTTCACTATTCCAGAACATTATTTTAAATACTGTTTGTTGAATAAGCTCCAATTACTAGACTCACATAATATGCATAATCCATAATTTTCAATTTATAATGGCTGGGTTCACACACTGTTGTAAGCAAAGACTAAAGAAACCACATACTGGCTTAGTACAGCTCATGTCTGTTTCCTTTCTCCTCGCCCCCACATTCCTCAATTCTTTTATTCATTTTTTATTGGAAAGGCTTCAAAGTGTAAGTGCTGACTCATATTATCATGGATTATCCTGTGAATCATTTCTGGTAGCAGAAATATATTCTCCAGAAGTTGCATCAGAACTTTCCCAGGAATAGTAATTCTCTGAAATGAAACCTTTTTTCCAAGGAAATGGCAGCACAGCTCTTGTTGCTCTATAAACTATTTCCATCATGCAAAAGATACTATGGGAATAAGATAGTAATATTACACTATGTGAAGACAGTTTATTAAGGCCACATACAAACCCTATTCAGAGAGTATCAAAACTAGTAAAACCCACCATGAATGGGGCCCCAGGTTGAGCAATATTGATTTATGCTTTGGGTATAGCTGCACAGAACAGGGTGACAAAAATAGGACCTGACACACTGCCTGTTGGTCAATGTATTAGAGTCAGAAACAGTGATATGGTTTATCCAATGTGCTGCAGTTGGTACAGTATGCAAAAATGTATTTATTATTGCTTTTCTTCCTCCTTCTCTTCAAAGGAAAGAAGTAATAAAATTGGGGGTTGTTACCCTTATCAGAACTTGTGTCCCAGTGAAAAGAACTTTGTGATAATTGCTTTTGAATGACACTTATATTCTTTGTTTGCCAATGATTGATAAAAATAGATTAGGTGACTGGCTTTTGTCCCTCTGCATGCATATTTGCTAGGTGTTTCAGTGACTGGGGATGTTCTGTTTGTCAGTTTACTAAAAAAAATATAGAGACACATAGTTGCTAAGATTATTTTATTCGTTTTCTTATATTAATTTAAGTTAAATAGCTAGGTGAATAACAAATATTTGCCTAGCCAACTAAGTGCCCTAGGTTTGTTAACCAGAATGATCAAAAGTAAGTAGAAATCCAACACATCTGGAAGACATCTGATTGGATAAACAAACTGTAGCTAGAACCCAAAAGAGTTATATTACCCCTGCAATAATATCCTTGGGGAGGACATTCCATAACTCTATCACAGCAAAACAAACAAACAAAAAATATCTTGTGGTTTGCATCTACCTCCCTTCTGATAGAAAAGTCACTTGAATGTAAGCATCAGCAATTTAGTTAAAAGCTAGTCTGGTACAGAACCACCATCTTTCTCTGATATTTTCCTTCATGAGATCAATATATTATTTTTCCATGTCATGTTCCTCCCCAAGGGAAAGAAATGAAGCATCTCAGCTATATGAGGAAGGATACTCATGGCAGGAATTTCTTAGAAGTGTTTTATCCAGGCTTCCTTAAGTATGAGAGGGAAAGCACCATATACGTACAAGACACAAGACACATTATCAGAGCTTTGAGACACACTGCCCAACAACACTGAAGCTTTGAAGCCTAAAATAGCAGAACCCCTAATAGCAAAGTGGAAGATTTTAGAATATGCTTGCATGGCTCAATGAAATACAAGTTCCTGGTGGGGAAAACTTAGGCAACACTCTTTCTTTTGCAAATAAGCTTAAATCTGGGGAGGATGAAAGAAGAAGGAACAACCTATACAAATGTACCTAATCCTGTTTCCCTTTGTTCCAGGGAATACAACTCAGAAGACTATAAATAGTTTATAGCAAAGAGTAGAGCTTTTTCCTGCTCTTGGATAAGTATCTGTTATGTTTGGATTAGAAATACCAGGTGGTTTCCCTTAAATTATGTCAGGTTATAGTCTCACTCTTGTGACATCAATCATTACTATACAGTGATACTTTGCCTGAGTCAGATTTCAGGAGCCTTCGGCAAAAGATCAGAATTGTGCAAACCATGGTATTCCCTGTGACACCCTATGGAAAACTATTAACTGCTTTATGGTTTTGTTGTATGCTGCCCAGAGTCACTTTTTCATTTATATGGGCAGCCATATAAATTTGTTGAATAAATAAATAAATAGAAGCGAAAGTTGGACTTTGAAGTAGCAGGATAGGAAGAGTATTGACACCTTTGAACTTCGTTGTTCGAGAAGACTCCTGAGAATATTGTGGACAGCCAAGAAAACAAACCAAATCAATGGATCATTGAACAAATCAACCCAGAGTTCTTACTCGAGGCACAAATGACCAGACACAAATTATCCTACTTCGGACACATTATGTGAAGTCCTAGCTCTCTGGAGAAGGTTCTAATGCTGAGTAAGGTGGAAGGAAAGAGAAGAAGAGAACAACCAGCAGCAAGGTGGATGAACTCAGTTACAGTGGCAATTGGGGCACCATTGAAAGATCTGAAAGACCATAGATTGTTATGGAGAAATATATCTACTCTATGTGGTCACTAGGAGTCGAAAACAACTTGATGGCACATAATCAATCAATCAATCAATCAATCAATCAATCAATCAGCTTATCACCTTAGGAAGGAAGGAAGGAAGGAAGGAAGGAAGGAAGGAAGGAAGGAAGGAAGGAAGGAAGGAAGGGTGTATTGTGGTGGGACATAAGTTCTGAAAATGAGGGTTCAAAGAACTTGCAGGAAGAGAAATTATTGGATGTAAAATAAAGCTTTATCCTTACTTCTGCCACTTATATTCCTGCTTCCTCTTTGCCTGTGGCTATTCCTGCTTCCCCATCTATTTTGTATGTGTTGAAAAGACCACAAACTGCCTAAATTTAGATATTAAGATTTGGGGGTAAGGAGTTGTTTCTTGTATGTTTTGCCTAGTAAAGTTCTGTGAGCTATCTTAAAAAATTCTAAAGAAAAAAATATCAAGATGTCACCTGCTATAGTGGCATTTTCAATCTAAAGATTGAAAGAGAGCAACACAATTTGTTTAAACATGAATCAAGTGTTTAGGTAAAATTTGCACACAAATTTTGTTGTGAATGATTTGGCCACTGAATGATTTGGCCACTGTGAGATAGGCATGGATATTTCCATATAATTCTGGTCTGTTTCCACACTGCTTCTACTCATGTGTTATTCCATTCTATCATTTTTTAAGCAGATCAATTTTTAAATGTGATAATTCAGATGAAAAGAATTTGGGATGCATAATTGCAATGTGTTTTGTATATCGTTTTGTAGTGAAATTATGTTATCTACTTATAATTTTTCCTTTTTGTAAATACACCTCCTATTTGTATTTTTCTATATTGTTTTTCCTAATATAACTTCAGTCAGTTAAATAGATAAATATTTGTCCCTTCAGGTCAGTCCTGACTCCTGGTGACTGCCTGGACAAGTCCCTGCAGTTTTCTTGGCAAGGTTGTTCAGAAGTGGTTTGCCATTGCCTCCTTCCTAGGGCTGAGAGGGAGTGACTGGCCCAAGGTCATCCAGATAGCTTTGTGCCTAAGGCAGGACTAGAACTCATGGTCTCCCAATTTCAAACCTGATGCCTTAGCCACTACACAAAACTGGCTGTCTAAGTTCAGTTAACCTTAGTATACATTGTTTGGTATTGACCTTTTCAAGTATATCCTAATTTTATATCCACGCAACTTTATCAAAAAGTGCCTGACCACTCAACCCAACACAGCAAAACCAACAGAAGCTATGAAAAGGATTACACTGCCATACATCAGAAACATCTCAGAAACTACTAATAGACTGTTACAACCACACGGCATCACTGTAGCACACAAACCTACCAAAACCCTTCAGAACATCGTAAGTAAACCAAAAGACCCAGTAGCCCAAGAAGAAAAAACAGGGGTTATCTACAACATGCAGTGTAAGGACTGTAACAGCCACTATGTAGGACAGACTGGCAGAAGACTAGCAGAACGCATCCATGAACACCAACTAGCAGTCAGAAGACATGATGAAAACTCCTTAATCTCAAAACACATGGACAGACTTAACCATACTGTCAACTGGGAAACTGTGAGCATATTAAACCAAGCCAAATCCAAAAATGCTAGAGAATTCCTGGAAGCTTGGTACTCAGACAAAGCAGCCATCAACAGACACATAGAGGTAAACAACATTTACATACCATTCATAAGATACAATAGAAAAGCCAGAAGACCAGAACACCTCTTGGCCAGCAATCAACAACAAGATATGCAAAGATTAACAGCAAGATTAGCAGCAGAGGAGCAATCAAACAACACAATAGACCCTAATCAAGGAACTACTAACTCAGTCAATCAACCAAGCAGCACACAACAAGCCAATCAAGGTACTACTAAGGAGAGTACAACACCCCCACCAACACAGGCAGGACAAGCCAGGGTATATAAAGAGAGAGCAAGTTCCACTCCCTTTTTGCACTGAAGATGTTGCCTAGCCTGGCAATGAAACGTCTGCAAGAAAACAACAAGGCTCAGAGAGCACCAAGGACTCCACATATCCTAATTTTGTACGGAACTTTCATAGATGCTTGTTGTTTATAACAGAACTTTCTCCAATGAAACACTTAATTTTTTTTTTTTTGCAAAGAACAACTTGGCAAAGAGTGTGTGCTGTGATTATGTCCATTCATGCATTTCAGGAATATTTGTTGAAAATTTTCTTTTACATCCTTATGCCTAGTAAATCTCTTTAATATTCTGCCTGTTCAATATCTGGGACACACTCCAGAAGAGAGTGAAAGGTTTGCAAAACACACCACAGTAGACAGTATCCTGCTCACTGGCTCACAACTTAATTACAAATTGCATTAATTGTGTGGCTTGTGATCACAGATTTTTATTGGGTCTGCAGCACATGGAGCTGTTTAAGTCTTCTTTGCTCCCTATGATCCTAATAGAAACAACTCCATGTTGCAAACTATGATAAAAAAAAGTCCCATTGGTTCTAATTGAAGCTTTTTTATTGCTAATTGTAGCACGGGGAGGCATTTTTCATCAGAAACACAGTACAGGGAAGAAAAAATGTAACCCCCCCAATGCTTCATGCTGTAGCCCCCTTTTTATTATATATTAATTTATTTATTTTTAATATAATTGTGTTAAAGATTTTTTAAAAAGGAAGGTAAAAAAGAATGCAAACTAATATAAAGTAAGAAAAGAAAAAGAAAGAAATTTAAGAGAAAGCTAAAAGTGCAAGAAAGGAAAAAAAAGTAAAAGAGAAATAGAAAAGAACGAAAAAATATACAAAGAAGTAGCTTCCCATCTTCTTTACCGCAGTTATAAGTACAATTATTAATTTACCTTCTTACTCTATGGTTACAACATAACTCTCTTCTTTCTATAATCTCTCCTGTCTAATCATCAAAACTATAAATAATATGTTCATTTTTTTCTGTTTCATGCAAAAATCTGTAAGGGGTTTCTGGTCAGCAATAAACGTAGATATTGTCTTTTCTCTGACTGAAGAACTCAATTTAGCCATCTCAGCAAGTTCCATCATCTTCAACAATACTTCATGCTGTAGCCCTGATTAATTTTTTTCCCTACAGTTAGAATCTTTTTCTTTGTAATGGCATCACTGCAAACACATTTAATGGAATGTTTAGTTGGGTGCTAGTTTTCTGTGCAAGTCAAAGGTCTATTGGAAGTGATTGAAAGGCAGATTATTCTCCCTCTCCTTTGGTAGTAAGTGCTACTATCACATATACAGTTCAATGAAGTACCCCTTGTGCCGAGTTGCCAGCACAATTATGCCTTGCATGGTGTTCCCAGTTCAATTAAATCATATAGAACTTTGGGGGGGGGGGGGGTAGGGAGCCAGCTACAAAGTGAAGCCATGATTTATTCCTGTACTTGAACTTTTTCTGCTCTCTTTTTAATGCTGTCTCCGAATTGCAGCGGCACTGAATATTTCCTGAGGACATCATGCAAATACTCATGACTTCAGGACTCATTTCCTCCACTGTTAATATTTAGCAGCCAACATGACTTTTCTAATTCAAGATAATTATTGCCAAAACATTTTTTGGCAGATTTTATTTTACCCTATGCTGTTCCTTTCTGTTTCAGCACCTGTCCTTAGACACAACGGTAACATGGTAAAATTATTTTGAACAAAGTTAATTGACATGCCTATAATTTGGAAAGGAGGAATGTTTCAATGATCCCAAGGTTGGTTTTTTTAAACTGTTTTAGTTAAAGTCCTTAGGAGTGAGCCAGGCCATGCAAGTGAATATCATAAACAGCACCTTCTGAAAAACGTGTTGGCTTGTTTCTTTTTCCTACCCCTTTTACTTTTCACATGTTGCATAAAGTGGGCATGGCAGTTCTTTGCCTATTAGATCTAAAGTTAATTCAGAAAGCCAGATGGAGTTACAGAGTTTTAGCAAATTGTGTCTAACAGTGTGTTAATTAGGTTTTAATTGTTTTTTATATTTTACACATTTAATTAGGCTTTTAATCATGTTCAATTTTTGTCCTTCCGTTCCGCCCACCACTTTTGTAAATGTATGTAAAGTCACAATGCACTGACAAAAGAGGAGGGATTTGTGACACAGTGCTGTGACACTACTTTCATCCACCTGCCCCCTCCCGGCCTCCCCAGAGTTGCTTTTGCATCTTCACACATTTTTTAAAACCAGAATGGAGAGTTGTACAATTGCATGGGAAATATGATGCAGGAGAAGAGTCGCTCTTTCATACCCTCCAAACAGGCTTCCAAGAGCAGGAAGGAAATGTACTGTGGATCTTAATGGACAGATTCATAACAAGAGGCAGTCCTTGAAATAGCCAGACTGAATTGAGGCTTGAAAACAGTAGGCCATGACTGCAGGTCTTTCACTGTAGACAAGATATGATCATGGTGCCATTGGATGTGACACTCTTTGGAATTGCCTCTGAATTAATCTCTGATGTCGGTTTTGTAACATTTATGCTACATCTGTTTCTTGACTTGGATCCTTCAGGATATACAGACTTGCTCTTTGAATCAGTTTGTTTAGTTATACTAAATTGAAGCTCTATTTTAGAGGACTATTTTTGTTGTTGCAGATAATTATTTCCACGGTTTGGTTGTCCTAATGATTTTCTCATTTTATTTCTTATGCCATTAGCAGTTTTGAATTTCTTCTTGGATGATAAAGCAGAATATAAATAAGTGTTGAAATTAAATCAAGCCAAAGAATGGCTTAATCCCCAAACTGTTTACTTGTAAGAGCCACTGACTTGAGTGAAATATTCTCCCTTAATATTTTCAGTCTTAGCCTGTTGCTTCCTTCATCCAGTGACATGAGCTAACCATATATGCTACATTCAGCATCAAATGAGCTGATATTTCTCTGAAGAATATTTTCTGGTAGGGTTTTGTTTTTTCTGTTTTGCCAGACGTGTTGGAAAATTCCACAACCAACCTTAGAATATATAGCAAAATGTCTTCAAATTTCACTGCACACAACACTGCTTAGAGGGGCTATTTTGGCTCAGCTCTAAATTAATCATTCTGCTCTCTTTAAAAAACACAGCAATTAAAAATAAGAACAGGTTCTACCCATAGAACTTCAATCTAATACATGCAGGACTAAAGGAAGATGAATAAGAGGGGGAGGAGAAAACTAATCATGGAGTTTTTCTGGAAGAGAGGAAGCAGTTTCTTTGTCTGATTAATGGGGTTTCTACTTTCCTTGTTCTTCCTGGGAGTCAACAATTGCCATCTCCCAGTGGCCTTTTATCCGCTGGTTGGGAGCACAGCAACGGTGTGTGCAGGATCTAAAACACTGCCACAGGCTCCATCCCTTTTGAATGTGCATGTGATGACATAACAGACAAATAAAAGGGACAGAGCTTGTATCAGGTTAGTGCACCATTTCGTCATTTGCCCTGCCTCACTGCCTGTACAGACACCTCTGTAGCACAGTAAATTATACTCTGCTTTCCCACAAACATCTCTGCATTGCATACATGCATTATCCTAACACCATAGAAGAAAACATATGTGCACCTTCTAATATCTTTAGAGAAATTTTATTATTACAGTTTGTGTTCTCAATTTCTTTTAAACTAATAGGTTTTTCAGCCTGAAAAAGTTTTAAAACCTCTGTTCTAATAGAAAAAAGTTTCTTGGTTCGGAAACCCTTATTCAACAATATTTCAGAACAGGATTATTTCAATGTAACTTACATAGCACCATGTGCATGCACACGTATAAACTCTTTCACTTCTCCTAGCACTTACACTGTCTCTGAAGCTCTGAAGGGACACGTCAAGCAAGACAGAGCTTCCGCAGTTATGTTTACCCATCACATTTTTATTGGAGTACAGAAACTTTTATAGTCTAATTCCAGGAAAGGTTTCAAGACCCATATTCCAATTTTGACTGGTCCAAAATTAAAGTTTATAGTTAAAAGCAAAAGGCACACAAGGCATCAATTACACATGACATATGCAGGATTCTGATTTTTAACATTTCAGTTAAAATCACTGAAACAATTTATTAAACATGAACTTTATTTATTTATTTATTTATTTATTTATTTATTTATTAAATTTCTATGACCGCCCATCTCCCCCTCAAGGAGATTAAACATCTATTGCCTAAAACAATCTGTAGTTGTTTTATCCAAATATTTTGCTTTCAACTTATGGACAAATTTTGCTTTGACTTTTTGGAAGAACATAACAGGATGGTAACAACTGGATTCCTCCATTAGGGAGTGGATAGGAGGGGTATAAATAACACAATAAATAAATAAATAAACTGGAAAATTTAGTAACAATGCTATTTTAAAAAATGCTGGAAGGTGTGTGTTTGTGTGTGTATGTGTGTGTATGCGTGTGTGTATTATATATATATATGTATGTATGTATGTATGTATATATGTATATATGTATATATGTATATATGTATATATGTATATATGTATATATATACTGTATATATATACTGTATACACACACACACACACACACACACACACACACACACACACAGAATATATACATAACTTTTGTTGAGTTTCAAACTAGCAGCCTTTTATTTACAAGGCAAGTATTACAGCCATGGTGCTGTTATAGCATTCCTAATAAAAAAATAGCTCTAGAAGTCATTAGGCACCATGGCAAACATTGATTTAATTGAGGCCATTTCCTCCTCTGCAAAATAGCCAGTGAACTGTTCAGGGTTGTTTGCAGGGACAGGCAAAAGAATCAAAATGGTGTGATTGAAGCCCTGACCCTTTTTTACCTGCATTGCACATGCTGCATGTAAAAAAGTGATGAGGCTTTGATTGCATAGTCCCAGCTACCTTGACCTTTCCAACCCTCCTGCAATTCATTCATTCATTCATTCATTCATTCATTCATTCATTCATTCATTCATTCATTCATTCATTCATTCAATTTATATGACCCCTGGGAACTATTTATTTAGTCTGCAATGAAATAAAGCACATCAAACTGACCTTAGCATATAAGGGGACATAAGAGACAAAAGAGTACTTTAAAAAACAGAGCAAGAATATTCACCCAGAGATCTAATCTGGGATGGGAGGTGGGTGACTACAGAGCAACCTCACCTACTTGTTCCATCCCAAAATAGTTGCTGGCCTTTCAGGCAATAGGGCAACTGGATAGTCAGGATAAGACTGCAGAAAATTCTAACTCTTTGTTGCCATCTTGTGGCCATCCAGATTTTTGTAGCCCAAGTTTGTAAATTCAAAATGACTACTAGATGGCAAGGTTAGTGTTTGTTTACTCTTTGCTTCCCCTCTAGTGATCACCTAAAGTTTTGCAGTGCATATTGGTAGCCCTATTGAAATCAAAACATTTCAAGTTAAGTATATTAAGGCTTCCCTATGATGGGAGGGGGAAAAATTTGCTTACATTCTCTTCCTTACAAAAATGCAAGACACAAGGATTTTCTGTGATTAGAAGCTTCACATTTTTTTTTAATTCACTGCTATGCTGAAGTGAGAAGAGTAGCTACATGGGGAAAATATCTCTTTAAGATTCATAGGAATATCGAAAGATTGATAAGAGAAATCTAGTGGAAAAATTAGTTTATTATTACAGTTTGTGTTCTCAATTTCTTTTAAACTAATAGGTTTTTCAGCCTATTAAGTAATATTTTAAAGTATTTTTTAAAACTTGATTTAGTCAGACTCAGATCATATAGTAAATGTCGTACTCTTTTGTTCAAAATATTCATTTGGGCACATGTCTTTCAGTTGGATTCACAAGGGTGATTTAGCGCTAAAAATTAAACACTCTCACAAATGCAGTTTATTCTTGAGGATGGTTTGGCAAGAAAAGGAAACTATAAAAAAGGATATAATTATGATTATATGCTATTGTCAACTCTTAGTAACCACACAGATTTTCTCCAGATGATTTGTTCCCATCCCAGTCTTCAGATCTTCCAAAGTTGTATCCATCAGCAATGTAACTGAGTCTGTCAACTTTGCTGCTGATCATCCCCTTTTTTTACAGATTTTCAAGAGAGCTAGGTCTTTGCATGTGTACAAAAATATGTTTATTTTAAGCTTGATCATTTGTGAATCGAGTGAGAACTCTGGTTTGATTTCTTCAATGATGTATTTGTTTTCTCACATATCCATGCTATTTTCAATACCAATTGTCTTATCCAATACCAAAGTTAAAAAGTACAATACACCTTTTGACCTGCTTCTTCAAAGTCCAACTTTCACTTCCACAGGGTGCCACAGGAAAAACAATTGCCTGTACATAACACCTTTGTTTCAGGAATTGCATTGGTTACTGTTTTATTTTCAAGTGCAATATAGCTTGGATATCTTTGAAACTGCCTATTGTGAACACATTCTGCCCACCCAACGAGAATGAGCAGTGAATGCCATCTCCCAAGAAGGCATTTGAGACCTGAGCAGGGGTGGAACTGACAGCCAAGCTATCCACACCAGATGTATAGTCATGGTAATGTGATGCCCTTTAGATTATTTTATGTGCCTTACAGTTTGCATTGGATTGTTGTTGTTGCCCTTTGAGTGCTGCTTGAGGTCTTTTAAAGATTAAAGTAGCTTTATACATTTCTTAACTAAATATGCAAAAAATTCTAAACATTTACTTATTTATTTATTAGATCAATCTATATTGCTACCCACCCTGCGAATGCAACTCTGAGCAGCTAACAATATGTTAAAATTATTTTTTAAAAAATATTAGCAAAGAATACAATTATATTGCTATTCTGTTTTTTCAAAATCAGCAATTGGAGAAAAGCGGGATTTATGCAGAAGAGTTTCTAGAGAGACAGAAGTCTCTATCTATTCCTTCTTACAGTATAAGCTTATTGTGTGCATGACTTCAGATTGAAGATGATAACATGAAAAGGAATATAAGCATGTGATAATTTGATTCCTCCCCTCCTCCCCACCTTAATATGCTGAAACTTGTCTGAAAAAGAAGGTAAGATGTTTGATTAAAATACAGCTGCTGCACAATGCTGAAACTCTGTAATAATAATAAAGCAGGAAAAGAAAGGGGTGAAAACAAGTGACGGAGATTTATTAAAGGAGCAGAAGAATAGCAAAAAAGTGGGGAGGGAATCAGCTGAAACAATTTTTAAAAGGAAAACTATCTCCCTAGGCAGGACTCAACTGGCAGGATTAAATCCCTAAATAAATGTCTTAGGAAATAGGTATTGATCCTTATGTATGAGATGAGACTGGGCCATTAATCAAAGAGCAAATGAAAGAACTCTGTTTGCAGTTGTCTAAGCAGAAGAAACCTCTATTGTTTTGTACTTGCTTTTCTGTCCAATTTACACCAGTCAACAAGGCAAAACTGTTTGCCTTCTATCTGGCACTCACCACTCCCTTCTCTACAGCTCTCTTCAGAGACTAGATGAAAGACTGAAATAATCACGATTAAGACTATAGCTACCTCTGTTGAACAGATACAATCTTTTCCTTGAGCAAAGCTGTTTGATTCCTCTTCCCTTTCCTTTCCTTTAATGCTCTTAGACATACACCCTGTGCCCCAAGCATGATAAAACAAGAAATGAACAAGGAATCCAAATCCCTCTACCTCCTCCTTTATAGTCCTTCCTGTTTTCACTTATCTCCATATTTCTAAGCTTTACCAGCTGTGTGGCACATTTCTTCCAGCTGAAAACCACCAGATTGTCTGACACTCATTGAATTTGGCAATCTAGTAGACACAGATGCTCCTGGACATGTTGGAAATTCTGATTCCTTTTGTTTTATTTCTTTAAATGTTACAGAACATGGACAGATGACCAAGGGACTATTTTATCCATGTATTTTTTTGAAGCCCATTCAGCAGTCTGTTAGAACTACTGAAATGGAGCAGAGCTGCAAAACACATGTACAGAAAAAGAATATTGTTTAAAAACAGAGCCCATGAGCATATTAGAGAGATCCAGGTTAATCTTACACCCTTAGCCCACCCAAGCACAAAGAAAGGCACGCTTAGACATGGCAGGTATGAAAAGTAAGTACAAAAGAGTCCTTATGTTTATTCATTGCAGGTATGATGTTCCATTTCTTCTTTGTGTTCCCTAAACTTTATACCACTTGCCCTGCTTGCTGCAAGAGATGCGTGTAGAAAGGGGGAAAAGTCTCCTAGGTCCATCCATGGCCTAGAATGGAGCAGCACACAGCCATGTGCTTGCTCCTGGTCCAAGGAGGAGAGAGAGAGAGAAAGAGGAAGTGGGAGTGGCCACAAACAGCTTCCTCAAAAGAATGGAGAGCTTGCATCCCAGAGCTGCCATCCATATGCTGATGAGGCATGCTGGATTTGCTAGAATCTCCAACATTTTTAAGGGGATGACTGCCCATACCAATAATTTTCAAAGTGTGAAATGTGTCTCTTGGGAATCTGCAGGTTGTTTAATAAAAAGGATAAAGACTGCCAGATTTCATATTGAGGGACAATTTTAAATTTAGATTTTTTTTTTCTTTTTGAGGGAGAATGCAAATAACTTCTAAATTTTTTGGAAGTGAATGAAGCATGCAGGCATAATTGCCCATCCTGAGCAATTATGGCTGCTAAAGTTTCAGATGGCTAGATTTAGGCAATTATTTGCAAAATCACACTTTATAATTTAAAGGGCTCCAAAAAAGATTGCATTTCTCCCTGTGCTTTTGCAGATAGTTGTTATGAAAATGGCATAAGGTGAATGTGAAAATTTCAGAAGGTAAACTGTACTTTTTTTTCCCTTTTGGAATGGCAGTTGAATTGACCTCACTCTGAGAACTTCTGAGTAAATTAAAATGTCACAGCTACTTACTGGGGGATAAGCTCCAGTAACAGCAATGAAGTACTCAAAGATTTTATTCACTGTCTCCAAAATCTGTATGCAATTTCCAGCTGCCCCTTGGTCCAAAGTGAACTAAAAGTTCTTTTTTGAGAAGTTTCATTTCAGCATTATGTGTAAAAGATTATTTAAAATCAGTAAGACTCATAGGACATGAAATACACAAGGTCAGAGCTTCACCCCCTTTTTATTGCCTTAAGTTGACTCTATCTTATTTAAAGTAAACGTTTATAAATACGTACATGCATACAATTTATAAGCCATCTGACTCCCAGTGATTCTGGGCAGCTTACAATTAAAAGTAAACAATACAACCCCACCAAAAAAGAATAACGAACAGCCCTACAAACAACATATAACCAAAGAAAACCCATCCAGCAGGAGCTCAACCTTCACTTTGCCCCAGAACCTGGGAGAATAGCTAGGTGTTTAATAGCTTCCTGAGTGGCATCAGGGTGGGAGCGATATGGATCTCTGGGGGAAATATCATTTCTTGATTCTTTTATTACTGAATGACAAGGCAACTCCTGAGCATAGATAGTATCCTGAAGAGTATCCTGAAACTGACCAAACTAAACAGAAATTGATTTATGCAACTTCTACACTTACTTCTGTAGTTGTGATTTTCACATCTTATTTTTCTTAAGGAATAATGTTTTGGGATGTTTTCACCAGTGATCATGAAATATTTTAATATTGCCATTTGTTTCTAAGGTGGGTTCCTTTGGATTTTGATCTGTTCTTATCAGGATGGTGTTCTAAAAGTCTAATTTGTGGTGGGGATCTAATAGCTTGCACTGGTGGCTTTTACTTCAAAACCAAATGTTCACTGGATACCAAATGTTCATTGTTAAGAACTTTCAGCTTAGCATTTTGTGTTAATAATGATTCCCAATAAATTAATTTCTCGAAGCACGGTGGCATTTTTCTCAAGTCATGCCAGTATTAATATACCTTAAATAAAGTATTGGAGAGAATTTTAATTTAAAAATAATCCAGTAAAATCCCCCTGCTCTTTTCTTCATAACACAGTCATCAACTGGCAATATGATTTCTGGAAGCAGAGCCCTAGAGTTCTTAAATACAATGTAGATTACTTGCTTCTTCTAAAGTATGCAGTTGACTTTAACTGTGTTTGTGCACAGAAGAAGGAAAGTTGTGTGGAACGAAATGTCAAAAGGTTAGTCAAGGTGAAGTTGCTGCAGTAGATATTAACTTGACTAAGTAATCCTAACAGCCAAACATCTCTGGGTTCTGAAAAAAAATTACGAAACTATGCAGACATGTACAAAGTGTCCCATATTGTACAAACAGAAGATGAAGAATAGTGCCTTTTATCTCAGAAGCTGAAACATCTGTTGAAGCAATAACTGTTCCAAGGCTGTAGTCCTGTGTGGAATGAGTGGTATATGCAGGTCAAGGGGGCTTATTGAGAATTGACAGTTCCCAAGGATAAGCCATTTGATGAGAAAGAATTCTGTGGGCAATTAACCAAAATGGCTGTTTTTTCATCCACAGTTTTTTCCCCCCATTTGATATTCTTTAGAACATACTGAGTAGAATAACAATATGGTTTTCCAAAGCTAGATACCAATATATGCACGGGACACACCTAGGAACATTTCAGAGGAAAGGTGTAGATAGATTAGATGAAAATCTCGTATGATATGATAAAATACTAAAGCATTCAGGCATTGATGAATGTATGCAAAAGAAGGCAAGTTAAGGGGAGGGGAAAGAACATTTAAAATAGGAAGAAACTGGTTTGAGAGCATACATAGAGGTTGCATGTTAAAAAAGCAGCTGCAATTAAAAAAAGGAAAGCATTTAGAGTGAGAGAATGGAAATAGACATAGTGGAAGGACATTTCGTAAACTTCACAATTACTCTTTTGTTTCCATTGGATTTATTTACTATTTTTTAATTAGATCAGGGGTGGGGAACCTTTTTTCTGCCAAGGGCCATTTGGATATTTATAACTGGGGACTGGGGGGGTGGGGGTGGGGTTTCTGGGATTTCCATGGACCAGGGGCTGGAGTTTGCGGGCGTGAGCCAATCACAAGCACTGGGGGGCGGGGTTTGTGGGCAGGACCCAACTGCATGGAAGGGCCTTAGGTGGGAGCCCCGCGGGCCTTATACAGCCCGCGGGCCTGGCGTTGCCCACCCCTGAATTAGATAAATAAATAACGGAGTATAGTTTCATTCTGTAACATTTTATTGGTGGTATGTCCACGATGAAGTGCAATGTTCCTATCTTGTCACATCTACAAGGATGTGCAATAAAAATACTATTGGAACTCCATATTTGTGGTTACATTACCCTGATCAAAGCTACTAGATCTGAAATTTGTTTTTTATGGGAGAAATCTGAAACTTGAAACCATGTAATTATGAGGGCAAACTAGGGCTACAAAGTCCTTTTGTACAAATCTTGCTTTGGAGCCAAACCACGTAATATATTAAATATGTGCAGGCATTTAATATGCCTGATTTTGCTAATGCAGTTATCACCTACTAATCAAGATTAATAACAGACTGCACGGAGAGGGGGCTAACCTTTGCCCCCATTATGGCAGGTCTGTGAAAAATGCCACCACTCTGAAGTTGTTTTAAGTCCCCAGAGGGAAGTTTCTTAAAAGAATGTTTGGGAAGTAGAATTTTCATTAGGAGTAAGGAGTAGAGAAAAAAGGGCTAATTTTTTCCCCACACTGAATAGTCCTAATCCAGATTAAGTTTGCTATGGTTGTTCTTGATGTTTTTTTAAAAAATAAAATACATTAAACAAAGTCTGGACAGATAGAATCTACTGACCATGTCCTCCTCTATTGTCACTTTTATAGGAAGTCCCACAGAGGTTACTTTGTTTCCAAACATCATTACAGGAATTATCACTGAACAATATGGATAGTTGTTGCTGTCTAACCACAGCCCTGAGACAAAGTGTAATGTATCCAGATTGTATGTGATTGCAGGTAAAATAAGGTGCATGGTTACTAAAAGCAGGTGAATCTGCTTGATTATGCTCTCCTAGATATGGCTTATTCCTCTCTCTAAGTTTAGGACTTTTTAAATGATTTTTAAAAATTTATTATTGTTGTTGTTACCCCAAACCACTCCTATTTTGGGTGAACCTTTTCCTTTTAGTCAAAATTTCTATTTTATCCTGTCATTTACTTTAACCTTTTCAGTTTTACCTTTAGGTCTACAGTTGAATGAATGTTTTTTTTTATTATTTTTATTTTTACATTTCTTTTAGCTAAAATTACTGTTTTATCCTCTGTCACTTATTTTAATATGTTTAGTTTCATGTTTAGGCTTAATGTTATATTTGCTTTGTACCACAATAAAGATTGATTTAACTTTTCCCTGTGCACATGAGCTCATATGTGGCTTTTGACACATTACTGTTTTGTAGCCTTGGTTTCCATATTCGATGTGATGATTATAATAATAATATTATGGCATTACCATGCAGTATATTATATTAATGAAATATAGCTTGCATAAAGCACTTTGAAATATAAAATAAAAGTCTTTTAATATTAATATGAAAAGACACACCACCCTTTCACAATAAAAAATGCTAAGAAAACTTGGAATTGGGAATATCATTTCATTTCAGTCAAAATCTACACTACATATACTTTATCCTAATAATGAAAATCTCTCGTATACAACCTGTCAGTGGAAAATTTCTTTAAAAACCTTGTTGCTCTGCACTCTCACCAATTAAAAACTTTAAGTCTAATATAATTTCTCAAAGCTGTGTACTTTTTTATCCTTCTTACAATAAGGCTTTTCAAAGCTCCAACTTATTCTGAACATAATACTTGGATAAGCTGCTGCTTCCTTTCATTTGATGTGTTCTATTCTGGAGACAATTTTCCAAGAACATTTCCTATTACCTTGTATTCTTCAGCTGTATTTCTACTGTTCACTTCTCATTGCTTATATGCTTGGTGGGACAGTATACATGTGGTCAGACTGTACATGGCTGATAAGTCTTAAGTTCATGTGGTTCATACAGATAAATACGCAAGGTATGCTTTACTTCTTTAATTATTCAACTTCCTTTTACATTCATTGCATCATCTGCGCACTGGGCTGGAATATCACTTGTAGCTCTCAATGATCGTTTAGGTATTTTATAAAAATTTGGACAGAGACAGAATTGGTACCCAAAGTCATTAATGATGCCTGCTTTACCTTTCTCCACTCACCAAATACACTGATTCAAATCTTCAAACAGTATGTGTAGCTAGATCCAACCATATTTTTTCATATCTCACCATCCCCTGAATAAGATTTCTTTGAGGCACTAAGATAAATGAAAAAGGACTTAGCTTTAGCTGTCAGTAGTACTCAGGATCATCTATTCCATGCTTCACAGTCCATCTAAAGCATTACAAGGAAGGGATTAAACTAGGTTTTCTGGAGAGGATAGTCTATTGTGGGGAGGCTGCTAGAGAAAAAACATGGGCTCGATTCACAGAAGACACTAAATTAGCCAAAAATGGGATTGGATAAGGTTCTACATTTGTGGGAACCCAGCCATTGTCTTAGCAAATTGTGTGAAACATGCCAACAATTAATTGTAGAACATAAAGATGATCTTGGTTAAAATATGCAAGAAACATTGTCTAGGCAAAGGGGAATGAAACATCTTTAAGCCCTAAAAATGAGATAATATTCTGAAGTGACTCAGGCAGACACCTCCTGATTCAGTGGAATGGAAGTTGGGGGAGGGGGGAGTACGGCATAATCAGACGCATGTCCTCCCCCTAGGTAGAACAGACCAGGACATTAAATCATCATATGATACTGTATAATGCTTGGGCTTAGCATATTATGTGAACACAGAAATTGACTTTTTAAAACTTAATTTGGTCTTAGTTTAGCATTTAGCATGAACTTGGACAATGTCTGATCTACTGAAAAATATCTTCTTAATGCAGTGCCCAGAGAGGTGCCAACACCTAACTAACCATGGCTGAACTCAAAAGCTAAGCAAGGTCAGACTTCATTAGTATTTGAATGGGGGGCAACAGGCTGAGGTTGGACTAGAAATTTGACAAAGCAATTATTGGATTAATAAATAATAATAAATACTAAAAGAAAACAATGGCAAACTATTTCCATTTTGTTATCAAAATCCCATTCTTTTTACCATTCACCTTCAGTTTGATAGAAAAGAAATTCTTTTCAAATTTAGTTCATTGAAGTTTTTCTTTTTCTTTTTGAAACTCCCACAGATGAGTTGTGGGGTTCTTGCATTTATCTTAGTTACAATGTGGCCAAAGTTTTTCATTATACTGTTTTTCATTATACTGTCATCCGTCCAGTGAACTGCAGCTTCTCTGCTAGCTTCCCATGGTTCAAAGAAAAGATACAAAAGTAATACAGAACCATTTATAAGTACTTGTGGTTGTAGTTGTCCAAACAGTTCCAAATCTGCTTACCTCACATTTATCCTTCTTGTCTAGATAGATATCATGGGAGACTTTATCGCTTTACTCAGAGCCAGATATACTGCTTTGACACATTCCCTTGGTCTTATGAAATCAGGGACGTTATTTTGGCAGTCCTTTCTGGTATGTGCAAGCCAGTTGTTAAATTGCTGTGTTGCACCTTTTAGAACAGCAGAAACAGGGTGAGCCAAGCTTCTTCTAACCTGGAAAAGTGGAAGCATTTAACTTTCTTGGTATATTTGCTAGGGACTGAAGATAGGCCTGGGCATTTAGGTATACCTCACTGTTCCCAGTCAGCTTCTTGGACTTGGCCAATGAGATCATACAGTCTGCAGCTGGGGGATCCAGATGAGGCCAGACACAGCAGAGAGCCTCTGCTAGGGCAAATCTGGTGCTCAAATCTTGAGTGGAAGAAATCCTCAAGAAAATGTGATGCCTCTGAGTAAAAAGGTAAAGGTTCCCCCCGCACATTTGTGCAGTCGTGTCCGACTCTAGGGGCCAGTGCTCGTCTCCGTTTGTTAGCCGAAGAGCCAGTTCCCCTTAAAATGCATACATTGAAAGTTCAGAAGCAACACCCAGCTCAACTTTCCCCATTCCTCCATATACAATTTGGCTACAACCAGTGTGATTAGCATGGGCCTTTTAAGATTCTATAAGTTTAATGAATCAACATCAGAACTAGTTGTTGCCTAATTTAGATAACATCCCTGTACCAAACCCAGTCATGAAAACAGTTGTTAATCTGACATGTTTCATTCTTGACAGACTCAAGCTGATTCCTGGTTATTGTAGCATACATTCTTGTACCTTTCCCAGTACTAGTTTGTAGTTTCTTAGGTCCTCTATCTTCTTCTTTTTGCATACAGACATTATGTTTGCTCTTCTCCAGTCTTCTGGCACCACACCACTTCTCCAGAAGTTTTCAATCAATCAGCAATTTTGAGGTCACTGTTACTGGTTCTTTCATCATTCTTGGATGTATTTCATCTAGCCCTGAAGACTTGAATTCATTTAAAAAAGCAAGGTGGGGTCTTGCTAGTCCTTCATCAGACCTGAGCTCTTTTACCCCCTTTCTCAGTCATGTTATTTATTGATTCCATTTATTAATTATATAATTCTTCATTGGTTCCTTCATTGATCATAACTCAGTTGTTTTCAACACCATTGCCAAGTTCATTCTGAGTGGATGTGGAATCTTTTAACATACTCCCTCGCTCCCGGCCTTCTGGAAGACTCTTAAGACCTGGTTCTGCCACCTTGCCTGGGACAGGGGAGGTAATAGTTCCTCCTGGGGGTGGCTGGCCCCATAATGTCCTCCTTTTATATACGATTTTACCATTTCTTGGATTTAATCTATTATTTATTATATTGTTTTAGATATAACTTATGTTTATAGGTTTTAATTGTTGATATTTTGTAAACCGCCCAGAGTCCCCTGTTGGGGGAGATGGGCGGTGATAAATTTGAATTATAGATAAATAGATATAAATAAATAAATAAAAATACATTGCAACTTCTCCTTTTCTATTCCTTCTGTTCCTTTAGAACAAATTGTATCCTTCAGTTGTTATATTGTTCCACCAGGCCTCTGTTATACATGTGAAATCATATTTGCTTCCTGTATAGTACGGTCAAGCTCATCTTGTTTGTTTCTCATACTCAGAGCATTAATATATAAACAAAGGCCATGAAGTTTATAAGTCAATATATATTTTTTCCATTGTATTCCACTGATGATATTCCACTGAATGATTTAATACTCCTGTCATACTCCTACCTCATTGTACAATTCAGTCTTTCGTTTCAAGTCAACTTTATTTCAAAAGTATTGGTCTTAAAATCCTCCTATTCAAACTAATCATCTTTGAGCCACAGATTTTTACCAGTCTTTGTGAATAGTAGCCCATCACCAAGAAAATTCATTATTGAAATAAAACCTTGATTTAATGAACCATTTATGAGGAACCTGTTAAAACCAAATCTCCATTACTTTTGAATTTATGTAATAATATAATAAATGTATTTTGCATAATTATGTAATTGATGTTTTTACATAACTTGCATAATTTCACAATGTAAAAACTTCAATAAAATCATACGTATATAATGATAATACATATCATTATTATATGGTGGGTATTTTTTAAACTTACACCCTACTTTGAAAGGATTTATTTCTCAAAAATAGCATAGAAATCTTCAAAATAATGTGCAATAGATCTCCATTGAGATCCTCATTAAGGAAGCTACTAATGTGGAATCAAATATTTCATCCTTCGAATTAATCTCACCTAACATTGTCATACCCTACCTTGGACATTTCGGATGAGTTAGGGTCTGAGAATTCCTGGCCAACATGGAATACATCAGACAATAGTCATAGGCTATTCCATAGTTCTTGGAATTTAACAATGGAGCATTTGCTTACCTGCTGAGGCCATTAAATGAATCTGGAGCTGTTGCATGCAAAACGTGCTGTGCTATTAAGGTACAGCCCTTCACAATGCTGAATTATAGCCATTTTGACAGCATAAACCTAGAATGCATTTTTAGAAGACTCACATGTGAACTGTCCTCTGTCTTTAAAATCCAGACACTGTAACCAATTTTATGCTTTTCTTTCTCTCTGTTGCCACAGAGAAGACCAAGGCTGTTTACACTGCTAATGGGGCATCTCTGAACTGAAATTGCTTTGACAATCTGTGTTTATTAAGGGATTTTTACTGGAAACTTTCATTACAGCCTCTCAATTCCTACTGGGAATTGAAGAGCATTTACATTTCTTGCAATAGGTACTCTATGGATCTCATGATCAGAGCCTTGAGACTCCGCTGATGACAGAGATAAGCTGCCCAGATTCTTAGTCACAGCTGCAGCAGCAAACCCCTTTAACTAGGCTTACTTTTAATGTCTCAGAGTCCTGCTGAGCCTGTGGAAATCAGGGTGTAATAATAGCATCTGTAGCCATTTAGCTTATTCTTTTGTGATTTCCATCATTATCATGCTGTTTGGAAACTTCAGCTAGAAATGGGCTGTTAAAGATGGGAATTCAGAGAGATAAAGCACACAAAAAGTATGACAAACTTCATTGTACGGTTGTGCTAATGGGTTGTTATCTAGCAAATGAAATGTCTGCCATGACAATACAGACAATTTTGAGCAATATTGTATTTTGATTGATGTTAGAAAGATGCAGAATTAGAGCTCTCACCAATCCATTGCACACATTTAGCGGCAACAAAGGGATATTACCAACCATATAAACAAAAAGGGATGGATGGATGGATGGATGGATGTTTAGATACAGATACAAATACAGAGAAATGGAGTGGGGGTGGTTTTCCAGGTTTCTGCAGTCTTAAGTAGTTCAGATAAGTTTGGTCTTAATAATATGAAGAGATTCACAAGTATCTGTTGTTATGAACTGACAATGCTTTGAAAATAGAGGCTTTTTTTAGAAGTTAGTCTGGTAATAACAATTTCATTCCTTAACTGCATCAAATGGATGCTGCCATAGTTGTAGATAACGTTTATTTAAAGACATTCACATCATCCCACTAGTCAAATTATAAGAAAAGGTTTATTTAAGAAAAGATAAAAGAAAAGACAGTGAGTTGTATCCACACTACTTTCTGAGGAAAACATCCAGGATCCATAGTAGGAATGTGTCTTCATTAGAACCAACCTGAAATGACACAAATGAGTTGGAAGTTCTCCAGAACTCTTTATCAGGCAAGACACTGCAAAAAGGAGGGCATTAGAGAAGCAAGGCAGGCCAAAAATCTGTAGTTTGAACTCAATCTAAAGATGGAGATTTAAGTCTGAATTTGAATTCTGAAGTATTACAATGACATACAGTACAAGGAAGAACAGGGCATGGCAAAGCAAAATTCTCACCTTAAAATATGGTGTTAAATAAGGAAATAGAGTTGTTCTTTCCCCCTTGTCTCTGAACCAAAACAGGATAATTCTCTAAGACTGATTTTCTTCTCACATTCATTGCTGGTATACTGTAGCTGATATTCTACCTGTGGCAAAATCCATAACAGGAAACACACTTTAAAAATCATTAATATATCTTGTTGACAAAAAGAGTTCATACGATAAGAGTATATGTATTATATTGTAATTTTAAAAAAAGAGGTTAAAATAAATATTTCCTTTTTATGTTTGCAATTACAACACAGCTTTGTAATACTGCCACATGTGGCAACCTTATGCTTGCTTTCATCAACCCGTTTGCTTTCTTCTCTCATTTGAGAACATATTTTTATAATCACGGGATGAAAAGCCTATTGTTTATCTTACTCTAGGCTTACAAATATATAGGGATAACTTTTTAATATAAATAATTTACATATTGTCTGCTACCAAAAAATCATCTGGGCCTTGGCATAATTTTATAATTAAAGGGTAGACCTAATGACCCATCCACCCCATCAGAGCTGTGGCTTCCCTCTCTTTCCACTTTTCCATCTGTGCTGAAGGAGAAAATAAATGGTCCATGGTTGATAATCAAAAGAACCACAAAGGATGGCTTCCTTTTGTTCTGAAAACAGCTGGGAATGAGGATTGATGATGGCTGTCCTCGGGGAGAATATTCTGCAGATGGGGCCACACAACCAAGCAATTGTATACTAATGAAGTTGACATCACAGTCCTCTACATCTTTCACAGAAGAGTTGAGTTTCAGAAAAGTTCATTCCTAATACTTAAGTCCATCTCTCTGGTCTCAACTGAGGAATCATTTTGGAGAATACTTTTCTCATCAGGTGCTGCAATGAAAAACTCTCTATCTCTATCTCAGTTTACTAGTTCATTATTTAACTACATGTTTCCTTTATTTCACTATTTTTAATCTTGCGATATAAATTTACTTCAAAAAATTACAAGAACATCAGGAGTGTAACACAAGGGATATTAAACAGATAATATAATTTTTCCAAGCTATTTTTTTCAATATTCATGTCAGACTTGTGGTTATTTTTGAAAAATAATTAAATCAGTGAGTGAACGAATGTTTCTGGCTGATATCTTTTTACTTTTTAAAAAATCTCACTCAACAATCTTGAATGTAAATTAAGTAGTTTTATTAAAAGTATGAGAGCATCTTTTGTCTCTTTTATTACAAAGTGGAGTAGAGCTATAATTTAAGCATGAATTTGTGACAATTTATCTAATAATAATGGTAGCTCTGGTTACAATTAGCTATTGGCCCCATCAATAATCTTATATGTGCCAAATAATTCTGTACGTTGATCTCTGCATATTGAGGAGCTTTATGTAAATAAGTTGACTTCCTCTTCAGATATTCTCCAACATGCAAATATTTGAAGGAAAAACAAGCTTGGTAATTTATATTTGAAGTGGGTCTGGGAGCACAATCTTGTTCTCCCTTTATGCATTATGCCTCCATGCATAAAGATCATGTCTGGAGAAGTATTTTTAGGTTGTGATATACTCAGCATAAAATAGCAATTAAATATTGGAATGGCATCAAATAAGTCCCAGGTTTAGGCCTACCTTAAACATAATGTAAGTGAAAAACCAATGTTGGCCAATATAGAGCAGGAGTTGGCAACCTTTCTGACTTGTGGGTATGGGAAGTATTAAGTGGGATCCTCCAAGCTCCATTTTTGGCCTATTAGTATTCAACATCTTTGCAAATCTCTTAAGAGGAATTAAAGGGATGCTTATCAAATCTGAACATGACAACAAGGTATTTGGCTAATACCTTATAGCAGTGCTTTTTAAAGTTTTTGTCCTTAGGAACTCTTGCCACTTTAAAAAGTTATGGAGGACCCCAAAAGAGCTTTTGTTTGTATGGGTTACATTTATCAATATTTACCATATTAAAAATTAAAATTGATGCATTCATAGAATATTTATTTATTGAATCATGTAAAATACCAGTATTAAACCCATTAGATATTAAGATAAATAAAATGTTTTTCATGAAAAACCTATATTTTTAACAAATAAAAATAATAATGAGAAAGTGACATTGTTTTAAATTTTTGCAAATATCTTCATTATCTGGCAAATATTTTTGATTTTGTGGACCGCTGAGAAGGTCTTGGGGGATCCTCAGGAGTCCTCAGACCACACTTTAAGAAACACTGCCTTAGAGGACAAAATTACAACTGGAAATGACCATGACAAGTTTGAATAGTCGGGCTAATGCAAGAAGATGGTATATGATTGTGACAAGGGTAAGATATTGTACCTGGGTAAGAAAAACAAAAACAAATGTGTAGGTAAGACTTCAAAAGACTGAAGAGATCTGGTTGGTAGCAGTGTGTGTCAGAAGGATCTAAGGGTATTAACAGACCACTAGCTAATCATGAAAAGCAGTGTGAGGCAGCAGCTAAAAAGGCCAATGAAATCTTGGACTGCATTTGTAGAAGAATTGCACCCAGATAACAGGAGGTAATAATTTCTTGTATTCTTTACTGGCAAGACAACACTTAGAGTATTGTGTCCAATTCTGGACAACGCACTTTAAAAGGGATATAGAGAAATAGAGCAGTTCAGGGATAAGCTATCAGGATGATAGTTGGGAGTATTGCTACTGTACCAGCCTCCCTGCTGCGTAGCAACCTCCCTGCCTGAGCTGCTGGAGGCCGTCTCAGGGTTGGCAGTTGAGCTCCCTAGGCTTATGGTTCTGGGGGACTTCAACTTGCCTTCCCTGGGACGAACCTCTGAAGCAGCACAGGAGTTCATGACCACCATGGCGGCCATGGGCCTGTCCCAGATCATTCAGGACCCAACTCGAGACAGTGGCCTCACCCCGGATCTAGTTTTCTTGTCAGAGCAGTGGCAATGTGATCTGAGGGGAGAACTACATCTTTCCCCTTTGTCATGGTCAGATCATGCCCTGGTGACCTTGAGATTCTCCTATGCTACCCCCCTCCGGAGGGAGGCCGGACCTATTCGATTGGTCCGCCCCCGGCGACTGATGGACCCGTTAGGATTCCAGAGGGAGCTGGGGCTTATACCGGAAGATCTGCTGCATGGTCCAGCGGAGGCTCTGGCTGCTGCCTGGAATAGAGAGGCGGCTGGGGCCTTGGACAGGATCGCGCCTGTGCGGCCTCTCTTGTCCAGTCGAACCCGACACTCCCCCTGGTTTACGGAGGAGTTGAGGGTTCTGAAGAGGATTAAGAGACGCCTAGAGCGCCGCTTTCAGTTCGAATCCAAGGCAAACCATTCAACATCACAGTGATCCAAGTCTATGCCCCAACCACTGATGCCAAAGAAGCTGAAGTTGACCGGTTCTATGAAGACCTACAACACCTTCTAGAACTAACACCAAAAAAAGATGTCCTTTTCATCATAGGGGACTGGAATGCTAAGGTAGGAAGTCAAAAAATAACCGGAATAACAGGCAAGTTCGGCCTCAGAGTACAAAATGAAGCGGGGCAAAGGCTAATAGAGTTTTGTCAAGAGAACACGCTGGTCATAGCAAACACTCTTTTCCAACAACACAAGAGACGACTCTACACATGGACATCACCAGATGGTCAATACCGAAATCAGATTGATTATATACTTTGCAGCCAAAGATGGAGAAGCTCTATACAATCAGCAAAAACAAGACCTGGAGCTGACTGTGGCTCAGATCATGAGCTTCTTATTGCAAAATTTAGGCTTAAATTGAAGAACGTAGAGAAAACCACTAGACCAATCAGGTATGACCTAAATCATATCCCTTATGAATATACAGTGGAGGTGAGGAATAGATTTAAAGGATTAGATCTGGTAGACAGAGTGCCTGAAGAACTATGGATGGAGGTTCGTAACATTGTACAGGAGGCAGCAACTAAAACCATCCCAAAGAAAAAGAAATGCAAGAAAGCAAAGTGGCTGACTGATGAGGCTTTACAAATAGCTGAGGAAAGAAGGGAAGCAAAAGGCAAGGGAGAAAGGGAAAGATATAAACAACTGAATGCAGAATTCCAGAGAATAGCAAGGAGAGATAAGAAGGCCTTCTTAAATGAACAATGCAAAGAAATCGAGGAAAACAATAGAATGGGGAAGACTAGAGATCTCTTCAAGAAAATCGGAGATATCAAGGGAACGTTTTGTGCAAAGATGGGCATGATAAAGGACAAAAAAGGCAGGGACCTAACAGAAGCAGAAGAGATTAAGAAGAGGTGGCAAGAATACACAGAAGAACTATACAAGAAAGATCTTAATATCCCTGATAAATACGATGGTGTGGTCACTGACCTTGAGCCGGACATCCTAGAGAGTGAAGTCAAGTGGGCCTTAGGAAGCATTACTAACAACAAAGCTAGCGGAGAAGACAGTATCCCAGCTGAGCTATTTAAAATCCTAAAAGATGATGCTGTTAAAGTGCTGCACTCAATATGCCAACAAATTTGGAAAACTCAACAGTGGCCACAGGATTGGAAAAGGTCAGTTTACGTTCCAATTCCAAAGAAAGGCAATGCCAAAGAATGTTCAAACTACCGTACAATTGCGCTCATTTCACATGCCAGCAAGGTTATGCTCAAAATCCTACAAGCTAGGCTTCAGCAGCATGTGAACCGAGAACTACCAGAAGTGCAAGCTGGGTTTCGAAGAGGCAGAGGAACTAGAGATCAGATTGCCAACATTCGCTGGATCATGGAAAAAGCAAGAGAGTTCCAGAAAAACATCTACTTCTGCTTCATTGACTATGCTAAAGCCTTTGATTGTGTGGATCACAACAAACTGTGGCAAAGTCTTAAAGAGATGGGAGTACCAGACCACCTTACCTGTCTCCTGAGTAACCTGTATGTGGGTCAAGAAGCAACAGTTAGAACCGGACATGGAACAACCGACTGGTTCAAAATTGGGAAAGGAGTACGACAAGGCTGTATATTATCACCCTGCTTATTTAACTTATATGCAGAGTACATCATGAGAAATGCCGGGCTGGATGAATCACAAGCCGGAGTTAAGATTGCCGGGAAAAATATCAACAACCTCAGATATGCAGACGATACCACCCTAATGGCAGAAAGTGAAGAGGAACTAAAGAGCCTTTTGATGAGGGTGAAAGAGGAGAGTGCAAAAGCTGGCTTGAAACTCAACATTAAAAAAACCCAGATCATGGCATCTGGTCCCATCACTTCCTGGCAAATAGAAGGGGAAGAAATGGAAGCAGTGACAGATTTTATTTTCTTGGGCTCCAAGATCACCGCAGATGGTGACTGCAGCCATGAAATTAAAAGATGCTTGCTCCTTGGGAGGAAAGCTATGGCAAACCTAGACAGCATATTAAAAAGCAGAGACATCACCTTGCCGACAAAGGTCCGTATAGTTAAAGCTATGGTTTTTCCAGTAGCAATGTATGGCTGTGAGAGTTGGACCATAAGGAAGGCTGAGCGCCGAAGAATTGATGCTTTCGAGCTGTGGTGCTGGAGAAGACTCTTGAGAGTCCCTTGGACTGCAAGGAGGTCAAACCAGTCAATCCTAAAGGAAATCAACCCTGACTGCTCATTGGAAGGACAGATGCTGAAGCTGAAGCTCAAATACTTTGGCCACCTAATGAGAAGAGAGGACTCACTGGAAAAGACCCTGATGCTGGGAAAGACTGAGGGCAAAAGGAGAAGGGGACAGCAGAGGATGAGATGGTTAGATAGCATCACCGATGTAATGAACATGAATTTGAGTAAACTCCGAGAGACAGTGGAGGACAGGAAGGCCTGGCGTGCTATGGTCCATGAGGTCACGAAGAGTCGGACACGACTGAACGACTGAACAACAACAAAAGAGCGCCGCTGGAGGAAAACAAATACTGAATCTGACCGAACACAATCTAGAGCCGCTATTAAGGCCTACCTTGTGGCGGTAAGAGCGGCGAAACGTGAATATTTCTCCGCTCTTATTGCATCCGCAGAATGCCGTCCAACGGCCCTGTTTAAGATTACCCGATCCCTTTTGGGGAATGGGGAGTCGGAAATCCATCTGCAGGGCCGTGCTGAGGAATTTTCGAAGCATCTGCAGGATAAAATCGCTCGGATTCGCTCCAAGTGGGATTCCGAGCGTGAGTCAGAGTCCGGAGAGATACCCAGGGATCGTACTCACTTTGTTATCTGGGAACAGTTTGATCCTGTTGGACCTGAGGAAGTGGACAGAGTTCTCCGGACTGTAAATGCCACCGCCTGTCAATTAGATCCATGCCCCTCCTCGCTGGTGAAAGCAGCTCGGGAGGGGACTTGTAGTTGGGCCCAAGCGATGGTGAATGCATCCTTGGGAGAGGGGGTGTTCCCGGCAGCTTTCAAGGAGGTGCTGGTGCGCCCCCTTCTCAAGAAGCCATCGCTGGACCCTACTATACTGGATAATTTTCGTCCAGTCTCCCACCTTTCCTTTTTGGGAAAGGTGGTTGAGAAGGTGGTGGCGTTGCAGCTCCAGAGGATTCTGGATGAAACGGATTATCTGGACCCCTTTTAGTCAGGTTTCAGGCCGGGTTACGGGACGGAAACTGCATTGGTCGCACTTATGGATGATCTCTGGCGGGAGCGAGATGGAGGTAGTGTATCCATTCTTGCTCTTCTTGACCTCTCAGCGGCATTCGATACCGTCGACCATGGTATCCTTCTGGAACGGCTTAGGGAGTTGGGGGTGGGCGGCGTGGTTATATGCTGGTTCGCCTCCTTCCTCCGAGGCCGGACCCAGTTGGTGTTGATTGGGAGCGAGAGATCCAGCCCGCGGGTCCTTCTTTGTGGGGTCCCACAGGGCTCGGTACTCTCTCTGCTCCTTTTTAACATCTACATGAAACCGCTGGGAGAGATCATCCGACACCACGGGGTGAGGTATCATCAATATGCCGATGATACCCAGTTGTATATCTCCATCCCGGGTGAAGTAAGTGATGCAGTGACTGCCCTGTCCAAGTGCCTGGGGGCTGTAGGGGCCTGGATGGGGAAAAACAGGCTTCAGCTGAACCCTAGTAAGACGGAGTGGCTGTAGATTAATGGCTCCTTGTCTTCTGGGAAATTGTCATCTTTAATTCTGGATGGGGTTGCACTACCCCAGACAGATCCGGTGCGTAACTTGGGAGTTCTCCTGGATTCACGACTCCTGCTTGAAGAGCAGGTGGCAGTCGTGACCAGGAGAGCTTTTGCACAACTTCGGGTTGTGCGCCAGTTACGCCCCTTCCTGGAACAAGAGGCCCTTCGAACAGTCACTCATGCCCTGGTTATCTCTCACATAGACTACTGTAATGCGCTCTACATGCGGCTACCCTTGAAGAATATCCGGAAGCTACAACTGATCCATAATGCAGCTGCGCGGACTGTTTTGGGTGTCCCAAGGAGGACTCATGTAACACCTTTGCTGCGCAAGCTGCACTGGGTTCCAGTTTGCTTCCAGGTACAATTCAAGGTGTTGGTTATCACCTTTAAAGCCCTACATGGCATGGGACCAGGATACCTAAGGGATCGTCTCATCCCCATCACTTCATCCCGTCCCACCCGGGCATGCAGAGAGGGCATGCTACGGATCCCATCGGTTAAGGAGTTCCACCTGGCGGGGTCTCGGAAGCGTGCTTTCTCTGCTGTTGCCCCTGCCCTTTGGAACATTCTGCCCCCGGAGATCAGACAGTCCTCCTCATTCCTGGACTTCCTAAAAAGACTCAAAACCTGGTTTTGTCAATATGCTTGGGGTCAGAAGGAGATTGGAGATACTTGGAGATGGCTAGCACCTTAGATTCGCTCTGAGGGGCCCTTTTTATAACTTAAGAATATTGTCGAAGGCTTTCACGGCCGGAGTTCAATGGCTGTTGTGGGTCTTCCGGGCTGTGTGGCCATGTTCTGGAAGTTGTGGTTCCTAACGTTTCGCCAGCATCTGTGGCCAGCATCTTCATGCTGGCCACAGATGCTGGCGAAACGTTAGGAACCACAACTTCCAGTACACGGCCACACAGCCCGGAAGACCCACAACAGCCAACTTAAGAATACTCTGCCTTTGGATTCTATTTTACTCATTATATTTTAAATTATGGTTTATTACGTATGTTTTCATTAGAAATGTATATCAATGATTTTAATTCTGTTGTAAACCGCCCAGAGTCCCCCTTGGGGGAGTTGGGCGGTGATGAATCCAATAAATAAATAAATAAATAAAATAAAATAAATGATGAGGGGCATGGAAACCAAATCCATAAGAAACAGTTAAAGGAGTTATACATTACATCTCCATTAAAATCAACTATATTAACATCAAATATATCTGGCCTTTTAAGAATCTAAGAATTTTATTTCCAGCCCTAACATCCTGATTCAAACATATGAAATCTATATCCCTGCAAGCTCAACATGTGACAAGTGTCACCTTTCGATTCACAACTTACCATTTGTCAACTTTCTCCTTCAGAGTAGTAAGAAAGTACAAAAGGATCAGCTAAACTTCACTGGATATTGTATTTAGCAATGGTGACCATTTAGTTTAGGAAGTGGAAATATCAGGAACATTGGGGAAAGGACCATGTTATGCCAGAGATACTTATTTTAACCAAAATTAAAGCTGATTGTAGTAAGTCACATTTTTTAGAAACAAAAAGGGGTTTTTAATTACCTCAAAGCAATAAGTAGAATTTCTTGGTAGAAGTAGCACATGGGAAAAGGGAGAGTGTGGCAGGGAATGCTTTAATTGCACTTGCAGGCAATTCTGGTCAGAATAAACAGGGAAGACAGCAAAGGAAGCCAAAGTGACTACACAAAAAGCTTAGTGGAGATCCAAAAAAAAAAAAAAGACACATCTAGAATGGGAAGGAGGGCCAAGTCACCAAGGAAGAATACATATGGATAGCATAGAACTGTAAAGATGGTCTTGTGAAACCTAAAGTCCATAATGAGCTGAGGTTGGCAAACAACTCCAAAAAGAAAAAGAAAAAGTGTTTTAGATATTTTCAAAATGAAAGAGGGGAAAAGAAAGATCAATGTAGCAGTTGCTCAGTGAAAGATAGCAAAATGTAAACAAACTGAAATAAAAAGTTGAGCTACTCATATCTAATTTTGGTCCAATCTTTTACAGTAAGAGGGTATATTTTCACCTAGGCAATTGTGAAGGGCAGGGTGAAGAAACAGGATTGAAGAATGAGATTAACAGACATATGTTAGTACACTATGTTAACCTTACCTCATTTTTAACCAAGTGACTTGCATAATAAATTGTGGAAATATGGAATCCGATAGATGTAATATATTTGGATTTCAAGAAATGGGACAGATTCAGAGAAAGGCAATGAAGATTATCAGAGTATTATAAATGTAATCCTGTGAAGAATGATTGAAGGGATTGGGAATGTTGGTTAGCTGTCTATTGTCTGTTATTGATCTGTAAGATGAAAGGGATTTGTTTGGACATCCACATTGTACACTGATCATTGTTGTAACTATTTTTAATTATTTGTAACTATTTTAATTATGGTTTTGGATTCTTTTTACTGTTAGTCACAGCCTCAAGATGGGCAGACATATAAGTTGTTTAACTAACCTACTAACTAAATAAATGAATTTAACCTTGAGAATCTGTCATCTAGACTTCAGCATATATGGAAAAAGAACTGCCAGATGCATAAGATGAATTCAGAAGAGACAGGGCAGAAAAGTTGTAAAACAATGTCTGTTTTTGCTTTTTCTTTATTACACTAAGGCTTTTGACTGTTTAGACTACCCAAAGATATGTATACCCCTTAAAAACAAGGGGCATCTGACCTATCTATTGGGGAATTTATATGATGACCAGAAGCAACAGTTAAAATAGAATATGGAGCACCTAAATGGATCTAAATTGGAAAAGGAGTGCACCAAGGTTATATACCAACACCTTATTTATTTAACGTATCTGCAGGGTATATAATACAAAATTTATTTATTTATTTATTTATTTATTTATTTATTTATTTATTTATTTATTTATCATACTTATATCACCGCCCATCTCCCCGTACAGAGGGGACTCTGGGCGGTTTACACAAAGTTGACAATTAAAACATATAAAAACATATAAAATACCGTACATAAATGTAGATCTATATAAATTAATTAAATATATAAAACCCAAGAGGCTCTGATGTTAAGTTTAAAAGAACTCTACGGAGCAAGCCATCCCCAAGAGGAGCTATTACTCCTCCCATCCCAAGCGAGGTGGCAGAGCCAGGTCTTCAATTGTTTTCGGAAGGTCATCAGTGTGGGGGCTTGCCTCACCTCCAGGGGCAGAATATTCCAGAGGGCGGGTGCCACTGCAGAGAATGCCCACTTCCTGGACCCCGTCAGATGGAATTCTCTTGTAGACGGGGTCCGTAGCAAGCCCTCTCTGCATAACCGAGTGGGGCGGGTCGATGTTCTGGGGATGAGGCGGTCCCTTAGGTAACCTGGTCCCATGCCATATAGGGCTTTAAAGGTGACAACCAACACCTTGAATTGGACCCGGAAGCAAACTGGTAACTGATGCAGCTCGCGGAGTAGAGGTGTCACATGTGCCGATCTTGGGGCACTCATAACTACACGCGCAGCCGCATTCTGGACCAGTTGAAGCTTCCGGATACTCTTCAAGGGTAGCCACATGTAGAGTGCATTACAATAGTCTATATGGGAGATGACCAGGGCATGAGTGACTGTCTGGAGGGTGTCTCGGTCCAGGAAAGGGCATAGCTGGCGTACAACTCTAAGTTGTACAAATGCCCTTCTGGCCACGACTGCCACCTGCTCTTCAAGCAGGAGTCGTGAGTCCAGAAGGACACCCAGGTTCCGCACTGTGTCTGAACGGGGTAGTGCCACCCCGCCCAGATCTAAAGATGACAACTCTCTGGATCTCGAGGCACCATCAATCCACATCCACTCCGTCTTACCAGGGTTCAGCTGAAGCCTGTTGTTCCCCATCCAGGCCCCCACAGCCTTCAGACACTGAGAAAGGGCAGTTACTGCATCACTTAACTCACCCGGGATGGAGATATATAGTTGAGTATCATCAGCATATTGATGATACCTCATCCCGTGTTGGCGAATGATCTCACCCAGCGGTTTCATGTAGATATTAAATAGGAGAGGGGAGAGAACCGAACCCTGCGGCACCCCACAAAGTAGGGGCCGAGGGTCGGATCTCTCATCTCCTATTACCACCGATTGGGATCGGCCCTGGAGGAAGGAGGTGAACCAGCGCAAAACCACCCCCACCCCCAACACCCTAAGCCGTCCCAAAAGGATACCATGGTCGATGGTATCGAAAGCGGCTGAGAGGTCAAGAAGAGCCAGGATGGATGCACTGCCTCCATCCTGCGCTTGCCAGAGATCATCAGTAAGCGCGACCAATGCAGTTTCTACCCCATATCCCGGCCTGAACCCTGACTGAAAGGGGTCTAGATAATCCGTATCATCCAGAATCCTCTGGAGCTGTAATGCCACCACTTTCTCAACCACCTTCCCCAGAAAGGGGAGGTGGGAGACGGGACGAAAATTGTCCAACACTATAGGGTCCAGTGATGGCTTCTTGAGGAGGGGGTGCACCAGCGCTTCCTTAAAAGCCGCCGGGAACACTCCCTCTCCCAAGGATGCAGTAACCATTGCATGGACCCAACCACATGTCACCTCCCTGGCTGCTTTCACCAGCCAGGAGGGGCATGGGTCAAGATGACAAGTAGTGGCCCTTACAGTCCGGAGGATCCTGTCCACTTCCTCAGGCCCAACAGGATCAAACCGTTCCCAGATAATCGGGCAAAGACGTTCCCTTGGCATCTCCCCAGACCATGTATCACGCTTGGAGTCCAACTTAGAACGGATCCGAGTGATTTTATCCGTCAGATGCTCTGAAAATTCCTCCGCACGGCCCTGAAGGTGGGTCACCGGCCCCACCTTACCTAGGAGAGATCGAGTAATCCTAAACAGGGCCGTCGGGCGGCATTCTGCGGATGCAATAAGAGCGGAAAAATATTGACGTTTCGCCACTCTTACCGCCACAAGGTAGGCCTTAACCGCGGCTCTAGCTTGTGTTCGGTTGGGTTCGGTCTTTGTCTTCCTTCAGCGGTGCTCTAGACGTCTCTTAACCCTTTTCAGCACCCTCAACTCCTCCGTAAACCACGGGGAGTATCGGGTCGGATGGGACAAGAGAGGCCTCATAGGCGTGATCCTGTCCAAGGCCCCGGCCACTTTCTTATTCCAAGCTGTGGCCAGGACCTCCGCTGGACCGTGCAGAAGATCCTCGGGTATAACCCCCAGCTCCCTCTGAAACCCTATCGGGTCCATTAGTCGCCGGGGGTGGACCAATCGAATAGGTCCAGCCTCCCTGCGGAGAGGGGCAGCATATGAGAATCTAAGGGTCACCAGGGCATGATCCAACCATGACAACGGGGAAAGATGCAACTCTCCCCCCAGATCACCTTGCCACTGCTCCGACAGGAAAACCAAGTCCGGAGTGAGACCACTGTCTCGAGTTCGGTCCCGTATAATCTGGACCAGGCCCATGGCTGCCATGGTAGCCATGAACTCCCGAGCCATCTCCGAGGCACGTCCCAGGGACGTCAGGTTGAAATCCCCCAGAACCATAAGTCGGGAATTCCACCGCCAACCCCGAAACAGCCTCCAGCAGCTCAGGCAGGGAGGTTGCTATGCAGCAGGGAGGCTGGTACAGCAGCAACACTCCCAACTGCTCTCGGGAACCCAACTTGAAAAACAGAGTCTCACATCCGGCCACCTGTGGAGCCGTGCCCCTGAAGGCCACTATAGACTCTCGGATGACAACTGCCACCCCGCCTCCCCTACCCTGATGTCTCGGGTGGTGCCATACCTGAAACCCAGCCGGGCAGATCTCCGAGAGGGCAACCCCTCCTCCAGGGCCCAGCCAGGTCTCGGTAATACATGCCAGGTCAGCCCCCTCCTCCGCGATCAAATCACATATGAGGGGCCCTTGTTATTAACCGACCTGGCATTAAGCATCAACAGCCGGAAATCAGGGCACTCGAGGATCCGCTGACCAGGGCCTAGGTTTGAACCCGGAGGGCCGGAACACACCACCGGTAATAAACACCGGGGGCATCTTCCCCAACGATGGCCTGCCCTCCGGTTCCCGCCATAGCATCCCCGACCCGTCACCACTTCAATAGGACCATCCACCCCAGAGCCCCTAGAGTTACGAGGCCCAGTTGCCTCCACCACCGGACCTCCGAAAACCCTAGATTGAAACAGGGGGCCCCTCTCCCATGCACACATCTTCCTAACTCAGTCAACCTCAGGGGGCAGTACGGTCACCAGCATACCAGCATATGCTTTCGGCACCAGTAGAACCTAACCACCCCCTAACCACTCACTCAACACTCACTACACACCCCTTCAGCTTCTCTCACTGGTTGAAGGGGCACCATCCACTCCTGCCCACAACCTGTCTCTCACTCAGGGGTGGGTACTCTAATATACAATCATACAACTCTGGCCTCCCCCAGGGTCTCTTACACCCAAGAGGGATACCACTCTCATACCAGGGGGACCCCAGGTCTCTGCCACCTCTAACAAATGGGGGAGAATGGGAGACGTCCTCCAATCCTAAGCTCCTTCTTCATTATCCTATTAAGGTATGTTAAATCTAGGATTTTTAAAGATGATAAGAGTCTTGGGGGTTCCCTCAACACCCACCAAGATCTACAGGGGGTCCGCTGGAGTCTGCCAAGATCTTACAAGGTCCACAGCATAGTTGAAAGAAAAAATGCGGAATCCACTGCTGTTAATCAGGCCCTCCGCACTCCACCCTCGTCTCCAAAGCTTGACACCACGATGTTATTTCACCACTGTTCCGGGGGGTCCGCCAACTCCGAAGTAACAGTAGATTCACCGGGGAGCAACCACAATTTGCAGGGGTCCACCCGGGTCCACAGCAAAAGCCCCCAAAGAGCATAAAGTTTACTGCTGCCTGCTGCTGCCATCTACTACATGGAGTTGCTGCCTCTGGGCTAACACCCTCCTGCTGTCTGTTGCTCCGGTCTGTTGCTCCGGTCTGCTACACAGAGTTACTGCTGTTGCCCAATTCTCCCGTTCCTCCAGAGGGGCCAGCCAGTTCCCGGTGACAATAGATAGTATAATAGATAATAGGAGGGGTCCGTTCGGGGGATCACCATCAAGTGCAGGGGGTCTGTCTGTCTGAGTCCGCAGGAGAACACGCCAGGCTCAGCAGCCGCTGCTGCGCTCCGCTACTCAGCTCTGCTACTCAGCTCCGCTGCTCAGCTGTTCGGCTCCGCTCAGCTGTTTGGCTCCGCTCTGCTCGCTCCACCCTTCCTTCTGGAGGGTCCAACCATCCCCTACTCGATCACAAGCTTAAAAAAAAGTCGAGGAACCCAAAACTTCTCTCCCTAAACCCCAACCAGTATAGTGGGGCGGGAGAAGGATTGAAAACCGGCTTTCTAGGAGACCAGGATCCCTCTCATTCCGGAGCAGCAACTAACGACTGCTCCCGGTCGCCATCTTGAAGTTTTGCCTCAAAACTAATTTAGGGTTATAAAAATTAGTAAATTGGAATTAAAAGTTTGCTGGGAGAAACATCAATAACCTCAGATATGCAATGATAAAGGCTGTCCATATTTCCTTGGGGGGGAAACGGGACCCTAGCCTACCCACAGCTCACCGGACAAAGTGGGCAGGCACGTGTGCATGTGTGCATGCAGGTGTGGGTGCGCAGGCAGGTGGGTGCAGGCTCACTTTGCCACGGGAACTTTAAAAAACGGGACAAAATGGATATTTTTCTTAAAACGACGGGACGGTCAGGAATTGTTTAAAAAACGTGACTGTCCCATTCAAAACAGGACGTATGGTCAGCCTACAATGATATCACTCTAATAACTAGGGCTGAGGAAAGCTTATTTTTTTCTTGAATGTGAAAAGACGAAGTACAAAAGCTGATCTACTACGGAATACTTAATAAGCCCTAAAATTATATCAACAGGAAATGCCAAACTGTAGCAGCAGGGCTAAACTACAGGTGAGGGTTGGAGGTCTCAATCCTCTTCTCCCAGAAACCCTCTGGCTTTTACAAACTCTGGCCCATTCTCCTACCCTGTGTAGCTGTTTATTAGTTATCGCAGACATCACCTATATACTTGGAAGATGCTTCTACCTGGTGTCCAACTCAGCTGTATATGAGAGAGGGAGAATTCCCACAGCCTTTATATCTTCTTTCATATAGAAGAAGAGAAAGACAAT
This sequence comes from Charina bottae, assembly GCA_023362775.1. Taxonomy (NCBI): domain Eukaryota; kingdom Metazoa; phylum Chordata; class Lepidosauria; order Squamata; family Charinaidae; genus Charina; species Charina bottae. Next base: position 93,599,104 of record JALMGJ010000004.1, on the reverse strand, counting down.
ATAAAGGGAATGAATTCTATAATGCCACATCCTGGGCCTTACGGCCTTGAGGTATGTGATTAGGTAGAACAGCCCTTCTCTTTTTGGAATATTAGACCAATCACAAGTGGTTTTTTTAATCAGTTCATTAAAAAGAAAAAAAAGAAATATAAAACATCCTTTACTTAAAATAGTCAGGAAGGAAGGAGGGAAGGAAGGAAGGAAGGAAGGAAGGAAGGAAGGAAGGAAGGAAGGAAGGAAGGAAGGAAGGAGGGAGGGAGGGAGGGAAGGAAGGAAGGAAGGAAGGAAGGAAGGAAGGAAGGAAGGAAGGAAGGAAGGAAGGAAGGAAGGAAGGAAGGAAGGAAGGAGGGATTGTAGCTTTAGCTTTTTGGCTAAGACCAAGAGAGAATAGTTATCTAATATTTATGAACATACTTAAAACACAGGGTGGGGGTTGGTGGGAGAACAACAGCCTTACGCTGACAAAATGGAAATGACCCAAAAAAGGTGGCACAAGCCTAAGCTTACAAGAACTTGACAAATGATTGTGCCAAAATTATGAGTATCTGGTCATGAAGAGTTGGAAATGACTGATCAAACAACAACAAACCTTGAGATAATAAGCCTGAGGGGGGGATATGATAGCACTTTTCATATATCTGAAAGGATATCACAAACAGAAGCTCAAAATTATTCTCCATTGTTCCATAATGCAGGACAGGGGATAATAGATTTAATTTACAGGTCAGATGGAATGTTAGAAAAAACTTCCTAAATATAAGAGTGTTGCTTTTTTTAATCCATTCAATCCTGTCCAATTCTTGGAGACTGCCTGGTAGTGTTGACAGTAAAACCAAATGCCCAGGGAGGTAATTGGCTTCCCTTATTTGATGTGTTCAAATGGAGACCTACCTCACATCTGCCAGGGATGTTTTATTTGGATTTCTCCACTAAACAGTGCTTGGACTTGATTGCCTAAATGACCTTTTCCAACTCTATTATTCTGTATTTCTATGAAAGTTGGCACTGCACTCTGACCCTTTCCTGTTAAGGACAAAAAGCAGAAGCAATCATCTAAATATCACAGTAACAACTAGTATCATTTTGCTGTTTCTGACTTGTTTCCAGAATATCATCTAGGAAGTTCAGATGAAATTAAATTAAATTTGGTTGAAAACATGTTGTTGAGAATTATTTTTTTAAATGATCACATACCTCATATATACATACTGTGTGTGTTTGTGTATATATATATCTGTGTGTGTGTGTGTGTGTGTGTGTGTGTGTGTGTGTGTGTGTGTGTATATATATATATATATATATATATATATATATATATATATATGACTTCACAGAAGCATTATGCCTTTCCTTACCAATGAGATACTGTATCATAAATGTCATCCTTTCTCAGTAAATAATATAAATAAAGATGGAATTTGGTCATATACTGAATGTAGTCATTGCGATTTATTATAAATGTCAGTAATGGCTTCCATTTCCAGTGACTTCTTAATATCATTCATAAACAAACATCAATGTTCACTGAGTTTTTGACATTTGTCATAGCATATACATAATAGTTTGAAAGCATAAGACACAAAACCAGCGATGCTGCTAAAGAATCTGGACAATGAATAGCTTTAAGGGTATCTGGGAAAAGATACGTAAGCCACTCATGTAATATATTTATATGAGCATTTATCCTGTCTTTCTGTTATGGAAGGCCTTAAGGTAGTTCAAGAAATAGCAATTGGGGAAAATCACAGGCTTCTAGGCTTTGACCATTGCCAAGTCTGAATCTGTTCATCTTGAGTTGAGCTACGTTTGGGTGGGCTACTGAAACCCTTTTTGGAATTAATATATAATCCATTATTTTGGGTTTTTAAAAAAATTAAACTCAGTTTTTATTTATTTATTTATTTATTTATTTATTTATTTATTCAATTTATTCCCCGCCCATCTCCCATACAAGGGACTCTGGGCGGGTTACAACAATCAAAGTTAAAAACAATACAATAATTTTAAAAAATACAATATAAATAGATAAAATACAAGATGGGGGACGTAGGGAACGTAGCATAGTGTTGCTACGGGGCTAGCCAACCCCAGGAGGCACTCCCGCCTCTGTTGTCCCAGGCCAGGTGGCAGAGCCAGATCTTAAGGGCCTTCCGAAAGGTCAGGAGGGAGGGGCCAGTCTCACCTCCGGGGGCAAGATATTCCATAGGGTGGGCGCTATCGCAGAGAAGGCACGCCTCCTGGACCCCGCTAGATGGAATTCTCTTGTTGAGGGGGTCCGAAGCATGCCCTCTCTGCATGCACGGGTGGGGCGGGCTGACGTTATTGGGACGAGACGGTCCCTCAGGTACCCTGGTCCTATGCCATGTAGGGCTTTAAAGGTGATCACCAACACCTTGAATTGGACCCGGAAGCATACTGGCACCCAATGCAGCTCGCGAAGCAGAGGTGTTACATGGGCCGATCTCTTGGCCCCCATAACTGCTCACGCCGCCGCATTCTGCACCAGCTGAAGCTTCCGGATACTCTTCAAGGGTAGCCCCATGTAGAGCGCATTACAATAGTCTATACGGGAGATGACAAGGGCGTGAGTGACTGTTCGGAGGGCCTCCCGATCCAGGAAAGGGCGTAACTGGCGCACAACTCGAAGCTGAGCAAAGGCCCTCCTGGCCACGACTGCCACCTGCTCTTCGAGCAGGAGTCGCGAGTCCAGGAGGACCCCCAGATTCCGCACTGGATCCGAGTGGGGTAGTGCAACTCCACCCAGAACCAAAGATGACAACTTCTCGGATCCAGGGGGGCCGTCAATCCACAGCCACTCTGTCTTACCAGGGTTCAGTTGAAGCCTGTTGTTCCCCATCCAGACCCCCACAGCCTCCAGGCACTGAGATAAGGCATTGACCGCATCACTTACTTCACCCGGGATGGAGATGTATAACTGGGTATCATCGGCATATTGGTGATACCTCATCCCATGGTGACGGATGATCTCGCCCAGCGGCTTGATGTAGATGTTGAATAGGAGAGGAGAGAGAACCGACCCCTGAGGTACCCCACAAGTCAGGGGTCTCGGGTCAGCTCTATCCTCCCCTATCAACACTGACTGGGAACGGCCCTGGAGGAAGGAGGCGAACCAGCGCAGAACCACGCTGCCCGCCCCCAACTCCTCGAGCCGTCCCAAAAGTATATCGTGGTCGACGGTATCGAAAGCCGCTGAGAGATCTAAGAGAGCAAGGATGGACGCACTCCCTCCATCCCGCTCTCGCCAGAGATCATCCATAAGCGCGACCAATGCGGTCTCTGTCCCATATCCCGGCCTGAAACCTGACTGGAAGGGGTCCAGATAATCCGTTTCCTCCAGAATCCTCTGGAGTTGCAACGCCACCACCTTCTCAACCACCTTTCCCAAAAAGGGAAGGTGGGAGACTGGGCGAAAATTGCCCAGGATGGTAGGGTCCAGGGATGGTTTCTTGAGGAGGGGGTGCACCAGCGCCTCCTTAAAGGCAGCCGGGAACACCCCCTCACTCAAGGACGAATTTATAATCACCTGGACCCAGCCACATGTCACCTCACTAGCTGATTTTACCATCCAGGAGGGACATGGGTCAAGTTGGCATGTGGTGGCGTTTACAGTCCGGAGGATCCTGTCTACTTCATCAGGCCCAACAGGATCAAACTGCTCCCAGATAACATGGCAAGTACGGGCCTCTGGCATCTCCCCAGATCTTGTCTCACGCTTGGAGTCCAACTTGGAATGAATCTGAGCGATTTTGTCCTGCAGATGCTCAGAAAACTCTTCCGATCGGCCCTGTAAATGGGTCTCCCCTTGCTCCTGACCCAAAAGTGATCTTGCAATCTTAAACAGGGCCGTCGGGCGGCATTCTGCGGACGCAATAAGAGCGGAGAAATATTCACGTTTCGCCGCTCTTACCGCCACAAGGTAGGCCTTAACTGCGGCTCTAGATTGTGTTCGGTCAGATTCAGTCTTCGTCTTTCTCCAGCGGCGCTCTAGACGTCTCTTAACCCTCTTCAAGGTCCTCAACTCATCCGTAAACCACGGTGAGTGGCGGGCCGAACAGGGCTGGAGAGGTCGCACAGGCGCGATCTTATCCAGAGCCCTGGCCGCTTCCCTATTCCAGGCCGCGGCCAGGACCTCCACTGGACCGTGAAGCAAGTCCTCGGGAATAACCCCCAGCTCCTTCTGAAACCTCACTGGGTCCATCAGTCGCCGAGGGCGGACCAATCGAGTAGGTCCCACCTCCCTGCGGAGTGGGGCAGCAGAAGAGAGTCTCAGGGTCACCAGGGCGTGGTCTGACCATGACAATGGGGAAAGATGTAACTCTCCCCTCAGATCACATTGCCACTGCTCGGACAAGAAAACTAAGTCCGGGGTGAGACCACTGTCACGAGTCGGGTCACGAATAATCTGAGACAGGCCCATAGCTGCCATGGTAGCCATGAACTCCCGGGCCGCCTCCGAGGACCACCCCAGGGACGGCAGGTTGAAGTCCCCCAGAACCATGAGTCTGGGGAACTCCACTGCCAACCCCGAGACAGCCTCGAGCAGCTCAGGCAGGGAGGTCGCTACGCAGCAGGGAGGCTGGTACAGCAGCAACACTCCCAACTGTTCTCGTGAACCCAACTTGAAAAACAGGGTCTCACACCTGGCCACTTGTGGAGCAGCGCCCCTGAAGGCCACAAGGGACTCTCGGATGACAACTGCCACCCCTCCTCCCCTACCCCGGTGTCTCGGCTGATGCCACACCCGAAACCCAGCTGGGCACATTTCCGAGAGGGCTACTCCCCCCTCTGGGCCCAGCCAGGTCTCGGTAATACACACCAGGTCAGCCCCCTCCTCTGTGATTAAATCACTTATAAGGGGGGCCTTGTTATTCACCGACCTGGCGTTCAGCAGCAACAGTCGGAGACCGGAGCCCACGAGGATCTGCTTACCAGGGCCTGGGTATGAACACGGGGGGGCGGAACGCGCCACTGGTAACAAACACCGGGGGCGCCTTCCCCGGTAATGGCTCGCCCTCCGGTTCCCGTCATACCGTCCCCTGCCCGTCACCACCTGAATCAAATGGCCCGCCCCCCAGCCGCCAGAGATTCCCGACTCTGGCCTAGTAGCCTCCACTCCCAGGCCTCCGGAATTCTTGGGCTTAATCAAGGGTCCCTTATCCCATTCACCCATCATCCAATCTCACAGCAAATCGGGTAGTGACAAGACCCCCCAGTGCACCAGCTCATGCTCTCGGCACTGTAAGGATCCTGCACCACCCCCAGTCACGCTCTGTACCTCTCCCTCGACTTCTCTCACTGGTCAGGGAGAGGTACCAACACTCACCAGCAATCACTCCTACCCCACCTCACTCTCACTCAGGGGGGTACTCTTACCAAACCATACAGTCTTGGTTCCCCCCACCTCGTCTCTCACCCAGTGGGGGGTCCACATTCATACTAAGGGACCCCTATAAACCCTCTGCCACCTTATATTAAATGGGACACTGTCCAGGTCTTCATAGGGGTTAGTCCATGTTGTTGTTATTTTTCGTATGTCCTGGTCTCCTGGGCTCCAGCCTCCGCCCCATCTGCACCTTCTAGGGCCACAGGGTTCACCTCCAACTCCAGCCAGTTGTAACATCAAGGCTTCCAACCCTCTCTAGAATCGGCCCAAGAAAAGTCCAGCTTGTCTGCGGGGGCGGGGGGGCTCATCTGAGGACTCCGTTGCAACAGCCGGGATCTCTCCGTACCACACCGGCTCCACTAGGCCCCACCAACTCCACTGGCCTAGTCCGAACCCCGACGGTCTCCGCCTCCAGCGATCGAAAACAGAGCTCCTCGGCAGCCTCCGTCAGACTTCAGCTCTGCAAACTTTGCAAGCTCTGCCAGCCCAGCTCGACGACCAACAGCCTCCAGTCTCTAGCCTCCAGCCACGTCCGGCAGCCTCCTGCAGTTCTGGTCTTTGGTGGGCTCCCGGCCTTTATCAGCTCCGCCGGCCCAGTTCCGGCCCAGCTGGCCCAGCTCCGGCCCAGCTCTGGCCCAACTCGAACCCCCAAACTCCGGCCCGCAACAGACCTCAGAGGGCTATGGCGTCTTCGGCAACTCACCGGGCTCCTTTCCTTGTGCGGATTCACGGAGCTCTGACCCGGACACACGGTCTCGCCCCTGCACTCCCCTCGGAGAAAGCCACTCAGCACCAACACCAACACCTCTCCAAACCCCAAAGGTGAATTTTTAGGGGTTTTTCGGTGGGTTTTCGGTGGGTTTTTCGGCTTTCCCGGAACGGTCAGTGGCCGCGCTGACTTGCGGCCGCCATCTTGGAAGTAATGCCCTAGTTGACTCTCTGCGCTGCATCATATATTTTGTTTTAAGCTAGTATGTGGGGATATAAAAGAAATCAAAACAACTGATAAGCCTAAATAATCTCTGCAAAATTTGGAGAACTGAAACTACTGAAGTTGAATTGAATTTTGGTTACTAATAATGTGTTTTAGATACATTTGTATTGAAATAATGCTATTAAAAATGAACCAAATGACTTTGTCCCCTCTGTTGGCAACTTTTATAACATCTTCTCACAGTTTTCCTTTTTTTAAAAAAAAAAAAAAAAAAAAGTCTTTCATTCAGAGATGGAGGCCTGTCAGAACAGTTTACAAGCTATAATGACTTGTCAAGTGTAGCACAACTTTTATGCTGTCAACACAATATGTGGGCTCTTCCACAGACAATAACTTGAAAGTGTCCTGTGGATAGATGCATCTGAGGACCAAGACAGCAATGAAAATGGATCTGTGAGGAAAACTCCAAAGGACTTATAAATGGGCAATTAAAATCATCCAGCCCTTCAATATTCATTAAAATAGCTATTGTTACTGTCTCCACATGTGTGCTATGCTATACAGGTCAAATGACATTAAGATGAATTGTTTTGATTCAGTGCTAGAATTTAGCACTCCCTTACCTCTTTCCTCCTCTCTCATGTCTTTTAATATATTGATATGACAGAAGTTTAGTTCTTTCAAACAAATGTAGTTCCTTCAAACAAAAGCCAATGTAGCAAAAGCCAATAACTTTCATTGAGGTATACCCACATGTTGACTACTAGAAATATACAATACCTTTTCTTCTTTAAATGGAAAATATCCTTTCACTAACTACAAAAGCTGCATCAGCACTGGATTTAGATGCTGACTTTGTGCCTCTTCATATCCTAGATAAGATAAGCTATCTTGGTTGCTTATGGCAACATGATTTCCAAGGTTAGGGAGAAGGTACTCAGTAACCTGTGCCAGCTTTCTCTCCTTAGTACTGAATGACAGTAGAGTGTTAGTGTATGCCAAGTCATGCTGAGTTCCATACACCTTTCATATACCTCATCTGAAAATCTAACTATCTATTTACAATTTTCAGAAAAGTGTGTGTGTACATACATACATACATACATACATAGTCAATTCTCATTATTCACGGTAGTTATGTTCTATAAAGTCACCATGAATACTGAATTAGTGAATACTGAACTTCAGCTGGCAACGTTCACATTGCGGGACTCAATTTTTTTGCCGCTCTGCACGTGTCCACAAATGACCACAAAAGCACTGAGAATATTGATTGTGGGGCTACAAATATGTTTTAGCACAGCTTTTAGGCATCTATTCAAAATATTTTCAATGTTTTATTTTCATGTTTGGGGGAAAAATTGCAACTATACCATTGTCTAGTTGTAGATTCATTGCATACATGTAGCCATATTTTAAGCAGCTTATTACACTTATCTTCATTCTAGTCCTTTTGACCCATCCACACAGTAATAAGCCCCATGGAATTCAATGAAATTTGTTCCATTTCAATAAACTGGAAGTATACTTATTGTGGCAGAGACCCTTGTAGACAGAGAGGTGGGGAGCTGATTGGAGAGTAAGATAAAGCAAACACTAGGCTGTCCACGATATACAGAACCTGATGAAGTTTATTCTCCCAAGTCCCTTGAGCATTCAAGGATAGGGGCTGACAACAACACCAGACTCTTTGGAGCCTCAGGAGTCCAAATCAAGAACTCAAAGTAATTCTCAAAATAAAATATTTAACCAAGGAAGTAAATGGAGTTGGCAGAAGCACTTTGAGGCCAGTCACTTTCTCTCAGCCCAGGCTACCACACAGGATTGTTGCTATGGGGAAAAATAAGAGGAATGAGTACTATGTATGCCACCTTGAGCTCCTGTACAAAATGTACATAAAACCAATTTAACGAAAGAGAGAGAGAGAGAGAGAGAGAGAGAGAGATGCAAAGAATATCTGTAGCTTGAATCATGTCAACTGGATTTCTATTTTCTCAGTGGAAACGTTTCAACCTCAGATGCAGACAACAGAGACTCATCCCGACAAGCCTACGCCTGCAATCTACAGTTAAGGGTCACAGAGCAGACCAGATCCTGCAGAAGGCACAAAGACATCTTCTAAATGAAAGAATAAGGCAAGTCCACTTCACCATTGATGCCCTGCAATACAATTTTGAAAACCTTCACCAGGAACTCACAGCCACCCTTCCTGACCCAGTCCTGGATAGAGTTATTCAGCTTGGCAATAAAGTACAGCTGGCCCAGCATCACAAGGCAAAGGAGAGGCAAACTAAGAAATTTGACATTCTTCTTTCTCGCAGCAAGCAGAAACAAGGAACTGGAGAAACCGCTGGGAGGAACAACAACAACAGGACCACAGAGGACAAAAAGAACATGTGGGTGAAAAATCTCTCAGACAGAGAACTCACCCAACCAGAGAGAGATGTCCTAGCCAAAGGTCTTAATTTTGCCATCACTCCCAAGCAAGTTCCGGTTGTGGAGCTCATTACAGCCACAGAATCTGCCATCCACAACAATGACCTACCTTTTGATGAAGCAGAACAACTCCGGCTTAAAATATCTGCAGCTCTGTCCAGTGCTCAACCTCCTCCCCCCAACCTTACTGTCCAAGAGAGAAGAGCCCTGACAGCCCTCAGCAAAGATGAAACCATCACCATTTTACCTGCTGACAAAGGAAGATGCACAGTGGTTCTAAACACTGCAGACTACCACAATAAAATTACCTCACTTTTGGAGGATCACCATACATATGAAAAACTGAAAAGAGACCCCACCAGCAATTACAAGAAAAAGGTAATAGACAGTTTGAAGCAATTGGAACATGATGGCTCCATCGATAGGATTACCTACCACCGTCTGTATCCTGGAGAAGCCATCCCCTGCATTTACGGACTCCCTAAGATCCACAAGGAAGGAACACCCCTTCGACCCATAGTCAGCAGCATTAATTCGGTAACATACAACATTGCCAAACACCTCTCTACCATACTAGCACCTCTGGTTGGACACTCTGAACACCACATCCATAATTCGGAAGAATTTGTTTCCAAAGGAAAGATCCTGAAACTGGATACAGATGAAACTATGGTCTTCTTCGATGTGTCCTCCCTTTTCACCAGCATCCCCACCACTCATGCTCTATCAGCAGTCAGGAAGAGACTAGAAGAGGACAGCACCCTTGAAAGGAGAAACCATCTCAACCCAAACCAGATCTGCCATCTTCTGGAGCTGTGTCTCAACACCACTTATTTCTCATACAGAGGTGACTTTTACAGACAAAAACACGGCTGTGCCATGGGTTCTCCTGTGTCACCATTGTGGCCAATTTATACATGGAAGAAGTGGAGAAGAAAGCACTCAACACATTCCAGGGAACAGCGCCCACCCACTGGTTCAGGTATGTGGATGACACCTGGGTTAAAATCAAGGCCCAGGAAGTACAGGCCTTCACGGACCATATAAACACCATAGATGCCAACATTAGGTTCACCAGAGAAGACACCAAGGACAACAGACTGGCATTCCTAGACTGTGAAGTCCTCATTGGGACCGGTGGCAAGCTAGAAATAGGGATCTACAGGAAACCCACACACACAGATCAATATCTGATGTTTGACTCCCACCATCCACTACAGCACAAACTAGGGGTCATCAGGACATTGTCACACAGAGCAGAAACCATCCCCACCTCCATGGATTCCAAAAAGAATGAAAATCAGCACCTGAGAACAGCTCTGAAGGCCTGTGGTTATCCAAATTGGGCCTTCACTAAATCTAAGTCTACCAGACCTAAAACAGCGACAGACAGGGCTGAGATTCAGAGTAAACGGAAGAACCTGGTCATTCCTTACATGGCTGGCATGTCTGAAAAGATAAAAAGGATATTTGGCAAACACCACATACCTGTATATTTCAAACCCACCAACACACTGAGACAGAGGCTTGTACACCCCAAAGATCAAACTCCAAAACACAAGAAAAGCCATGTAGTGTATGCAATCCAGTGCAGTGAGGAGTGCTCTGAGCTCTACATTGGAGAAACCAAACAACCTTTGTATAGGAGGATGGCCCAACACAGGAGGAGCAACACCACAGGACCAGAGTCAGCAGTTTACCTTCCTCTAAAGGAAAAAGGACACTCATTTGAGGACATTAATGTTCACATTTTAGACAGAGAAGATAGGTGGTTTGAGAGAGGGGTCAAGGAATCCATTTATGCCAACTTGGAAAATCCTTCCTTGAATAGAGGTGGGGGCCTCAGGCACAATCTTTCCCCTATTTTCCTTCCTGCTTTGTCTTCTGTGCCTAGGAAGATTAAGACCATTTTGCAAGCTCAACAGCAGCATGGTAATCTTAACGACCCTCCTTTTGATGATAAAGGGACTTAGAAATAAACATCTCAAATAACCATGACCTAGCCCCAGGTGCAAGGTCACACAGCCACCTTAGAAACATATTTAAGGATTCCCTTACTAACTTTGCTTAGACTGAAGAAGCTTCTTGGATAAGGAGCGAAACGTTTCCACTGAGAAAATAGATATCCAGTTGACATGATTCAAGCTACAGACAATTCCACCTGGATGACTGAGAACCTTCATCGACATGCAAAGAATATGTTAAAAAAGTGTTAATTGTAATGTTTTTGAAGTTTAAATGCATTTTTAGAAGTATAAAAATAAAAATAACAACTACAACAAAACAGCAACAAGCAACAAAAACACACTAACAATTGATGCCATTCATCAGCGGAAGGCTCAAATTAAGATACCCCAAAGCTTTATCATACACCAATTTTTCTACAGCCCTACAAAAAGCAGCAGGGATGAAGTGTTCTAGATGTGCAGGGGCAAGCTGCTCTGCAAAAGTGGGGAGAACACTTAAGCAGTAATCCACTGCTTACTGCATCCCTGAAGATGAAGCTCTCTTGGCAATGGGACCCTTCTCTCCCTAAACTCACTAGATGGGCAGATTCATTTTGGCACAGGCGTTTTTGAAGATATCCACGACCTTAGGCCATGAAGAGCTTTAAAGGTGATAACCAGCACATTTAATTATACCGGGAATCTGACTGACAGCCAGTGCAACTCCTGTAATAGTGTTACAAGAATGAATTTAGATGACCCATAACTAGGATTAAATCCCGAGGGACCCCACTGCAGAGCAACTGGAGACTCAAGCTCTCTTCTCCCATCCTATTCAACTAGTACTGACCTCTTAGGAGGGAACAGAAGCACTACATAATGTGCCAACCTCCTCCAGCCCATAGTCCAGAAGGATATTATGGTTAATGGTATCAAAAGCCACTGGCAAATCTAACAAAACCAAAAGGGTCACACTTCCCCATCCCAATCTCACCAGAGGTCCAGTAACAAAGACAGCAAATGCAGTTTTAGTTCTATATCCAGGCCTGAATCCTAGCTGATGTAGCTTGAAAACTATCTGGCCTATGATGAACCCTAAGAAAATCCCTGCTGAATTAAGCAAGGCAAGGCAAGGCAAGGCCATAAGCAGAACAAAAATGCAGAACACCCTCCAGTTTGTTACCAAGAGGCCTACTTTTTCCAATACTGGAAATAATTTATAGGCATCGGGCTTAGGAGCCATTGAGAGTTTTTTCTTCCACAGATTTATCCAATCCCCATTTAAAATCTGCATTGGTGGCCATCATTATTTCTGTAGTGGTGAATTCCTGAAGTTACCTATGTGCTGTAGTATAAAGTATTCCTTTAATCTTTTACCATTCCAGCTTTAACCGATTTTTCAAGTGATAATAATTTGAATTTTGAAGAATTTACCATAGTTCTTCAAACCCTGCATAACTGCAGATACCTTTATCATGTGCTGTTTACTTGTCTTATTTTCTAAACTAAACAGTCCCAAATGTTGCAGCTTTTTCTCACTGGAGAATTGTTCCAATCATTTCATCAGTTTGCCTGTTTCTGTACTTTTACAGTTCTACATTTCCATCTTTGCAATCCATAACTGTACATAGTATTCTAAATCTCATTTTAAATCTCTCTGAAAGCATTATAATATTGGTGTAGTTATTTTTGCTCCCTTTCTAATGATCCCCAACATGCCACATGCCATTTTCACAGTTGCTATCTATTACATTGCTATCAGTGAAACACCTAAAAGAAGCATACAGCTAAAGTCTTGTTCAGTATCAGAATATTTAATTTGGCTGAATAAATATTTGTGTATTGAATTTTCTGCAGAAAACAGAATCAGCAGCTGAATTCTATCAAGAAGTCCATTGTTCATTATTAGGAAATGATAATTTTCCCATCAATATTTGCAGAAGACAAATTTATTTTGAGCTTTCAGTCTGTTATGATGTGACAGAATATATATCAAAATCATTTAATATGATTTCAAATAATTTAATCCAGGCACTTCAGCATAAGTGGCTAGTGGCATGAAAACCCGCCTTATTATTAGCATCTTTCTATTTGGATTTTATATGTAAATTATTGTTGTTGTAATTTTATATTTTTAACTTGTTGTTGTGAACCGCCCAGAGTTCCCTGGTATAGAGGAGATGGGCGGTGATACAAATTTAAATTAATACAGTATAACTAAAATGTGACTAAGGCTATATGTTTTTGTTTTTAATGGTAGATTCTCATTCCCAGTTATAATACTCCCCAACAGTTAACTCTCCTAAATTATTCTTAGCCATTCATTCTGAAGTTACAGAAGTTCTGGATACAGCCTGGGTTTCCTACAAGAAGTGATTTCACACTGAATATAATCCTTGATCTTTTATTCAGCAAGGCTGGTACGATGCATTCATTTTTCATTCTGAAGCAATGTCTTTTTGGGGAGGCTGCTCCAGGGAAAGTCTGCTGCAGTTCTTTTGCAATTCCATTCATTTTTAAAGGACTCTTTTATCCTGAAATGTCCCACATATCTGAAATATTTGAACACAAGTGAAGTGTTTATCATCCTCCTGCCAACATGTGAATAATGGAGTTCTGTGAAGGGAATTATAAACGGTAGAAAACCAGAAAAAAAGAAATTATCTTTGAATATTCAGGTTAATTTTAGAGCTACTAAGAGCCAATCTACACATTACATTAGTGGCTTCCCATTTTCTTGAGCTGTTTCAAGGGACTCGCCTGGTTCACCATGACACATATGGTTCTTCTGAGTAAGCTCAAGCCTGACCTTTTGATTTTGGAAGCCCTGTGTTAATTCTCTGATGGGCTCAGCATATTCTCATTTTCAGCAGTTAGCCCCCAATTGATTCCCATACTTCTAATTACTGACTGTTTCTTTTCCGTCTTTAGGCATAGATCTCATTCTACCCATCTAATCACATACCAGTATCTTTTACCAGTTAAAGGACATTGCTAAGAAAGATAAAAACTACACCATTGTTCAGACAATTTGGAGGCATTGCAAAATTCCTTCCTAGCTTTGAAATGGCAATCACTGGGGCACACCTAAAAGCTAAAAGAGGTTGAGTTGGTCTTCCAGGGTCTAGCGTATGTATCCCATCTCTGCAACTTGACAACCCTTGTCTGTAAAAGAACTGTGCATTCAAAAGTGCTATATATATTCAAAAAACACCCCAGATTCTTGTTTTCTTTTGCAAATACCATCTCTTGCTTCCGCTATGGGTGAATGTCCATTTTTCCAGTATCTGAAGGATCCGTTTTGTGTCTGGCCTGCATGCCCTGCGTCTACCTCCCAACTCATGTTTCTCCAAGCCAAGCCTAGAAAAACGCTCTTGAATGGTATGACAACAACAGGAAAGCCAGCAAGCATGAAACACTCACAAGCTTTATAGGGAAAGTGGAGCTCATCAGCAATGCTGATATGCCACCATGAAGCAAAGGAGCCATAATTCTCAAATGCTTCCCTGTGGTAAGTGCCTGACAGATGCACATAAATACAGGGGACAAATTCAAGGACTCTGTGTGGGAAGAGGGAGGGGATGCTTTTTTGCCTTTCTTTAAGCATTTGTTTCTCTTTTTCTTGCTTATGAATTCACAGAGTCCTGGAAGCAAGAGAGAAAACAGTAAATTCACCTGGGAGAGAGCACTGATCAGCTGTCATTCTCAGGGGTGCACTATTGGTTTATTTATTATTTATTTATTTATTAAATTTCTATAACCGCCCATCTCCCCCTCAAGGAGGGACTCTGGGTTAACTCAGGCTTAGCAGCGAATAGATGAAGATGCTATCTGTGAGCTGCAGACACATAGATCTAAGGATAAAAGGGTAAATGCATCCATAATCTGCAGGAGGGGAGGGCAACCAGGAGGAAAAATGGATTTGGTATATAACTCTTTTGAAGTCTGTTGTAGATTGAACATGAGGTGGTACAGCAGACCTGGTAGGGATGGGGATGGGGCCTCTCTCCAACTGTCTCCCACTTCACCCATCTTCAAGGTGTCTTTGAGCTTATTGCTTTCTCTACCAGCTAACAAGGAAGTGTCTCTGCAGCCTGCTAGTGCAATTGGCCTATGTGGATCCACTGGGACTCTGGCATTTGGCTCCCTTTCTTCCTTAAATGGATCAGTAAGGAGAATCTTTTTCTGCAATCTCCCTATAAGAATTTTCCTTCCTTCCATCCATCCATCCATCCATCCATCCATCCATCCATCCATCCATCCATCCATTTTTTTTGTTTGCTTCCTTGTTTTCCCATTGAGCATTTATCTTTCCTCTTTTTTTTGCCTAAACTAAAGAAAACAAAAATCACTTTTCTTTCACTTCACACTTTAAAATCCCCAGTTGCTTAAAAACATATATATCATCCAGTATAGTATATAATGAGGGGCATGGTGGCTCAGCGGGTACGACGCCAGGCTTGTCGATCAGAAGATCACAAGTTCAGAGGTTCGAATCCCTAACCCCGCATGAAGGAGTGAGCTCCCGCACTAGCCCCAGCTCTTGCCAATGTAGCAATTCGAAAGCATGCAAATGCAAGTAGATTAATAGGTACCACTTCGGTGGGATGGTAACAGCATTCCGCGTGTGTCATGCTGGCCACATGACCATGGAAGTGTCTTCGGACAAACTCTGGCTCTTCGGCTAAGAAACGGAGATGAGCACCGCCCCCTAGAGTCAGACATGACTGCACAAATGTGCGGGGGGAACCTTTACCTTTATAGTATATAATAATTTGGTTTACTGGGATTTTACATCCTTTTTTTTTATAACCCCCCCAAAAAAACAGCCAACCCCCCCACACACACACACAAAGATACCCAAAAAACCAGTAATGACATGTCAGGTAAGTGCCATATGATAGTACAACAATGATTTCAAGATGCAAGTGAACCATCATTATTCTTATCTCATGAATATGCAGATTTTGTATGGTCCACTGTTTAAAGAGGAACAACAGTTCTGTCTTGGCTAGATTGAATCTGAGATTGTTTTGTCTCATCCATTCCCACTGGCATTAGTCAGGATTCCCATGACATCTCTGGCTCAGCCCAGGTTGGCAGTACAATATACTGATGACTCCTCACAATGAACCAATGGATGACCTCTCCCAGCAGTTTCATATAGATGTTAAATAACTTAAATAACACAGCAACTTTATGACTGACAAACTGGAACCACCCATTCAGGTAACAGCAGAACCACTGTAAAATGATGCCCTTATTTCCCACCCCTACAGGTGCTCCAGGATATCACAGTTGATGTTACTGAATGTCACCATCAGTAACCATTCAGTAACATCATAGGTCTATTAAGATTAAAAGGTTACATGCCTCAAACAAGTTAGCAATGGTCATCTGCTATCCAATGTCGGGATATGACTGAATCCTCCATTTCTTCTAGGATTTTTAAAGCTTAAAATGTAGAAGAGAATTGCACATTGATAGTTCCAGTCTCATAGTCACTGTACACTACCTTAACAACACTCCACCAAGGAATCTTTGTATCTCTCTTCTCTCTCTTCAAAGCAACACCAATGGATTAAAAAAAAAATCCAGAATATATTATAGATTCTTACAAAGGAGTAAATCCCACTGATCCCAATGGCTGGGTTTGTATAACATAATAGGTATGCTAGGTTGGTTACTGTATGTGCAAACCTAGGCAATTGGGTTAATTCAATAAACCATAGGCTAGCTAGCCATGGGTTAGCAGGTTGTATGAACAAACTGCTAAGTTTTACAATAGACCTGAATTTCTAGCCCCCAAATAGGAACTGTTGCTATTCTAATATGTCACATACTTCATTGCAGAATATCTATTCTAGCAAATGCCATTTTGAGAATCAAAGGATTAAAGTGCCTGACAAGCCTAAAATATTTCTAAATTTTTATTAATTAGTGTCTTCTTTTGTTTGTTTGATTTATGTATGTCTATTTGCTTATTTGTTTTTAGCAGAAAATTGTAATATTTTTATTACAAGTCATCAAAAGATTTCATTTAAAAAAGTATGTAACTGCAATGAATAGTTTCAAATAACAGTGCTACAACACTAAAGGACAGGGAAAGCTCTAAAAAGCACAAGGTCCCCAAATAATAAGGCTTGGCAGGAGAGCACTTTTGCAATAAGCACTCATTCAATTTTCAAGCTAATTAATGTTATTCACATCTCTATTTGGTATTATTTATTCATGCTTTTCACCATGCATTCCTTATTATAAAAGACATATTCCCTCTCTTCCCCTGCCTCCCAGCGATGGCTATTCATAGCAGGACAATTTCAATTTCACTCATTCCATGTGTGAAGAGTGGACATTAGTAGCCTGGCTTCCTAGGGTTTGACTATGGAAGGAACTGGAGAACAGTAGCAATGAAACTGGATGAAAAGATGCTTCTCAGCCTTGGTGGTAGTTCAGAGAAGAACCACGCCCAGATGTACTAGTTCTACTTTATTGTAAGGTTACATTAACAGAAACTTGCAAGTCTGAATGTACATTTCTCCCCCATCACCTTTACAGCCCAAGATACTAGGGACGGTTCCTTCTGAGATGTTTGCCATTCCTACATTCCTGCTGCAGGCTAAGCTGCCACTTAACCAACCTGTTCCCCTGGCTGCGGCTCTTCCCCTGTCTCCCAAGGTCATTCCCACATACCATTACAATGCCATACAGAGGTATTTTAAGTACCCCTTGGTAAATGGAGGCTCATGCTAAGTACAACCGAAAAACAAATTACACTAAACCATTACTAAAGGTAGGCTGGGTCTCTGGACAACCAAGTTCTTGGCATTTACATCTATTCTAGCTATTTAAGTAGTCAAATCAAATCAAATCAAATCAAATCAATTTATTACGGTCACTGACCAGTACATTTAAGTAGTCTTGCCAATTTCAGGGAGTCAAGTTGCAAAGCTGTTTTGTGCCTGAAGTAGGTTGTTGAAACTGAGCACAGAAAAACTAAAAAAGGTTCAATAGACCATCTTCTAAATATATAATGAGAAGAAGTTTGCTGTGCTGGACTTACGTTCCATTCATCAGTGTTCTAATAGTGTGCAATTAATATACAAGTAGAATATTAATATAATACGAACAAATCGGAATTCCCCAGGAACTGGTATTGAAGGATATACTGCCTCTGATACTTAAAATAATCTGCAGTAGAGGTGGATGCAAATAGCCTTTTTAAATTCTCCACCAGATTTCTCAAGATGTCTTTCATTCAGATTTAACTGAGGTGTGGGAAGCCAGAGAAGCTACAGACTGCTGGAAAGAAGACAATGCAATGAAAGACAGACCACTCTTTCTCACACATTCTCAGTCGCCTTGCAATTAAATAAGTGCAAGAACGCTCCACGTATTAGAATATCTTCAAAATTCTCTTCTCCTTTGAAATAATTTATATAACGTATTATTTTTCTCCTCTAATTGCATGAGAACTGGTTAAAAAAAGATGCAGGATTACTCACTGGTATTAAAATATAGCCTCATAGCTGGTAGACATTGGTAGCTTTTCATTAATTTGTGTAATTTCCTTTTTAAATAATCCAGGTGAGAGATCATCACTACAGTGCTTCTTGTGGTAGCCTAAGCTTGCTTAGTCCTATGTTCTATACAGATGTCTCCCTCTCTAAGCCAGACAGTTAATGTCACTAAAAAGCCATATCCACAAGAAAAGTGAAGCTGCAGTAGGAACTGTCTGCATACTCATAAAGGTTTCCATGTTAGCTGAATCTGTGGTAGTGAAGACAATTACAGTATACCCATGGATGATTGGGTATTTACTGATGTCACAATATGACTTTATAGAGGAAGGGACTGCTAACTACAGCTCATGTTTAGTTCTGTACAAGAACATATCCCCTGAACGTGACTATCAGTAAATTCCACAGGTTAACAGTTTTCTCAGTGAAATAGATTTATGATTTACAGTTCTAGGATCTGAATAAATATACTGTATGACAAGACTGTTCTAGAAATAAGTGGTTTGTATTAGAGTTTTTTTGTTTGGGAGTTTTGCAGTAAAAAACATTTAAAAAGGAGGATTTTGCGGGATCTAGTGTTACTTTGGGTATTTGCTATTAAAAAAATGCTGGGCTTTCAAAACTTTTGGTCTCTTTCAGAATATGCTCATCACCATCCATCAGCCATATCTGATACATCGCATTTTTTGTTACCTTGGTCTAAATTGAGTAGAAATTTTTTTAAAAACCTCAATGTGTAATTCATACTTACTTTAGCTCCTGAACTTACTCTTCTTGGCCAGTTTCATGATTAGAAGCATATCTGTGGACATTTTCACAAAGGTTTTTGAAATAAAACTATGATGCATTATTATATACCATCCCTAAGAAGAACTTCCTTGGAAGCATTTATTTAGAAGATTCCCTTGCATTTATTAAAATGCATAGCATTCCTACTCTCAATCCACCATAATTCATGTTGTTACCTTTAACTTCAGATTTCTTTAGGTACTCAAACCCATAATTTCAACCAGCAAATAAGAATTGAAAGCCTGGGGAATTAATAGGGACTTTTTACATCTCAACATGTCTTTCTGATCTAATTTTAGATAGCAGGAAATATGACAATATTAGCCACTAATTAGAATTACTCTATTGGAAATTATTTGTAGCACCTCACACCCCCCCCCCATCTTATTACAACAAAGACACATGAAGAATACTGCCAACATAAACATGTCATAAATTATTTCGGGAGAGAAACATGAATACTATGAAATGCAGACTTGGCAATGTTTGAAACATATTGGTCTTTACGCTAAGTTATTTTATCAAAGTCAGTCTTTTCCCAGCAACACAAAAGTACTAGTTGATGTTGTGGTTTGTCAGGTCTCTGTGAGTGCTTTGTATAAGCTGCTAAAAGTTTCTCAAAAATTCTTTGAAGTAAAGCTGATAATTAAGTTTCATTTCTCATTTGTTTTTTTGGAGCTAGTTCAATAAGCTCTTGTGGTGCCATACTGCTGAATTCTGATTATATTCAGATGGCATTAAGGACTAATTCACGTTAAAATATTGTGTTTGTTCTCTAAGAAACAAGATAATATTTCATGAATATGTGTCCCAAGCTGTTTGTTCATACAGGTTTGGATTGCCCTGGAAATGCCCTTTCCCCAGATGTGGAAATGTGAGGCGCACCCTATTTAACCAAAACATAACCTGCATTACCAGAGAAATATCAGAGATGCAATATTGCTGGTAATAGTGTAGCTTTTATCAAGATCAGGGCCCGCGTGTTCCGTTTGCTGCATCAACACAGCTAACATGATCTTTGTGACCAAATACAAATGTCCAGGTGATGTGCTGTCATCCCCGCACAGCTTTGTGCTTTCAGAGGGCTTGGGATCTGAAAGGCAGCAGTTAAGCTCAACAGCATGTAGAGAATGATAAGCTTAAAACCTCATTTAATACCACCTTCACTGAAATCAGTTTGATCCCCAGTGCAGCACTCAGGCTATGTTGCTGCATTTTCTGAGCTGCCAGAGAGGGTTAGGGAGCTAACCGAATGCACAATCCCTTCTCCATTAAGATGATTATCAGGGTCACAAGCTGGACTAGGAACAGAGTATTTGCCAGCTATACATTTTGGAACTAGTGCTCAGCAGATGCTGGAGCTGAAAAACTGCTGCTACTAAGGGAATTTGGGCCAGAAAAGGTAAATGACTTCAGGCCCTTAAGAAAGTACTTGAATCACTTCAAAGTGGTGGTCCCTACCTAAACAAGCTAAGCACAAGATTTTGGGATGCATTTACACCAGTAAATGCTCAGACTGAAGAAGCTTCTTGGATAAGGAGCGAAACGTTTCCACTGAGAAAATAGAAATCCAGTTGACATGATTCAAGCTACAGACAATTCCACCTGGATGACTGAGAACCTTCATCGACATATTTACACCAGTGTTTCTCAACCTGAAGTGCACACAGCTTAAAGTTGCCAAGGTTGAGAAACACTGGTGTACACACATACACACAAGATGGGAGATAGGGAAATGTATGTTCTCTACAGGTCTCTTGTGCTAACTTGAAGGAATTTAAGGTACATAAAGTTTCGATTTCTGGCAAACGAGATACGTATGTCCCTTCCTGGCAGTTTGCTAGATGATAAAGACAGAAAGAAAAGGAAGTGCCAGACAAGGGGGAGCCTCTCCCACTTTTGCTTCTGGCCTTGCCACCAGTTGTTTCAAGCTTGACTGCCAAGCAGTGCAGCTGCACAGCGATTAGAATGTGGTCCCTGACAGGAAAAACAGTTGCCTGCTTCTGTTTTAGAGCAGGAGCGTGTACTAGGAGGGCTATTACATTCTCCTCAGCCCACTGCTTATTTTGGCATGGTCAGTCCCTGAGCACTTTTCTCCTTAGTCAAATGCTGATTTTGGCAAGGGGAAAAGTATTCAAGGCAGGTGCGCTTTCTCCACACTAGCTTAAATCTGTCTGCTTCCCTTTTCAGAATTTCTAGATGTGGATTGTCACTGGGAAGCAAAGGATACTGTTATAATCCCTTTTTGATTTACTCCATTTCCAATTCTAATTCTCTGCTAAACAGTTAAAGCATAAGCACAAGACCGTTTTCTTTTTTTGTAATGGGGCCAATGTAAAACTGCTGGTTGGCACAAGAGGTTGAAATGAGATATTGTGATAAGAGGTGAGCCAAAATAAGTTGAGAATGAGACACAGCCTTATGCCTTGCATACCTAAAATATACAAGAATAATGTAGCAATTGTCACAACATGCTGAAGGGGTTTTTCCTTATTTTTCCCCCATTATTATTCCTATTGACAAAACAGAGCAGATGTGTTGAAATGAAGCACTAAAAACACTTGCCCTTATCTCAAACTAATTGTGAACCTGCCAAACTGGAAAATATTCAAGTTTTTCCCACGCGCTCTTCCTTTTTTCCTCCAAAGTTCTATAAAATCACCATTGCATCATACGACAACCTGTGCTTAAAGAAGAAAACTGTGTACACTTTAATGCAGTCTTTTTCTTTTGTATACATAGAACACAAATTAAATATATTTTGTTTTTCTGCTACTTTATCTGTGATGGCAAGAGAAGGGAATAATCTTCCTAAAACTGAGATAGCCAATTTGCTGAGGTTGATTCAAAAATCAGAAAATTATCTTTTGAAGTGACCACATACTGTATTTATCAAGTTGAAACTGCTTCATATTTGAAGTTATTTTCAAACTCTGCCTTGTTTTACCTCATTAGCTCTTTGTTAAATGTTACATACAATAACAATTTTTACTGCAGTAATTCTTGTAGTTTGCTATAATGGGCAGAAGTGCCTTACCCAAGGTGTGTGTGTGTACGTGCGTGCACTTGTGCGCACACCTTCAAGTCAGTGTTGACTCCTGGTGACTGCCTGTACAAGTCTCTGCAGTTTCCTTGGCAAGATTTTTGGAAGTGGTTTGCCATGGCCTCCTTCTTAGGGCTGAGAGAGAAACACTGGCCCAAGGTCACCCAGCTGGCTTTGTGCCTAAGGTGGGACTAGAACTCATGGTCTCCTGGTTTCTAGCCTGGTGCCTTAACCACTACACCAAACTGGCTCTCCTTATACAGTTACCTCGGGAATAATTATTTACTTCTGTAGGATTTAAATACACCAAAATCTTCAGTCACTGTATAAACAATAAACAATATTTGAGCAATGATAGTTTCCCATGTATCAGTCAATTATAAGAGTAAAATGCATATTACATCATTAACAATGTCTGAAAAATGTTTAAATTATCTATTTTATTGTAAAGGGAAAAACAGTCCAAGATCTTCAACTGGAAATGTTCTCCTCAGATTAAGAACCTATATCATTTTCTTGGATTTATGTATTACTGCAAATATAGCACTGTTGGGATCAAATCATAGTTAAATATGTAATTTTATAGGAAATAGTTTGGATTCCAATCTAGCACAGTATTATACATTCTAGATTGGAACAACATAACTGCTTTTTCATCAAAACAAATGTGAAGTGACCATATTTTACAATGCTTGAATGTGAGACTTCAAAGCTGTTACACATGTGTATTTGCTTCTAATTGTACTACATATCCCTTGACCTGTAAAAACATGAAAATGTTGCATATATAGTAAGAACAAATGCCAAATAAAATGTTGTAAGACTAACAAAGATACTCATGAACTGACAGTATACAGTATATAAAATAACTGGACTGGGGAGAAGCTATAATTATTCCCTTATATAAAAAGGGTGATAGGAATTAGAGCAAGTCAAATGTTTTAAATACTTGAGCATAGTATTTCAGGTCTCTAGGAAATTAAGAGCCCAGGTAAATTATTTTATTTATTTATTTATTGTTTATTTATCAAATTTATATGGCCACCCATCTCACAAAAAGTGTCTCTGGGCAATGTACAACAATTAATTAAAACAATAAATATATAAAAAACAAATAATGCTATTTCTACTTTCCAAAAGAGCACACTAGCAATAACTATTTTTTACAGGCAACAGGAGGCAAATTACATTCCAGTAGAAATCAAATTGTTTATGGCTAAAATGGTTGCCCAACTATTATATGGGATACAACTTAGCCCATATACAAACCTAGGGGCTTATGAAATCATTCAATCAAATTTCCTTAGGACTTTGTTTGATACCCCAAAATGCACCCCTAATGCAGTCTTGAGGTTTGAAGCTAACATGCCAAATATTAAGGCCCAGGCCTGGACCAGGATTCTAATCTCAGGACTCAGAATCATGTTTGACCCTACAGGCCTGATGCCTCTGCTGTTGTAATCTCATTGGCACCATACATGTATAGAAGAACTTTGCAGTCTTCACCTCTCTCCTGAGTATTTTGGCCAATTAACCCTTGAGAAGGCCAAATCAATAGTAAAAGAAAGAATTAGGGACATTGATCACCTAACTGATATCACCAGTGCTCCTGAATTCTACCACCAAATTTCACACAGCCCCAAGCTTTCTACTGCAGGGTACCTATTCAAACTAACCCTATGCAAATATAGATGGGCCTTCTCCAGAGCCTGCTTTGATGCCTTCGCTTCAGCACTGCTGACAGTAAGATTTCATGGGACTCATTTACAGAGGCTTTGTCTTTGTGGATCTAGGGAAATAGAAACTCTTGCCCATGTCATCATACTGTGTCCTTTTTATGATGCCCCAAGATAAGCTTTCATCTCTCCAATCATCTCTAAATTTGAGGGTCATACTGATAAAATTTATGTTTATTAATTTTAAGGGATGCTAACCCTACACTCATATACCAGGTGGCCAAATATCTTCATCAAGTCATACAATTGTCCAAAACTTTTAATTAAATATGTTGTTTTACTGTCTTATTGTTTTCTTTTTTTCCCTGATAATGAATTGCTGTACCAAACTATTTCTCTTTTCCTACTCTAAAAGCTGGTCAAAGACCATAATAAAGATATTTGATTTGTATAGAAGGAAAAATAAATAAATGGGATTTGAAAATAGACTGTAGGTCAAACAGGTTTTAAAAAAGAATGTGGTTGCAAAAACACAAAATCTAAAAAGCTTTAGGGATGGCTGTACTCATGATTTGCTCAAAGTAGGGAAAAATTTGGTAGAAGTTATCAAAAAATTTGGGTGAAATATTGAGTGACCAAGATCTTGTAATGCACCTGCAATTCATGTCTCCTTGCAGAATCACTTCTTAAAACAAAGCTATTCCTCTGGTAACAAAATTAAACATTAGATATAGTAATACTATAGTGTTTATCATAAAAATTAGTGATGCTCCTATGTTAACATTCAAAGTTCTTCACCATTGTATATGGTTTAACATACACAGTAAATGGTATTTTATAAATTACCAAATTGGTTCATTGTGCAGTTATTGTATTGTGTAGATATGATCTGTTTTGTATCACTACAATACAAGTGAAAATCAATAATACTGCAGAATCCATAAATAGATAGCATTAATTAATGGTATGAAAGTTCATGAGTTCGTACGAACAGATTGCAAGTCCAGAACTAGTCAACTATTATAATTTTTTGGCACTTTGGTGGGGAGGCTGAGTTTGAAAGTGTTATGGTTCTCTAGATCAAACAGATATATTTGGTAGTTCAAGACTAATTCTTGAACCATACAATTAAATTATTAGAATCATCAGACCAGCCCTACCACTAGGCAGATTAAGACAATAATTGGAGATGATAAATGCTGGGAGATTGTAGCACATTACTACAGGAGAGAGCTGTGTGTCATATGCCTCCTTTAACCTTTCCCTCTTCCCAGCCATCTTGCAGCTTTCAAGAGCAGTGGGGAAACAACTTGATCATTAGTGTTGAAGATAGTAAACATGCACACACTACATAACCAAGTGTAATATAGATTTGGTGGCATTAGCAGCATTGCATATTCTGTATGTAGTAACTGGCACTGACACTTTCTTCTGTATTCAGTTTTAAAAACAGACGTACTGCTTGCTATATTTTTAACTTTGGGTTAATTTGCATGACTAGTTTGCTGTACCAAAAGTATAGTCCACTGATTATTTCTCAAGGGCAGGAATGCATGATGTCATCCTCAGCTCAGAAAAGTAACCTTTGTCTGTCTTTTCGCTACGTGTCAAAAGTAGTGTTTTCTGATTTGTGCTGGATCGATGGGCATGTCCAGTTTGCCTGGTCTGCTTCATTTCATTGTATGCAAACACCTCCACTCCAGTTGTCTACTGTGTGCTACGACAGAAACAACTTCTTCCCTCTGGTCACTAGTCTCCCTCCTTTGGTCACTGGTTCATGGCCATTTTTTAAAACAAGTTTACTGATAGAACAGTGAAAGAGGGGTCTTTTTTTTTAACCAAATGAAACTGCAAAGAAGTCTGCCACTGTCCCCTTTTAGCCCAGGAGAAAAGAACTGTAAAATGTTTTTTACAGTTCTCTTAAACAAATCCTTCTCTTAAACAAATCACCGGTGAGTGCACCAGATGGGAAGATGTCAAGTATGAAAGGGAGTGAGTGGAGGGGTTCATAAAAGATTTTTCAATGGAAACCACATGCCCTCAAATACTTGCCAACAAAAGTGTTGCTTTTGTGACGCAGGTGGTAGGGGCATGTTTAAGAAGCAAGGCTATCCACCAATCAGGGGCTGTGGTTAACGTCAGGTCATCATCATAACCAAAGTGGAGGAAAGGGTTGACATTTGAAACAAGGTTACTTAAATTGTCTTCATTTCCAGCTGTTTTAAGCACTAGGATAATCAGTTTAAGGCTGAAGTGCAGAAAAGTCCTTGATCTCTGCAAATACTGCTGAATACCATAATGTCTGGCTAGAAGTAGTGTAATTCAAATGTATTCAGTTAGGGATACTGGAATTCAATATAGTTTTTAAAAAATCCACGTAGCACCTTTTTCATGCTTGAAATAAAGCTGCTTGCTTTTTATCAGGACTACATATCTCAGTGGCAAGCATTTATGAAAGAAACAAGCAACAGTGGTATGGGATATATTTATTTTCCATGCTAAGGGCCCAGTCAGTTTGTTGGTATGGGAAACTAACTACAGATCTTGGTTATTCTGAAGCAAAAAGCAGCATTGCTTGTATAAAATTGTATTTTTGTTTCTGTCCCTGCCCGTCAATTCCTTCAGGCATGGCTGTCATTAGCATGCAAGGCCACTTAAGAACAAATTACTCCTGTAAAAATGTGGCCTTGATAGAAAAATGCTTATTTCTATTTTAGAGCAAAATAATGCACAGGTAGGACCACTAAATTCTCTGCAACCCACTGCTTTCATTTGCACCCTCAGTCCTCAAGCAATTTTCTCTTTAATCAAACTCTATTTTTGGCTAGAAGAGAAAGCTTCTATTTATTTATTTGCTTAATTATTTGATTTTTTAAACTCAGTATTTTACTCAGTACTTCCAGATGTAGATTGATGTAGACCAACAATGAGTGTACTTCATTGATTTGTGTTCTGTAATGGTTTATTCTGATTAGCCTGTGAAATATTGTGAGGTTGGGTATAAGAACAAAGTTTCCAGAGCTTTTCTTAACCAACATTTTATTTTTAATCTTCTCACAAATGCTCTTTTTCTCCATATATTGCTTGTGTCTGACAAAGTTAAACATTTAAAATGTCAGGAAAATAAAATGAAAGCAACTGCCAGTAAAAGGTATCAAAGCAAGAGAACAGAATCATGTATACAGAGGCAGGTTAGAATAGAACTACTGTAACATCTCAGAGAGATATAGTCTCAATAGTTAAATTGTTTATGCTTCAACCAATACTGTATGTATGAGAGGTACAATGGATCATATTCATTTTTTTTCCTTCTGTGAGTTCTTGTGATTCATAGTGAATAACAAAACTAAAGCAAATTTGTTCTGCATGCTTAGCACCAGATTAGCAGATCTGAAAATTGTACATAATTTAATGAGCACTGACTAAAATTTGTCCAGTTCTATTAACAGGGGAATTTTTAATAGAAATAAAACAATATCCTAGAAACTGCTATTTTTATTTGGTCCTCTGTGCTTAGATAATAAGGGCCAAACTGAAAAGAATGTGTTTACTGAAATGAGAGAGCAATGCTTTCATAGACTTCCAAAATGTTCAGAAAAAAAAGTTGTCTAAATGCAGAAGTAATTAACATTAGATAAGAAACAACAGAAATGCTTTTATCAGCAACTGATTACAGGGACTGAAATAATTCATGACAGCTCAGGGGAAGACTTCTGTATTTATGAAGGCTTAGAAGCAAGATCACAATTGCTTGCAACATGTGAGATTTGTATTGCTGTCCAAAAGGAATCTGGACAATAGAAATGAGTCAGTGTATTTTTTTTTCAGGAATGTAAAGTACATTTATGGGCAATTTTCTTTTAGAAGTAGAGTAACAATGGATATTTTTCATACTCAGAAATTGATAATCATATTTGGTGTTGGGAGAAAAATATATTCATTATTTGACATAAACACTGGTATTTCAAGAGATTTGCTTGTGATGATGTTTTACAGCTTCAGAAGTTTAAGAATAACTGTTCAAGAGTCCTGTATACAAGTGAGTTCGCAAATAGGGATTTAAGGTATGGATTCGAGCAGGGAAGAAAGAGGTTGCTTAATCACAGCATTTAGGTTCTTGGTTCTCAATCTGGTGAGCTCTGGGGAAGTGTATTCTGAAAAGATCATTCTCTAATGCACTGTTCTTTTCATGTGGCACTCTGGTTTCAATAGTGTAAATTGGAAAGTGTGAAAGACATATTCCAGCATTTATTCATACAAAAATTATATCCTGCCCTCCTAGTGTGTATGCTTAATTCAGGGCAGCTAATAACATTTCCCCCCCTTTTTTAAAAAAAAAATGATGCTCATCTGGAGGTTCTCAATGTGATACTCTTCCAAAACAAGAAGTGGTTCATGATAGTCAAGATGTGGTCCAACCCAAAATGGGCCTTGAGTATTGGCTAGGGCTAACAGCAGTCTTTAATCACCTTTCTAATAGTATTGACACTTTTAGCTGGTTTATGCTCAGTAGTTTTTTGATATCACTATTACGAGGACAAAACTCTGTTTAAGGAGAAAAAAATGGTGCTGTGGATGCATGATAAAAACTTCTAAAGAAAATTACTACAGAAAAAAGCTATGCCAACCTACATACCAGATGAATGCTGCTTTTTTTCTGCAGTGCAGGAAAAACGTCTTGAAAAGAACTCCCCTTTAAAATATCATTATAGACAGTGTGCATTTGACAGGAAAGAAAATGTTCATTATGCTTTGCTTCAGTCTTAGTTATTAAGTTTGATAAAGGCTTTTGGCCCCTTTGCAATTCCTGGAAACATTTGTTAAATGATTTCTAAAAAAATTCCTTTTCTGGGACAAAAACCCTGCAAGACAACGTATGTATTTATTTTTATTAATATATGCTAATAAGAGTTCCTTTCCTTGCTATACACACACACACACACACATACACAAACAAGTACTAAATTAGTGAGCTTAGAAAATGTCTTATTATTTCACATTAATTCTAATGACAGATCCATTGCTGAAATTTGTAACAGCATTTTATTAACCTTTCAAATATGCCAGTTTTCTTTCTTCTGTAATTCCACAAATTATATCCTTTCAGACTTAAAATGGTGCTGGGCCTTTTGTTTCTAAGTATTAAATAATGTTAAGCTTGCACCTTTGTAAGCTTTAAACTAGTTTGGATTGTCTTCTGTCTTCCCCAACCTCATCTTCTCCTTCAGTTGTATACTGTCACCAGATTAGGATAACTATTTAACAAGAATCATTGGAAAATACTTGGAATATTTGACTTCAGATTGTCTCAATTTCCTTGAAATTGCTACTCCAGAAGCACATAACCAAGAACACTTGTAGCCCTGAGAGCATCTGTTTGAATAAGAAGCCTCTGCCAAGCAACAGCATACCTAATTGCCATTCCTAAGTAGGTTACCTAAGGCATCCTGTTGAATGTACTATTCCTTCTCCTTCTCCTTCTCCTTCTCCTTCTCCTTCTCCTTCTCCTTCTCCTTCTCCTTCTCCTTCTCCTTCTCCTTCTCCTTCTCCTTCTCCTCCTCCTCCTCCTCCTCCTCCTCCTCCTCCTCCTCCTCCTCCTCCTCCTTCCTCGGCCATGAAAGGTTGGCAGATCTGGCAGAAAAGCAGTATGAAACACTTCCAGATAATAGTTCATATATTTGCCACAGTAGAGCAATATGACAGGATAAAAGGTAATAATAGTCATAAATACTTACTAATAATGGGGTTTGAGGGGATGGGAGAGTATGTACTAGCCTAGACCACTGCTATGTGCCTACCTTAGTATAGGCCAGTGCTTTCCAATCTGCCGCCGTTGGTGACACACCAACGGCGGCGGCGTGGGGGGGTACGTGGCAGCGGCGTGCATGGTGGTGGCAGCAGCAGCGGCTGCCTCCGCTAAAATGCAGAAGCGCTGATGGCGTGCCACTGCCGCCCCCACCATGCCCGCCGCTGCTTGCGGGTTGTGTGGTGACACACCAAACTGTGTGTTGCGACACACTAAAGTGTTGCGACACACAGTTTGGAAAGCTGTGGTATAGGCAATTATAGGAGAGAGAGAGAGAGAAATTTTATCGTTTTATGAAAGCTGATATGGGGATCCTTTGAGACTAAAAAGTGAAATGGAAAATAATAAATCATATACATTTATTTAGTTTAGGTTACTTTATTTAACTCATTTCTTCTTGGAAAAAATACATTTATTTATTTATTTATTTAATCACATTTATATATAATCACTGAAACTGTTTTAACCTTCACATATCGCTTGTTAAGTGATATCAATTATGTATCTTAAAAGTTATTTGGAGCTGCATTTTGTGACCGGTTATTTAGTGGTCATCTTTGCAGAAACCAAGGTGTTTGAGCAGCTTTCCAAGTATTTCAGTGGTTATGATGAAAGCAGATCCAGAGAGCTGATGATACGGAAAGAGTAGAGTAAGAGCCAGTGGTAAAAGGTGCATATACTGATCTCACTTCCAGGAATGAGGTTGTGCAAGAGGGACAGTCCTGCAAGTCTTAGTCCATATTGAACATGTAGTAAAATGTAAGAAATTAAACAGGACAGCAAGCACTTGCCAGCAAGTTGTAAGGCTAGATCAGCAAAAACATTTTGCTAACAAAACTAAGGATATATTTTCAGTGTCGTTGCCTATTTTATTGTAAACTGCCCAGAGTTCCCCCTTTGGGGGAAGATGGGCAGTAATATAAATTAATTAAATAAATAATAAATAATTACAGAGAATCTTGGACACACCTGGAAAACTAGCAGGGTTGCATAAACAATTCTACTCTGAACCCCTAAGCTCAGCTGTTAAGGTATGGGCTTTAAAGTAAAGCAATATTCCAAATATATATTTCACACAAATGTCCCTATGATTCTGTAATCACTTTTATTGTAGTCTTTGAATCCTCTCCAAATAGTTAATAAGTTTTGGATGATTAAGATGCCAAAAGCTGAATTTAGATGTTTTTCCAAAAAGATATTCTGTTAGCATTTAGCATGCAAGGATTTCTGGTGGGAAATGGCAGACTGACCAGCTGTGCCCGCAGGATCTGCGGGCAGAACTGGCATTGTGGCAGTTTTTTCGGGCTCAGGCTGGTTTCTCCTGAAGCCCAGAGCATTTTTACGGATCAAGGAAAATGCTGGGAATTGACCCATTTGTCCTCCGGACGGCGAGTTGCAGCCAGGAGATCGTAAACAGCGTCTGAGATCGATGGGTAAGACTTTGCCAGGAGGCTGGGAAGACATCATTTCCGAGCCGCACTGCAGGTTAAAGGGTCATTAAGTCCAGCCACCCCATTTCTAAAGCACCCAATTTATTTTTTCTTTAAGCATCCATACCCTAAGATAGGCTTTCTACATTAAGGAGAAACGATCTCTCTTGGTGCTTATCGTTATTTTTGTGATTATTTTTTTTATAATTTTTTTTAAAGCTTTGGATTTTGCTTTCCATCCAATACTAAGGAGGGTTGAGAGTATGTTATCATCTCCCTGTTATTATTTCTGCGCTAATTTTGAAGATTTTAGCATTTTTCCTACATGTTGAATCTGCCGTTCTGAACTTTCACTTTCCTGCCGCTACTTTCTCTGGGAACTCTCTGTGATCTTACCTTAACTCAGTTTGGAAATTTTCCATTACCTTTCACTTCTGCCGGTTAAGTATCTAGGGGGCACCATAACTTACTGCTTCAGAAATGGAGGATCTTAACCAGGCTTTCTCTGATTTTCGCTGAGATATTAAATCAGATATTAAGCAATTTTTTTCTGATTTCTGCCAAGCTGTTGTGCAGCACATTCGGAGCATTGTGGAAAATATGTGGTCTGAAATGTGCCATTTGATTGGAGATGATGTAGATGAACCTGAAGAATCTAACAGTGATGGAATTTTTTCTCCCAAGAGTGAGATTCAGGCTTCTGTTGAAATCCTGGATGAAATTGGCAATGCTGAATTGAAGAACTTAAATGGAGAAATTGAGCTGCAAGATATGAGTGAATTTGACTTTCTGATGGAATGTTATGGAAAAGAAGGGGTATTATGTACGGGAGGTTTTTTGAAGAGAAGTATGTCTTTGTGAGGGGAGCAGTTGGGATGTTTGATTTCTTTAAGAAAATACCTCTGTGCATATTGTGGGGATATGTAGATGTCTTGGTTTATTTTGAATTGGGTTAAGGTAAGGGACTAAAAATATTTATCTGGATGGTTTTTTGGCTTTGGATGATTTTACTTATCGTTAATGACTGGGATTATGATTATTAAGGTTTTTTCTTATTCATGTTTTTTGTATTATTAACTATAATGCTAGACAATTTACATGTTTTTTTCTATTTTTAATCTTTATTATAGTAGACAGGAATGTATAGAATAGTAGTAGGAAGGGAATAATTAAATAATTGTTATTTTAGGGGGGAAGTTGATTTATACTTTTTTCTTTTAATATAAAGGGAGGGAGCAATGATATTTAGTGATTTTTATAATGTGCTAAGGGGTTGACTTGTAGAAATAATGTGACTTTGGTTTAATATAGAGTAAGGGATTGATTATGGGAAATTGCTGTATATCCTTGATGTTTAAAGTCGGAAGTCACTTCTTTTTGTAATCTATCTAAAAAAATTTCTCGTGTTTTCACACTTTTTTAGTTCTTTTTTGTAGTTTTTTTTGTTTTTCTGTATCTTTTATCTTTTTTTGAAACTTAATAAAATTCTTTTTAAAAAAGCATTTAGCATGCAAGAGTGCTAGCTATTTATTGTCCTGTTCCATCATTCAAGGATACAGAACATAGTAAGAAACCTTTCAAATCCAGGTGTTTGAGTTTTCAAAACCTGAATGTGGAAGCAATATGGCACTGAACTGTACCCACTCTTTCATTAGCAAACCTATCTTGCTTTGCTGATAAAAAGCTTTCCAGTTCCAGATATGTAGTGGGTGATCTCAAGTCCCCTCCTTGTCCAGAGAGGAATTACGAAGAGCCGGTCTACTTGCTGGCTCTTCATTCCACCATGGTTGTGGCTCTGCTTTTCATGGAGCCATCTTCAGTCCACCATTTCTTCCCTAGAAGTCAGATAGGTAGCTCTTATAATATGAAAACCTAGTTAGAGTATGGAGGATCTCAGTTCTGCTTAAAAATGGGATTATCATTTTCTCTGTGGTTTCAATGGGGATACTATGAATTCTGTTGGCATACCATTCAAACCACACCAGAAATACCAGTTTCATTCTTTTACAATGTAATAAAAGTAGTATCAGCAAAAATGTGTTTTTGAGATTAAAAGCTGCATCATATCTCTCTTTTTGACTAATTTGTAATATTTCCTTTGTTACCAAAAACATCTGTGCTTTCTGTCTCATGCCTTTTTTCCTTTGAATCCCATCAACAAAATCAATAGTATTTTTAGCTGATGGACATCAAATGAGAAGTAGATCAGAGAAATCCTTGAAAAAAATACACTTGAAATCTGCTTCACAATTAATTCATATTTGTGATGCTAAACTATGGATGGGGACCCTATGACCTCCCAGATTTTGCTGAGCTACAACTCCCAACAACTCATAATGGGCAATAACAAAGTATGTTGGAAGCTGTATTTTAGCAATGTCTGGAGTGTCACAGTTTCCCCACTCCTGCACTAACCCACTGCTTAGACTTTTTAGAATGAATTGCTAACTAGAATCATTTGAAAATATTGTTAATTGCTAATATTGCTAATTGTTCATGTTTTCCACCTGGATCAATCTCTCTTCAGCATGAAATATAGCAGGCTCATCACTTTTAAAGAAGTTGGCACCTACCCTATATTATGAGATCTTTTGAATAATGTATTATTGATTAACATGGTTTACTCAACTTTCCCAGACTTAGAAGTCCAGACACCATCATACAAATTGAAACTTTGAAAGAAAAACTTTTTAAAAAAGGAATCAGATTTATTTCAAGTATAGATTAAAACAGAATAGCAGAGAAAAGTACATCTGAATGGCCAAAGGTTTATTTATATAACAACATAAGTATGACCACAGTAATTAAGAATGTTAGGGACCAGTCTGATTCTTCATTTTAGAAGCTGAAGATCTTGACCATAGTAAGTCTTCGCCTGTACCAGGAATTAACAAAAGAGAATACATGAATATAAGAGACACTTGAACAGACGTAGGTACAGCCTGGAAACAGTTGAACCAGGTCTTGAGTTAGAGCAAGGTCCTAAGTTCTGCAAGAAAGCAAACTATGAAGGACAGCAATGAAAGTCAAGCTGTCTATTTGAAAGGGAAAAAAACATTAGTAAATTAGCTAAGGGCTAAATATACTGTAACTCAGGGCTATAAAAAAGAAACATCTATTTGACTAGCTTTTTTGGCAAATGTTCCACCTTCTTTTTTGAAACTCTGTCCATGAATTACCTGTCTGAACTGTAGATTGGACACTGACTACATTTGGACCCTCTCTGAACCTGTTAGCCCTTCAAGGTAGTCCAGACAAGAAACACAATAATGAACACTTGCTCTATCTTTATTGTAAGGTTACACTAACAGAATCTCACAAGACTGAAAGTATTTCTCCCCTCTTTTCCTTTTACTCTCCAGAAAACTAGGGAAATGCTTCCCATGTCCCCTTCTCTCCTTCTGACTGAGATACCTTTTACATGCCAATTGTCCAGTCTGCAGCTATTCCTCCTGTCCCCCAAGGTCATTCCCACATACCATTACAGAACCTCTGATTGGCCTCTCTGGATTCTTGGGCTCATTTCTAAGAAATAATAATCAAATAATGGATTAGTACCCAGAGCAGTAGTTGTTCATGGTCAAATCACCTTGCTACAGCACACTGAGGCACAGCAGCATCTGTAACCTGCAAGATGGTGAGTGTAGCATTGCAGTTGAAGCCCCTTTCCTTTTGCAGATGTGGCAACACTACACATACCTAAGGAGTAGAGCTTCTAGCATGACATTGTGCCTGCTATCTTGACATAACCTTTCAATCCCCCCCCCCCACCTATGGATGCCCATGCTTAATTTTGGATAGGAAATTAAAACTTTCCTAAATAAATGTCATCTGGCTTTGTGGAGAGCATGCATTATGCAAACTCAATAGATAAAATAAAATTAACTTCAGTCCAAATCTAATATGTATGTTAAAGCCAAATACATAGTTTCTAAGATATTTAGTGAAATCCAAAATAGTTAATGGATATTGCACATGAATAGAGACATTTGAAGAAATTATCTGGATTGTACAAATGCAACATTTGTTTGAAAGATACAAATGCCTTTTGCTCCATTGGAGTTCCAAAATCTTTTTTAACCGTATGGCCTTTAAAGCACTTATCTCCAACATTATGGTTTGACTACAGAAAGAATAATGGCTTCTTTGGAGAAATTCTGACCTTTGGGCTAATAGAATGTTATTGCCATTTCCCCCTAGCTTTCACTTTATAGATGCCCTAAAGGCACACAGCCAAAATTTGGATAGATGACACAAACTGAGTAAAATTTCAGCCCTGCTATCTCAGTTGGTTTTCTTTCTTATGCTGCTACTCTTATTTGCTCAGCCTTGATTCTTTCTATATTAACTTGTACCACAACTTCATTTCTTAATGTTCCTAATTTTGCCTGTTACTACTGTATCTAACCTATCCTGTTACCTTCATTTTAGACCCCTATGGGACCTGTCTTTCTGCTACCCAGATACTTCGGCTCTGTTACATTCAACTACTCAGTCATCAGTCTTATTACTTGCTCATCTTCTTTGTCTTTATTTCCTTTCCTTTTGACCATTAATTGACCTTTCACTTTCTCTAAGAGGAGGCATTTGTGAATATTCCATGTTTCATATTTCATGACTCAGTCTAGGTAATTCAGAGGTAACATCCTGCTTTTAATCTGTTCTATCTCTCTTTTTCTGAGACTTTTTCTAACACTGAATGCCAGAATAATTAATATTCTTTTTTCTTGAACAAATCATTATGGATAGAAAGAAACCTGTGTTACATTAAGATTTACATTAATTTAGGTTTGGTTCAATATCCTCCCAAAGATTAAGCTACTTTTTCATACATATCTCAAGAGCCTACTTATAAGGCCAAACAGATATGCTGCAGATAAACTTATATCCCAGTCCCATTGAAACCATTAATTGGGATCATAGACACTGTTATTTAAATGGATATAGAGCATACCTGCTTTTTGAGATCTTGTTTCAATCTCAGATAGGAGTATAAACTTTCGGTTTTGAACTGAACAGTTTAGAAATACTTGTAATAAATAAATGACTTAATACTTTTCCCTATTTACTTCTTTACAGTCCAAATTGCAATCTTCTGTATATTCTGGTTGTCCCCAGATGGGACCATAGATATTGACTTCTGTTGCCCATCATAGCTTTGGTCAATTGAGGTTTTCACAAAATACTTTTGATAACATAGATAAGGTGTAGAATAATTTAACTCCATAATTGTACCTGTGCTGCATATTTCTTCTCATGGTAAGGAAAATACCAGCCAATTTTGGCATATTTGGCCAGTTGCCACAAGTACAACCAAAGTTGAGGTTACCCCAAACATGGTCATACTATTCTATGCAAACTAAGAACTTTCCCTCAAAGATTATTTTGCAAACTGACATACTATTGCTCACATCTTATCAAGTTGGAGGTCATGCAGTATACAGACACTTGTTAAGGATGCTACTTTACAGAATAAGGGGGTTGAGGAATGATGGGAAGAAAAGGCAGAGTTTACAAGGGATAAAAGTAAGTGAATGCGATAAGCTCTTAAGATATAATTACAGTTCAATATAAAGACTTAGGATTTAAATATGTGTATGTTTAAAGAGTCAGTTTTGTAGATGCTTAGCCTTTTCTCATGCTTTGAACTGAAGATCTTTTTCAAATATGTGAAAAAGTACGTATGTGAAAAAATATGTAGCTTGCTTTTTAAAATCAAGGATGTGCTTTGAATGTTTGGTTGTACTCTGAAAGCAAATTGTAGATCTGATCCCTCCAGACATTTAGTTCATGTTTTCCAATGGGTATGTCTTTCTCATCTGAAATGTACCAGATAGCCTAAATACCCTAAAGAAAAACTTGGGAAATGGCGTAGGGAATTAAATGGAAGTGGAAAATCTGATAAAATTGAGTAGAGGCAATAGAATGCCCACTGCAACCCTCACATCTCAGTCCAAATCCCTTTTAATGTTCCTCCAACCCTAAGAAAATTTATTTTTAGGTTACCGGGGACTGAAATGAGGAAGGAGGAGAAAGTCTATTGTGCAAGTGACATGCTGGTAATCATTAGCCTAGATGGCTTTATAGTAGATTAAGCAATGTCATGGGAGATAATGTGTAGCAATCTTATTATTACCAGGTTCTCAGTCAGTATATATTTTTTAATATGAGTTATTGGGGATCAAAAGTGGGAGAGGGCTATTATTCTCATGTTTTACTTTTAGTCCTCCTAAAACAAAAACTGGAAGATGGTCTAGAGGGCTCTTTGACCTAATACAGCAAGGCTGTTCCTATGTTCTGTATTTAAGCAATGCTTTACGTGATAGTTGATGAACTACATCTTTTTTCCCCAATCAAACAAACTAAGATCTCAACTATTCAGTTGACATTCAGAAGGGATATTATTTTTGAAGCAAGAAACAACCCAAAATATTATGATGGAATTAGGAATACTGTGCCATGAATCATCTAATACCATACTCTGTTTAACAAAGCACACACACAAAAATTACCGCTAATTAAACAGATTAATATTCAATAAGGGTGAGAACCCCCACCAACAGTTGCTTGTGTTGTTATATTATGCTTTAACAAATGCATAGTTGCCTTAGAGTAACACTATTCATGATCCGTTTGGAGTAATAGCAATAACAATTTAAGTAAGAAAACTCTCTGGGTCTGTTTTTCTTGCCATGACTTACCCCTTATAGTAGAAATCTACAGGGATCAGATTGCCAGTGGCATTTGTTTTCAATTGTTCATCCTAGTGATGTCAGGAAGCAGAAAATAGCCTAAGAGAATAGTAATGTTAAGCAAACAATGAATGTAAACAGCATCTTCGTGTGGCCAGATTTATAATATTACTGTAAAAAATAAAAGGAAGAAAAGAAGAAAAGGTAATCCAACTAGACACATAGAAAATGTAGCCATATTTAAGTATCCAAGCACTTGGTAAGTCATTATTTAGGTTTGGAAACACATGCAAGAAAAGATAATATATTCTTGGTGGGGAGATGGGTGGTCATATAAATTTAAATAATAAATATTTTGTAATTTATCATGACACAGGGCCTTTGCTCACTGCTGAGTTGAAATGCTCTCCACCCACTCTTGAGTCAGCAGAAAACTATACCAACATGACATTCACTATTCCCATTCCTGATCTCTGTCCTGCGTCCTTTGCCTTTGTTTCCAATCACTGTCAGTCCCCTGACTTCCCTCCATATTAACAGGTGACAAACTGTTGTATGATTAGGTACAAGTATGTATGTATGTATGTATGTATGTATGTATGTATGTATTTGTTTGTTTGTTTATTTATTTATTTGTTTATTTGTTTATTTATTTGTTTGTTTATTTGAATTTATTAGGAAAGTAGGAAAGGACTCAAACAGATGAAATATTCAAAGATAAATTATTATATGACATAAAATCAGAAGGTACCAGAGGATCTGGATAAATGTTAATTTTGTCATTATTACTCTGGATAGTATTTGATATAGGCCACAATATTATCCCTTTTAATAGCCTGTTTCATATTTGTAAATGAGAACAGCTTATAGAGATGTTAGATTTTCTATGACTAACCATATAAATAAAGCTCAACAGCTGCATTGGGTGATTCACCAAAGTGAAATGTAGTCCAGCAACCACAGTTGGGACTCCATAAAGTCATTGGATGGCCATTGTTGGCTCTTGGTTGGCTATAATATATACTGTATCTGTTGAGCTAAATTTGCTGTAGTATGTAAGCTGGAATATGGCCATTTTTGTGACTAAATTCTCAACTAAGAATTGTTGAAATAGTGTTAGTATAAAGCTAGCCACTTCCTTAACACACCAAATTCTTTAATGGATCCTAGTAATTCACATTATATGATGCATTAATGCTGTCTATCATGTGTACATGAGTGAATGGTTTATGTATGTGTGTGTAATTATATCTCATTTTCTGTTTCATTTATGCATGCCTTCCAGTTTCAATTAATAGTAGCTGACTTTGTTCTTCAGTTCAGCTTTTGTCTCCTGATTCCACTGTTGCTTAAAGCAACATTAATGGCTAAAACATGATTTCTCAAGAGTCTTTTATTATAAGGTTCTCATTTAGTATGGATTCCCTTTAATAGACAGCTTTGCTAAAACAGGTTTTTCAAGTTGTTTTAAGTTCCTGAAAAACTGTAATAATGATAGTGTTAAAAATGTATAAATGTATAAAATATTAAAAATCAAGGACAATGTTAATAGAATGGGATATCCCAACAGCAGTATGAATGCTGAATCCAAATGCAGTGCGTGTTTATCTAAATTTTATCATGCAGTCTTATTTCAACAAAAGCATACATCAGAGAAACTTTTCTATAAATGCAAGGAGTCCTCTCAGAGTATTGTAATGGTATGTGGGAATGACCCTGGGAGGCAAGGGGAAGAGCCACAGCCAGGGGAATAGTCAGATAAGAGGCAGCTTAGCCCTCAGCAGGAATGTGGGCGTGGCAAGGGACCCTGCCTAGTTTCTTGGGCTGTAAATGTGACGGGGGAGAAATGTACTTTCAGACTTGCAAGAATATGTTAATGTAACCTTACAATAAAGTAGAATTAGTTCATTTGGGCGTGCATCCTGTCTGGACTATCTCACAAGGCTGACATCAATCTCAAAGCTCCTCCCCTTTTTTACATCCATTTATGCATGTAAAAAGGGGTGGGGCTTCAATCATATGATTGCAGCCTCCATCTTGACATTTTCAGTGGCATCCCCCCATGGGGTAGTTCCCCCTAAAGTGACCTAGGCACTTCCTTGTCATTTCCCCAAAATAAAGAAAAGCTTCTCATTCTGGTGGCAAATTGTAGAGACTTTTGACAAAATTTGATATGTTGGTTTAGTGTTGTACAAGGGCAAAAATAGGGCTGGCTTTCATCACTGACAGGCACATCCTAAAACCCATTGAACAAACTGAATCCCTGAAAAATATCCAGTATCACAAACAAATGTTCAGGAAACCTATCTGGTCTATTCACATTTATTCTGAATCACAGTGGTTGAGGTTTGCCTATTTTTATATGGGACATTCTCCCAATTCTTGGTTCAACCAAAATGAACTACTCACTCTATTAGTAATACAAATACCAGTCATGTGTTTATTATTCATGGTTTTTTAATTTGAAACTATAATGCCAAAGTAATGAGAACATGTTAATATGCTTTCTCTCCATTTATTTATCAATAAATAACAAGTAAAAGTATGATTATATTGAAAAAGCATTTCCAGGCTTAGGTGGTGTTAAGATAATTATTTATTCCTCTGTGTGCTTGTCTTTAAAGAAGTTGCTATTGATTAGATCTTTGGGCAAATTTGATCTGGGTTACTACTCAAGTGTATATGCACGCCATTCAGTCCACGGCTTATGAGCTGTAATTCAATCAGCTTCCTTAGCCAACATTTTATATCAGACTAATACAGTATATCAGATACTAAAAAAAGAAAAAAGATCCTATGAGTTTGAAGTCTATCTGCCTTTGATGTAGAAGACCGAGCCCTAAGCAGAAATATAAATATGTTGATTGCAGCCAGATATAGGGGGAGAGGACTCCTCATAATACAAGAGTATTAATGGAGTTTGGTGGTAGTGAAGGCAGAGCCAGGCTGAGTCTGCACTGGCCAACACAGTACAAATGTTACAAGAACATTGGCCTATGAACCCAATTGACATGGCTAGTTACTCACTAGGTACTATGCCTGAATGCTACATTTTTATCCTTGCTATCACTAATTGACATTCTTCAGACTGGTCCTTTT
The DNA here is from genome assembly GCA_023362775.1 of Charina bottae. Classification (NCBI taxonomy): domain Eukaryota; kingdom Metazoa; phylum Chordata; class Lepidosauria; order Squamata; family Charinaidae; genus Charina; species Charina bottae. The sequence continues at coordinate 93,558,329 of JALMGJ010000004.1, read as the reverse complement.
TTTGTGTTGCTTGGCTTCTCCTCACCCTCTCAGGGTCCTCGTACCCGTACCACATAAAAGTTATTCTCCTTCCTTTATATTATGCCCAAGGTCATGTTTAACATATTTGGAGAGCTAAAGGCCACAGTGAATGAGCTGATGATGCAAAATGTTCATAGTCATATCATGCAAGAAGAAACAGTTGTGTGGACAATATACTGTAGACAGAATAGGAATGTCAGTATTTTTACTATGCTTGGTGGGGACAGCTCTTCATTTTACAAACCTTTTTCTTTGGTTATGTTTTTGTGCTTTCTTCTTCAAAATGGCAGAAAATCAGTTTTTGAGAGTTGTGGTTGAATTTGTTTCAGGGATTGCAAAAAAATGGTTTTTATATGAGGTTCTGACATATTTAATATTTGTTTCCATTAGACTTGGAAAGTACTATTTTTATGACACTTAAACATTATTTTATTTTTATTCTCAATAGGGATTCCCATCCAACATTAATGTTTGGGAATCTCATTTTTATACAAGCTTTTGGTCAATATTTCCTTTTATTTATTTAAAAGCAAATGATTATATACAAGCACAATCTCACATAAGACATGTATTTTTAAGTAAAATATACCCTCATGTACTGTTGAAGGCTTTCACGGCCGGAGTTCGATGGCTGTTGTGGGTCTTCTGGGCTGTGTGGCCTTGTTCTGGAAGTTGTGGTTCCTAACGTTTCGCCAGCATCTGTGGCCAGCATCTTCAGAGGGCAGGAGCACAGACAGAAGGCTCTTTCTGTGCTCAGGTAGAATGGCCTGAGCAATAGCCATTCTACCTGAGCACAGAAAGAGCCTTCTGTCTGTGCTCTTGCCCTCTGAAGATGCTGGCCACAGATGCTGGCGAAACGTTAGGAACCACAACTTCCAGAACATGGCCACACAGCCCGGAAGACCCACAACAGCCATACCCTCATGTGTTTTCTTTAGAGGCCATGTACATACTGTCAAAAATCATATTATTTTCTTAATATGAAGACATATGCACTTCATGACATTTTGAAGAGAGTCAGCACAGAGGGACGTATGGGTTGTATGATTTCCTGCCAGGTCAACACTCCTGTGCTGCTTTCCTTTCTCTTTACTGTTTCAGACTTTACTGGGGATTTGAAATCAATGGAATTTGAGTTGATAGGCAAGGGCTTATTCTGCAGGAAGTTATATCTATAGGCGTTGTATACAGCTGTAAGCAAAGCAATTGTAGATTAATGCCCTCCTGTCATTTCCTCTCCATTCCTTTGTGAGAGAATTTAAATGTATCCTTTTCACTGAGAATACAGCTACAAAAAGACACAGTAAAGCAGAATTTACACAAGTAGACATAGTAAAACTGAATTTGCAGTTGATCTGAAGGTTAATTTTTACTTGGTGCCGTTCCCTACAGCCAACGACATTTAGACAAGGGCTGCCTCAACTAGAGCTGTGCTGAAATCTAGCCTCCAGTTTCCTGAAAGTTTGTTTGCTTCCCTATCTCATTTCCAAGACTCTGGGGAATTATTTGAATTCTTTTAGTAGTGGTTTGAAGCTTACCTTGTGGTGAAATGGCCACATACACTTTTAGTGTCATTTTTTTCCTCCCCAAACTCTCAAAGACAAATTCAAACCAGTGTCCTGACCACTAATCTCAAAATAATGGATCACAAGAAGAAAATAAAATAAATTGCTAGCAATCCCATGAAAGCCTCTGGAAACCAAGATGCAAGTTGATCAGGAGTTTCCTCCAAGAGGTAAATGGGCAGCCTGTAAGCTCCCTAAATTATCAGTATTGCAAAGCGTTACAAAAGGAAATAAGTCAATTGTCTCATTATTCTAGTACTGCTGATATTGTAGGATTAGGGTGATTCAGAGTTGCTTTGAAATTATGCAGCATCCAAACATGGAGATGACCTGTGTGGTTATTCATCTTTTGTTATACCTCTCTCCATTGTTCTGCAGCCTTGTCAGCCATTGGAGGTAGTCCAGGCAGGAAACCCAAACTATGAGGCTTTACTTCATGAAATGGGAAGACCTAACCTAGTGTGACATCTGGACTTAAATACCTAAAGGAGACTGCATATAGAGAGTATGGTCAATGAAAAACCATAGGACACATGCATACACCCCTTGGCCTCTTTGTACCAGCCGTGAAAATATCATCAAAATCTTCTTGTCTGTTGAAATGGTTGTTGTCTTGTCTATCAAACTAAAAGAAAATTATTTTAAATCGAAAAACGTTTTGGCACAGCACTGAATTCTTCACCTGTCCAAGATTACACAATTGATCAAATGACATCACAGAGCTATATAGTGAATAAGAATTGGTTAGATCAGAGCTTTCCAAACTTTTCATGTTGGTGACACACTCTTACAGCAGGGCATCATTTCACGACAGACTCTTACAGCAGGGCACAAGGCAGGCACTAGGACCTGCATGGAATCCTGGCAGGTCTCAGAGGCAGCAGCAGCCGTGACGCACCCAGACACTGCAGCCGACACACTATCGTGTCCCGACACACAGTTTGGAAAGCTCTGGGTTAGATAAACATGTTGTTTAGGGGAAGCAAAAAGTTTAAGATCATGAGGAAAATCAATGAGTGGACTTGAATAAATTAGCATAAAATGAAGGTGGTTTTGGTACTATTAAAAATGAAAAACAGTTTCTTCTAAGACATTAAACACTACAAAATTACTATGATATAAAAATTTATAAACTGGAGTCCACTAATGCTATAATAAATATGTTCTTGTTTGAGGCATTATCAGGCTATTGGCTTTTCTGAAAGTCATTTCCATAACACATGGTTCTTTTTGTCTCTCTTCTAATTGATAATGATTTTATGTTTTCAAGTTGATTCAGGGATATGCAGTTATTATTCAATTACATTTTAAGTAAGATCATTGGCAAATTTGGCAATCTGTTTACTGCTCAAGATATTGTTTTTTTAATAATATGTTGAGATCTTCTGAAAACCTGGGAACCTGGAAGGTAGATTGTTTTTGGGAGCTGAAAGCTTTTGAAATCTGGGATTATTCTGTGAAGCAGAAGCCTTTTGGAAACCTACCCTAGATATTTCAATATTTTCCCATTGATAATTAGGCTCTTGAATTGCTTTATTGTATAGATACTGTATTAGTTCAGTTTCTAACATTGGATGTCCAAAGACAGCAAGCGACACATGCATGATGACATAACCATACCCAAAGGTCTTGACTTTAAGTTCATAAATCATGATGTCTGTGTGATTACTTCATGTGGTATCATTTTAGCACTATCACCATTTGCTGCAGATGTGGCTACAGATGAAGTTGTGTTGGTTCATAGCGTTAGATTCTGTAGCTTTTAACTAGTTTTGAGTAGTTTTAGATTAACATCAAAATTGGCAACTGCCATATTATGGGAATGTCCTGTAACCCTTTTGTCAATGAAGGTTCTCAGTCATCCAGGTAGAATTGTCTGTAGCTTGAATCATGTCAACTGGATTTCTATTTTCTCCGTGGAAACGTTTCGCTACTTATCCAAGAAGCTTCTTCAGTCTGAGCAAAGTTAGTAAGGGAAACCTTAAATATGTTTCTAGGGTGGCTGTGGGACCTTGCACCTGGGGCTAGGTCATGGTTATTTGAGATGTTAATTTCTAAGTCCCTTTATCATCCAAAGGAGGATCGTTAAGATTACCTTGCTGTTGTTGAGATTGCGAAATGGTCTTAATCTTCGTAGGCACAGAAGACAAAGCAGGACGGAAAATAGGGGAAAGATTGTGCCTGAGGCCCCCACCTCTATTCAAGGAAGGATTTTCCAAGTTGGCATAAATGGATTCCTTGACCCCTCTTTCAAACCACTTATCTTCCCTGTCTAAAATGTGAATATTAATGTCCTCAAATGAGTGTCCTTTTTCCTTTAGAGGAAGGTAAACTGCTGACTCTGGTCCTGTGGTGTTGCTCCTCCTGTGTTGGGCCATTCTCCTGTACAAAGGTTGTTTGGTTTCTCCAATGTAGAGCTCAGAGCACTCCTCACTGCACTGGATTGCATACAGTACATTGCTTTTCTTGTGTTTTGGAGTTTGATCTTTGGGGTGTACAAGCCTCTGTCTCAGTGTGTGTGAGGTGAGTTGGGCTGAGAGAGAGTGACTGGCCCAAGGTCACCCAGCCACCTTTCATGCCCAAGGCGGGACTAGAACTCACAGACTCCTGGTTTCTAGCCCGTTGCCTTAACCACTCGCCCAAACTGGCTTTATTTTAAATATATTTAAAATATGTTCACCTTTGATACTAGAGGAAACCTACAGTTACCATTAATAGTCCATTAATGTGGCTCTTACAGCATCTGGGGTAGGGAATTCTATGGTACATACAGTATGCCATATATTCAGAAGACCATTTTGTGAAGTGGGGCAGTGCTCCTCCAAACCTCCTGCATGGCTACTTCTCTTCAGTGGCAATCTCAGATTAAGTCCTTTCCGTACATGCCCATTATGCTTAGAAGACCAAGAGAAGTCTTCAAAGCAGCCATGATGAGCACTTCAAAATATATGGCCATCTCAAAGCCGTCAGTTCATAAGTTTGCTTTTCAAAACACCCTTCCAAATGCTAGGGAATTCCATAATATAGCTAACTGACACTATGGAAGTAAATAATTCATTACACAAATCTCCCTTCATTTAGCTTGAGATCTTTGTACATTTAGCTTTATTTCTCTGAATTAAGGAATTAAGCCATTTACGATAAAATATTTGGGTCTAAAGCAGGAAATAAAATGAATTCCATCACCAATCTTGCTGGAGTGAATTTGAAGCAGATCCCATTGAAAGAGATGGGAAACAGATCCAAACTGTACTATGAGCCCTAAAATAAATATTTAATATTAAAAAAGCAAAGTGACACCTCCCTCCCAAATTTGCCCACAAATGTGTGATGTTGCAATATTTATTTTGAGACTTTCACCCCCTGCCATTACCCCCCAAGTTCTGCTGTGCTGCCTCATCATGGCAGGGGGTGTTCCTGGGAGGGATGAGAAAAGAATGTCTGGAGTGTATGCCAAGAGTACCAATCGAAGAGAATCTGGAGTGTATGCCAAGAGTATATGTTTTCAGCAGGGTTACCTAAGGCATGAAGGTCATCCCAGAAGCCCGGTTAAAGCAAGCAGGCACCTGTATTGGGCAGCAGCAATATAGGAAGATGCCAGAGGCAGATGATCACGTTAATGACAATGGCAAAGGAATCATTTCATATTGCACTGGTGAAGGCAATGGCAAAGCACTCCTGCTTTTTACCATGAAAACCATATGGATAAAGTGATTAAAAATTTAGTGCTTGATTATGGGCTCCTCAGGTTGGATGGCACTCAACATGCTACTGAGGAAGAGCTGAGGATCTTTCAGAGTACTAATGGTGTTTATGATGTGGCTAGATTAAAGCCTTTGGGACATCTAGTTGCTGACGTTGCCATACAGGAAAAGAAAATCCAAAGCTGCAAAGACAGAATCACAGTAGGAATGTGGAGGGTAAGAAGCATGAACATAGGAAAGCTCAACACAGTGAAAGATGAAATTAAACGACTATGAATTGACATCTTAGGCATCAGCGAATTGAGATGGACTGGGATGGGACACTTTCAGTCAGATGATCACACCGTTTATTACTCAGGGCGTGAAAAACAAAGAAGAAACTATGGTGCTTTTATTGTTAGGAAGGGTATAGCACCAACAGTACTTGGCGGCTACAATGCAATCAATGACCGAATAGTATTGATTAGACTTCGTGGACAACCCTTTAATATGACGATCATTCAAGTTTATGCTCCAACCACCAATGCAGAAGAAGAGATTGGTGAGTTTTATGATCAAGTCCCATTTGAAATCAACAGAACATGCAAGCAAGATGTGCTGCTTATGATTGGAGACTGGAATGCCAAAGTTGGAAACACAAAAAAAGAAAATGTAGTTGGATAATATAGCTATAAGATGATAATAGATTTAGCTTAAGAAGGCAAAAGTTTAATATATAAGTAATTGCTTTCAGGCTGGGTAGAATTCAGCCCCACTGACCATCTTGATTACATGTCAATCTTGAATTTTATGCAACGCACGTAAAAACAGGTTCTGTATAATCAATATTAGGAACATAAATATACTCTTGTATGAATTAATTAACTGAAGTACTTTGGCCACATAATGAGAAGACAGGATACCCTGGAGAAGATGCTGATGCTAGGGAAAGTGGAAGGCCAAAGGAAGAGGGGCCGACCAAGGGCAAGATGGATGGATGATATTCTGGAGGTGATGGACTTGACCATGGGGGAGCTGGGGATGGTGACGGCTGACAGGAAGCTCTGGCGTGGGCTGGTCCATGAAGTCACGAAGAGTCGGAAGCGACTGAACGAATAAACAACAACATGAATTCATTTTAAAAGAAATCCTGAGAACACAATTTGGTCTTTGCTTTATTGGACATGGATTAGGGTAGTAAATGCATAAAGTGCATCACCTATAGTGTTTTGCCAACTCTACACTTAACTAGTAGGAAGAGATGCATAAAAATGTTCTTACAGGATGCCAAAAACCCTCCACCGCTTAAAGGAAATATATTATTACTACGGACCAGGCATGTGTTTCTGAATGACATAATGGGGAGCTCTAATAGCACATAACTACCTGGCAACTTCATACAGCTGTTTAAATCCCAGGATTGTGGGCAGAGCTGCATGAATATCTACCTGGGATTGTTCTGCTAGGCAGCTGCAAAATACCATCTAACATTTCTCACAATGCCACTGACTATAGTAATGTCAGAGGCTTGGATTACTGTGGGAAATTTAAAATGATGGGTCATAGATATCCATCATTGCCTCTTTGGGAAGCTTGTGGTTATAGAAAGGCTTTGCTTTTTATATGTAAAATATACTACTTGTCAAAGAGTAAAGTGTTTATTCCTATACCACAAGTTACTCTGTAATGGATTTTCAGTCCTAAATACTCCAGAATGCACTAAACAATCTAACAGATTTTCTGTTAGGTACACATGAAGCACTAGGTTAAAATGCTTGGATAACTAAACTCATAGGCTGCCTTATTGTCCCCCACCACACTCTCACACTTTATCCAAATTATATGGTTTACTATGTCACCCCAAACAGATCCACCTTAATATTTTTCAGGTGTACATTGGAATTCATGAAGGGCTTGACTACCTTTTCCAACTTCCAAATGTTCAGCCCAGAAGCCTGAAAGGGTGTTCTACTTGTGTTTACTTGAATGAAAGTATCATTTTCTGTAAGATCTGGAATTATACTGCTGGCTCGTATTTAACCTAGATCCTTTTCACATATACTACTGTCAGGATAAGAATCCTATACTTGTGCTTTTCATTTTTCATACATTTTACATTTTTTACTTTTTCCCTATTAAATTCCATTATACTCACTTCAGCCCTCTGCCTAGATTTTTTTTTAAAAAACTCTTCTCTGTCTTCTAAAATATTAGCCACCTGTCCCAGCTTTATGTCTGAGAACTTGAAAAGCATCCCTTCAACTCCCCTCAGCTCCCTCATCCATGTCACTAATAAACATGTTTAAAACCACAGGGCTCAGGAGCAAGCCCTGTGGCCCTCCACTTGATACTTTTCTCCAAGATGAAGTGGAGCCATTAACAAGCATTCTTGTGGTCATTCATCCAAATGTGAGTATCTTCTAGACCATGCTGACTGGGAACTCTGTGAGTTGAATTCCACACATCTTAAACTTTCCAAAGTTGAGAAACATTTATCTAGACCATATTTTACTTATGTTATTAAATACAATATTGAAGCCTTTGCTGAGGTCCAGGTACACTATGTCTATAGCATTCACTGGTTTCTCCTACCCCTTGAAAAAATGGTTGGCAGGTGCAGGTGTAGCAATTTGGATGCTAGTTTGGTAGAAGCTAGCTATCCTGTCCCTCTTGAACCCCAAATTAACATGGCCCTGGAGGGCAGTCCAGAATTACTAGAAGACAAGGGTGTGCCTGCAGCAGCCTGAAATGGCCAATAGGATACCAGCCCCGCATCATGTCATCATGTGGCAGAAGGGTCTTAATTTGTTTATACAGCAAGACTCCTCCTATTGTTGAAAGAAGAAATAAAACACTATTTTAATATCAGATCACCTGACTCTAAATGTGACTTTAAGCTGCCTTCACTTGTCTATGTCAGTATTTCTACATATCATTCCTTTACTTTAAAATGTTTACTCTTTTTTAATGCTGAAGGATGTATTTTATCCTTAATTTCAGCTTTGCACAATATGCATCATTTTGTACAGAACGTTCTCTAGTAATCATAACTTTGTACATAACTTTATCTAATATAAAACAGTCTTAGTAAACACTCTTTTAGTCTAAGTATTCCAACTTACTTTATCCTTTTGTAAACAATATTTCCAAATATATATATAATTTTTTAAAAAGCATCTTACCCAAAACTGTTTTGAATGAACTTTTGAGCAGAGCATATTGGTAGACTTCATCCACTGCTGTTCATCTGTGCCATGGTTTTGTCGGCCGTAAATCACGGTCTGTTTGTTCTCCCGGCGCAATAAGCCAATAACCATGCAGAGCGGGAGAATCAAGAGACGTTTATTCAAGGTACCTTGGATAAGCGGACTTCCCTCCTTTGTTGGAGAAGAAGTACTGAACATACAACAGCACTTTTATACTTTTGGACAATATTCATGACATCATCTGACATAGCATACATCCTCCACCTGCTGAGCATGAACTCTTAACCTCAGTCTTAGGTAATCCCCATTTGATGAAGATATACATCCTCTATCAGCTAGGATGACCTCCATGATCTCCATCTGGCATCCGGTACCTTTGCATTTAGCAAACTTTTTAATTCACTTTTTCTGATGCATATCACTACCTATCCTATTCTTGTCTATTTTCACCCTACCTTTTAATTGGCATTCTAACTCATTCTTATCTAGCCAACCCTATGTTAACCTATCTTGATGTAATTATATCTTATCTCTATCTACTTCAACCCACTTTCCTTAATGGACATCCTCTTAGCCTGGCACAAGGTAGGTTATTCACCGGTCAGCCAAATGTGCCTTTTTGACCTCTACACATACACTGATATAAGGAATCATCTCATTTTCCGCACACACATTTATAGTCAGATAATTCAAAGTTAAATAATTCAAGTTCCTTTCCCACATATTCAGTTTCTTGCCTCTCAGTTTAGTCACATTTTATGGATTCCTCCATTTTACTCTCACTGAAATAAATGATAAATTTCTTCTACTTCCTTAGATAAAAATGGCTGATTTTCCCCTGTAGATAATTGGGTTGCAATGATACATGAAGAGAGCCCTTCTTTTTCTGTGATGCTGGGAGGAAAAAATAAATAAATAAAAACCTTTATGATCCATTTCATATCCATGTCCCAATAGTTACAAAATTATGTTATGGAAAAAGCAGATGAAAATGCCTGTGAACCAGCCCAAGGTAAATCAGTGGGCTATACTCCTGATACCATGCCATAACAAGAAGCTTCCTGAAATGAAGGGATATCATTTTGAGACCAGATATTTTAGCTCAGAAGTCCCTTTTTGTGTTCACAATAGAAAAGTTCCTAATTGTCTGAGTGTAGCATCAGTCTGTGACTTTGACTGAGTTTTGAAACAGGCATAAAACAAATTCTGAAATAGGCAGTGCAACTACAAATGGCTGGCCACAATTTACACTAGGTGTCAATTAAAAAAAAACTGCTAGAGATTTTTTTTGATGAATTGATGCCTTTTTTGTATTATTTAATGCCTACAATTAGAATAGTTTGCTCAGTTTTACAACCTAATTTATTGTTTGTTTGTTTGTTTGTTTGCTCCCTCCATGGATAGTGCAACTTGAATATTCAACACTTATCCTGGAGCAGTGAATCAAGTGGGCTGCTCCTTGCTGTTCACAGTAGGCTGCTTTTCATCTTCCTAATTGCTTGATCATTGTCTTCTAACTAAACTCTGAGCATCTCAAGTGTGTGTTAGTGAGACGAGCAATGTTGAGAAAAGCTCTAAAATGACTTTGAAAAGCAAATCATGCTGCATTGTTTAAAATGCAGCTTAAAACACCTTTTTAAGCAAATATATTTAAATATTGTTAAAATGAAGTGTGTGTGTGTGTGTGTGTATTCAATGTGTGCTCTCATTACTTATTTTCATGTGATCTTTCCCTAGTTTTTTTCAAAGTTGTACCCATGGCTTACCTTTCCTGCTTGCTTTTTCTCCTCTGCCCCGCCCCAGGAGATCCTACTATGAGATGAACTAGCTCAGTGAAATGTTTAAATGACATTCACTACCTCATTTTACAACTATTTAAAAATCTATATACTGAAGGATGTAGTCACATTTGCCTTACTGAATAGTGGTAATTTAGAAATGCTGCCTGCAGAGGCTAGATCCATCCATGTGATGTTACTATGGCAATGTAGCTGCTGAAAATAGGTTGAAATTGTACCTTTATTGAGCTTGGTTCAGAGCGCTAGAGGTGGCAACTAAAAAGGAATAGAAAATAATGTATTTATTCAATGACAAATGATAATAAGGTAGAGACTCAGCAATAAGACATCAGAACAATATACAGTATAAGGAAAACCTATGTACTAATTGAAAGGGGGAAAAAGGTAATATAAATTATAGTGCATTAATCTAAAGGACAAATATAGTTGGGATATATAGATTGTAGCAATTTATAAATTCAAAAATAATTAAATTAAATAAATTAAATTAAATGTTATTAATAAAGTGTGTATACTTTAAAACTCTAAAATGCATCCTCCTAAAATTTCCTCAAATACAAAGTAATTAAAGCTTACTGCATTCCCAGCTTAAATATAAATTGTATATTTAAGAAGAAAAAGGAAGATGGGAGGAAGGGTTATAAGGTTCTATAAGATATGTACTATAAAATAGTAGCAACTCTCTAATAGATAAGAAAGCTGTACATTTCAGACTCATGAATGATCAAATAAATAAAATAAAATAAACATTAATTTACAAAAGCCAAATGTTAAAAATATTTTACAAACCAAAGTGCCTCCAAGTGGCTGAGGCAAGGTTCAAAAACTGAGGAGGAACATATTCAGAGCAAGGAATAACTTATCTTTAGAACAAATAGGAAGGCAAACTGAGATCCCAAAAGCTCCTAAACAGTCAAACCAAATGGAAACGCATTATGAAGACAGAAGTGATAAAGTGAGCTGTAATACTGATTCACTGTCTCCCACAAATTTTCTTCCTTCTGACGGATCTTTTTCCTATTTCTCATTTGTCTCCCTAAAAATTGACTTTTGGTTTGCCCAGTGATAGGTTGGAGACAGAAACCTGCAGAAGTAATTTTCAATTGTTTATGAAGACTAAGATGTTTCCATCTCAGCAGGTAATATAAGCCCATGAAATTCGGCAGCTAGAGATAAAGAACACTTTTTCGTAGTGGCCCATTGTCTTAGCCCAGTTTTCATCTTAATTAGCATTTATCTCACTTTTTCTTATCCCAGAATCCAGGCAGATATTTGCCATCCAAAAGACAAGCAAGCTTTGTAAATCAAGCCATAAACTGGCCTTTTCTTTAGGTCAAAAATTCTCCTCCCTTCCACTCTAGTCCTCTGTCCCTGGTATATCTGGAAACCCTCATATAAATAAGTCCTCTGCCACAGTGATCATCCAAATAGTTCCCATATCTGCACCACTGAGGCTCTGCATTGCAACTATAACACATTAAAATAGGATGTGGGTTTTTTTTTACAAATAACTATATGATTTTTTTTGTTATACAAACAAGTATACCTCTTTAAACACATTGTGTAGAAAATATGAGAGTTTACAATGGAATGGAAAGTAAGCATGTAGAAATATAATGTGATAAATGCATCCTCTTCATTAAAAAAAGGTTTAAAAATTAAAGTAACATAGAAGTCACAGATAGCATGGCTGGTTCTTTTTTTATAAGAATTTTATTAAGTTTCAAGCAAAGATAAAAGCTACAGAAAAACAAAAAACTACAAAGAAAAAAAGGAAAAAACTAAAAAAGTGTAGAAACACAAGAGAAAATTTTTCAAACTTAGAAAAAGAGGTGACTTCCGACTTTTAACAGCAAGGATATACAACAATTTTCCATAATCAATCCCTTACTCTATATTAAGCCAAAATCACATTATTTCTATAAATCATTGCCATTGTACTTGATAATACAACAATTTTAATAATCTTAACATTTATTATTTTTTATTATACCTTAATAATCTTAATCCAAATCGTTAAAGATAAATGAAATCAGCCAAACCCTAAAAGCAATCCAGATATTCTTAAACCCTTATCCCACTTCAAAGTAAACCAGAGCATTTACATATCCCCACAATGCACACAGAGCTTTTTTCTTTAAAAAATTGAACAGCCCAACTGCCCCCCTCAAAAACTCCAACTTCTCTTCAGGAAACCTCCCATAACCCCTTCTTTTCCATGGCGTTCCATCAGAAGATCAATTTTACTTATGGCTTGCAATTCGATCTCTCCCTTTAATTTATTCAACTCGACTATCCAACCTTCATCCAGCATTTCAACATAAATCCCAATCTCACTCTTAGAAGAGACATTTCTGTTGTTGTTAATTTCCTCAGTTTCATCCATGACATCCCCAACCAGATAACACATTTTAAACCTCATATTTTCCACAATGTCCTGAATGCCTTGCATAAAAACTTGGTAGAAATCAGAAAGAATCTGTTTAAAATCTTGTTGGAAGTCAGAGAAAGTCTGTTTAAAATCCTCCATGTCTCAAGCAGTAGATTATGGCGCTCCCTTGGAGCTTAACCAGCGAAAGTTGAAGATATGAAAAAATTCCGAAATGTGTTTATATAAGCAAAAGTGCAGACAGTTCCCCAGGGAAAGTAGAAGCAGAAAACTGAAAGTTCAAAACAGCCAATTCAACATGTAGGAAAATGCTTATATCTTCAAATTTAGTACAAAAATAATAACAGGGAGATAATTATTTACTCTCTATTCTCCTTAATATTTGGAGGGAAAACAAAGTCCAAAACTTAAAAAGATTTTTTTAAAAAATTGATCCCAAAAATAATGATAAGCATCAAGAGAACCAGCTTCTCCTTGCTGTAGAAAGCCTCTCTTAGGGTATGCGTACTTAAAAGAAATATAAATTGGGTGATTTAGAAATGGGGTGGCCAGTCTTAGTGTCCCTTTAAGGCTACAGCAAGGCTTGGAAAATGGTGACGTCCCAGCCTCCCTGCCTCTTACCAATCGAGCACGAACGCTGTTTGCAATCTTCTGGCTACAAGCAGCCATCCGGAGGACAGATAGGGTGATTCCAGGTGTTTTCCTTTTTCCGGAAAAACACTCCAGGACTTCAGGAAAAACCTGCCTGAGCCCGAAAAAACTGCCACGTTGTCCGTTCTGCCCGCTGAGCCTGCGGGCACAGCTGTTCAGTCCGCCATGTCCCCACCAGAAGTCAGCATGGCTGGTTCTGAATTAAACCTATCCAACTCCAACTTATCCCCTTCCAAAATACCACTCAAAATTTGAGGCATGAGGGAAATTGTCTTGGAGACTTTTTCAGATCTAGATAGTGGGGCAGTCCAGAAGCTACAATAGATCACATCACTCTGTGCCTGACCTTTAAAATCCTCCCAGAATTATGGTTTCTTTTGTTGTTGTTTTGTTTTTAAAAAGTGGAGTCTTGAATTGCAAAATGCTTTTCTTGTCCTGTTTTAGAATATCAGTATCTGCTTAAAGACAGAAAGCAGAGTTACAGTTTTTATAACACAGAAGTAAATAATTAATGGATCTATCTATCTATCTATCTATCTATCTATCTATCTATCATTCGATTTGTATTTACCGCTCCATCTCCCCCCAGGGTTTTTAGGGTTTTACTGTATTACTTCTTCAGTCTGAGCAAAGTTAGTAAGGGAATCCTAAATGTGTCCCTGTGTCATGTGTGTGTGTGTCATGGCTGTGCCATGGGTTCTCCTGTGTCACCCATTGTGGCCAATTTATACATGGAAGAAGTGGAGAAGAAAGCACTCAACACATTCCAGGGAACGGTGCCCACCCACTGGCTTAGGTATGTGGATGACACATGGGTCAAAATGAAGGCCCAGGAAGTACAGGCCTTCACGGACCATATAAACACTATAGATGCCAACATTAGCTTCACCAGAGAAGACACCAAGGACAACAGACTGGCATTCCTAGACTGTGAAGTCCTCATTGGGACCGGTGGCAAGCTAGAAATAGGGATCTACAGGAAACCCACACACAGAGATCAATATCTGATGTTTGACTCCCACCATCCACTGCAGCACAAACTAGGAGTCATCAGGACATTGTCACACAGAGCAGAAACCATCCCCACCTCCATGGATTCCAAAAAGAATGAAAATCAGCACCTGAGAACAGCTCTGAAGGCCTGTGGATATCCAAATTGGGCCTTCACCAAATCTAAATCTACCAGACCTAAAACAGCGACAGATAGGGCTGAGACTCAGAGTAAACGAAAGAACCTGGTCATTCCCTACATGGCTGGCGTGTCTGAAAAGATAAAACGGATATTTGACAAACACCACATACCTGTATATTTCAAACCCACCAACACACTGAGACAGAGGCTTGTACACCCCAAAGATCAAACTCCAAAACACAAGAAAAGCAATGTAGTTTATGCAATCCAGTGCAGTGAGGAGTGCTCTGAACTCTACATTGGAGAAACCAAACAACTTTTGTACAGGAGGATGGCCCAACACAGGAGAAGTAACACCACAGGACCAGAGTCAGCAGTTTATCTTCATCTAAAGGAAAAAGGACACTCATTTGAGGACATTAATGTTCACATTTTAGACAGAGAAGATAGGTGGTTTGAGAGAGGGGTCAAGGAATCCATTTATGCTAACTTGGAAAATCCTTCCTTGAATAGAGGTGGGGGCCTCAGGCACAATCTTTCCCCCATCTTCCTCCCTGCTTTGTCTTCTGTGCCTAGGAAGATTAAGACCATTTCACAAGCTCAACAGCAGCATGGTGATCTTAACGATCCTCCTTTAGATGATAAAAGGACTTAAAATAACATCTCAATATAACCATGACCTAGCCCCAGGTGTAAGGTCACACAGCTACCTAGAAACATATTTAGGATTCCCTTAGTAACTTTTCTCAGACTGAAGAAGCTCCTTGGATAAGGAGCGAAACGTTTCCACTGAGAAAATAGAAATCCAGTTGACATGATTCAAGCTACAGATCAATAAACATAATTTTAAAAACTATGGGTTTGATCCAGATCCATATTACATCCATGGAACTTAAGTTAGTTATGAATAATTAATTGCATCCATTTTAGTGGATTTGCTCTAATTATGACTGTGTCTGAATGTTGCCCCATGTTCCTTTATTTTAGAACAGTAAGGCTGCAATCTTGTACTCAGTTATTTGAAAATAAGCTCTAGTAAAAATAATTAAGCTTTTGTCTAAATAGACACATATAGCATTGGACTGTAAAGTAGAATAATACTGTCAGTTTCTTCTGTGACAGAATATATTATCTGTGTAGTTTGATAATATGACATGACGTAATCATCAAGTTAAATTATATCAAGATCAGGATTAAGAATATCATATAATAATAAGTATGTGCAAAGATCATCTATCTAGTTTGAGAATATGAATCAAAGCTATTTAAACATCTGATTCACTCTAGGTTGCTTCTGGAGTAGCCCAATATGACTTGGTGTCTACATTCAGAAGATTATTCAGAAAGACAGAGCTAAAGAAAAAAAAATCCCAAAGTCTGCAATTGAATAGAATGGGAAATGTCATCACTATGTAGTTTCGTGTCAAATTTTATTTAAATGATTGCACAAGTGTATTTTTAATTTTTTTTTAAAAAATCCCCGTGACTGTTATTTTGAGACTGAATATGCTGACATTTTCAGCAATAGAAACTTCTATGTGGGGAATGACATTCTTAGATTTGAAGAGGGCTGACCATTCATTTTTCATTAAATATCAGTTGTTAGGCAGGTCAGCTAGCTAATACAGTTTAGGGATGCTCAAGCCAAGAGACTGGACAACATTGAAATCACACTGTAGAGCCAAGAGTCCAACTAAGAATCCCTCCCTGGCCTTATAATTTTTCTTTCCATCCAAGATCCAGTAGCTGAGGTGAGCAGCGGTGGTCTAATCACCTGTGATTTGATTCAGTTTCAAAATCTAAGAATCCCCTTCTTTCCTCTTTTCTCTTGAAAATGTTTCCTCTTTTGATGCTGCCATTTGAATTCCAAACCAACAAATTGGAACTTGAACCTCAGGAAAGCCAATATTTAGGAAAGAACGTGTTTAGACCAATTTGCTCTGCCTCAATTAAATTAAAGTCCAAATTATTCCAATTTCCTGGAATGTGAATTTCAGTGCAATTAGTTGTACATGTCTGAATTATACGGTATCCACCAGAGAGAGTAGAAAATACAGCCAATCAAAAATTATGGATGGCATAGATTTTAGGCAACCCTAAACCACAACTATGTTCTACTTTCAGCATATACATTAGGTAGATTATATCTGTAGAGAAATAAGTATATTCTCTCAACACATCCCAATCTACTATTCTTAGAATCTACTATTCCCCAGTAGCGAAAGTTGCATATTGGATACTTGTACTTGGTTGTCTCCCAACACAGTGACGCATTGTTTAATAATATTTAGAATAGCAATTCAAATTGTTTTGTGATAATCATATACTATAAATTTTGCTTTGGAAACACTTTTGTTTTGCTAGATTATTTGCTGATGTAAAAACACCTCCTAAATTTGTTCACTTCCGTGCATTACAAAGCAGTAACATGTATTCAATATGCATCACATTTTTGGCATCTGCAAAAATATTAGTCAGGAACCTTAGTAGCCATTCAGTAACTATGATATTGGGCCAGAAGACTAAATTTCTCTTCATCAACCATTTCTAATGGAGCATATAATTATTTCACATTAAACCCAGGAAGTGGTTTTAGTCAGTTTTAGGCAGATACAGCCTATTTGGTCACTTGTTTCTGCTCTTAACCTATTTCTTCTTTCCAATCATTGGATATAAAAGATGTGCATGCTTAGGTAAGATATAAATACCTTATTTGCTGCTTTTTCTATCTTTTTTCCTTGCTTGATTTCTTGCTCAGCTGCATGTCTGTGCACATTTTAATACGTTTTACAGTAATATGACAGTTGCCACAAAGGCAACATTCCAGAATTGTTTTAGAAAATGCAGTTACCACCCTCTCATCAGTGAGTCCTCAATCCCAAAAGACCACTCAGTTGTTCAGTCACTGCTAAAACAATTTACAAAAAACCAAGGGATGTAGAATGACAGGAAGCAATTGATGACAAACAATGTATGTGCTTTTGTGGAACTATATAGTCAAACACATAATCTGGTAACACAGGCATCTGCTTAGTAATTCAGTGGGTAGCTTGTAGCAGCCAACTCATCTCCTGGCTCTGAAATTAATCTTAGGATGAAATGAAACAAACAAATACGCCTAAATTCAAAGATGTTCAACGAGGCTGGGCTAAAATATTTGGCAGACAAGTGGCTTGAAAAACATGAATCCCAACTCAGAGATAATGGGGAGAGGGACTATGTGCTACCACTAAGGATAGTTTTTTTTTCAAACTCAGATTAATACTACAATTAATACTCTTGCTTCCAGCAGTTTTTTTTTAATTTAAATTTTTATTGAACATAAAAAGCAGAATCAAAAAGAAGCATAAAGGAACGAAATAAAAAAGCACAAAGTAAATAGATTTAGAAGCATCATAAGATTAAGTAAAATTATCAGAATAACATTGATTTAGTTATATGTATTTGAATACCCTATATAATTAAAACTAAGATCATTATTAAAATTAAGTTAATGTACAATAATCAGCACAGTATGAAATATAATCTCCAGCTTGAGCACCTCAATAAAACCATGAGCTAAACCGTGAAGGGACACCCAAGACGGGAAGGTCGTGGCAGAGAGGTCAGACTAAATACGATCCCTGGGGAAGGTAATGGCAACCCACCCCAGTATTCTTGCCATGAAAACTAAATGGATCAGTACAACCAAAGATCTTCCAACAACCTAAAAGACGACTTTATACATGGACTTCACCAGATGGTCGACACCGAAATCAGATTGACTACATCCTTTGCAGCCAAAGGTGGCGGACATCTATACAGTCGGTAAAAACAAGACCTGGAGCTGACTGTAGTTCAGATCACGAACTTCTTATTGCAAAATTTAGAATCAGACTAAAGAGAATAGGGAAGACCCACAGATCACTTAGATATGAGCTCACTAATATTCCTAAGGAATATGCAGTGGAGGTGAAGAATAGATTTAAGGGACTAGATTTAGTAGATAGGGTCCCAGAAGAACTATGGACAGAAGTTCGCAACATTGTTCAGGAGGCAGCAACAAAAAACGTCCCAAAGAAAAAGAAAACCAAGAAGGCAAGATGGCTGTCTGCTGAAACACTGGAAGTAGCCCAAGAAAGAAGGAAAGCAAAAGGCAATAGTGATAGGGGGAGATATGCCCAATTAAATGCAAAATTCCAGAGGTTAGCCAGAAGAGATAAGGAATTATTTTTAAACAAGCAATGTGCGGAAGTGGAAGAAGAAAATAGGATAGGAAGGACAAGAGACCTCTTCCAGAAAATTAGAAACATCGGAGGTAAATTCCAGGCAAAAATGGGTATGATCAAAAACAAAGATGGTAAGGACCTAACAGAAGCAGAAGAGATCAAGAAAAGGTGGCAAGAATATACGGAAGATCTGTATAGGAAGGATAATAAAATTGGAGATAGCTTTGATGGTGTGGTCAGTGAGTTAGAGCCAGACATCCTGAAGAGTGAGGTTGAATGGGCCTTAAGAAGCATTGCTAATAACAAGGCAGCAGGAGACGACGGTATCCCAGCTGAACTGTTTAAAATCTTGCAAGATGATGCTGTCAAGGTGATGCATGCCATATGCCAGCAAATTTGGAAAACACAAGAATGGCCGTCAGATTGGAAAAAATCAACTTATATCCCCATACCAAAAAAGGGAAGCACTAAAGAATGTTCAAACTATCGAACAGTGGCACTTATTTCACATGCCGGTAAGGTAATGCTCAAGATCTTGCAAGGTAGACTCCAGCAATTCATGGAGCGAGAATTGCCAGATGTACAAGCTGGGTTTAGAAAAGGCAGAGGAACTAGAGACCAAATTGCCAATATCCGCTGGATAATGGAGAAAGCCAGGGAATTTCAGAAAAACATCTATTTCTGTTTTATTGACTATTCTAAAGCCTTTGACTTTGTGGATCATAACAAATTGTGGCAAGTTCTTGGTGGTATGGGGATACCACGTCATCTTGTCTGCCTCCTGAGGAATCTGTATAACGACCAAGTAGCAATGGTAAGAACAGAGCACGGAACAACGGACTGGTTTAAGATTGGGAAAGGAGTACGGCAGGGTTGTATACTCTCACCCTACCTATTCAACCTGTACGCAGAACACATCATGCGACATGCTGGGCTTGAGGAATCCAAGGCTGGAGTTAAAATCGCTGGAAGAAACATTAACAATCTCAGATATGCAGATGATACCACTTTGATGGCTGAAAGCGAGGAGGAGTTGAGGAGCCTTATGACGAAGGTGAAAGAAGAAAGTGCAAAAGCTGGGTTGCAGTTAAACCTCAAAAAAACCAAGATTATGGCAACCAGCTTGATTGATAAATAACAAATAGATGGAGAAAAAGTGGAGGCAGTGACAGACTTTGTATTTCTAGGCGCAAAGATTACTGCAGACGCTGACTGCAGCCAGGAAATCAGAAGACGTCTACTTCTTGGGAGGAGAGCAATGGCAAATCTTGATAAAATAGTTAAGAGCAGAGACATCACACTGACAACAAAGGTCCACATAGTTAAAGCAATGGTATTCCCTGCAGTAACCTATGGCTGCGAGAGCTGGACCATAAGGAAGGCTGAGCAAAGGAAGATAGATGCTTTTGAACTGTGGTGTTGGAGGAAAATTCTGAGAGTGCCTTGGACTGCAAGAAGATCAAACCAGTCCATACTCCAGGAAATCAAGCCAGACTGCTCACTTGAGGGAATGATATTAAAGGCAAAACTGAAGTACTTTGGCCACATAATGAGAAGACAGGATACCCTGGAGAAGAAGCTGATGCTAGGAAAAGTGGAAGGCAAAAGGAAGAGGGGCCGACCAAGGGCAAGATGGATGGATGGTATTCTGGAGGTAACGGACTCAACCATTGGGGAGCTGGGGATGGTGACGGCTGACAGAAAGCTCTGGCGTGGACTGGTCCATGAAGTCACGAAGAGTCGGAAACGACTGAACGAATAAACAACAACAAAATGAAATATAATATAAATATAAAGTGAAGAATTACGATCTTATCTAATCAAAAGGAAATCTATCTTTCTTTAACAAATCATCCATGACTTAAATGTTAAAACTTTAAGAAAACCCCAAATTTCAACTGTGGTAGAAACTCTAATTGTATTTCCACAGGTTTTAGAAAATGAATTATCAGTTTTAGTTATAAATACTGGAGTGATATACAATCAGTAAAACATCTTGGAGAGCCAGTTTGGTATAGTGGTTAAGATATAAATACCTTGTTTGCTGTTTTCTGGGTGACCTTGGGCCAGTCACACTCTCTTAACCCTAGGAAGGAAGCAATGGCAAACCACTTCTGAAAATGTTGCCAAGAAGACTGCAGGGACTAGCCCGGCAGTTGCCAGGAGTCAACATTGACTTGAAGGCACCAAAAAAAATCATGCCAGTTTTCTCTAAGTGCGACGTTCACTGTAAATTTAATATTTTTCTTCCATTGAAATTCCCATTGTTGCATATCAATTGCTCTGTCTAAATTCTGCATCCATTTAATCATATAAGTATTAACTTATTTCGTTTCTGAGTCATAATTTATCAGCATTATGATTATCAACTTATAAATAAGATCAGTGAGTTCTTCCAGCACTTTATATCAGTCTTTCTCACATACCCCAAGGTGGAAGCCATTATCTGGAAGCAGAGAAGCAAAAGCACTGAAAATGTCAAACAAGACCTTTCTATGGTGTAAAAAGAGAGTGGATCAGAATCCCCATAAACTGTGGAAGAAGCTGACAAATTATTCTTCATGTATTATTCAGGAAGAAAGCACACATGTTTGGGGAAGGAAGATGTGTTTTATCCACTCTCCCTCCCCAAGATAAATATGGAAGCAGGGAACATAGAAAAAGGAGATTGGCAGCTAATTCCTTCTAGGATTACCAAAGAAGTCTTTGCCCTGCCTATTATCCATGGCAGGCTTGTATGAAATGACATTGTTTCCCTCTGATGAAGTGTTTTCAGTCATGGAGTTGACTAGATTCACTCTGCCAAATTGATGATGCTACCTGATTCACCTCAGTGAAGCAATTCAGATGTCCTTGAATCACTTTGGGCTAATACTGCAGGAGAAAACTTTCCCAGTCTTCTTCCCCAGTGCCAACCAAGGGTGTTTCCAACTGGGCAACTTTGATACTGTCTGCATCCTTCACCAAAGCCAATCAACTGGGAAAACTTTCAGTGTGCATAGAAGAGGGTTCAGGCTGGCACCTGCAGCACATGTTGCAGGCAATCCTGCAGCATCTGCTAAAACCAAACCTAGAAGCACTTTGATCAGTGCTGCAGGAGATGGCCCTTTTGGCCTTCTACAATGCTACCAAAGATCTTTTGGGATGTTTCTTGACACTCTTGACCCAGTGGGAGAACAATAATAGCTTGCTTTCATACTATTTACACTCTCTCAACCACTCCTCAGCTAGTAAGTGGTTGTGAGAACCAAGTAACGTGAAAAATATTTTCCATGTCATTGACCTCTTTTGTCCGCTGCCCAAAAGTTTTGGGAAGCAGTTTGAAGTTAGGTCCAAGCTGGATGGCTCTATGTGTATGTGTGTGTGTATCTTCAAGTCAGTTTTTGACTCCTGGCAACTGCCTGGATTATCCCTGCAGTTTTCTTTGCAAGTTTTTCAGAAGCAGTTTGCCATGGCATCCTTCCTAGGGCTGAGGGAGAGTGACTGGCCCAAGGTCACCCAGCTGGCTTTGTGCCTAAGGCAGGACTAGGATTCACAGTCCCCCAGTTTCTAGCCTGATGCCTTAACCACTACACCAAACTGGTGTATATCTGTATGTTATGTGTATACTGCAGGATAATCCACAGTCTGCTCCTGATCCCCTAAGGCTGGAATATCCTCCTTTCACCCTTCTCTACCAGCACTCACTGAAGGAGGCTACTTTGCCTTGTTCTATACCATAAACTCTGCAGGAGATGGTTAAGGGGTGCTTCACCTTCAAAGTGAGGGGACAACATTGTTTCATTAAGTAGCTTCAATGGGATGTTTAGAATATATTCTTTCTGAGGTGCAAAATGTAATCTATTTGTTTCTTAACAGGCCTTAATATCATATCACTTTTTAGAAGTTTAATTTTTGGTAATTTATATACAATTTAACAGTCTTAGTTTTAACTTGACTTAATGTTTTATTGTAAATCTTCTATAGTTATCAATCTATAAAATACTGGTGTGATTTATTATTATTATTATTATTATTATTATTATTATTATTATTATTATTATAGCAGGTTAGTATTAGAGAAAAATACAATGCAGTCATTGTGCTGCTAAAATTATTCCCAGCAGCTGAACCAGGGACAAGCAGTGTTTCCTTCCCTTTCTGTCCTTAAAATAAGCTCTGAAGGATTCTTCCAGTCTATCAGAACAGAGTATGAATGTGTAGGCATTTACCACAGGAAATGGACTAAACTGGATTTCATTATTATTTAGTTGTAGCAGAACAGTATCTGACCACTTGGTTTCCAAACGTGAATCAGAGCCAAGAATATTCTGGCTGACTTTATTTTGAGAAGAGATGGGTTTCTGCTGAAGGGGAAGATAGTAAGAAACATTCCAGCAAAGGAACAAATCTAATGGCAATAATATATCATTTCTCTATCTATCTATCTATCTATCTATCTATCTATCTATCTATCTATCTATCATCTATCTATCTATCTATCTATCTCATCTACCTACCTACCTACCTACCTACCTACCTACCTACCTAATTTCTCGGCCACCCATCTCGTACACGACTCTGGGCGGCTTACAACAATAATAATTTAACAATTATTAAAACACTACAATAAAATATCTCTCTCTCTCTCTCTCTCTCTCTCTGTATATATATATATATATATATATATATATATATATATATACACACACACACACACGTATAAAATAGATACTAATCTAAAAATACAAAAATATAAAATATGAAAATTCAAGATGGACATATACTGTTATTTTGGCACAATCATGGTGCCAGCCACCCCCATGAGTGACTATCCCCCCTCCAGTCCCAAGCAAGGTGGCATAACCATGTCTTCACGCCCTTCCGGAAGGCTGGGAGAGTGGGAGCCTCTCTTACCTCCATTGGTAAGTTGTTCCAAAGGGCGAGTGCTACTGCAGAGAAGGCCCTCCTCCTGGATCCTGCCAATTGGCAATCCTTCATGGACAGGGTGCGCAACATGCCCTCTCTGCCTGCCCGGGTGGGTTGGGTCAATGTAACAGGGGTTAGGTGGTTCCTCAGGTAACCTGGACCCATGCCATGTAGGGCTTTAAAGGTGATAACCAACACCTTGAATTGGACCCGGAAGCAAACTGGCACCAAATGCAGCTTGCGCAATAAAGGTGCTATATGTGTCCTTCTAGGGACACCAAAGATGGCCCGTGCGGCTGCATTCTGGATGAGCTGTAGCTTCTGGATACTCTTCAAGGTAGCCCCATGTAGAGCACATTATAGTAGTCTATACAGGAGGTGACTAGGGCATGAGTGTCCATTCAAAGTGACTCCCGATCCAGGAAGGGGCAGAGCTGGTGCACCACACAAAGTTGTGCAAAGGCTCCCCTGGCCACGACTGCCACCTGCTCTTCAAGCAGGAGTTGTGAGTCCAGGAGAACCCCAAGATTCCACACCGGATCTGTCTGGGGCAGTGCAACCCCATCCAGAACCAAAGATGGCAAGTTCCCGGATACCCAGAAGCCTCCAATCCACAGCCACTCCTTCTTGCCAGGGTTCAGCTGAAGCCTGTTGTTCCCCATCCAGACCCACAGAGCCTCCAGACACTGAGAGAGGGTGGCCACAGCCTCACTTATGTCACCCGGGATGGAGATACTGTATATAGTTGAGTATCATCATCATATTGATGATACTTCATCCCGTGGCAATGGATGATCTCACCCAGCGGTTTCATGTAGATGTTAAAAAGGAGTGGGGAGAGCACCGAACCCTGTGGCACCCCACAGAGCAGGGGCCGCGGCCCGGATCTCTCACTCCCTATCAACACTGATTAGGACCGGCTCTGGAGGAAGGAGGCAAACCAATGCAGAACCACGCCAACCACTCCCAACTCCCTGAGCCGACCCAAAAGGATACCATGGTTGATGGTATTGAAAGCCGCTGAGAGGTCAAGAAGAGCCAGGATGGATGCACTGCCCCCATCCTGCTCCCACCAGAGATCATCCATAAGTGCGACCAAAGCTGTTTCTGTCCCATATCCAGGCTTGAAACCTGATTGAAAAGGGTCCAGATAATCCGTTTCATCCAGGACCCTCTGGAGCTGCAACATCACCACTTTCTCAACCAACTTCCCTAAAAAGGGGAGGTGGGAGACTGGATGAACATTGTCCAGGATGGTAGGGTCCAGTGATGGTTTCTTGAGGAAGGGGCACACCAGCGCCTCTTTAAAGGCCGCCGGAAACACTCCTTCCTCTAAGGATGAATTCACCATTGCCTGGACCCACCTGCACGTCACCTCCTGAGCTGCTTTTACTAGCCAGGAGGAACAAGGATCTAACTGGCAAGTGGTGGCGTTTACAGACCCAAGAACGCTATCCGCTTCCTCGGGTCCAACAGGATCAAACCGTTCCCAGATAACAGGGCAAGTCCACTCCCCAGGCATCTCCTCAGACCCTGCTACATGCTTTGCATCCAACTTGGAATGAATCTGAGCGATTTTATCCTCCAGATGCCCGGCAAACTCCTCAAACCAGCCCTGTAGGTAGGTTTCTAAACCCCCTTCCCCAAAAGGGATCAGGTGATCTTAAACAGGGCCATTGGGCAGCATTCTGCGGATGCAATAAGGGCGGAGAAATATTGACATTTTGCCGCTCTTATTGCCACAAGGTAGGCCTTAATAGCGGCTCCAGCCTGTGTTCGGTCAGAATCAGTCCTTGTCTTCCTCCAGCGGCTCTCTAGATGTCTCTTAATCCTCTTCAGAACCCTCAGCTCCTCTGTAAACCACGGGGAGTGTCAGGTTCAATGGGGCAAGAGAGGTTGCATGGGCGCGATCCTGTCCAGGGCCCCGGCTGCTTCCCTGTTCCAGACAGCAGCCAGGACCTCCACTGGACCGTGCAGCAGATCCTAGGGTATAACCCCGAGCTCCCTCTGAAACCCAACTGGGTCCATCAGTCACCGGGGGTGGACCAATCGAATGGGTCCTGCCTCCCTGTGGGGGGGGGGCAGCATAGGAGAATCTCAAGGCCACCAATTACAAAGAAGTTATAAATGATAGTATAGAAGGTTTTAAGTATGACTTATTTTACCTAACTCAGGATATAAAAACAATCCTGGATCTTAATGCAGGATCAGTCAGTCCCAGATTCCACCCTAAAAGGTATTCTGGGCCTAAAAAAAAAAAAAAAAGAAGCTTATGATATATGCATGTGTCTGCATGCTGACTCAAACATGTCCAATGGAATGAAATGGGAATTACTCCTAGAATAGTAGGTCTATGTCCTAGTCCATGAACTGCAGCTGAAACCCTATTAATTAAAGACATCTATATAGCACTTTAATACTCCAAATCTATACAAATCCAAGGATAGTTCTAAAACTGAAAGGCCTAAGCAACCTTCTTCTTTCTTCCCTGGCCAACACCATGCTTGTAAAGCTTCTCTTCTGCATGCTGACTCTTAGGCTCACTCATTCTCCAACCCTCTACAAAACTGCTACAAGTGCACTAACTTCTCTATATTTTTCATTAGTGGACTGAGCTGTAGTAGCTAAAGGTCACACTTTCATTAAGAAAACATTAGGCTTTAATGGAGGGGGAGAATTGACTGTGAGCTGATTATGTCATCAAGTGGGTGGAGCTGATGTCTTTTGTCCTTTTGGGACAGATTGAATTGGAGGGATTAAAGGGCAAAATAAATGCATTCATTTTATTTTAAGAAATGCACACATAGGAAAAATTACCCAAAGTGAGTGCTAAAGGGTACATAGAGCACAAGGCCACAATTGGCCATCATGTCAGAGGGATATGGGTAGGGAAAGTAGGGGTAGAATGGGAAGGCAGTAGGGAGTTGCTGAGAGGAAGACCAGGCAAGTAGCAAGGAGTAAAGCACAGCTGGAGATGGATCCAATGAGTACTGTGAGAGAATTAAATTATGTAATTAGGAAAAGTAGCTGGCTGGCTGGCTAAATATAGCTAATAAAACAAATATCAGAAATAGTGGCAACATCTGGTCTCTAGATATAGTTACTATGTTGATGCTAGACTTGTATGTCAAGTCAAAAGAAGCCCCATTGACTTACATGAGGTTTACTTGTATGTAATGCTCCAATATTCCTGGGTTGACATTAGTATGGACATACTTTGAAGCTCTGGGTTGACTAATTTGCAAATTGCTTCCTGGTGTATAATTGCTGGTGTGCCATTAGCACCTACAAAATGCATCTAGGTTCCTTCACCTCTCAGTAAGCAATATATATCCTTGAGTACAAGAGTCCTTGTACTCAAACCAACTAGCTGGAATATTTAAGAAGGATTTGTCTGAAATATATTCTATTAGAATTTCTGAGGTGTTTTTATCCTTCTACAAACACCTTCCCTTGCTGAGATTCAGAAAGTCTTACTCTTTACGCATGTATTGGCAGCAAGAAAACTAAGCTTTATTTTCAAGAACAGATGAACAGATTTCCACCATTTGCTGTGAATTAGGGAGTGATGTTAAGGCATTTGTAGGGGATCATCAGCAAGTATAAGCAGGTGCTGAAACTATCTATCTTTATCAACTCACTCCTGCAAATGTCTTCCAAGACTGTTATTTTCTCAGCTGCTGTGCTTTCTCTCTGCTCACCTCTTTTCAGATTTGAGTTAGGAAGAGAAATACACACCCACACCCACACCCACATATGAGGAGTATTGGCCGTTGGTTAGGCATCCTCATATCTCAATGCTATCATGTATAACTTCTGTACTCTAGAATTAATACTGCAAGGCAAACATGAGTTGGGAATCCAATCCAATGTTTGCTTTGTAAAGTGTGATTCTGTCCATAAAGAATAAATGGAACTCCATTAAACTCCATATAATTCATGTTGAGCTAAAGTAAAAATTATGTTAATATTTTATTCAAAATGCAAAACACATGCTGAAGGTATTGCTAATAAAAATAAAAATAAGAATAGAAAACAATATATATTTGCAAGGAAGGGCAAGCTTAATTAGAAGGCAAAGAACCTTTTTAAAAGAGATTATGTTAAGAAGTGAGTGGCAGAATTTAATACTTGGTGCAGAGTGCTACAGTTTGTTAATATGAAAAGAAATATTAGCCTCCAGGGTAATTCACTGCTTTTGAAAATACAGTGTGAAACTAAAGGTCACTGTTATTAGTTACTAGCACATATGTTTAAGTTATCTCATGACTAGCCTTTTCTTAATGCTGTGCATGGGTATCATGATTAATGATGGGTAAAGATTCGAAGTGATGGAGCTCCTTTGGATTGTTGACAAATAAGCCATTCATTGAACGAAAGATGTAGTTTCATAATGTTACATTCCTTTGTAAACTGATTAGAAAACAAGTAGAAAATATGATCTCCAAATCAGAAGAGTTGTCCTGTGAAATAGCAGAAACAGGGGCATCAATGCAGTAGGAGTTGCAAAGCTAACACATTCCTAGAAGTCAGTGTTATTCTTGGTTGTCTTCTATTGTATTTCCTTATCACAATGTTAAATATTGCTGTAAGAGAGGACAATGGATCTTGACCATAGCCATACACTTACTAAGCATTCTTGTTTCTTTGTTTTGCAACCATATAAAAGTCAAATGAATTTACAAGATAAAAAGGACAACATACGATATAACAAGAATATCCTGTAAGTGTCTAATTAAGCAATTCTGGGACATTCAAAACTTGCCCCTGGTAAAGTTTGTTTTCAGATAATTCAAAAAATTCACATTATCAGGGCAAAGACCTGTATAGAAAAATTGTGGAACAATGAGTCATTGCACATGAGATCATTTTTACTGTCAGTATATGTGGCCAAACTAACTCTAACAAGATCTTTATTAATATGTAACCCAGTTCATTGTAATTAATCAATGCAGATTTTACTTTTTATTCTATAACTCTGGAAAAAATAATGTTGTTGTGTTTATTCCATGTTTCAAGTTAGCTCGATATGAGTACAATGAATAGTTGGTTGAGTTTGAACGACACACTTAGCTGTGTAAAGTAGGGTTAATGTGTTGGGCAAACACCATAATTCAGTCATAAGGGGGCTAGAAGGTCTAGTTGTAGTCCCCTGAAGCTAATCTCTGTTCAGCCATGCCATCTGAATAGGATTGAGGTAGTTAACAGAAGATTAACTTTTACTTCCTACTACTGGAACAGAAATGAAATCTCTGTGGCCCCACAAAAATCAGGGCTGCTGTAGAAATTTCCTCTTGTTGTTTCATTTATTTTTCATGATGGCCAAATGGGGGAGTGAAGGAGGAAGAGAAAGTGGAAAGAAGCCTGTTCTGACACTGTTACCAACCCCAATTTGTGCCACCATGAACATTTTTGTTACACAAATGATGTCCATCCTTGTATGCCACTGGCCCATGGGATGAATATTTCCCCTGGAACAGCACTGGGTCAATGTTCTCATATAAACATAGCTATTCCTGTGGCACATTTAACACCAACACATTTGTAATTGTATAAATGTTATTGCATATATTATTAATATAATCTAGACCTGATTTCTCTAATCCACAAAATATTTATGCCATAATGGATATGTTGGCCTTAAAGGTAGCACAGTAGTCTGTTGGTTTAGCTAACCTAGCTAACCTTTATGGAAACTGAATATGAGAATTTTCCTTGTGTGTCTTGCTTCCCTGATTAACTTAGCATGCAGGCACTTGCCAATGGCCTTTAAATCCATTTTCCCATAAGAAAGAAAATGAAAGAAGTTGGTTTTCAGATGCCTTACAATAACATGTACCATCTGGATAATGTTATAAGGAAAAAGGATTAATGACCTCCTGGCATGTCATCCCCAATCTTGAGAACAGATGCTTACAAAACATGTTTGTCTCCTTCCTTCCTTCCTTCCTTCCTTCCTTCCTTCCTTCCTTCCTTCCTTCCTTCCTTCCTTCCTTCCTTCCTTTTCTCTCAAAGAGCACAAAGTGGTTGAAAACAATGATTACTAGAATTAAAATGAATCTGCTTGGTTAAATGATATATGATTCTTTTAATATATCACTGTCACATATTTAAGCAGGCATCTCAAGTAATATGACAGCTAACATTATCTTTCATGGGCAGGCTAAATTGCATGTAGCAAAAGAGATCCAGGACTGAACATCCCAACTTTATAAACTTTGAAGGTGTTGGAAGGGGGGAGTTAATATTTTCCCTGCATCTTTTTAGCAATGTATGCATACACACACACCAACACATTTGTAATTGTATAAATGTTATTGCATATATTATTAATATAAGCTAGACCTGATTTCTCTGATCCACAAAATGTTTATGCCATAATGGATATGTTGACCTTTAAGGTAGCACAGTAGTCTGTTGGTTTAGCTAACCTAGCTAACCTTTAAGGAAACTGAATATGAGAATTTCCCTTGTGTTCTTGCTTCCCTGATTAACTTAGCATGCAGGCACAATCCCTACTACCACCATAACACAAAGCAATGAACTGGTATATGCTACAGCTGCTATAATCCTGGAGATGCTTGACTGCACAATCAAGGCCTGACTCCGTCTGAAGCCCTAGAGACTGATAAACAAAGGCTCACAGCCCTGACTACACAGCTAAGTAGATACACTAGAGAAGCAGAGGCCAAGAAGATATGTAAATGCCTGTTCTCCAAAGAACCATCCAAGGTGTACTCCCAACTGCAGTGCAACAACACAGTAACAGCAGAGCCACCAACAGCAGAAACAGAACAGTACTGGAAGAACACATGGAAGAAAGAGAAGACACATAACACCAGTGCAAAGTGTCTGCAGGACCTGAGAGCAGACCATAGCAATCTCCCACAACAGGAAACAGTCACCATCACAGTAGCAGACATCCAACTGTGGGTCAAGAACATGAAAATCTGGACAGCACCTGGCCCGGACATGATCCACACCTACTGGCTAAAGAAACTAACAGCAGTACATGAACACCTAGCAGCACAAATGAACCAGCTGCTAGCACTAGGCTCCCACCCAGACTCCCACCCAGACTGGCAAACACAAGGATGGACAGTGCTGATCATGAAAGACCCCCACAAGGGAACAGCACTGTTCAAGGATCTGAGGTGCAGACTGTGCAGAGAGGCCTCAGAGACAGTCCAACACATAGCAGCAGGGTGTAAGATGCAGGCAGGAACATCATACACTGAACGGCACAACCAAGTAGCTGGCATTGTGTACAGGAACATCTGCACAGTCTATGGGCTAGACCCTCCCAAGTCCAGATGGGAGATTCCACAGAAGGTTGTGGAATAACAGGGCTAAGATCTGTGGGACTTCCTGGACAGGCAGGTACTGGCCAATCAACCAGACATCATGGTAGTAGACAAGGACCAGAAGACAGCAGTGGTGATAGATGTAGCAGTGCCAAGTGACAGCAACATCAGGAAGAAGGAGTAGGAGAAGCTGGAGAAGTACCAGGGCCTGAAAGAGGAACTAGAGAGAATTTAATGCAAAGCCTAAGGTATTAACATTTAAAAGAAACTTAAGAACAAGAGTTTTGGGCATGTTGGGCATGCTTGAGTTTTACTTCCCATTCTAGAATTTAACTCATAGGCTTGATCTCGGCTTGATCTCCACTTGATCTCATAGGCAACTGCTCAGTTTAATGTACCTCTCAGTACTGTTGTAAGTTCCAGTTGAAAATCCCAAATGGGAGCTTGGTGAAGAAAAGGTGATACATTAAAGTGACAAATAGAAAACTATTTTATCACCATTATTGCACATTTTATTTTATAATGCTATGCCTAATTGCCTTTATCTTTAAATTATTTTGACATATAGACTCTTGTCTTAAAAATACGTATATAAAATAATTTACCCAATATGTAATATAATTAAAATATGATGAAAGAAGATCTAAAAATATGAAAATATAATTCCTTATCAATGTGAAAAATCTATTTCATTCAAGGCTTCAAAGAAACAGCATTTCAAAAAGTTAATTTATACAAAGGACTAGAAATGAATATGCTAGACACTATGTATCCATGCTATTGAAGAGCTTAGAAAAATGTTTCAACATGCTAGCCCTAGAAAATAAAGCTGTAGTTCATGGAACTGTGAGTAAGCTTTCAGTCTTTTTTGACATATATAACAGAACATTTGCAAGCCATTTTGGTCTAATGGTTAAGGCAACGGGCTAGAAACCAGGAGACTGAGAGTTCTAGTCCCGCCTTAGGCATGAAAGCCGGATGGATGACCTTGGGCCAGTCCCTCTCTCAGCCCAACTCACCTCACAGGGTTGCTATTGTGGGGAAAATAGGAGGAGGAAGGAGTAATAGTTATGTTCGCCGCCTTGAGTTATTTATAAAAATAATAAAGGCGGGATAGAAAATAAATAAAATAAAAATAAAATAAATATAGTAAAACTGGATTGTTTTGCAAAACCATGGATATTGCTTTTGTGTGACTCACATATTAGGACTCACATTATTTTTATTTTTGCTGATATTTAAATACATTGAAACTGTAAAATTAAATCAGAAGTCAAGGCCTCACTCATAGGAGGTAACATTCCAAATGTCTCTATAAATCATGGTAGAAATTTTATCACTGCACACATTAAATAAAGTGATATAGTAAAGAATGTATAGAGTATAAAGTATATAAAATCATGGCTTTGCAATGACTTGAAACTCCAGTTGAATGGATAATTCAGGCACAAATGAAAAGTTGCTTACACAGTTTAATGCCAGAATTTTCTCTGATGAATAACCCAGGATAATTGACTAGATGATAGGAGCCTTATTCCTTCTCCTTATTGCAGTTCCAATCAGGACATCTGTACCTGCTATTTTCATGATGAAAAGTTCCCAGTGAAACTAGTAGTAATTCTTTCCATCCAAATAACTGATGCAGAGGTTGTAATTAATCTAGAATCACTTTTTGTGCAGAAAATTCCTGCATGCAAGGCAAACCATGTGATAAATAATATTAAGTGGTCTCACTTAGATGGCAATCCTGCATAAAGATAGGTTATATTCACCATTTCAGCAACTGAAAGTACTTTCTTTTAAAAATACTTTATAAGTCAACATTTAAAATATTTTTGGGATACACATACATACACATACAGTGCTTATCCTGATGCTTTGGACATTCAATCTAATTCAATCCTATAAAGGATTTCTGAATGCCAAAGCAGTTCTATTGTTTCAAGAGATGCAAATTTATATCATGATTTTCAAATGAAACTTACAAGTTGTTGCATATCAGTATGTATGATGCAAATAGATTAAAACCAGGTTGTACGAAATACTTGGTAGCAGAAGTGAAATAAAATGAGATCTTAGAAAAATACTGGTTTGGATTCTCCCTTATTTTGTGAAAGAGCAATCTTATACATACATATTCAGAATGTTTGGAGATATAGTTATGAGATCATGTAATGCAAATTTAGATTGCTCAGTAGGAAGCTGAAAATTTGGACTTCCAAACTAGCATTCTTTGAAATGCTATCTATTCCACAGGCAAGGCCAGTTAGGCAAAGCTGAAATGTCTCAATATGTGAGTGAGAGATATAAGAATGGTAGTTTAGATATTGTATGAACTGCAGAATAATTTGAAGGGAACTAAGGTTGTGCAAAAGG
The DNA here is from genome assembly GCA_023362775.1 of Charina bottae. NCBI lineage: Eukaryota > Metazoa > Chordata > Lepidosauria > Squamata > Charinaidae > Charina > Charina bottae. The sequence goes on along the minus strand of JALMGJ010000004.1, from coordinate 93,525,087 downwards.
GATGAGAACCACTTGAACCATAATAAAATACCACCATTAAAAAAAAGTATCAGGTGACTGTTTAAGCTGAACTCTAGTGAAAAGCTGAAAGATACTTGTGAAATATCACCTGAAGATAAAATCATCCTTACGGGATGAAGGTGAAATTACACTTACACATAAATAGAAAATTGCCGAAGGACATCCAATATGGTCACACATAACTTTAAAAGAGGAGATTTTAAAACAATGAAGGCTGGGTAAAAAAACAAAATGGAAATAGAAAATCAAGGTCAAATTTTCAAGAATGCTTGGAGGTTAATTAAAAGCCCAAGATAATAAAATCTTAGCTATAATTCATACTACAGGTCAGGAAAAGTGCCACCATGGTTATCACTGAAGCTGTAGATTAAAAGGCATACTTCAGAAAATAGATGTCTTGCCCAAATGAGAACAAAATACAATCATGTGACACAAAAGAAGAAGATGGTGAGAGTTGCAAAAACGTTTTTTGAGAACCATATATATATATACAAACACACACACACACACACATACATACCGTATTTCCCGGCGTATAAGACGACTTTTTAACCCAGGAAAATCTTCTCAAAAGTCGGGGGTCGTCTTATACGCCAGGTGTCGTCTTATACGCCGGAAAATAGTACTCGCCGTATAAGACCTCTCCTGGCCAAGTGCAGCCGCTCGCCGGAATGCAGGCCCCAGAGAAGAGCAGGAGGACGAGCGCGGGAGAGCCCACAACGCTCAACGGGCGCCTCGCTTCGCCTCGCCTCGCCTTCCCTTCCCCTCCCAGCTGTGCTTTAAATGGAGCGGGGCCCCAGAATTGGCCGCGTTTCGGGAAGCCTGGTAGGAAACGCGGCCAATTCTGGGCCCCCGCTCCATTTAAAGCGCGGCTGGGAGGAGAAGGGAAGGGAAGGTGAGGCGCCCGTTGAGCGTTGTGGGCGACTTTGGAGCCCGTTGTGGAGCCACTGCATTTTGCCCCCTCCCTTCCCAAGGCTGCTCCGAGGGAACGGAGCTCGCTCCCCCCCCCCGCGTTTCTCCCGCGCTCGTCCTCCTGCTCTTCTCTGGGTCCTGCGTTCCGGCGAGCGGCTGCACTTGGCCAGGAGAGGTCTTATACGGCGAGTACTAATTACCTACTAGCTATTTAAAAATATGTAATTTTTATCATACGTTTTTTTTTACTTAGGCCTACTTTATCAGCACTACCATCCTTGTCATTTTTAGCTTTTCTCTTACCACCTAACAAAAGTCTATTCCATTTTGAGAAGCTAGAAATTTAAAATTATAGATAAAAGTAACACATACATTTCTACACACAGTCCAAATACTGTGGATATAAAATTACATGCCAGACTGGAAATTACCAGCTCACACATTTAGCCATCTTTCAAAAATTGCTCTGGCCTTGCTCCCTCCTTTGCTGTGTAAATCCATGGTAGCCTTGCTCAGGCAAAGCAGGATCAAATTTTGCTTGCACAACCCTGATTGCTTTAAAAACACCTTTGTAAACCAACTCTCTCATGACCCCCAGCAAATCATAGCATATGGTTTGACAACCATTGGGTTAAAGAAGTGGTTGGCCAAGGGGCTTTCAGAAGGAATGTTTCATGATATCTAGACAATAGACAGTACAGGCCAAATGAAAGTACCTGGTGGGATGATGATGATGATGATGATATGGTATCTGAGTAACTAAAGTAAACCATTGTGATGTGAGATAAAGGTATGTACAGTATGTATTGTCGAAGGCTTTCACAGCCGGAGTTCGATGGCTGTTGTGGGTCTTCCAGGCTGTGTGGCCGTGTTCTGGAAGTTGTGGTTCCTAACGTTTCGCCAGCATCTGTGGCTGGCATCTTCAGAGGGCAGGAGCACAGACAGAAGCGATCTCTCTGTGCCCAGGTAGAGTGGCAATCAATTTTCAAAAATGGATCTGGGAATAATTTGGATATTACAGATTAATTAGTTTATCATCTGTTCTTAGTAAATTGGTAGAAACATTTAATGATAAAATTATCATTCATGTAGAAGAATAAATCCTACCAAAAAATGATGACTTCTGTAATGTCCACTCTCACTTGCCTTTTGAAAGTCTCAACATGAAATTTATAAGTATAAAAACACATTTTGATATGGTGAGTAGTAGACATTACTGACTTGAATGTTTAAAACACTTTCACAAAATCCATCAATAAAGACTCTTAGGAGAAGTTTTCTTATTTTTAAACCTCAAAGAGCAAAAAATTAAAATAATAAAAATTAATAGTTCTCACAATGGAGTAAGAATATTTATAGGAACTGGTGCTTTTAATGATTTATTGATGAACGGGAATGGCATGAGCAGTAAGATTCCTAGATTTATTAATAACATAAAATTATTGATAATGGTTGAAACTTAAAAGGTATAATGCAGAACTCCAAAAAGCATACTCTGACAAAATGGACATTATTGTTTTTTTTTCAGTATAAGCCCAGGCAAACCAAATTTCCAATTTTCATATCCAGCAATGCAGTCTGAAGAATTGGTGGCTGATCAGACTTCCGGTGAGAATATGGCCGACTGAACACCCTGCTTGCAATTCAGTGGGCAGACCTGCCAGCGTGGATTTGGGGGGGGGGGGTGCAGGCAGGTTTTCCTGTTGCCCTAGAGTGTTTTCATGGAGAGAAAACACTCAGAATCACCCCATTTGTACTTCGGAATGTCACCTTGTAGTCTGAGGAGTGTCAACGGTGCTGATCTGGTGAGAGGAGACGGGAGTTGGGGATGCCAATATTTCCAAACCATGCTGCAGCCCTATTGGGACACTAGGTCGAGCCTTTCTCATTTCTAAATCACCCAATTTGTATATTTTTAAAGTTTTTCTTACCCTAAGAGAGGCTTTTAACAACAAGAAGATTTGAATCTCTTGGTGCTTTTTGCTGTTTCTGGAGGAGCTTTATTTCCCCCCCCCCTAACTGCTAGCTTACTTCCCATTCAAAATTTAAGGAGGACTGAGAAATAATCATCTCTCTGTTATTATTTTTGCATCTAATTTGAAGAATTTAACATTCTCCTACACATTTAATTTGATGGTCTGAGTTTTTAGTTTTCTGTTCACTTTCTTTGGACATTGTATTTACTGGTTTGCATATAGGACATTAGATTTTGTTGTTTGAACTATGGACGACCTTAAGAAAGACATTAAGAAAGCATTCTCTGAGCTCCGTGCTGACTTTGAAGAAATATACCATAAAACTGCTCAAGTTCTCTTGCAAGATGTTCGGGATATTATTTCTGAAATGTATCAACTGGCTGAGAATTTTATGAAGGGAAAAGAAGAGAAGGGAGAAGAAGAGACTTATCAAGGGGGAGATATTCTTCCCGATTCTGAGAATCCAGACCGTGAACTGCCAGCTGATGAATACATGTTGGTTATGAAAGAGTTACAACTTGATTTGCAGGGGGAAAATGGTCTGTTTACTATAATTTATGTTTTGAGAACCAGATGGTGTTTTGGCTATGTGGGAAATCTTCTGTTGGCTTTTTAGGAGGGGCAATTGGGTTTTTTAATTCTTTTATAAAAAATGTCCAGTGCATAATATGGAGACAAATAAATGTTTTAGTTTACTTTGAGGTCAGTTAAGAAATTAAGAATAAGTATGTGGACTGATTTCAAGGCTGTATGATCTTATTTTTTATAATGATTTAAAGTCTGTTTGATTTTTTAAGGTTTAATGGGGATAAGATTGCTATAATATTATTAAGTATAAAAGTAAGAATACGTATGTGGATTGATATTGTGCATAATATGGAGATAAACAAATGTTATGACCCTATTTTCTACGATGATTTAAAGTTGGTTTGATTTTTTAAGGTTTAATAGGGATAAGATTATTATAGTAGTACTAAACATAAAAGTAAGAATGTGTATGTGGATTGATATTAAGGCTTATATGATTTTATTCTCTTTTATTTATTTATTTATTTATTTATCTTTCAATTTCTATTACCGCCCCATCTCCCCCAAGGGGGACTCTGGGTGGTTTACAGAATACAACAAAGAATGATTTGGATTAAGATGTATTTTATTAAGATGGATTAAGATGGATTCTATTGTTTTTACAGTTTGTTTGATTTATAAGACATAATAATTAGAGTTTGATTACAGATTTAATAAGGTTAAGACTATTACAGCATTATTATTACTATTAAACATTATTATTAAGTATAATAATACTATTAAGTACAAAATTTAATTTAATTTTTTTATAGTAGTTAGAAAAATATAGAAGAGTGGTAGGAAGGAAATATTAAAAAATGAGTTTTGTTTTTTGGGGTGAAGTGGGTTTGGAGGTTTATATATATGTTTATTTCTTTATATAAGGGGAAAGAGCAATTGCTTTTATAGTTTTATAATGTGTTAATGGATTGATTTATAGAAATAACGTGATTTTAGTTAGCTGTAGAGTAAGTGATTAATTATGGAATTTGCTGTATATTCTTGTTGTTGAAAGTCGAAAGTCATCTTGTAATCTTAAAAAATGTCTTTTTTCTATTTTTTCACTTTTTATTTTTTTTCCATTTTTTGTAGTTTCTTTTTGTAGTTTTTATCTTTGCTTAAACTTAATAAAATTCTTATTAAAAAAAAGAATTGGCGGCTGACCAGGAAAATGTTATGGTGTATTGTTGATAAAAGCATAGACACAGTATGGGGTTTTGGAGAAAAAGGCGAATTCCATCGATTATTAGAAAAGAGAAAAATAAATTCCTATTATAATAATTAAATTATTACAATATTACAATATTTACCCCTATCTGTAGTGTATGTTTTAGTTATTGCTGGTCAAAGAGTATACCATTCAGTAGAAAAAAGTGAAGAAAAGTATAAAGACTAAATTATTAAAATAAATGATTAAGAAAGCTGAGGGAATTCTTCTATCTGGAAATTGTTGGAGCTACATTGCTTAGGAAAATTATGGTAATGGGAAGGCATGGTAGAGAAGGAGTACATTATGCATGAAATAGAAAATATAGGCAAAGAAAAATAATAGTGTGCCAAAATATGACTCCACTTTTGTTTTGGCTTTGTTCATGAAAGAAAGGAGCAAAATCAAAGTGTAGTGATCCTAAATGGGTTTGGTACTGAATGTTGATCAGGTTGAGAAAAGGAACTCCCATTTTTGTCCATATCTCCTCTTCTTTCCTTCTCAAAGGAAGTCCTCATATATCTTCATAACTGATAGGAAGGCTCTCCTACCCATCTTCCTTCTCAGTAAACAATGATAACATAACCATTTTAGCAACCATGTGTCTGATAGCGAAGGCAGTATGCATCAGTTTCTAGGGAATTTGACTGACAGAATGTTGTTGGCCGATCTTGCATCTGAAGGCTTGGCTGCTCTTGCACCCAAAGGCTTTAAGCATCTAGTTGGCTCCTAGGAAAATATTGGACTGAATATGCCTTTGGTCTCATCCAGCAGGATTCTTATGCTCTGTGTGTCTCACAAAATATTTAATATTTCATACAAAAATATTCTAGGTATATTCTGAGTAGTGTTCAGCAGATTCTGTTCTTCAATCCAAACTCTGGAATGATGAACTTCCAGGTTGATTGATCTCTTTGGCTTTTTATGCTTTCTCAAAGATTGAAACAACTATTCTTTTGGCACTTGTCCCAAGCCAATGTGAGTAGGACAGAGGTCTCAGTAAATGAACACATGGCAAACACCAGCTGCAGCTGTTCCTCTGAACTGAGCTGTGGCTGTTCCCTTTCTACATCAGGACAAAGACATTCTCAGTCACTTCCTTTCTGCTCAGTTGGTGTAGTGAGAGCTCCCTCTCCTGTTTTACAAGTGGGAAAGCCTGATAATTGATTTCCACTTCAATTTTTAAATCCTGTCTGCAGTACTGTGTGCCTCAATGAATCAGCTAGATTTTTAAAGCTGTTGTGCCACATTTAGTTCTCTTGCTTCTAAATACTCATTTTTTCTGGAACTAGGACTGATTAAGAAATTGAATCTCACTAAAATTATTATGTATTGTTATTTTCACTTTACAAAATGCTTTGTTGACTTTTATATCCATTCAGTGTTAAATAAAACAATATGCAGTACCTGGTAATTTCTACATAGTATTAGGAAAAACATTCAACTGCCTTAAAACCTTAAATTACAGCTGACTTTGCTTTGTTTGTTTATTACTCAGGTTTATATACTACTTCAATCTCAACTAGCTTTAAGTGCCATAGATTCCAATTCAGTAAACAGATTAATAATAATATAACCAGATACGTGGAGGGTGGAGGGGTTCCTCAAAAAATTGAAGATGGCAGCCTCAATCATGCAATCACAGCTGCCATCTTGACCTTTTTGATTCCTCCTGCCAATTCTCCTGATAACAAGATACACCAGTGACATAATTCAACTATACCAAGAAATAACATTCTAAAATTGTGTAAACAACCACTTACAGCAGGGGATCCCACAATCTCTAAAGGCTTCCTAGAATAGCCAAGCCTTGATCACTTTCCTAAATACCAACAGCTATTCCATGAGCTAATCCTGGGGAGAATGCTGTTCCAAAGAAGAGAGGAATGGAAAGGAAAGACCTGCTTTCATGGTCTCTGATGGTAACATATCTTTAGACTGGGGACCAAACGAAACCTTTCTTTCCAGTTCTTATTGGATAGGCAGTCACTGCTGGGAGTGAGCAGTCCTGAACTTGGTCCAGCCCCTTGAATTGTACCTGGAAGCTTACTGATAACCAATGCAGGCCCCAAGGTAGGGCTACTATATTATAGACCAGCTGTAGCCTCCAAGTAATTTTTAAAATGTTTGGTTAGGCAAAATACAAATAATTTTATGTGCTTCCCCACCTCCTTGGCCCTGGTGTATTTCTCTGTTTCTCTTCTCCCTCTATTTTTGGTGGATAAGCAGAATGTAGAACATATTGAAAGGCATGATAAAAGAGAAAATCTATTGGATTTCAGATGTGGGAAACTAGCTTTGCTTGCTTGCTTACTGCTAACTTTGAGGATACTTACAAAATAGAAGCCAGCCAGTCCTAGAAATCAAATAACTATAATTTTAAAACCACTATGAAATTTATGAATACTCCTTTTTGTCCTTGTTATGCAACTCTGCATATAGTATGTGTTAATTTGATTACGGAACAATTCTGTTTTTGAGGAATACATTAAGAGCAGGATATAGTATGCGTATGTATGTATGTACAGTATGTATGTATGTGTGTGTGTGTATAATTTTGTTTATATATATAAATTTGTTCATTTAATATGAATTATGTTGGGAGTATATATACCCCAATAAATAATGTAATAAAATTATTGCATATCTGGTAATCTAACAACATATTCAGATACACACTAAGAATGGAATCCAATTATGCTTATCCCAGATACATGAGCATAGGAAACAAATATGCAATGTATCACAACAGAGTAAATATTTCAGTTCTGTTCATACAGCTGCCTCCCCAAAAGTTCAATATAACCTATGTACTCTTAGTCATCCAGAACTGCTGCAGAGCCACAAAGATCAGCATAAGTGCCTGAATTCAGTTGTATCAAGTATTTGAAAAAGTTTCATGGACTAAGAAGAGCAGTGACTGTGAATACAATAGCCCTGAAACAGGGAAGGAATAGTAAATAGTTTTCTTGCTGCCATAGAAGATTTCCAAGTATAATGCATGAAGCTGGTTAAAGAAGAGCAGTCTTCATTCCCAGGCAATTTTCCAGTGGATCCACTGTACAGCTTTGTGACAACCATCCACAGCTAGTATGTGATAGCTGATTTAAATTCTATCAGATCAAGGCTGCCTCTCTGACATAAATTAAACTTTTTGTCTTAGTGGGTTTGTGATGACATCAAGCTCAGTTTCACAAATCATTCCAGAAAAGTGGTTGGCTGCACAGAGACAGTAATTATCTAATATGAATATAAGGATCACTCACTTATAATGGGTCCAAGGATAGTTGGAGAAAAGTCTCTCTCCATTGCTCAATGGAGGAGCACATGTTTTGCATATAAATTGTTCCTGATTCATTATGTGAAGTTTCCAGGTGGCAGAGCCTTGAAAGACTCTTTTCTGAGATCTAGGGTCTCGGTGTGTCATTCTTTACAGAATACAGTATTTGGAAAGCTTTCACTTCCAAATTTGGTTCAAAGTTTTTTAAAAAAAGGAATGTGAAAAGAGAGAGCAGATGTAGCCCATTGATAGTTTCTGAAGAGCAGATTGAGTAGACACATATGTATTATTTTATTGCCTTCTCTATTATGATTTGTTGTATTTGTTTCTATTTCAACAATAGTAAGTATTTCTAATTTTGAATGTATGCCTGTCATTGACACATGAAACTTTAATTAAATCTGTATCCTTTTTTGTTCTTATTTTGATCCGGCATTTTCTTCTATATGCAATAGTTTGGGCACTCCTGATAATCTGTATTTTTTAATGAATCTCTAAGCAAACAGAAGCTGACCCAATCTCTACTTACTGAACTTACTGAAGAGCCATTGTCTGTTAGTATAAACAATACTGAATATTGATGGGCCAATGGCATGATTTATTAACTCAGTTTACATATAATTCATGCCATGTTTTGCTTAACGATTTATTGAGTAAACTATAATTGGCTGGCGATCCAAACTATGGTTGGATTCACACCACACCTGAAGTCAAAGCTAAGCATGCCTGTGTTTATACCACATTACGCCAAAACCAAACAATCCATATTTTGTCAGGTGTGATGTAAATCTTCTTGGAGAGTTTGGGATAATATTCAAGACCTTCCAATGTTACTGAACTATGACTCCCAGTAATTCAGCCTACATGGCTAATTGTTTAGGAAGCTAGGAGTTGTAGTACAGGAACATCTAGAAGGCCACAGGTTTCTCATCCTTCCTATAATATGACAAGGCTGTTTTTTTGTCTCCCTCTTATTACTTGCTATGCTTCAGAAAATGTATTGTTGTTGCTATTCACGTCTTCCGGCTGACTTGCTCCTTATCTATTTGTAAGCATTTTCTGCCACAGAAGTCAGCATTCTTTTTCATGTGTAGCTGTAAATAGAATATTTTTCTTCTCCAACACCTGGTCTCCTGTCTATTTCACTATTTACTGCCACAATTTCTGTTCCTTTGATTGCCCTGTTGCCTGTCTCCTTTCCTACCTTTTTTCATTATTTTAAATATAGATTCTCTGCAAATTTCCTGAACTGTGATCTGCAGCAGCAGCAAGAGCCAAGGGTCAGAAGATATCCCTTGCCAGAGAAGTTCTTGCCTGGGCTTTTATGCACATGGCTTTTATGCACTGCAGCCTCCTCTGTGTCTCCTGAGCCCAAATTGGCTGGAAATAAAGCTGGTTTAAGAAATCACTTTCAAGCCTTTCCTCTGCTTTGACCATGGTGATGATCTGGTGTGACGGTCATTTTTAATATGGCCCCTGATTGCTGGATTCCCAATTTTCTTTATCCTTCCTAGATTTTGTTTTAAGGAAACAGCAATTTTATTCTTTCCTGTTACGTGGGCTTTAATGAAAAAGTGACAAACTTATGTCAATTTCACTTGGTTTAAAATACTGTTTGCAACACTGTTTGAAACAGTGTTTCACTGTTGCATCACTGAATTTATTAAAAAGGAAAAATGTCTTCACTTTTTTACTGTTTCACAAGGGGTTTTTTTATCCATTAAATTGTGTCTGATTCTCAGAGACTGCCTGGATGAGTCCCTGTGGTTTTCTTGGCAAGGTTTGTCTGAATTGGTTTGCCATTGTCTCCTTCCTAGGGCTGAGAGGAGGTGACTGGCCCAAAGTCACTCAGCTGGCTTTGTGCCTAAGGTGGGACCAGAACTCACGGTCTCCCAGTTTCTAACCTGATGCCTTAACCACTACACCCAGCTGGCTCTCATTCATAAGTAGTGGACACCATTAATAAGATCATTTTTGCTGAGCATATGTTTTGCATTTCATTTTCCTGTTTATTATCTTCTCTCCAACCATATGTGTTCATACATTTGATGAACAGGGACTCTGGCCACTGAAAGCTTATGATGTAGAAAATTAGCAGCTGTTGTTATCATTGTTACTTTTTAGTGATATAATCCAACATAAAGATCTTTTTCAGTAGAAGGTAGGATACAGATTTTCTAAAATAAAGGAATAAACCAGCAGGCAATCACATCTCTTGGGCTGCAAAAAAATAAAAAAATAAAGCATGTTTGTGTGCATTGGCCTCATTGTCTTGTTCTCCTTTCGCTTAGGCCAATGAACTGACTCCATAAAAGACACTACACATAACATATTATGATTGGGTTTTGTGGAGGCAAAGAATAGATTTAAGGGACTAGATTTAGTAGATAGGGTCCAGAAAGAACTATGGACAGAAGTTCGCAACACTGTTCAGGAGGCGGCAACAAAAAAAACATCCCAAAGAAAAAGAAAACCAAGAAGGCAAGATGAGACACTGGAAGGCAAGGTGAGACACTGGAAGTAGCCCAAGAAAGAAGGAAAGCAAAAGGCAACAGTGATAGGGGGAGATATGCCCAATTAAATGCAAAATTCCAGAGGTTAGCCAGAAGAGACAAGGAATTATTTTTAAACAAGCAATGCTCGGAAGTGGAAGAAGATAATAGAATAGGATAGAATAGAATAGAAGACAAGAGACCTCTTCCAGAAAATTAGAAACATCAGAAGTAAATTCCAGGCAAAAATGGGTATGATCAAAAACAAAGATGGCAAGGACCTAACAGAAGCAGAAGAGATCAAGAAAAGATGGCAAGAATATACGGAAGATCTGTATAGGAAGGATAATAATATCAGGGATAGCTTTGACGATGTGTTCAGTGAGTTAGAGCCAGACATCCTGAAGAGTGAGGTTGAATGGGCCTTAAGAAGCATTGCTAATAACAAGGCAGCAGGAGACGACGGTATCCCAGCTGAACTGTTTAAAATCTTGCAAGATGATGCTGTCAAGGTGATGCATGCCATATGCCAGCAAATTTAGAAAACACAAGAATGGCCATCAGATTGGAAAAAATCCACTTATATCCCCATACCAAAAAAGGGAAACACTAAAGAATGTTCAAACTGTCGAACAGTGGCACTTATTTCACATGCCAGTAAGGTAATGCTCAAGATCTTGCAAGGTAGACTCCAGCAATTCATGGAGCAAGAATTGCCAGATGTACAAGCTGGGTTTAGAAAAGGCAGAGGAACTAGAGACCAAATTGCCAATATCCGCTGAGAGTGCCTTGGACTGCAAGAAGATCAAACCTGTCCATACTCCAGGAAAAAAAGCCAGACTGCTCACTTGAGGGAATGATATTAAAAGCAAAAATGAAGTAATTTGGCCACATAATGAGAAGACAGGATACCCTGGAGAAGATGCTGATGCTGGGGAAGGTGGAAGGTGGAAGGCAAAAGGAAGAGGGGCCGACCAAGGGCAAGATGGATGGATGATATTCTGGAGGTGACGGACTCGACCTTGGGGGAGCTGGGGATGGTGACGGCCGACAGGAAGCTCTGGCGTGGGCTGGCCCATGAAGTCACGAAGAGTCAGAAGCGACTGAATTAATAAACAACAATAAGTCATGTAGCTACTAAAAATGCATTTTTTAAAAAAATATTGAACTAGCAGATACGTTCAGCCCATGTAAATCATACCAAGACTATAGGGCATACTGAATTACTGAAACCTGGATAGATGAAGGGGCAAGGGGCCTATAGAGATACAGTATATCTATCTGGATTTCAAGGGCTCCATCAGCCACAACTCCAGCGTGAAAGGCACAGACAGGTGATTGTCATCACCTGCCATAGCTGGAGGTACCATTTTGCAGATGACCATGTATGAGGCCTTATATGTGAGATTGGGCTGTAGGGAGAAACTGGGATTGTTGTTTTTGTACCAACTTCCCTGCTGCTCAGCTATATCCCTAACTTATTTGCTAGAACTTGTTGCAAGATTGGTGTTGGAGTCTCCTAGGCTATTAGTGCTAAGGGATCAATTTTCTTTTTCTGGATGAGGAGGAAGCTCAGGAATTCATGGCCACCATGGCAGGTCCAATCTATATTGAACGCCATGCATTAGACATGGTTTTAATGTCAGAGGAGTTGAGATGTCATCTGAAAAGGGGGGACATTTCTGCCAGTCCCTTGTCATAGTCACTGTCTGGTTTCCTTGGATTTCCCTTAGGCCTTGATGCCCCACAGGTGAAAGTGATGACCCTAGGCACCTGATGGACCCAAAGGAATTTTGAAGGGCCCTTGGGTAAGCTTGGGCATTCACTGCTGTAGAGGGCCTAGTTGACCAGTGGAATCTGAAGTTGAGAGCAGCTCTCAATATAATTGATTCTGAGTGATGTCTCCATGTTTACTGATCTAAAGAGGCTTCTTAGTTTCCTGAGGAGCTCTGGGAGATGAAGTGGGGTGCGGTGGCTCAGTGGGTTAAACCGCTGAGCTGTTAGTCTGCCGACCATAAGGCAGTTCGAATCCGCGTGGCGAGGTGAGCTCCCGTCACTAGCCCCAGCTTCTGCCTACCTAGCAGATCGAAAGCTAATGGCAAGTAGATGAATGGGGACCACTCACATGGGCCAATTTGCTGGCGTCCTTCGGAGGGTCGCCCTCAGACCAAGAAGAGCTGGTGATTCCCGTAGATGGCGGCGGAGGATGGCAGAGGACGGCGGATCCCGAAATAACAATTTCCTGGACGTCAGCAGCCGGCTCAGAAGCAAAGGTTCCTGGGACATGTAGTCCGACCTGCGGATGAAGAGCCGGTTCCCTCACCCCCTCCCTAACGCGCGGGTAAAATAATTGTTAATATATATATATATGCTGTATAATATAATATGTATGATGTCAATGAATGTAAGCTGCCTAGAGCCCTCCACTTAGGGAGGGGATAGGTGGGGTATAAATACAATAATAAATAAAAATAAATAAATAAAGTGCCAGAGGAGACCCTTGAATGGCACTAATGAAAAACAGGGGACAAATTAGACCAAACATAGGTAGGAGCTCATAACTGAGTATATACCATGCAATAAGAATAGTGAAGTAGGGTTACTTCTCTGCTCTTTATGCACCCAGAAGTAGCTGCACAACAGCCTTATTTAAAGTGACCCACTCCCTTTTAGGGAAATCAGGTCTGGAAGAACTGCTGATGGGTTGTTGTGAGGAATTTGCTTCACATCTGGAAAATAAAATTGCTTGTATTTACATAGATCTGAAAGCTAGCTGGGTACCTATTGAGGTGATGGAGACATGACCATGCTAGCTCTCTGGAATCCGTTTGAGCCAGAAAGTCCTAAAGAAGTGGACAGGATACTTGTGCTGTGAGTCCAGCATCCTGTGGACTGGATTCTATCCCTTTTGCCTAATAAAAGGGTCTAAAGATGTGATGGTAGGCGGGGTACATTGTGGCTAATATGTCCTTGGGAAAGGAGCACTGCCTTTGGTCTTGAAAGAGGGGCTGGTGTCCCCTTTTCAAGAAGCTAACACAGAAATTCTGAACAAGTACAACCCATTTGTGGGATATTGCTGGCTTATGGGGTCCAGGCGCAGAGTAAGCCAAACAGAGTGCAGCGTGTAGGGCTAACAATATTTTATTGTAGCATAAGGCAATAATGAATATGAGTTACATTATTGCAAAAAAGGAAACCAACAAAGCATGAGCAGAGTTCCATCAGCAGATGTGAAGAAAACCATGGCCAGGTACAAAAGGCCAGGCATAGTTACAGTTCAGGAACAGAGTACATGGCAACATGACAGACAGAAGGCAAGAAGTCAAGAAGCATAGACCCATAGTTCATAGCTGAGATATACACTTGTTTCAGCATTCTGATTGGCTATATGTGGGTCAGGACATTTCAAACTAACAATGCATTAAGAGTTGTACTTACTATAAACCGCCATGAGATGGCAGTCTTGCACATTGTCTCCCCTCCGGGAAACCGTTCCCATGAGATAAGGTATGTTGGACTGATATCACTACCTCACGTAATACAATGTTTTGGCTATGACCAAGGCCACACCTGGTGTTTATCGGTGGAATGTTTTGAGAACATTCGTAGAGGCGTATGGAAAATTACTGTCTTTACAAGCTAGAATATCACAGTGGAGAAATCCATTTGAATTCTGCATAGAATAACTCTAACACCCCTTCCAAATGGATTTCAGAACACTTTGGGGAGTGAAAATTGTCATTTTGTAAGAACACAGAGACACAAATGATTTTATTCCAAACACATTTGCTCCAGTCCCAATTTTGTAACCATGGTTGCATGTTTTTCAAATGGCAATGCTTTCGTGAACACATCTGCCACATTCAGTTCAGAAGGACAATATTCCAACTGGATAAACCTTTCCTGTATTGCATGTCTTACATTTTTAAACTTCACATCGACATACTTTGTGCGGCCTCTCACATTTTCAGATAGAGCAAGTGCAATACATGACTGTGAGTCTTCATAGACTGTAAAAGGTAAGTTAAAGTTTACAGTGAGATCTTGGAATAATTGTTTGCACCAATGTAGTTCATTTACTGCCTCACTGAGGGCACTATATTCTGCTTCGCTGGTTGAAACTGCGACTGCGGTCTGCTTCCTTGCCCGCCAAGCAACGGCTGTGTTGGCAAACAGGCAGAGAAATCCACTCACAGATTTCCTATCTCCCTCTTCTGCAAAGGAGCTATCAACATAAATCACAGGCATTTCAGACTTAGTAGTGGACACTTTAAGACAGAGATATGCTGTGCCTTTGAGATAACGCAGAACTCTTTTTAACCCTTGCCAATCTCGCATAGACGGTTTGGCAACTTTACGACTTAGCACTCCAACTGAGTAAGCTAAGTCAGGACGTGTCCACTGTGTTAAGTGTAGCAAGCTTCCTACAGCAGAGTGATATAACTCAGGTTGAGGACAAGGTTACTCACACGTGTCACCCTTTAGGAAATCAAAGGTCATAGGCGTTCTGGTAGGTTTTGCATTTGACATCTCAAGCTGACTTAACAATTGAACAATTTTTCTCTTCTGACTCAGATAAAACTCACCACTCTGAGATCTAGTAACTTCAACACCCAAATAATATTTCAGTTCGCCTAGGTCTTTCAACTGAAAGTACTGTCTTAGCTGTTTGGCAAATTCTTGTACAAGGTGCAAAGAACCAGTTGCTAGACAAAAATCATCCACATAAGTTAGCAGCACTGTACAACTACTTCCAGAACCTCTTATCTACACACAAGGATCAGCAACTGACTTTTTAAACCCAATTCCGTTAAAGCTGAATCTAAGCACTGATGCCAACAACGACCGGCCTGCTTTAACCCATAAAGCGCCTTGCGTAGTCTGTACACTTTCTGGGAATTGTCACAAGCATAGCCAGGAGCCTGCTTCATGTACACTGTCTCAGGGAGCTCTGCATTCAAATATGCTGTGTCAACATCAAAATGATGGACAACCAGTTCACGCTGTGCAGCCAGAGAAAGTACCATACGTAAAGACTCTGGTCTAGATGTGGGTGCATATGTGAGATCATAGTTCAAAAACTTCTCTTGTGAAAATCCCTGAGCAACAAGCCTGGCTTTGTACTGCACTGTGTTATCAGGAAGAAGCTTCTTTCTGAATACCCATCTGGAACCTATAGCTTTCTGGGATGGGGGCAAGTCAGTGACTTCAAACACCTTTTGACTCACTAATGCCTCAAACTCCTTATCCATCGCTGTGTTCCATTTCTCCTGCTCTTCCACAGGTAGGAGCAACACCTCCTGGAAAGACTGAGGTTCACAGGTAATTTGACACACTCTCACCTGCTGAATTACAAACCTGTCAGGCTTCACACCCTTTGTGGAATGTGCAGACCTACGAGGAATGACCACTGCCTCTTCCTCATCACTGTCCTCTGTCTTTTCACTACCAGATTCCCCCTTCAGGTCCTGAACCTGCTCAGGTGAAATTTCTTCTTCCTTCACCTGAGGGGACCTTCTCACCACACTAGGAGACTGGGAAACAGAAGGTAGCTGGACTGGTTGTTGTCCAGCCACAGGAGCATGGACAGTAGGCTGTACACTAGATTGCAACAACACCTCTGAACTAGCATTCAACCTATCCCAACCAGTAGGGTGCTCAAAGTTAGCACTTCTGGAGACTACCACTTGATCATAGCCTGCAGAAAAATGGTAACCCTTAGATCTTGATGAATAACCAACAAACCTCAAGCGCTGTGCTTTTGGCTGGTTCTTCCTTCGCTGAGACTTAGGGATGTGAACATATGCAAATGTTCCAAAAACACGCAGGTGCTTCAGCGAAGGGCGCTTGCCAAACAAAAGGAAATAAGGAACTTCATCTACAGCTGAATTCCACACCCTGTTGGTTAGATACACTGCAGTCACGGTAGCCTCACCCCAAAAACGGGCTGGCACCTGGGCATCTAACATCAGGCTATTTTTAATGGTATTAACAACACGAATCTTCCTTTCAGCTATTCCACTTTCAGCTGGAACACCAACATTGGCAAGTCTATGGGAGATTCCTTTCCTACAAAGCCAATTCTGGAACTCATGGCTTAGGAACTCTCCACCACGATCAGATTGAAACTGACCTACTTGATAACCATAGTGTCTCTCCACCATTGCAACAAACTCCTTAAAGCGAGCAAAAGCCTCCGCTTTAGATTTGAGCAAATAACAAAACCTAAAGCGAGTATGGTCATCCACCAGAAGAAACATGAAACGTGCCCCTCCTTCACTAGGAGCATTGGGGCCAGATAGGTCTCCATGAACCAACTGAAAAGGCCTAGTTGACACTCTGTCACTTTTCCTAGCAACAGGCGCAGCCTTGATCTTAGATTGTTTGCACACAGTACAATCAAGAAAGTCATTACACTTTTTAGATTCTAGCTCAGGATACACCTCGGCCATTTGGGACAAACTTCCCCACCCGGGATGTCCCAGAACTCTGTGATAGTAGTGGATGCATTTATTATGTGGGGGAACATTGGAAACACAATTTCCTGACACAATCCCCTGTTTAGGAAGCATTTTATACAACTGATTCACTAATCTCCCCCTAGCACATTCAATTCCATCTTTTTCAATAGAACATCCAGTACCCTTGAACACAACAGTATATCCAGTCTTTACCAGGGCTGGAATGCTGAGGAGGGAAAAATCAAGTGTAGGAACACACAACACATTTTGCACACTTATCCCCAAACAAGGAATGTATACTTCACCCTGAAAGGACACATCAGCCATGGATCCATCAGCTAGAGCAACCTGTTGGATTTTAGGCTTGCATTTTGTTAACAACAACTGTTCATTGTTTACAATGATTTGGCTACAAGCCGAGTCCAAGAGCCAAGTCTCTGGAGATTGTTTACTCACAGCCGTGAGCAGAGCAGACACTTGGGTACGTTGTCTAGGCGGTTTCCCCTTCTTTCGCACGAACCTCTTTCCACTGGCACTACCCGCCAGGCAAGGTGGCTGGGGACAGTCTTTCAAGACGTGTTGGGTCGAATTGCACCGGTAGCATCTCCTTACAGCACAGGCAGCTTCTGTTCCAGCAGGAAAACGCTGTCTAGAAGCCTCAGGAACAGCAACAGATGGCTTACCCTGCATCCTTTCCAGGTCACGAGCTTGCTGGATTTCTTGCAGCCGATTTGTAAGATAATCCACAGTGAGGTCTTGGGGCCTCAACGTCTGAGTTGCCTCGATGAGCATGTCAAAGCTATTGTCCAAGCTTGACAATATAATACAAGCTCTCTGGGTATCTGGGACCACAACATCCTGCTCCTCAAGTTCAAGAAACAAAGTCTTGAGTTTATGGAGGTGGGTCATCACATTTCCACCGGGCTGCAGCTTCAAATTGTAAAGCTGACGTGATAGACCAACAATGGCAGCAGAGGTTTGCTTGGAATAAAGGGCTTTGAGAGCCTCCCAACATGCATGTGCAGTGTCTAGATTGCTTATATGCAGTAACTGAGATGATTCCAGTCCCAGAATCAAATTGCCATAAGCACGATCCAAACACAACTGCACTTCTTCAGTAACGGGACCAGCTGGAGGTGGGTCTTTCACATACTTCCACAAACCTTCTTTTAGGAAGAAAGACTTGATCTTCACACACCAGGTCCGATAGTTTGTGCCATTCAAGCGCTCAAAAGGCAGACTAGTTAGCCCTGTAGCAGCCATGCTGACCACTCAAAGAAAAACACATTTACTCTAAAATGCAGCCTTAAAAACAAACCCCCTTGTTACAGCCAGATCCAGTGCAGCGAACAGCGCACCATCCAGACTGGGCAACCCATAACCTGTGGGATATTGCTGGCTTATGGGGTCCAGGCGCAGAGTAAGCCAAACAGAGTGCAGCGTGTAGGGCTAACAATATTTTATTGTAGCATAAGGCAATAATGAATATGAGTTACATTATTGCAAAAAAGGAAACCAACAAAGCATGAGCAGAGTTCCATCAGCAGATGTGAAGAAAACCATGGCCAGGTACAAAAGGCCAGGCATAGTTACAGTTCAGGAACAGAGTACATGGCAACATGACAGACAGAAAGTCAAGAAGTCAAGAAGCATAGACCAATAGTTCATAGCTGAGATATACACTTGTTTCAGCATTCTGATTGGCTATATGTGAGTCAGGACATTTCAAACTAACAATGCATTAAGAGTTGTATTTACTATAAACCGCCATGAGATGGCAGTGTTGCACATTGTCTCCCCTCCGGGAAACCGTTCCCATGAGATAAGGTATGTTGGACTGATATCACTACCTCACGTAATACAATGTTTTAGCTATGACCAAGGCCACACCTGGTGTTTATCGGTGGAATGTTTTGAGAACATTCATAGAGGCGAATGGAAAATTACTGTCTTTACAAGCTAGAATATCACAGTGGAAAAATCCATTTGAATTCTGCATAGAATAACTCTAACAAGTACAACCCATTATCCAACCTTCTTTTTTAAAAAGGGGGATAATTTTAACATGAACCTGCTTGGTGAGGTAATATATCATCATGGAGTATGATATCATTAATATGTGGATGATATGGAATTATGTATCTTCATCCCTGGCCAAACAGGTGATGCAATGGAGATAATAATTTGGTGTTTGGAGAGTGTTAGGATTTGGATGGGGAAACAGGCTTAGACTGAATTCTACCAAAGTAGAATTGGTATAGACCTGGATACCCTCTGACTCCAGAGATTTACCACTTTTAGTTCTGGATGAAGTCACATTTCCTCAGATGGAATTGGTTCCTGCTTGAACAGCTGGAAAAGGCCGTGATCACGACAGCCTTTGCCCAATTACATCTTGTGTACTAATTTTGATCTTTCCTGGATTAGGAGGCATTACTCACAGTTACTCAGGCTCTTGTCACCTCATTGGACTGCTGTAACTCACTCTACATGAGATTGTCATTGAAGACCACCCAGAAGTTAAACTGGGTCAGCATGCAGCAGCCAGGGTAATGCTGGCACCTTGAGATTTGCATACATAATGTCTCTACTGCAAGAGTTGCACTGGCTGCCAGAAGTCCTACATGGCTCAGAAGTGAATATGCCCAACTTATAAGGTTGTGACAAAGATTCTAGTAAGAGGTCCATCTCCAAAATTTTCCATCTACAGGGCTTCCAGAGCAGGGCCTCCTTAATAGTGATGTCCCTTCTGTGGAACAGTTTGCTCCCACATATAGGAACTGCTCTTCTCTACAGAGTTTCCAAAATGAAATGAAAACTTGGTTCTGGAAGTGAGCATTCGGAGGATGTTAGTTTTAGTTTGATCCATCTCCATTGGTTACTGCTAGTGTAATAAATATTAATTGTCACTGTTTTGATGTTTTTAACCTTTTATTTCTGTTGTAAGCTGCACAGAGCTGTTTTGGAGCAGAATAGCATAGAAATACCAGTAACCAGTCAATAAATCTGCAGAAAATTAGAAAATATTTTCAGAATAAATCTCTCCTTATTTTACGAAAGTCTAATGCTTTAACTATACTTTCTAGGTGTGAAAGAACAAAAACAACCCAGTAGATAACAATGTGAATTTTAAAGAGATTTATTTTAATTTTTAGTTTCTTAGACTGAATTGACTGCACAACTGGGTCAAAGGTGAAACATAAGTGACATTTATTGACACATACAGTGCACACGGTGATAAGGACCTCTTTTATAACAAACTTTTATCTTCAAGAAAGAGGTTAAATGTGTCCCTGAAGCTTACAGGGGCAATTTTTTTCTGACCCTTTGCAAGAATTTTCTGCTGAGAGTGTGACATTAGCTGGTCCCTTAAGAAAAGATGAAGGAGAAAGCATTCAAAAGAAAGAATAAAAAGCAGAGAGGAAAGCTGATATTCTTCTACAGCATAAAGTGGGTGCTACTAGGCACAATTACATTAAAAAAGTAATTAATCTAATACACTGGATAAGGGAGGGTTATCTGTAGAACTATAGATAAACAAATAATTAGAGCTTCCTCTTCAATACCAGGGACATATATTTATGATAAAACACATTTATACATACATACATGCATACACACACCCACACACACACTATCACATGAAGGAGGAGGAATTTTGATTTTTCCTTTCCTTCCCTTAATCCATAACGAGGGCTAACAATACATAGCTGCTGGGCTGGGGATGGCCCCTTTTCAGAGTTTGGAAATGGAGCATCATTTATTTTTGTTAAAGTGCTTTGAGGAAACAGTTTGAACAAAACTTTGAAGCTTTGCACAATTCTGCTATTTGGTAGTTTTAGGTAGTTTGCTGATTTCTTGTAATATGTAATCTATTATTTATTTAACACATAATGCTTTATAGAGTAATTGACAAGTGCTTGCCCTGAGGTACCCACAATAGTTTGTCAGACTTACTGTAGATGAAAGGAACATCTTTATATCTGCTGCTTTGGTTCTATTTAAGTTTCTGGTTATGTGGAGACCATGAAAATCATTTCTGACCTTGGTCCTGTGGACTCAAGAAAAGTGCTTTAACAGCAATGGTCTTCACTCCAACATTCTTTCTCAGTCAAAACTCCTACCAACTATTGTCCCTTCAGTTTCATTAAAATATACAGCACTAAATAATACTAGTATCTTCACACAATGAAATACATAATAACATAAGAAGACCCCTGTAGGATCTCTAAAAAACATAGTTTTTGTGGAAAATGTATTGTGTAAGAGATTCTTTTATAGGTTATGAATTTCTCATCATTTAATAGATATTAAGGTAACCTTATCCATTCTTTGACTAGATCCAATGATTTTTGCATAAATTGCATGAGGTATCTTCAAGAATGTTTGAAAACCATGTCAAAATTATTAGTCTGGTACTAATAATGAAGAATATATAATACCAAACTCCATGAACCAAATTCAAGAACTCACTAAACTAAAAGCCTTCGACTATACATTCACTAAACTAAGTTAAATGTTTTCATGTTTGTTGAAGTTTGAGGGTGCTGTTACCTTGAGATAACACTTGTGACCCTGGAAAGGCAGAAACCAATTTATATCAATCCCCTACAAAGGTGAGAAATGGGAAGGATTTGAGGCAACTAACCTCTGTGTGGAAGAAATTTCTAGTGTTTAAAGCAAACATCCCTCTTTGATCTACGAAGAAATAACAGGTTACCAAGGAGACCCAGAACCTCAAGGACAAGTGAGTCCATTCAAGTGTATGGACAAGTATAATGAAATATGGGACTCATTTATACAAAATACAATAGGTTAATTAAAATAAAAATAAAAATAAAAATATGGTAATCATATAAATGTATTAGAAATATATATGCATCTGAATAATATTTGCATTAGATAAATATAGATAGGTTTGTAACTGTTTACTGTTTTAATGATAAGTTTTTTTTCCTTTGTCATATTTTTCTCAGTTTTTTGTAATATCACTTTTTATGTTTTTTTTTTCTTCTTCTTCTTAGTGTATGTATCTTTATTGTTATTATTTTTTTGTTTTGTTTTTCTTTTTTTGGTACTAATTAAAAAGCAATAAAAATTATAAAAAAAGAGGACAAGTGGGACCAAAAAGGCACATTCTTATCACAACAGTTCCTAACATAACAAAGAAGTTATATAAGCAAAGCTTGTAGTAGTGTTTGGTTGTTTAAAAACACATACTGTAGGTCTTATCAAGTGTCTTATCTATATCTTCATTGATTAAAAAAAACTACCTATGTAATTTAGGCAGTAATTTAGAACTGCCTTCTAAACTGTGCTGCTCATGTTTTAAAATGTTTATACTCTTAGTTCTTGAGGTTTATCATTAAATATATCCACCACCACCCCACCACACACACACACACACACAAACACACACAAACACACAGACACACACACATTGGATCTTGTCTGGTTGATTTGGTAAGTTCATTGCATGCTATTTTCTATCTCATCTGCCCTTTTTATTTTTAAGATTATTTTATTGGGGGAAAAAATAAATGGGAAACTGCCATGATGCAAAGAGAAGCACTAGATTTTACTTTAAAAACATTTATGTGTCTGGCTCTACATAAATCTCATTTCATTCTTAAAAGATAGATTGTATGTGACTGCAGTCTACTGTTTTGTTAGGAACTATGGCCACTTTCCTATAAAGAAAAAGAATTAAGTCATAAACAACATACAAAAATGGTGGAGAGAAAAAGATGCAGCACCTGCCAGATATTTACTATTCAACAACCTGAAAGAGGCCGCCCCAATTCTATATTCCAAGCTTATTCAGTAATGGTTTGTCCTATGTCTTGTTAGCCTTCAGCATCCACTAAACATTTACTTGTTCACCCAAGCTTTTGGTTGAAATTATACTGAGGTATCCTTTAGTGTGTTGCTTTTATTGTTATTGTGCTGTTTTTTTTCCCCAAAAGAATTTTATTAAGTTTCAAGACAAGGATAAAAGCTACAAAAAAAAAAAAAAAAAAACTACAAAAAAAGAACTAAAAAGCTGTGAAAACAGAAGATATTTTTTTTCCCCAAAATTACAGAAAGATGTAACTTCCAACTTTTACCAGCAAGGATATACTGTACAAAAATTCTCATTATCACTCTCTTACTCTATATTAAATCAAAACCTCATTTTTCTATAAGTCATTTCACTTTAGCACATTATAAAAATCACTAAGTACAGTTACTCCCCCCTTATATTAAAATAAAGAAAAAAAATTCATATAGACCCCCTAAACAACTTCCCCCCAAAAGATAACACTTATATAATTATTCCCTTCCTACTACTATTCTATGTATTTCTGTCTACTATAAAAAGAATCAAACTAAAAACCACATAAATTGTCTGCCATTATACTTAATAGCACAACAGTTTTAATAATATTAATCTTAATAAACACAAGAAACAAAAGCAATTTGAAACAATGACCTTAAATCAAATTGTTAAAACCATCCAAATAAACATTTTATACCCTAATAATCTTAATCCAAATCCTTAAAAGCAAATAACATCAGTCAAACCCTTAAAGCAATCCAGATAAACATTCTTTAACCCTTATCCCACTTCAAAATAAACCAGAGCATTTACATATCTCCACAATGTGCACAGAGCTTTTCTCTTGAAAAAATCAAACAGCCCAACTTGCCCTCAAAAATTCCAGCTTCTCTTCAAGAAAACCTCCCACACATAATGACCCCTTATTTTTCATGGCATTCCACCAGAAAGTCAATTTCACTTATTGCTTGCAGATCTCTCTCTCTCTCCATTAAATTTCTCCAACATCCTATCCGATCTTCATACAGCATCTCAATAGAAATCCCGATCTCACTCTTAGAAGAAACATTTCTATCACTGTTGAATTCCTCAATTTCATCCACCACATCCCCAACCTGATGGCACATTTTTGACCTCATATTTTCCGAGATGTCCTGAATATCTTGCATAAAAGCTTGGTAGAAGTCAGAAAAAATCTGTTTAAAATCTTCCATGTCTCATGCAGTAGATTATGGCACCCCCTGGGAGCTTAACCAGTGAAAGTCGAAGATATGAAAAAGTTCTGGAATGTATTTACACAAGTGAGAGTGAGATAGGCAGACAGTTCCCCAGGGAAAGTAGAAACAGAAAGCTGAAGGTTCAAATCAACCAATTCAACATGTAGGAAAATGCTAATATCTTCAAATTTAGTACAAAAATAATAAAGGAAGACAATTGTTTACTCTCAATCCTCCTTTATATTTGGAAGGAAAATGAAGTCCAAGACTTTAAAAAGATTTTTTTAAAAAAAGTAACCCAAAAATAAGGATAAGGACCAAGAGAGCCAGCTTCTCCTCACTGTAGAAAGCCTCTCTTAGTTTACACATACTAGCTCTTACCAGTCAAACGCAAAACGCTGTTTGTGATCTTCTGGCTCCAAGCAGCTGTCTGGAGGACAGATGGGATGATTCCAGGTGTTCTCCTTTATTCGGAGAACGTTTCTGGGCTTCAGGAAAACCTGCCTGAGCCAAAAAAAAATTGCCACAGTGAGCTCCGCCCATGGGCACAGCTGCTCAGTCCGCCATGGTCCCCACCGGAAGTCCGTTATTGTGCTGTTTTTGTTGCTTCTTTTTATTATGCTGCAGTGGGGATTGGGTTAATGAAAAGGGGCTATTTTTAAAATAATTAAATATGCAAATATAAACTCTTGCTTTTTTAATGCATTCCTACTCACCAGTCTATGATGTATGTGTTTTAAATCTCCATTCTCATACACTAAATATTGTTGTATTATATAATCCTATATAACCCTAGATGCTAGCTGCAGCTAGAATGCAGAAACATTCCTTATAGAAATGCATGCTTATTTATCCATTTCTGAATTTCATGGATCCTTGAATTCTGGACAAGTTATGCCAAGTCAGATTTACTTATATGCTACAAAAATATACAGAATAAAGAGAAAACTGAATCATAGCTGATGTAGCTGGTTATCTTGGTATTTTGACCATGGCCAAACAGTGTATTGCTGAAGTCACCAGCATCATATATTGTATTAACAGTTTTTAAAGAGTCCTACTGCCACTTCTTGCTTGGCCAAAGTGATGCTATTGATTCAGGAAAAGGGAATATCAGGCAGTTGGTGATAGGTGGAGGGACCCAAGGTTTGCAGAACTACCCCCCCAAAAAAAATCTGTATAGACTTTCTGCCTCCACAGGGAGGCAATGCCACCCAGCTACAGTTAAGCATAGTTAGCAGGCTCCCTCTCTTCCTGATTAATGAATCAAGTAAATCCCCCACCCCCCACATGGGACAGGAAAATGAATGGTTTTCTTTTAGACTGTCACATAATTGCTTTTCACTAGGCTGGTTTCATATTGAAGGGGACACTGGCAAAGTCTTGTCTCTCCTAATAAACAAAGCATTTATCCTTAGCCAAAACCCTGGTCTATCAAAGCCAATATTGTCTATAGTGATTGGCAGTGGTTCTTCTAGGATTCAGGCAGAAGGACTCCAATGATTCTAGCTCACGATACTAGGTATTAAAGTTAGAAATGTTTGCTCCCCACCAAGTAAAACTAAAGCTAGGACAACATATAGGCATGTGGATCCAGTCTAATGTAGTCAGCCAACTGCACTCAGGTTCTTAGCAGCTGCCCAAGATGCCAAGTGATATCCACACCAAATTAAGTAGTTTATGGCTGATACTTTTGGTGTTCTTTGTTATTATATGAAGTTCCAATCCAGACTGGCATCACCAAGTATAGAAAGAAGAATGTAAATGTCCCTGTCATGGTTAGGCGAAGAACAACGCTAAGCCTCGGAATTAAGCTCTAGATCTTTATTGTTCTACCTTACACAGAATCTTGCCAAACTAAGCCACACTAAGTCTATGAAGGTTCTCAGTCATCCAGGTGGAATTGTCTGTAGCTTGAATCATGTCAACTGGATTTCTATTTTCTCAGTGGAAACGTTTCGCTCCTTATCCAAGGAGCTTCTTCAGTCTGAGCAAAGTTAGTAAGGGAATCCTTAAATATGTTTCTAGGTGGCCACCTAGAAACATATTTAAGGATTCCCTTACTAACTTTGCTCAGACTGAAGAAGCTCCTTGGATAAGGAGCGAAACGTTTCCACTGAGAAAATAGAAATCCAGTTGTCATGATTCAAGCTACAGATAAGCCACACTAAGCAGTTCTCTGGGAAAAAACCCTAGGCACCCTAAGGCCGGTCCGGGCTGACTTTCTTGGATGGGCACCCAAGGTCTTCGATGCTGTGAACGCATTTCTCACCCTGGAAAGCACCCCCTCCTCCTCCGCCCGCGATCTCCATAACATCACCTTCTTCCTCAGAGACAGATTCCATCACAGTCCCTTTGTCCACCATTAGTTTGTTTCCACAAAGGTTAAAATGAGAGAGGGAAAATTTAATTAACACCAACATATTTGGGGAAAAATATTTATTTATTTATTTATTATTTAAATTTGTATCACCGCCCATCTCCTCCACACCTGGGGACTCTGGGCAAGGACCATTCCTCCTCCTGAACATGCAGAGTGTGAGCACAGCACCTATTTAAATTATCCATGAGTCAACTCACTGAAGCAGATGCATTTTTAACACAACTCAGTGATTTTTTTTTATACAACTACATGTTGCCTAGGGGGAACAGAAAGGCTGATCAGCTAAATCAGATATTTCAAGTTAGGGAACAAAGAGTACTGCAATTATATGCTGTAACGTCATCCAGATTCTCCCTAAAGGAAGACAGGAGTAGATAAATCAGCAGAGTAGAGATGGCTAGCACTATTACAAGGAGAAGTATAATGAATTCAGCAGGATTACTGGCCAGTAACTTGCTATGGTAATAAATGATACTCATTAAAAGAGTTGGAAACCCATTTGGAGATCCAAGAATGAATGAGAATTATGATTATTTGGTGAGCATCTGCTTAGAAAAAAAGGTTTGCCTGTTTTTCTGAATATGTGGTTTAAGCATAAACTATTCATAGATACTCACTGGAAAAGACCCTGATGCTGGGAAAGACTGAAGGCAAAAGGAGAAGGGGACGGCAAAGGATGAGATGGTTAGATAGCATCACCGATGTAATGAACATGAATTTGAGTAAACTCCGAGAGACAGTGGAAGACAGGAAGGCCTGATGTGCTATGGTCCATGAGGTCACGAAGAGTCGGACACGACTAAACGACTGAACAACAACAAATTCATAGATACACATGGCAAAACAATGAACATAAATCTAAAGCATATTTGATTCTGTTGAAAGATTGAAAGAAATAGTAAAAGATTCAAGAGTGATGTTTAGTTCTAAATGTGGGACAGACTATTTTTTCAAAGGGTCAAAAAGGATAGTGGAAGAAATGGGTATGAAAAAAAAAGGAAAGAAGTGAAATAAATGAGAATAACTTCAAGACAACAAAAATACAATTCCTGAGTGAAAAAGTATTAAAAATATATTAATATCCCAACAGAATAAATGTAAAATACACATAAATAACAGTGTATGTCCATCTTGAATTTTTATATTTTTGTATTTTTAGATTAGTATTTATTTTATGTGTGTGTGTACATGTGTGTGTACATGTGTGTGTACATGTACATGTATATGTATATGTATATCAGAGCTTTCCAAACTGTGTGTCGTGACACAAAAGTGTGTCGCCACACACAGTCTGGTGTGCCACCACACAACCCGGAAGCGCTGATCATCATCAGCACTTCTGGGTTTTCCCGCGGCGACACACCAACGGCAGCGTGCAAAAACCCAAAAGCGGCAGCAGTGCTTCCGGGTTTTTGCGTGCTGCCGCAAGGGCGGCACTTCCGGGTATTCCCGCGGTGACACACCAACGGTGGTTGGCCGTGGGAAAACTTTGGAAAGCCCTGATGTATATGTATAGTGGTGGCGATGCAGCTCCAGAGGATTCTTGATGAAACAGATTATCTAGACCCCTTTCAGTCAGGTTTCAGGCCGGGATATGGGACAGAAACAGCATTGGTCGCACTTATGGATGATCTCTGGCAGGAGCGGGATGGAGGCAGTGCATCCATCCTGGCTCTCCCTGACCTCTCAGCAGCTTTCGATACCATCAACCATGGTATCCTTTTGGGACACCTGAGAGAGTTGGGGGGTGGGCAGCATGGTTTTGCGCTTGTTCACCTCCTTCCTCCAGGGCCGGTCCCAATCAGTGTTGATAGGGGAGGAGAGATCGGGTCCACGGCCCCTCCTTTGTGGGGTGCCGCAGGACTCTCTCCTCTCCTATTTAACATCTACATGAAACCATTGGGTGAGATCATCCGTCTCCACGGGATGAGGTATCATCAATATGCTGATGATACACAGTTATACATCTCCATCCCAGGGGAAGTAAGTGATGCTGTGACTACCCTGTCCAAGTGCCTGGGGGCTGTAGGGGTCTGGATGGGGAACAACAGGCTTCAGCTAAACCCTGGTAAGACGGAGTGGCTGTGGATTAAGGGCCCCTCGGTGTCTAGGAATTTATCATCCTTAGTTCTGGGTGGGGTTGCACTACCCGAGACAGACCTGGTGCGTAACTTGGGGGTCCTCTTGGACTCATGACTCCTACTCGAAGAGCAGGTGGCAGTTGTGGCCAGAAGGGCCTTTGCACAACTTCGTGTTGTGCGCCAATTACGCTCTTTCCTGGAGCGAGAGGCCCTTTGAACAGTCACTCATGCCCTGGTCATCTCCCAGATAGACTATTGTAATGTGTAATATTGTAATGTGCTCTACATGGGGCTACCCTTGAAGAGCATCCGGAAGCTTCAGCTGGTTCAAAATGCAGCCACGCGGGCCATTTTAGGTGCCTCAAGATCGGCACATATAACACCTTTGCTCCGTGAGCTGCATTGGGTCCCAGTTTGCTTCCGGATTCAATTCAAGGTGTTGGTTATCACCTTTAAAGCCCTACATGGCATGGGACCAGGTTACCTGAAGGACCATCTCATCCCCGTTCAATCAACCCATCCCACCTGGTCCTGCAGAGAGGGCACGCTACGAACCCCGTCTGCAAGAGAGTTCCATTTAACGGGGTCGAGGAGGTGCACCTTCTCTGCAGTAGCCCCCACCCTTTGGAATATTCTTCCCTGTGAAATAAGATCGGCCCCCTCTCTCCTGGACTTTAGGAAAAACCTAAAGACCTGGTTATGTCACCATGTGTCCTGGTTCAGCCTCTGCCCCAGGGCCTCAGCGATGAGTCAGAGGACGAGCTGCCCCTGGCAAACCCCCAGGGGATTGAGCCAGGCGAGGCCCCAGATGCGGACACGGGCCCAGACGATGACCCAGCACCGCAGGAGGCAGCAATACCTGAGGCTGCAGGAGAGCAAGCTGGGGATGGTGGTTTGGCCCCACCCTCTAGCCAGCAGCCAGCTGCAGCGGAGCAAGCTGGGGATTGCGGCTTGTCCCCACCCTTTAGCCAGCAGCCAGCTGGATCCCATCAGCCTCCCAGCTCTCCTGAATCCCCCAAAGGGCAGAGGCGGAGGCGTGTGCGCCTCGCCTTAAAGGACAGAAGGAAAAGTGCTCGGCTGGCTGCTAGGGAGTTACGCAGAGGGCAGGGAGAGTCTTTGCAGGACCCAGAGGACAGCTCCTGAGCTCCTGATAAATCACCAACGACGCAGTGAGAGATTTGTGGGAGCAACGTTGCACTTTGGCTTCGCGACCACTCTGGTATCCTGTTTCCTGCATTCCTGACCCTGTTTGGACTATCTTACTCTGCCTGCTGGACCCCTGGACCTGGCTTGGATTATCGTGGCTCGGACTTCTGGAACCCTTGACCCGGTTTGGATTATTGACTACCCTTTGCTTCACTACTCTGATTATTGGCACACGCTGGTTTCTCTCTCTCTCGGCCAGTCTTGCAAAGTAACCTTGGGCTGCATTCCTTACCTCGGGCTGACTGCCAAGACTCTCCAATCTGTTCTGGAGGCGAGCCAGCACACCATGCTTGGGGAGGGGAGGGGAATAGCCAGTCTTGGGGTTGGCTGGTCCCTTAGATCTGCCTGACCAGCCTTATCGACTGGTGGGATGAGATCTACCATTCCTGGATCGATTTGTATTATTTATATTTATTTATTTATATATATATACACACACTGTATGTATGTGTGTGTGTGTGTGTGTGTGTGTGTGTATATATATTGTTTATTATTGATATTTATTGTTTTAATTGATTTTAACCTTGCTGTGAACCGCCCAGGGTCCCTCCTTGTGGGGGGATATAAATGAAATAAATATGTGTATATGTATATGTATATGTATATGTATATGTATATGTATATGTATATGTATATGTATATGTATATGTATATGTATATGTATATGTATATGTATATGTATAGAGAGATTTTATTGTAGTGTTTTTAATAATGGTTATTTTATTGTTGTAAGCCACCCAGAGTCGTTGTGTACAAGATGGGTGGCCGAGAAATTTGATAAATAAAGAAATAAAGAAAAAGGACGTGGATGCTGCTTGGAGCAAAGTGAAAAGGATTACTTTACTTACAGAGTGCCATAGAAGTGTGTGGACTCATATCTGATGGAATGATAAAGTGAGAAAAAGAGGATGAGGATGAGAAAAAGATGTTTATAAGGTGTGTAGATAGGAAAACATAGTTGCAAAGAATATAGTCAAGAGAGCATGGAACAGTAGCAATTAAAGGGAGACAAAATACAGTTATTTTGATGGAAATAAAAAACTGTTTTGGAAATGGATAAATTGGATAAACAAGGACCCTGCATCAGAGTGAATTAAATTAAATATATATAAAATGATTTAGAATGATACTCAAATGCGCATATGTAGGAAGAAGTAGGTGGTGTTTTCTTTTTGTTTGAGATTTGTATTCAGAAGCTGAAGGACCTCTAAGAACAATTATTCTAAAAGTAATATAGAAGAGCCAAAAGGCACGTTTTCTTTGAACATCAAGAGAACTAAGGTTATGATAACTGGAAAACTAGAAAAAATTCAGATAAACCATGAGATGGTGAGGGAGATGGCAACTGTCTAGACTCCAGAATTGATAAAGATGTTGGGTGTAGGTGGAAGGAGAGTCTTGCAGTGGTCAGTGCAAGCCTTCCCTTCCCTTTGGTGTCTCCCACACTGGGATTTTAAGGCAACCTGAGGAGCACTAGACCACACCTGATCTCAAGTTACAAAAGGAGAATGCTGGTAGTACCTGAGTCTGGGTGTGTGCTGGAAGGACATTCTTGTGGGAGACCAGAGAGGAAAAAATTGCAGGTGAGAGAATAAAGCAGCCACCACGAGGATAAAGTACAGTACAGCAAGTGACTGATGATGAAAGTGAAGTAGGCGTGGATTCCAGCAAGCCACAGCAGAATAGCTGAAAGGGTGTGATGGAACATGAGGGAGATCTTGGGGAACAGAGGGAAGAGATGCTGCCTAGGGAACGATCAGATAAAAGGAAAGGGAGTCCTAGAGATGGTAACGGTCTAAAGAAGAAACTTAGGAAAGACCTGCCCTGACCACTCAAGCGATAAATAAGGAGGGTGGGAGATTTGTACTTTCAGACTTGCAAGATTCTGTTAATGTAGCCTTACAATAAAGTAGAATTAGTTCATCTAGTCGTGTTTCCTGTCTGCTTTACCTGGAAGGGCTGAAAAAGGGAGAGCAGAGCCTGGCAGCCATTCCACTCCCTTGAGATGCTGACAGCCTACGGCCAGCCAGCAGCTGGTAAAGCACCTTTCTTTCCCCTTGCCCCAACTACCCTGACGTAGACTGAAAGATTGTGCAAAGCCAAAGCTTCAGCAGCGGTTTAGAACAGCAGCTGGCAGCAACAGAAGCCAACTAACCTCAAGGTGGTTAAAGACTTTCCTATAGCACAAGCAACAAAAGAGAAAATAATTGTTTATAGGATTCTTTAGGATATAGATACACACACAGGCATAGACATACTGTATAGTGTAGGTTTAGCGATAAGTGTGAAATTACAAATTAAGATATAAGTACATTTATTAAGCTTTTTTTTTATAGTAAAAGTCTTCCTGGAAGCCAAGGGAAGGTAGCAATAATCCTCTTGCTGGTGGTCTGTACCATTTCATCATGTTCCTTGAACAACAAAAGACTACAGGAAATTAAGCCAGAATCCTCACTGGAAGCAATGCACATGGAACAAAAACTATAACCCTTTGGACACATCATGCATCTTTGAAAAAGATGATAATGCTGGACAAGGTGAAGAGAAGGAGAAAAGGGTTACAGTGCACAGGTGATGGATTGATGGAGTACTGGAAGCCACAGAAATGCACCTGCAAGAATTGTGTAATGCAATGAAAGAGGACAGCTTAATGAGCTTTTAATCACAGAGTCACCAGGAATTGGCCGTGATGTGACAGCACAACAATAACAACAACATCAGAACGATAGTGACATCTCAAAACATGAAATAAAGTAAAAGTGGTATGTGATTAAAGTAAAGCACGGTGAGAATAAATGGAATGCTTAGTGAATGATTCAACCATGACATGGAAATAAGACAATGATGTTCTCTTTGTTGTTTATTTTATGTATAGATAAATGTAGAAAACATGTTTGTGGTGATCTTAAATGTATATTGGTTGGTAGCATGAATATATGTGAACTTTTCTGTGCAGATAATGCCCTGTTGTTGGCTGAGAACCCAAGTGATTTGCAACATAGATAGATGTATAATGTAACAAGAACTGTGGATCAGAAAATTAATGCATCAAAAATTTCAAAGGAAATAATATGAAGGCTATGTGGATACAAAGAGCGTGTATCCCCTGAAACAAGCTGATTGATAGATTAATACTACCTTAATTAATATTATTATTAATCAAGCCATTGTTTTCTATAGAGTAA
Source organism: Charina bottae (assembly GCA_023362775.1). NCBI lineage: Eukaryota > Metazoa > Chordata > Lepidosauria > Squamata > Charinaidae > Charina > Charina bottae. The sequence continues at coordinate 93,492,281 of JALMGJ010000004.1, read as the reverse complement.
GTTAGTGTCTACAAGTCTTTGGTTTAGTTTAGTATGTGCTTATATTTACAGTAATTTGTTTTTCTTTTAACTTGTCCTTTCCTCTTTTCATTACCAGACTACCAGACCTAGGTTGTATAATTCCAGATACATGCTTCAGGGCAGCACAAAATTAGAATTATATGTATCTTTTTGCTGTCACCTAGTAGTTGTTTGGGATTTTTGCAGGCCAGATTTGTTCCTAAGTTTCCAAGCATCCTCATTCTAAGAATTCTAAATCTTTGGCATGTGTTAAGTGTATCACTTCATCTCTCAATTATTAGATCACCTTAAACTGAAAACAACTTTCTCAGTCTCAAGCTAAGCTTGCGTTATGTGAACCTCTCTGTTTTCATCTCTGTATATAACGCTCCACATCTCCAGGGAGTGTAAATGTACTCATGGTTTGGGTTTTCCATTTCAGCTGCATGCAGGTAAATTATCTTGTTCTGTGGAGAGCTGTTTTTGTCAGCTGCCAGCTCAAATTACTTTGATTAGACAGATAAGGAAACTGTGTGGAAAGCAGAGAATTTTTCTTTTTCCTGAGCTATGGAAAACCACATGTTATAATAGCAACATGTTTCAACAAATACTTCAAACAGGTTTTCCTTTTTTTCAGAAATTAAATTCATGACAGTGACAGTTTAATTTTATTAATCACTGAAATTGGGGAAAAATAGCCATGATAGGATGTACGCTGGCTTAAAGGGAAAAAATCAAGGCTTGAGAATAAACCAGACAGAGTGCAGCGTTTAGGGCTAAAAGTGTTTACTTGTAGCATAAGGCAATAAATGCAGATATAGTTAAGGCAAGAAATGCATATGTTACATTATTGCAATAAGGAAAAACAAAAACAAACTTATAAGCAGAGATCCGTGTATTGATCCCAGGGCCAGAGCTCATGCCAAGGCCTATACCCAAAGCCAGACATAACTACGCACTGCCCAGTTTTTGTCAGAAGTAGAATACACATGAAGAACTACATGGCTAAAGACACAAAAAGTCAAGAAGCATAGAACACCATTTTGCATGGTTAGATATTCAGTTCTTCCAGCTTTCTGATTGGCTGGAAGTTAGGTGTGACACACACCAGGCCTTTGTGTAGGCCATAGCACAAGGTGGCAGTGCTGCATCTAAGCAAGCACGTGATCTCCCCCTCCCTGTTCTCCCAGGGCTTCCCACGAAGGCTTCAGGGGGAATTGTTCTCATGGGAAGGTTTAGAAACTAGACATAAACAATTCATATCTAATGGAGATGTAAGCAAAGCCATTCAAAGTTATGGGAAGGCTTTTTTTTTGTTATCTAGCCACCTGGCGTTACATCATCATGAGAAGCTGTTCTCCGTACATAAAATATTTGCCAATTTCATACGGGAAATCTGACACCCCTCCCAAATTTTTTCAGTACGGACAATGATGGAAGTTGTTCAAAGCTGTAAAATACATTTTTACAGAAACAAGAAAAACATGGTTAGTACATGTATTATTCACAAGTTTCAGTTTTTCAGTTTTTACAACCAATAGTCATCCAGAAACTAGAAATGGTTTAAAAGCACTTGTTACACATATGTAATGCACAATATACACTTTATGCAATGTTTTATTCAGATATATACAGATACATCAAATACAGATTATGCAGTAATAGAACACAGTACATAGAAGAATCGCCCATATATGTCCCCTCCTTTGCAGAAATGCAGCTGGTATAGATAAGCAGAAACTTGCTAGCTGCTTCTGTTTTGAAGCAAAGGTTTGTTTTGATTTTTAAGAAAACCACAGGACTGTTTCTCACCCCTTGCCAGCCTTGCATAGACGGCTAAACTATTTTGCAGGCTTGGTGTTTTTACCTGGGCAAACTAGGTAAACTAAATCAGGGTGTATTCACTGTGTTACTGCAGAGTGATATACAACAAATTAAGGATAAGCCTTCCCCTACACAAATGACACTCTGCAGGAAATCAAGAACCATAGGATTCTCTGTTCTGGGCTTTTGAACCTTCAACACCAAGATAACTGTTTGAATTTGTGCCTAACTCCCTCAGCTGGAAATACTATCTCAGCTGCCGGACAAATTCTTATACAAGGTGGAAAAATTCAGCTTCTAAGCAGAAAACAACCACATAAGTAAGAAGTACTACACAAACTTCTACACTCTCTTATGTACACACAGAAAACAGCACGTGACTGTTCTACACATCCCAGTTAGCATCTGCACTCATGCTATCAATGACTGGCTTGCTTTAAGATCCATAAAGCACCCTGTGAAGGCAATGGACTGTCTGGGAATTGTCACACATGCAGAGCCAAAGGCTTGCCTTACACACACTGTTTCAGGGAGATCTATATTCAAATATGCTGTGTCAACATCACAATATGTACATGGACACCTGTTTCACGCTACGCAACCAGAAAACGTACCACACGTAAACATTCTGGCCTAGCTGTGGGTGCATACATTAGATCACAGTTCACAAACTCCTCTTGTGAAACAAATCCCTGGGCAACAAAGCTGGCTTTACACTGCAGAGTATTATCAGGAAGAACTGTCTTTCTGAACACTCATCTGGAACCTACAGCTTACTAAAACAAAGGACAGGTTGGTTACTTTTAACACTTCACCAAAACTCAAACTGACTATCCACAGCTGTGTTCCAATGATCTTCTGCCTCTCAAAAGGCAGGAGCAACACGTCTTGAAAAGACTGGGTTTTCTCAGGTAACTTGACACACTGTCACCTGCTAAATCACAAATCTGTCAGGCTTCACACCCTGGAATAAGAGGACCCATGAGGAATGACCACTGTACTTCCTCATCACCATCTTCTTTCCTAATACCTGACTCCCCCTCCAGGCCCTGCACCTGCTCAGGTGAGATTTCCACTCCTTCACCTGAGGGGCCCTTTAATACACTCGGAGACTGAGGAACAGAAGAAACCTGAACTGGTTTTTGCCCATCTACTGAAGCATGGACAGTAGGTTTTACACTAGCAATGCAGCAACACTTCTGCAACCTTAGCATACAACCTTTCCCAACCAGTAGGCTGCTTAAAAATAAAGCACTTCTGGAGATTTGGATTTGACCATGGCCTAATGAAACAACGATAAGCCTTGGATTTTTAATCAACAACCAACAACCAACAACCTGAAGCACTGTGCTTTTGGTCGGTTCTTCCTTCGCTGTGACCTGGGGATGCGAACACATGCAAATGTTCCACAGACATGCAGGTACATCACTGAAGGGCGCTTGCCATACCAAAGAAAAATAATGAACTTCTTTTTACAGTTGAATTCTACAACCTGTTAGTTAGAAACACACACTGCAGTCAAGGTAGCCTCTCTCCAGACATGGGATGGCACCTGAGCAACTAACATCAGGCTATTGTTTAATGGTATTCACAACACCAACACTCAGCTAGAATCCCAACATTGGCAAGTCTTTGGGAGAATACTTTCCTACAAAGCCAATTCTAGAACACGTGGCTCAGGAACTCTCCACTACAATCAGACTGGAACTGACCTACTAGATAACCATATTTTCTTCCTACTATTGCTACATACACTTCAAAGCGAGCACAGACCTTCGCTTTAGACTTCAACAAGTAGCAATAACACAAACAGGTATGATCATCAACCAGAAGGAACATGAAACTCGCACCCCACCATTACCTGGGACATGGGGGCTAACTAGATCTCTATGAACCAACTGAAATGGTCTAGTTAACACTCTGTCACTTTGCCTAGCAACAGATACAGTCCTGATATTAGATTGTTTACACACAGTTTACACACAACACAATCAAGGAACTTTTGCATATTTCCTGGGTTCTAACTCAGAATGCATTTGGCTATCTGAGACACACTCTCCCATCCTGGGATACCCCAGTACTTTGTGAAAACTTTATGGATGCATTTATGATGTGGGGAAACATTAAACACACAATGTCCTGTCCACACAATCTCCTTCTCAGGAAGCATCTCACACACTTGATTTTACAGTTCTTCTCTAACACACTCAGCCTCTAACACTCTTAGGTTTATATTTCTCAATGAAACATCCCGCACCTTTGAACACAACAAGTACACTCAGACTTGACCAGGGCTGGAACACTGAGGAGAGAAAAACAAGTGTACACATACACATTTCACACACTCTTATCACAGAAATACCAGCTAAAATAAATTGCTGAACTCAAGGCTGCAAGCCGAATTCAACAAACAAGTCTCTGAAGAAATGCTTACACACAGCAGCCGGCAGAGTAGAAAACTTGGATTCGTTGTTTAGCTGACTTCTGGCTTCTGGCTTCCCCTCCCTTCGTAAATCAAGCCTCTTGTGCACTGACAGCATCCGCTGAATGATGGCAGGGAACATTGCCAATTTCATACGGGAAATCTGACAGCCCACTCATACATGCTGTTTTACTGTGAAAAGCTAGATTACATAAATTCCTTGCCTGGTATGGAGCAAGTAGTGAGAAAGCAAATCTTGTCTCTCCTCTCATAATACCAGTCCACTGATTAAACAAAGGGAGGAAAGGTGTACTTTCAGACAGAGGAAGGCAACCCATCAACCAAGAACAAAATGGACACAGAGGGCAATGACCTATGATTCCTGCCACATCAGTAGTCCACTGAGTTGTTTGCAGGGAAACGAGATATTAGCAGGCAAACCAGATAGTACTGTTTGTGTAGGCTGACCATATTTCCTTGAGACGAAAATGGGACCCTAACCTACCCACGGCTCGCTGGACAAAGTGGGTGTGCATGCAAGCACGCACGCACTCTGTCTAACAGCCTCGCTGGTAGCGCTTTCCCTGCGGTGCCCCAGCAAACAGGGGCAGGTGGGCGCTCTCTCGTTGAGAACAGGACAAAATGGAAATTTTTATTAAGATGGGACAGTCGGGAATTGTTTAAAAAACAGGAATGTCCCGTTCAAAATGGGACGTATGGTCAGCCTATGTTTGTGTTAACACAAGTAAGAAAATATTAATTTGATGTATTGCAGGAAAAGACAGACAGAGATGTGTTAGGAGCCATAAAGGCTGATATTGTGTATTATCTCCATTGAGAAATGGTTAGTGGTCCATATTTGTTCTGCGGAAAATTGACTAGGCCAGAGCTTTCCAAACTGTGTGTCGCGACACAAAAGTGTGTCGCCACACACAGCGTGGTGTGTCGCCACACCACCCGGAAGCAGCGGCGCGCGCATGCACAGCGGCCGCCATGCACGCGCGCGCCACCACACGCCCCCCCACGCCGCCACCGTGCGTGCACACACCGCTGCACGCCCCCCGCGCCACCACCATGCGCACGCACTGCCGCACGCCCCCCTGTGCCGCCACTGTGCACGCGCGCCGCCGCACGCCCCCCTGCACTGTCGCCGCCGCCGCTGCTGCCGCTGGCATATCACCAGTGGCAGCACTTTGGAAAGCCCTGGACTAGGCAGACAAGCTCAAAGAATGGGACTGAGTTACATCAGGGGTTGCCAACATAGTGCCCCTATGCACTAATGCATCCATAGATACCAACTTTGATGCCTGACAGTTTCCCTGCCCCATTCAATGTTATTTTATTATTTTATTTTTATTTTTATTTTTATTTTTATTTTATTTTATTTTATTTTATTTTATTTTATTTTATTTTATTTTATTTTATTTTATTTTATTTTATTATTTTATTTTATTTTATTTTATTTTATTTTATTTTATTTTATTTTATTTTATTATTTTATTTTATTATTTTATTTTATTTTATTTTATTTTATTTTATTTTATTTTGTTTTGTTTTATTTTATTTTATTTTGGCTGTTGTGGGTCTTCCGGGCTGTGTGGCCGTGTTCTGGAAGTTGTGGTTCCTAACGTTTCGCCAGCATCTGTGGCCAGCATCTTCAGAGGGCAGGAGCACAGATAGAAGCAAAATCTCTGTGCCCAGGTAGAGTGGCAATGTTCTAAGCCTTCGACAATACATTATTTTATTTTATTTTATTTTATTTTATTTTATTTTATTTTATTTTATTTTATTTTATTTTATTTTATTTTATTTTATTTTATTTTATTTTCTTTATTTTCTTTATTTTTTTATTTTTTTTATTATTTTATTATTTTTTTAATTTTTTAATTTTTTAATTTTTTAATTTTTTAATTTTATTATTATTTAACCCTCACTTCCTCATTAAACAAGAAACAAACAGTCTGCCAATATGTAATGAAATGTTCATATCTAAGGTCACACCTTAGGAAAAAAATAGTGGGTAGCTGCAACCCAGCATTTTGTTTGGAAGTGTGACCACCTGACCAGGCAAAGATCAGCTTGGTGAGACACAACATCCTAAGTTGCCAGACAAGATGAGGGGGAACAGTTTCCCTGCTTGAACTTCTAGTAAATGGACATATCTACCTTGAGAGCCATTTTTGTCATGGTGTGGGTAGGCTTAAGAGTACTCCCAAACGACTTTCAACATTTTCTAATGTACTTCATTTATGTCAGGCTGGATGGGGGTTAAATCTTTAAAATAACAGGAGTGTTCGCATGCCTATAAATCTGATTATATTTCTTTATATCAGAGCTTTCCAAACTGTGTGTCAGGACACGTTAGTGTGTCGGCTGCAGTGTCTGGGTGTGTCGCGGATGCTGCTGCCTCCGAGCCCTGCCAAGATTCCTGCAGGTCCTAGTGCCTGCCTTGTGCCTGGCTGCCTCCAAACCTGCTGTGATTCCGCGCAGGTCCTAGTGCCTGCCTTGTGCCCTGCTGTAAGAGAGTGTTGCGAAATGATGCCCTGCTGTAAGAGTGTGTTGTGAAATGATGCATGTCTAAAAAGTGTGTCACCAACATGAAAAGTTTGGAAAGCTGTGCTTTATATGATTATATACAGGAAAGCTACATTTTAAAACTGGAACAAGCACTAGGCAAAGGTTTATTTTTTAGTTTAAATAACTTTTTTAAATTTAAAAAAATGTATATCCAGTATAGCACTAGAAAAGATAAATATCTCCAGTTGCAGAGATCTGTCTATACATTTGGACCAAATAATGTATTGAGATATTAGGTTCCAGAAACCATGTTTGCTAAGACTTTTTCTGGTTCTTCCACCAATGGATAGTAATCACAGACAGGTTTTGTCTCTTTACTGCTTGAAACAGAACATGAAGTATAAACCTGAAAGCACTTCTAATTTTTACTGTGGCCTCCAATATCAGCACAGACTTGTAGAGTGTTTGAATTCACTCAAATCAAGTTAACCTTCCATAGAATATGTAAGAGACTTGATAAGGGAAATAGTATGTGCAAGAGGTGAGGAGTTCATAGAACAATCCATGCTTGAAAAACAGCCCTTCTGTACTAGCTAAGAGAATGCAGCACATAAATTGCATATATGCCAAAGTACCTGAAAATAATTTGGATACCCAGTGAAGCAGAGTATTGTATCCAATGGTTCACTGCTAGGGCAACTTCATCTGCTTTTCATTTCACTTTGTAAGAAAATCAACGACTCCACTTTTGTGCATCCATTGACTGTCCAAGAAATCAGAGTTATCAGAGAACTGCAGAAAAGAATCATATAGGTAAGAATTATAATTTTGTTGATTTTATTAATATGCATTTGGCTCTTAAAGTCCTCTAAAGAACTGAATTTTCAAACAATATTTGATGACAGCTGTAGCTGTCAGATGTGTATACAGTGTATATATAAAATGAAGGATTTAAAAAACAAATTCAGAGTATACATTCTCTGTGCCAAAGCACAAACTGTTCTTAAAGTGTGCTTATGTTTACAGAGTGGCCTTACTTTGGTAAAAAAAAAGTTAGATACAGAAGAAATACTGGAAATGTTCAAATATTTGGTATTTGCAGTCACCCTGCATGTACCAATCATTCTGATGGTCTCAAAAAGAGGAAGAAGGAGAAGAAAATACACAGATGATACATTTTCTTAATATGCAAGTATTTATACTTTGAACATAGAGCAGGGATTTGCAACTTGTAGCCTCCTATGACTTTGTGGACTTCAGAGCCCACCAGAACTAAAGAAGTTTCTTCCCATTTAATATGGGAGATAACTGGACAAGTGGTTATGGTTTACATCCCTGTAACCTGCCCCTGTGCTGAAGCCTGATTCACAGTGTGCCAGTTCTCTTCCTCCAACAACTTGATAGAGAAAATGCCACACAGTAGGGAAGAGCAATGTCAGCCTGTTTTGTGCAGAAGGCAAAAGGGTAAGCATTCTTGACTGTTCTATTGTTGCAGAGTAGGAGTTCAATGATCCTTCGTGTGGGTTTCATTCCAGACATGATCTGAAGCATTCCCAAGAACCCTTCCACTTTCTCTCTAGCTGAAGTCTTATCTGCTTCATCACTCTCAGCACATGACTCCACAAAGGGGTGCTTAGGAGCAAGAGTGTCAGTTGCCCATATTTCACAGATCAGTCAGAACATCAATAGTATCACCAACAAATTATGTGGAAAATTGCCAAAGTACATTCGTAAATTATCTGGATCTATTAGGAACCAGCACTGAACTATTTTGACCAATCCATCATCCCTGTGCAGATTTGTATTGGCTATCAGTCTTCAACTGATAGTCAACAGGCCTGGGGTGGGAAGAAGAGTGTACACTCCTGGGGATGGCTAATGCCTTAGGGTGGCCCTAGAGTGCCCTTTCTATGGTTTTAAAGAAGATACTGCCATCTGGATTTTATTATATTTAGTATATTCATGAATTGTTATTTTAATGTTTATTTAACTTTATTTATATTTGTATTATAGTTAATTATGCTTGATTGTAAACCGCCCAGAGTCCCTCTTGGGGGAGTTGGGTGGTGATAAATTGAATGAATGAATGAATGAATGAATGAATGAATGAATGAATGAATGAATACATACATACATACATACATACATACATACATACATACATACTAAACAAACTGACCAGGGAGTGATTTGTCCATGACCACAGAGTTACACAGAGCTCTTCCACCCTCAGATAACTAGCTCCTCCTGAACAGAAAACTAAATCCTGCATAAGCCCAGATGTATGCATGGGGGCAGATATCTGGGGCAGGCCTATTTTTATTTATTTATTATTTATTAATCAAATTTATCACCGCCCATCTCTACCACGGTAGACTCTGGGCGGTTTACAACAAATGTTAAAATTAAAGTTAAAAATCAATAATAATTAAAATACAATAAACAGTACAATAAATAAGAATATAAAAATCCAGAGGATGGTAGGATCTTAAAAGGAGGTCATTATTAAACTAATCACCCCCAGGAGGAACTATCTCTACCTTTGTCCCACGCCAGGCGGCAGAACCAGGTTTTTAGGGACTTCCTAAAGGCCAAGAGGGAGGACGCCTGCCTCACCTCTGGGGGCAAGATGTTCCACAGGGCGGGCGCTATCGCAGAGAAGGCACGCCTCCTGGACCCCGCTAGATGGAATTCCTTTGTAGACGGGGTCCGCAGCATGCCCTCCCTGCATGACCGGGTGGGGCGGGTAGATGCAATTGGGACGAGACGGTCCCTCAGATAGCCTGGCCCCATGCCAGCTTTAAAGGTGATAACCAACACCTTGAATTGGACCCGGAAGCAAACTGGTACCCAATGCAGCTCGCGGAGCAGTGGTGTTACATGTGCTGATCTTCTCGCACCCATAACCACTTGAGCGGCTGCATTTTGGACCAGCTGAAGCTTCCGGATACTCTTCAAGGGTAGCCCCATGTAGAGCGCATTGCAATAATCTATATGAGAGATGACAAGGGCATGAGTGACTATTCGGAGGGCCTCTCGATCCAGGAAGGGGCGCAACTGGCGCACAAGCCGAAGCTGTGCAAAGGCCCTCCTGGCCACGACTGCCACCTGCTCTTCGAGCAGGAGTCGTGAGTCCAGGAGGACCCCCAAGCTCCGGACTGAGTCTGAACAGGGTAGTGCCACCCCATCCAGAATTAAAGATGATAACTTCCTGGAGGCCGAGGGGCCATCAATCCATAGCCACTCCATCTTACCAGGGTTCAGTTGAAGCCTGTTGTTCCCCATCCAGGCCCCTACAGCCCCTAGGCACTGAGATAGGGTGTCCACTGCAACACTTACTTCACCCGGGATGGAGATATACAATTGAGTATCATCAGCATATTGGTGATACCTCATCCCGTGATGACAGATGATCTCACCCAGCAACTTCATGTAGATGTTAAATAGGAGAGGAGAGAGAACCGAACCCTGCGGCACCCCACAAAGAAGGGCCCGTGGGTCGGATCTCTCCTCTCCTATTACCACCGATTGCGAGCGACCCTGGAGGAAGGAGGTAAACCAGCGCAAAACTACACCGCCCACCCCCAACTCCCTGAGTCGCTCCAAAAGGATAACGTGGTCGACGGTATCGAAAGCCGCTGAGAGGTCCAAGAGAGCGAGAATGGATGCACTCCCTCCATCCCGCTCCCGCCAGAGATCATCCATAAGCGCGACCAATACAGTCTCTGTCCCATATCCCGGCCTAAAACCTGACTGAAAGGGGTCTAGATAATCCGTTTCATCCAGAATCCTCTGGAGTTGCAGCGCCACCACCTTCTCAACCACCTTTCCCAAAAAGGGAAAGGGCCTATGTTCCAAATGAAGGCTGCTCTTGACTGGAACTGGCAAACTCAGGGTGGACATTAGATCCCATAGTACAAAAAGTCTAAAGTAATCCAATGCCAGACTGGTTGACATGTCATCTTAGTTCTTTTCCATAAGTTGACCAATGACTTTTGAGTGTGCTAATGTGGGGATAGCAAGTCAGTAATTAACATCCTGAGAGACAAAGGGTTAGTTAACTTACAGTGTTTTAGACTTCAAGTCTCATCATGATCAACATGAAGGCACCATGAATGGCTGTGGTGGAATCTGTCACTCTTGCTTATATTTGATGTTTTTCCCATGCTGCTTTCAGTTCTGTATCCGAGGCTGCATCTCAAAGGATTAATTTAAAGATTAATGCATTTCCCATTCTCTCTTTCTCATATCTTCTGCTTCTGTGTGTGTGTGTGTGTCTGTGTGTGTAGAGCATTCTCCTTGCTTATCAAAAAGAACAGTAAAGTCCCTGCTTGCAGGGAGCTCTACATGAATTGTGGGAGTTCTAGGATTACATTCAAGGCAACAAACAACCCCTTCTTATAATATCTTGCATAAAAGTGGAAGAATGATTATTCATATACCTTTGGGGGCCAGGCTATCATGTTTCTTACCATTCTGCAGTTGGAGATGCATACGGTACATCGGCTTCTTTTACTTGGCATTTGCTCAGCTGACTGAATATTGGGGAAATGTGTTACTACACATAGAACAGAGTTTTAGCAAATAGCAAAGGGGTTTATAAGCCAACCTTCTAAGTCAGTGGCATTTCAAAGATATGGCATTTGGGCTGGCAGATAGACTGGACTGTCTTTTTTTCCCACTAAGGCAAGAAAATGGCATTCAGCCTCAGCCCTGATCCTCATGTTTAATTTAGAGGGTGTAAAGAGATGGTGTAGACTTTTTGGGCAGGAGAATAGGAAAGTCATTGTCAATATTTTATGAATCCCCTGAGATGCTGAGGTACAGGAAGATACTGGTTATGCTGAAATCAGTTGCCTCCAAAGTGGAGTAGCATCTGCTATGCTAGATGTTAGGGGAAAGACTTTTAAAAATTAGCATCACACTGCCTCCACTGTGCCAGCAAATATCTCACGGTTAATACAAAAATGTGGCAGACATATTTCCTTATAATAATCACTGTGCATTATCCTTTTCATCATCTACATGGAAATACCCTCCTTATGATTATACAAATACATTTTTGAGTGCATGTTTTAAACCAAAGAATTACTCTTTCTCTCTGCTCACATATTTTCAACATTACCTTTAATTAAGCTTATCCTAAGAGGCTTTGAGAGGAATATAACTTTATTAGTTTAAAGAAATGGATACAAACCAGGGATTGTTTTCTGTATCTTGCTAGTCATGTACAAAGCTTGCATTTAGTATCTTTTTAAGCTTGTCTGATTCATGATTCATTTTATGTTAACGGTATTTATATAAACTGCTTGATAGATTAGAGTGGTGGCTCAGTAGCCTTAATTTCGGTGTCATTTTCCAGATTTTTTGGTCAAGCTTCATGGCTGGATTTAGCATACTTACACAGCAAAATGAAAGTCTATCTCATTGCTAAATCCACTTCAGAGCATAGAACAGTTGTGGTAAATAACAGGCTACTGGAAATCAAATGGAAACGAAAGCACTGCCCTCACATTACCTAACTGCCAAAATAGCAGAGACAGTGCAAAACAAAAATGTCATTCATGGCATTCAGGTTCCGCTTAATTAATTTATTAGTTAACTTTTTGAAAACTCATTTTCTAATGAACTGATAGCTTATACACCACTGTAATAGCAATAGAGTATGTTTTGCTTTGTTCTTAACCAGTGATTTACCAGATACAATTATCAAGGACATTATATCAGTTAAAATGAATTTGGGAAGGCAGATCATGGCCAGCTGGTATTATTGGAAAAACTGCAAAGGTGAGTATTTTGTGTCTGCCCAGGCCACACTGTTCTTTCCCCTCTCCATTGTACAGTCCAGTTTTCTCCATATTGTAATGTCGTAATTTCCTTTTTTTTAAAAAAATTAATTAATTTTTTATTAATTTTCAAAGAATAGTTAAAATACAAAAGGTAGAATATAGAAAAGATAGCGTACAGAACTAAAGGAAAAGCTATAAAAGTGCAGAATTAGATAGAAAAGTAATTTCCTATATGTTTTCTTTTCTTTTTTTTTCTGTATCATTGGCTGCTAGAAAGAAAGCAAAGTAGAGTGGATGTGCATGTACAGCTAGGAACAGCTTACAAAATAGACAGCTGAACCTTGCTTCAAGATGCATCTGCTTTAATGATTGGAAGAAAGATGTTTTATTCATGCTCCCATACATTTTGAAGCACGTCTTTTGAATGCTTTGCACAGTTCTAATTTTTTCATAATGTTTAGATATTTTTAAATATGCAAAAGAACAAAAGTGAAAATTAAGAAGAGCTAAAATGTAAAAACAAAACCAATACAAATTCTTAATTTTAAATAATACATATTATAATGTCCATTTGTAAGGAAGCAGCTCAGAGCCGTGAAGAACTAGATGGGGTTGATAGATTAGACTTTCTTCCCATTTATTCTGTAATTCAGGGTGATTGAATGGCTACTGTATTGACAACTAATAGAAAGAAGTTCCAATAGAGATTATTTTTAACAGACTCAGTATAGAATGGCCCTGCATTCCATTTTTCTCTTTGCTGTAGCATAATTATTGAAGCCAAGTGAGCATGAGCAAGGAGTGTTATGAGGAAGCTAAAACAAACCAATGCAACCTTGATCTGTATTAACAGGAGCATGGCATAAAAACCATGGAAGATAGCAGTTGGAGTACTCTCCACTCATGAGTACTGCAGTTTAAAAGAGGCACAGAAAAGTTGGACCAGATCAGAGAACAGACCACAGGGGAAAGGAGGTCCTATGAAGAATGCTTTAAAGAAGTTTAGCGTATTTAGCTTCCAAAGGAAAAGACTAATGGGAAAGATGAGAGTGGTCTACAAATATCTAAAAAGCTGACATGAGCAAGGTGAAGGGGTGGATATGTTCTGTTTTGGAAATGAGAGCAGGACAAGGACCAGCAGGTTGAAATGAAATGAAAGAGTCAGGGTGAATATCAAGAGGAATTCCTTGATAGTAAGAGCTGTTAATCAGTTTGTTTAGAACAGTTGTAAGCATGTCCTCTCTAGAGCTTTTCAAAAGAGCTATCTGAAAGGAATGGTTTAGAGCAGTGGTTCTCAAAACGTTTTGGTCTCAGGACCACTTTACATTCCTAAAAATGATTGAAGACACCAAAGAGCTTTGGTTTATGTGGGTTATATGTATCAATATTTACTGTATTAGAAATTTAAACTGAGAAATTTTAAAATATTTATTTGCCTTTGCAGACACCCCCCCCCCCAGACCACACTTTGAGAACCGCTGGTTTAGAGGATTCTTTCACTGAGCAGGGGGGTTGGATGAGATGACTTATAAAATCCATTTCAATTTAATATATTCTATGATTCTAAATATAAGACTGTTGCATAATGTGCCATAATGCTTCAAGTCAATCGTAATGAAGACATTATGCAATGAAAGCCTGTTCACAGCCACTCAGAAGTAAATCCTATTGAATGCAATAGAGCTTACATTCAGATAAATGTACATGCAATTGCAGCCTTCATTTCTGATGATATTGTTAGAAGTAAATTTTATCTTACCAAGTTCGTTCCTGAGCCGGGAGTAAAGAAACTGACAAATTGCATGAAGTTAGGAGTTTATTCACCCAAGAGCAAAAGCAATGACAGCAAGCTGTTAGGTGGGCGGCCGCGCAGGACCCCCTTCCTACAGCACATTATATAGATTCCATTCAACTCCTCCTTTAGAAGACCACCCCTTACTCAGTTACCCATACTCCACCTTACCCTCATTCCATATTAGGAACTTCCTTCCTTCACTCCATATTAGGAACTTCCTTCCATCCTTGCTAGGGCTCCTTGACCGTTATTAAACAATATATTTCCCCTGGAGAAGCTATCCTTGGAAAGTACACTTTATCTTTCTATGGGCACAGCTATCTATCAAGGCCTGCTAGAAAGGAAGGGTAAGAAAGTTAACAAAACTCTTCAAGGAAATACAACATGGTTTCAGAGCCATAATGCAAGTGCAAATGTTTCTAATATATGAATATGAAATATATTTGTATTTATATATACAGAAATGTAAGAATATGTTTACAATCCAACAATCCCCCCTCTGTGCATGGGAAAGCATATTCCCATAGCACACCTAGGAATGGTCCAGTCAGTAGTTGTGGTTGAGGAAGCAAAGGGAATAGCGACTGGATTCCCTTTAGAAACCTCTAGTAGGAGGGTCCACAGCATTATAAGCCAAGACATTCTTTCAAACCCCAAATGTCAGAATCCGGATCCCTAACAAGCTTGATGGGAGGCCGAGGCAGGAAGGGGGCTGTGATCTTGGACTGCTGGTTTGACGTGTGTCCAATGAAGCCAGGTGTTTCGTTCAGCAACCCGAACTGCTGTTTGTGTTGTCAAAAGGATATCCACACCCAATCACCTGGTTCAAAGGGATGAAGAGTTTCTTCCAATGGCAAGGTCTGGAGTAGAGCACTTCATTTCCATAGAGATCGCAAGTACCTGCACATAGAGAGGAGATAAGAAAATAACATAGAATCCCCCCTCTCCAGGTGAAGGGAGTGGGGATCCAGGCCTTTTGAAACATCTGGTGGCCTGCCAAAAAGCAACTCAAATGGAGACAATCCCACATCTTTTCAAGGTCGGGTACATAAGTGAAATAAAGCGATAGGCAATACCTGGGGCCACTTTAAATGCGTCTCCTGGCATAATTTTCCTAGCAATGTCTTGAGTTCCCTGTTAGCCCATTTCACACACACACCCCCACCCCGAAGATTGAGGATGATAAGGGACATGTAAGTTCTGTGTGATGCCTAAAGCTTGCAGGATGTGAGTAATCACGTGTGCCGCAAAGTGTTGGCCACGGTCCATATCTAAGACAGAGGATGCCGTATCGGGGAACGATGTGCTTCAGCAGGTGTCTTGCAGTTTCAATTGCGGTAGCATGTCAACAAGGGAAGGCTTCAATCCAGTGTGTAAGTTGGTCTCTGCAAACAAGTACATGTTCAAAGCCATTTGCCTTAGGTAATTGAATATAGTCTAGATGTAATTTTTTTTTCAAAAGGTCTTTGGGCCCAGGGTCTCCCTCCCTTATGGATCTTTTGTCTTGAGGAAGCATTGTTAGCTTGGCAAGTGAGACATGTACGTGCTACTTTTTCAGCCTCCATGTAAACCCCAGGCGCATACCATACCCATCGCACGATATCCACAATGGCCTGGTCCCACAGTGGCCCTTCGCATGAATCTGTTGACAAAGAATGTGTAACAAACATCTAGGGGCTAAGGGTCTTCCATCCGGTACCATCCAGAATCCATCAGAAAAAGTTGCCTCACAGTTTGCCTGCCACTGTTCCACCTCCCCCCTCTCAACGAAATTGTCGTATGGAAGGGACAATTGAAGATGAAACTCTGCAGCTGTGACAGAGAGAGATAGAGGCTGCAGGGCGGCCCATTTCACTGTAGCATCGGTGAAAGCATTCCCCTTTGTAACCAGGGAGACGTCCTGTTGATGTGCAAGGCAGTGCACTACAGCCAGAGCCTTAGGGAGCATAATGGCTTTGAAAAGAGAGGCTATGAGGGTAGCATGAGCAATGGGGGCACCAGAAGAAGTAAGGAAGCCCCACTGTTTCCACAGGGCTCCTGTAGCATGGCAAACCCCAAAGGCATAGAGTCCATGTAGATCGTCACACAGAGGGTGCGGGCAGCCTTGCAAGCCTCGGTCAGGGCAATGAGTTCTGTGGCTTGGGCACCGTGGGAAGGGGAAAGTCCAAAATCAATCCATTGGGAGTACATTTAATAGTGGCCCCAAGTTTACAGAGTAAATCATGACCTAGGAGAAAAACAGGAGATTCAGAACAAACAGTAAAAGCATGTTCAGCAGTGAGAGGACCCACCTCTACTGTTAAGGGGTCAGTAACATT
Source organism: Charina bottae (assembly GCA_023362775.1). Lineage (NCBI taxonomy): Eukaryota > Metazoa > Chordata > Lepidosauria > Squamata > Charinaidae > Charina > Charina bottae. The sequence continues at coordinate 93,475,616 of JALMGJ010000004.1, read as the reverse complement.
TACAGGAATGATCCCCCAACCCCAATAATATGATCAGAAATCCCAGAAAGAACAGTAGGGGAAGAGGGAGGGTGAGTTAGTAAGGATGCAGTGGCCCCAGTATCAACCAGGCAGTGATACTGTTGACCACCTATAGTTAAAGGAAGAAAAGGTTCTCCTCCAGGTCCAGAATGTATAGGTAACATGAGTGCACTCAAGGGTAAGGTCGCTTGTAGAGCCAGCTGGTTGAGAAGAATCAGCGACAGGCAAAACTGGATACACATGAGAAGGTTCTGGAGGGAAAGGTGTGTGGGTCAAAACGTATCTCTCAAGGGCTCTAAGATATGTGTTTGCAAACACAAAAATATATGGGGTGGTTCCCAAATGTATAACTTTATGTTTGTGCAGCAGGTTCACCCCTATTTTCATCCTGCTACTTTATTAGTTGGTCCAGGTGTTGGGGTCACAGCAACAAAGCACAGTGGAAACATAACAATTTCCTTTCTTTTTCCCCTCTGTGATTCACTCCACATCAACTCTCTCCCAAGCCATCTCAACATCACAAATGCATTCCTGTATCTCCATCTTCACTTCATTCAACTTACTCTCACCCAACTTCAACTTACTCTTACCCAACTTACAATATTCTTTCCTCACATTCCCATCTCTTACTTCCATACAGATCAAATTGGTTACCTACTTACAGCAGAAGTAAGATGCAAAGAGGCAAACAATAGATCTGCAAACAACAAATTATTTTCCAACACCCTCCCAAAGTCTCGGTCTTTAAATTGAAAAAAGAAAAATAAGTTGAAACAGCATTTTGGTGTTTTGGCAGAACTGCATCAGGTTTTATCTGGGAGCAGGCAGCAGACACAGCACAGGAGCTGATTTCCTCTTCGCCCCTTGCTTCTGTCCTTTGGTAGCAAACAGTCAGTGAAACAGTCAGTGGGAGGGGGAACCTCAAGGAGAGTAGGCACACACAAAAAAAACGACAGGAGAAAGCTATGTAGATGTCAGGAACAGAAGGCTGTCCTTGCAGGGTCTCCTCTCTTTCTAAACACTTTTCTGGAGAGACAGCAGCCAGCCAACCACTCACAAGGGACATACCTCAAGTTAGCAGAAAGGATTTCCAAGCTGAGTGAAAGAGAGCTTACAACTGATTAGTTTACACACTTTTTCAAACATCAAACACCATACCACACAATCAGGGCACACACAAGCCTTTCCCATGACATTCATCAGTTTAATTCATGCTTTACTCATTGTAAAAGGAAAGGAGAAAAGTTAGGATCCCATGTCAGTCAGAACACACACTCCTTCTCCCAAGTCCCATCAAGCACAGCCTACCAGGGCACATACAGGCTTGCAACTTGGAAATCAGACAAACAGCCCTGATCAGCAAGCAGGAGATTTATACAAACTTACACACACATAAGTGTAGCCCAGTTGGAGTAAAAAAAAAAATGAAAACCAAACCAGGGGAGATAGAAACACACACAGATAGAAAGAGCTTCTCATGTATACACACACAACCTTTCACAGGAAATCAATTTTCCTCCCCCTTTCCCTTTCCAAAGGTGGCAAACATTCAAGATGGCATGAACATATCATACAATAAAAATTATATGGTAAACAACAAACAACCTCACCTTTCTTCTTGTATGTACTCAACTTAGAAAACAAACACAAAACTTACACAACTACAGGAAGTGCAAATAACTGGACACATGGCATGATCAAATCCCATGTCCAACTATTCACAGTAAATAACAGAAAGGGTTGCATAGCCAAAAAGTTGGAAGAGCCACAGCCTGGCCAGAGCTATGGATCTCCAAAAATTCGAACCATTCCCTTACAGTGGGTAAAGGGACAGACTCACATTTAACTCCTAAAGGGACAAACTGACATACATACATACATACATACATACATACATACATACATACATACATACACAGACCTTCCCTCTTCAGCCCAAGACAGATGTTCATGTTATACACACATACATAGACATACACAAACACACAACCTGCACCATTTCCCTCAACAAATATAGATAGAAATGTACAGACTAATACTTAACAAACAAAAACATTTTGGTTACAGATACTTACACAAATATTTGAGCTTAACTGGCATGATCATGTTGTGTTTTAAAAGTTTTAAGTTTCTTATAGTGGAAAGTACCCAAGCTTGACCAGGGTTCACCTGACCACCTGGAGACTTCCTAAGGAAGGGTGGGGATCAAGAGCACTGGCAATTGAGGGTGGGTCTGCAAGCTCATTCCAGCAATGCCAATAGGATAATTGATCAGGGTTATTTCTTTTCAGCTGAAGTGTAAGAAGCTTCAATTTCTCACAGTGAAATGTACCCATAGGAGGCCAGATTGCATTACCGCTTGTGTCTAAATATTGAGTCCATTCTATACATAGCTCACGTGCACGTCTTTTCTTCATTCCTGGCTGGGTGGGCAAAATCCCCTTATCCCAAGCCTTCAACAACGCCCCTAAGGGGGAAGATGGGGGTACTGTCGACTTAGTATGCCCCATAACCACTCGTGTCCCTAAGCATGGCACCGGTGCCCGTCGGATTTGGGGTGTGTCTAAACACCCAGAGACTCCCTATTAGAGTACCGACCCTCTGCGCGCTTCCAAGTCTTCAATTACTTATTCACCTTTTTCTACTTTTAGCTCACAAGCGGTAATTGCCCAGTTATAGTTCATGCATGCATTCAATCGCAACCTGTCCGGGCACGCGTATCGCCCTGGTCCCACTGGCTATCCGAGTTACTCTGGTCAACGCCCAAAAGAGCTAGCAGAGGCCCGGGGGCGTCTTGAACCAGTTTGACACACAGCCCTGGTCGACAGTCGGGTTTTATAAAAGGAATCAAGCACACACGTTCACTGGGCTTATAAAAGGAATAAAATTTTTAGGTACTCACCCACTGTGGAGTTGTCCTAGGTTCATGCAATCGGCTGGCATAAAAAACCCAAAGTTCCCTTTACTACCCTCTGGGCGGTCCCACAGGAAAACCACAACCCTCTGGGCAAATGGCCCAGTGCCGGCAGGGCGTGTTATCCCCCTGGGACCCACTCCATTAGGTTAGCTCAGTAAAACATCTGGGGTGCCAAAATGTTAGAAGTAAATTTTATCTTACCAAGTTCGTTCCTGAGCCGGGAGTAAAGAAACTGACAAATTGCATGAAGTTAGGAGTTTATTCACCCAAGAGCAAAAGCAATGACAGCAAGCTGTTAGGTGGGCGGCCGCGCAGGACCCCCTTCCTACAGCACATTATATAGATTCCATTCAACTCCTCCTTTAGAAGACCACCCCTTACTCAGTTACCCATACTCCACCTTACCCTCATTCCATATTAGGAACTTCCTTCCTTCACTCCATATTAGGAACTTCCTTCCATCCTTGCTAGGGCTCCTTGACCGTTATTAAACAATATATTTCCCCTGGAGAAGCTATCCTTGGAAAGTACACTTTATCTTTCTATGGGCACAGCTATCTATCAAGGCCTGCTAGAAAGGAAGGGTAAGAAAGTTAACAAAACTCTTCAAGGAAATACAACATGGTTTCAGAGCCATAATGCAAGTGCAAATGTTTCTAATATATGAATATGAAATATATTTGTATTTATATATACAGAAATGTAAGAATATGTTTACAATCCAACAATATCACACATATGAGAAAATGTTTCACGACTCTTGATTTAGTGTACATTAGAACTAAAAAGTGGGAAATTACTTTCCCACAAATAAATAGCTAGGATGAAATGTGTAGAATATTATGAAACATGGTCTAATATTAATTTCTTTTATATTCTCTGAAAAAGGCTGTCTCTATTTCATAGCATATAAAATGATGCTCCATAACTGCTGCAGATAAATAGTGTTCTGACATTCTCCAACATAATATATGCAATCAGCTAAGCTATTTCTAAAATAGGTATAGAAATTAACCTGTTTTTAACCTACCAAGTTTAACTCACTCTGCTTTTCATTGCATTGGTTGTATATTGCAATCTAAGTCATATTGAAAATTGACATAGTATTTCAAATTTAAATCTAAACCACTAAATGCCAGCACAAAAGTTTTACAAAACTCTTTATCTCTGCTGTCATCTAGCGGTCATCTTGATTTTTGCAGTCTAGTTATGGTATACCTACAAACAATGACTGCTTTAACCTATAGAAATCCCTCATTCAAAATGCAACCGACAATGGTACCTAAATTTAAGCCTTATCATTTTATTAATAATGATGAAATCAAGCTATCTGGTGATTATTTGTGCATTCTGAATCTTGCAGAAATAAAGTGATTCTGATATTACTGAATTTATAGATAAACTCCTGGTAAGATCAGTTTACCATTTTTCCTACATATGCTTATATAAACTGACTGGTACATATACATCTGTAATACAGTATATCCTTCATTTCAGTATGCCACAGCTTAACTTTCAGGCCTGTAGGCATATTATCAGGAAAGCTAAATAAACTTGAGGGTTACAATTTCTCTTTTTTAAAAATCCTAATATTTAGCACTGCTTTCCATAGCAGAGTACCTGCACAGTGTGTTGCATGATGACACCCATCATACTTAGCTAACATACCATACTAGCTGGGTTTAACAAGCATTATAATCATAGTGTCCTGGTAGTGGTGGGAAAGCAATAACATTATGAAGCAAACTGCAACATTATGAAGCAAACTCCATCTCTTAAGTACAGTACTTGCATACAATGACACAAATATGAAAGGGAAGAGGTTGTGTATTTGAACTTTTGGCATTGTTGTGGTTAACTGTGGACACCTATTATTATAAGCAACATATCTGAAAGTTTCCAGATTAGATAAGAATGGAATAGTCATTTTATAAGAGGTCTAAATATACTGTAGATCGATGATGAAAAATAATACCAGGAAATATAATAGAAATGCTCTGTGTCTACAGTCTCATTGGTGTTCGTGTTGGTGTGGGATATGGCCAAGCAGTTACAATAAAGCTACTCAATCCAAAATATTTATTTATGCTTTCTGCAGGATAATGTTATTCATTCTTTCCAAAATCCCATGATATTCTTATTTACATCCCCAACCTTTCCATTTCTAGTAAGTTTAAAAACCATAATGGCAGCCATAATAGTATACATGTTCAAAATGAGACTATTGATAGATGTAGTGCTATTTTTAAAAAAATGGAAAAAGGAATACATTTAGGAGTTCAATCTTCTTTCTTTCTCTCCCCATATTCCCCAGAACAAAAAGTCTGGGAGAACAAAATGAAGTGGGACATAGACTGATAGAATTTTGCGAAGACAATTCACTGTGAATAACAAACACTCTCTTCCAACAACTTAAAAGACAACTTTATTCATGTACTTCACCAGATGGTCGACACCAAAATCAGATTGACTACATCCTTTGTAGCCAAAGGTGGCGGACATATATACAGTTGGTAAAAACAAGACTTGGAGCTGACTGTAGTTCAGTTCATGAACTTCTTATTGCACAATTTAGAATCAGATTAAAGAGAATACGGAAGACCCACAGATCAGTTAGATATGAGCTCACTAATATTCCTAAGGAATATGCAGTGGAGGTGAAGAATAGATTTAAGGGACTAGATTTAGTAGATAGGGTCCCGGAAAAACTATGGACAGAAGTTTGCAACATTATTCAGGAGGCGGCAACAAAAAACATCCCAAAGAAAAATAAAACCAAGAAGGCAAGATGGCTGTCTGCTGCGACACTGGAAGTAGCCCAAGAAAGAAGGAAAGCAAAAGGCAACAGTGATAGGGGGAGACATGCCCAATTAAATGCAAAATTCCAGAGGTTAGCCAGAAGAGATAAGGAATTATTTTTAAACAAGCAATGTTCGTAAGTGGAAGAAGACAATAGAATAGGAAGGACAAGAGACCTCTTCCAGAAAATTAGAAACATCAGAGGTAAATTCCAGGCAAAAATGGGTATGATCAAAAGCAAAGATGGCAAGGACCTTACAGAAGCAGAAGAGATCAAGAAAAGGTGGCAAGAATATATGGAAGATCTGTATAGGAAGGATAATAATATCAGGGATAGCTTTGACGGTGTGTTCAGTGAGTTAGAGCCAGACATCCTGAAGAGTGAGGTTGAATGGACCTTAAGAAGCATTGCTAATAACAAGGTAGCAGGAGATGATGGTATCCCAGCTGAACTGCTTAAAATCTTGCAAGATGATGCTGTCAAGGTGATTTGCTGCCATATGCCAGCAAATTTGGAAAACACAAGAATGGCCATCAGATTGGAAAAAATCAACTTATATCCACATACCAAAAAAGGGAAACACTAAAGAATGTTCAAACTGTCGAACAGTGGCACTTATTTCACATGCCAGTAAGGTAATGCTCAAGATCTTGCAAGGTAGACTCCAGCAATTCATGGAGTGAGAATTGCCAGATGTACAAGCTGGGTTTAGAAAAGGCAGAGGAACTAGAGACCAAATTGCCAATATCCACTGGATAATGGAGAAAGCCAGGGAGTTTCAGAAAAACATCTATTTCTGTTTTATTGACTATTCCAAAGCCTTTGACTGTGTGGATCATAACAAATTGTGGCAAGTTCTTGGTGGTATGGGGATACCAAATCATCTTGTCTGCCTCCTGAGGAATCTGTATAATGACCAAGTAGCAATGGTAAGGACAGACCATGGAACGGACTGTTGTAAGATTGGGTAAGGAGTACGGCAGGGTTGTATACTCTCACCCTACCTATTCAACCTGCATGCAGAACACATCATGCGACGTGCTGGGCTTGATGAATCCAAGGCTGGAGTTAAAATCGCTGGAAGAAACATTAACAATCTCAGATATATAGATGATACCACTTTGATGGCTGAAATCGAGGAGGAGCTGAGGAGCCTTATGACGAAGGTGAAAGAAGAAAGTGCAAAAGCTGGGTTGCAGTTAAACCTCAAAAAAACCAAGATTATGGCAATTAGCTTGATTGATAACTGGCAAATAGATGGAGAAAAAGTGGAGGCAGTGACAGACTTTGTATTTCTAGACACAAAGATTACTGGAGACGCTGACTGCAGCCAGGAAATCAGAAGACATCTACTTCTTGGGAGGAGAGCAATGGCAAACCTTGATAAAATAGTTAAGAGCAGAGACATCACAATGACAACAAAGATCCTCATAGTTAAAGCAATGGTATTCCCCATAGTAACCTATGGCTGCGAGAGCTGGACCGTAAGGAAGGCTGAGCGAAGCAAGATAGATGCTTTTGAACTGTGGTGTTGGAGGAAAATTCTGAGAGTGCCTTGGACTGCAAGAAGATCAAACCAGTCCATACTCCAGGAAATAAAGCCAGACTGCTCACTTGAGGGAATGATATGAAAGGCAAAACTGAAGTACTTTGGCCACATAATGAGAAGACAGGATACCCTGGAGAAGAAGCTGATGCTAGGGAAAGTGGAAGATGAAAGGAAGAGGGGCCGACCAAGGGCAAGATGGATGGATGATATTCTGGAGGTGATGGACTCAACTGTGGGGGAGCTGGGGATGGTGACGGCCAACAGGAAGCTCTGGTGTGGGCTGGTCCATGAAGTCACGAAGAGCCGGAAGCGACTGAACGAATAAACAACAAAGTGCTATTTTTAAAAAATGGAAAAAGGAATACATTTAGGAATTCAATCTTCTTTCTTTCTCTCCCCATATTCCCCAGAACATTTTTTTTCCTGAAAATGGGGAGAATGAAAAATAGGATTTTTTAGGATGGGATTTTTGCTTTGTTTTGTTACTTTGTTTGTTTTGGTGGAAAGATGAAGAAAATGTTTAAGTAGTCATCCACTGAAACCCTTTATTCTCCCTGAATGATTGCTAAAAAGCAGGCAACATGAAGAACATTCTATCTTAGAGCAGTACAATACTTTTGCTAGCACAAATAATACTTATTGAGCAAAATGCATTTTTGCCTCCAAGGAGTACAGCCACTGTGGTGGTGGTGGGGGGGGGGGGGGGAATGCAGTACTTTTGTTTCTTTCCTTGCTTGTGGGCTCACTCATTCATTTTTGCAGAAATTGATATTTCTGTTCCTGTTATCCAGTTGCTAAGGTTGCTATACCTGGGCTGCAAAAATCCAGATGATTAAGTAAATGGTAGGAAGTTTTCAGTATCTCTCTGCTGCCATTGAGTAGTCTTCCAGGTTTTTACTACCCAGATCTGGTAGCTACTGACCAAGCCTGACAAGACTGGAGTTGCAGTGAAGTGTGCTAACTTAGCAGAGCGTCTAATGATTTTGTAGTTGGAAGAAATTTCTCCTGACTCTAAGTCTGCAGCTGAGAACCACAAAGAACAGAGAAGCACAAACACCTGAAATACAAAACCATGGTGTAGTAGACTTATTGTTGAAGAAAAGAGTTCTGCATTCAAAATATGAAACTTCTAAAATTACATTGAAATATTGCCATAATCTAGATAGTATTGTTATCTTTTTTACAGAAATCGGGTAGTTTGTGGATAAGTAACCAACCAAAGGGGCGTGGTGGTTCAGCAGGTAAGACGCCAGGCTTGTCGATCGGAAGATCGCAAGTTCGGAGGTTCGAATCTCTAGCCCTGAGTGCAGAGTGAGCTCCCGCACTAGCTCCAGCTCTTGCCAACCTAGCAATTCGAAAGCATGCAAATGCAAGTAGAAGAATAGGTACCACTTCAGTGGGTAGGTAACAGCATTCCGTGCGCATCATGTGGCCACATGACCGTGGAAGCGTCTTCGGACAACACTGGCTCTTCGGCTAACAAACGGAGATGAGCACCGGCCCCTAGAGTCGGACACGACTGCACAAATGTGCGGGGGGAACCTTTACCTTTAACCAACCCAACCACACATTTAAATTTATGAATCAAATTTTAATTCAAATGTCATGGAGTAAGCATTGTGATTTTATTTGCAAGCCAAGCTATGCATAGGGTTTTTTTTTAAGGATTCCATTTGAACAGAGTGAAAATCATGCAGCATGAAGTGAGACATTCAATAATAAATCACTTTATTCAAGCACAAATGTACATTTACAAAATGCCACAGAGAACCTACAAAGCAAATTGTAACACACACAAACACACACACACACACACACACACACTCCTTTTTATTAATTTTTAAGATGCCATAAAATGGTGCCTTCTATTCGAACTGATAAGGAAACAGCCTCACTCTGATCTAGTTTTATGACATTATCACATGGATATACTTGTTTGCACATAGAGTCATTAGAAATAAAAGCAGTGTTTTCTCTACCCACTTCTTTGTCTTCATGATGTCATCATACAGTCAAATACTATCAGCTATATGGTTGATCAGTTTATGTTTTGTTGCCATATGATCCCCAGTTGCCAGATCATTTTTTAGAGAGGGGACAAGGGAAGGACAGAAAATAAAAGACTATCATAGTAATCAGGGCATTGGAAAAAACCTTCCATGCACCCAAATCATTTTGTAAAGCCTACTGAGGATTGGTCCATGTGACGCTAGACCAGGGTTTTTCAAATTGGGTTCTGTGAGGGACTAAAAGAGAAAAAGAAAACCACATCTCCATGAAGGACTAAGGGGGGAGGGGGAACACCAGCCTTTGAAAGCACTCAGCCATCTGCTTCTGCCTTGATGCTTCTCTTCCCCTCTTACTAGCTGCACATCACCAGTGTTTGCAATCACTCCACCCAGAACATGCACAAAAATTGACTCATTGTCTGTCCCCAAACTCTCTCAAATATTTCTAACTCTGCAAGAGTGATGGTGATGGGCCCCTCCCTCCCTCTTCACTTTTCACATTACATTGGATTTGCATGTTCATGTCCCCAGGAGGTCACTTAATAATCATGGTGGCATCCTGTGCATACCTACTTAGGTTTAACTCCACTGACCTACAGCATGGGGGAAATTAATAAAATTTGGGATTTCACTCTTTGGTTGCAGGGATCTTGTGCCTCAGCACCCTTTGGAGTGGGACTTCCTCCAGAGTAAACATACATGAGAATCACATTTTCAGTTATTGAAAATTTGCATTTAATTCATACACGCAAATAGCTAATCCAGGGCTTTCCAAAGTTTTTCCCGCGGCGACACACCAACCGGCGTTGGTGTGTCACCACGGGAAAACTCGGAAGTGCGGCAGCGCGCAAAAACCTGGAAGCGCTGCTGCGCTTTTGGGTTTTGCGCGCTGCAGTTGATGTGTCGCCACGGGAAAACCCGGAAGCGCTGATGATGATCAGCGCTTCCGGGTTGTGTGGCGACACACCAGACTGTGTGTGGCGACACACTTTTCTGTCGCCACACACAGTTTGGAAAGCTCTGAGCTAATCTGTAAGCGTTACTAGTTAAAAACAGAATGCATGATCTCTTTTATCAAGAAAGGCTTTTATATTTGGTGAACTCAATATACTATATAAATATCATAGAGAATATAATATTCTGCATTTTCCTTGAGACGTTGCTTAGAATGAGTTTTTGCAATGTTTCGAAGAATTTGGAGGGTGATGTTATCTTCTAATACCAGTTAAGACTCAGGAGACTGCCTGTCTCTTGGCAAGTCATCCTTTCAGATTAAAACTGGGCAGGTTTCTAAACTATAGTGGAAAGAAGGTGATTAATACTGATCTTGAGGAAACAAATTCACATAAATATAGAATGGAGGCAAATTCAAAGATTTTAGAAGCTAAACCACATTTCTACTTCCCATTTCAATGAATAGAAATTCAATAGAGGGGGTGGAGCCAGGTAGAAAGTTCTCAACTTCTGGACATTTCTGCTTCCATCCCTGAGGAGTCTTCCCCCTCTGACCTGCAGCTATCTGCTCTGCTCCTGAGGGATTGATGCAACATGGGGGAGAGGAATTGCAAAATAAAAACTTTACTGATTTCATATCTAGGCAATGCCTACTGGCGGTGCAAACAGTGCTCTCAATATTTGATCTTTTAACTACTGTTAATAATAAAGTGGACTCAGTAAAAGAGTCACTTGTAAAATATGTCGACTCAAAGATGGACCCCAATTTGGATTTGATCAATAGTGCTACAAATTCGCTACGTGACCAACATCCAGAGGTGCATGCCAAGCAAGTTTCTCTTTCCCAAGAAGACCTGGATAAAAGGCATACGAACTGTAATTGCTACTTACAGCGGAACCAGATCACTTTACAAATTTTAAATAACAGAGTTAATAAGGGAAAGTGGGGATCCAGAAACACTGTTGTTTCCTCCCTCAGCCAGCTTCTTCACTGTGAAAGGCAGCTGGTGGATTTACGGAGGGTCAAGTGGCTTCCTTCCAGAAGGGACTTTATACGCATTTTGTTATCTTTTAACCAGCCCACCATAGCAAGCAAAAAAAAAGATAAAGGTTCCCCCACACAGTCATGTCCGACTCTAGCATGCTGTATAAAATGAAGCCTTTTTTGAGTAGGCTTGAGATTTTTCCTATTCGTGTGTTTATTAAGGAGGGAGTCAGACCTCAAATAACTTGTTCTGGCAAAAAGAGTGCTATTTCTTCCAAGCCTAATTGCAGCAACTTTAAAGCTGCTATTTCCAAGGTTGTTATCTCCCCTCTGTCCTTGAGAAATGGCAACCTGGGAAAAAAACATTTTATGCCTCCTACTCCTCAGTGCTCGGAAGAGCTATTGGAGTCAAGTTTGATTAACTCCTTTCGTACTTTGCCAGACTCTGAGCAAGTGGGCATTATTAATAGATTAGATGATTTGAAAGATCTTTTAGAAACCACACGTAAGGCTGCAAAACCCTTAATAGATCTTGTTACTCTGACTGCTGACGTAAAAAATGCCCTTTTTGAGAAGCTCGATAAAATTCCTTTTCACACAAACGCAGTAAGTGATAGTATTATAATAGAGGTGAACAGGCAAGGGGATCTAAGTGGTTGCCTAACTATGGTGGTACAACAAATAGAAGTAAGCCCTGGAGCAGGAGTTGAACTGCATTCTAAGGAGGATACCCCCTGTCCATTGATTCCTCCTCTGGTTTCCGTTACTACTTCGATGGGCCAACCTACAAATGCACCTTTGCCACAGGCTGCTGGTCCTCAAAATCATTTGGAGTCCAACCAGCAATCTGGCAAAAGAGAAGGCAGGCGCATAATAAATCAGTGTGTCTTTTTTGATCCTGATGGAATTTTAGACATTACTTATGTGGAATGATTGGAAAATACATGTGCCCCTTCCCAAGTACATATGGACTCTCTCCCTATATCCAGAAATGTCAAGTATGCAGATCATTTTCTATTATTGTCCTGGAATATTGCTGGATGGAAAGCCAGAGTTCTGGATGGGGACCTGGTAGATTTTCTGATAAGTTTTGATCTTATAGCTCTCAAGAAGACCTGGCTGTCTCCAGATGAAGAGCAGATTCATCTGCCAGGTTTAAGCTCATGGTTTATACCTGCGACTAAATTTAAGACCAAAGGGAGGGCTTCTGGAGGTCTGGCAATTCTAGCCAAGAACTGATCCTCAGTGACGTTTCATCTTCTTACTTAACTGTTACATTTTCCTATGATTTTTTTTGAATTGGTACTGCTGAATGCTTATCTTCCACCTCACTCCTCTCCTTACCATTCACCAAACATTTGGGCAAATTTGGAAGTGACAATTTTAAAGCTAAAGGTAAAATGTCCAAATGCTATTATAGTTTTGGTAGGTGATTTTAATGCCAGGGTGGGGGCTTCCTTACAAAATTTTGTCTACTCGGGTGCTATACTTGAGGATTATTTATTATCTGTTCCCCCTTGGCATTCTAGAGACCAAAAAAAAAATACTGCAGGTTCACAATTGGTTTCTATGATTTATAACTGTAACTTACACATTTTAGGTGGTAGGGATTCTGGTTTTATCTATCCTTTTACTTACCATTCAGGAAATTTTAGTAGTGTTTTAGATTATATATGTGTTTCAAGATACAAGCTTGAGATGTTTTCAGATATACAAGTCTTGGTGAGAGATGACAGTGATAACCAACCAATCTCAGTCTCTTTCCGAGGAAGATCCGATATTCAGAAAAATTTACCTTGTGATAAGAGGTTCCTTGCAAATCTGGAAGTGAGACAGGATAGAAAACTTAAATGGGCCAAAGTTGATACTGAAGCATTATCCAGTTTTCTGGATTCTGTACAGCCCCAGACCTGGAAAAACTTAATTTCTCATTCATCCTTAGGCGCAGATAATATCTTGGCTTTTTATGATGATTTAAGAAGTTCACTGAGAAAATTTGTTACCGTCAAACTCCCATTGAGGAACAGACAAGAAGTTAGAGCTAACTGGTTTGATTCTGTATGTTCCCTTAGCAGAAAACGTTTGAGAGCTGCAATGCGCCAGGCCCGAGGGTGTCCCACCTCAGAAAACCACACTAATATGTTGAAAGCTAAGTGTAATTATAAGAAATTGATAGCTTCTAAGAAAGCTTCCTATAGAGTCAAATTATGGTCAGATTTGGAAGTTTGGGCAAAAGAGTCAAATTCAGTCTTCTTCTGGAATTCCATTTCAGGCATATTGAAAGAACGTAAATTTCATTTTGATATTCTCATTCCTGCCTGAGTGTGGGAGGATTTTTACTTTAATCTCTTTTTTAAATCTAATCATGATTTTATGTATAAACAAACTTTGGAAAATCTTTCCACCTGGCCTCCTGTTTCTGTTTCAGAAATTAAATCTATTATCTGTTCATTAAAATCTAACAAGGTACCTGGTGAAGACTTTCTGCCTCCAAAACTATTCAAGACCTATATGGATTGGTGGGTGCCCTTGTTAGCAGGGTTATTTACTTTTATAAATATGTTTATAAAATAAAAATAAAATAAATACTGGCTGCATACCTGCAGGTTGGGAATTTGCCATTATCATCCCCTTACATAAAAAGGGGGACAGAGGTAATCCAATCAATTACAGACCAATAAGTCTTATTGGAATCGTTGTAAAAATGTATGAAAGCATTTGTTGAATAAAATTGAAGTTTGGGACATGGAGAATAACCTCTTAGTGGAGAAACAAGCAGGATTTAGGCCAGAGCATTCCACCATAGATAATTGCTTTACCTTATACCACCTTGTATCAAACCATTTAAAAATGGGTAAGAAACTGTTTATCGCATTTAGAGACCTAAGCATGGCCTTTGACTCGATTAATAGAAATATCTTGTGGAAGAAACTGGTGGATCTAAATATGGATCCCAGACTCCTTTTTTTTTTTTTTTTTGGTTAAAGCTCTCTATTCTAATACACAGGTGAAAATTCGCACTGGTGTAGATGGATCCCTGACTAAGAGTATACCTACCAATGTCGGTGTTAGACAGGGTTGCGTCTTAGCACCTATGCTCTTCAATCTTTATGTTAAAGACTTACCAGGTTTTTTGCATGTGGCAAATACACATATGCCCAAAATCTTTAATAGACTTATTAATATTCTATTATATGCAGATGATCAAATTGGCCTGAGAAGATTGCTGAAAAAGCTAAGTTCCTATTGCACTCTTAACTCTCTAATTATTAATAAAAGTAAATCTAAAGTGCTGGTATTCAGTAAAAAAAAATGTGAAATATTTGGCATATAAATGGAGAATCCATTGAACAAGTGAGTTCTTATACTTACTTAGGGGTGACTTTCACCAACACTGATTCGTGGATGAATCATTTTAGAAGAGACGCGGCAAGAGCCGAAGCAAGCACCAAAAGCCTATACAAATTAGTTTATCACAACAAACCAAGTACTTTGACACCTATCTTGAAAGTCTTTAGGGCCAAAATAAGTCCGATGATGACTTATGGAGCTGAATTATGGGGTTTAAATAAAACTACCCCACTTGAACAAATTCAAACGTGTTTCCCGAGGCACATTTTAGGAACTGATAGGAACACGTCTGCCCCAGCAGTCAGAGCGGAATTAGGCTTTTATCCTCTAAACAGTTATATAATGATTAAAGTTTTTACATATTGGCTGAAGATTCAAACAATGGACTTCAACAGACTTCCTAGAATTTGCCTAAATGAATGGCTAAGTATGACACAGCCTAATATGTGGGCTTGTCAACTTTATGATGTTATTTCACATTACGGGCTCTCTATTCAGCACTTATTATCCAGGGGCCCCCAAGCAAGGAAATTTTTTTATGCAGAGAGTTATGGACATAAGTGCCCAAACTGACTTGGAGCTTTTAGCCAAAAATAGATCTTCAAAGTAGTTGGCTATTAACAAAACAAATTTTCAACCTGAAAAATACCTCTCTATGAGTCTGCTCCAATCTTTAAGAAGGGCTTTTTCCAAGATTTGAGTTGTTGGATTCAATGGCCAAATATGAATGCTTTTATAACATTCCATATTACGAGAGAACATGTATATGCGGTTTGCCTGATATTGAAAATATTCCTCATATCCTGTTTAACTGTCAACTATATGCATCCATCAGGCTCAAATATTTATCTCCACTATTAGAAAGAACAGTGTACTGGGACCCGAATTTTAGATTGTCTTATTTTCTCCAGGGTACTAATACATATAATGTACATAGAATTGCTATGTTCATATTGAAGGCTGGGACTTTAAGATCCCAATATATTGAACAAATTGGGGTATCCTGTAAAGACAACTCTCTCATCTGGTTACTGTCTCCTTACAAATAATAATAATAATAATAATAATAATAATAATAATAATAATATATATATATATATGTGTGTGTGTGTGTGTATGTGTATCCTATTTTATTATTGTATCCCTTCCTATCATTTGATTATGATTTGTTTATATTTTAATTCTATCTTGCTGTATTGATAAGGTCAATTCGATTAATCAATAAAAATGAAATAAAAAACGAACAGAAATTAAATATTGCATTTATTTCACAAAATGTTGTTTGCAGGGCAAGTTCAGGATGCACGATTGCAGGAAAAGGGCTTTCAATTCTGCCATTTCCCCTCCTCTCTTTTAAAAATTTTTTGGAGCTCTGCCAACCAGTGTCAGCTGGACCATTGGGTACAATTTTGTTTGAGCCAAGAGCTAGGAGCTTAGATCCAGAATCAAACTGAAATAAGGATAACCAGAACAAAAACAGGACCTCATGCAACACACATAAAAAATGGGCAGAGCTTCAATTGCACCATCGTGGCCACCATCTTGACTTTGTTGACCATTTCCTGTGGAAACCCCTGCACAAAGATACTGGAATCTTGCTTCTCAAACAAAGTTCCACTGAAATAGGAAACTCTTACATGGTTCCCTGCACTAGAGGAGTCAATGGCCAGCCTGCATTGAGTCAGTCTCAAAGATTTTTCCCTGAGAAGCCCAAGTGCCACACGTGGCCACATGGGAGCAGTTGCTTCTCATTTGCTCACGAAGCTTTAATAGTGGTTTAAGTATGTCTATGAAGGTTCTCAGTCATGGTTTAAGTAGTATGGAGCTGTAGCCACTGCCACTGTTGCTTCAAAAGATGCATTTGGAGGTATGTATGTATGTATGTATGTATGTATGTATGTATTTATTTATTTATTTATTTATTTATTTATTTATTTATTTATTTATTTATTTATTTTATATGACCACCACCCAATGGGGGACTCTGGGCGGTTTACAATAAAATTAAGTTTAAAATACAAATATAAAATTACAATTTAATTAACATAAAATAAATAAATATAAAATCCAAATTTGGCAAATTTATTTCAACTAAAAGGGAGGACATTATGGTATTAACCATGAGGAGTTGTTACTTTTCCCCTCCCACACTAGGCAGCAGAACCAGGTTTTCAGATCTTTCCTTAAGGTCGGGAGGGAGGAAACCTGCCTCAACTCTGGGGGCAAGATATTCCAAAGGGCAGGTGCCACTACAAAGAAGGCCCATCTCCTGGACCCCACTAGATGAAATTCCCCTATCGATGGGGTCCGTAGCAGACCCTCCCTGAATGATCGGGTGGGGCGGGTCGATGATATGGGGATAAGGTGGTCCCTCAGGTATCCTGGCCCCATGCCATGTAGGGCTTTAAAGGTAATAACCAACACCTTGAATTGGACCTGGAAGCAAACCGGCACCCAATGCAGCTCGCGGAACAAAGGTGTTATATGTGCTGATCTTGGTGCACCCAAAATTGCCCGCGCGGCTGCATTCTGCACCAGCTTCAGCTTCCAGATAGTCTTCAAGGTTAGCCCCATGTAGAGCGCATTGCAATAGTCTATGTGGGAGATGACAAGGGCATGAGTGACCGTTTGGAGGGCATCGCGGTCCAGGAATGGGCGTAACTGGCGCACAAGCCAAAGCTGTGCAAAGGCCCTCCTAGCCACGACTGCCACCTGCTCTTCGAGCAGGAGTCATGAGTCTAGGAGGACCCCCAAGTTCCGCACCGGCTCCGAATGGGGCAGTGCCACCCCATCCAGGACCAAAGATGACAACTTCCCAGATAGTACGGGGCCATCAAACCACAGCCACTTGGTCTTGCCAGGGTTAAGTTGAAGCCTGTTGTTCCCCATCCAGGCCCCCACAGCCCCCAGGCACTGGGACAGGGCGGCTACCGCATCACTTACTTCACCAGGGATAGAGATATACAATTGAGTATCATCAGCATATTGATGATACCTCATCCCATGGTGTTGGATGATCTCACCCAGCAGTTTCATGTAGATGTTGAATAGGAGAGGAGAGAGAACCGAACCCTGCGGCACCCCACATAAGAGAGGTCGCGGGCCAGATCTCTCCTCCCCTATCATCACCAACTGAACCAGCGCAAGACTATGCCGCCCACTCCCAACTCCCTAAGGTATACTTATGTAGTTATACTTATGTAGTTAGCCTTTTTCCCTGGAATCATTTTGTCCCTCCCCTTTTCTTTTATTTCAACACCTCACCTGAAATGCCTTACTCCAGTTGAGGGGACCCATCCCAAATGTTACAGATTATAGCAATTTCAAGGTACTCAGTCTTGTGGCTAAGGTATTTCTGCTATTTGCCATTCTTTAAATACATAAACGCATTCTTCTTCATCCTTCCTGGTTGCTAGCTTGCTTGCTTGCTTCAGTTTTGCCCCAATGATATTTCTAGCAACACAAAATCTTTCTTTAAATTATATCTTGTAATTCTTTTCAAATGAATAATTTTATCATATAGGCTCTTCAATCAGGTCCTCTGCAGTCTCATATTCTCTGGACCTTTTCCAAAAGAGGGCAATGAGGATAATTGTCCTGGGCCCACATGTGGAGGGGCCCATTTCAGAATATAATTTTGTGTTTAAAGGGATCGAGTGGATCAATATTTTTCATTCAAGGCAGCAAAACAGTTCCAATAAGATAAATGGCAAGAGTTCAATATTTCAGTTTTCTGCACACACTCCCAATTACTGGGCTATTGACTTCAACGAAAGAAGAAAAAGTTACGGTGATGTACGACGCCATAAGAAGAAACTGGGAGGAGTGTTCACATGGACATTCTGACCCCGGGCCTGAAAGGGTTCTGTATCACCTGATCACAGGGAGAAATTTTTAGAAAAAATATCTCTATAGAGATATTCATTGAAATTATCTGTAGCTTGAATCATGTCAACTGGATTTCTATTTTCTCAGTGGAATCAGTTGACGTGATTCAAGCTAGAGACTGTTCCACCTGGATGACTGAGAACCTTCATCGACTCATTGAAATTATCCTTCCTGGTTTAGTGCCTGCAAACAGAATAGAGTATTTTGAAATACTCTTTGCTATAGTTATGGAATTATCCATTGTACTGGATTGGAACCAAAAGAAGACTTTTCCATTTCATGCATTTAAACTAAAGAATGCCCAATTTTATCTTTGGTTATGGCAAAATGCACCTCTTTTCATTTTCATTAAGTAGGGTGAAGCTAGAAATAACAACACTACCTTTTCTCATATGTAGTATGAGGTTGTAGAAACCTTATATATGGGAAATGCAAAAGTCATTGTCCTGATTACAATGGTGCTTTTAAATGCAGTGGCCTTTCCCGTGTCTTTTGATTAACCTATGAGTGGTGAAGCAATTCATCCTCTGTACACTTATAATTTAAGACTTAATTTGCATTTGGAACAATCTTTGGAACAATGCCTTTCCCTTCTTTCCTTTTTTATTTTTTTTTATTGTTATTATTAGATTTCCTTTTTCTGAATTTTTGAGCAAATGATTGCACACACAGGCATAAACACCTTCACATATTTCTTTTTAGATGTGTTTAGTGGGAGATAATTCCACCCATGTATGTGCTAACAATTTCAAAAGTGCCTAATTATCCTTAAGATAAGGAAAACAATACCATCAATCAATGCAGGTAGTTTCCTATCACAGAAACGTAGCCCTCTGGTAACTCTTGCATGTAACATAATTGCATAAATTAATGTCTATAAAGAAGCATTACACATCACTCACAAGCTCTTGTAATTGGCATGTAAGCATAAACTGCATGAAAATGAGTCTAACAAGTTTAAGTCTCTAATAGAAAGAGGAAAGAATAAAGTTAGTTAAATTTGCCTTACTTCATCTCCAATCTGTGAAGCATACTAAATTTCTGGCTGATGAAAACTATCTACTATTATACTTGGATGTAGTTTTCTCTCCCACTCTCCCTCCCAAAATTGCTGATTGTTCAAAACCTGAAAAAGACATAGTATTCTAAAACTGGAAAAACAGTTCATGAGTGTAAAGCAATAGCGCCACCTAGGGTTCCTTAGAATATGAGAAAATTAAATTACAAAATCTATGTATTGTCGAAGGCTTTCACGGCCGGAGTTCAATGGCTGTTGTGGGTCTTCCGGGCTGTGTGGCCGTGTTCTGAAAGTTGTGGTTCCTAACGTTTCGCCAGCATCTGTGGCCAGCATCTTCAGAGGGCAGGAGCACAGATAGAAGCAAAATCTCTGTGCCCAGGTAGAGTGGCAAAATCTACTTGGAAGAAGTGTTCTAAATCGTAGTCTGTGGCTTGAATCATGTCAACTGGATTTCTATTTTCTTAGTGGAAACGTTTCACTCCTTATCCAAGGAGCTTCTTCAGTCTGAGTAAAGTTAGTAAGGGAATCCTTAAATATGTTTCTAGGCTGGCTGTGTGACCTTGCACCTGGGGCTAGGTCATGGTTATTTTTGAGATGTTTGTTTCTAAGTCCCTTTATCATCTAAAGGAGGATCGTTAAGATTACCCTGCTGCTGTTGAGCTTGTGAAATGGTCTTAATCTTCCTAGGCACAGAAGACAAAGCAGGAAGGAAGATAGGGGAAAGGTTATGCCTGAGGCCCCCACCTCTATTCAAGGAAGGATTTTCCAAGTTGGCATGAATGGATTCCTTGACCCCTCTCTCAAACCACCTATCTTCTCTGTCTAAAATGTGAACATTAATGTCCTCAAATGAGTGTCCTTTTTCCTTTAGATGAAGATAAACTGCTGACTCTGGTCCTGTGGTGTTACTTCTCCTGTGTTGGGCCATCCTCCTGTACAAAGGTTGTTTGGTTTCTCCAATGTAGAGTTCAGAGCACTCCTCACTGCACTGGATTGCATACACTACATTGCTTTCCTTGTGTTTTGGAGTTTGATCTTTGGGGTGTACAAGCCTCTGTCTCAGTGTGTTGGTGGGTTTGAAATATACAGGTATGTGGTGTTTGCCAAATATCCGTTTGATCTTTTCAGACACGCCAGCCATGTAAGGAATGACCAGGTTCTTCCGTTTACTCTGAGTCTCAGCCCTATCTGTTGCTGTTTTAGGTCTGGTAGACTTAGATTTGGTGAAGGCCCAATTTGGATATCCACAGGCCTGCAGAGCTGTTCTCAGATGCTGCTTTTCATTCTTTTTGGAATCCATGGAGGTGGGGATGGTTTCTGCTCTGTGTGACAATGTCCTGATGACTCCTAGTTTGTGCTGCAGTGGATGGTGGGAGTCAAACATCAGGTATTGATCTGTGTGTGTGGGTTTCCTGTAGATCCCTATTTCTAGCTTGCCACCGGTCCCAATGAGGACTTCACAGTCTAGGAATGCCAGTCTGTTGGCCTTGGTGTCTTCTCTGGTGAAGCTAATGTTGGCATCTATAGTGTTTATATGGTCCGTGAAGGCCTGTACTTCCTGGGCCTTGATTTTGACCCAGGTGTCATCCACATACCTAAACCAGTGGGTGGGCACCGTTCCCTGGAATGTGTTGAGTGCTTTCTTCTCCACTTCTTCCATGTATAAATTGGCCACAATGGGTGACACAGGAGAACCCATGGCACAGCCGTGTTTTTGTCTGTAAAAGTCACCTCTGTATGTGAAATAAGTGGTGTTAAGACACAGGTCCAGAAGATGGCAGATCTGGTTTGGGTTGAGATGGCTTCTCCTTTCCAGGGTGCTGTCCTCTTCTAGTCTCTTCCTGACAGCGGATAGAGCATGAGTGGTGGGGATGCTGGTGAAAAGGGAGGACACATCAAAGGAGACCATAGTTTCATCTGTACAGATGAAACTATGGTCTCCTTTGATGTGTCCTCCCTTTTCACCAGCATCCCCACCACTCATGCTCTATCCGCTGTCAGGAAGAGACTAGAAGAGGACAGCACCCTGGAAAGGAGAAGCCATCTCAACCCAAACCAGATCTGCCATCTTCTGGACCTGTGTCTTAACACCACTTATTTCACATACAGAGGTGACTTTTACAGACAAAAACACGGCTGTGCCATGGGTTCTCCTGTGTCACCCATTGTGGCCAATTTATACATGGAAGAAGTGGAGAAGAAAGCACTCAACACATTCCAGGGAACGGTGCCCACCCACTGGTTTAGGTATGTGGATGACACCTGGGTCAAAATCAAGGCCCAGGAAGTACAGGCCTTCACGGACCATATAAACACTATAGATGCCAACATTAGCTTCACCAGAGAAGACACCAAGGCCAACAGACTGGCATTCCTAGACTGTGAAGTCCTCATTGGGACCGGTGGCAAGCTAGAAATAGGGATCTACAGGAAACCCACACACACAGATCAATACCTGATGTTTGACTCCCACCATCCACTGCAGCACAAACTAGGAGTCATCAGGACATTGTCACACAGAGCAGAAACCATCCCCACCTCCATGGATTCCAAAAAGAATGAAAAGCAGCATCTGAGAACAGCTCTGCAGGCCTGTGGATATCCAAATTGGGCCTTCACCAAATCTAAGTCTACCAGACCTAAAACAGCAACAGATAGGGCTGAGACTCAGAGTAAACGGAAGAACCTGGTCATTCCTTACATGGCTGGCGTGTCTGAAAAGATCAAACGGATATTTGGCAAACACCACATACCTGTATATTTCAAACCCACCAACACACTGAGACAGAGGCTTGTACACCCCAAAGATCAAACTCCAAAACACAAGGAAAGCAATGTAGTGTATGCAATCCAGTGCAGTGAGGAGTGCTCTGAACTCTACATTGGAGAAACCAAACAACCTTTGTACAGGAGGATGGCCCAACACAGGAGAAGTAACACCACAGGACCAGAGTCAGCAGTTTATCTTCATCTAAAGGAAAAAGGACACTCATTTGAGGACATTAATGTTCACATTTTAGACAGAGAAGATAGGTGGTTTGAGAGAGGGGTCAAGGAATCCATTCATGCCAACTTGGAAAATCCTTCCTTGAATAGAGGTGGGGGCCTCAGGCATAACCTTTCCCCTATCTTCCTTCCTGCTTTGTCTTCTGTGCCTAGGAAGATTAAGACCATTTCACAAGCTCAACAGCAGCAGGGTAATCTTAACGATCCTCCTTTAGATGATAAAGGGACTTAGAAACAAACATCTCAAAAATAACCATGACCTAGCCCCAGGTGCAAGGTCACACAGCCAGCCTAGAAACATATTTAAGGATTCCCTTACTAACTTTACTCAGACTGAAGAAGCTCCTTGGATAAGGAGTGAAACGTTTCCACTAAGAAAATAGAAATCCAGTTGACATGATTCAAGCCACAGACTGTTCCACCTGGATGACTGAGAACCTTCATAGACATGTTCTAAATCGTAGTTCTGAACACAGCCATTTTAGTACAGGTGAACATTGCAGTGTCACTGCAGATTTCTTCATTTAATTATTCCCTTTATATATAATTACATAGTTGTCTGTTGCTAACTACGATGAGGAACAACAATGACATGCCTGCAGTGATGTTAATACACAAATCTCGTCATTATGTACTTGCGTCCCAAAGTTGCATGCAACTATGTAAGTTATGGGTCTGCATGGTTTCATCTCTTATGCAATATATTATATCATATAAATTGGTATTGTCTCTCATGATGGTAAATGGATGGATCTCTTAACTGGCACATCAATATTGATTACAATTATTGGGGAGGAATTGTGTAAAGAATCTCTGATGTATGAACTGAAATGTAGGTAATATTTAACAAAGTATGTGATTGATGTGATGACACAAAACATCTAACCTGGATTCCTGATAGTATAGGGTTCTGTATATTCCGTGTGCACAGTTGTACACATAAAGAGTTCCCCATTGCAGAAAGTCATGCTGTATTCATGGAGGTCCATGCTTCATAAAGTAGATGGGAACAACACAAAAACATTGGCAGGCCAAGGACAAAAACTAAATTTGATTTAATTCAATTTCTGTGTTGTTTATTCATTCAGTCGATTCCGACTCTACGTGACTTCATGGACCAGCCCACGCCAGAGCTTCCTGTCGGCAATTTAAATGAAGTTTAATTTTAATTTAAAAATACAGTTATTTGATAGTTCCTTTTTTCTTTCTGTCACATTAAAATTATTATTTCCTTAATTTTTTTGGGAGGGGGGCTCATGATGCCTTATGATCTTGGTATGAGACCAACAATTCTGTTGTTGCTTTGCCACTTTCTAGAGGACCTACAGTATGTGTTTGGTAAACATCTGAGTGTTTGGTGCAAATGCTGCCAGTGGTGGAATTCAATGCAATTATTTTTCGCAGCATGGTTTTACTCATCTGCTTTGAATATTTCACCAAAACCCATTCTGTTTTAAAGGATGACAACAGAATATGTTGTACCTGTGGTCTGGGACTGACAATGAGTTTGTTCTTCAGAGGCTGCAGTTTGGCAGACACGGTGCTTCTGAAAATAGTTTTAAGAGGAAAACAACTCAAGGGGATTATTCAATATATGTGGTCTGAAACCCTGATTGGGTAAAAGCTTTATACAGTTCATTAGGAAGGGGGGGGGGAAGTAGTATGAGCAAAACATACTTTTTAAAAAATTCTCCAGATAAATCTTGTAAGTACAAAAGTCGGTCTACGCATCATTTGAAGACTTTAAAATGTTTACACATAATTTTACTAAAGTTAAGCCTTCTTAAGTCCCATTGATTTTAATGAAATTGAAGTAAATACCAGTGGAAATCAATAGGATTTAACTTTGGCAGGATCCACCCAGTGAGTGCTGTACCCACTAAGCTGTTTACCAAATAAGAGATTATCTTTAAAGCTAGAGCTTAGGCTAGTATTTTTTTAACATATACATACATACATACATACATACATACATACATACATAATCAGCCAAAGGTACTAGGAAGTACTGCCAAAAATCAAGATTTTAACTGTTCTCTGAAACAAATATTTTCAGGCTATTATTATTATTATTATTATTATTATTATTATTATTATTATTATATCAGCCCTGTTACAGCATTGCTGTTGTTTGTCAAAGGTGTAATTTATACTGAAGAGACACAGGCTAAACCAGTGTTTCTCAACTTCAGCAACTTTAAGATGTTTGAACTTCAACTGCCAGAATTCCCATTGCTGGCTGGAAAGTCCACACATCTTAAAGTTGTGAGGTTGAGAAACCCTGGCCAAACAATTGCCCATATTTGCTGCACCAACAACTTCCTCGAGACCCTCTTTATAGACTAAGAGTAAAAGCAAGGCAAAGGGAATGGATGGACAGGGATTTAGGATCTGATATTTCACTGGCTCTCCCAGTATACTTGCAACATCTATTATTTTCACATAAATCAATGTTCAGTTTTTAGGACAGAATGAAATGGCTAATTATTACCATTATGAAATCCATACTATTCCCCCAATGTGTTTGTAACATTTTTCAGGATTGTTTCTCTGGTTAGAGCAGGTTAATTCTCATATGGAAAATGGATACACTGTTCTACAGAATATACAGGTAGTAAATCATCACTTTCTTTACATAAACATGAGCAAGGAACAATCTGTATCTCTAAAGTTTTCTCTGGTCAATTCTGGAGGCAAATCTATCTAACCTACCATAACTAACTATGATTGAAACTAGTTCAATGTGAATATGCTTAGGATAGTATAATTCCTCCACATTAAGAGCTGTTTCGCCTGCTTACATGGTTAAAAGTGACATGACAAGCCTTAGTTGTAAAATATGAGAGATAATACTCTTCTCCAAGCATAATCCTGAAGATTAAATCCTTCTCTTTTTCTTTCACTTTGTTCTTTCTCCTTCATTGCTTTTGTCCTTTGGAATAAGACAAGATGGTAGAAATCAGAATCCTCAAAGACATTCAGACTCTGAAAGCCAGGTCTCATATTTGATAAGCTAAAATGATACCTCCAGAAATCCAAACTGAAAGACAGACAGACCACAGACCACAAACCGCACGGGCATACTAATGCACGCATACCATTTGTATGTAGACCTAAAGCCACTAGATTTCTTTCTCATAGTGAAATCCCATACAACTGTGTTTGTGTGTGTAAGAGTGAGTAAGTAAAGCAATAGAAATTTGTTGTTGTTTTCAGGTAATCAGCACTCTCCTTTCCATCAGTGTTCTGTTTGGTAGGAACTGAAGTTTCTCTCATCCATGTGGCTGCTTCTTAATATTAACACACATAAAAAGCATGGAATCATTGCACACAAGGAAACAATTCTGATATATCCTGTAAAACAGTTAGATCTGTAAGTAACCAAATAAATAGTGAAAATAAGCCAAATCAGGAAACATATATAAACTGTGAAAATGAAGGAAATTGTTCTTATTCCCAGTCCCTCCTTATTAGGATATGATAAAGATTCATCCTTCCAGATCCAGAAGTCCAGTGGTACAAAAGCAAATAGATAATAGGGAGGTTCACATACAAATAGCATTGAAAAAAAGTAATGCCATAACCACAACCTTACAAAACATTAATTTTAGTGACTATGAAGGATGTCCTTGTGGTCATTTAAACTACAATTAATTTTCAAATCTGAACGAAAATTATTGTCCATATTAAACTCCACAAACATGTTTACAATTATAAATTATAGTCATTCACATATAAAAGCACTATACTTCTAGAAAGCGTTATTACATTAATAGAAGGCTAAGGACATACAAATGTTAATTAATATATTCATTATTGTTGAATTTTTACTGTAAGGAAGCAATATTGTGACTGTTCAGTGCACTTTGATTTGGGAAGAGGCACCATTTGTCTCTTCACTTCAGGCAATGAAATGTCTTGGGACTAGCAGTCCTGGATGGACTAGGAAACCTTAACAGATTATGCTGGACTGAATTTTCTTCCTTTTGGTCTATTAGAAGCATAATGGCAAGAAACAAGCGTATCTCCCAGTAAAATAGTTTCAAAGCTACAAAACTGTAATAAAATAAAAAACCTTCTCTAGGATGATTTTTAATACAAATGATTACTGTTTCTCAAACACTGAGTCCTGTTGAACCTCTATAATCCCACTTGACAATATGAGCAATAAAATAAAACATACTGGGCTTTTATTTACACATACCTATATTCACCATAGGTAAATAACAATCTAACACAATGTTTCAGTTGCTGATCAAGTTGATATTTTTCTCCTGAAGCAATTCAATGAAAAAACTACTATTTCAAACATTTTTGTAAATAATAGTTTCCTATTTCCTCCAGAAATGGCTTTCATTTAGTATTTTCATAACCTTGCATATGTTTGAATATATAGTCTATAAACAACTGTTTATGAAGCATTTCTAATCATTTTAAGAATAAGCAGATAAAAATAAGCTTTGTAACTCATAGTCACTTCATAATAAAAGCAGATCTGAATTTCAGAATTGTCAGTTTGTCACATATAGTCATAAACAACAATGCTCAGAGAGCACCAAGGACTCCATAGTCATAATGGTCAAAGATTTATTTATTTATCATCATATTTATATCCTGCCCATCTCCCCCGCAAGGAGATGATGAATTGGGTCATACTTTGGCATAACCATATTGGCTGTGATACTGTGCCATACTGAGATCTTACCTAATGAAATGATACCAGCATTTATCTCATGGGATGTGGCCTGCAAAGTAATATCTAATATCTCTGTGATATCTAATGTCTGCATACTGAAAAGAAATCATTGGAATGTAGCAATTAATCAATATGCAAAGAAAACCCAAATTATGGCACCCAAATATCCATCCAGTCTTCTTTGAACAATTGCTAAAACATAATTATAAACTGGACCAGGCCTATCAAATTGAAGGCAAAAGTATTGATAGTGAACCAGTGGTAGTGGTAGAAATTTGATTCTGCCTGTCACTGGTAAGGTTACAATTTCTCTGAGCTAATATTTTTACATTTATTGGTTTAAAGGATTTATATATTGTTCTACACCAGAAGATCTATCAAAACAGTTTACATTAAAATAATTACATCTGACCAAAAGCTATCTGCAGATATATAACTAATTAACTGTATTTCCAACTAACTGTATTTATTGAAATATAAATGTAAGATTTTTATTCCAGCCAAGATCCGTAAATATTAGGAGAAATTTAGGCTGATCCGTTTAGCTAGAAATGTTGGTATTGACTATCCTGAAGTTATGTTTAAATTGTGATAAATAATGGAGTCAACATTTCATGAGGCATTAATTTGCTCAGTAGAATTAACTTTAAAATCAGCAAGCAAATTTCAAGATCAGAGCTTGATTTTTAACATTATAAGCTTTCACACAGGGATTGATCAGCAAAGACTGGTATGCAAACAAGATGTTTTTTTCTAAAGAGTATTTACAAACTATACATCCCAGAGTAAATATGTACTTCAAAAATGACTACCACACGCTACTCAGAATAAGGGCTTGCATTTTACTGTGGAACTACATAAAATGAAAACATATAGATGGGAAATGATAATGAAGCAGAACATAGCTATCATTGGGAAAATACCATTCAATGGGGAAATAACCTTTAAAACAATAAACCATGTTGAGATAATAGCTATGAAAACATGAACATCATTTATAAAGCACGCATTGGAGGAAGTAAGAGTACTGGAAATGTCAATAAAGGGGAAAGTAGCAATTATTGGGGAAATAACATTCAATGGGAAAGTTAAGGAATATTAAGGGAATAACAATGAACAGTTCTGGTAGTTAGCGATAGGGTAGCATATACATTGGGGATTTTAAAGAGAAATCCAATATACTGTATGCTCTGCACAAGCTCCCTCCCCCCCCTTTTTTTTAGGGTGTCCTTAGTTTCTTTTTATATATATATATATATAAATTTTATTAAGATTTTAAATATACAAAGTTAAAAGTTGAAAATGAAACAGAGATAGAAATACAAATTAAAAAGGAAAGAAAAGAAAAGTGTAGTAAAGTAAAAGAAAAAAAGAAAAAACAAACATAGAAATTGGATAACTTCCGATCTATCTATGGTCATAAGAATAAAGAAAAATAGTTTGTTCTTACATGCTGGCTATTCATATAACATTCATATACATTTCTTGTCTAATATATTCTATTTATATATAATCTAATCATCAAAACCCCATTCAAGCTTTACTCCTCCTGCTTTTTGCAAATAGTCCATCAAAGTTTTCCACTCTTTAAGAAAATAACGGTTTGAGATTTCTTTTAATAAACATGTCAATTTGTCATTTTCTGCCATATCTAGAAACTTTAACATCCATTCCTGTATCGTTGGTACACTTTGGTTTTTCCAATTTTGTGCATATAAAAGTCTTGCTGCTGTAATCATGTATTGTATTATTCTAAAAAAAATGTTTTTCTATTTGTACATCCAAGATTCCGAGTAAACAAAATTCTGGTTTAAATGGTATTCGTATTTGTAATATACTTTGCATCAGTGAATGTATCTCAATCCAAAATTTCTTTGCTATTTTACATGTCCACCACATATGGTAAAAAGACCCCTCTTGTTTTTTACATTTCCAACATAGGTTGGAAATATTCCCATACATTTTTGAAAGTTTTTGTGGGGTCATATACCATCGGTACATCATCTTATAAAAATTTTCTTTTAGATTATAACACAAAGTAAATTTTAATCCTTTATTCCACATATCTTCCCATTGTTGGAGTTGAATATTATGTCCAATATTTTTTGCCCATTGAATCATACAGTCTTTAACTTGTTCCTCCACCATTTCTCCTTTTAACAATAATTTATACATTTTAGCAATTAAGTGTTCATCAGTTTCACATAATTGTATTTCAAATTCTGATTTGGTTTGTTCAAATTCCAATTTTTTTTTATCTACTTTAAATTTCTCTGTAAGTTGCATATAAGAAAGCCATTGAAAAGTATATCCTTCTTGAGCAAGTTCTTCTTTTGATTTTATTACATAATGCCCTTGTTCCTTTTTTAGAAAGTCCTTATAAGTCAACCACTTGTCCTTATTTTTTACTTCTGTTCTATAAAATGCTTCTTGCGTGGAAATCCATAAAGGTCTCTTATAACATAAAGTTGATTTATATTTATTCCAAATTCTCAACAAAGATCTTCTAATATAATGATTTTTAAAGTCCACATTAACTGTAGCTTTGTCATACCACAAATATCCATGCCATCCAAATCTTAATTCATGTCCCTCCAAATTTAATAATTTTTCATTTTTCAAAACAATCCATTCTTTAAGCCATACCACACCACAAGCTGCGTGATATAATTTCAAATCCGGGAGACCTAAACCTCCTCTTTCTTTTGTATCTTGCAAGACTTTATATTTTATTCTTGGTTTTTTCCCTTGCCAAATAAACTTAGAAATATCCTTCTGCCACTGTTTAAATGGTTCCTCTGATGTCAATATAGGTAATGTTTGAAAAAAGTATAAAATTCGTGGTAATATATTCATTTTGATTGCTGATATTCTACCCAATAATGATAGTTGCAACTTTCCCCATCGATCTAAATCTTTTTTAATGTCTGTCCAAAGTGGAACATAGTTATTTTGAAATAGTTTGACATTCTTCGATGTTAAATAAACTCCCAAATATTTTACTTTTTTCTCCATAGAGTATCCCGTCATTTCTCTCAGTTTCTCTTGTTGATGGTAATTCATATTCTTAGTCAAAACTTTTGTTTTCTGTAAATTAACTTTGAACCCTGCTAACGACCCAAAGTCTTCCAATTTCTGCATCAATAACTCAATTCCATCCAGTGGATTCTCTAAGGTAATGACTAGATCGTCAGCAAAGGATCTTAATTTATAAACTTCCTTTTTGACTCTAATGCCATGAATACCATTATCTTGTCTAATATCTCTAAGCAAGACTTCTAAAACCAGTATAAACAGAAGTGGAGATAAAGGACAACCTTGTCTTGTACCTTTTTGTATTTCACATGGTTTACTACATTCTCCATTAACAATTATTTTTGCATGTTGTGGTGTATATATTGATTTAATCCACTTAATGAAGTTTCCTCCAAAATTCATAGTCTCCAATACTTTAAACATAAAAGACCAATTTAAATTGTCAAACGCTTTTTCCGCATCTATAAATATCAAAGCAGCTTGTTTTTCATTATGTTGTTCTAAATACTCCAAAACATCCAGGACATTTCTAACATTGTCTCTAATTTGTCTTTTAGGTAAAAAACCAGCTTGGTCTTGATGAATAAAATCCTTGAGTATATTTTTCATTCTTTCTGCCAATATGGTTGTAAATATCTTATAGTCATTATTCAATAATGATATTGGTCTATAATTCTTTGTTGAATTCAAATTTAACTGTTCCTTCGGAATCAATGTAATGTGGGCCTCTTTCCAGGTTTCTGGCATAATTCCTGTTTCCAAAATCAAATTTATAGTTTTCTGAAGAGGTATACATAGTTCATCTTCGAAATATTTATAATAAGCTGACGATAAGCCATCCGGTCCTGGCACTTTTCCACTATTAATTTTCTTAAAAGCCATTGTCATTTCCTCTTTTGTTATAGGATTATTAAGTATTGTTCTTTGTTGTTCATTTAAAACAGTTAATCTTTGCTTACTCATATATTCATCAATTTCAGCTATCTGAACATCTTGTTTTTTATACAGTGATGTATAATAAGAATGAAAAGCTTCTTGTATATCTACATTATTCACCAGAGTTTTCCCTTCATGTTGTATATTAGAAATTATATTTTTTTTGTCTTTGTTTTCTTAATTTATGGGCTAACCATCTTCCTGGTTTATTCGCAAATTCAAAATATTTCTGTTTCGTAAATTTCATTTGAGTCTCTATTTCCTGTACCAAAATCATCAATATTTGTTTTTGTAAAAATTTAATTTGAGTTATCAATGTATTATCCATTGGTTTATCCCTCAGACACTTCTCTTTTCTTTTAATTTCATCCAAAATCAATTGAGTTTTTTCTCGCTTCTTTCTCCTCATTTGAGCATTATATTGAATGAAATAACCCCTCATATAAGCTTTACTTGCGTCCCAAACAATTTGAGTACTAGTGTCCTTATTTAAATTAAATAAAAAATATTCTCTTAGCCTTTTCTTACATGTATCAACAACGTCTTCTTTCCGAAAGATTGACTCATTTAGTCTCCATTGGAATATATTCCTTTTCCCTTTGATAGTTAACAATACAGGGTTATGGTCTGATAAAGTTTTAGGCAATATTTCAACCTTGTTGACATCCATCATTAAACTTTTAGAATCAAAAACATATCTATTCTAGAAAATGATTTATATCTCTCTGAGTAATATGTATATTCTTTAGAGTTCCCATTCATAAGTCTCCAAATATCTTGTAAATCCAACATGTCTTTCAAATCAAAAAATGTTTGGGGTAGTTTTCCCTGAGTGGGTTTCACATTTTTTTGCGAATGTCTATTTTCCATTGGGAGAATCACCCCATTCCAGTCACCCATAAGACACCAATTCTCATATGATAAGTCCAAAAGTTTATCCATCAAATTCTTATAAAATAGTCCTTTGTCAAAATTTGGAGCGTAAAGTCCAACCATCAATGTTTTAGTCCCTTGTATATTTACTTCCACTGCTTCATTGTCAGTCAATATTAACTTTGGATTCAATTTTTGTTGTATATACAAAACTACCCCCTTAGTTTTTTTTGATCCAGCTGAAATGAATTCTTCTCCTAATTGTTTTTGAATCAAATACTTAATGTCTTTTTTACAAATATGAGTCTCTTGTAGACAAATTATATCCAATCTCAATTTTTTCAGAAAATGAAAAAATTTCTTTCTTTTTTGGGGGGAATTCGCCCAATTGATATTCCATGTTAAATATTTATAGTCCATAGTGTTTTAGTATTTAAAAGTTCTTTCTTAAATCCACTCCAGAAGCTCCCATCTCTGATAAGTCTTCACTCTTTTCTTTATCTTCAGATGTCTCTCTCTTTTCCTCCAAGACTTTGGATGCATCACTCATGTCTGTCTTATATTTCTCTAAAAATGCTTTTGCCTTTAAAATGGAAGTTATTTTAAATCTTTGCTCTTTAAAAATAAAAGATACTCCCTCTACTCTTTCCCATATAAATGGTATATTGTTTTGTTTTAATTTATCTGTGAAGGAGTATTCTTTTCTTTTTTTAATATTCTTAGGGGGACTTCTTTTAAAACAATTATGTCCTTCCCTGCTATATTCAATCTGGTATTGTAGTGTTCCTTCAGAATTTGCTCTTTTGTAACTTTCCTCACAAAGTATATCAATATATCTATTGGCACCTTTTTCTCTCTAGCATAACGTGAATTGACTCTAAAGATTTTATCTATTTCAGAATCAAGATCTTGTTCTACCATCTCTAAAAATTGGGCTAAAGCACCAACTATATTTTCTCTCGTGTTCTCATTTGATTTTTCTGGAACTCCTCTCAATCTCAAAATAAATTCTTTCTCTCTCATTTCTACTAGTGCGATAGCATCTAAATTATATTCCATATCTTTGGTAATAGATTCTGATTTAGTCTCTAGTTTTTGAACCTGTCCTTGTGTCTCTTTAAGTTCCCCTGATAGATTATTCACTACCTCCTTGACATTCTGTATTTCTTTTCTGAATTCCTGTTTTAAATCTTCTTTCATAGCTTCCATTTTTTTGTCTACTTGTTGGCCTAAATTGTCTATTCTTTTGTCCATTTTTTTATCTAGGGAAGCAATTGAGTCTTCCATCTTTTTCTCTAAGGTAGCAGTTGAATCATCCATTTTTTTATTCAGTGCTGTAATCGCATCCAATATTTTTTTCATATCTGATGTTGGTGGTTCTGAAGACGTTGCAATGGGGTCTGTGGACATCCTTCCGGTCTCTTTCTCCTTTTCCTTGTCTCTGTCTCTCTTCACCCTGGCAGCCACAGTTGCCATGCTGTATATAGTGTTCCTGTAAAGCTAAAAAAAGACAGGAGGAAAAGGGAAACAACAACAAGCTACAAAAAAAAAGGAAAAGGGGAAAAGGGAATAGGAATTATTCAAAAAAAAATGTATTAAGTAAAAAATACAAAAAGTAAAAATAAAACTGCCTTTTCATAGTAGTTGTCATAAGAAAAAAACAAATCGTACTTTAGTTAACTCAAGAGTCCTCACATAAAGAAAATAAAAGATAAGAATACTGCAGATGTTCTCTTTAATTGTAGTCAAAATATCTTGGAAAACAGTAAACAGTCCAGGATGTCTCAGGCAAGTTTATGTCCACAAATCCAACCAGAGAAGAGGAAAAAAAAAGGAGGAAAGGCTTCAATTCTCTAACTGTCTTTGTTCTCCAAAAAGCAAGCAATTACAATCCCAAAAGAATAGGAAAAATCCAAATGATATACAAGACATAGGCATTCGAAAAGGGTGTCCTTAGTTTCACATTGAATTCAGTGGGAGAAGGAGGAGAAACGGAAAGGTATGCTGAAAAGCCAACATATATCTAACAGATCAGAGTGAGGATAAGGGCAAAGACGAGGAAGGAAAAAGAAAGGGTATGTGGCAGATAATAAATAGTTCATACAGTATGTTGGTAAGAGGAGAAGACGATTTAGTGTACCTTTTCATCACACAATCCTGGTTTTCAAAGATTCAGTGAAGAAAGGGAAGGAAAATAGGCAGTTCCCATCAATACATGCATACCAATGTCATCTGACTGGGTAATCTCAGCATGCTTCTTGGCTTCCTGAGGCCACGCTGTTCCTGGAGCTGCGGAAGCAGACTGATTTACAGTATAGGCATTGCTGTCCTGGACTTAGATGATCAGGTGAAACCAGCTGGCTCTTCCAACCTGTGAAATGCAAATCTGAGTCTGTTTTAAGGACCAAAGAAGTTATAAGGAAGCAGCAACTGGAGGAGGTAAATGAGGTAAACTCAGCTCCTGAAAGGCCCAACAGGGTCCTTGGAAGCCCCTGACATTTTACTGATCTGGACCCAGACGATGAGGTGAAGCCAGCTGTCCCTTGAATTGATACTAATATAAGATTATGGGATATAAATGCTCATATAATGTTGGAATATTGATACAGCATTGTATTCTTCATGAATAATAATTTTCTATCCAAACACATCCAACTGATGCCACTGTGATATGCCTTCATTTAGGAAAGATGTTTTAAAACTGAATAATATGGTAGATTTAGGAATGCTGGAGACTGCAGTATTAGATTATCTGATAGCTGCTCAGTATTAATTGCTCCAATTGATTACAACAATATCCAGGGTTAGAGGCTTAAGTCATTCTCCTCACATATCACCCCTGATTAAAAGGATTAACACCATGGATTGGACTCTGACCTCCGGGGTGCAAAATATATATAGCCCTCTGCATCACTTATCTCAAATTCAAACCTGACTTCTAAACAAGAGTCATGACCAAGAGGAGAGAATCTGCAGCCCTTCAAATGTTAGATTACAATCACCACCATACAATCAGATGCATTGTCTGTGGCTAATGGGGAAATGGAGTCCTAGACCAGTAAGATAGATATTTTTATATACAAACACTATAAAGAGGGAAGTGTCTTGCCCATTGATGTAAATAATACAGTTTTCAATGTAATTTGGCAAATGCAATTCAAAAAGTCTCTTGTCATTAGGAAACAATATCATATCCATTCAAATGATAAATAATTAACGTTAGCTACAGATGTTTGCTCAATAAACCTTATATCTTCAGGTCAATGGACATGGATCAACTAAACTGTGTTTGTTTTTAAAATGTAAATGAGTTGCTGATATAACCTGTCAGCATTTTTATTTGGTTGGTTTTTAAAAATATTTCTTTAACATTACCCAGGCTCATGTCTTAGTACATCCTTTATAATCTTAGTAAGATTCTCATTTTTTTAGCTCCACAACATCACTGCTATAGTGAATAGCAGTTTCTAAATAATCAATGCATCTCTTATCCTTTTATTCCTTGGGCTCCAAAAATGGATATTTAATTCCTTGCACCTGTAGTCAATTATCTATTCAATACACCATGTGCTTTATAGGGATAAATTGTTCTGCCAATCTGAAAAGCAGAAAAGTTTTTTATAACAATTTGCCCAACACATATCTCT
Organism: Charina bottae; assembly: GCA_023362775.1. Taxonomy (NCBI): domain Eukaryota; kingdom Metazoa; phylum Chordata; class Lepidosauria; order Squamata; family Charinaidae; genus Charina; species Charina bottae. Next base: position 93,439,930 of record JALMGJ010000004.1, on the reverse strand, counting down.
GTACACAACTTCCCAAAATAGATTATTTTCCACTTTAAAATAGGTCACTTTCACATCAGAATTAAGACATTTCTTTTCCTTCTAAACTAAGTATTTATTTTCCTTTTACAAGGAAGTTTTCAGCAGATATTCTCAATAAAAACAAGTTCCTAAATAAGAGAAAACGGATGCTTTTGTAGAATGGTTTCAATGCTTTTGTGGAATAGGCAACATAATAACAGACTTCTGTTGATCTGAGAGAAATTCATTGGATATCCAATAAGATAGCAACTTCCTTTGAGTGATATCAGTGAATTTCCAAGTGATCACATTGTATCCAATGTTCATTATATCTCTGTCTCTATCCTATCTTGACTGAATGTTCAAATAAATAATTACTGCATATGCCTTGGCATTCTGAAAGAAGCACAAACATATCCTACAAGGATTTCTGCAGCCCAGGTAAGTTGCTACTACATTTTTGCAAAGTCTAAGAACTAAACAGTCCTAGCTTTCATTTTCCTACTATGCATAATTTGGCTTTCATGAGTTAGCCTGAACATATTTGTATGTTTTTTTAAATAATAAGTTTTATTAGAATTTAAAAATACAAAGGTAAAAAACTAATACAAACTAAAAGAAATATAGAAAAGAAAGAAAAGAAAAAAAGTAAAAAGAAATAGAAGAAAATAAGAGAAAGGGGGGGAAGCAGATATATAAATGATGACTCCCCCCTCCCTCTAGACAAGTATAAATAATTTCTGTAACTTAACACCTTTTCTAGTATTTCAATAAACAAACAAAAAAGAAAATCTCTTCTTCCCATATCTCATTCCTTATCAATAAACAAATCCTAAAAACTCATCATTCAATCTTAATCTGCAAAGGTCCATTAAGAGGTACCAGAAATAATATGTATTTTAAACTTAATATAAAAAAATCCAATTTATAATCCAATTTATCACTTTCTCTAAAAAAAAAAAGCAAAATAAATCTCTATCCATTTATAAATAGATCCTTAAAATCTCATCATACAGTCCTGATCACAAAGAAATCCCATTAATGGCTACCAAAAATCACAACATATATTTTACCCTGGTCAAATAAATTCACTTTGTAGACCTTCTGTTTACTTGAATAAAGTCCCATAAATTGGCCTCTTATTATTTTCCCTTTATCTGTTCTCAGGAAAAACTTTAGTAGTTTAATACATCTCTTCTGTAAATCCAAAATAGCAAAGCTCTCAAAATCACTCTTCTGGTTTATTATTTGATTGTCCCCTTAGATTATTATGTCCTCAGCCTTTGATTATTATGTCCTCAACCAGTATAATTTGTAAGTCCAGTGTGGCCTCTTTCTCCATGTCACTCTTGTAATTTGACATTTTTAAGTCCATTTTGAAATCCACATCTTCTTTTCTCATATCTCTTTTATGGTCTAGCAATTGTTTAAAGTCCATTTTCGAATCCACATCCAGGACAGCCTCAGTCTCAATTTTATCCAGTAACATCTGTTCTTCTTCTATTGCCTCTATTAGATCGATTTTTATAGTAGCAGATAATTTTGGAAGTAAGTCCTGAGTATATCGTTCCCAAACAGACTTAATTTGTTTTATAATCAAGTAATGTTGCTCCATTATGTTAATAGGTATCTTCCCCTTTAATTACTCTCTGGTTCCCTGTAGTTAACCTTCAAAATCCACTCTTATCCTATGATTATTTTTCACTGCCAGAACTTTCCCATGAGGGGATTCCTACAATTAATTTCAAAGTCTTCAAATAAGTTTCTATAAAATTTTAAACAGTCTATAAGAGGTATTCTTACAAGTCCATCTCGTGCTTTAACTATCCAAAATCAACATTCTAAATTCCCTTTTGCTGTTTTCCAAAAGTTAATTTTTTTCTTTTTAAACTTTAAACTTACAAAAATCTTATTTCATCAAGGATAGAAGGAAATGCTCCTGGCGTGTTGAAACTTGTCCTTCAGAATGTTCCTAATTTTCAAAAATATATTTAATGCTAGTTTCTGATATTAATTAAGAGAGGAAGGATGAGCAAATCTAGTGTCCATTTGAAGGCACCGAACCGTGGAATAGGCAAGCATGACTTCCAGAGCACTCAACCCACTGGAGATCACTATTTTGTGATTTCTTCATGGTGAGCCTCTGTAAGAAGTACTTGTGGGTGATCTAGTCCTCTCCTTGATCCAGAGAGCATTCCGAAGAGCTGATCCTTTCACTGGCTCCTTTTACTCACCATGGCTGTAGGCTCCGCAAAAGCAGAGCTGTCTTCAATCTGCCATTACTTCCCCAGAAGTCTTGAACATATTTGTACTTCAGGCATTTCTATTTACAAAAGATTGTGCTTGCATTTGCAACCACATATGGGCCTGACCCACAGTAAGGGGTAAATCATAAAATGAAAGAAACATTTATTTCTGATGTTTTTGCTTCTGAAAATCTAACTATCATGGTTAATATCTAACTTTTTCATTATTTAACAGTAATAAAATACCAGATGTACAATGCACCTACAGTAAGGTTCCTGGTGAACTTCATTGAGGCAATTTTGAGACTACACAAGAACAGGTATCAAGAAGCCATGGACTAGGAGAAAGGTAAACCCTAATATTCATCCCCAAAGTGAGTTCTGGTATCTGCTTTCTTATACCCTATGATCAAACTCAAGTGCAACAGGTAGAAAGTACTGTTCTAATGAACTGGACAAGGGTTGAAAAGCAGCCTCCTGTTATTTATCTAATAAGTCAGAAATTTACAGATGTCATTTTGTTGGCAACTGAATGAGCTCGTGCTGCAATTATTTTCTTTTTATGTCTAACTGAAGATGGTTTTGGACTTCGAAAAACATGGTTTCAGCTACTTAGATCTAAAGCTCAAATCATATCTCAGAGTTCCCAGCACTCAAGAGCAATAAGAATAAGGTCAACTACAGGAGTTTAGATGGGGATACTTTCAAGATATTTCTTTTACAGCTTAACCAATTTATTACATTTGGAATCACATTTGAATATAAACCATGGTAAACTCAAATTCTAGTTAGCGAAATTGAGAGAATAATTTTAGCTGAAAATTTAGGGAAAACTCTATAAAAAAGAATTTCATTCAATTCAAAATTTTATGTTTGTGGTACACCTGTATGTGAACTGAAGTAGGCATGGAAATCTGCAATATTCTGAATGGTGAAATATAATTTGAAAATCTGAAAAGTATGCAAGAAAATGTATATTATAAAGAAAAGGTGTACACAAAGATATGTATATTAGGGGCAGTTCTCACAAAAATACTGTATATCAGAGGAAATTGCTTGCAAAAAAAATAACTGGTGAAATGCATGCAAAATATGCATAAACATCTATGTAGATTTTTTTTTTAAACTAAATTTACAAATTAACTCAGAAGCAGGACAAAATCCATTTATCATGAACATGAGAATCTGGATGAAACTGAAACTGAAGGATTCACTACACTCTAGAGAAATACTTCTGATGTAATTTTCAACATTTTTACAATATTGTATCCACATCAAATGATTTCAAAGTATCTGCATGTGTCCTTTCCCGACAAGGCTCGACACTGGAAGCGGTGTTTAAAGATCTTTATTTACAAAATCACAAAATGCAGCCCAATTTATGAAGGGCACCAGACCACTACTGGCTGGGTCCTGGGAGTGCCCTTCTGTAGGAACTCGACTGGTCGCAGAAACGACCTGAGGCTCGAAGCCGGAATTCCGAACAGTAGGAGAGCAAGACTGGGTTTTACAAGGAGGCATGGCAGTAAGGCAAGGCAGTCCTTCAGCAGAACACAAGGCCTCAGTACGTGGCAGGAATTTGGGCAGGCGTGCAGTATCAGGGTAAGTCTGTACCTCCAGGAAACATGTGGCAGCGGGCGATGGCTGGAGAGCAGATGGGTGCGTGGTAGCAAGGCAAGACGGAACCTCCGGGGAACATGTGGTAGCAGACGACAGCTGGAGAGCAGACAGGTCCGTAGCAGCAAGGCAAGACAGACTTGCAGGGTCCGGAGCGGTGATCACAGGGCAGGGCTCAGAGGCAGGAATCCCGGTGGTGAGAGGGTCTGGTGTGGAGGTAGGATCTGGAGCAGCAGCAGGATGTGGCTCAGAATCAGGTCCTCAGACAGCGGCAGCACTAGTCTCTGGCACAGGATCGCACGTGGTGACAGGAACATGATCCATGGAGCACATGGGTGCTGAGATAGAACGATTGTCTCCGGCAACCAGTGCTAGGTGTGCTAGCCCTTTTATTCTTTGAGTTTTGCGCCATTTGCGGCCAGGAGACAATCAGGCCTCACGTTGCTTGGCCCACCTTTCCCACCTCCTTTGCCGCGCACTGATAGGTGGAGGTGTTTCTCCTTCTGGGCTACCTCCAATCAGTGGTTCCGGCTCAGATTCAATTTTCGCGCCATCACAGCTTCTTAACGGCTCATCTTCCTCCGACTCAGAATCCAGCATGGCAGGCCCAGGCTCGCTCCTGACAGCATGTAAGAAAATATATCCACCTCCCTTCCTGACACCTCACTATGCCTCTTGGGTGTTTCCTTCAATTAAGTCTTTTCAGAAGCTTAAATTACTTATTTAAATAATAAATAAATCAATAAATCAATAAAACATTATGCAGATATTAGTGCCAGAGCAGTTCAAAACAGAACACAGAGTAAATCAGAGTAGGAAAAGTTTAGGGAACGTCAGTGCATATATAATGAACAAAATATACTTTGGGCATTGATTTTATGGTTTCATAAAATGTGTGATGTTTCACAAGAAACAAGAAATGTCTCCAAGGAACTCCAGTTTAAAGAATGATTAATATGTTTTCTAAACATCTTATTCCGAGTACACTTTTCCCTCAGATATCCTGGAACCTAGATTGTATGGGAGTCAGTTATTGCAAAAATGTACTAACAATGGGCATATAAAATAATATTGATCAAGAAAATGCTTTTTTCTTCTATCACTTCTGTATAGCGAGGCATTTAACCTGTGTGTTGACCTAAAGAAAATAATGTAGTATAACATTTGTTAATGTTTTACATAGGGGAAGATCTTTATTATGATAAATAACCTCCCATCCAATGGAGAGAGCTATAATCAAGTTCTGTCCAAGCTTAAGCAAACAGGACATTAGATACATAGGTCAGAGAAAGATTTGCTGCCCTTTAAATATCATTTGCATAATGCTCAATAAAGCAGACTAATTATTAGAATAATGTTCTGTTCCTTGAGGACAAGTTTATACTGCTTCTGATCTTATTATATGGCTAGTTGTTTTTTGTGTGCTCATTTTAATCCTCCATAACATCCATTTCCATTCCATCACCTGTCTGTCTTGATTGTCTCTGGGATTTTGAGCAGTAGAGAACAGCTCAAAACTTCATTCCTCTTGCCATTTTCCTTTTCCTTTTTTGTTTTTCTGTCTTGGATACAACAGCAAACTCTAGGTTTCACAGAGCTCAACTATCATTCAGCATTTATTTTGCTTTTGTGGGGGAAGGGGTAAATCAGTTTAATCTGAAGGTTGAAAAGCCTGCTCTAAGAGAACCAGCATAGACAAGATTCAACTTAATTAATTTCTCAATTGATTTGTTAAAAGATGTGTTGTGGGAAGGAATCAATTAACTTCTAAGCTGAGAAATCAATATATTTTAAGGTGGGAGGTCAATTTATTTCAAAAGTGGGAAATCAATTGAATTAATGTAACACAACTGAGTGGATTGAGAGAAATTAAATAATCTTATTTAATGTATTTTATTTAATGCTGGTCTATTCCTACTTTTTGACCTAGCCCTAATCATTTAATGGAATACATGCTTCAGGCTACCATTCTTAGGCTAAAGTTGACCTCAACCCCAAAAAACAATTAGGTACTCCCTGCATATTTCATCCTCACAACAACTATATGAGTTAGGGTAGACTAATCAAAGATCAAACAGTGATTTTCCAGAGTGGAAAATTGAATACAAGTCTCCCAAGCCCCAGGACAACACACTAGCTGATACACCACACTGTCTTCCAGGTATTTAACATGTCCATATGATTTCTCTCATTTAACTCAGAATTAAATTCTCAAAGTCAGATGCTACATGGATTTCTGGACTAATAAGAGGAGCTACATTAAGTATTCTAGACATAATTTATTAGGTTGGGAAAAATCACTGTATGGAAGGAACACTAGAGGAACAGGGGAGAAATGTAAAAGTAAACTGAACACAGTGGAAGAGTTTATTCAGAGGTGTGTGCAATAAAACAAGAAGAAATAGGGTAAAGAATGAATGGGTTATAAATGAATGTGGATTGAATACAAAAATAAGTTACCAGTACAAAAGTATGTTGAAGTTGTGTGGTCGTTTTGAGAAAATGAATGAGGATAGAATTATAAAAGGAAGAGTGAATGGGTTGAGAGGGTTATAATATAGCCACTATGAGGGGTAACATTTATTAGAAAGGTTAATTTATATGAATAAAATAAAAATAAATAATATAGTCAGTGGGAATCCCAGAACATCTCATTGTCCTTATGAGAAACTTATATATGGGTCAGGAAACCACAGTATGGATAGAACATGATGAAACAGACTGGCTCCAGGTTGGTAAAGGAGTGAGACAAGGGTGTATACTCTCCCCTAATTTATTCAACCTATATTCTGGATATACTGTATATTAATGGAAGCTGGATTGGAAGAAGATGAGTGTGGTTTTAAAATTGGAGGAAGAAACATCAATAACCTGTGGTATGCTAATGACACTACCCTGATAGCCAAAAATGCAAAAGATCTGCAAATAATGGGACTAAAATTAAATATAAAGAAGTCCAAACTAATGAAAACAGATAGAACAACCAGCCTTAGAATTAACAATGAAGATATCATAGTGCATAGCTTCTTTTTAGGATCAACCATCAATAGTAAAGGAACAAGCAATAGAGAAATACACTGCATACTAGCACTTGGTAGAACATCCATGAAGGCCTTCAAAAAGATATTCAAATACTGTGATGTGTCTATACCTACAAATATCAGAATCTTGCAAGCCATGGTATTCCCTGTGACACTCTATAGAAGTGAAAGTTCAACTCTGAAGAAGCGGATAGGAAGAGTATTGACACCTTTGAACTTTGGTGTGTTAGAGAAGACTCCTGAGAATACAGTGGACAGCCAAGAAATCAAACAAATGGATCATCAAACAAATCAACCCAGAGTTGACTCAAGGCTCAAATGACCAGGCTCAAATTATCCTACTTCAGACACATTATGCGAAGACCCAGCTCTCTGGAAAAGGCTCTAATGTTGGGAAAGGTAGAAGGAAAGAGAAGAGGATGACCAGCAGCAAGGTGGATAGACTCAGTTACAGTATCCATGACTGCACTGTTGGAAGAACCAGGGCCACAACTGGGGGGGGGCAAGCGGGGCATGTGCCTCAGGTGCCGCGCTGGGGGGTGCGCCAAAATGATGCCCAGGGGGTGCCACAATGACAAAATAACCCATGGGGGTGCAGAATCCATGTTTGCCCTGGGTGACACAGACCCTAGTTCCATCCCTGGGAAGAACTGAAGGACCAGGTTAGGGACAGATTATCATAGAGAAAGTCTATCTGTGTGGTTGCTAAGAGTCGACAACGACTGATGGCATGTTATCAGTCAATCAATCTCTTCCTTTCAATTACAGTCTGGAAGATAATAACATCACTAGGAAGTTCCAAACTTGAAATGCTTACTAGAAAAAACGTTGTGTATTGAACTACCCAAATCTTTGTCTTGCTGAAAATTACATTCAACAGCTCCTGAAAATTGACTCAGTTAATATTACAAAGGCTGCTATTTTTGTAAGCTTAATTTGTATGTAAAATACCAAATTTAAACTTGTGACTAAATTAGTAATATCAAGTAATTCAAGTTGTAACTGAGTGATGAAGGCACAGCGGTGGGGTTAAAGAGAATTATAATTCTCATCTATAAAATAGTGTAAATGCAGTATCTAAGAAAGGTTAATTGCTTTTTTCTTAGTTAATATAAGAGACATTTTATTTTTAGTAGTATGTAAGAGATGTGTAAGAGATAATACAGCAGCTGTATTAACATGATACCAATCCAAATACAGTACGTTCTGGTTTTGGATTAGATAAATACAGGAAAAAATCATGTAAATTAAATTTGCATTTAAATAGCACACTCAGTACAAATGGTCTCAACGTGAATCATTACTAGCCATTGGATATTTCTAATTAAGATTTTCTAATTTGTTTTAACTTAATGACTTTTTATTACAAAATCCTTGCACTTTTGTGCCCAAATTATACTACGTTCAAGGGACTTTATTTATTCAAAGCAAACTAAAACTTCTGCTTTCTGGAATTAGAATAATTTGATTAAAATTAGAATCTTACCACAAGCAAAACAACATATGCAAACTGCTAATATTTTAGAAATAATATTATTTCTTAAATACTAATCATTGGAATAAGATTTTCTTTCAGATTTCTGTTTAAAAGTAGAAACTAAATTCCATTTGACTGTTTCTGTTACTCATGCAATAAATTTTCCTAAAGAAGTAATGACCAATCATACATAAAAACTGTTAACTTAACAAAATATTGCTTCCTTAAACACAGAACAAGCTCTTTGTTAGCAAATCCACCATATTAAAAACTTCATTTCAGAAATAAAACCATCTCAGCAGATCCATAACCTTAGGAACAATTTTTAGACATCAGATCAGGGCAGATCAGGACAACCTTAAAAGAAAATTGCAGTATATATACATGTATCAAATATGTAAAACACATTATACCTTTTAAATATACAAACAAGAATCCAAGCATAAACGTCCTGAGCTATATTTAAGTCTTAGAACAAGTGGCTTCAGAACTCCTAACTTTGAAGGTTTCAAAAATACATTAAGCGCTTTTAACTTCTGTGTTATTATCTTTATTCCAACACTACTGTGATCTGCTAGATTCAAGTAACTGTGGAGTCCATGGTGCTCTCTGAGCCTTGTTGTTTTCTTGCAGATGTTTCATTGCCAGATTTGGCAACATCTTCAGTGCGAAAAGGGAGTGGGGTTTGCTCTCTGTTTATATACAGTGGCTTGCCCTGCTTGTGTTGGTGGGGGTGTTGTTATCTCCTTGGGAGTTCCTTGATTGGGCTGTTGTTTGCTGCTTGGTTGATTGATTGAGGTAATAGTTCCTTGATTAGGGTATTGTGTACTGTTTGATTGTTCGTCTGGTGTTAATCCTGGTGTTAATCCTTGCATATCTGGGTGTTGATTGCTGGAAAGGAGGTGTTCTGATCTTTTAGCTTTTCTATTGTCTCTTTTGAATGGTATGTAAATGTTGTTTACCTCTATGTGCCTGTTGATGGCTGACTTGTCTGAGTGCCAAGCTTCCAGGAATTCCCTAGCGTTTTTGGATTTGACTTGGTCTAGGATGCTCACAGTTTCCCAGTTGAAAGTATGGTTGAGTCTGTCCATACATTGTGAGATTAAGGAGTTTTCATCATGTTTTCTGACTGCTAGTTGGTGTTCGTGAATGTGCTCTGCTAGTCTTCTGCCTGTCTGTCCTACATGTACACTGTAGACTCCTGGTTTTTTTTACTCCTGTTTTTTCCTTCTTGGGCTACTGGGCCTACTGGGTCTATTCTCTTTGATTAGATTCAAGTAAAAAAATGCATTATAAGCACAATAACACTTTTAAATATGATCTTAATATGATATATTTTATGAGAATTTATCATCCATAAATACTGCTGAATTCCTTTTGGATTTTATTATGGTTACAAAAGTTAGGTAACCTTCTATATATTGTATATTACTATATACTGTAATGATATCATATTCTTGCTGTTTGCTTGTGGAATAATGTTACTACGAAAGAGAAGTTTTCACCCTCTGCTATATTACAAGGCCATCCACTTAAGCTGAATCATAGAAGATCTGGGACAGAAAAAAGGAAGAATTTCATCCTGCAAACAGCTGAATTATATAATTTGTTCCCAGAAATGATAGTGAAGACTATTAACTTGGATAGCTTTAAAAGAAATTCAGATATATTAGTGGTGGTTAAAGATAACAGTGCTTATTAATTATGATAATTATGTATCTTTCTAGTAACAGAGACTAAATATGCTTCTTGGAAACATAAGTGGGAGACATTGCAGAAAGAGAGCCATGTTAGTTTATGGAAGTAAAAAATCAAGAGGAGTCTGGTAACACCTTTTCAGACAAACAAATTGCATTAAAAGGTGTTAGTGCTAAAGCTTATGCTTTACAACAAAATTTGTTAGTGTGAAAAGGTGCTGCCAGAATCCTCTTGATTTATGGGTGGGATAGAAGTTTCTTGTGATCATGAACTTTTTGTGGGTTTTCCCCAGAGGCATCTTGAAGGTTCTTTTGACTCAGCACTTCTTACTGTTTCCTTAAATTAGAGGTTTATACATTTCTTTTTAAATCTCTTCTTACCTCCACAAAGACAATGTGCATTATCTCTGGCACATTATATTCTACCCCTGTGTACTGGTTACCAGTGCTCAGCAATATTATACCACCCCATATCAGAAGACAACAAGCCCTCGCCAGGTTATGGTAAAGGATGCTGAACAATAAGGCTCTCCCTGTTCACCAGGATATTGCACAAACCACCACAAGATTGAAATCTTGAAGACCAGCTTGGAAAACAGCCATACACTTAAGATCTACCCAGTTCAAACCTAAGAATGCTTGGAGAGAGGAATGGTCCAAGTTGCTTCCCCGCGGCTTGGTCATTAGTAATCCCTCTTTCAAACTTCCTGGTTTTAACCTGCCTCGCTCTGTCTGGACGAAATTGAATAGAATCAGATGTGACACTGGTAGGAGTGCCTCTACTCTGTATCAATGGGGCTGGAAGGATTCTCCTTGTTGCGATTGTGGTGCCGAAATGCAAACTATTAAACACATCGTGCAAGACTGCCCACGACGTGCATTCCCTGGCTCCTTAGAAGATCTGCACAAAGTAACACCGGAAGCGATCGCTTGGTTAGCTGAACTGGACATCCAGTTATGAGACTATTCTGTATCCCTGCAGAAGTTTACATATAATTGTGTGGACTGTGTGTATTTACTTGTTTTCTCTTCTGTCATGTATTCATCATACGCTATATATACCTCTAAATTTGTTTCTCCTGATCATCAGATTATATATCATTGATATAACCATTTAATTAAGTAGTGAAGCATATGTTTATCTTTTCAGTCTTTCACTTGGGAAGTATTTGATTCTACATAAACTCTGAAATTTTCCACAGCAGTTAATATCATTTTTGCTAAATTTATACTTCAGTCCCCACCCTTTCAAGTTGTATAACACTAGTCTGAACTTACCACAAAAGGCAGATTTCTTTGGTTTATCAGTGGTGAAAACTGGCATGAGCTTTCCAGCTATATGGGGCAGCTATATCATATAATTCAAACCAGGACCTGACAGAAGATTTATTAACTTCTAGTCCTTTCTGCCTAACTCCCTTAATCTGATATGCCTGCCAAATGCCTTCTTTTCATCTGTGATAAATCCATATCCAGCCTAGCTGGGAATACAGATCTTATTGCCAGTAACTTGCCAAAACTGTGTGTGTTGACTGTAAATCCTTTCAAACTCAAAAAATACAATGTTGTTGTTCCTATAGTTATTATTTGTTTATTTATATTTCTAACTTATATCACCGCCCATCTCCCCCCATTTCCGGAGGGGACTCTGGGCGGTTTACACAAAGCCAGCAATTAAAACATATAAAAATTTATAAAATACAGTACATAAATTAATTAAATATATAAGACCCAAGAGGCTCTGATGTTAGGTTTTAAAAGAACTCTACGGAGCAAGCCAACCCCAAGAGGAGCTATTACTCCCCCCATCCCAAGCGAGGTGGCAGAGCCAGGTCTTCAGTTGTTTCCAGAAGGTCATAAGTGTGGGGGCTAGCCTCACCTCCAGGGGCAGAATTTTCCAGAGGGTGGGTGCCACTGCCGAGAAGGCCCGCCTCCTGGACCCCGTCAGATGGAATTCTCTTGTAGACAGGGTCCGAAGCAAGCCCTCTCTGCATAACCGGGTGGAGCTGGTCGATGCTCTGGGGATGAGGCGGTCCTTTAGGTAACCTGGTCCCATGCCATGTAGGGCTTTAAAGGTGATAACCAACACCTTGAATTGGACCCGGAAGCAAACTGGTAACCAATGCAGCTAGGGCAGCAGAGGTGTCACATGTGCCGACCTTGGGGCACCCATAACTGCATGCGCAGCCACATTCTGGACCAGTTGAAGCTTCCGGATACTCTTCAAGGGTAGCCCCATGTAGAGTGCATTGCAATAGTCTATATGGGAGATGACCAGGGCATGAGCGACTGTACGGAGGGCGTCTCAGTCCAGGAAAGGGCGTAGCTGGCGCACAGCTTGAAGTTGTACAAATGCCCTTCTGTCCATGGCTGCCACCTGCTCTTCAAGCAGGAGTCGTGAGTCCAGAAGGACACCCAGGTTCCGCACTTTGTCTGAACGGGGTAGTGCCACCCCGTCCAGATCTAAAGATGACAACTCCCTGGATCTCGAGGCACCATCAATCCACAGCCACTCCATCTTACCAGGGTTCAGCTGAAGCCTGTTGTTCCCTATCCAGGCCCCCACAGCCTTCAGACACTGAGAAAAGGCAGCCACTGCATCACTTAACTCACCCGGGATGGAGATATATAGTTGAGTATCATCAGCATAGGACCGTGTTGGTGGATGATCTCACCCAGCGGTTTCATGTAGATATTAAATAGGAGAGGGGAGAGAACCAAACCCTGCAGCACCCCACAAAGTAGGGGCCAAGGGTCGGACCTCTCATCTCCTATTACCACCGATTGGCCCACTAGTCTAGAAACCTTTTCCCATCCCATAATGATACTCTTGTAAAATGAGTTGCTATTAGCTGTGCAACAGAAACAGCTTTGTATAATGAAATTTAATATCAAGGGAATTTGTCTATGAAGGTTCTCAGTCATCCAGGTGGAATTGTCTGTAGCTTGAATCATGTCAACTGGATTTCTATTTTCTTAGTGGAAACGTTTCGCTCCTTATCCAAGGAGCTTCTTCAGTCTGAGCAAAGTTGGTAAGGGAATCCTAAATATGTTCCTAGGTAGCTGTGTGACCTTACACCTGGGGCTAGGTCATGGTTATATTGAGATGTAATTTTTAAGTCCTTTTATAATCTAATGGAGGGTCGTTAAAATCACCATGCTGCTGTTGAGCTTCTGAAATGGTCTTAATCTTCCTAGGCACAGAAGACAACACGGGGAGGAAGATGGGGGAGAGTTTGTGCCTGAGGCCCCCACCTCTATTCAAGGAAGGATTTTCCAAGTTGGCATAAATGGATTCCTTGACCCCTCTCTCAAACCACATTTCAGATGTGTAAGGTGTAAGGTCACACAGCTACCTAGGAACATATTTAGGATTCCCTTACCAACTTTGCTCAGACTGAAGAAGCTCCTTGGATAAGGAGCGAAACGTTTCCACTAAGAAAATAGAAATCCAGTTGACATGATTCAAGCTACAGATATCAAGGGAATTGTTACTCAGTTTTGGAATAAATAAGACAAATATATTGTTATGCTAAAATATACAAATGAAAGGAGCTGAATGAAACTGACAGGCATGCTTCACAGGGGAGACTACAAGAATACAGCAAAGGATAGAGAAAAAGAGAAGAGCGATTGGATCTTCTCATTGAAAGAAGAGCAATGTTTGCAAAGAAATGGATATAACTGTGAGTAAAGAGTAGAATGAAATTTCCCACTGATCTTGAAAGTCTTGGCAGCATCATTATTTATTGTGAGAATATTAAAATTTAAAATATTCAGTCTCAGACTCCTTTGGATCCTTTTGATAAACAATATGAGAGCATCTCAATGTTTGTTAGGATACTTAACTAAACTGTTTTTTGCAAATTGCTACATGTGTGGTATGATTCACACTTTGCAAGCTAACATGTAGACTGAAACTTAGCTATTACAGAAAATTCACCCTTTTCCAAATTTTGTGATATAGACAGGAGTATGAAACCAAATACTGGATGGATGATATTCTGGAGGTGACAGACTTAACCATGGGGGAGCTGGGGATGGTGACGGCTGACAGGAAGCTCTGGAGTGGGCTGGTCCATGAAGTCACGAAGAGTTGGAAGCGACTGAACGAATAAACAACAAATGAAACCAAAATATGCATTTAAAATCGTATATTAAGAGTGAATCAATTCTTAAATTGATTTGATTTGAATCAACATAAGGGATGTATAATTTATGTGTTGATGCTTAATGAAGAATTTGTAATGTCTGTATTTCAAAATTACCTGATCCATTTGCAATAAAAGAATCCATACCAATATGAATTTTCTTTTCTTCTTTTCTTTTTTACTTAAGTATGTATCAAGCTTCATGTTTTTTTGGATATGTGGAATGCCCTAGCAACTTGGAAAGCTTTCTAACAGGCCAATGTTATACATAGGCCAGAGCACTCCAACTTCAACTTCATAGTTCTTTGACTATTCTAAAACTTTTCTATCTACTGAAAAGAAGGCCAGAAGTAAGGATAGACAGATGTTGATATCTCATTACCCATTTCCAGGAACTGTTGAGGGGGGGAGGCAGAAACACACCAGATAGTTTGCCACTCACTGCACCCAGTACTGGAGAAGTAATGAAGGGCTGGAGTTCTTAGGATCCACTATTTTTGCATACCTATATATTGCAAAACCCATTTGTCAGCTTCAGTACTGTCCTTATGTAGTAAACAAAACGTTACTTTATGTCCCTAACTTACATGGATATTTTGACACAATCATTTAGTTTCATTCTACGCTTATTTATTAATTGTACATCTTCAAGCAGTGAATATAGAAAACAAAGACATTATGGAATATAATATTGTCTTCAAATCATTTTCAAAGTTTTTATCTAATCAACGTAGGATAACAAATTACTGTCTTTAAAACTGTCCTTCTAAAATTCTACATAACATTTGTTGCTTAGATAATTTACCCATAATTTCAGATTGAAGGTTTATTAATCAACTCCATCTTAATATGTTTGCTAAGTACATAAATATATATTAGCTTTGTTGACCAAGGTTGTATTGCTATGGTCAGTCATTCATGAAGCTTATTGCATTATCCAGCAAGAGCAGACCATGCATTACAAGGATGCTTATAATATTTCATATAATCAGTCAAATGCTAGTGGATTGAGCACAGATGCACCTAGGTGGCCTTGCACTTAGTATTTTGCCAAAATAGTGGTGGTATGTTCTCCAAAATATGGAACTATTTCAGCATTCAAACCTTCTGTTATCATTAGGTTTTGACTTGATAAAATGAAGTACAATTCACTCAGAAGCAAATATTAAAATAGATGAGGACCATTCATAAAATCCATTTCTATCTATTTCAATATAACTTGCATAAAATGTAAATTAATGTCATAATGTTTGGCTATCACATTAGATACATGAGTGCTAACACATCTAATCAAGACATTCTGAGCATCACATAATGATAATAGGAAGAACTGAATTGATAAAACTTGTAAATCTTACATGAAATTTTGTAAGTAATCAATGTATTACCACAGTAATTATTGATTAGGAAAAAAAATAAACAAACTACTTGGAGCCATTTCATACATTGGAATTTGCACATTTAATAGCTTGCACAAGAGACTACCTTGCTAGGTATTTACAAAGTACTTCAGAAGCAACTTCTGTAAGCCATGAGCATTCAAACATGTAAAATATTATGATATTTTGCTACCATAAGTCCTCCCTAGGAAAATTTGGGTGCAGAAAGCATCAGGTTAAACCTGAAATATCCAGATAAAACTGCCCCCCCCAAAAAAAAAATCCTTCCTGGAAATTACAGAGTATCTCCAGGAAATACTTCCTGTGCTTCATTAATGATTTTGTTGTTGTTGTTGTTCAGTCATTTAGTCGTGTCCGACTCTTCATGACCTCATGGACCATAGCACATCAGGCCTTCCTGTCTTCCACTGTCTCCCGGAGTTTACTCAAATTCATGTTCATTACATCGGTGATGCTATCTAACCATCTCATCCTCTGCCATCCCCTTCTCCTTTTGCCTTCAGTCTTTCCCACCATCAGGGTCTTTTCTAGTGAGTCCTCTCTTCACATTAGGTGGCCAAAGTATTTGAGCTTAAGTTTCAGTATCTGTCCTTCCAATGAGCAGTCAGGGTTGATTTCCTTTAGGATTGACTGATTTGAGCTCCTTGCAGTCCAAGGGACTCTCAAGAGTCTTCTCCAGCATGAGCTTCCTGTGGAAAATGGCCGAATGAACAACTTTGCCTGTGAGCTCCATGGGCAGAGCTGGCAGTGTGGTAATTTTTTTGGGCACAGACAGGTTTTTCTGTAGCTCCAAGTGTTTTTCCGGATTAAGGAAAATGCTGAGAATCAACCCATTTGTCCTCCAGATGGTGAGTTGTAGCCAGATCATAGACAGCGTCTGTGACCAAGCGGTAAGACTACACTGGGAGGCTGGGATTTATTCATTCATCATTCATTGGCGATCACTCGTAGCCGAGTAAGATTGTCTTCCAAAGGTAAAATTTTAACAGTGGATCCGTAAGTGGCTATAAAGGCCAATTCTGGATCCGCACAACCTCCCACAGTGATGGCATAGGTTTCCGGGTGGGAGACGGTCATGATGAGGGTTTGCCTGACGTTCCTTCCTTTTAGCTCTTTTCTCCCTTTCGCCCTGTACTCGCGCTTCTTCAAAGTCCATAGCGCCTTTAATAAAGGCTGACCTCCAATTGAAACGCTCATGAGTTAGGGCTTCCCAGTTCTCAATGCTGATATTACATTTTTTTTAATTAGCTTTGAGAGTGTCTTTGAATCTCTTTTGCTGTCCACCAATATTCCGTTTTCCATTCTTAAGTTGGGAGTAAAGTAGCTGCTTTGGAAGACGATGGTCAGGCATTCGAACAACATGACTGGTCCAGCGAAGTTGATGTTGGATGATCATTGTTTCAATGCTGGTGGTTTTCGCTTCTTCTAATACGATAACATTAGTCCGCCTATCTTCCCAAGTAATTTGCAGAATTTTTCAGAGGCAGCGTTGGTGGAATCTTTCAAGAAGTTGGAGGTGGCGTTTGTAGACGGTCCATGTTTCACAGGCATACAGAAGGGTTGGTAGTACAATGGCTTTGTAAACAAGCATTTTGGTCTCCCTGCGAATGTCCTGATTCTCAAACACTCTACGCTTCATTCGGGAGAAAGCTACACTCGCAGAGCTCAGGCGATGCTGAATTTCAGCGTCGATGTCGGCTTTTGTAGATAGATGGCTGCCGAGATAAGAAAAGTGGTCGATGTTTTCTAGTGACACACCTTTAAGCTGGATTGATGGCGCTGCGGAGGGATTGGTTCGAACTTGCTGGTAAAGCACTTTGGTTTTTTTAATGTTAATCGAGAGGCCGAGCTTTTCATATGCTTCTGCAAAGATGTTTAGGATAGTTTGAAGATCTTCCTCGGAGTGTGCACAGACTACGTTATCATCAGCATATTGAAGTTCTATAACAGAAGTTGTAATTACCTTATTTTTTGCTTTCAGCCTACTAAGATTAAAAAGCTTTCCATCTATTCGATATATAATTTCTACACCAGTAGGAAGTTTCTCTTCAACAAGGTGTATAATCATAGCGATGAAGATAGCGAATAAGGTTGGAGCAATAACACATCCCTGTTTAACGCCTGTTTAATCTTGTTCTAATCCACATTTGCATTCCCTTATTAAAAAGGGAAATAAGTCGTCACCTTTCCATATCTTAAACACCCAATTTGTTTTTTTAAGTTTTGTATCTTAAGAGAAGCTTTTTACAGTAAGAAAAAGCGGAATCTCTTGGTGATTATAGTTATTTTTGGAATTTTTTAACTATAAAAAAAAAGTTTTGGATTTTTTCCCCATCTGGGTTATATTCAGAGCTGTAACATTGCCTTTCCGTTGTTATCTTTGTGGCTAAATTTCAAGGTTGAAGTGTTTTTTCTTTCTACACATTTCTTATTTTAAATTTTAGGCTTTCTGTTTACTTTTTTTCACTGTCTGCTAGTATATTTTCTTTGGTTAATTTTGGATTAATTCATTAACCTCTATTTTTGTGAGTTAACTTTTTAGGGTGTGCTATAATTTACTGTTTGAACAATGGAAGAGTTTAAAGAAGATCTCAGAGAATTACATTGTCAGAAAGAAGATATTATTTCAAAGGGCTGTCAAACCATTATACTGACTCTTTGGGATATTCGAGATGAGATTTTAGTTAAAATGAAAGAACTATATGAAAATACTATGATAGAAGAAGAAGACGAAGTTGGAAAAGATGGTGTTTTTACTGTTGTAGGGGAAAATGGAAAACTCTCAGCTGAAAACTCTGGATTGGTGTTTATGGGATTAAAATGATTGTTTAACTTTAGGACTGCAAAAGGAACTGCCAAGCGGGGGAAATGTTATAACAATTTCAATGTTATGGGAAAGAAGAGTATGTTATGTGGGAGTTTTTTTTCTCTTTCGCTGGAAAGTTTGTATTTTTTGAAGCTATTGGACTGTTAGATCTTTGTAAAAAAATGCTGTTGGTGTAATGGTGAAATATCTGAATGCCCTGGTATATTTTGAGGAGGGGTAAAAAATTAAGAATATTTAATTGGACTGATAATGAGGTTAACATGATTTACAGGATTTTTGACTAAAAAGACTTAAAAGATATTGACAAGTTCTGGTAATATTTTATATTGTTTTTAAGCATAATTAGGGTTAATATTGTTAATGATAAAAGTAGACAATTTATAAAAATTAAGAATATTTAATTGGATTGATAAAGAGACTAATATGATTGTTTTATAGGGTTATAGATTTGTAAAACTTAAAGGATATTGATAAGATATAATAATGTTTTATACTGTTTTTGAGATCTAATAGGGTTAAGATTGTTTATTATTGAGGCAGACAATTTATTTGTTTCTATAATTTGATGTTTATTGTGTAGACAGAAGTATATAGAATAGTAGTAGAAGGAAAAAGAATTAAATGGATTATTTTTTAAGAGGAAGGGAAGTTTGAAGTAAAAAATTAAATATATGTGTATGTATGTATGTATGTATGTGTATGTGTGTGTGTGTGTGTGTATGTATGTGTGTATATGTGTGTGTGTGTGTGTGTGTGTGTGTATATATATATATATATATATATATATATATATATATATATATATAAATAATGTAAGGGGAAGGAGCAATTGTATTAGAGATTTATATATGAGTTAATGGAGGGATTTATAGAAATAATGTGATTATGGTTTGATATAGAGGAAGGGTTTGTTTGTGGGAATTGTTGTATATTCTTGCTGTGGAAAGCTTGAAGCCACATGTATGTATGTAACTTTCTAAAAGTTTTCTCTTTTGTGTTTTTACACTTTTAATGTTTTTTTGTTTGTAGTGTTTTTGTTTTTTGTAATTTTTTTATCCTTGTTGTAAAAAATAATAAAAACTTTGGGGAAAAAAAGAGTCTTCTCCAGCACCACAGCTTGAAAGCATCAATTATTTGACGCTAAGCCTTCCTTATGGTCCAACTCTCACAGCCATACATTACTGGGAAAACCATAGCTTTAATTATATGGACCTTTGTCGGCAAGGTGATGTCTCTGCTTTTTAATATGCTGTCTAGGTTTGCCATAGTTTTCCTCCCAAGGAACAAGCATCTTTTAATTTAATGGCTGCAGTTAAACTTGTATAAATTGTTTTCAGCATATATAAGTATTTTGAGTTCATCCAGTAGATCCAGTAAGATATCTTATGTAGTAAACATAAGATTCACTGGATTTATTTTGTCTGTATTGTGTTTTCAGGACCATCTCATCCCCATGACATCAACCTGTCCCACCCGGTCATGCAGAGAGGGCATGTTATGGACCCCGTCTGCAAAAGAACTTCATTCTGCCCCAAGAGACAGGCCCCATCACTCCTGGCCTTCCGGAAGAACCTGAAGTCTTGGCTCTGCTGTCTTGCTTGGGGTGGGAAGGGGAGTAATTATTCTTAGGGGTGGCTGGCAGCTTAGAGCTCTCCTCACTGATTTAAATCTTTTATGGCCACTTGGATTTTATACTAATTTATATTTATATTTGGTAAATTGTATATTTATATACAATATTATATATTATATTATATATAAATATTATATATATTATATATAAAATATAGCTGGAGCTAGTGCGGGAGCTCACTCCGCACGCAGGGCTAGGGATTCGAACCTCCGAACTTGCGATCTACAAGCCTGGCATCTTACCCGCTGAGCCACCACGCCCCTTATATTTATATTTTAGGTGTTTTTATAGTTATTGTTTTAATATGGTTCCTATTGTAAACCGCCCAGAGTCCCCCTTTCTGGGGGAGATTGTTGTTTATTCATTCAGTCGTCTCCGACTCTTCGTGACTTCATGGACCAGTCCACGCCAGAGCTTTCTGTCGGCCGTCACCATCCCCAGCTCCCCAATGGTTGAGTCCGTCACCTCCAGAATATCATCCATCCATCTTGCCCTTGGTCGGCCCCTCTTCCTTTTGCCTTCCACTTTCCCTAGCATCAGCTTCTTCTCCAGGGTATCCTGTCTTCTCATTATGTGGCCAAAGTACTTCAGTTTTGCCTTTAATATCATTCCCTCAAGTGAGCAGTCTGGCCTGATCTCCTGGAGTATGGACTGGTTTGATCTTCTTGCAGTCCAAGGCACTCTCAAAATTTTCCTCCAACACCACAGTTCAAAAGCATCTATCTTACTTCGCTCAGCCTTCCTTATGGTCCAGCTCTCGCAGCCATAGGTTACTACAGGGAATACCATTGCTTTAACTATGCGGACCTTTGTTGTCAGTGTGAGGTCTCTGCTCTTAACTATTTTATCAAGATTTGCCATTGCTCTCCTCCCAAGAAGTAGACGTCTTCTGATTTCCTGGCTGCAGTCAGCGTCTGCAGTAATCTTTGCGCCTAGAAATACAAAGTCTGTCACTGCCTCCACTTTTTCTCCCTCTATTTGCCAGTCATCAATCAAGCTCGTTGCCATAATCTTGGTTTTTTTGAGGTTTAACTGCAACCCAGCTTTTGCACTTTCTTCTTTCACCTTCGTCATAAGGCTCCTCAGCTCCTCCTCGCTTTCAGCCATCAAAGTGGTATCATCTGCATATCTGAGATTGTTAATGTTTCTTCCAGCGATTTTAACTCCAGCCTTGGATTCCTCAAGCCCAGCATGTCGCATGATGTGTTCTGCGTACAGGTTGAATAGGTAGGGTGAGAGTATACAACCCTGCCGTACTCCTTTCCCAATCTTAAACCAGTCCGTTGTTCCATGGTCTGTTCTTACCGTTGCTACTTGGTCGTTATGCAGATTCCTCAGGAGGCAGACAAGATGACTTGGTATCCCCATACAACCAAGAATTTGCCACAATTTGTTATGATCCACACAGTCAAAGTCTTTAGAATAGTCAATAAAACAGAAATAGATGTTTTTCTGAAACTCCCTGGCTTTCTCCATTATCCAGCGGATATTGGCAATTTGGTCTCTAGTTCCTCTGCCTTTTCTAAACCCAGCTTGTACATCTGGCAATTCTCGCTCCATGAATTGCTGGAGTCTACCTTGCAAGATCTTGAGCATTACCTTACTGGCATGTGAAATAAGTGCCACTGTTCGATAGTTTGAACATTCTTTAGTGCTTCCCTTTTTTGGTATGGGGATATAAGTTGATTTTTTCCAATCTGATGGCCATTCTTGTGTTTTCCAAATTTGCTGGCAAATGGCATGCATCACCTTGACAGCATCATCTTGCAAGATTTTAAACAGTTCAGCTGGGATACCGTCGTCTCCTGCTGCCTTGTTATTAGCAATGCTTCTTAAGGCCCATTCAACCTCACTCTTCAGGATGTCTGGCTCTAACTCACTGACCACACCGTCAAAGCTATCTCCAATATTATTATCCTTCCTATACAGATCTTCCGTATATTCTTGCCACCTTTTCTTGATCTCTTCTGCTTCTGTTAGGTCCTTACCATCTTTGTTTTTGATCATACCCATTTTTGCCTGGAATTTACCTCCAATGTTTCTAATTTTCTGGAAGAGGTCTCTTGTCCTTCCTATTCTATTGTCTTCTTCCACTTCCGCACATTGCTTGTTTAAAAATAATTCCTTATCTCTTCTGGCTAACCTATGGAATTTTGCATTTAATTGGGCATATCTCCCCCTATCACTGTTGCCTTTTGCTCTCCTTCTTTCTTGGGCTACTTCCAGTGTCTCAGCAGACAGCCATCTTGCCTTCTTGGTTTTCTTTTTCTTTGGGATGTTTTTTGTTGCCGCCTCCTGAACAATGTTGCGAACTTCTGTCCATAGTTCTTCTGGGACCCTATCTACTAAATCTAGTCCCTTAAATCTATTCTTCACCTCCACTGCATATTCCATAGGAATATTAGTGAGCTCATATCTAACTGATCTGTGGGTCTTCCCTATTCTCTTTAGTCTGATTCTAAATTTTGCAATAAGTAGTTCGTGATCTGAACTACAGTCAGCTCCAGGTCTTGTTTTTACCGATTGTATAGATGTCCACCACCTTTGGCTGCAAAGGATGTAGTCAATCTGATTTCGGTGTCGACCATCTGGTGAAGTCCATGTATAAAGTCGTCTTTTAGGTTGTTGGAAGAGAGTGTTTGTTATGCACAGTGAGTTGTCTGGGGGAGATGGGCGGTGGCAAAATTTGAATTATAAATAAATAAAATAAATTATAAAAAGGACACTCAAGTCTGCTAAAAATTATAGCAAAATAAAGTATCAAGACAATTTTTAAACAATGTATTGCAAAACATAATTAAAATAGACACATCAGATGGGCTAATCCATCCCTTCCCACATATTGTTTAAATTCAAGAAGCAACCCACCCAACTCCTTAAGAAGCTAACTGTACCATCCTTGTCTTTTGATTAGACAGATATCTGGATTTTTTTTTTAAAAAAATCATTTTTTGACTTTAGTATGGAATCTGATGCAAGGATATCACTTTTTTTAATGCAGAACATGAATTGATTCATTTATTATTAGATCATCCTACATACTATGATTGTGACATCATGGTGATATTGAAAAAGGATATTCATAAAGTAATTAACTATTTTAAAGAATTGTGCAAATCTTTTAAAAGAGGAAATTTGAAATGTGCAGGAATGCAAACAAAGCACTTTTTTCAAATCATTAAAGCATCCACATCTTTTTCCAGGCTCACATGGCTCCTTAGGAAGTTATTCCCAGCTGTCACATCCTTGTGAAAGCAGCTACATTCCTGTGTGCACTTGGAAAAAGATGCACATTGGTTGCTTTAATTTTTCAAATGCACTCCTATGCATCTCCAGCAAAGGAGATCGTTACCTTGTTGTGGTGCTGGAGCTTGAGCACCTCAATGACACCATGAGCTAAACCGTGAAGGGACACCCAAGACGGGAAGGTCGTGGCAGAGAGGTCAGACTAAATACGATCCCTGGGGAAGGTAATGGCAACCCACCCCAGTATTCTTGCCATGAAAACTAAATGGATCAGTACAACCAAAGATATGTCGGTATACCATCGGAAGATGGGACTCCCAGGTTGGAAGATGGTCAAAATGCTACTGGGGAGGAACAGAGGATACGTTCAAATAGCCCCAGATGTGATGACGCAGCTAGCTCAAAGCCGAAAGGACGGCTAGCGGCCGACGGTGCTGGTGGTGAACGACGAATCCGATGTTCTAAAGATCAACACACCATAGGAACCTGGAATGTAAGATCTATGAGCCAGGGCAAATTGGATGTGGTTATTGGCGAGATGTCAAGATTAAATATAGACATTTTAGGTGTCAGTGAACTGAAATGGACTGGGATGGGCCACTTCACATCAGATGACCACCAGATCTACTACTGTGGACAAGAAGACCACAGAAGAAATGGAGTAGCCTTCATAATTAATAATAAAGTGGCTAAAGCAGTGCTTGGATACAATCCAAAAAACGATAGAATGATCTCAATTCGAATTCAGGGTAAACCATTTAACATCACAGTGATCCAAATATACGCCCCAACCACAGATGCTGAAGAAGCAGAAGTAGATCAGTTCTATGAGGATCTGCAGCACCTACTAGATAATACACCAAAAAGAGATGTTATTTTCATTACAGGAGACTGGAATGCTAAGGTGGGTAGTCAGACGACACCTGGAATTACAGGCAAGCATGGTCTGGGAGAACAAAATGAAGCAGGACATAGGCTGATAGAATTTTGCCAAGACAACTCACTGTGCATAACAAACACTCTCTTCCAGCAACCTAAAAGACGACTTTATACATGGACTTCACCAGATGGTCGACACCGAAATCAGATTTACTACATCCTTTGCAGCCAAAGGTGGCGGACATCTATACAGTCGGTAAAAACAAGACCTGGAGCTGACTGTAGTTCAGATCACGAACTTCTTATTGCAAAATTTAGAATCAGACTAAAGAGAATAGGGAAGACCCACAGATCAGTTAGATATGAGCTCACTAATATTCCTAAGGAATATGCAGTGGAGGTGAAGAATAGATTTAAGGGACTAGATTTAGTAGATAGGGTCCCAGAAGAACTATGGACAGAAGTTCGCAACACTGTTCAGGAGGCGGCAACAAAAAACGTCCCAAAGAAAAAGAAAACCAAGAAGGCAAGATGGCTGTCTGCTGAAACACTGGAAGTAGCCCAAGAAAGAAGGAAAGCAAAAGGCAACAGTGATAGGGGGAGATATGCCCAATTAAATGCAAAATTCCATAGGTTAGCCAGAAGAGATAAGGAATTATTTTTAAACAAGCAATGTGCGGAAGTGGAAGAAGACAATAGAATAGGAAGGACAAGAGACCTCTTCCAGAAAATTAGAAACATTGGAGGTAAATTCCAGGCAAAAATGGGTATGATCAAAAACAAAGATGGTAAGGACCTAACAGAAGCAGAAGAGATCAAGAAAAGGTGGCAAGAATATATGGAAGATCTGTATAGGAAGGATAATAATATTGGAGATAGCTTTGATGGTGTGGTCAGTGAGTTAGAGCCAGACATCCTGAAGAGTGAGGTTGAATGGGCCTTAAGAAGCATTGCTAATAACAAGGCAGCAGGAGACGACGGTATCCCAGCTGAACTGTTTAAAATCTTGGAAGATGATGCTGTCAAGGTGATGCATGCCATATGCCAGCAAATTTGGAAAACACAAGAATGGCCATCAGATTGGAAAAAATCAACTTATATCCCCATACCAAAAAAGGGAAGCACTAAAGAATGTTCAAACTATCGAACAGTGGCACTTATTTCACATGCCAGTAAGGTAATGCTCAAGATCTTGCAAGGTAGACTCCAGCAATTCATGGAGCGAGAATTGCCAGATGTACAAGCTGGGTTTAGAAAAGGCAGAGGAACTAGAGACCAAATTGCCAATATCCGCTGGATAATGGAGAAAGCCAGGGAATTTCAGAAAAACATCTATTTCTGTTTTATTGACTATTCTAAAGCCTTTGACTGTCTGGATCATAACAGATTGTGGCAAGTTCTTGGTGGTATGGGGATACCAAGTCATCTTGTCTGCCTCCTGAGGAATCTGTATAACGACCAAGTAGCAACGGTAAGAACAGAGCACGGAACAACGGACTGGTTTAAGATTGGGAAAGGAGTACGGCAGGGTTGTATACTCTCACCCTACCTATTCAACCTGTACGCAGAACACATCATGCGACATGCTGGGCTTGAGGAATCCAAGGCTGGAGTTAAAATCGCTGGAAGAAACATTAACAATCTCAGATATGCAGATGATACCACTTTGATGGCTGAAAGCGAGGAGGAGTTGAGGAGCCTTATGACGAAGGTGAAAGAAGAAAGTGCAAAAGCTGGGTTGCAGTTAAACCTCAAAAAAACCAAGATTATGGCAACGAGCTTGATTGATGACTGGCAAATAGAGGGAGAAAAATTGGAGGCAGTGACAGACTTTGTATTTCTAGGCGCAAAGATTACTGCAGACGCTGACTGCAGCCAGGAAATCAGAAGACGTCTACTTCTTGGGAGGAGAGCAATGGCAAATCTTGATAAAATAGTTAAGAGCAGAGACATCACACTGACAACAAAGGTCTGCATAGTTAAAGCAATGGTATTCCCTGTAGTAACCTATGGCTGCGAGAGCTGGACCATAAGGAAGGCTGAGCGAAGGAAGATCGATGCTTTTGAACTGTGGTGTTGGAGGAAAATTCTGAGAGTGCCTTGGACTGCAAGAAGATCAAACCAGTCCATACTCCAGGAATTAAAGCCAGACTGCTCACTTGAGGGAATGATATTAAAGGCAAAACTGAAGTACTTTGGCCACATAATGAGAAGACAGGATACCCTGGAGAAGAAGCTGATGCTAGGGAAAGTGGAAGGCAAAAGGAAGAGGGGCCGACCAAGGGCAAGATGGATGGATGGCATTCTGGAGGTGACGGACTCAACCATGGGGGAGCTGGGGATGGTGACGGCCGACAGAAAGCTCTGGCGTGGACTGGTCCATGAAGTCACGAAGAGTCGGAAACGACTGAACGAATAAACAACAACTCCTATGCATTCCTAATCACGTCTTCAAAGGATTTGCACAATACTACTCTTTCATTAAAAACTTTTTTACATTCAAGATTGATTTAAATATTAATTTTATAAGAGGCATGAGCTATTGTATTTCTCTGAGAAATTGATTATTCATGGCTTTGCATGTGCATGTATTTCATTTGCATTCACACAACTAAATTGGCATGCTGCATAAAGTACTATGATATTAAATATTTCTCTGTGCAGTGACACCTTTTCCCTTGTTCTCAAAATCTGGTGTTACAACAAAACTTACATACAAAATGTAATTTACAAGCCAAATCAGATAAATCCATAGAATATCTTGATACATTATAATTGAACCTGTACACTGAAAAAAGCAGCCAAAAGGATTATTGCATCAGAAAATGTTTTTTTTT
This sequence comes from Charina bottae, assembly GCA_023362775.1. Lineage (NCBI taxonomy): Eukaryota > Metazoa > Chordata > Lepidosauria > Squamata > Charinaidae > Charina > Charina bottae. Next base: position 93,412,879 of record JALMGJ010000004.1, on the reverse strand, counting down.
TAATTCAGCACATTTGTATCTATGTGTGCCTTGCCTTATATGGACAATTTATCTATCAGAGTATTCACTTCATAGCAGTATGCACTTTTCTACTTGAAATACACACATACACACACATACACACACACACCCTACGCACACAAATAATGTAAGCACCTTGCAACAGATACCTGACTTGCTAGCATAATTGTGTAAACTGCCACACACTCTCAGTATATCAATTAAAAGATTATAATCATAATAGGTTATTCCCATAACTCTGAAGATGTGAGACTTCTGCCTGGGACCTGATCCATGTCCTTATTATAAATTAATTTCTTAGAATGAATGTGTTTGTTCCTTCCCATATTAATCTTATTATCACTTTTTAACCTTAAATTTAATAATTGTTTTATTTCTTATTTCAACATTTAGCTTTTACATTAATTTATGGGGGGGGGGTGTTGATAATTAGCTCATCATCCTACAATTGGATGTATTAAAATTACTGTTAATTATACCCCCAATACAAACAAACTTTTTTTAGGCCGTACATTTCCCTTACTAAGAACTTGTACTCTGCTAAATAACCTGTGCTATAACCAGTATGTATGTATAATCTTCTCCATTTGTGACAGAACTAATGGCAACAGTCAATTTGTTACAGTTGAATGTAATGTGCTATCTCTGGTATAATTAATGTCTGACAAGATATTATGCAAATATCCAATGCTAACTGAAAATTAATCACTATAAACATTCTGTAAGGACACATAATTCATTTTAATTAATTTATATACTGTGCACCATGATGGGCTACTACTTGCAAGGGAACATGCAATAACTGACTGAGTTGAAATAACTTTAGCTGCCAATGAAAGTATAATAATTTTTATTTGCAGATTTCTTCATTTTACAACACTAATTACTGGAGATGTAATCCGGAGTTTCCTAAATTTCAAATCCTGACCAAATTATATTGTATCCTAAGGTGAGCAGCATTACCTTGAAATGACCCAAATTAAACATGGCTTTATGAATGAATAAAGCTTTGGATTTAAGATTGGATTAAAGTTTATATCTGTGATTCAGAGCAATAAGCAGATAATGTTCCTTTAAGAACAATGGCAACCCTAGGTTTAATGTCACTGTAAAATTCCAGAGAAATGGAACAAGAAAGGACTTCAGTTATTGATAGATTTATCTTCAAATTGCAAGCAGTTATTCACAGGTTCTCCAGTCACAGTACTTTGTACTTTGTTTGCAAATGACACCCAATTAAATGACACCCAAACACAAAGAAGTGCTTTACTTTAAAAAAAAAAGCAATACAAATTTAAAGGAGTGTATCTGCAAAATGTTTACACCTATTCTTTTGCACACATACATCTACATCTCACTATTCCCTTTTCACATAAGCAAAATAATGCAAAGCAGAGGAAAGAAGTAAGAAACAGTAAGCAAAAAAAGTGTAAAAGGTATATGCTAAGAGAAAAGATATAGAAATAACTACTTTACACCAACACTACTCCTGTTACTCTCAATATTTTCTTTTTGAGAACCTTATCAACTCCACTGAACCAATTTTCTTGATATTTCCCTCTCTCTCAGCCCATTCACTTTCCCCCACCTATTTATTTTGTAATTCAATTCTCATTCAGTCTGTCTATATGATCTTATCATCTTATCGTGCTTCTTTCATGCCATTTTTTGTATTCCATGCACACTCATTCAGATGCCATCATTCTTAACCCCATTTCTTCTTGCTTTAGTGCACACATTTCTAAAGTAATCTATTTCCACTCCATTCAACTTTTAAGTTTCTCCCTTGATGTATCCAACTATCACTCTCCTATTCAAAGATATTTTTTTATTTCTTTTGATACACACTGATTCCTCACAATGGAAGGGACAACTATGTCTACAAGTAACCTTTAATTTATCTAAGTTACAGAGCATTCTTTTAAACAAACTGCTGTTTCAAAGAATCCCGCTGACTCAATTTATTTTTCTGATGCTGGAAGATAGGGTTGAGCAAATCCTTTGAAAGAAGGGCAGATGATCTTATATAAGGTGCCCTTTTTTAAAAAAGAATTAAAGTAGGGATTCCTTGCCATGCTTACATTGCTGTTTCAAAATCAGCTCCTGACTCTTTAGCACCTTTGTTTCGTGAAGTGGTTGTTCATGCATGTGTGTGCAGAGGCACCTGGGGACAATTTCTAAGGCAGATGGGTAAGCCTGGAAAAGGACTATTTTGAACATTCTCCTGAGAATTATTTACTGTATCTGATTTTGTTTAAAAGAAAACAGTTCGAGTCCGTGGGAAGCATAAAACTTGGGGTTTCTTAATCTTACTTCTGACTTCTGAACCTAACTGGGCAGCTTCGGTTTCAATCAGTTTGGGTTGTTTTTCAAAGTTCTGCCTCAGGCTTCAATTGAATTATGATCAGTGTAGACCCTTATTAATAACTAGCAAAATAGCTATTAACTACAACAGATCTGTGTACAAATTTCAGAACTCCTAAACATAACTTGAATTACAAAGAATTCATCAGTAATGCTTCAGAAGTCCCTAGATATTGCTTCAGATTTCACTACTGCTGCATCAAGAAACTAGCCAGTGGGGTGTTTAACTAAAAGAAACACCTTAGGAGGCAGAGATATATTTTCAGAAGAAGTAGCCATCCTGTGGAATTTTTGTATATAAGTCAGCCTCAGCTAATGGAAAAGGGTTGCCAAGTACGCCTAAAGAAGGATTTTATCAATCTTCTCCAGACTTGACATTCTCGAGAGATATGGACTTCAAACCAAATTTACTTTTCTCTGAGCAATCTTTAAGTTGCAAACTGCTTTACAACTTTTGAACAACTTTTCAATTTTGATGTGTAATTGTGATGCAATTCAATACTGGTTTGGTAATTGCAAACTGAACCTTAAAATGTAAGCCAAACAAACTTCTCTCTCAAATCCAGTCCTTTCCAGACTTTTCTCATCAAGAAATTTGTAAGCTGTAAACCCGTCGGTTTGGCAACAGCAAGGTAATGAATAAAATCATAAAAATGTATTTATTGCGGCTCAACTTCTCTCTCATTATATATTCCTTAGGGGCTGCTGAAAATCATAAACATATTGATTTTGTTCTAAACAAATTAGTAGAACAAATTAGAATAAATTGAAAAGCTCATCTAACAAGTATGAATGCTGTTATTTTGCTTCAGGGAAAAACCCATCATAGTTCATTCCTCACTGTGAATATAAGACTTAAAGACCTTGTATACTTCTATAAGGATAGTCATGGTTTTCATGGGTGAAATATCATAAATGTTTGTGTGATGTACTTTTAATGGATACTTACTGGGAACACTCATTTTAAAAAAGATAATAGTATTCTAATACAAAGGCCAAGGTACCCAACTCCCTTTATTGGAAATGAGAACAAATATTATTCGGGTACCTGTTCAAATTCCATATACCACTTAGCCGATTTCATTCATGGTTTCATATGATTAATTTAAATAAAAACATGGATTATATATTTCTTCACATTCTTACCTGATTTGTATTTTCAAAATGTATCTTCCTCCTTAATACCTATAAGTTGCATAGCCTGACTTCTCCAGAGTCAAATAATTACCTAAATGCAATGAGGTATTCTCTTTTTCCTAAACCTATAAGATTTATAAATCTTCTAAGCCTATAGACGTTCTCAAATTTCACTCTACAAAAAGTATAGATCTAGCCATATATGGGTTTTAAAGAATGACAAAAAATAATTTTATCCCCACATCCATAAAGAATGAATTTATGCTTTATTGGATAATTATTTAATTAAGATTTTTGGCAATAATTTTATTAAAAGTTACAATTAAAAAGATAAAAGCTAATACAAACTAAAAAAGAAAAAGAGTAAAAAAATAGAAAAAAGAAATAGAAATAGAAAAATAGAAAATAAATAAAAAATAAGAATATAGTAAATAAAAAGAAAATAAATATATAAAGAAGTAACTTCCCCCTTCATCACAAGTATAAACAATTTTAGTAACTTATCACCGTCTCCTAAAACACAACAAATGATCTCTTCTTCCCAATCTCATCTCTTACCTATATGTAAAAAAAAAAACTTTAAAGCCTCGTCATTCAGTCCTAGTTAACAAAAGTCCGATAAGGGTTACCAGAGATAGCAACATATTTATTTTAACCTTTATCGAATAAACCAACTTTATATTCCTTCCCTTTACTTTTAACAATCTTGGTCTTTAATCCCTTTAAATAATGTCCTAGAACTTTATTTCTTTTCCTTTTTTCTTTGTCACAAAATCCTTCAAAACTTTAACAGGTCTTCTTCGTAAATCCAATATAGGAAAGTTATCCAAGTCACTCTTCTGGTTTGCTATTTGTATGTCCCTTTTAATTATTAAGACATCAGCTGGTTTCATTTATATATCCAGTATATCATCTTTTTCAAGATCATCCTTGTAGCCTGTCATTTTTAAATCCACATTCAAATCAATTTCAGTCTTGTCTGATAGAACTTGTTCCTCTTCCATAACATCATTTACACACAGTCTATCAATAATGGCAGACATTCTTAAAATTAACTTCTGAGTCCATTGTTCACAAATATCCTTCAATATGTACAATGTTAAAGTATTTTGGTCCATTCTTAGCAAGTCGAGTTTAAGTGTACTTCTCCTTTAATTGTAATCTTTAGTTCCTTCTAGTTCCCTCTAGTGTCCAACCTTCAAAGTCCCATCCTATCATGTTTTTTTTTCAGAATTCAAAACAACAGTCATTTCCCATGGGAAGGGTTCTTATAATTAATTTCAAAATCTTATTTCAAATCCATCTGGACCCTCAGTCTGTTTATAACTTTATAAAAACAACACTCTAATCATCCTTTTGCCATTTATTCCACCAAAAAAGATTTTTTTCTAAGTCCTTAAACTTGTACTTAAAACTTCTTTTGCTAAGGATTGAAGGAAACACACCCAGTGAATGCCATAAAACTTGCCATTCTGAAGGTTCTTAATATTTGAAAAGCAGTAAAAAAGTAATTCCAAAAGTGATCAAGAAATGAGGCTCAGCTGAGCTTTATGTCCATATAGGCTACATTAGGACTGTGAGCTTAGTTGGAATCCCTCAACTCCCAGCCGCTTGACTCCCAATCGCAAAAACCTCGGTTCCTGCAGTCTCCTCATGAGGAGCAGCTGTCCAGAGTACATGTGGGTGATCTCACAATCTCTCCTTTCCCTTGAGAGATTTTGCTGGCCAGGAGCCACCCTCCAGCTGCTGATCTCTGCCGTAATGCCATCCCCACTCCTTCAGGGATGTCTAGCTCACCATGTCCTCACCAGAAGAAAGACATTTAATTAAGATTTAATTCCTTGCTGTACTTTTCATCCTAGGAATTCCATTTTAGTAGTCATGTGATATATAAATGAATCTCACCTTTTAAAGAGTGGATATGAGGATGATTATTCCATTAAGCAGTTGTGATTGTAGGCATGTGTGATGGAGAAGTAATCATATAAAGGACAGCTAAAACATTGGTCTAGTTTCATAGTAATTGTCAGCCAGCTATCCTATAAATTTAATACAAAATATTTGCTATGTTTAATGGCACATTAAAATGTTAATTGTGATACATATAAGTCATAATCATTAACTATCATGCAGTCCTATTTTCAAGAGCAAATTTTAAAAGATGTGATTTTAACTGCACATATTTTTAGATTTTAAATGTGATAACTTTAATGAAAAAAAGACATTGCTTCTTTGATACTTATTAAATAGTGGAAACAACATACAATATATATTCATGTATAAACCTATCTGTAGATAAGCTGACCCTCAAAATTTTCATTTGTTTTAATTTTCACAATTGGTTTAGCCATGAGTAAAATGGCTTTACTCATGGATTATCCATTTTTCATGATATTTTGGTTAAAAATTTGAGGATCAACTTATCAGCAGATGGGCTTGTATGCAAATATATATGGGATATATTGTATGGGTACTTTTAAAAAGTATTACATTTACTGATGAATAAGTCCATCTGTGGATAAGCTGAATCCAATTTTGGAGTATATTTTGGCACCTAAAATTCTTGGCTTATCCACAAGTATATATGGTAGCTACTATGAGCATGTTAGAGTATTAGAACCAGAGTAATTCTTTTTGCAATTGGTGGGCTTTTCCATAATGCAAAAGGGAGTAATATGGAGCAAAATCTGTTGGAATAAAGGAGATTATTTTCACCTGAAGTAACGTCACTATTCCATGTTGTTCTACAGGTTCATCCTACTATCCATGCACATTTAAGCAGTTCCAGAGTGTCTAGAGACCATTTCATCAGATTCACAAAAGTTGAATTTCCAAAATAGCACATAGTTGTATGAAGTGTATTGCAATTATTAGGTTAGGGAAATGAAATTTCAAACTGTGACCATTATTTTAAACTTTGAATTTATATAAAATGGTACCATTGCTGCTTCAGAAACTAGTGTTTATGATAATGCAAACATTCATTCTCAAGCTTATTAATACCTGTAGTTATCTTTGCAATGTATGCATTAAATAAAGTAGGTTCTAGTTTGCAAAATCTTTCTTAGTAAGTTTGTAATTTTCTTATATTTGTCTCTAGATTCTTTACTGAATCTGCTGCAAAGGAACTATCCTTCCGTCTGGAAATTATTAGAGACCTTCCCCTTAAACTCTCCCCCAAGCTCCACTGGCAAACTGCTGCTAGCTTTTCCTATTTGTTCTTTTTTTTAATTGTATTTTATTAAACATTGTATAGAAAATATATAAACAAACACAGATAGAAAATACATTAAAAAAATAAAAGAGTAAAGCACAAATAACCACCAAGGGATCTAAAAATGTCGAAGAAGTTATAGCTTTCTGGTATATCATTAATTAAGTATGAATGTTTGAAGATAATATATTGAATGTATTGTCGAAGGCTTTCACGGCCGGAGTTCAATGGCTGTTGTGGGTCTTCCGGGCTGTGTGGCCGTGTTCTGGAAGTTGTGGTTCCTAACGTTTCGCCAGCATTTGTGGCCAGCATCTTCAGAGGGCAGGAGCACAGATAGAAGCAAAATCTCTGTGCCCAGGTAGAGTGGCAATGTTCTATTTATAGACCTAAATTATAGGAGATTAGGTGGGGTTTTTTGTTGTGTTGACATGTTAACGAGTGGCTGATGAGCGTGATTAGCATGTTCATTGTGAGAAGTATAACCATGTCCTGGTGGTTGGACTGAGTTCGTTGACCTTTTGCAGGCTGTGTTTTTCAGGACTGGTAGCCAGGTTTTGCTAATTTTTAAACTTTCTTCTTTTTTATTGTAACTGTGCTGGTGTTTGTGAATTTCAATGGCTTCTCTGTATAATCTGGTGTAGTGGCTTTTGGTGTTGTCCAGTATTTCTGTGTTTTCAAATAGGATTTTGTGTCCCATTTGCTTGAGAGCATGTTCAGCTACTGAAGATTTTTCCGGTTGCTGTAGTCTGCAGTGTCTTTCATGTTCTTTTATCCTGGTGTGAATGCTTCGTTTTGTGGTTCCGATGTATACTTGTCCACAGCTGCATGGTATGCGGTATACTGCAGCGGTGCGGGGGTCCCTTTTGTCTTTTGCTGATTTTAGCATTTGTTGTATTTTTCTGGTGGGTCTGAAGACTGTTTGAAAGTTGTGTTTTTCCATCAGTTTTCCCATGCGGTCAGTGACTCCTTTGATGTAGGGCAGGAATACTTTGTTTGTGGGGGGCTGTTTTTCTTCAGTTGGATGTTGTTTTCTTGGTTTGATGGCTCTTTTTATTTCATTCTTGGAATAGCCATTTGCCTGTAGGACCCAATTCAGATGGTTAAGTTCATTGTTGAGAAATTGGGTTTCACAGTTTCGATTAGCACGATCCACCAAGGTTTTGATCTTTTGTCCTGGGTGGTGATTGGAATTTTTGTGTAGATATCGGTCCGTATGGGTGGGTTTTCTGTATACTTTGTGTCCTAGTTTGAGGTCCGGATTGCGTATGACCAGCGTATCTAAAAATGGAAGTTTGCCATCAGTTTCTTTTTCCATAGTGAATTGTATATTGGGGTGGATGCCGTTTAGGTGGTCCAGAAATTTCTCCAGTTCTTCTTCAGTATGACTCCAAATTGCGAAGGTGTCATCCACGAACCGGAACCAGACTGTTGGTGTAATGGGTGCCGATTCCAAAGCCTGTTTTTCAAAGTGTTCCATATAAAAGTTTGCTAGGACTGGGCTCAGGGGGCTTCCCATGGCAACACCATTCATCTGTTCGTAGAACTCATTCTCCCATTGAAAGTAACTAGTTGTTAGGCAGTGTTGAAATAAAGCTGTAATGTCTTCTGGGAAGATTTGCTTGATGAGTGCCAGGGTGTCCCTTACTGGCACCTTGGTAAACAGGGAGACCACGTCAAAGCTGACCAGTTTGTCCGTGTGGTTGAGTTTTAGGGTGCTGATTTTGTTGATGAAGTGTCCTGAGTCTTTGATGTGGGATGGAGTCTGTCCAATGTGGGTCTGTAAAAGGGTTGCCAAATGTTTGGATAATTCATATGTCGGGGAGCCAATGGCACTTACAATGGGTCTGAGTGGGATCGAGTCTTTGTGGATTTTGGGGAGTCCGTATAGTCTAGGTGAGAGAGCTTCTGTCTTGCAAATACGTTGTAGTACGTTGGGATTCAGGGAGGAGCTCTTTATCAGTGTGTTGGTTTGCTTCATGATTTTGCTGGTCGGATCCCGTCTTATTGTTCTGTATGTGGTGGGGTCTAGTAATTCTCTGATTTTGTCTTTGTATTCATCTATGTTTATAATTACCATGGCATTGCCTTTGTCCGCTGGAAAGATGATGATGTCTGGGTCCGAATTGAGGGTCTCTATGGCGTTTCTCTCCTTCTTAGTAATGTTGCTGGTGGGGGGCTTTGCTTTCCTTAGGATTCTTGCCACTTCACCCCTTATTTCTTCTGCTTCTTCCTCTGGACGTTGGTGAATGGCTGATTCCACATTGGCAATGATATCTTCCACTGGAATTCTGGTGGGTGTAATTGCAAAGTTTCCTCCTTTGCTTAGGATGGAGGTTTCTTCAGGAGAGAGCAGGCGTTCTGTCAAATTGATGACAATGCGTGAAGTATCCACATGGACAAACTGGTCAGCTTTGACGTGATCTCCCTGTTTACCAAGGTGCCAGTAAGGGACACCCTGGCACTCATCAAGCAAATCTTCCCAGAAGACATTACAGCTTTATTTCAACACTGCCTAACAACTAGTTACTTTCAATGGGAGAATGAGTTCTACGAACAGATGGATGGCGTTGCCATGGGAAGCCCCCTGAGCCCAGTCATAGCAAACTTTTACATGGAACACTTTGAAAAACAGGCTTTGGAATCAGCACCCATTACACCAACAGTCTGGTTCCGGTTCGTGGATGACGCCTTCGCAATTTGGAGTCATACTGAAGAAGAACTGGAGAAATTTCTGGACCACCTAAACGGCATCCACCCCAATATACAATTCACTATGGAAAAAGAAACTGATGGCAAACTTCCATTTTTAGATACGCTGGTCATACGCAATCCGGACCTCAAACTAGGACACAAAGTATACAGAAAACCCACCCATACGGACCGATATCTACACAAAAATTCCAATCACCACCCACGACAAAAGAGAGGCATGATCAAAACCTTGGTGGATCATGCTAATCGTAACTGTGAAACCCAATTTCTCAACAATGAACTTAACCATCTGAATTGGGTCCTACAGGCAAATGGCTATTCCAAGAATGAAATAAAAAGAGCCATCAAACCAAGAAAACAACATCCAACTGAAGAAAAACAGCCCCCCACAAACAAAGTATTCCTGCCCTACATCAAAGGAGTCACTGACCGCATGGGAAAACTGATGGAAAAACACAACTTTCAAACAGTCTTCAGACCCACCAGAAAAATACAACAAATGCTAAAATCAGCAAAAGACAAAAGGGACCCCCGCACCGCTGCAGGAGTATACCGCATACCATGCAGCTGTGGACAAGTATACATCGGAACCACAAAACGAAGCATTCACACCAGGATAAAAGAACATGAAAGACACTGCAGACTACAGCAACCGGAAAAATCTTCAGTAGCTGAACATGCTCTCAAGCAAATGGGACACAAAATCCTATTTGAAAACACAGAAATACTGGACAACACCAAAAGCCACTACACCAGATTATACAGAGAAGCCATTGAAATTCACAAACACCAGCACAGTTACAATAAAAAAGAAGAAAGTTTAAAAATTAGCAAAACCTGGCTACCAGTCCTGAAAAACACAGCCTGCAAAAGGTCAACGAACTCAGTCCAACCACCAGGACATGGTTATACTTCTCACAATGAACATGCTAATCACGCTCATCAGCCACTCGTTAACATGTCAACACAACAAAAAACCCCACCTAATCTCCTATAATTTAGCTCTATAAATAGAACATTGCCACTCTACCTGGGCACAGAGATTTTGCTTCTATCTGTGCTCCTGCATAGAAGATGAAGATGCTGGCCACAGATGCTGGCGAAACGTTAGGAACCACAACTTCCAGAACACGGCCACACAGCCCGGAAGACCCACAACAGCCAATAATATATTGAATTAAAACAATAAAAATCACTATTAAGCTTTAAGTAAGGATAAATATTAAGAACTATGACCAACACAATATAAATCACCAGATAAAGTTATAGATTTGAGTCAAAACTGAGCTGTTTTAAATATCCCATAGAAATATATATAGAAAAACTCAAATTTTGGATGAGGTATAAATCTGTGTATTTAATTAAAGCTAATACACTCTCTCCTCATTTAGCAACCGCAATCCATTCCTTAAATCGGAAGTGAAATGGTCACTAAGCAAACACATGACTGAGAGAGAAAGAGAGATGCTGTGAAGATCACTGGTTGCTGCCGACTCATTTAGATAAATGTCTTTTGTACGGCTATGTCAGCATTAGTCTCACTCCAGCGTTCATTTTTATCAGGCACACAAAATTTGGTCATAAGTGTGCACATTGGTCAGAAAATGACATTATATTTGCAAACGGTCACTAAATTGGTAGCCACTAAATGAGGAGTGGCTGTACATAGGAATGGTTTCTAGTTTGAATTAAATTCCATATCACATTTATTTTTAAGATATGAATTTATTTTGAACATTGACACATACTCCCACAACTTGGTTAACTGTTTTTCCAAAGAGAGAATTAGATGACCTTTCCAGTAGGAGGCATATAATACCCTTGCAGCAGTTAACATATACAAAGCTAATTCAATATACTGTACTTCTTAAAATCCATCGATGTCAGCACAACCATGAAATGGGGCCCTTCACACACTCGGGGGCCCAGGCCTGGGCACCAAGCCAGGTCTTCAAGGCCTTCCGAAAAGCCAAAAGGGTCGGGGCCATCTTAATCTCAGGAGGGAGGATGTTCCAGAGGGCAGGCGCCACAGCAGAAAAGGCATGTCTCCTGGTCCCTGCCAGCAAACTTTCCTTGGCTGATGGGACCCGGAGCATGCCCATCCTGCTGGACCAGATTGGATGGGTAGAAACAACTGGGAAAAGATGGTCCCTCAGGTAACCCGGTCCCAAGCCATGAAGGGCTTTAAAGGTGAAAACCAGCACCTTGAATTGCACCCGGAAACACACTGGCAACCAATGCAGCTCCCGAAGCAGTGGTGTTACATGTACGGAATAGCTGACCCTATTTACAACCCGGGCAGCTGCATTCTGTACCAGCTGAAGCTTCCAAACACTCTTCAAGGGCAGCCCCATGTAGAGCACATTGCAATAGTCCAAACAGGAGGTCAAGAGGGCATGATTGACAGCGAGTAGAGCCTCCCAGTCCAGGAATGGACGCAACTGGCACACAACTCGAAGGTATGCAAAGGCCCTCTTAGCCACGGCTGCCACCTGTTCTTCCAGCAGGAGCCATGAGTCCAAGAGATTGCACACCAGGTCTGTCTGGGGCAGTGCCACCCCATACAGGACCAAAGATGGAAAAACCTTGGTACTGGGAGTCCCAAATACCCAAAGCCACTCAGTCTTGCATGGGTTGAGCCAGAGCCCACTGCACCCCATCCAGGGCCCTACAGCCTCCAGGCACTGAGATAGGACACCACGACATCACTCAGTCATACTGTTGCCATGCTTTCCAGTAGATGGTTCGTATGTACCCCCTACTTTTTGATCCACTGGAAATGTTGGGAAGTTTGACGTCATGTTATAGGCCAGAGCTTTCCAAACTTTTCATGTTGGTGACACACTTTTTAGACATGCATCATTTTGCGACACACTCTTACAGCAGAGCATCATTTTGCGACACACTCTTACAGCAGGGCACAAGGCAGGCACCAGGACCTGCGTGGAATCACAGCTGGTTTGAAGGCAGCAAGGCACAAGGCAGGCACTAGGACCTGCGCAGAATCCTGGCAGGGCAGGTTTGGAGGCAGCAAGGCACAAGGCAGGCACTAGAACCTGCGTGGAAACCAGGAGGCAGCAGCAGCTGCGACACACCCAGACACTGCAGCTGACACACTAACGTGTCCCGACACACAGTTTGGAAAGCTCTGTTATAGGCATTCTCAGAAAATGACTGTTCTGCCAAGTGTCCAAGCAGTGATCAAGTGCTCAGATAATTGGTTCTTTTAGATCCAGAGACAATAAGTACACCAGTGAATAAAGAGTTTTTAAGCTTTATTATATACTTAAGCTGAGGGGCATGGTGGCTCAGAGGTTAAGACTCCAGGCTTGTCGATTGGAAGGTCACAAGTTCGGAGGTTCGAGACCCTAGACCCACGTGATGGAGTGAGCTCCCGCACTCGCCCCAGCTCTTGCCAACCTAGCAATTTGAAAGCATGCAAATGCAAGTAGATAAATAGGTACCACTTTGGTGGGAAGGTAACAGTGTTCTGCGCATGTCATCCCAGCCACATGACTATGGAAGCATCTTCGGACAATGCTGGCTCTTCGGCTAACAAACGGAGATGAGCACCAGCCCCCAGAATCGGACACGACTGTGTGGGGGAACCTATACCTTTTTACCTTTATAAACTTAAGCAAACAGATTTAAACAGAAACATAGTTTAGACTGATTAAACAGAAGCATGTTGTTGTTGTTCAGTCGTTCAGTCGTGTCCGACTCTTCGTGACCTCATGGACCATAGCACGCCAGGCCTTCCTGTCCTCCACTGTCTCTCGGAGTTTACTCAAATTCATGTTCATTACATCGGTGATGCTATCTAACCATCTCATCCTCTGCCGTCCCCTTCTCCTTTTGCCCTCAGTCTTTCCCAGCATCAGGGTCTTTTCCAGTGAGTCCTCTCTTCTCATTAGGTGGCCAAAGTATTTGAGCTTCAACTTCAGCATCTGTCCTTCCAATGAGCAGTCAGGGTTGATTTCCTTTAGGATTGACTGGTTTGACCTCCTTGCAGTCCAAGGGACTCTCAAGAGTCTTCTCCAGCACCACAGCTCGAAAGCATCAATTCTTCGGCGCTCAGCCTTCCTTATGGTCCAACTCTCACAGCCATACATTGCTACTGGAAAAACCATAGCTTTAACTATACGGACCTTTGTCGGCAAGGTGATGTCTCTGCTTTTTAATATGCTGTCTAGGTTTGCCATAGCTTTCCTTCCAAGGAGCAAGCGTCTTTTAATTTCATGGCTGCAGTCACCGTCTGCGGTGATCTTGGAGCCCAAGAAAATAAAATCTGTCACTGCTTCCATTTCTTCCCCTTCTATTTGCCAGGAAGTGATGGGACCAGATGCCATGATCTGGGTTTTTTTAATGTTGAGTTTCAAGCCAGCTTTTGCACTCTCCTCTTTCACCCTCATCAAGAGGCTCTTTAGTTCCTCTTCACTTTCTGCCATTAGGGTGGTATCGTCTGCATATCTGAGGTTGTTGATATTTTTCCCGGCAATCTTAACTCCGGCTTGTGATTCATCCAGCCCGGCATTTCTCATGATGTACTCTGCATATAAGTTAAATAAGCAGGGTGATAATATACAGCCTTGTCGTACTCCTTTCCCAATTTTGAACCAGTCGGTTGTTCCATGTCCGGTTCTAACTGTTGCTTCTTGACCCACATACAGGTTTCTCAGGAGACAGGTAAGGTGGTCTGGTACTCCCATCTCTTTAAGAATTTGCCACAGTTTGTTGTGATCCACACAATCAAAGGCTTTAGCGTAGTCAATGAAGCAGAAGTAGATGTTTTTCTGGAACTCTCTTGCTTTTTCCATGATCCAGCGAATGTTGGCAATCTGATCTCTAGTTCCTCTGCCTCTTCGAAACCCAGCTTGCACTTCTGGTAGTTCTCGGTTCACATGCTGCTGAAGCCTAGCTTGTAGGATTTTGAGCATAACCTTGCTGGCATGTGAAATGAGCGCAATTGTACGGTAGTTTGAACATTCTTTGGCATTGCCTTTCTTTGGAATTGGAACGTAAACTGACCTTTTCCAATCCTGTGGCCACTGTTGAGTTTTCCAAATTTGTTGGCATATTGAGTGCAGCACTTTAACAGCATCATCTTTTAGGATTTTAAATAGCTCAGCTGGGATACTGTCTTCTCCGCTAGCTTTGTTGTTAGTAATGCTTCCTAAGGCCCACTTGACTTCACTCTCTAGGATGTCCGGCTCAAGGTCAGTGACCACACCATCGTATTTATCAGGGATATTAAGATCTTTCTTGTATAGTTCTTCTGTGTATTCTTGCCACCTCTTCTTAATCTCTTCTGCTTCTGTTAGGTCCCTGCCTTTTTTGTACTTTATCATGCCCATCTTTGCACAAAACGTTCCCTTGATATCTCCGATTTTCTTGAAGAGATCTCTAGTCTTCCCCATTCTATTGTTTTCCTCGATTTCTTTGCATTGTTCATTTAAGAAGGCCTTCTTATCTCTCCTTGCTATTCTCTGGAATTCTGCATTCAGTTGTTTATATCTTTCCCTTTCTCCCTTGCCTTTTGCTTCCCTTCTTTCCTCAGCTATTTGTAAAGCCTCATCAGTCAGCCACTTTGCTTTCTTGCATTTCTTTTTCTTTGGGATGGTTTTAGTTGCTGCCTCCTGTACAATGTTACGAACCTCCATCCATAGTTCTTCAGGCACTCTGTCTACCAGATCTAATCCTTTAAATCTATTCCTCACTTCCACTGTATATTCATAAGGGATATGATTTAGGTCATACCTGATTGGTCTAGTGGTTTTCTCTACATTCTTCAATTTAAGCCTAAATTTTGCAATAAGAAGCTCATGATCTGAGCCACAGTCAGCTCCAGGTCTTGTTTTTGCTGATTGTATAGAGCTTCTCCATCTTTGGCTGCAAAGTATATAATCAATCTGATTTCGGTATTGACCATCTGGTGATGTCCATGTGTAGAGTCGTCTCTTGTGTTGTTGGAAAAGAGTGTTTGCTATGACCAGCGTGTTCTCTTGACAAAACTCTATTAGCCTTTGCCCTGCTTCATTTTGTACTCCGAGGCCGAACTTGCCTGTTATTCCGGTTATTTTTTGACTTCCTACCTTAGCATTCCAGTCCCCTATGATGAAAAGGACATCTTTTTTTGGTGTTAGTTCTAGAAGGTGTTGTAGGTCTTCATAGAACCGGTCAACTTCAGCTTCTTTGGCATCAGTGGTTGGGGCATAGACTTGGATCACTGTGATGTTGAATGGTTTGCCTTGGATTCGAACTGAAAGCATTCTGTCGTTTTTGAGGTTGTACCCCAGTACTGCCTTTCCCACTCTTTTATTGACTATGAGAGCTACTCCATTTCTTCTAAGGGATTCTTGCCCACAGTAGTATATATAATGGTCTCCTGAATTAAATTCGCCCATTCCTGTCCATTTTAGTTCGCTGATTCCCAATATGTCGATGTTCAATCTTGTCATCTCATGTTTGACCACATCCAGCTTACCTTGATTCATAGTTCTTACATTCCAGGTTCCTATGCAATATTGTTCTTTACAGCATCGGACTTTCCTTCCACTTCCAGACACATCCACAACTGAGCGTCCTTTCGGCTTTGGCCCAGCCGTTTCACACTTTCTGGAGCTACTCGGAATTGCCCTCCGCTCTTCCCCAGTAGCATTTTGGACACCTTCCGACCTGAGGGGCTCATCTTCCGGCGTCATATCTTTTAGCCTTTTGATACTGTCCATGGGTTTTCTTGGCAAGGATACTGGAGTGGTTTGCCATTTCCTCCTCCAGTGGACCACGTTTTGTCAGAACTCTCCATCATGACCTGTTCTTCTTGACCTGACTTCATTGAGTTACGCAAGCCCCTTCGCCACGACAAGGCAGTGATCCATGAAGGGGAACAGAAGCATACACAGCATAATAAAAAGAAAAATATCATTACATATCAAGCAAGTTGATACCCAATCCCCCACAGGCTGTCAGGAGCCCCTTAATAAAGACAGCGAAGATACCACAGGGCGGCTCATTTTCCAGAGTACTCAGCCCTAAGTCTGAGGGGAAGCTTCCCAAGCCCATTTTGCACACAGCACCCGGTATCAGGGTCTGTGGCCAAGCCCCCATACTCAAAAGTCAATCCTAAGGTTTTTATCAAAATCTGGCCCTAAAACTTTGTGACCCTGTTTCCATGGTACAGAGACTGCAGGATCTGACCTTGACTGGATAGTTCCCAGGGTCTGGAGCACCTGTTTATGACATAATCCAAGAGCTTGGGAAACCATACAGATAAGCTAGTGTTAACATAAACAATCTTGGGGTTTTCTCTTATCTCCCCCCCATTTCAAACAGAAATAAAAAACAAGCCAGCTAAACATTAGTATAACTCAAAATAAACTGTAAGCTTCTTCTTGTGAAGGAGAAAAATCAAAATACAGTATATCACTTAAAATCCTCGAAATAACAATGGTCTTCCGCGTTGCCACTACAATGACTACCCTGACAGGCAATCTTACTCGGCTACGAGTGATCACCAATGAATGAATGAATGAAGGCATGACCAGTCACAAACCACCCATTTACTGGAAACCACGTTGTTTACAGTACTGCCCATCACTGTCTGTAGCTTCCCAAGATGCTGTCTATTGTTATACCTAGTTTTGATTTTTTGATGGGAAAAAATTATCCTTAATATAAGTTTCCTGCTTCAAGGAAGTTTCTTTAGACATATGTGGAGCAGTAAGAACATCCCTATATTTATGCAGTTATTCTGATTGCCTGAGGCAATGACTCCATTTATCAAAATTAAGTCCAGCATTTCTCACCAATTTAAGCAAATTGTGGATACCTATCTGCTTTGGAACTAATTTTCTTTTAAGGTTGCCTGTAATGAACTTTGATCAATGTCTTATAAGAAATGAGTAAGATTAATAAAATGGACTATTTCTTCACATGTTACTGAATGCATAAATACTTTAATAACATTTAGCAAAGCATGTTATGTTTAAAGAATTTCAATCCTGCCATTACTGGAAGCCAACCATGTGACATGGTATTTGTTAGGGAACGCTAAAGTGCCTAACCATCATGTTTATGCTGAAGAACTTGGGATCAATGGAGAGTAGGTAACAATATAGCCAGAACCTACATGCAGGCTGTAATCCACTATATTCACATTTAACTATGTAAAAATAATACTAAACTATGTTTTCATTTAGCCTTTTAAAGAAAACATAAGCCATTTCTAGGGTGAGATTAGTGTGCCATTTTTACATCCTTTCTTTTCAGCAGTGATGTTAAAATTTCTAGACCTTCTTCAATAAAGATAGTAAGGTTCCCCCCGGCAAAAAAAAATAGATGACCACTATATCAAGACAGTTTTCTCTACCACTTCATTGCAATTTAATAGTCCAGATTTTTGCAGCCCTGATATATTAGCACTAAACAATAGGCTGTAAAAAAAGCCCAGAGACCAGCAAAACTCAAAACTCTCTGCCGTGACACCTCCCTCTCATTTCCACTATTCCTCTGCTCTTTTTCTTTTGGATCCATCCTAAAGGAACATTTAGCAAACTGGAATGTGAAACAAAAATTCCAAATCTTAACCTGACTATATGCAGGGATCTGGTTGGTCGGTTCGTTGTTTTGACTAAAGTTCCTCACTAGACTAATCAGTCAGGTTCCCATAGCTCAGCTGCTGTTTCTGAAAACTAGGAGAAAGTCTTCCACTATGTTTATCCCAGCTCAAGGGCAATAAGAAATGCTTTAAAACTAGAACTTATTATCATATTTCATTAGACTCTTCCTTTTGGTTTCTCTTCTAGAATCAAGTTTCTTGAGGCTGCCAATTGCTACACAGCACAATTCCTTCTTCTGCACCCAAAAGACACGGTGCATTAAATAAAAATGGTATGCACTGGTGCTTAAAATTAAATGTCATTTTTACTTACAGGCACTAATGTGTGCTGGGCAGAAAAATCACACACCCAGTAAGTATGAAATAGGCAGAGAATAGAAGAGCAGGTACAGACAAACATCCCCTCAATGCTGCAAGTGCCTTTCCCTAATTCATATACTTCCTATGATTCAGGTAGAAATATTTTGCTTCAGTTGTCATTACATCCATCTACTGTAGCATCCTAGAATCAATATTTTTAAGTAAGCACCACGGTTTCACTTTGCAAAGAGCATCCAGATGTAGCACCATTTTATCTCTACTCCAGTAGGCTCTTAGGGTCCAAGAATCTGAAAAAACATGCAGCTTGTGCTGCAGTACAAGTTCAAGAAATAAGCCATGGGGAGACCAGCCAGCCACAAAGTCACTTAATTTGCTAGAACACATCATGAAATAGTTTTTGGCTCCAGAAATGTTTCGAAGTCAAATTTGCTTATTTCCCAAAAAAGCTATGGTGATACAAATTGCTTTTTGCCTATGCAAAATATAGTAAGAATTTTAAAAATTCTTCCTTAATTTAAAAAACATGGGGCTGAATGTCAAATTTCCCTCAGCTTTCAGATTTTATTATCTACAAATATTTAAAAGGCAATCAATATATGTCAGGTAGTTCCCCCTAGGAAAAATCCTATCACACAATTTACATAACGGCTACTTTAATCTACCTAATGAGCAAGTATG
The DNA here is from genome assembly GCA_023362775.1 of Charina bottae. Lineage (NCBI taxonomy): Eukaryota > Metazoa > Chordata > Lepidosauria > Squamata > Charinaidae > Charina > Charina bottae. The sequence goes on along the minus strand of JALMGJ010000004.1, from coordinate 93,393,815 downwards.
CTGAAATTAAGTAAAATAGTTTGTAGGCATGAATTTCATTGAAATTTTATTTCTGCCTTATTTTTGATTCAATACCCTCATCTTCATGCTCTTTTTAGATTATGCTGTGATGAATTGACAGGAAGAAACAGAAAAAAGAAAGCAAGCCTCTAAATAACCCTAAGTGATTCTTTTATGTACGTATTTGCTTTTCCTGCCAGAAAGAAAAACTATCTTGCCATTTGTATTCATTTAGTCATTCCATGCAGGTGTTTCTTAATCCATAACATACCTACTGAGAGATTTCTAGAAATCTAAGCAACCTGCCACTCTCTGGATCTTTGGAGCATAATTTACAATACCTTATTCTTAACATCCTGCCAAGGACTGATGGAAGTTGAAGCTCAAAACAACCTGGAAGGGATCAGATTGCCTACCGATTTTCTAATGACATGCACACAGGTATGTATGTACAAGTAATCCTTGACTTATGACGGCAATTGGGACCAGAATTTCTGTCACTTAGCAATGCAGTCGTAAAGTGCAACCGCATTGCTTACGGACAGCAATCCCTGAAGTCCCAGTTGCCATTGTTAACCAAATCCCATGGGCATTAGGCAAGGCAACTTCCTGCCAGCTTCCAACAACCAAAATCAGTGGGGAAGCCGGCACGAAGTTGCAAGTCCCAGGCCAATAGGCAGGTAAGTGGCTGCTGCCAGGTAGGGGAGTAAGTGAGAGGGGTGCGGGGGGGGAGGCATGGCAAGGGTCAGGGAGAGTGCATGAGGCGGTGAGGGGGTGCACGACAGGTGCAGTGAGGGTCAGGGTGGGTGCGCGAGAGGTGCGGGTCGGAGAGGGTGCATGAAAGTGCAGCATGGGTTGGGGAGAGTGCACGAGGGTGCAGCACAGGTCAGGGATGGTGTGCAAGGGTGTGTGCAAGAGGTTTGGCATGGGTCAGGGTGCGTGGGATGCATGAGAGACGAGGTGTGGGTCAGGGAGGGTGCACAAGGATGCAAGGGGGTATGCAAAGGTGTGACATGGATTGGAGAGGGTGTGTGAGGGTGTGGTGCAGGGCAGGAAGGGTGCACGGGGGTACGGAAGTGGCTGGCATGGCACAAGTGCAGTGGAGCTGGGGGAGGGTTTGCAGGTGGGGGAGACTTACCCCAGTGACTTACAACCTTCCCTGCCGGCTTCCCCATTGACTTTCTGGGGAGGCCAGCAGGGATGGTTGCAAATGGCTGAGAAGGAGTGACTGACCCAAAGTCACCCAGCTGGCTTTGTTCCCAAGGCGGGACTAGAACTCACAGTCTCCCAGTTTCTAGCCTGGTGCCTTAACCACCACACCAAACTGGCTCTCATTTGAAGAACTGGGGTTAGGCCAAATTTGCCTTTTTTACATGTCATAGGACAAAAGGAGGTGAAATGGGCAAAGGCAAATACTTTCAATATGCTAATGCACCTCACAACAAGAAAAGATTACAAGTTCTCTGGAATACACAGAGAGACAGACATACTGATGTATACATTCGCTGGGACAGATATATAAATTGGGTATGCTAGTCTTCCTTGCCAACATTTCAGTATTTCAAGAAATCTAATCCTGTGCCCTAAATTACCAGAGCAGAGAAATCACCATAAACAAAGCTGTTCGTTTCAAAAGGAGAGATTGGCATATTGCCTTCTGAAAAGGCACAGAAGCTTTGCTGAACTAAAAGATAGCAATCCCATAGAGAAACATGTTCAACGGTGGGAACAACAGAAGTCCCCAATTAGTTCCATAGTTGTCGAAGGCTTTCACGGCCGGAGTTCAATGGCTGTTGTGGGTCTTCCGGGCTGTGTGGCCGTGTTCTGGAAGTTGTGGTTCCTAACGTTTCACCAGCATCTGTGGCCAGCATCTTCAGAGGGCAGGAGCACAGATAGAAGCAAAATCTCTGTGCCCAGGTAGAGTGGCAATGTTCTATTTATAGAGCTAAATTATAGGAGATTAGGTGGGGTTTTTTGTTGTGTTGAAATGTTAACGAGTGGCTGATGAGCGTGATTAGCATGTTCATTGTGAGAAGTATAACCATGTTCTGGTGGTTGGACTGAGTTCGTTGACCTTTTGCAGGCTGTGTTTTTCAGGACTGGTAGCCAGGTTTTGCTAATTTTTAAACTTTCTTCTTTTTTATTGTAACTGTGCTGGTGTTTGTGAATTTCAATGGCTTCTCTGTATAATCTGGTGTAGTGGCTTTTGGTGTTGTCCAGTATTTCTGTGTTTTCAAATAGGATTTTGTGTCCCGTTTGCTTGAGAGCATGTTCAGCTACTGAAGATTTTTCCAGTTGCTGTAGTCTGCAGTGTCTTTCATGTTCTTTTATCCTGGTGTGAATGCTTCGTTTTGTGGTTCCGATGTATACTTGTCCACAGCTGCATGGTATGCGGTATACTCCTGCAGCGGTGCGGGGGTCCCTTTTGTCTTTTGCTGATTTTAGCATTTGTTGTATTTTTCTGGTGGGTCTGAAGACTGTTTGAAAGTTGTGTTTTTCCATCAGTTTTCCCATGCGGTCAGTGACTCCTTTGATGTAGGGCAGGAATACTTTGTTTGTGGGGGGCTGTTTTTCTTCAGTTGGATGTTGTTTTCTTGGTTTGATGGCTCTTTTTATTTCATTCTTGGAATAGCCATTTGCCTGTAGGACCCAATTCAGATGGTTAAGTTCATTGTTGAGAAATTGGGTTTCACAGTTTCGATTAGCACGATCCACCAAGGTTTTGATCATGCCTCTCTTTTGTCGTGGGTGGTGATTGGAATTTTAGTGTAGATATCGGTCCGTATGGGTGGGTTTTCTGTATACTTTGTGTCCTAGTTTGAGGTCCAGATTGCGTATGACCAGCGTATCTAAAAATGGAAGTTTGCCATCAGTTTCTTTTTCCATAGTGAATTGTATATTGGGGTGGATGCCGTTTAGGTGGTCCAGAAATTTCTCCAGTTCTTCTTCAGTATAACTCCAAATTGCGAAGGTGTCATCCACGAACCGGAACCAGACTGTTGGTGTAATGGGTGCCGATTCCAAAGCCTGTTTTTCAAAGTGTTCCATGTAAAAGTTTGCTATGACTGGGCTCAGGGGGCTTCCCATGGCAACGCCATCCATCTGTTCGTAGAACTCATTCTCCCATTGAAAGTAACTAGTTGTTAGGCAGTGTTGAAATAAAGCTGTAATGTCTTCTGGGAAGATTTGCTTGATGAGTGCCAGGGTGTCCCTTACTGGCACCTTGGTAAACAGGGAGACCACATCAAAGCTGACCAGTTTGTCCGTGTGGTTGAGTTTTAGGGTGCTGGTTTTGTTGATGAAGTGTCCTGAGTCTTTGATGTGGGATGGAGTCTGTCCGATGTGGGTCTGTAAAAGGGTTGCCAAATGTTTGGATAATTCATATGTCAGGGAGCCAATGGCACTTACAATGGGTCTGAGTGGGATCGAGTCTTTGTGGATTTTGGGGAGTCCGTATAGTCTAGGTGAGAGAGCTTCTGTCTTGCAAATACGTTGTAGTACGTTGGGATTCAGGGAGGAGCTCTTTATCAGTGTGTTGGTTTGCTTCATGATTTTGCTGGTCGGATCCCGTCTTATTGTTCTGTATGTGGTGGGATCTAGTAATTCTCTGATTTTGTCTTTGTATTCATCTATGTTCATAATTACCGTGGCATTGCCTTTGTCCGCTGGAAGGATGATGATGTCTGGGTCCGAATTGAGGGTCTCTATGGCGTTTCTCTCCTTCTTAGTAATGTTGCTGGTGGGGGGCTTTGCTTTCCTTAGGATTCTTGCCACTTCACCCCTTATTTCTTCTGCTTCTTCCTCTGGACGTTGGTGAATGGCTGATTCCACATTGGCAATGATATCTTCCACTGGAATTCTGGTGGTTGTAATTGCAAAGTTTCCTCCTTTGCTTAGGATGGAGGTTTCTTTGATGATGACACCTTCACAATTTGGAGTCATACTGAAGAAGAACTGGAGAAATTTCTGGACCACCTAAACGGCATCCACCCCAATATACAATTCACTATGGAAAAAGAAACTGATGGCAAACTTCCATTTTTAGATACGCTGGTCATACGCAATCCGGACCTCAAACTAGGACACAAAGTATACAGAAAAGCCACCCATACGGACCGATATCTACACAAAAATTCCAATCACCACCCACGACAAAAGAGAGGCATGATCAAAACCTTGGTGGATCGTGCTAATCGAAACTGTGAAACCCAATTTCTCAACAATGAACTTAACCATCTGAATTGGGTCCTACAGGCAAATGGCTATTCCAAGAATGAAATAAAAAGAGCCATCAAACCAAGAAAACAACATCCAACTGAAGAAAAACAGCCCCCCACAAACAAAGTATTCCTGCCCTACATCAAAGGAGTCACTGACCGCATGGGAAAACTGATGGAAAAACACAACTTTCAAACAGTCTTCAGACCCACCAGAAAAATACAACAAATGCTAAAATCAGCAAAAGACAAAAGGGACCCCCGCACCGCTGCAGGAGTATACCGCATACCATGCAGCTGTGGACAAGTATACATCGGAACCACAAAGCGAAGCATTCACACCAGGATAAAAGAACATGAAAGACACTGCAGACTACAGCAACTGGAAAAATCTTCAGTAGCTGAACATGCTCTCAAGCAAACGGGACACAAAATCCTATTTGAAAACACAGAAATACTGGACAACACCAAAAGCCACTACACCAGATTATACAGAGAAGCCATTGAAATTCACAAACACCAGCACAGTTACAATAAAAAAGAAGAAAGTTTAAAAATTAGCAAAACCTGGCTACCAGTCCTGAAAAACACAGCCTGCAAAAGGTCAACATACTCAGTCCAACCACCAGGACATGGGAATACTTCTCACAATGAACATGCTAATCACGCTCATCAGCCACTCGTTAACATTTCAACACAACAAAAAACCCCACCTAATCTCCTATAATTTAGCTCTATAAATAGAACATTGCCACTCTACCTGGGCACAGAGATTTTGCTTCTATCTGTGCTCCTGCCCTCTGAAGATGCTGGCCACAGATGCTGGCGAAACGTTAGGAACCACAACTTCCAGAACATGGCCACACAGCCCGGAAGACCCACAACAGCCACAGTTCCATAGTTGTTTAATACTAAGAAGCAGACTTCATGAGTTTGGCTTTATCTCCATGGGGCTGCCCTTGAAGAGCATTTGGAAGCTTCAGTTGGTACAGAATGCAGCTGCCCAGGTTGTACAAAGTGTCGGCTATTCCATACATGTAACACCACTGCTTCGGGAGCTGCATTGGTTGCCAGTGTGTTTCCAGGTGCAATTCAAGGTGCTGGTTTTCACCTTTAAAGCCCTTCATGGCTTGGGACCGGGTTACCTGAGGGACCATCTTTTCCCAGTTGTTTCTACCCATCCAATCTGGTCCAGCAGGATGGGCATGCTCTGGGTCCCATCAGCCAAGGAAAGTCGGCTGGCAGGGACCAGGAGATGTGCCTTTTCTGCTGTGGCGCCTGCCCTCTGGAACATCCTCCCTCCTGAGATTAAGATGGCCCCTACCCTTTTGGCTTTTCGGAAGGCCTTGAAGACCTGGCTTGGTGCCCGGGCCTGGAGCCCCAAGTGTGTGAAGGGCCCCATTTCATGGTTGTGCTGACATCGATGGATTTTAATATCACTCGGCTGTATTTTATTTTCTGTATTGTTTTAACTGTTCGAATGTTTTTATTATTGTTAGCTGCCCAGAGTCACTGGTCTGAGATGGGCAGCTATATTAAATAAATAAATAAATAAATAAATAAATAAATAAATAAATACATACATACATACATACATACATACATACATACATACATACATACATACTCCCAGAATCACCCAGCCTGCATGCTGGCTGGGGAATTCTGGGAGTTGAAGTCCACATGTCTTAAAGTTGTCAAGTTTGAAAAACACTGTTCTACAGCTTAAGAACTGCAGAATATCAGCAGCTTCATTTATTGTCCAGCAGAGTGTTTTGTGTAATCATTTTTATAAAGAAATTAAAATATGAACATAGAAATGAGCAAATAATGAGCTATTGGTACCCTAACAGCACAGTTTTATTTTCAAATGAGCCCTTTATTGCAGCATGGATTATGTTCAAAGTAACTTCTGAAATGCTATAACATTATTTTTCAGATGTTACTTTATATATTATGTTATTCGAAAGTAATTGTCTAGGTCTTAATTCTTTGCTTTGGGTAGCTTGTTTTATGCTTGTGGCATCTATTAAACAAAACCTTATAAAACAGATTGGTTTAGAGATGGTCTAAACCTTACAGATGGAGGGCATCTGTTGGGAAACGTGCTCCATGTCATCGAGGCAAAATACTAAACTGTGAATCAAATTGATCTTTTCCCCAGCAGCCATTATTATCATCATGACTGCTGCCAAAATCAAATTGACTAGATTTTCATTTCCAAAGACACCGGTTAACCACAAAACTGGGCAATGGGTAAATCAAATAAATCATATCATCTCCTTACATATATTTGCTAAACAGAGTGAAAAATTGCCTTATTTGATGCTCTGTCTCCTTCGATTAGTTAATATTTTTGATATTTTGCAAAACAAAAGGCACTGTACCATCAACTTGATCATCATCAAATATATCAGCACTGATTAAATCTGGCTACCAATAGTTTACATCTTCACAGAGGAAGTTCATGAGATTTAAACCCTCTTCAGGCATTCAGAAATATCAGTATAGAAGAGAGACAGGAATGGATGTTCTATTTCTTCTCTTCCACCTCTAACTTTTCAGATGGATGGAAAAATCTGAAGAAAAAACTAACCATGTGAGACTGAATGCTAATGATACTCCCCAATGAAATTGGAAGACTACATGCTCTTCAGACTTCCCTGTAAACAGGAAAGTAAGTTTTATAACTACCTTCTTTAAGCAGGTAGTAACATATCCCACACTTAAGAAATATTAATCACTTCCATTAACCATGGCACCACTCCCTAACTTTCCGATTTAAGCAGCCTAGAAGGGAAAGAGTCAAACAAATAGGTGATAGCCTTCAACTCTCCATATACTGTATCTTGATCAACCATATGCTGCTCATAGTTCACTATGCATCATCAAGCAAGTCTTGACCCAATGCCTGAAGCCTGTAAGGGACTGGATGAGATATAATCTCTGCAAGAGGGAGGTTCTGCTTATCCAGAACTAGCTGGCTCTTTCCCTGTATCAGTGATAAGTCTAGAAAGTGAATCATTTCCTCTGATAGAGCAGGGCCTCAACTTGAGGGTCCTAATGGACTCACAGCTACTGCTTTGATAAGCAGGTGGAGACCACAGTTAAGTGGGGTTTTGCCCAGCTGTAGCTGGTGCAACCCTTCCTGGAGCATGATATCCTGGTGACAGTGACTCACACCTTATCACAGTACAATCAATGAACTGAACCAGGAGTTGGGAATCAGTAACCATAGAACATGGGATAAATCAGGATTGAAAAGTAAACTAGGTTTTGGGAGCAAGCAATTTAGCTAGCATCACTTACCACCAACCCCATCCAATTCAGGAAACTCTTAAGGAATTTCTGGAGGCAATGGACCTTTTGTAAACTTTTTGCTGGCTGAAACAATTATAGTACAATAAAGCCCATAATTCAGGCATGGTGCTTTAGCAACAAAGAGAAAATCCTGTAGCATCTTAAAATATCTTGACCAGGGCTCTAAGATGGCACTCCGAAATATGATATTGCAGTACATATGATAGGTGTTGGTCTGCTAATGAAAAGTCTGTGATTAAAGCAGAGAAAAGCAGACAAAAGAAATTCCAAAAGTAGGATTAACCCCTTTTTGCAATAGCATGTCCCACTTATTACATTTTTGTTCAGTGTACTTCCTCTTTTTCCTTTATAGAAAGCAAGCAACAATATAAAGTCACTGGTAAACATTATACAAGACCACTAAATTGGATCAATAATTCTTTTTAGCACCTCTATATTTTATTTATTTTTTCTTTTGATGGTTACGCTAACTGAATTAGAATATATCTTGTGGAACTAGTTGCAGGTATTTAACTATTTCTTGGTATGATAGCAACACCTTGGGATTCTGTGCCAGTGCTTCTTGTTAATAAAATACAAGGGTATGCAGAAGGGGTTCAAGAAAATCATGTTGCTCAAGCAAGTGTCATCTGAAACAAGAAGGTTCTTATAATCTTCTTAATCTAGTAAGAACCAGTGGCCAGTCTGGTAGAATCCATCCAGACCAAGAAGCTGCCAACTACAATAAAGCGATTCACTAGTGGGGAAATAATACATAGATTCAGTAGCTCTTGTTAAATTGGACTCAGTCCCATATCATAAGCTTGCTTTACTCAAAGCAAAAGTACGTAAGATTAGGGACCATTGGATCAAGTATGGTCCTTAGAACTGATCCACCCTACAAAGCAATTAGAATCACTTCAGGAAACAGTCCTGACTAGGCTCCAAATATAAGCCCATGTGTTTATGGCCTTCTATTCCTTAGGGGAGAAATTGAGCCTAGATAGGATGATCTGGCACAAAAACAGTTTTTTTCCTCCCTGTTCTAAACATTGTTGCTTACTCCACATTATTTCACATGCGACTTTATCCTATTCAGACCCATAAGCCTTTTATCAAGAGAAACCTGGACATCCATCTTTCCTCTCTCCATGTTCTGATAACACTATAAGTATAATAATTAGCCAGTGCATTTAAAGATAAAAATTGAAGCATTGATAGAAGACAAGGGTTTATAGGGGCTGGTGATCTGAGTTCTCATTCAGGCATCATTTTGGAAAATGGCATTATGAAAGTTATGAAGAAAAGTTCTAAAAAATGAGCACCGAAAGTCTCCCATTATGTCTGCGTATGTATATAGATGTGTGTGTTGTCCTAAAATTTCAATTAAAGCTAAATTGATAATAAACATCATGTTGGGTCTAATTTAATTCTTGATTCACTTTTAGATTGCTTGGCAAACAGATTTATGCATATTAATTATCCTTCTAATGAAAAATAAATCTGTTATACCAGCAGAGCTTCTTGCAAAATGGATATGTAACATTAGTTACATATCACCAGTATATATGGGATAGCATATAGTTCTGAAACCCTATCTGTAGATTCCTAAACCACCTCTAATGGCATTTCCAAAGTTTTGTGCCCTGATTGCTGTCGGGTTTTTGTTTTTAACAATTTTGGGTTGATAAGATGCTTAAAATAGACTTAAAACAATATAGAATATTGTTATATATGAATGAATGAATGAATGAATGAATGAATGAATGAATGAAGAATATAGAAGTCAACGCAAAACCTCAAAAACCAAATGATTAAAAAATGGAAAATCCACATGTGTAATACAGACCAGCACACAGACCAGACCACCACAGTATGGTATACATAAGTATACCAGTATGTGTATACTTTATACACATAAAGTATATCATACTTTACATCTTGATCACTGTGGCTCTACTGTATCAAAAAGTAATGTGCTACATCTAGCCACCAAAAGTAGCCCACTGTTGCTATAATTAGACATAACTAACTAATGTCATTTAAAGGAACTTAAGTATTACTTTCAGTTAGCTTTCTAGCCTTCTTCAGATGGTTTGATAGAAAAGCCAACTAGGATACAGCTGCTATGGGATGAAGTAAATGTGAAGCTCCAAAACCCAATTCTATTCATAAATAGCTCATGATAATGCCATGCCTATATCTGCCTTTACTGGATAATTTGCACCTGACATGCACATGGTGACATTGAATAGGGACCTTCCTCATAAGATCACTTGAAAGGTACAAAGAACAAATCCAGAAATACAGTATATGTCATTAATTAATAAAAACAACCACCATCCTCTAGAAACAAATAAGAACAAAATGAAATGAGAAAGTAGTTCAGTATAAGAAACAACACCCACAATATACAAAATATGCAATCTAATATCATTCAGATTAAGATTTAGATATCATTAGAGAATTCTCAAAAAGTAGCTGTCATGGGGGACTTCAATGGCCTCCAAAGGTATGTTGTCAGCATAAAACACCCAGAAGTCAGCTTGTGAGAATAGTATCTACCAGTGACTTGGATTAATCCCATCCCAGTTCACCAAATATTTAATGAAAGAAGTTAAACTAAAAGATTTGCTTTTTGCTTGCCTAACAGTAACAGTGGTTATATTATACAGTATATAGTCTATTAATTCACAGTCCATCGAGCATGGACCAACTCTGTGTATTCCACACAAATGTGGGGTAGATATGTGTAGGCACTGGTGGCCAGACAATAGCCAATACATTCTAAGATTGAAAAACAATACTCTCACACCAGGGTGAATGCCAAGGAAATTTTATCTGGTATAAATTAAGAGAGCTACAGAGTAAAAAAGAAAATATACCAGACTATGTCCCTTAAGCTGCTCAGGAACCCTTGAAATGACAGGATACTGGTGCATTCCCAGGCCTCCAAGTCTATGCCCAGGTTCAAAACGTTGGGGCCTCAAGAACAACAATGACATCATAATTAAGCAAGTTGACAAAAGAGGGCCAGTTGTCATTATGATAAGGTGGATTGTGTCAAGGAAGCCAAGAAACAACTCTCCACACCATATTCTACCAATATCCCCCACAAACATGGATTCCAAATCATCAGTAGCATCATCACTGATGTCAACACAGCACATGTCACCACTAGACTGTATACATTTGTACTCATTCATAACTACTTATTTTTGCCAACAACGTATTCCTCAATATCAGTGACACCATAATGCCAACTTCTTCATGGCTGACCTAGTACAATACTGTTTTTAATTCTTACCATCTGAAGTCTATCATTTACTTGAGATTCATTAATGACATTTTCATCATCTCGACCAATGAAAAATAATATCTCATCAAATTCCATCAAGAAATTATTAATTTCCACCCCACCATCAACCTTAGGCTCTTCCTTACTACAAAACAAGTCCATCTCCCTGATGCCATGGTAAAATTACACAATGGACACATAAACACCATGTTATACAGGAAACCTACAGATCATACTTACATGCTTCCAGCTTCCCCCCAATATTCTGATAGCTAACAGTACAAATGATCTGCAAGCTGTAGTAATGAAAGGAGCTTAGTGAAAAAAATTGGACTAAAATTAAACATAAAAAAGACCAAACCAATGAAAACAGGTACAGCAACTAGCCTTTGAACTAACAATGAAGATATTGAAGTTGTGCGTAACTTCTAACCTTAGGATCAACGATCCACGGTAAAGGTACCAGCAGACTAGAACTTTGTAGAATAGCCATGAATGCCTTGGAAAAGATATTCAGATACCAGTATGTGTCTCTACCTACAAAGATAAAATTGTGCAGGCTATGGTTTCCCTGTGACAATCTATGGAAGTGAAGTTGGATTTTGAAGAAGCAGCATAGAAAAAATATTGATGCTTTTGAACTTTTCTGTTGGAGAAGACTCCTGAAAATATCATGGATAGCCAAGAAAACAAACAAATTGTTAATTGAACTAATCAACTGAGAGTTCTCAGTCGAGGCATAAATGACCAGGATCAAATTATCATTCTTGATGAGACATTATGTGACAACCTAGCTCTCCTGGGAGAAGAGCAAGGAAAAAGTAGAAGGAAAGATAAGAAGAGGATGACCACCAGCAAGGTGGATGGACTCGATTACAACATTGGTGGGTGCACCATTGGAAGACCTGAAGGACCAGGTTAGGGACAGATCTTCCTGCAGAAAATAGATCAATGTGCTCACCAAAAGTCAACACCGAGTTGATGACACATAATCAATAAATACCAGGCTATTAAAAGTATACACACAAGAACATATGAAAAGCTCCTCTGAATCCAAAGAAGAATATCATCATCATCATCATCATCATCATCATCATCATCATCATCATCATATCTCCTGTTTCCTGCAGAGGCCAACCAGATGTCATGATGTTGCATTTGTCTCATCAGAAGCCCAACACTGAGGCAGCTTCAAATTGTCTTAATCCATTCCAGTGTACAGTAGCATTTTGTCTCTTCTTAATAGCATGGCTGGTTTTGCCATGGCATAATGTGGAAAGATACCTGTATGGTATCTGGTCTCTTCCGAAGATTGAGCCAAAATAGCTATGGAGGATAGTACCCAGACTCTTGAGGGAGGGGCATGCTAAGAGCATTCTAAAGTAGCTACAGTAATAAGAGTTGGGCATCCCAACTGCATCAGCAACCTTATCATCACTGAAGTGAGCTAGATCATATCCACCAAAAAATTGTCATGCCAAGTATCTGTTAATTTGGAAATGCAGATGCTACATGCTTAACCTCCAAGACTATAAATGTCACTTACATTTTCTCATGGAAATAGACACTCAAATGCTTTTTATGGCTTCATATCTACATGACCAACTCATGAGGGTTCAGCAGGATTCTGTCTGCTCCTCTAAATCTCATGCCTAGCTACTCCATTCAGCATGTTGCATAGTCTTAGAATGACCTACCTATGCTGTGCTTAAAGGATGAAGGCTTTGAATAAGAGAACAGCATGATGGCTCATAAGAATATGTAAAGCAAACTGTGATGTGCTTTGAAGAGATTGCAATATCAAATCCTATTATATATTCAAACAACAGAGAAAAGAAAGATAGCATTTTGTTTGCCTCTGATTTCTCCTTGATACATTTTCTAAATGAGCACAACGTTGTCAAAGAACAAAATCACTACAGCATAACTAAAATAACACTCCCATGATTAGCTGAGCCCTTTGAGAATATTACTGAATTGGGAGGGCTGTTAACTATCTAACATTCCCTAAACTACACTGCCTATTAGAAAACCTACCCAGTTATAATACTGACAGCAATATTAAGGCATCTTATTAAGGAAATTCATATTTAAAATAGTTTTTCACATTTCTATTATATGACTTGAATCCATTTCACGTGAAAAAAACAATGGACAATTCTTTTATTAAGAATATTTTTCAGATGTGTGGGCATTGAGCTTGGAGGAAAAATATGCTAAATAATGCTTGGACTCTGAGTGAATGTGACTTTTTTTCTCACTGAAATTACATAATTGTAATGAATTCTATGAAACATTGTGTGTCAGTAGCTAAAGCTTTTTTCTCCTCTGCTGTTTGATCCTGGAATAAATTCCTTCGTATATGAGATTCATATTGTTATGGGTTAATAGCTCAAAAGAGTGTATCAGCTCCTACTCTATGCCTGTAGATTTTTGCCATGTGATTATTTCTTAGCAGTATTTAATTGTTTTGATAAAATGAATCTATAGAAGCCCATGAGGCATAAGCCATTGAAAGTTATATCTCTTTAAAATATACTTAATAAAATATAAGAATAAGATACATTTAGAACCTCATCCCAGGAGAAAATGAACACTAGTTTAGCAAGGAGAGTTGGGAGATTTCAGCTGTGCTCCAAAATGCTACTTTAATTATCATGACATTTTCGGAATATGAAACAACTCCAGTCCTTCCATTTGGATGTTTGACAGGTGCATCCTGTTCTTGTTTTGGATGTCATTTCTGGACATTTTCCATCATCACAGAAATATGAATGAGGTGTCAAAAGCACTGAACATGAAAAATAGTCGTTATGCCAATTTGCCCCTCAAAATGACAAAATCAGAGATAGACATAGCTTGGCTATTATCTGTGAGGCTGTGAGTGCTTCCAAGCCATTAATTCAGTGGCTGTCATAGCACAGAAGTCTAAATGACAGAATTGTCTACATTTAGGGGCTTTATTGAAATGACTAAGTATGAGTTCAACATAAAATAAAGCTAGAGAGTCCAAGGAGAGGCAGCATTTGAGGCTCACAGATACACAGGCTGACTAGATCAGGGGGTAGGTGGGTGAGGCTGTCTCTGAGCTGGAATCTACTACCAAAATCCCCTCACAGGGACCCTTAAGTAAAAGCACACCGTTCAACCAAGACAAAGGGGAGTCTTTCTTTCTTTCTTTCTTGCTTGTATAAATTGCCCTTCTGCCCACTGGATGCTTGAGGTGATATACCAAATTCAGGTTAAAATGGCAGTATAAATAGAAAATGAGTTATGCTCAGTAATAAATTAAAAACAGAAATATAAAAATCAGACTATAATAAAATCAAAATATTAGCAAGAGCTGGATTGAAAAACCAGGTAACCTGTGAAGAAAAGAATATTATGATGTTTATTCTCCTCATTTTGTCTGTTCCCCTATGATATTCTAACCCTAGTCTCTGAAGATTCTTGCAATTTGACTCATCACCTGATTATCAGGTTGTTTCAGTTTCTTTAAAGTAACTGTCCAATAATGACAGTTGAATGCTTTGAAGTGTTTTCAAAGAGAAGAATGGAGAGGTGTTCTTGAGAAGCTCTGTGATTTCTTAGTATTAGATTTTATGGACATATATGCAACACTATAGATATAAATCTTATATAAATCTTTTTAATGCTGAAAAAGAAGCTGGGCAAGTGATGAAAATCTAGCAGTGATTTGAGATATATCTTTTTTTCTAAATTTCTTTTTTTTCCTTAAAGCCACTTTGATTGTTCACTAGTTTCAATATTCTAAATAATTCAAAGCAGTCCAGGTGCACAGCTCAATGCCTGCTTGAGTAGGAGTGATTTGGAAAAGATATCAATTTATTCTGCCATCATAATGTATGACTGAAGGGTTTCTTCGCCTGTATTCACATAATGCTGGAGAAAACAGCCAGCAGCAAAATACAGTTTCATACAACAGCAGAGAATATTGATCACTAGTCATGTCTCAGGCAATTGGGGTAGCAAATGGAGTAGAGAGGAACAGGTTAATCCAAATTGTAATGTGTGATGGCCCATGTCTGAAACTTAATTTGAAATCTGAGCTTTATAAGTCAGAATAAACTAATGGAATTGTGTTATTTTTTAAATTCAAGAGTAACTCAAAACATTTGTTTCCAACATTCTAGACAATCTCATCCAGTAGCTTCAAAATAAATGTGAAGAAGCCTTAAAAGCTTTGTAGAAGAACAAATGGCTTGATGAATCAAAGCTAAGCCATGACATTAAGCCAGTGAAATACTTTCATATAGAAAAAATAATTGCAGAAACAGTGATGCCCACATATGAGAACAATATGAATAAAGTTGATGAAGCCCTATATGTTGATGCTTTTTTTGCCTAAAATAGGGGGACTTAGGTTTTTATAAAGATGCTTACTAAAATAAAATATATTGCAAACACAGATACACAAGTGAATGTAAGTGAGATTATACAAATATCTCCTTCAAAATGCCTGGAACCTTTCTCTATACATTCAGTTTCATCTGGCTTCATTTATTTCTATTCCAGTCCTATCGCAGCCAAAGCCCATGAATATGAGCAAGGAAAGTGAACATGTGAATAAGAAAATATGAGTAAGAAAAGTGAAAATGTTTCACTCTTCACCATCTGAGGACCAGTGCACAGAATGAACTGTGTTCCATCCAGACTTGACATATTTCTGAATATTTAATGCTAAGGAAGAAACGTATTGGAGAACTGTTTTCAAACCATGGTGTGTAAGCTTCTCAGGGACTTCTGGGTGATCACTGTTGGAAATAGAATACCAGTATAAATGGATTATTGGTTTGCTTCCAGTATTCTTCTTGTGTTGTTTATGTTTTTATGTACAAACAACAGGAGTTGTTCAAGTCTGTTTATTTTTCATACCTACTTCCCTGCCTCTAGTCATACTAAAACAAACAGGAACTGATAGCCAATTGGCCATGTCCGTGTGGCCATGCCATTAATCTAATGCTCTTGTACATAGTATCAGTATCATACCATATAATAATGACACTATGTCTTGTAAATTATATCTTATAAAAAATCTTCCATCTCTTAGTACTATTTAACTCCATATTCTAGTAAGTCATGTGTTTTATTTTGACTTGAATATGTAAAGACTATGTGAAGTCTTCGAAGATATTTTGCATGTAAAACATTTCTGCTACTAAAAAAGAGAGACTTTGATAATTTGTACATTTGCACCCAATTAAATTAGATCTAATGATGTTCCCTTCATTTTCACATATTTTTTACGATTAACATGCAAAAGCTCATCATGCCCAGATTTGTCCTGAGAAGTGGTATGATAATATAGTTCATAATTCAAAGGTGACAAAATACCCTACCCATGAAAGAAGGTAAAGTAATAATTTTATAGATGTGCTGGGCAAATGGTAATGTGTGATTAAAAGCCTGTTTCATTGGAAGATCTACTACTATGGTAACAGACAAAGGCCTAATTTATTCTGACTAATCAGGATTGATGTTAATTAAAGAAGATTTCAGGATAATGATTTCTCATTACTAGTTGTTAGATAGAAATAGATTGCTCTACCTCTAGGTAAAATAAGCAATTAGATAACTTCTGTTAAGGACATTTTTTTTCCAGAATCCTGATCTCATCATGCCATCTTCTTTCTTCATTAAGATAGTAATATCTACATGTCTCTTCTGATAAGTACTCCCCAGAATGATTTTTTTTTAGATGACACTTTTCTAGGCTAACACTTTTTGAAAACAACTTCTGTCTATAAGAATATATTAAAAAGTAAGTTGAGGAAACATTTAATAAATTAGATTATAGCATCATTATTCAGGACACGAAGGACTTATAAATGAACATGATAGATACTGGAGAGAGAGAGAGAGAGAGAGAGAGACAGAGAGAGAGAGAGAGAGAGAGAGAGAGAGAGAGAGGAATGACACACATATACATGAGAGAGAGAGAGAGAGCGATTACTCAAGAAATATTTTGCTCCATGTTCTACTTCTGTGTAACCCCTCTTCCTTTCTTCCTCTCCATTCTCCCCTTACCATTAGCATCATGGCTACAGCAGTATCAAAGACATCAGAGACATTGACATAGCATTTTCAGAAGTTCCAAGAAACCTGTTACCACATAAAACAGGAGCCTCTATAACAGAAACAAACAATGGAAGTAACATTCCATAAGGAAAACAGACAAACAGAGGAGCAGGCACAGTGGATGAGAGTAACACCCTGTCCTGTCCCAACTAAGACCCGAAGAAGGGAAGGTAAAGAATAAGTCTTTATTTACAAGTAAGGCACACAAATATAACTAGAGAAACAAAAGTGGCACAAGGTGCTCACAGAGTTCATGTGGCTTACAGTGGTTCGTTCTTGGTTGGTGTGAACACAGGCAGCCACCACGTGGCTGCAATACAAGGCTCCAATGCAGATCTCGGTGCGGAGACAAGGAACGGTTCCAGTGCAAGGCTCTGCGCAGTGGCGGCGAGCGGGGTTTGGAGCTCGAGGCTTGGTGCGAAGGAAGGGCAAAATTCTGGCACGAGGCACGGCATGGCGGCAGCAAGACGAGGATGCGACTCGGGGCTTGGTGCGAAGGCAAGGCAAGATTCTGGCATGAGTCTTGGCACGGCGGCAGCAAGACGAGGTTGCGACTCAAGGCTTGGGGCAAAGACAAGGTAGGATTCCGGCACAGAGCTCGGCACGGCAGCAACAAGGCGAATCTCTGGCTCGAGGCTTGGAGTGAAGGCAGGGCGGGATTCAGGCACAGGTTCTGAACATTCAAGGGAAGAAAGAGAGATACAGGTAGTCCTCACTTAACAACCACAATTGGGACTAGAATTTTGGTTGCTAAGTGAAGCAGCAATTAAGCAAATCCAACCTGATTTTATGACCTTTCTTGTGGGGGTTGTTAAGCGAATCAACATGGGCATTAAGCAAATCATGTAGTCGTTAAGCAAATCATAAACTTCCCCATTGATTTTGCTTGCCAGAAGCTGGCTGGGAAGGTCGAAAATGGTGATCACGTGACAATGGGACGCTGTGATGGTCGTAAATGCAAAGTGATTGCCAAGCACCCAAATCGTGATCATGTGACCACAGGGACACTGTGATGGTTGTAAGGGTGAGGACCAGTTGTTAGTCGTTTTTTTCAGCATTATCTTAAGTCTGAACTGTCTCTAAATGAATTTATTTATTTATTTATCAAATTTATCACTGCCCAACTCCCCCACAGATGAATGGTTGTTAAGCAAGGACTACCTGTACAGTGGAATAGGAAATAGGACAGGAAATCTGAATTTGAATCTGAATAGCCCTAATTGCAATCACAAACCAATACAACACACAGTTTTACAACAAAATTTTTAAATCCCAAGTAAAGGTAAAGGTAAAGGTTTCCCCTGCACAGTCGTGTCTGACTCTAGGGGCCGGTGCTCATCTCTGTTTGTTAGCCGAAGAGCCAGCATTGTCCAAAGATGCTTCCGCAGTCATGTGGCTGGCATGACGCGCGCAGAACGCTGTTACCTTCCCACCGAAGTGGTACCTATTTATCTACTTGCATTTGCATGCTTTCGAATTGCTAGGTTGGCAAGAGCTGGGGCGAGTGCGGGATCTCACTCCATCATGCGGGGCTAGGGATTCGAACCTCCGAACATGCAATCTTCCAATCTACAAGCCTGGCGTCTTACCCGCTGAGCCACCACGCCACCCCAAATCTCAAGTAATAATACAGAAATAATTCCTATAAAATGAGTATAAATAAAAGGATATTCTATTAGTGAAACAACAGGAAATAAGAAAACAGAAGATGAAATATTTATGTGTTAAGAACCCCCAAAACTAGTAGACTAATTTGATAAAGTACTATACCTTCATTTTGTTCAATTTTCCTTTCTTTATGCTCAGCATTGCACATTTATCAAATCCAAAGTCAGTTGCCATCATTCAATTTTTTCCAATTTGTAATTAAGCTGATAACTGATCTTTCAAGAATCATCAGCTGTTTAAGCCAAAATCCATACAGATCTTTTCCGGGTGCACTCCAATTCTTAACCTTCTTTACTTGCTTTTTAATCATTTGTGACGTTATGACCATATCATCCATTTTGACTGAGACAATATTCTTCTCAATCTCTTTTAGCATTTTGCATATTTATTATGTTCTTTTTGGTTATCCCAGACATCACTCCAACATTTTAATGTTTCATCTTTATCATATATATTTGTAGTATTTCCCAGTAATGCTTTATAAAAGAAATGCCGCTTTATTCAAAACTTCTGATTTTGTTGAAATTGATTATTCTACCTTCATATTGTTCATTTTTTTCTGAAGTATCTGTGACTCATTAATGGTTTGAAATTCTTAGTGCCAAGACGATATCTTTTCTGTAAACTTTGATTTCAATTTTCTTTCCTTCAAATTCTTCAGATTGCTGATATCAGCTCAAAATTAATTGATCTATCTGTCCAAATGAATTTTTCATTTTGCTGATAGATTTGCTAAGAGAAATCAAGAAACTTCTCCATCTTATATTGCAATCTCAGAGGGAAACTAATGTGGATTGGAATATGACCTCACATCAACTCTGAACAAGATCATAATGAACTTTTATGATACTGCTAAGTGTTCCTACAGGCTGGATCACTTACTGTATGTCTCCCTGCTCTGAAAGGGCAGCATCAAGTTTTATGAGCCTCTTAAAAATCATTCTTCTGGTATCCCTCATGGGTAGACAATGGGGTGGGCAGAATTAAGGCTAAGGAGCAGCAGGCAGCCTTCTATTCAAAAGAAAAGTGCTTAAGGGACATGGCTACAGCAGCAGCCATCATCATCTTGCTTTCCTCAGAGTGTCTCTGCTCCCTGCATCGGAATGCCTTTGGGGTCCATGAATCACCACTCCACAAAGGACATAGGGCAGTAATGAGGAAAGATGGCAGTGGAGAACCTGGCACTCTGCAAATAAGTCCCAGGTGAAATGGTGGCTGTTAGAGCAGCAACACC
Source organism: Charina bottae (assembly GCA_023362775.1). Lineage (NCBI taxonomy): Eukaryota > Metazoa > Chordata > Lepidosauria > Squamata > Charinaidae > Charina > Charina bottae. The sequence continues at coordinate 93,373,999 of JALMGJ010000004.1, read as the reverse complement.
AACTATTGCTTCTTTAGCTTCCCCAAATACTTAATGGTCCTATGTTTCGAACTTTGCTAGAATGTCTTTAGTTTCTATACTTTTTTTTTTTGAGTCAACTTTAGGCTGACCATATTTCCTTCAGACGAAAACGGGACTTTGGGGATGGCAAAACGGGACAGGGTCTTATGCCACCATGCCAGCCTCCAAACCCTGCCCCCCAGTCCACGCAATTGGCTCCCGCCTGCAAACCCTGCCCCTGCCCCACACGATTGGCTCCCACCTGCAAACCCCACCCCCATCAGCGCGATTGGCTCAGATTTTAATATTTTTTTCGATTTTTAAAGGTTTTGTTTTCCTTCTAGCAGTAAATGGTGCGGCAGAGCTGATGTGTTTGGGGAAGGCCGGAGCACATACACTGTGCACACAGCACTGTCATCAGCCGGGGGACAAGGGGCAGGGATGGAGGCCCACCACTGCCCCATCCCCCTCGGGCTTGGCTGAGGGAGGAAGGAGAGGCTTGGCCGAGGGAGGAAGGAGAGTCGCTGCTGCTGCTGCCGCTGCCACCGCACAGTAGAAACAGGAGCTGGCCGAGCTAGGGGACTTCAGCCACACCACTCCGTCCCTTGCCGCCTGCCAGGCTGTGGGAGCTCCCGCAGCCCGGCGGGTGGCAAGGGGCGGCATGGTGTGGCTGAAGCCCCCCAGTGCGGCCGGCTCCTGCCAAGGACGCAAGCCCACCACTGCCCCAGCCTCCTCAGACTTGGCCGAGGGAGGGAGGAGAGTTGCTACTGCTGCCGCCGCCGCACAGGAGAAGCAGGATCTGGGCGAGCTGTTGGGCTTCAGCCACACCACTCTGCCCCTTGCCACCCGCCAGGAGCTCCCGCAGCCCGGCGGGTGGCAAGGGGTGGCGTGGTGCGGCTGAAGCCCCCCAGCGCGGCCAGCTCCTGCAGAGGACGGAGGCTCACCGCTGCCCCGACACGGATGTGTACGCGGATGTGGTTGACCAGATTGCATTTGGCCTTGAAGGGCGATTACTCTGAGCGCGCGCGTGCGTACACAGGGAGGAAAGCGATGTGCGCGCATGCGTGGGCGAGCGAGAGTGGCCGCTTCTTCCTTACACTCCGCACGCCTTCCGAAAACAAACACGCTGTCCTCCGCCACACTCCTCCCCCTCCCCTCCCCTCTCCGAGGCTCCCGCCTCCTGCTCGGGGGCTTCCGAGGATCACTGCCTTTCTTCTCCTTCACCTCTCCCCACCATTCGCTTTCGCCAAACTTGCCGCTGCCGCCGCCGCCACCGCCACTTCCTCAGAGAGGAAGGAAACAGGGGCCTCTTTCTTGCCACAACCACCCAACCGCTCACTTTAAGTTGGGAAGGAGGGGAGGGGGCGGAGGGAGGGCGGGCAATGAGGGGAATTGAAAAAAGCAAAGGAAAAAGAAGGCAGTCCAGAACAATAACGCAGGCGGTGGGAAGTGCCCAATGTGCGTCCCTCAGTCCGGGTGCGGGTCCCACTCAGGCATGGCTAGTGCCCGCCATGGAGATGCTCCAACCATGAGGGGGAGCGGGGAGACCTGGTCCGTCCCCCTCCCCCTCCTCCTTTTGGCGCACGCGGTGGGGGGGCGTCTTCCCTGGTCTTCCCTTCGCCTCTCCGCCTCGTCTGCTCACGGGTAGGATCAGGTAAGGAGGCAGGAACCGGGTGGACTGTGGTGCTGTGTCTGCTGCTGGGCTCGCACGTGGCAACTGGGTTTCCAGTTGCCGCACTGATCGGGCCTCTTCCGGGCTGCCTCCAATGGCAAGTCCGGCTCCAGTCCTTCTTCCTGTCTTCCTGTCCTCCTTCCCGCCAGGTTTAAAAAAAGGGACAAAATTGAGATTTTGATCAAAACGACGGGACGGTTGAAAAATGCTTAAATAACGGGACTGTCCCGTTCAAAACGGGACGTATGGTCAGCCTACTCAACTTTGACTCCTGGAGACTGCCTGGACTAGTCCTGGCAGTTCTTTTGGCAAGGTTTTTCAGAAGTGGTTTGCCATTGCCTCCTTCCTAGGGCAGAGAGAGAATGACTGGCCCAAGATCATCTAGCTGGCTTCATGCCTAAAGTGGGACTAGAACTCACTCAACAGTCTCCCAGTTTCTAGCCTGGTGCCTTAACCACTACACAAAACTGGCTCTTTGGTGAAATATACTTTAGCTAGTATTTACCTTTCAGAGCATCAGCCCTTTAAAATACGTTTACTGTAAATTTGAGGACTGCAAAGGAAAGCAAAGGAAGTCTATCGTTACCAATAGTGGGCTTTTTAAGGTCTACAGGCTCTGACATTTATTCCAGAGGCACCTGTGGGGGGTGGGGTCTAAAAGCTCAAGATTGGGGGCATAGCTACATGATTGAAAACCTACACCTGGGACATGGCTTTGATTGCAAACTTGCAGCAGCCATCTTGACTTCTTGAACCCCCTGCAGACACTTCTGACTTACACACTGGCATATGACACAGATCCTGCCTGTGACGGTATAGCTCAAGAATTACTTTGTGAAGTAGAAATAAACGTACTTCCACTCCTGTACTTTGATGTGTTTGCTGGTGGATAGATACACAAAAATTAAGTGGTTTGCCATCTTCTCTTTCTCCTGTTTTTTATTTATAACCAGCTATAACCAAACTCATTTAATTTGCCAACTGAATATATATCTTTCAAAGCATGTCTTTCTCAATTTAATGGCTGAGACTCTGTGGGGGGGTGTATGTGTTTATGTGTGCTGCCAAAATGTAAATTACCAATTGAAATAAATCTTTCAAAGCATGTCTTTCTCACTTGTGAATAAAAAACGTAAGGCACTGATAGCAGAACTGTTAAAAATTAATCAAAATTTTAAAAGCATTGTCATGATTGTAAGCTGACAAAAAATCTTTATACCTGCAACCCTTGTGAAACCAAATTTAATATGTCTGCCCATTATTTTGTTAGTTTCTTTGATGAAACACATGGAGGAAAAATTTATTAGCGCCTATAAGAAACAAATTACTAGTGAAGGCTTTTTTATCATTTAATGAGAAGGCTTCATAATTGTGAAAAAAGCTGGGTTTTAATGAAGAGGCTGACACAGTATAAAAACATTTAACAGACAAAAAAGGTGAATTAGGATACCATTGGAAATCTAATTAAAGAATATTATAGTTGAACAATAAAGTGGAAATAACAGGTCAATAATAGTTTAACTTTTGATGCCTGAGTGTAAAGGAACATTACTGTAATCCTCCAGTCATCCCTCTTTTTATGAAAGCTGAAAATAAGTCAATATAATCCATTCTTAGTTGAATGAAATTCACTATAATATCCTTGTATTGTTCAAGTTGTGGGGTATGAAACAGCAATAAAACCCACTCTGCTTATGTTACTTACTTGGACAAATTACTGCATTTTGATAAAAATTGCACTTGGGAAAACTTGTTTTACTCTTTTGGATGAATCAAAAGAAATCTATCTGGGTCCAGCATCAAACGTCTAAATTTGTAACTCTTTTCTTTCTTTTTCCTTTCCTTTTCCTTTTCCTTTTCCTTTCCTTTCCTTTCCTTTCCTTTCCTTTCCTTTCCTTTCCTTTCCTTTCCTTTCCTTTTTTTTTGACAAGATGTTTCAGACTTTGGAGGCAAAGGATCGTGAGGTGGACCAACCGAAGGGCTGTAATTGCTGAGATAAATAGATAAACTTAAGCTGAGGGGCATGGTGGCTCAGCGGTTAAGATGTCAGGCTTGTCGATCGGAAGGTCGCAAGTTTGGAGGTTTGAGACCCTAGCCCCATGTGATGGAGTGAGCTCCCGCACTCGCCCCAGCTCTTGCCAACCTAGCAATTCGAAAGCATGCAAATGCAAGTAGATAAATAGGTACCACTTTGGTGGGAAGGTAACAGTGTTCCGCGTGCGTCATGTCGGCCACATGACCGCGGAAGCATCTTTGGACAACGCTGGCTCTTCGGCTAACAAATGGAGATGAGCACCGGCCCCTAGAGTCAGACACTGTGTGTGGGAACCTTTACCTTAACCTTTTAATTTTAATTACATTTCTCTGTATTATGAAATCTCTATTTTGGCTCCTGTTTAACTCAATTTAACATATTTCTAAAAACGGAATAGGTTTGTTAGTAGAAGTTTAATGTTTTTGAGCAATATATGTGGGATCATTTCAGGAAGGCTTCCATGGGAAAACTTGAGACAAGATCTTTTGCACTAGACTAATCACCAGACCACCTAAAACACTGGCCTCCAGTATATTTTTACTGAGCCCTAATAGTTAATGGTTCAGTTAAAATGAGGCAAGTGCAGAATGGTGGGCTCCTGTTTTGGCATCATTGTTCTCTTATTCAGACAATTCAGTTCATGCCCAAGATGACCAAGGTTCCTTTTTTTCAAAAAAGTGTGCAGAAATGATCCTGCCAACTATAGATCTATGTCTATTGAACAAAATTAAGAAACTACATGCCAGGACCTGCGTTGGAAATTAATGAATGGCTTAAGCAGGAGAATATATTTTAGAATGAACAGGCAGGTTTTAGATTAGGCAGATCCACTATAGATCACTGCCTGGTTCAGCAGCACTTGGCTGAAAAATAAACATGCAGCAAAAATTCCCCATATTTGTTTTTGTTGATGTTAGTGGGGTATTTTATTTGATCTCAAGAGTACTTTTATGCAAAAAAAATTAACAATTCTATGACAAATGATTGTTGCTGCTGATATGTAAACTCAAGATTAAAATGCCGTCATATTGGGCAACTCTGATTCAATTTCAGTGGCCAAGGGAATTAAGCAAAGTTGTATTTTGCTTCTTTTTTGCTTAATATCTATACAAATTATCTTATAACAGGCCTATGGGGGATAGACTTACATGTCCCCAAATTAGTGGATAAAATTCTTCTTACATTAGTTTATGGTGACATTGTCATCTTTTCATTCACCCAGATTGGCCTAAAGAGAACCCTTGCTCAAGATTGCCAATAAGAGAAGCTAGTCATAAATTATCATGAGACAAAAGTTCTTTTTTGTTTGTTTGGTTGGTTTTATTTCCAAGTATTCACCACATTATTTGTGCATCTACATTGACTTCTGCCAACCTCCATTTTTTTCATTAGATACCTTACAGAAGGTCTTGTTTGTATTAATATTACACTTGTTTCTATTAATCTTACACTGGTTCAATAACATCTATTTTAATGCACATAAAATTTAAACAAAATTCTTAGCAGATGAGAGATTCCATTTGGAACAGGCAGTCTCATAGGTAACCAGGTCCTAAACCATGTGCTGTAGGTTTTATAGGTGATAACCAACACTTTAAATAGCAGCTGGAAGCCAACCAGAAACCAAACCGCCCAGAGTCTACTGCGGTAGAGATGGGCGGTGATAAATTTGATTAATAAATATAGTCTTGCAATAAAGCTGTTTCATGGCTAAATTACCATGTAGGTAGCTTAATCCTGTGGTTTCCAACAATGATTTTCAAGAGCAGGCCCATGAGCAAATTACCACATCCTAGTTGTGAGGTACCAAGGCCATGTGGGAAGAAGAGGGAGGAGGAGGACGATCATCAGCTGGAATACCAGATGAACTTGGACACATTTTCCTTGCCATAGCTTCCACCTCTTCTTCCAGCAGGAGTTAGGAGCATGGGAAGACACCCAGTTTGCAAGGCTGCTCTCTACATGATAATGCAATACTGTCTGGAGTCAATGTTGGAATTTCTCTTGAATGAGAATCCACAGTTATTCTGGACTGCTGGGATTAAACCTAAGCTTTTTGTTTACCACCCAGACCATCCATTTCTGGCAGATGATTTTTCCCCAGTGGCTTCATGTGGATGTTACATGCAATAAGATAGTAAGAGCTGAACTCTGGAGCACCCCATATCAAGTCCTGAGGGCTCAACCTTCCTTCCACCTCCCTAATGATTGGAACCACCCATTCAGGAAGGTGGAGAGTCACTGAAACACAGTGCCTCAGTCCCAACCTTTGCAGGTCCAGCAGGATATCATGCTTAATGGTATCAAGGACTGCCAAGAGATCCAGTGACATACTGTCACTCTTCCATTGAAATAAACCAATACATCTAAAATCCTACTCTGCACACAATTCTCAGTGGGAAGAATCTAAGAATAAATCATATGAGTAATGTCATCATATTATGTATTTTACCCTGTAGGTTTGGGATGATAGACAGAGTACAATGGATTCACCCATGAACCAGATCCATTTAGAGACTATTCAAAAAAGTTCAATGTTCCTGATTAAATGTATATGAAAATGTAATCAAACCTTTGTTATGACGTCAAGACCAGCAGTCAGATAAAGATAAAAATAAATACAATTGATATCTATCTATCTATCATCTATCTATCTATCTATCATCTATCTATCTGACATTAATACTTTTTTTTCAGATACAAGGAGAGAGGGATGGTGCAGATAGTGGCACAAAATTGGGCAACCTGAGAGGATATATCTGATAGGAGAAGTGACAAATAGAAGTCATGTACCATGGTCTCTGCTAGAACTTTTCTTCAGGACAGGATGGATAAATGTCATCCAGGTCTCTTTGTAGAGAGAGCAATAAGGCAGCATATGGCTCAAGGACTCTACAGTACTGAGCCATCCACACAATGACATATATGTTGGTGTAGGGCAGTATTTTTGTAACGCTCTGCAGAATGGCAGAGGGGAATGCATCCAGCTTGGCCAAAATGAAGGTCTGGCAAAATTTCAGAACTGTGATGGTGGAGAGTAAGAAGCTGACACATACCCACTTGGAAAAATCTCATGTGCTGCAAGGCTAAGGCACAGATTTAGATTGCTTTGATGATCAATGTAGACATGCTGCTTAATGGCATTTTTAAGCCTAAATGTAATAAATAAATAGCTATAGAGCATTAGGAAATGAAGCTTGCCATTTTTTTTTAATCACTTAAAGTGGTCACTAAGTCATACCTACTCGGAAGAAAATTAACTTTAGTCAAAGATTAAAAAGTACCAAATTCTAGAGTCCACAGAGACCAAGCCCAAACATAGAGCAGCATTCTTAATACATCTCAGAACTGCAAGGACAGATCTAAGAAAATTAGACTGAACAGCTTCAAGGATGTCAAGCTTTCTAAAAGTACAGACATCGCCACCATAGAGAAGCTGAAAAATTATCTTGGCTACAAAAACCTTGCAAGGTGCAGAGATAAATAGGAAAATGTCAGGATAGCTGAGGAACTATTCTGAGTAACACGAGATATAAAAAGTGTTCTCTCCAGGACAATGAGGCCTAGAACAGCACTCCAAGTATGTATAAGTGTGCATCTACTCAATACCATTCCCATTACCAATTATGCCAATTATAATTTTATAATAATTTTGTGCAAATACTAGGTCATTATTTTTCTGATAGTTTATTCCTAGTCCTTTCTCTGAGCAGAAAAAGGCCAATGCCCTCAGTGCTCTTCAAATTCTCACCTAAGAGACAGACATGATTATAATGTCATCTGCATATAACAGAGCTGGAACCACTTGACCTGCTAATACAAGGGGTGATGAGTGGACAGAGATGGACTGGATTATTCTTCCCAGTCCAGAGGCTCCCCCCTTGCAGCCTTTGTTGATTCTAAATCAGCCTTTGGCTTAATTTGAATGAGAGGCTGTGAGGAAAAAAAACTAAATAGATTTTCTCAATAGATAAAAGGTCACTTCTTCTCATTCAATCACTCCATTCCAACACCAGTTTGAGAATCAGATGTATATTTATTTGTTTATTTTATTTTTATTTAGATGCCGCCCAACTTCAATTGGATGGCTCACGGCATAAAAACAGAACAACAATATACAATCCAGATAAAATACATAGCAATAAACAGATGGCAGTTCTGGTCAACACAATATATCTCATACCCAACAAGAGGCTGCAACTAACCTAGCCCAAAGCCTGGGAGAACAAGCAGGTCTTCAAGGTCTGGAACACCATCAGGGAGATGGTGGATCTTATTCCTGGGTCGTGATAGATGGCATTGCTTGATTGAAGGAACCCAGAGCACGCCGACCCTGTCAGAATGAACTGGCCTTTAGAGACCTCTCTCAAAGAGGGGTGAGGGAGGGAGAGGTATGTTCTAGTGTCTCTACTTTTAAACTTATATATAAATTAATATATTTGGAAAAGGATAATAGTATACCGCAAATTGTGCAAATTTGCTGCTGCTGATGATGATGAAAAGTTATTTTTTATCAGTTGGGTAGCATACAAGTACACAGCACTTGAGATGATCTCACATTCACTATAAGGTAAATGTAAATATATCATCAATTTAAATTCTAAAATTCTAAAGCACTCTTAGAATGAGGCAATAAAATGGGGGGAAATAAGAAATTGTTTGATAGAATCTGGAACAGAACTAATCTGGTAGGAGGGGAATTACAGTTATGCTTCAGGCCTAGGAAAATATAATGGAAGTGAAGAGAAATCAGAATTCTTTGCTTTGTTTCTACTCAGGAGAATTATGTACCAAGGTTTGCAGCTTGTAAGATTTTTTTCAGTTTGTTTTGATCTAATGCAATAATAGCAACATTTTTTTAAAAAAAAAGTACCAACAAAATAGAAGAACATATTATATAGATTTGTTCCCCAAGATAAAATGGATTAATGGCAATTCACAGGACACTTTTAAATTCAAATCTACAAAAGACTAATGGAAAGTTATTACAATAAGTGGCATTTCAAATGCAAAGCATAATTTTTTATTTCCCATAGTTGGCTGCAAATTATTAACTGGATAGCTGTTAGGACATTTCTTCTGCATTCTTAATGTAATATGACAGTTCAAAGCACATTCGCTAAACTGCAGAGAATTGATGCCATGAAGATAAAAATTATATTTGCTAAGCTTACCAAAATGTGTTTATTCCAAGGGCTACAGATGGTATTTTCTTATATTCTAAATGCTGTTAACTGTACTTGCTGACAAACTGAACACATACTGTATGCACATCTGGCTCTATCAGCAGAACTGGCATATTGGCTCTGCTAAAAATGTTACCGTACTGTTACTCGTCTTATTTAATTCATGGATCATTGACATAATCCCTTACCAATATGTACTAAGGGAATTCTTAATCTGTGGATCACTGCAGTAATCCATTAAAATAGCAGCTAGGGAATAATATTATTACTGTGGATCACTGCAGTGATTCATGAAAATAGCAGCCAGGAAACAGGGAGATCAAAAAGCAAGTGACCTCAGAGAAGATTCAAAGGTGGGGAAGAACAGGAAGAATACAGTAGATGATGATTATTTCTGACACATTGTGCCGATTCTTTCCCTTCTGATGTTGTTCCCATTGCTTCTGGCACCTTGGCCCTATCAAGTATCAGGTGTCATCTTGCCAGGGGTAGCATTTTGCATATATCTTCATGCCAGAGTTCTAGCAAAACTCGAATTGGGAAGCTAGTTCTATCAGTTAGGTGCAAAATTCTGGAATAAGGGAAGCCATAGAACAAACATTCTGAGTTTTTCATATTAGTTTAGGGGCAATTTTGAGATAAGTGGTTGGAATCCTCCAGGTTTTTTATTTATATATATATATATATATATATATATATATATATATATATATATATTAGAGATATTTCCTTACCAGATTCCTCAATGCCTTCAACAATGGCAGAGCTTCTAATGTACTGCCTTCACTGGAAAACGTCTTAAAAATTCAGGGAGACATTCAGAGATGTATCTGCCTTGAAAGTAGCCAATGTTGAACTGTATAGGTCAGCCAACCATCAGGAGTTAACCACAGGAAATGTTTTATGACATTTTTTATTATGTCATAAAATGTTTTATGATAAGTTTTATGTCATAAAATGTTTTATAAAATTTGCCAAATTTCTATTTCATGGGAGTCATGGGTCCCAGATTTTGGACACATTCTGTAAGTTAGCCCATTTGAGGTATCTTGGTTCAAAAACTGTTGGCCTATGTGCACCATTTCGCCCAGTTAAAGGTTACAAACTTGAGAGTTTTAATACTATATAGATAATGATAATAATAATTTTTATGCCACCTGATTCCCAGTGACTCTGGAGAGAGATACTTAATAGGTCTGTGTAGCACTTTGTATTAGATTCCAAAACACTACTTCAGAATGTATGTGTGGAAACATGAGTGTAACATCTATCTCAGCTCTTTAAAGCACCTGTGCCTTTTCCCAGGATCACGTAATGTGATCTTAGGTAGGCTGACAATACGTCCTGTTTTGAACGGGTCTGTCCCGTTATTTCACCATTTCTGGAGCATCCCGTTGTTGTAGTAAAAATCTCAATTTTGTCCTGTTTTTGAAAGTTCCCTGGCAAAGCACGCACAGACGCCCCTCCCCCACATGCGTGTGCGCCCACCTCCGCATGCCCCCGCCCCCCACATGCATGTGCACCCCCCCACATGCCTGCACGCATGCCCCCTGCTCCCCACATGCGTGCATGCCCCCCGCACACACCCCACCCCCGCACACACACACCCACACACCCCGCGTGCACCTGCAGACCCACTTTGTCCGACAATGTTTTTGCCTCAAGGAAATATGGTCGGCCTAATCTTAGGAAATAATGAAGCTGCTTTAAAGAATTGAAGACAAATACTGTATTCACAGTCCTGTGCAGTCTGATGCACATTTTTGGAATGAATGTCAAAGTTCAGCAATAATAAATAAAGAAACAAACAAACAAACATTAAGTCCAAAGAATAAATGAAGTTTCTTAAGACGTATACATTTTTCTCATAGAGAGAAAGTTGAAGGGAATACAGTATCAATCCTTCAAATACAGGAAACCCAAACAGAGACAGGGAGAGGAATGAAGGAGTTCTTGCTTTTCTATCTCTATTCGTAATACCCCTGGTGGTCAATAGAAAAAAAGATGGAAATAGTAGAAAGCTTCCAAAGCTGTCTCTTCAACAATTAGCACATTCATATGAACAATTTAATTAAACTGCGTGCGTGTGTGTGTGTGTAATTGGACCAAACTGTCTTGCTTTATACAGCGTCTGTGGACTTTTCAGAAAAACAGGTTTTCTGACCTATTTTCTCTTGTATTTAGTTGGCACCACTGTTGTAGATAAGTCTTGCCTGTGGATTACTAACCTACAGCTGATACATCTTGAGGAATCAGTAAGAATCCCTAGGTCTTTTAGGCTGGATATCAGTACCCTAAGAAGTCCAGGCAGGGGATCCTAGCACTGCTATCTGCCCTTGGATTCCCATATTGAGCAGCCAATAATTTGAATATTTCCACAATGTCTTACGTTCTATACAAGATGGTACCTGATATCTCAGAGACAAGAACAAGAGAATTAGAGTTTCCTTCTCAAACTATCAGGGCTATCTGCAAACTGGATCTTCACACATGGATCTAAAATCTCAGTTGGGAAGATGTATAAAAAATCAGATCAAATCAAACCTGCTTTTAGACTGTGTTTCCTAGTCCATGCAGAGGTATGCCTCCATCCCTGATGACCACCATCCTGAGAAAGAGCTTTCTTTCAAAATATTATACAATACATATATAGAGATCTGTCTAGACAATGTCACATATCAGGGAACACCTGCTCAGTCTAATTCTCCAGCCAGCATACTATAAGCTTACCAAAGTTCTTCAAGACGGAGTTGCTGAGAAATGTACAAAGGTAGAGAGATTGACATGGTTTAATGTGAGTTTTCCTGAAACACTGCTTAAAATATAAAACAGTTGGAAACTTAGTAGATATCATGCCTGGTTGAATGGATTACTTGTGAAATTTTGATTTATTTATTTATACATACAAAATCAAAGATGAGGTATATTGTACTGAAAGGGAAATTTTGTATTGTTCTACAGGCATTGCCATTTTGGTATTAGCTTCTTGTGAAAGCTGATAATTATATAGCTCAAGCGAATAACAGTGAGCAAGCAAATATTATGATATTTTCCATTGCTGTGATCTTCACTGAGAATGTACTGTAGCTGGGGGCTATTTTCCCCCATCTGGCTTGAGTGTAGGATACTATTGAATTTAAAGGAAGACTTATGAACAGCTGATAATTAAATGGGGGTTTAAAAAGTTGCAAGGTGTACCATATACATGTCTACTCAGAAATATGTTCCATAGTTCTCAGAGGACTGACATTCCTATAAGCGACTGTAGGATTGTTGCAGTCTGAGCTAATGCGTTTAGATTTGTTCATTCTCTTCATGGAGAGCAGAGATCCAGGTTGATTTCTAGGTGATGGCTATCACATGGCAAATATCAATATATCTTCAACAGGGAGACAGAGCAATTAAAAAAAACACAAGGGGGAATGTATTGTGTTGGAGAGAAGACAGATCTTTCCTCTTGAAGAAAAATCTGAAAAGAAAATTGCAACATAGCACCTGCTCCTCTCAAATCCTGGTTAGGTGATAGGGACATGTTAAACAGAATTTATTATTTTTATATCACAGAGTCCATAGTGCAAGGAGAAAGGATTAATGCAAGAAGTGGAGACAACACATACCCAATTGATCCCCAGATGGCAGCGATATTTCCTCACAAGCTCCCTGTCTCTCCTTTCAACTATATCAGGGTAACAAAGAAACAAGGCTGCAGGCTTGGAGAAAATTGAATTGCTGGAAACACAAATGAACAAGCTTTGAACATCTAAGAAAGATAAATTTAGCTCACAACAAGTGAGTCCCTTTGACTGCGTGTTTAAAAGGAACGATTGAGCGTTGTTCCATGAAGAGAATCTTAAAATGCTACTCATAATGCAGAACTATTTTTTCAACAAGGAAAAAGGATTTAAATTACTCTGTATGTGTGCCATATTTTCATGATAGCAAGTTTCTAAACTGAACATTATCATTCTCCTAGCTGGAATGTGAGCTGGATACGCCCACATCTCATGATGTATAATGTTCAACAGGCTGCAGTGTGAACAATGCAGGCTCAATTTAACAAAAAGAAAAGGAAAACAAAGAAAAATGTCACAGCAATGGCATTTATGTGATCTTCTAAAAATGGACTTGAAATGCACCCTTAAAGTTTTATCTTTCTTTACACTGGATCTTCCATCTTATCTTTGATCTTTCAATATACTACTTAGATTACATTATCTACAGGGTAATGTGGATTTATTTATTTGTCATATTTGTCTACTGCCCATCTTGCATGCAACGACTCTGGGTGGCTTTAAAAAAAGATCTGTTGATTGCAACAAAGGCCACAGTTAGGATTTTCTACAATAAAATAAAATAGAAATTAAGGCTTATCATAGAACCTAGAAATAACATTGTGTGGTATACATATTGCTTATAAGATAATATAGTCAAATGGGTTTGTTTTGTAAGTTAACAAATTAATTAGTTATACAACACCAAAAATCATAACAATATATACCAAATATAATAAAAATATATTTTATTTATTATTTAAATTTGTATCACCGCCCATCTCCTCCATACCTGGGGACTCTGGGCAGTTCACAACAATAAGTTAAAAATATAAAATTACAAAATTACAGCAACAATAATTTACATATAAAATCCAAACAAAAAGATGTTAATAATAAGGCGGGTTTCATGGCACCAGCCACTCCCAAGAGGAACTATTGGCATTCCCGTCCCAAGCCAGGCGGCAGAACCAGGTCTTCAGGTCTTTCCGGAAGGTCGGGAGTGAAGAAACTCGCCTCAGCTCCAGGGGCAAGATATTCCAAAGGGCGGGTGCTACTGCAGAAAAGGCACGCCTCCTGGATCCTGCCAGATGGAACTCTTTAGCCGATGGGATCCTTAGCATGCCGTCTCTGTATGACCGAGTGGGGCGGGTCAATGTTCCGGGGATGAGATGGTCCCTCAGGTAACCTGGTCCCATGCCATGTAGGGCTTTAAAGATGATAACCAACACCTTGAATTGGACCTGGAAGCAGACTGGTACCCAATGCAGCTCGCGCAGCAGAGGTGTTACATGGGCCGATCTTACAACACCCATAACTGTCCACGCGGCCACATTCTGGACCGGCTGAAGCTTCCGGATACTCTTCAAGGGTATATAAAATATATAAAATTGTACCCAGAAATTTGCTTAGTCTTGTAAAATATTTTGAATTTTATGTAAAGGAGCACATTCTGTGTCATTCTTTGATTAGTGGAAAAATAGCCTTTTAAAAAATGGGTAAGGTACACATTTCTTGAATTCAGTTTTTGATATCCAGGGTAATAGTATTTTTCAATCTCACAATGTAATTCTTTTGGCTATTCCCAAACCAATATAACCAATGCTACTCAAAAAATGTCAGACCCCCCAATTTTGGAATATAAATCAAAATAATTCTGACATCTTTAACTTGAAAAAATTTACCCAGGCATCTACTTATTCATGTTACAACATTCTTCCAAAAAGAAACAAAAATCAGATATGATCAAATCATGAATGATTCCCACAAATCTCTTACAACATCAACAGAGAAAAATCTACATAGCATCCTTTCTGACACATACTTTGAGTCTAATAGACTCAGAATAAAATATTTTGATGGATTAATTTCAATTTCAAGTTCAAAGAAGTAAGCTTAACATTTTTAAAAACTTGGATCCATTGATCCCCCAACCCAAACCTGAAAAAAAAAATGGGGCAATCTGACTGAAATAAATGAATGTTATCTCATAACCAATTGAAAACTTTCTTGGAAAACACACAAAAGAAATAAACCCACTGCGGCTATAGCAAATCCTTACATGAGGTGTGGGGAAGAGGAAGTAGGGTATCTTTGACAGGCCCCTACCACTTAACTACAATGATCCTAATAAAAATTAAGTATAGTATGAGAATACATGAGAGAAGAATTGTAAAGTGCCTTATACATTAGACTAAAAAAAATGGATAATAAAATGCCTATTCGATTGAAGCTGATATGGTGAAAACATCAGCAATAGTTGCAGAGCATACTCAGATTTTGTCCTTACTGTACTACAGTGATGTTTTCTTAATCCATGTAGCTATTGTTATATTATATCATGATGTTTAGTACCAACAGGATCATGGTGAGGAATTATTATGTCTACAGTGCACACAGATAAAAGGGCTACTGTAGAATGGGAACATGCAGAAATTTGACCAGTGCTATTCCTGAGCTGCCAATGAAATATAAGGCTCAGCGTGAGGATTTATTATAAAGTGCAGAGGAGCTGAATTGCTTGTCACTTGCCTTGTCGCACACAGTAATTATCAGGGGCTTGTAACAGCCATGTAACCACATTTTACACAGTGGGCGATCTGACTGAATAAACAAAAGTTGCAACTTGAATTCTGCAGAAATGTGATATTTTCCCAGTAGAAGTCTAATGTCAGTGGAACATCTCTAAGTGATGTGCAATGCATGAGGGGGGGAAAAGGCTGGATTTTTTGTACAACTATCATTTCTCATTTTGAGGACAATTTGACTACTAAGGGTTGTATGCAGCATCCTTGATTGACATCTGAAACTTTTCCTGCTGAGAAACCAACAGCATGATGAAACATCCAGTTCCTTTCAATGGTTTGGTTTCATTTTTTTAATCCTGCTCTTTGGATTTCCTTTTTGCCTTTACTATCCTCAGAGTTCTTGATTTTTTAGCCATTTAAATATGGCATTCAGAATCAGCCAATTTAAATTAGTGTTCCTAGCCTCAGGCCTGGTTTAGGTCTATGCAAGCCTGGGGTCAGCCAAGATCCTGATGCCAAGGAAGAGACAAAGAATTCAAAGGGAAGGAATGGGTTGCTGCTTCTGGGCATGTGGCCATGTTACCATTGCTCAGCCAATCTATTTATAATGCAGCTGATAGCAGAGCAGATGGAAACTCAGCAGAGAATTTCTCATCTACCTAGATAGAAATGAAATCATTTAGCCAAGATGTTTTGTGGTCTATGTCGCATCCTGTTTTAAGATAAACTAGATTATGGCTAACCTAAGGCCATAGTCAAGGTAAAATACAGAGAAGTGTCTTGATTTCCATAGCCTATACCCAAATAGTATGTTTGATACAAAGACCATGTATTTGCCTGTATATCTTTGCTTAGGAATTATAGAGTATTTACCATTATGAAACAGCTGAATGGTTCAGCTATTTACTGAGTTCTGTGTGTAATGCTTCTAGAAACAGAAAGAAATAAAAATAACATTTGCCTTTTATACAACAATGGTAAAGTCTTGACTCATCATCCATGGATTATCTAGTTTAATCCCTAAATTCTTTTCTGTAATGCTACCACATAGATATAAAATCTTTCCCTTACCCAATATACAATTTCCCTTGTAAGATTCTGAATGTTTATGCGAATAACCCTGCAAAAAGTAAGTTCTTTCTGCAAATTTTTTCATTTGTTGTTAAAGAAAGTGGCAATTGCCCATATTATTGGTTATTTATTAAGCCCTGTGCCAAATGTGATTATAAGGATGGTCTAAAAGGCAAGATGTGCAGATCCTCTGGCAAGATTTTTTTTCTTGCCCTTTCAAAATAGAACTTCTTGACCTAGTGAAAAATGCTGCAGTTGATTTAAAACATGTTTTATTCCTTAATAATGAACTGTGCCAACTCCATTTTGTCTAAGATGCAAGATGAGCTGTCTAGTATATTAAGCATTTCCCCCATTTTCTTCCCACCCAAAATGCTTCTAGGCTATTCATTCCAAATCCAGCCTTATTCATGGGCCTTGACTCTAGTGTAATTTTATCCAATTACATTTCTGTGGAACAGGCCTTTCTGCTATTGCAATATATTTCCATTTCTGTTTGTGAAGTTATGAGTTTTAAAAAATAGTACCAATTTTTAGAAGCCATTGAGCTAAGTAAATTCAGCCTTCCAGGCCTCTCTGCCAGTCATAAGCCCTAGTGCTGGTGATAAAGAACATTCCATAAATATGTCTTTCTCTTTCAGATAACACATGATTCTATCTCTTGTTTTTTCTGGCATGCAGACATCTTTTCATGTGTTTAAATAAATACATGTGTGCACGCACGCACACACACACACACACATCTAATTAATACTTGCATTTGGTGCTTTCCTTTTCCTTTTCCTGCTTGTGGGTTTCCTAGTTGATCTTTGTATGAAACATGGACGGTGAGCCACAGAGATATGTGGAACATTGGAGACTTTTGTCAAAATGACAAAAGCAGTGTCATAACCTCATGACACAAGCTCTGCCCCTTTTGTACATGCATACAATTTTTCAATGCACACGTGCATCAGGACATTGCTTTAATCATTTACCTCCCTCCACTCCACTGCAGACACCTCTGCTCAACAAGGTAGACTTTTGGTCTGATTCAGTGGTAATCTTCTTGAGCCTTGAGCTCCTGAATGAATGATAAGGTATAAATCTAATAAACCAATACATGTTTACAGAAATTCCTACCTGTTATTTAATCAGTTCCTCAATAATGCTATTTATTTATCTATTTATTTATTTATTTATTTATTTATTTATTTATTTATTTATTTTGTGTCCAGATAAAACTTTACTCTGCCAAAATGTAGCCACTGCCACAGCTTTGTCATTAGCTTGCTGTAGGTCGTCGACAGTACCAGGCTCCGACAGTAATCGACACACCATCAGATGCTCCAGGTCTTGGATTTCTCCGCATTCACATAATGTATTGTTGTCAGCCAACAACCCCCACTTAAATAAATTTGTCTTGCACCTTGGTACCCCCACCCTCATCCTATTCATTGTCCTCCAAACTGTATAAGGGAGAGTGTTTCCAGTGGCCATTTCTTCCTTCGGTAAAATACTCAAATCGGTGAGCTCATTCCTCCATTTACTTATTCAATTCTGTTCTTTGGACCCCTCTAAGGTATTAGTTCTTGCCATAAAGCTCTTTCTAGATTTAAGTCGATGAATTGGAGGAGCATATCTGCTCAGAGGGTAACGAGAGTCAGTCTTTTGCTTGGTTCCTTCGGCATCTGCTTCTACTTCCCTTCTAATCTTAGGTGGAGCAATGCCAACAAGGGGGTATAGTTTATTAACGGGCGTAGGTTTGAGGCACCCCGTCACTATGCGCATTGCCTCATTCACAGTGATATCTACTTGCTTCGTATGTGCCGATGTGTTCCATACTGGTGCCGCATATTTGGCAGTAGAGACACTCAAGGCCAGAGCTGATACTCGTAACGTAGCTGGCTGGGCTCCCCATGCATAGTTTGTCAGTCATCGGATGATGTTATTCCTGGCACATACTTTAGCCTTCATATTCAGGCAATGTTGCTTAAAGGAAAGCGTTCTGTCCAACGTAACACACAAACATTTAGGTGTTGGGCAGTGTTGTAATCTGTTCCCTCTCCACGTAATATCCAATTCAATCCCTGCATCTCGATTGCGAAGATGAAAGGCACATACTTGAGTTTTGCTTGGATTAGGTTTTAAATAATTATTATCATAATACCGCTCCAGTTCTTCTAGAGCTTGTGACAATTTTTCAGCACACTCATCGAAACTTGGTTCTTGTACGGCCACCGCTGTATCATCCACATATATGAACATTCGTGTATTGGTCGGGGCGGGTTGGTTGTTAGTACTGTATATATATTATATAAAATCAGAGAGAGTACACTGCCTTGTGGTAATCCATTCTTTTGCTTCCTCCATCTACTAGTCTTACCATTCAAAGTCACATAAAACCTTCTATTTTGAAGGAAACTCCCTATAACCCTGGTAAGCTTATGGTCTCCAGTAAAATTGTCTATCTTATGCAGCAATTTTCTGTGATTGACCGTATCATATGCCGAAGTAAGGTTGATGAACGCCACTCCAGTAATTAGTTTTCTTTCATAACCATCCTCTATGTGTTGTGTAAGATTAAGTATTTGTCCACAACATGACCTTCCTGGTTATGTTACAGTAACACCACAGGACCAGAGTCAGCAGTTTATCTTCATTTAAAGGAAAAAGGGCACTCATTTGAGGACATTAATGTTCACATTTTAGACAGAGAAGATAGGTGGTTTGAGAGAGGGGTCAAGGAATCCATTTATGCCAACTTGGAAAATCCTTCCTTGAATAGAGGTGGGGGCCTCAGGCACAATCTTTCCCCTATCTTCCTTCCTGCTTTGTCTTCTGTGCCTAGGAAGATTAAGACCATTTCGCAAGCTCAACAGCAGCATGGTAATCTTAACGATCCTCCTTTAGATGATAAAAGGACTTAGAAATAAACATCTCAAAATAACCATGACCTAGCCCCAGGTGCAAGGTCACACAGCCACCCTAGAAACATATTTAAGGATTCCCTTACTAACTTTGCTCAGACTGAAGAAGCTCCTTGGATAAGGAGTGAAACGTTTCCACTGAGAAAATAGAAATCCAGTTGACATGATTCAAGCTACAGACTGTTCCACCTGGATGACTGAGAACCTTCATCGACATTCTCTTGGGATATTTTTCCTTGAGATTTGTTTCACAAGATCAATGAATTGATCGTACTTCTCTGGGCGTGGAAGTATTCTTCCTACAATGCTATAAGAATGGCACAGGGAAAAGCATTACTCAGATTATTCTTTAATATAAAAGATTTTAGTTTTCTATCTCTGGTACCTTTGAATAGAGCTGAAAATACTCTGCCCTAAAACCAAATCTGAACTAGAAGAACTTAAGATTTGGCACATTATAAATTATCTTTTTCTATTCCTATGTTGGTGTATTACAGATGAGTGGCTGAAGGCTAATAGATAATGGCTTCCCTTAAAAACCAGCTATCCATTTTTAAAAAGGACTCTAGGAAAAGCTATTTCAGGAAGAAAAGGCATTAGAACTAGAACTTCTTTCATGGAATCTTCAATCCCAGAACATACTGTTCCAAGTGTTTTAGAAATGGCCAGCCAAGGTTAGAAAATCAAGGAAATCAGTAAGGGTGGACAGTATATCTGCCCTACTATTTTTCTATTCTAATGTACTATCAGCAAAAGATTGAAGAGGGTACAAATTCTGAAATATGAACACCCAGCAAAATGAAGAGAATAAGAACTCTATTGTTTGAGCGTCTGTTTCAATCAATCAAAGTTAAAGCTCAGGGCTTTAAAAAGCTCACCAGAGCGTGGAATGTATTTAGAGTTTCAGGTCTTTGAAAAAACTGCTCAGAAACTAGAATTCATATAGGTCCCTATTTCTTTAGTGGGAAAAATTAAAATCTTATTTTTTTATTTTTTTAAAGAACTTTACTAATTTTCAAAGTATAGCTAAAATACAAAATAGAGAATACAGAAAAGCAAGAAAATAGAACTAAAGAAAAAAGAAACAAACTATAAAGTGCAAAGAGACAGAAAACAAAGACGGAAAAGTGACTTCCGACTTTCTCCAATACAGATATAGATAAGTTTACAAATATAATCTCTTACCATTAATTAAACCATAGTAACATGTTTGGAACAACTTTTGGGTCAGTTAATTGTGGTTGGCAATTTAACCAAGTTGTATATCCCTTATGAGACCAGAATACAATCCCTCCAAAATCTAATTCTCATATATTCAAGCTTACATGTTGTGATATAGGGATGGATGGATGGGCAAGTGTATGTGTACATACATACATGCAAACACACAGAGACAATTTTAAATCCTTTGGAATGATTTTTTTTTAAAAAAATCACATCAGAATTTTTCTCAATTGAATTATTTTCTGGGATCTTGATCTTTGGTTGAATGGGTTAATAAATGTAATATATTACATTTCAGTTGGAGCGAGAATTGCCAGATGTACAAGCTGGGTTTACAAAAGGCAGAGGAACTAGAGACCAAATTGCCAATATCCACTGAATAATGGAGAAAGCTAGGGAGATTCAGAAAAACATCTATTTCTGTTTTATCGACTATTCTAAAGCCTTTGACTGTGTGGATCATAACAAATTGTGGCAAGTTCTTGGTGGTATGAGGATACCAAGCCATCTTGTCTGCCTCCTGAGGAATCTGTATAACGACCAAGTAGCAATGGTAAGAACAGACCATGGAACAATAGACTGGTTTAAGATTGGGAAAGGAGTATGGCAGGGTTGTATACTCTCACCCTACCTATTCAACCTATACACAGAACACATCATGTGGCGTGCTGGGCTTGATGAATCCAAGGCTGGACTTAAAATCACTGGAAGAAACATTAACAATCTCAGATATGCAGATGATACCACTTTGATGGCTGAAAGCGAGGAGATGCTGAGGAGCCTTGTGACGAAGGTGAAAGAAGAAAGTGCAAAAGCTGGGTTGCAGTTAAACCTCAAAAAAACCAAGATTATGGCAACCAGCTTGATTGATCACTGGGAAATAAGAGGGAAAAAAGGTGGAGGCAGTGACAGACTTCGTATTTCTAGGCGCAAAGATAACTGCAGATGCTGACTGCAGCCAGGAAATCAGAAGACGTCTACTTCTTGGGAGGAGAGCAATGACAAATCTTAATAAAATAGTTAAGAACAGAGACATCACACTGACAACAAAGGTCCACATAGTTAAAGCAATGGTATTCCCCATAGTAACCCATGACTGCAAGAGCTGGACCAGAAGGAAGGCTGAGCGAAGGAAGATAGATACTTTTGAACTGTGGTGTTGGAGAAAAATTCTGAGGGTGCCTCGGACTGCAAGAAGATCAAACCAGTCCATACTCCAGGAAATCAAGCCAGACTGCTCACTTGAGGGAATGATATTAAAGGCAAAACTGAAGTACTTTGGCCACATAATGAAAAGACAGGATACCCTGGAGAAGATGCTGATGCTAGGGAAAGTGGAAGGCCAAAGGAAGAGGGGCCAACCAAGGGCAAGATGGATGGATGATATTCTGGAGGTGACAGACTCGACCATGGGGGAGCTGGGGATGGTGATGGCTGACAGGAAGCTCTGGTGTGGGCTGGTCCATGAAGTCACGAAGAGTCAGAAGTGACTGAACAAATAAAATTTTTTTACATTTCAGTAACTGATCATGCACCAGTAATTTTATCAAATGATACAACAAAGAGTCATCTCATATTTTCTTGATGGTATTTTAATATAACATCCACTGTTTTAAAACAAGTGGAACATGAGTTATACGAATATTTTTTCTTATAAACCAAAATTATGCAACTTTACTGATTTGGGATGTCTTTCAGGCATATATATGTGCTTTATGAAAAAATAAAAATAAAAACATTAAACAAAAAAATGAGGGACAAACTTTTGAGCACATATGCAAGGTAACATACATCAGAATTATATGATGCTAAACAAGAACTTAATTTTCTCACTGTAGTTGAAACAGAATATTCATTGAATCATATAAAGAAAAGATAGTGGGAAGAAGATGAAATATGAAAGAATTGATATGTTATTAACATATGTAATACAGTGTAATTACAACAGTGTAATACATATATGGCAGGGAATGACTTCCAATAGGTTTCTGGCTACAGTTCAAATTGTTGGTTTTAATCTTTAAAACCATACATGGTTTGGTACTAAAGTAGTTCTTAGAGAACTGCCTTCTCCAGGTAGAACTAACCCATTGGGTACACTCTTCTTGACTGAGTATTCTAGGTGTTTCTGGTATACAAGAGAGGAAATGGATGGGGGCCTGGAAGCAGTATTTTTTGGTAGTGATCCCCATCCCCTGGAATAGTTGAGATTAGCACCAATCTTTGCACTTTTTCATAAATCGGTAAAGGTTGAACTATTCTGCAAGACATTAGAAGGTTGATGTTACCCAGAACTGAGAGACTACCTGTATGGTTACAGGTATCAGAGATACCAAAGGAGGATAAAATTATCCTCCTGGGCAATTTCAATGCAAGAGTTGGGCGTGACTTTGATTTGTGGCTGGGGATCATTGGGAAAGAAGGAGTTGACAATAGCAACATGAATGGAATCTTACTTCTGACTAAATGTGCAGAGCATAACCTTGTCATTACTAACACACTCTTTCGCCAGAAAAATAAATTTAAAACATCATGGAAGCACCCACGGTCGAAGCACTGGCATCTTTTAGACTATGTAATTGTCCGTGCTAGAGATCGCCGTGATGTACTTCTTACCAGAGCCATGAAAAGCGCCGATGACTCCTGGACAGACCATCGATTAATCCACGATGGCCATAAAGATTGACCCTCATCGTAGGCTCCAAGGAAGAAAACCAAGGCATAAAATGAATAGACTGGCCCTTCAAGATTCTACTAAACGAGCTTGCTTTCAATCAACTCTCAAGGAACATCTGCCTATAGAACTCCCTGAAAATGTTGAGGAACACTGGATTAAATTGAAGACTTCTATTATTTCAGCCTGTGAACAGACTATCGGACACCAAACTAAGAGACATCAGGACTGGTTTGATGAGAACGATAGTGAGATTGAACATATTATTGACAAGAAAAGGAAAGCCTTCCGGATATGGCAAAAAGATATTAACTGCGCCGTTAAGAAAAAAATCTACGCCAGTGCAAAGGCAGAAGTCCAAAGAAGAACTAGAGAACTTAAGAACATATGGTGGATAAAAAAAGCCCAAGAAACCCAACATTTTGCAGATGCTCATGATGCACGGGGCTTTTTTAATGCCATAAAGGCCATCTATGGACCAACAAACTATGGTACAAATCCCTTACGCTCAATAGATGGTGCTAAACTTTTAAAGGACAAAGAGTCTATTGCACTGCACTGGAAAGAGCATTACTACAATCTCCTTAATCGTCACTCTACTGTGGCTGATGAAGTCTTCTTGCAAATCCCTCAAAAACAAATAAGAGACGAGCTTGCAGTACCCCCTAGTTTGGAGGAAGTCAGTAAAGCCACTAAACAAATGAAAAATAACAAAGCTAGTGGACCTGATGGGATTCCTGCTGAAGTCTTTAAAGAAGGCGGGCCTGAACTTACACAACAACTTCATAAGCTCATCGAAAAAATCTGGATGAGGGAGGAGATTCCAGCAGACTTTAGAGATACCATAATTATCACTCTCTTTAAAAAGGGTGATAGAACAGACTGTGGAAACTATCGAGGCATCTCCCTTCTAGCTACAGCAGGCAAAATCCTGGCAAAGATCATCGCAAACCGTCTCCTATCTATATCAGAAGACATCCTCCCTGAAACGCAAATTGGCTTCCGCCCTTCCAGGGGAAGAGTGGATATGATCTTCACTGCACGACAGCTTCAAGAAAATGCAAGGAGCAAAACCGCCCTCTGTACATGGCGTTTATTGATCTGACTAAAGCTTTTGATACTGTAAATCGTACTGCTCTCTGGACCATCCTTCTGAAAATCGGATGCCCTGATAAATTTGTGAACATCTTGCGGCTACTCCATGACGACATGATGGCAACAATCCTGGATAACAATAGCTCTCAAAGCGATCCATTTAAAGTGGAATCCGGCGTTAAACAGGGATGTGTTATTGCTCCAACCTTATTTGCTATCTTCATCGCTATGATTCTACACCTTGTTGAAGAGAAACTTCCTACTGGTGTAGAAATTATATATCGAACAGATGGAAAGCTTTTTAATCTTAGTAGGCTGGAAGCAAAAAATAAGGTAATTACAACTTCTGTTATAGAACTTCAATATGCTGATGATAACGTAGTCTGTGCACACTCCGAGGAAGATCTTCAAACTATCCTAAACATCTTTGCAGAAGCATATGAAAAGCTCGGCCTCTCTATTAACATCAAAAAAACCAAAGTGCTTTACCAGCAAGTTCGAACCAATCCCTCCGCAGCGCCATCAATCCAGCTTAAAGGTGTGTCACTAGAAAACATCAACCACTTTTCTTATCTCGGCAGCCATCTATCTACAAAAGCCGACATCGACGCTGAAATTCAGCATCGCTTGAACTCTGCGAGTGTAGCTTTCTCCCGAATGAAGCGTAGAGTGTTTGAGGAATGGGACATTCGCAGAGAGACCAAAATGCTTGTTTACAAAGCCACTGTACTACCAACCCTTCTGTACGCCTGTGAAACATGGACCCTCTACAAACGCCACCTCCAACTTCTTGAAAGATTCCATCAACACTGTCTCTGAAAAATTCTGCAAATTACTTGGGAAGATAGGCGGACTAATTTTAGCATATTAGAAGAAGCGAAAACCACCAGCATTGAAACAATGATCATCCAACATCAACTTCGCTGGACCGGCCATGTTGTTCGAATGCCTGACCATCGTCTTCCAAAGCAGCTAGTTTACTCCCAACTTAAGAATGGAAAACGGAATATTGGTGGACAGCAAAAGAGATTCAAAGACACTCTCAAAGCTAATTTTAAAAAATGTAATATCAGCATTGAGAACTGGGAAGCCCTAACTCATGAGCGTTTCAATTGGAGGTCAGCCTTTATTAAAGGCGCTATGGACTTTGAAGAAGCATGAGTACAGGGCGAAAGGGAGAAAAGAGCTAAAAGGAAGGCACATCAAGCAAACCCTCATCATGACCGTCTCCCACCCGGAAACCTATGCCCTCATTTGGGAGATTGTACGGATCCAGAATTGGCATTTACAACCACTTACAGATCCACTGTTAAAATTTTACCCGTGGAAGACAATCTTACTTGGCTACAAGTGATCGCCAATGAATGACATTGTTTTACCATTTTAGTTGCAATCATTTGTATATAATTTTTATGGTTTTGTTTATTTTAATTGTTGCTTTATCACTGTCAACCACTGTGAGCTGCAAGATTTAACAGTACAGAAATATGATTGATCAATAAATAATGTTTTTTAATAAAGTTTTTCAAATCTCCCTTAGTGAGGCTTATATAACTGTGATTTTGAAAGCCTTAAAGATCCTGCTGACTGTGCAAGCTGTTTTCCAATTTCCTTGTTGATGGAAAATATTGACAGCAACCCTTGCATGTAGATTATGGCTGATATTACCATTCTGCACAATCTAGTTTTATAAACTGGTGCAAACACCTCAGACTATTAGATTACTAACTGTCCTTCTGAATATACATTCCAAATAATTGAAATCTACAGTGGTAATTTTGCTGCAAGCGAAAAATTCTGAAACAAATTTTCCTCTTACTCGTGGTACTCTACTCTGTTTGCTGTGACTATTTAAAATGAAATTATTTCTATCAAAATATCTTATGGAAGTAATCAAAATATCTTATGGATGTCCTTTATCTCCCCTTTGTTTTAATTTTATATTAGAACTTTGGTCTGTCTTGTTAGACAAACAGAAAACCTTTTGAATATAACAGTGATTGGAACTGAATACATAATGTTATTATATATGGAATATATTATGTCTTGAGCTAGTTGGGTGTAGTGGTTAAAACACCAGGTTCAAACTGGGAGACCGTAAGTTCTAGTCCTGTCTTAGGCACAAAGCCAACTGGGTGACCTTGATCCTGTCACTTTCTCTCAGCCCTAGGAAGAAGGCAATGGCAAACTACTTCCAAAATCTTTCCAAGAAAACTGCAGGGATTAGTCCAGGCAGTTGCCAGGAGTCAACACGGACTATAAGGCAGCCTTTCTCAACCTTTTGACTCAGGAGGAACCCTTAAAATATTTTTCAGGCCTTGGGGAACCCCTGCACATTCAGGCTACAAGTTACAAAATTATTATATTCGTTTCATGTGTAGGCCTGTATATATGCATTAACAGTATGCTTAAACTAAAAATAAAGAATGAAACTTACCTCTTTAATGTGAAGTTGCCCAAATTTGAAATAATGTTTTAAATAAATCATGATCTCCCAGGGAACTCTAGTGACCTCTTGCGGAACCCTAGGGTTCCATGGAACCCTGGTTGAGAAACCCTGCTATAAGGCATACACACACAAAAAGTCTTATTGATAATGATGTATTTTCTATTTAAGAATTGATATTGTAGAACAATTTAGTAATTTAGTAATTTCTCAAGTATTCTATTAATTGGTCCCTCAAGTCTTTATGTGCTGCCTCCTTATGGCAGTGTGTGTGTGTGTGAAGTTCTTCACAGTTGAGTGAAGAATGCTAGGAGTGTATGCCAAGATTATATAATCCCAGCAGGGTCAGTCTGTAATGGGCTGTAAGAATAACCTTGAGGAAGAGGAAGGAGGAAGAGCATAATCAAGACAACAGTCAGGTAAAAGAAATGTGAGCAAAAGCAAGCAACCTATAACAAGTAGGCAGATGATCACTTTCATGAGAGTGGCAAAGGCATCATATCATACTCATGGGAAAAGGCAATGGTAAACCACTCCTGGACAAGCAATATAAAATGATTGAAGATGTAGTACCAGATTATGGTCCTCACAGATCAGATGACACTCAACATGCTACCGAGGAAATGCTGAAGATCCTTCAGAGTACTAATGTATTTATGACATGGCTAGATTAAAACCATTGAAACCTCTTGTTGCTATATTGCCATGGAAAAGAAAATCCAAAGGTGCAAAGACAGATTGTCTGTACCTACAAAGATCAGAATCATACAGACAATGGTTTTCCTTGTCTTTTCCCTCTATGAAAGCAAAAGTTGGACTTTGAACAAACAGGATAGAAAGAGAATTGATACTTTTGAATTGCCGTGTTGGAGAGGACTACTGAGAATACCAAGGACAGCCAAGGAAACACACAAATTGAAAATAGAAGAAATCAATCCATAGTTCTCATTCAAGGCACTAATGACTAGGTTCAAATTGTCATATTTTGGACTCATTATGCATACATCTAACTCTCTTGAGAATTCTATAATGCTGGGAAAGGAAGATAGAAAGAGGAAAAAGAGGACAACCAGCAGCGAGGTAGATGGACTCAATTACAGGAGCAATGGTACACCATTGAAAGACTTGAAAGACCAGGTTGGGGACACATTGTACTAGAGAAAAGATATCTATATACTCACTAAGACTTGACCATGATGAGTTGGCACATAATTAATCAATTAACTTGAATAAATCTCATATACTTCCTATAGCTGTGATGTTTCTAAGAAAAAGTATAAAAACTGAGGTTTCAGTTTGTTTCATTTTTTTAATGGGGGGGATTATTCCAAGGAAATTTTCTTCATTTGTGGACCTAAATATATTAAATTATTTTATCACAGATAATGCTCTTATAAATTAATAGTTGAAAATCCTATTGAGATTATAGAGAATGATAAATGTTATACAATGAACATTTACTTCAATATTGGTATATTTATTTTATTATTCATTATTTATTTATCATTATTTATTTATCTAATTTATATGGCTGCCCATCTCACAAAAAAGTGTTTCTGGGAAGTGTACGACAATTAAGTAAAACAATAAATATATAAAAAACAGCCATTATTACAAAAAATATAAAACAAACATTATTAAAACATAACATTAACAGGGATGGAGATAACCTTACTTCAGGGGGGAGAATGTTCCATAAGGCAGGCGCCACGGCAGAGGAAGCTCACTTCCTGAGACCCGCCAAGTGTAAGTCCCTGGCAAATAGGACCCACAGCACGCCCTCCCTGCCAGATCTAATGGGACAGGCAGATGTAATTGGGGAGAGGCGGTCCCTCAGATAACCCGGTCCCATGCCATGAAGGGCTTTAAAAGTTAAAAACAGCACCTTGAATTGGACCCAGAAGCAAACTGGCAGCCAGTGTAGCTCACAGAGTAGAGGTTTGACATGTGCTGTTCTGGAAGCACACATAACCACCCGCACCACTGCATTCTGCACCAGTTGAAGCTTCTGGATACCCTTCAAGGGCAGCCCACGTGGAGTGCATTATAATAGTCCAATCTGGAAGTGACTAGGGCATGAGTGACTGTGAGCAGAGCCTCCTGGTCCAGGAACAGGTGCAACTGGTGCACAACATGAAGCTGTGCAAAGGCCCTCCTAGCCATGACGGCCACTTGCTCTTTGAGCAGGAGACATGAGTCCAGGAGGACTCCCAGATTGCACACAGGGTCTGTCTGGGGCAGTGCAACCCCATCCAGCACCAAAGATGGCATAGTCCTAGAACCGGCAGGCTGCAAAACCCAAAGCCACTCAGTCTTGCCAGGGTTCAGCTGAAGCCTGTTTTTCCCCCAACAGACCCTCACAGCCTCCAGGCACCGGGATAAGACATTCACAGCATTGCTTAATTTGCCAGGGGCAGAGATGTATAATTGGGTATCATATTTACCAATATACCAAGTATTGCTATGATATTCCTTATATAAATTATTGTAAAGTGATTGATAACATATTTTCTATGGAAGACTTCTAGATTTTCTTTGTCTGTATTATGGCTATTTTATAATGATGGATTATATAATTATAATGACTTTCCTGACTTTCAGTTTTATAATTTTGGCTTTATTTTCTCTAAGGAGTGCGACTAAGTTTTTTTTAAAAAAATGGGCACAGTTATAAAATTATTAAATTACCCCTTTGGCACCATGGCAAGGCCTTGGCTCCATTTCACAATAGTTGTACAGTGTTTCCTGCATCAAAGGGTGCAGAGTACATTTTGGAAATGTTGGGATAAAGGTATAACTTTGGCTCTTATGACGTGAATTCACTGACAACGTGAATTCACTGGACAATTTCAGTATGAAAATTGCAAGTAAAACTTTCTGTGGTAAAAACATAAGAAGTAGGAATATTAATACTTTAGATCAGCTTCTTATCAATATTTATTTTAATCATCTGAAAAAGAAATATAGATTGCAAAAATTGCAAAGTGGCAGTATGCTGAATGAAATCCAAATTTCAGTATTTTATTTTATAAAATCAGTTTCCATATAAATGAGATTTTTTTTTCTGGATTTCTTATCCTAAGCACTTGACTGATTTCAATTTACCATCATTTAAGCCCATATGAGCCTTCTTGGGATAGGATAGGTAGCTATAAGTTCAAAACAGTATGAGCATCTTAAAAAAAAAACAAAGAGTCTTCTTAAACAAAATTAATAGGTTAGATAACTTCTACACAAATAGTAGCCACTACAGCAAAAGATCACATTAAATTCTCTTCAGAATTTAAAACTGACCCACCCCAATGGTTTTCAGTAGGCTTACTGCTGATATTTATATATTTTTGTTGTACTTGTTTTATTTATTTTCTTGCACATGGACGATGTGTTTGTGTTTAAATGTGTGTATGTTTTCATGCTTTTAAACTCATTGGGCTTTTATTATATAAGTCTGATTCACTGTTTATCTACTGTGATTTAAATAAATCTTTTAAATCAAATGTGTTAATATGGTCTGAATCATAGTCTTTGCTAGTTACAAATAGTAGAAAAACCCATTCTCAGGAGTAAAAATGTTTACGTCTGCAGAGTGAGAGCAATGCAATAGCCTGACCAACTTTCTAGTGAGTGTAATGCTGAACTTTGGAGTCAGATGCTCATCTTGGAAATACTGCCTGCATCCCGGCAGGACAATGAGAATTTGTCATACTGGAAAATCTGATTTTGTAGACCCACTACAAGTGACCATCCCCTTCAAACCTTGCAGTAATTAAAAGAAAAAAGAAACAAATCACAAATACAGGAAACAGGCAGAAAATGCAATTAATACCAACAGGATTTGGAGGGGGGGAAACAGATCTCCCAATCATTATCATAATAAATATATATCAAAATTCATAAAGTTTGAATTAAAATATTGTTTCTGAGTAGGTTTAGAGTACATTATCTTCACAAATCATACATTCTAAATAGTTAACAAGCCATCTCTGTTCCTAAGGATATATCCCAAACTTTTGAATATAAATAGAGTTAGATTATACTTCTAGCTAGAGTTCAAATATAGACAGCAAAACTCAGGTACAGATAATTACCTGAGAATTACAGAACAATTATTCTTCAATTACTTTGAAATACTACACTTCAGGATATTTTGTTTTGTTTTGTTTATATAGTTATTAGCACAGATGAAATTGGATAGATTAAATCAATAGCCAAAGCTTACAGTTCTAATACCAATTTACACAGTCAATTTGACACAATGTCTGCTGGGAGAATGCTCTTGTTGATAATTATGTTTTGGATTAGAATGAAGACTAGACCTGAAGTTGTATAATATAAATTTTGTGTAAATGAAAAACCAAATTATCCATTAGAAAGCCAAGTACTTTCTAGCTGTTTTTAAGCTTATTTTTTTCAGTTGCTTTATATTTTATATAAAAAGCTTACTCTATGCTTCCTACTTTTGATCCAATTACCTTCTCTATATCAATGTCATCCTTTCTCTGGCTTGTCAGAGGAAGGAAGGAAAGCAAAAAGAAATAGAATAAAAATATGTGAAATCAGGTATTCTATTCAATGCATTTGTGATCAAGGAAATCAGATTAAATCTTCCAAATCTTAAAATGTCACATTAAAAAAATATGTCTGATATAACAACCTGGGTATATTTTAAAAATGGCTTAGTAATACTACTTTTTTTAAAGAAAAGCTAAATAATGTGGATTCTCCCTTTGAGAAACTTTCCATCAATCAAAAAGTCTCTAGACTCTCTGGATCATAGCTTTCCAAAGTGTGTGTCGCGACACACTACTGTGTTGCCTGCAGTGTCCTGGTGTGTTGCATGCAAACCCGGAAGAGCTGATGGGGGGAACCAGAAGGAGCATGCCCCCGCCAATCAGCACCGCCGCCATTGCCATTGGTGTGTGTTGCTAACATGAAAAGTTTGGAAAGCTCTGTTCTAGCTTCTACTGTTCTTCACAAGCCACTCCATCTAAGTAAATGGAAAAAAATGCCAAGGGTTGTTCATTCATTGTTGTTCATTCATGTATTATAATATAAAATATAACATTAAATTTCAAGAATACTTATTTTATGCTGTCTGCTTATGTTAAAAATGGTTATTTAGCAACAATATTATATGAATATAACTCCATCAGATATGGAAGCCATCAGATACTGAGGGATGAAACTTCTTTGTTGCTTCTGACGGGACTGTGTCCTTCACTGCACCTGAAAAGAACAAATAGATTAGGGAACTCACTGAGGTCGATGAAGGTTCTCAGTCATCCAGGTGGAATTGTCTGTAGCTTGAATCATGTCAACTGGATTTCTATTTTCTCAGTGGAAACGTTTCACTCCTTATCCAAGAAGCTTCTTCAGTCTGAGCAAAGTTTGTAAGGGAATCCTTAAATATGTTTCTAGGGTGGCTGTGTGAACTCACTGAGGTATTGGAGAACAGAACTGTGAGTGCCACAAAATCTGTCCATGGCATTTACTGCCTGGGTGCCACAAAATTGTGCATAGTATTTACTGCCTCAATTAAGCTGCTTCAATTTACCTAATGGAAAATTTCCACTACCTACAGTGTGAAAGAAACAGCAGCTTTGGATTTTTTTCTCTTCATATTTTTGGTTACGCCTTCTCACTATATGAACCTGAGCTTTGAACACCTCAGTCTCCAAATTTCAAGAAGACAAGTAAGACTGAAAGAATGTAGCTTTAAATAATAGTTTATGTCAGTGAAAAATGATCATTTCTGATTTCAACTCTGTTCTATTTTTGTCAGAAAACTTTTCAGTAGGACCAGAATAGTTTGTCAGATTTTATGGATCTGGGACCAGCTTAGAATCCTAGAAATGGGACCTTTTTGAGCCTTTCATGCATATTTGGGCATTAAAATAATGAATAGAAATAACTCAAAAATATGGTGGTGAAGCAGGTATGTAGCCACTGTTCCTTTTGCCTGTTTTTACTTGATCATGTTTTTTAAAAAAATGGCTTTTTAGCACAAATTGATACTCAGAAAAGTATTGATAATTTGGAAAGAGCAAGTATTATGTAGATTATTTAAGATGTAGACATGGAGTTAATATAATATTATTCCAGACCATACCACCCTAGATTAATTCCTTCTCCCTGCAAAGGAAAAAGTAGGAAAGATTTATTGCCATTCAATGATAGTGGAAAATTTGAAACAATATTAAGCTGTTTTACAAGCTGGAAAATATGATATGAAGTCCCATTTTCTTTCTAGATATCTCAAAATTTCCATCCATTCCCAGGGGAAATGCAGCATAATAATGACAACTTCCTCACCATAAATATTTTTGTATGTGGCATTGTGATAAGATATCTCAGTGGGTGGAAGTTGAATCCAGATATCATAACCCAGAAAAATCTATCTGGCTATGAGTGAACTACCCATCAAGATCTTGTCTGATATTTGAATGGTTTTATATCTTGGTTAAAGGTCTTCCTACCTTCAGAATACATCCTTATTTTTTTTCCTAACATTTTGATTAAATTTTGTGACAAGCTCAGCCTTTTCCCCTTCACTGCTATAACAAGTTTTCGAAGAAACTTGTTTAAGACTTGCATGGACATATCCAGACAAAAATTTCCATTGCTGTATATACACTATGAAGCTGATCTCCCCCATGCCACAGTTACTGTAGGAATAACCTGGAAATCACATTATTTGATCATTCCAAGGACAAATTACTCAGTTTGAATTTCTACCTTCAAACATTGCAATAATACATTTGTATAAATACATTGATGAAAAATAGCTTCATGTTGTGTTT
Organism: Charina bottae; assembly: GCA_023362775.1. NCBI lineage: Eukaryota > Metazoa > Chordata > Lepidosauria > Squamata > Charinaidae > Charina > Charina bottae. Next base: position 93,340,589 of record JALMGJ010000004.1, on the reverse strand, counting down.
ACGGGAATTGACAAAATCATCTAAAGAGAGATTATATGCTCAATAAAATGGCGACAAATATTTACCTGGATTTCGAGTACTAAAAAAGGCACAGAAAATAAAATTGGATTTGTGGGTTTCTTCAACTGATCATGTGCAGTATTGGCTGTTTGGCTCTCCCTTCTCCATGCCACTCTTAAGGTACCATGGCATCTTGCCATAATTTTACCATGCTTTTTAAATTAAATGACATTTTTTTATTCTTCGTTGTGAAAAAAGGAAATGCAGTGAGACAGCAACATGGACAATGAGTGGACACTGACTGTTAGCCAATCTTTGTTTCCTCATTGATTAGCTGGAAGGAACACTGGGTGGCTTATAAATAAAACTAACCACTATGAGGATAGCACTGATGAGGATTCACACAGGGCAATAAGAAAAATGCTTCCTTCATAGAATTATTCCTTATCTGTATTTGGAGAATAAATTGATGCCAGTGTTAAAATTGTATCTTAATTTCAAGATTTAATTCTTCCTTCTTTGTCTTTTGATTGTTCTAAGAAGGTGATTTGAGATAAATTGCTATATTATTATTATTATTATTATTATTATTATTATTATTATTATTATTATGGTCTTTCCCAATGCTGTTTATTCCTGGCCTAGTTTCCTTTCTTTCAACAAATTGACATGGCTTTATTTTATGTGCATTTCTTGTAGGGAAACAATATTAGATTTGAAAGTTTTGAGTTTATTAAAAAGTCTCTTTCATTTGTGAGGTAAGTTTAATCCATTTGCATTTAGTGAGATCAACACTATCTCTTCCATTTGGGTTTATTTTACCAATTTTTGTGATAAAAACATCTGACAGATAAAAACAGGAATTAAGTTAATTCCTTACGTTACTTCACTTTGTTTGTCCTAGGAAAAATGGACATTAAACTAAGAGAGGAATAATTACAAGAAACTGTTGAGTGACTTTAAAGGAGATGCAAATTTTGTTCATTCTTAATGCATGGAATGGGAATTGGGTCAACATAGAGCTGTTGCAGATTGTTTCAGTCCCTCCCTCCATGAATTGATTGTACTGACAATAAGAAAATATAGAAAAGTGCTATAGCAATAAAGAGTATGCATAATATTTGTTACTTTGGCTCTATCCAAGAAAATTGGAATTCATATTTTGTATTCATGTAATTTTATATATTTTTAATCTCTGTTTTGTTGTGCACCGCCCAGGGTCCCCGTTGGGGGAGATGGGCGGTAATATAAATTTAATAAAATAAATAATAATAAATAAAATTAGTATTTTCTGTAAAAGATTCTATTGTCCCACAAAACACTCAACTTCATGCTCTAGAAAAATAAGTAGGAGATTAATATATCCAGCACAGCATGTACTCCTGATTGAATCAATTAACAAATTTCAAGTCAATAAACGCTAAGCCATATTTACTTTAATCTGGTTTATATAGTTACGATTATTAATTTCCAAAAGAACTACCATATTCAAGGATGTGAGGGCTTCTATTAGGGCAATTAAATTATACTGTGATTAAATTTTCAAGATCACGGTGAGCAGCAAACAGGATGCATCTAGCTGATTATTTAATTCATGAGAGAAAGTGAGCAAGTGACAGAATGATTGGACAATATTTAGTGAGGTTCTCAAGGCACAAGAAGATTATGTACATTAGGAATATGGGATGTTTGAGTAGTTTAAACATTGATGCTATATTGACATTGCTACTGTTAATAATTATATTTAGTTTTTATATTCAGTATTGTGAACTGTGTGAAATCTGATGAATGGAGATGTTTTTCCCAGTTGGGGGAAGGCTACAGTTGCAAAGCTAATTATACTTAACTTAATTGAAACAATAAAATTGCATTAACTACACAAATTATATCCAAAAGCAACATTCAGCTAATCTCTGTCATCACTTATTTATTTACAATATTTCAAACACTTTTGAAACTGCTTTCTTAGGAAAAGTTTGGAATTAATTCTAAAGAGCTGAAAACAAAAAATAAACATTAACCTAGGATCTATGCTTTTATAATTTTGCCTTAAAATCAACAGTGTTCTAAAGCCATTGCCAGATAGAAGTTATTCAATATACAGCTTTATCTGACAAAGTTCACATTAGAATTGTTGTTTCACACTATGCTCAAAAAGTAATAATATTCTTGAAAACAAAATGATGAGCAAGCATCCTATTGTGACATCTACTTTCAGTTGACAAAAATAGTTATAAAATGAAAATGATGGAATCCTATCATGGATAAATGTACTTAAAAGATCTATGAAGCACCTTTTAGGATACAAATTTTTAGTTAAAAAATTATTTCAAATTCGGGCAACTTCCATTAAAGAGGTAAGTTTCATTCTTTATTTTTAATTTAAGAACACTGTTAATGCATATATACAGGCCTACACATGAAACAAATATAATAATTTTGTAACTTGTAGCCTGAATGTGCAGGGGTTCCCCGAGGCCTAAAAAATATTTTAAGGGTTCCTCCAGAGTCAAAAGGTTGAGAAAGGCTGCCTTATAGTCCGTGTTGACTCCTGGCAACTGCCTGGACTAATCCCTGCAGTTTTCTTGGAAAGATTTTGGAAGTAGTTTGCCATTGCCTTCTTCCTAGGACTGAGAGAAAGTTACGGGCCCAAGGTCACCCAGTTCTGGCCTATATTTGAGCCTGAATGTGCAGGGCTTTTCCAAGGCCTGAAAAATATTTCAAGGGTTATTCCAGGGTCAAAAAGTTGAGAAAGGTTGATCTAAACCAGCGGTCCCCAACCTTTTTGGCACCAGGGACTGGTCATGGAAGAACATTTTTCCACGAACCGGGGGTGCAGGGTTTTCAGGTGGGAGTGAATTGCACGCACCAGGGGGAGCGGGTTTGCAGGTGGGAGCCAATTGCACGCACTAGTGGGTGGGGTTTGCAGGCGGGAGCCAATTGCATGCACTGGGGGGCGGGGTTTGCAGGCGGGAGCCAATCGCACACACCGGGGGCAGGGTAATTGCATTCACCAGGGAGCGGGGTTTGCAGGCAGAAGCTCCACGGCCCAGTTCCTAACAGGCTGCAGCCCACTAGTGGGCCGTGGCCCACAGGTTGGGGACCCCTGATCTAAACGATGTTGGAGGTTGAAATGCTCTCTGTGTTGAGAATTCCTGACAGTGGAAAGCAGCTTTTATAACTATAACAGACTTATTTACAAGAAATATACTATAAGGATTGGCAAATTATAGCACCTAGCTAACAACATCTTACTGGGAGGGTCAAAGAGCATATACTCCATTTGCGTGTGCCTGGGAACAGAATGAAGTAATATGAGATTAGCAATCTCTTAGACCAGCCTTTCTCAACCTTTTGACTCTAGAGGAACCCTTGAAATGTTTTTCAGGCCTCAGGGAACCCCTGCAAATTCAGGTTCAAATATAGGCCAGAAGTTACAAAATTATTTTATTTCTTCACATGTAGGCCTGTAGAGTTGCACTCCCGAGTGGAGATGGTTCGTAATTTGGAGGTCGTCTTAGCTCCTGCTTGAGGAGCAGATAATGGCTGTGGCTAACAGGGCCTTTACTCAGATCCATCTAGTGCTCCAACTGTGAGCTTTCTTGGAACAGTGGGCATTATTCACTGTCACTCATGTCTTAGACAGCTCTTGACTGGACTATTGTAATGTGTTCCACATGAGGTTGCACTTGCATATCATTCAGAGGCTGCAGATGACCAGAATGAGTAGTGATAGATGGTCCTCAGGGTACAAATGTAACTACTCCAAGGATTGCTTTCAGGTGCATTTCAAGGTGCTGGTTGTCACCTTTAAAACCTTTCACAGTTCAGGACCCAGCGATCTGCAGAACTTCTTAATCTCTATAACATCTCTCTATATGTTGTAGTAGGGTTTACTCTGCATGCATCCCCTCATTAGAGACTCTCATCATCAGAGGCCATTAAAGCATACTTTTTATTCATCACCTCCCCTTCCTCCTCTAGATGTGAAATCAGGCTATTTCCTTCTGGCTTTTAGGAAGCTGGAGAAAACTTGGTTGTCCACTTCCACTATAATGGGAGATTTTACCTTTCCTCAAGGTATGTATAGTCTTGTAATTAGCCACTATGGTGAAGAAGACCTGTCATGAAGGCAGCTTCTGCTAGTCTATTGACTGAGCTGGAGAGTCCAAGAGGCTGACATTCATTGGCTTGAATGTCTTCTAGCCTAAAAGTGAGGATGATGTGCCCCTCATCACACAGTGAAATGGTTTATTCCCATCCTCACTATATAAATAATATATGCATGGATAATCAAATTCTGGTTTAGAGTGAATCATGCTCTTCACCTCCTATGCTTTGAGCAGGCTGTCCACATTCTATTACTTGTGTTTACCTGTTCTAGCGCAAATTTGCTCTAGTCACAGAGTATGAAGCTTTAATGATAATATCATAGGTGCCAATCAATTTTGCTGCCAACGTCTGCTATAAAACCATAGGGTTTGTTCCTCCTGCTCCAGCTTGATTTGAAAAGGAAAAGTACATATGGATAAGTGCAATGAGATCCATTCCAAATCATACACATAGTGGTTAAAATATTGCTTTGTGCCTAAGATCTAAGCTAGGCAATCATAAAAATAAGTCTGAGTCAGCAAACTATATATGATGTGCTGTTCCATGTAGAGTTTTTGAAATATTATTTTAATCAAATGCAGCTGCAAAGCTTTAAATCTGAACAGGAAGACCCAACAAGTAGGTTTTACTCTCCCTACTCCCAGATAGTTTTTCTGCTATTACTTTTGACTATGGTTTATATTTTCAATGCCCCAAACTCCCTAATGTGGTAACTTTGTAAGCAATTTTCATAACAATATGTTTAATTGTAGTAAAATGCAATAAGCTGAAAAAGAGCAAAAGTACAAAGAAAAAGAGAGACAGAAAAATCAATAAATGTTTAACACAGACCAATCTTTAGATAAATACAAAAGTCTTATTTCATGTGGTATCAAAAATAAATTGGTTGCCTCTAGGTGAGCTACCCCCCAAAGAGAGCACAAAGATAAGGTGCCAAGGTAGTAGAAGATTTGGCCTTTTCTCACTGCTTCTTTGAATGGATGATGAATAGATTACAAAACCACTTCCAATATTAAAACTTGGCAGATTCACATAGAAGTTGCTAGTCCCTGTGGTACTGTATCTTCACTGTGTGCTGCTCAGAATTCTAAGACTCTGAAACAGTTTCTTGAACTGGGCCTAGTAACCAATGTTTTGAAGACTGGTGGGAAGTGTTCAATGAACATGATGCTAATTATTAATCTAGCTGCCCTATTTTGTACTGTGTATACTTTTTCCGCTGCCTTTGAGCACAGCCTCAAATACAAAACACTCTAATAATCTAACAGGGGGTTACCACAGCATGAAGTTAACCTGTTATCATAGCAAAGCCATTTCTGTCTAGAAAAAAGCTGTAATTGACACAACTGTTTTAGAGTGAAAAGTGCTAGCCTCATCCAAGGTCACTGGGCTTTAAGGGAACAAAGGATCTGTCTCAGTACAGCAGACTTGTTCCTTATGAAGACAGGCAGCGCAGCTCAGAAATGGCAACCTATCATTTCCTGAATCAGATTCACTATCTAACAGCACTTTCACATTGTGAGATTAATTGCCACCCACTCAGCTGCTTTCCTCTAGAAATGTTAATGAGTGTTGAATTAGTATAGGGCTCAGAGATTAAAATTAAGGGCTTTATTATTATTATTATTATTATTGCTACATTCTGCCAGTGCTCAGATCACACAAAGGAAAAGAATGAATTGTCCCCAGATTTCATTCTTAGGCTGAATAAAATCAGAAAGTGTTCATTCACCCCGCCTGGCTGCTTCATTGTCAGAACAGACAGGCAACCATTTCTGGAGGGTGAAAACAGATGATGTCACCCTCTATTAATCCCCTACACACCATCAAAGCAACCTCAGGGTGTGCTTTTTCTGCTCCATTTCTGAAGTACACTGTTGCATGCTATGTCACCTTGAGCACTTCTGTCCAATTTGGATAATGTGCTTCAGTTTGTTGCAGGCTAATCCCAATACTTCATTGGCTTCTTTTCACACTTTCAACTGAGGCAGTGCTTACCATGTTCTCTAATCCTTTTAAAGCTGCCTTTCACAATGGCTATAATTCTTGCCTTGTAAACAGAAGGTCGCTAGTTTGAAACCCAGCAGATTTTTTAAGTTATATTTTTCCCTTTAGCTTCTTACTTTTCCTGTGCTTTTGTTCCTTAAAGTCCAATGGTGCACCATTTTATTATTTTTCCACTGTAGCTTTTCCTACAGTGTTTTTATATTGTATGTCTAGAATTATCTATTTTATTGTTTGATGTTTTTTTTTTTATTGTGGAGTCCTTGGTGCCCTCTGAGCCTTGTTGTTTTCTTGCAGACGTTTCATTGCCAGACTAGGCAACATCTTCAGTGCGACAGATAAACCCCAGAAACAAAGAAGTACTGGAACCAGAATGGGTGGTCAACATGTCCAGCCGCCCATTATCCACTGCAGAACACAATAAGTCACACTGAAGATGCTGCCTAGTCTGGCAATGAAACATCTGCAAGAAAATAACAAGGCTCAGAGAGTACCAAGGACTCCACAGTTCAACCCTGAGCTACAAATATTATTTTTATTATTATTTTGCAATAAACCCTTTTGGCAGCAATAAGCACAAAAAAGCAGATGCATTCACTTTATTTTGTCCTGGACTGACTACTTAATTCTTCTTGCAGTCCACAGTACTCTAAATGACTTTCTGCAAATCCATAATTTAAAGATGTTTATAGTTTTTCTGTCACTCTTTTTCAATGCCCAGCTTTCACAGATGTACGCTACCTCTAGAAAACCCATTGCTTTGATTATTCTGATATTTGCTGTCATATAAATATTTTTAATCCTTCATGATATTTTCAAAGTTTATCATTAACTTCTTCTCAAGAATTAATCCTCCTTTTTCTTCTCAACACACTGTTGACTTTTATTTTTGATCCCAGAAAACATAAAACTATCTACCACTTTCAGTTCTTCACCATTAGCTGTGAGTTCTTGTTGGCTGATGTTACTTTTGTCTTCTTGATATTTATCATTAATTCAAATTTTTCACCCTCCATTTTTACTTTCATAATGAGCTGTTCTAAAATTTCTTTACTTTCTACTAACAAAGTGCTGTTATCTGTGCATGTCAAATTGTTAGTGCTTCAACCTCCTATTTTTATTTCAGTTGTCATATCTCCTAATCCTGCCACTCTCATATTTGCTGTACATGTTAAACAGATGTGGATGTAATATGCATCCTTGTTTTACTCTTTTCCCTGTTCCGAACCTCCATGTTTCTTAAAAACCAGTTCTTATTGTATTTTCATGTTTATTGTGCATGTTCCTCAGAACAAGAATCAGGTACTCCATCACACCCTTTGTTTTTAACATATTCCTTAAAATCATAGGTCTCTCCAAAATCAAAGGTCTTGGGGTACATTGTAAAGCAAAGGAAAATTTTCCTTCTTAAATACTCTTACTTTCTCAATTATCCATCTTATAGTGTAATAGCTATCTGATCTCTTATCTCTCTGCCTTTCTGGAATCTGCTTGATGATTTTGAATTTCTCTGTCCATATATGCATAGCTCTATTTTTCTTTGAAAGTTATTAGGCAAAATGTTGCTTCTGTGAGGAAGAGATAGAAGAGAGAAATTACTAAATACCTGCCTCAAGCAAAGGCATATTAAGTGCATTTAATACAGCAGGTGGTAGCACCTAGGCAATCTAAGCTGATCTTGGATAGCTAAAGAAAATGTATGTTAAATCAAATTAAGTTTTTTCTCTGGGCTTCACTCACATTTTAGAAAGTGGTTTCCAGAATTCCATGGAAGGCCGGAAATATCCCATGGATTGCAAACAACTATATATACTTATTTATAGAGAAATTTATGATTAGGTTGGGAAAATTTCTCTGCTGAATTCCTAGAGAAGTGAGCATTTCATGCTCAAATAAGATCTTCAGATAATCATTTGCTAGCCTGCTTGATCACAGCATGAATAAAATGGTTACAAGAGTCTTACTAAAAATATAGCTAATAGTGAAAGGAGTTATCTTCAAGCTGATTCTAATCACCTACTTCAAAGCTACAGTATTTTCCCATTTAGGTCTTGAGCATTAGAAATAATTTTACTGTTGACTGCTATGTCATTGAATGGATACCTACAAAACAAAAGCACTTAATAACATATCAGTTGATCAGCTTCAATTCCAGTGCTGCTGAACTGTCCTATCATTTGAAATGACCATTAAAATTACTCAATTTTTGTGAATATTATTGACAATGCTAAATTAATAATAATGATGTAACATTTAAGTGTATGTGGGTGTGTAATTTTTGACACTCTGGAAAATACTAGTCTATTTATTTATAATACTAATACTAATCTAAACTGAATTTATCTGCCCTCCATGACTTTACATAGCCAAATTTCTGCTTGACAATGTCAAAATAATTAAAGCAATTCACTAGGGCTTCTAGAATGATTTATCTAGAAAGTTAGGCTCTCCATTTCAATAGCCTTTATTTACAGCTTTGATTTATTAAGCAGGCAAAGTAAAACTTAATAGAGCTCAACAATATTAAGCTGGGACATACATTCCTACTGGGAGTAAGTTGGAAAAAATTGAATCTTACAAGTATATTGATATAATAGCATTCACTGGATTGCACAATGCAAAGGAAGAACATTTGTACAGAGAATGTATGGAGATAATAGGGAAGCAGTTTATATAAAACTTTTCTAACATCTCGCCTTGCTTTCAATTCAGTCTGTTATGAAATGTGTTAGACTGCAAGAACAGAGATTCATCAAAAAAAGAAAGGAATCTATATGAGAGTATACTGGGTAGATTCATCAAAGCTAGAGTTTAGCATATTGAAATCCACAGTAAATTCTGTTGGGAAGGTAATTGATTAATGAAAGGGAGGAAACATATGAAGTATTGCTCATAGAATATAATACTTGCAAAGAAACTACATTATATCCCAAATAGCCATAGCTTGCTCAAAACAATGGCCTGACTCCCCCAGAGAATGGAACTGCTTTGTGCCACTCTGACAACCTAATATGAGCATATAATGGGGGAAAGAATTACCCATTGTTACCATGGCAAAATTTGGATTTTTCAAAGAGCTAATGCAGCAGTTCTTTAACTGCTGCTCTTTTCAGAGAAGAATGCAGGCAATAGAAAAAGGGATTATTAAGTTTTTCTGATCTCTCTCTCAATATCTGTAATATCTTAGCATCGCACAATGTGGTTTCCAGCACAGGAAAACCAGAAAGAGCAAATATGAGTTTTATGACTCTTCAGTAAACAATTCTCTCTGGGCCACTTCACATCTTACAAAGATGATTTCAGGATTGATTTGAGAACTGCATCAGTTAAAGTAAGTGAGATGCCATGTGATGAAAACTAAGTATAATGCAGGTCAGTGTTTTTCAAACTTGCCATCTTTAAGATGATGTTTAAGATGATTTAATGATATTCAGAGAGAAGCACATAGGGAATATTAGATGAAGGACTAGAGGGCAGAATCAGAAGCACTGGGTTAAATTTAAAAGGAAAGGGATTGAGGCTCAGTTCCCAGAAGGAACTATTCTAAGATCTTTTTACAGGTACCATTACCAAACTAGGCATTTCTTATCCTAGATCTGTTAATGTGATTTTTATTTTGTAAGTAAAACACTTGTTCTCTGTAAAATTGCATTTTGCTACTTCTTCTCTAGCCAATGAATATTTTTAAATGTTATTTCTGTCTGCTAGGGTATGACCTCTTAAACTGAATTTTGTGTCATCTCCATGTTACACAAGCATTCACTTCCTTCTTCATCCAACTCTGTAATATAAATATTAAGGAGTATAGGACCTAGGACAGAGGCTCATGATATCCCCCCCCCCTTGATACCTCTCTCCATTTTGATTAAGTACCATTGATAAACACTTTTTGAGTTTGATTTTTGAGCCAACTACTATCTGCTTAATTTTCATAACATCAACTCACGTTTAATAGCTTGCTTTTTCTCCTCCTCCCAATCTTTTTATCCTCAAGTACTGTAATTCTGAGAAGTATTTTTGGTTGAAGATCAAATAAATAAAAATTACTTTCCATAAACAATATCACTAAAACACAGAAGATGGTATCAGCAAGACTGGAATAATGTCAAGTTTTGTAAAATTACAAAAATATTTTAGGAAACATCACAGATAACTGTGTATTTTAATAGGCATGGAATGCTGACTGACTGTTAAAGGGGGAAAGTGGACAATAATGATGGTGAGCATGGTTGGAATTCTTTAAAAAGCATTCTGCACTATAACATTTTATTTCAGGTATGATAGAAAGTCTTGAGGATGGATACTCTATTTTCTATGTAGGTTCAGCTATAGCATCCCAATTGTGTGGTTGATATACATTTATTCAATATATTTATTGAATATATTTATTTACATTTATATATAATATGATGAGCCAGTTTGGTATAGTGGTTAAAGCACAAGGCTAAAAACTGGAAGACTGTGCATTCTAGTCCCACCTCAGGCACAAAGCCAGATGGGTCGGTCACTTTCTATCAGCCCTAGGAAGAAGACAATGGCAAACCACTTCTGAAAAACCTTGCCAAGAAAACTGCAGGGACTTGTCCAGGCAGTCTCCGAGAATTGGAAACGATTGAACAGATTATACTGTATAAGTATAGTATAGTATAGTATAGTATAGTATAGTATAGTATAGTATAGTATAGTATAGTTATTTATAAATTCATTGATCTCCTCTTCCCCGGGAGCATAAAGCACTTTTCCAATTTTTCCACATAATAACAATCTTGCTAAGTTGGTTAAGTTGGCTGCAAGATAGTGATTGGCCAAAAGTCACCCAGTGAACTCCTACATCTGAATGTACTTAAAAAGGGACCTTTCCAGTCTAATTCCTTACCCCTACAGTGCACTGTCTTGTACATGTTTTCTTGTGCTTTATACTCAGTGCTGTTCCGTTCCCAACTACAATATGAACAAGAAGCAGTTAACAGAATCCACCCCAGAAATGCTTGAGTACATAAGAAAAGAACAAGATTTCTGTTTTACTAGCGTTGGGCACTGTAATATGTGATTCAAAAATATTTGCAAGTTAATGATAATATACTCTATGTACAACATCTTGTATGCACCTATATTGTTGTTGTTTATTCGTTCAGTCATTTCCGACTCTTCGTGACTATCAGCCTATGTCCTGCTTCATTTTGTTCTCCCAGACCATGCTTGCCTGTAATTCCAGGTGTTGTCTGACTACCCACCTTAGCATTCCAGTCTCCTGTAATGAAAATAACATATCTTTTTGGTGTATTATCTAGTAGGTGCTGCAGATCCTCATAGAACTGATCTACTTCTGCTTCTTCAGCATCTGTGGTTGGGGCGTATATTTGGATCACTGTGATGTTAAATGGCTTCCCCTGAATTCGAATTGAGATCATTCTATCGTTTTTTGGATTGTATCCAAGCACTGCTTTAGCCACTTTATTATTAATTATGAAGGCTACTCCATTTCTTCTGTGATCCTCTTGTCCACAGTAGTAGATCTGGTGGTCATCTGATGTGAAGTGGCCCATCCCAGTCCATTTCAGTTCACTGACACCTAAAATGTCTATATTTAATCTTGACATCTCACCAATAACCACATCCAATTTGCCCTGGCTCATAGATCTTACATTCCAGGTTCCTATGGTGTGTTGATCTTTAGAACATCGGATTCGTCGTTCACCACCAGCACCGTCGGCCGCTAGCCGTCCTTTCGGCTTTGAGCTAGCTGCGTCATCACATCTGGGGCTAGTTGAACGTATCCTCTGTTCCTCCCCAGTAGCATTTTGACCATCTTCCGACCTGGGAGTCCCATCTTCCGATGGTATACCGACATATCTTTGGTTGTACTGATCCATTTAGTTTTCATGGCAAGAATACTGGGGTGGGTTGCCATTACCTTCCCCAGGGATCGTATTTAGTCTGACCTCTCTGCCACGACCTTCCCGTCTTGGGTGTCCCTTCACGGTTTAGCTCATGGTTTCATTGAGGTGCTCAAGCTCCAGCACCACGACAAGGTAACGATCTCCTTTTCTGGAGATGCACCTATATACAGCACATTAACCAATACAAAAGGACAAAAGACAGATTTTTCCTCCCAATGCAAGATACATGATAGCTTTTTTGTCATCTTTTTTCCCATGCTGATGCCTTGAAGGAGGTTTGCTTACTAGGCTTGTCAATTGATATAAAAACTGATGAACCCTGGAAAATTGTACAGCAGATTCATTAGTGATCACTGCAGTTGAGGGCTCTTTGCAGCAAATTGCACAGATGAAATAATATACATCAGCTGTCATCTTGCTACCTAATGCAAGATCCATGAATTTACAGCAAAAATCCACCAGGATGGTCTGCTCAATTTACCCAACCTTTCATATCATGACTAGCTATAAAATGCACTTTAGTCTCACTTTATGTAGATTCCCCATAAAGCACAGCTGCTAAAATAATATTCATAGAGCTGGTTAATATACAATTGCTTTCCAGAGCTGTGAAAAATCTATGCATGGCTAAACAGCTTCAGGTGCTCATATACGTGGCATTTCTTCTAGCCCTTCTTAAAGGAGAAATCAATGTGTATCATTGTATAGGGACTCACATACACACTTTGTATCACATTTCTGGATTAAAATATTAAAATATTAAGAAAGAAAACACACACACAATATATATATATATACTGTATATGTGGATAAATGGATACCCACACAACTTTATCAAAAAGTGCCTGACCACTCAACCCACCACAGCAAAACCAACAGAAGCTATGAAAAGGATTACACTGCCATACATCAGAAACATCTCATAAACTACTAATAGACTGTTACAACCACATGGCATCACCGTAGCACATAAACCAACCAAAACCCTTCAGAACATGGTAAGTAACCCAAAAGTCCCAGTAGCCCTAGAAGAAAAAACAGGAGTTATCTACAACATACAGTGTAAGGACTGTAGCAGCCACTATGTAGGACAGACTGACAGAAGACTAGCAGAACGCATCCACAAACACCAACTAGCAGTCAGAAGACACGATAGTAAAGTAAAGGTAAAGGTTTCCCCTGCACAGTCGTGTCCGACTCTAGGGGGTGGTGCTCATCTTCATTTCTTAGCCTAAGAGCCAGCGCTGTCCACAGACGCTTCCACGGTCATGTGGCCGGCATGACGCGTGCAGAACGCTGTTACCATCCCACCGAAGTGGTACCTATTTATCTACTTGCATTTGCATGCTTTCGAATTGCTAGGTTGGCAAAAGCTGGGGCGAGTGCGGGAGCTCACTCCGTCATGTGGCGCTCAGGTTTTGAACCGCTGACCTTCTGATCGACAAGCCTGGCGTCTTAACCACTAAGCCATCACGCCCCATAAGAAGACACAATGAAAACTCCTTAATCTCACAACACATGGACAGACTCAACCATACTTTCAACTGGGAAACTGTGAGCATATTAAACCAAGCCAAATCCAAAAATGCTAGAGAATTCCTGGAAGCTTGGCACTCAGACAAAGCAGCCATCAACAGACACATAGAGGTAAACAACATTTACATACCATTTATAAGAGACAATAGAAAAGCCAGAAGACCAGAACACCTCCTTGCCAGCAATCAACAACCAGATAGGCAAAGATTAACACCAGGATTAGCACCAGAGGAAAAATCAAACAGCACAATATAGCAGAATCAAGGAACTATTAACTCAGTCAATCAACCAAGCAGCAAACAACAGCCCAATCAAGGAACTACCAGGGAGAGAACAACACCCCCACCAACACAAGCAGGACAAGCCATGGTATATAAACAGAGAGCAAGTCCCACTCCCTTTTTGCACTGAAGATGTTGCCTAGCCTAGCAAAGAAATGTCTGCAAGAAAACAACAAGGCTCAGAGAGCACCAAGGACTCCACACAATATATATATTTCCATGCAATTTGTTTTTTAAATGACAGCCAAGAGGGAAATGGTATGGAATAACCTTTAAGTTGGAAAAAAGAAATGAGCAAAATCCAGCTTGACAGGTTTGGACATCCTGGTGTACATGATGGCTGTTACTCTAAATGAAGCATTACAGTGATTTCCACTGTCTGAAATAAAAAAGGGACAAAGGTCCTACCTTTCAGAGAACCTTTCGTGTAAGTCCTGTCTCAGATTATTTACTTCCCTTAAGCTAGAGTGATTGTTGCCTTTGAAGACATCTGCTCTGTGCTTGTATGTTTCAGAAGGGAACACGTACAGGAGCAAAGGAACAGCAGACAAAGCAAAGAATATTCCATCCTGCACCCTGCTTCAAAGAAGGATCGACTAAGAGCGGAAGGATTGGGTTAAGAGGCACCCCTCAAAGGTCTCCAGCCTTTTATACTTTTTCTTATGACTACCCTCATCTTAGTACAGTTGCCACTTTAATGGAGCTGGTGTGTTTTTTGTCTGTAACTTTCATGTTTATTTGTCCTGCTGATAAATGGGCAGTAGTAGCATCTCTATTATTAAAAGGAGGAAGCAGGCTTACAGTCCCTGGCGTATGTATATCTTTCTTATTACCACCCGCTCAGAGAAAACAATACTTCAGCCTGACAAGATCAGAGTGAGTGTCATCCTTTCTAATTTAAATTTAATTTGCACAAAATAATTCTCTTCTTGCTCCATTTCTCCAAATCCCTTTCCCTTCCTTTACTGCTCATTTTTCTTTATCATTTCAAAGTTGCTTTCCTTATCAATTTCACCCCCACCTGTGCCAACGTATTTCACCTTTATACAGTGTCCTGCCCATACCCTCTTCTCCCAGACCTTTTAACAGATGTAAGAAATAATTTGTTTCAGGTTCAAATGTAAGGTTCTCTAAGGAAAATAAAATAGCATATTTTCTATGGATAACTAATTTCAGGATCATCAGTCCTTGCTCAGCGAGGTATGACATGAACATAATAGTACATCAGAGATGCACAAGCTTTTTGATAGCTGGGTGCTGCACATCATATTATTTGTAGAGAGGTGATGCCAATGAATGAGGTAATGAAGCAAAGTGGGCAGCACTATGTTAAGCATGTTTCTGGGCAGAGCCAGAATTGTGCTCCCCCCCAAGTTTCTTTTTTTTTAAGGGTGGAGTCTTGGATTCTTTTGAATTTTAGAATTTGTTCCACAGCTTTAATGTATTTCCCAACTCAGGGTGAAGGAAATTTTCAATGACCAGAAAGGGCTTGGGGGGTCCTAATAAAAAAAAAAAGGGTAAATTGCTTACCACTGTCCTAAATACAAGGCTGCAATTGAAACTGGCAGTCGCAATTCCCTTTTCTTGTTTTTATCTCAACTAGAGTGTCTGAAATTGCCCAAGCAGCTTTTCTTCTTGTCTATTTATACTACTGCTAAATGCCAACTTGAATCATAATTGAATCTTCCCCATTCACAAGTTGGTTGTAAATGAGAAGTTTTGCCTGTACCCTTTTGCTCACCTGCGACTTCCCTTATTAGCAGTGCTTATTCTCTCTAAAGGCCAATACCTTAGGTCTGGGAATAAACAGTCTGTATTTTAGCTGTCATAATTTAATTAATTAACTTTTATACCACCTTTATTATTTTTATAAATAACTCAAGGCAGCAACATGCATGGTTAATAGCTCAGAATTGTGAGAATGGTAGTCCAGGCATCAGCTGCCTACCCTTCTTTTATTTTTTGCCTCATATATACAAAATATATGGGTACCTGAGGGACCATCTCGTCCCGATAACGTCGGCCCACCCCACCCGTGCTTGCAGAGAGGGCATGCTTCGGACCCCCTCAACAAGAGAATTCC
The DNA here is from genome assembly GCA_023362775.1 of Charina bottae. Taxonomy (NCBI): domain Eukaryota; kingdom Metazoa; phylum Chordata; class Lepidosauria; order Squamata; family Charinaidae; genus Charina; species Charina bottae. The sequence goes on along the minus strand of JALMGJ010000004.1, from coordinate 93,324,672 downwards.
ATCTAGCGGGGTCCAGGAGGCGTGCCTTCTCTGCGATAGCGCCCGCCTTATGGAATATCTTGCCCCAGGAGGTGAGACTGGCCCCCTCCCTCCTGGCCTTTCGGAAGGCCCTTAAGACCTGGCTCTGCCACCTGGCCTGGGACGACGGAGGTGGTAGTGCCTCCTGGGGTTGGCTGGCCCCGTAGCCCCATGATCCATTCTGCGGGTCCTAATCCATCTTGGATTTTATTTTATTTATTTATGCTTGTGAGATATTTTGTATAGTTTTTAAATTTTATTTATTGTAACCCACCCAGAGTCCCTTGCATGGGAGATGGGCGGGGAATAAATTTGAAAAATAAATAAAATAAATAAAATACTGGGACTTGCATGAAAGTTAGTATTTAATCATCAGTTTATATAACAAATAGGCACTTGAAAATAGTGGAATAGCAATGGCAGGAAAAATTATGAACAATGGGCAATTCACATCATCTCAAAGGATTTCATCCACCCCCACCCCCACCCCCACCCTCCTTACCTTACCACGCTGCCTCTCTGCTCAGGGGCTGAGAATCCTTCGGCAGGGAGCTCTTTAAACAGCCCCCATAGACAAGAGGGAGTCTTTTCGGCAGGCAGGCAGCAGCAGCAGCAGCTTGCAGGCTTCCCCAGTGACTTTCTGGGGAAGCCAGCAGAGAAGATTGCAAATGGTGATCACATGATCACAGGGCGCTTGCCAACCGGTTGTAAGTGCGAGCAGGTTTCCGAGCAGGTTGCGATCACATGACTGCAGGGGGGTGGTGTGACGTTTTGCAACAGTAGAAAGTGCTTTACAGGCCATAAAGCACCCTTTCTGAGGCCGTCATAACTTTGAATGGTCATTAAGTGAGGACTACCTGTAATTATTTTTTACTTCTGAATAGCCTAACAACTGCATACAGTGTGTACTGACAAGTGATTGGGTGCATGTGCTACCAATTTATCTTTCTTCCTTTTTTATGGATTTGGGGGTTGTTGCTTTAGGACATGCAATAGCTTGGGGTGGTGCACTGAGGGAATTATTATTTTGCACTGGCCTTCTGCTCAGAGGGACAGTACTGATAGGTTTGTGGTGTACCTGCCTATTCTCTGTGTTTCACAGCTGGCAGAAGTAAGAACAGTCTCAGGTGACTTTCAATGTAGCTTGTGAAATATTAGGTAGTGAAAACAGTGCTGCATAGCAATGCCCACAATGTTCAGTTCGAAGGAGGAAGTAGCTAGAAGATCAGGTGCACAAGCTAAGGAAGGCTCCTATAGCAACAGGTCACATCATGCTTGGGAAAGAACTGTGGTACATTCCACCTACTTTGCCTTCTGTTTATTTCCAGAAGTCTACTAGAGGAAGCCGTTTCTGGAAAGAGATATTTGTGCTGTCATAAAACAGATGGTGAAGGAGATGTGTCATTGTGTTCTGGGAAGGGAAGGTTAATTGGTTAATTTGGACTGCTTGCTTAGAAGAACATACTTCATTAGAAACCTCCACATTAAACCAGCAGCACAGACGTGCAACATAAATCTGGTCTTTAATGCTTCCATGACAAAAACAAAGAGGGAAAAGCACAGAACGTTAGGCCTGAAAATATGAGGCAATATCACCTACTGTTTGGAGGCGTTGCTGATATAATAATTATAATAGTTTGAAGGCAGCCCCTGTGGAAGAGTAAGCATGGTGTACAAGGTTACTCAGGTCACAGCTGGCGGAGATTAAGATAGCTATGAAGAATATTGCAAGGAATTAGGGTTTGAGCTACTTACATACCAACTTAATAACTTACGGTGTTTTGCACCATTAGAGGGTTAGTGACTGGTTTTTTAAACAACGTGTTTTAAGACTGTAGCAAAGCTTCTTGAAATGTTATTCAGTTATTTCTGAAAGGCTGATTTATTGCACATTGCTGCCAAAACATTATTTATCTCATCTGTTTATGAAATGTCTTGAGCAGTTTCTTTTGTAGAAAGACAGTATATAAACATTAATTTAATATACTGTATGCCTGCCATCTTGAAGTCATTGGAGGAAAGGTGGGATAAAAATGCAACACATAAAATAATTTGTAATAATGTGCTTGAGCATTTTCAGTTTTTTTATTGGTTCCATTGCTATAATGCCAAACTCTGAGAAGTACCTAGATAGGCCCATCTTTGCTTTTCCTCTTTCATTATGTTTATTGTCCCACTCCCCATTAGTATGCTTCCTCAAAAAGATGCCTTTTAGAAGTGTTTGGACTACATCTTCCACAATTCCCAGCTAACAGAGTCAATGGCTATTGGACTCATTGATATATCTGAAGAACACTTGATTGAATAGACTGAGTTAAGCTATGTGTATGAATTTTAAAAAGTTTAATACAGGTATAGGCAATCTGGTGCCCTCCACACAACCATTAGCAAGAAATTGTTAGAATTGCCATCCAAAGCATCTTGAAAATGACGACTAATCTATCCTTGATCTAATAAATGAGTACTTCAAAAAAATAACTGAAAATTAGCAGACATAAACCTGCAATTGGTTAAACCTGCAATAGGCTTGCTGTCAAGTTTAACTTGTCTGTAATTTCTTACAGAAGACAGTCCAGAATAAATAAACATTACGCAGTACATTTCCTAATGATTTATTTCCATGTGTGTTAATGTTAATGATATCATTTGCAGTCATAGCTGTATTGTTAGTTATGTGAGTTATTGTGGTGCATGATTTATTCCCATATTTAACAATATGTTTACACATATCAATGGCATTGCCATCAGCAAATAATCTTTAAAATGACACTAACATTTAGTAGCAGAAGTGGTTTAGTAATGTCTGTAATACAAGCAATATATTGTGGGGCTTTTTCACCCAACCTCCAATATCTTTGTATATAGAACAACCTGTCAGTCTCTGGAGTTGAAGGTATAATCTTGGATTCTCATCATTTCATTTGTACAGGTCTCTTACTTAGTGTTATATTCCTATACTGAGACCACTCTCCCCTGATAGAATAGAATCTGCCAGCATAACTGATCTCTCTTCAAGCCCCCACATCCCCAAATCATCCCTAGATGAGAGGCGTCTTTCATGGTATATTTGGGAAGTGCATTGGAAGGTTACAGAGGAAAAGATTGAAAAGTTACATTGTCTGGACATCATGTTTAATATTAGATGTAGCATTTTGCTTTCTTGTGGTGGGTCAGGAAAGGACCTACAAAATAATGGAACATGTCATTGGCTTCCCCATATATACTTGCTTATATTTCTTTTTAAAGAAGAGAGGATAATACATAAAAAACATAATTCATTTTACCTCTATTGATTTTGTAGAATATGGTATTGTAGGAGAGAGAGAGAGAGAGAGAGAGAGAAACCAATGCCAATGATTTATTTTTCTCTTGTACTTTTGCAAGACTTGTTTCCCTAAATCTGCATATGACAACCCAGTGTCTATGAAAGGTGCTATTTTGGCTACATAAGGATTTGCATTTGAAAAAAAAAGGAAAATAATATTAGTATATACTGTATCATTCTATTTTTTTTATTAAAAAATCAAACTTGCAGCAGCAGTCCTTCCTTATTTATTGTTTGGCATGCCTGAAACCAATGACATGAATGAGGATTTACCTAGCATGCTTTGAATTAAATTATTGCTGTAAATTAATAACAAAGGTTAAAATGGCTAAACATATTTATTTATTTATTTATTTATTTATTACATTTATATCCCACCCATCTCCCCCAAAAGGAGGGACCCAGGGCAGTTCACAACAAATTTAAAAGAATTAAAATAAATATCAATAATAACAATATAAAATTACATATATATATATATATATACACACACAGACACAGACACAGACACAGACAGACAGACAGACAGACACACACACACACACACACACACATATATATATATATATATATATATATATATACACACATACATACACACACACACACACACACACACACACATACAGCATGATATAATTTGATCCAAAAGTGGTAGATCTTATTCCACTGATCAACAAGGCTGGTCGAAACAGATCTAAGGGGCCAGCCAACCCCAAGACTGGCTATTCCCCTCCCCTCCCCACGCCTGATGACATAGCCAGGTCTTCAAGTTTTTTCTAAAGTCCAGGAGAGAGGGGGCCGATCTTATTTCCCGGGGAAGAATATTCCAAAGGGCAGGGGCTACTGCAGAGAAGGCACACCTCCTAGACCCCGTCAGGTGGAACTCTCTTGCCGACGGGGTTCATAGCGTGCCCTCTCTGCAGGACCGGGTGGGATGGGTTGATTGAACGGGGATGAGCTGGTCCTTCAGGTAACCTGGACCCATGCCATGTAGGGCTTTAAAGGTAATAACCAACACCTTGAATTGAATCCGGAAGCAAACTGGGACCCAATGCAGCTCACGGAGCAAAGGTGTTATATGTGCCGATCTTGAGGCACCTAAAATGGCCCGCTGAACCAGCTGAAGCTTCCGGACACTCCTCAAGGGTAGCCCCATGTAGAGCGCATTACAATAGTCTATCTGGGAGATGACCAGGGCATGAGTGACTGTTCGAAGAATAAACATATGCAATATTACCTTCTGGTCACCAGTCTTTCTCAATAACATCTTGAAGATTTAATGTTAAGGCTCTGAGATCTGAATATGTTGGTTCCAAACTCAGTTTTAATAACAGAATGATTGAAATTAGTATCATTGTAATTTAGCACATCAAAACCTGGGGGGAAATCCCTCATTTCTAGGAAGCAATGTATTTGAAAATAATATATTTTGAGAACTTTTTTTCCAATCCTGTGATATTCTCCATAATACAGTGATAATTAATTGACTTTCATGAATTCATAGAGTTGGAAAAGGCCATTCAAGCCTTCCAGTGATATGCAGGAATATATTTTGGTGCAAGACTCTAAATGAAAGTATCCCTAACAGATGGCTGCCTAACCTCCGTTTGAACATATCCACACAAGACGAGCCCATCACCTCTCTGAGGTAATGATTCCAATATTCACCGAGGTGACTTTTTGTGGAGTGACTATTTGATGGTGGATGTTAAAACTAGAACTATGTCTTTAATTGTCTACCATAACTGGTAATACAAAAGTTTATTTATTTATTTATTTATTCTTTAAATTTGTATCACCGCCCATTTCCTCCATACCTGGGGACTCTGGGCGGTTCACAACAACAAGTTAAAAATATAAAATTACAACAACAATAATTTACATATAAAATCCAAACAAAAAGATGTTAATAATAAGGCGGGTTTCATGGCACCAGCCACTCCCAAGAGGAACTATTGGCATTCCCGTCCCAAGCCAGGCGGCAGAACCAGGTCTTCAAGTCTTTCCGGAAGGTCGGGAGCGAAGAAACTCGCCTCAGCTCCAGGGGCACGATATTCCAAAGGGCGGGTGCTACTGCAGAGAAGGCACGCCTCCTGGACCCCGCTAGATGGAACTCTTTTGCTGATGGGATCCGTAGCATGCCCTCTCTGCATGACCAAGTGGGGCGGGTCGATGTTCCAGGGATGAGACGGTCCCTCAGGTAACCTGAGTTACATAAAAGTTACATAGTATGCAGTTCTCTTCAAGTTCAAACTCAATTCCTGATGACTACATAGTTACATCAAGCTCAACTCCTGATGACATGCAGTTTTACTGGCAACATTAGGGAAATAGTTTGCTATTGCTTTATTCTAGGACATTCTTTTAATTTCACAGTCTAGCTTACACACCTGGGGTTTTATGCTCGTTCTTGAAAGTACAACACAGGTCTGATCCAGCTTAGTTTTCTTTCATTTTCTGCCTAGTAGGGATCAAAAGAATCTTAATTAACTGCTTTTTGATTTTATATTCCAAAAATTGAGGACCATTATTATTTACAGGTTTCTTTTTCTTACCAAGTTTTAAGAAGACTAAGCAGATGGTAATCTGGTGTTAACATCAGTCCCACTCTCCCCTCCTTTTTTATTGGAGTATTAACCTACTGCCTGATAGAGTTCTTGAAAACTCCAAAGTTTGCACACTATTTTATAACCTTTCAGTTACCCTAATAAAAATATTGTCTTAAGGTTGATTTTGGGTTGAGAGTTACAAACCCAAAGGCTGCAAAAGGCTTTTTTGTTGTTGTTAAAACTCCAAAGAAGTGGGTCTCCAAACCTTTGCAAGGATGTATACACAAAAATATCAGGGACCAATAAAAGGAGATGCTTTCAAAAGTCAAATGTTTATAAATAAGGAAATATCACTTTGCTTGCTTGTATAAAATAAGCAGTGCTCATGTTACTCAAAATAGGAGTTCCTAATCACAACAAAGCTGTTCAATCAAAAGTGATACAATTTAGAGACTAGCATCTTCACCCTTTTAATACTGTTTTCAGTTTGCTTAAGAATTATGTAAATATCTTCAGCATATTGTTAAATTTTGATCAAAGGATAGGATGTGCAACAGTGACATCTAGTGATTTGTTTTAAAAAAGGAAAAATATATGCTTGTTTTTGAGGCGGGGAAACCATTCAGAATAGACTGTTACCCACAAACATGGAAGTAGCTTCCAGCCATCACGATCAGCAGCCATTGATGGTTTTAATCTCTACAAATTTATCTTGATCCTTTTATCTCCCACTTCTTGTGGCAGCTCATTTCATTTGCTCTGTGTGAAATACTTCCTGAGTCCATCCTGAACCTCCTGCTGAGGTTTCTTCTATTGATTAAAAATCTATTTGAAAAATGTGGTCACCCTGTAATACATTATCAGACATTTAAAGTATGCCAAATACTATCCAAGGTGCATAGTGCCCTGTATGAACATGGATACAGATGTATGAAATGCAAAATGTGTCCATGCCAAGCTCTAAGATTTAACTGCCAAAAATAACATTACAGTTTTAACAAATCGTCTCCCAAAAAGAAAAAAAGTAAGAGAATCAGTAATACAGAAAGGTTTTGAACTTGAAAAATTGAGGCAGTTGAGTTCATGCAAAGTTTCTAGTGATTTAATGTTTAAGTTAAACATGTGTGTATTCTCTGAGATATACACTAGCTAGTTTGTTTGTTTTCACACAGACAGTCATGTCAACATATGCTTTCCTTTTCTTGCATGGTTGCCTGGCCTGAGAAATATTGAATTTTTGAATTTACTATGAAAAACAAGAAAGAAGATATGCAGCATTTATATCCTCTACTTACCAAATATCAAGTGAAAACACATGTGTTATCAGAATTTTCTAAAAATAAGATTGTATGCAACATGCAACTTGAAATTCTTCAGATATTCTGAATTATAACTCTCATAGTCCCTTGCCATGAAGCTGCTATTAAAAATAGAACTAAAAACAATCTGAAAATTACCACATTGCCTACCCCTATCATAAAAAAAGGAAACTACTGATTTACATCTTTCTGGATGATAAGCAGAAAAACAAGGTTTTATATGCAAGATCCATTTAGTAAAAAAAAGAACAGAATATGGCCATTATATTGGAATCTTATGTGGTATTGATTTTTATGAGGAATTAGAATTTGTAGGTAAATATTTCAAAGGAGCACTTAATTTCACATATTATGTCATATTTAACAGTATGTAAAAATACAAACATTTTAAACAATAAAATGTTAATATAAAGGTCTTCAACAAAATGTACAGTATAACTTTCTTTTAACTAGTAACATCTAGATTTCCAAAACTATTATACATCTAACATATCCACTTTTATATCACCCAACACTCAGCACCTAATAAGAAGATAACAGAGGACACTGATCTGCATAAAAGTTATTTAAAAAAATCCCTTCTCACCCCTATCGGTGGTATGTGTCTTCCTCAACCTTGGGTCCTCTACTGGGACTTTGAGGGTTCTGCACAGTATCTTAGCTGTTCCTAGCATTGCACCCTTCTGGACAGAGAGCTCTGGTGTTGCTCCTGGGAGCAGTTGGAGTCACTCTCCCAGCTTAGGAGTCACATCCCCAAGTGCTCCTACCACCACTGGGAGGGAGGGAGGGAGAGAGACTGACTTAAAAGTAATTACTGTAATTTATTATAATTGTGAGAGCCAGTTTGGTTTAGTAGTTAAGGCATCAGGCAGTTTTCTTGGCAAGATTTTTCAAAAGTGGCTTGCCATTACCTCGTTCCTAGGGCTGAGAGAGCGCGACTGGCCCAAGGTCACCCAGCTGGCTTTGTGCCCAAGGTGGGACTAGAACTCAGGGTTTCCTGGTTTCTAGCTTAACCACTACACCAAAATGGCTCTCTGATTCTATAATTAAGAGTTATATAAATATTGCAATCTATGGAAAGTATACTACTTCATGCTGGTACTAATAACCTAAGTGGACTATGAAAGACTTCATAAAATAAGAGCAATTGAACCTTCCTGAGTATGAATAGCCAGAAACGGCTCAAGCTCAGCATTAATCACTGGCTACTTTTTAACTCCTTTTATGCTTTGGTGTGTCCTTGCCACGTCAGCTATTATGCTCTATTCTTCTCAGGTTTGACGGGTCTGTAAGAGAAGTTTATAATTCTTAAATCTCTTTTGGATAATTTTATTGTTTTATTTATGAGTATATGTACTGTATACGTATTTGCATTGTATTTGTATTTTACAGTATATTGCTATTTCAAAGTTTATATTACCCAGATTGCTAATTTTAATCTCTTTTCTCCTTGTTGCATATGTGTAGCCTGAGCAAGCCCCTTAGCATATTTTGATTTAATATTGTCTTTTAGCCAAAATTCCTTGCTGTATGTACTTTTCCTAATTATCCTGATATTGTCAGCAATGTGTTAACTTTCACTGAGTTTCTGGGTGATCTCATCTTCATTCTTGTTCACAACTTATCAGCACATCATCTAAACTATCAAGACATAGACTGTTGTACCATAAATTGATCTGGTGTACAGGCCTTATTTCTTGAGAAGTTTACTTCACTGAAGACTTGGTTAGCTTTCCTATTCCATGTCTGGCTGCCTGATTTAGTCCAAAATGGTTGTTTGTAGTTTGCACGTTAAATCTATCACATCTGGATCTATGAATCCTGGTAATTGCTCCATAAATATCACTTTGTTGAGGTTGACATAAAGGAAAGCTTTCTTTTCATCTGGGTGTTAGACTTGCATTCCACTACATCCTGTGATACATAGTAATGTCCTAATTGTTGTGTATACTATTGGAGTAAATGAGTAAATGTCTCACTGTAGTTCCCATATGGGTTTTCATACAGAATATCCACCAATCATTTTATACACCAAGAACTTTTAAAGAGCCTCACATGAGCCTCACATACTGGACATGGCACACAAGCTTTCTATGAAAAATGTGATAAGTCACTACGTAATACTATGAATCCTTGGCCAGTACTTTGCATAAATTCTTAGGCCCTCTGCATGGGATTGTATGTGTATTTTTTTAAAATAAAAATTCACCATATTTTCATTCAAGCAAAGAATGAAACCCATTGATTTTCAACTAGAATGTTTGAAAGGAATTCTACTCTTATGGTTGTAGAATTTAATTTCTTCAAGAACCATTTATACATTCCAGTTGTCAGTAATGCTAGTTCTGTATTATCTGATTATCTTCTGCTGATTTGCAGTTAATTGCAAGTGACCAAAGCTTCTTGAAAGGGACATTATTGGACGACTCTAAGTGTCAAGGAGGTTTAATATTTTCTCCCCTTTTCTCCCCTTACTAGATGGGCTTCTAGTCATGCAACATAATTAAAGGTATTAAAATTGCCTGAAATAGGCCCTTTTTCATACAGATTTCAGTTACTTTGCCAGATTTTGATTTTTCTCCCCAATAGAACATTTACTAGGTTAGACAGGTATATTATCTCCACATCATATTCATTATCAGACTTGATTGAAACAGATACCAACATACTGATGTGCATTTAATGAAATTTGCATTTGAATGGATATTTCAAAGGTGAGAAAGTTATTTTTAAAAAATCTGCAAAAGTCACACAACATAGCCTCTTCCAGCATCCTACTTTTATGGCTTATAGCAGCATTGTGTTTTATTTTTCATCTTATTCTTCATTACTGACTACATGAATGAACCCATTGTTGTATCAATGCAAATGATCTTCAAATTGAATCCAAGATGGTGACCACAAGCCGCTGCCGGCTGCTGCTCCAGGAGGAAGACTCCGTGAATAGTTTGTAATCCCTCCAAACTTTTCTCGATACCCCTGAATTCTATCCTTGGGGTGTAGAGAACTTACAGCTGTGTTTGGGTGGATGGACTTCCTCGGACGGAGTATTGCAGCAGAGTTTGGCAGAGTCCCGAGGGTCTCTGTGACGCAGAGCCCGGTGGTTGCGGCGGAATCAGGCAGAGCCCAGCGGAGCCTGGTGGAGCCCACCACGCGAGGCCATGGATGTTCCCAGGCCTGTTTTTTGAGACCGCTCGGCTGGAGCTGTGATGGAGCTGCACGTGTGGACTAGAATTGTGGGGTGCACAGCACAGCGACCTCGAGGCTAGCCCAACGGACAATCTTTGGGGGTGTGGCGAGTCCCGGTGATGGAGCTGAGTGTGTGGGGAGCACAGCGAGCACAATGAGCTCAAGATTGACCGCCTGATAGACAATCTTTGGGGGCGTGGCAAGTCCCGGGACGGAGTTGAGTGTGGAGCTGGAGCTGTGGGGAGCGTGGTGATCCAGGGGATCGGCCGCCCCAGTGGACAATCTTTGGGGGCGTGGCATGTCCCCTGGCATCGTAATGGACTCCGGAATACAGACTAACTATACAACAGTGAGCCTGGCGATCTCTGGAGTTTTTAATAGACGCTGGTAGACCTGGTACACCCCATATGAAGAGCTGTGGGGGTGTATGGGGTATGAGTTGGACAGCACTACTAAAGACCCAGGCGGAATGGTCTGGAATAACACCCCCACTGATTTTGACATCGTGGACTCTGACATTGTGGATTTTTAACATCGCAACGGCTTGGTGGATGAAGGGAAGGGTTGGCCATCCCCATTTTTTAGGGTGGCAGAATGGTGTAGGGTCCCTGTGGGATTGTGAGGTTCCCCCCTGTGAGTGAGAGTCACGAGGGGGGTCCAGGATTGTATGAGTGTGGGAAAGTGAGAGACAGGGTAGACAGGAGTGGTTGTGTGGCCCCTTCTGTGACCAGTGAGAGAAGCCACAGAGGGGCACAGTGAGTGTGTATGGAGTGGATGGGGTGGTGAGGCTTACCAGTGCCAAGAGCATGAGCTGGTGCGCTGGGAGCCTTACTATAGCCCAGGAGAGATTGGGGGTGAGAGGATGGATGGATGTGGAAAGGGACCCTTGCCCAAATCCAGGTTTTCCAGGGGCTCGGGAGTGGAGGCGACTGGGCTAGGAAACTCTGGGGGCTATGGGGAGGGTAAATTGATCGAGGTGGTGACGGGCAGGGGATATTATGACGGGAACCGGAGGACAAGCCATTTTCGGGGAAGGCGCCCCCAGTGTTTAGTACTGGTGGCGCGTTCCGGTCCTCCGAGTTCAGCCCCAGGTTCTGGACAGCGGATCCTTGAGGGCCCCGGTTTTCGACTACTGCTGCTCAACGCCAGGTCAGTACATAACAAAACCCCTCTCATAAGTGAATTAATCACGGAGAGAGGAGCTGACCTGGCGTGTATTACTGAGACCTGGCTGGGCCCAGAGGGAGGGGTAGCCCTCTTGGAAATGTGCCCAGCCGGGTTTCGGGTGTGGCACCAGCCGAGACACTGGGGTAGGGGAGGAGGGGTGGCAGTTATCATCAGAGAGTCTTTGGTGGCTTTCAGGGGCCTTGCTCCACAAGTCTCCGGGTGTGAGACCCTGTTTTTCAAGTTGGGTGCCCGAGAACAGTTGGGAGTGTTGCTACTGTACCAGCCTCCCTGCTGCATAGCAACCTCCCTGCCTGAGCTGCTGGAGGCTGTCTTGGGGTTGGCAGTGGAGTTCCCCAGGCTGATGGTCCTGGGGGATTTTAATCTGCCGTCCCTGGGACGTGCCTCGGAAGTGGCTCTGGAGTTCATGACTACCATGGCAGCCATGAGCCTGTCCCAGATTATTCGGGACCTAACTCGAGACAGTGGACTCACTCCGGATTTGATTTTGTCTGAGCAATGACAAAGTGACCTGAGGGGAAAGCTAGAATTATCCCCGTTGTCATGGTCAGATCACGTCCTGATATCTCTAAGATTCTCTTATGCCACCCCACTCCTCAGGGAGGCAGGACCTATTTGATTGGTCCGCCCCTGGCAACTTATGGACCCAATTAGGTTTCCGAGGGAGCTGGGAGTAATACCCGATGATCTGCTGCACGGTCCAGCGGAGGCACTGGCCTCTTCCTGGAATAGGGAGGCGGCCGGAGCCTTGGACTCCACGCCGATGCAACCTCTCCAACCCCATTCGACCCATCACTCCCCGTGGTATACGGAGGAGTTGAGGGTCTTGAAGAGGGTGAAGAGATGTCAAGAGCGTTGCTGGAGAAAGACGAAGGCGGAATTGGACCGAACACAATCTAGAGCCGCTATTAAGGCCTACCTTGTGGCGGTAAGAGCGGCGAAACGTGAATATTTCTCCGCTCTTATTGCATCCGCAGAATGCTGTCCGACAGCCCTGTTTAAGATTACTCGATCTCTCTTAGGTAGGGTAGAGTCGACCACCCACCTACAGGGCCGTGCGGAAGAATTTTCCGAGCATCTGCAGGATAAAATTGCTCGGATTTGGTCTAAGTTGGACTCCATGAGTGAAATGCAGTCTGGGGAGATGCCGGGAGAGTGGTCTTGCCCTATTATCTGGGAACAATTTGATCCTGTTGGACCTAAGGAAGTGGACAAGATCCTCCGAACTGTTAATTCCACCACATGTCAGTTAGATCCCTGCCCTTCCTGGCTAGTAAAATCGGCCAGGGAGGTGACATGTGGATGGGTCCAGGTAATGATTAATGCATCCTTGTTGGAGGGGGTGTTTCCAACGGCCTTCAAAGAGGCGTTGGTGCACCCCCTCCTCAAGAAGCCATCCCTAGACCCTACCATTCTGGACAATTTTTATCCAGCCTCCCACCTTCCCTTTTTGGGAAAGGTGGTTGAGAAGGTGGTGGCGTTGCAGCTTCAGAGGACCCTGGATGAAGCGGATTATCTAGACCCTTTCCAGTCAGGTTTCAGGCCAGGATTTGGGACAGAGACTGCATTGGTCGCACTTACGGATGATCTCTGGCGGGAGCGGGATGGAGGTACTGCATCCATCCTGGCTCTCTTAGATCTCTCAGCGGCTTTCGGTACCATCGACTATGGTATCCTTTTGGGATGGCTTAGGGAGTTGGGGGTGGGCGGCGTAGTTTTGCGCTGGTTCACCTCCTTCCTCCAGGGCCGTTCCCAGTCAGTGGTGGTAGGAGAGGAGAGATCCGGCCTGAGACCACTCCTGTGTGGGGTGTCGCAGTGTTCGGTTCTCTCTCCTCTCCTATTCAACATCTACATGAAACCACTGGGTGAGGTCATCCGACACCATGGGATGAGGTATCATCAGTATGCGGATGATACTCAACTGTATATCTCCATCCCAGGTGAAGTAAGTGATGCAGTGACCACCCTGTCCCAGTGCCTGGGGGCTGTGAGGGCCTGGATGGGGAACAACAGGCTTCAGTTGAACCCTGGCAAGACCGAGTGGCTGTGGATTGATGGCTTAGCGTCTTCTGGGAAATTATCATCTTTGGTTCTCGATGGGGTAGCACTGCCCCATTCGGAACCGGTGTGGAACTTGGGGGTCCTTCTAGACTCACGACTCCTGCTCGAAGAGCAGGTGGCAGTCGTGGCTAGGGCGGCTTTTGCACAGCTTCGGCTGGTGCGCCAGTTACGCCCACTCCTGGATCATGATGCCCTCCGAACAGTCACTCACGCTCTCGTCATCTCCCGTATAGACTATTGTAATGCGCTCTACATGGGGCTACCCTTGAAGAGTATCCGGAAGCTTCAGCTGGTGCAGAATGCAGCCGCGTGGGCGATTTTGGGTGCGCCAAGATCCACAATATAACACCTTTGCTCTGCAAGCTGCATTGGGTGCCGGTTTGCTTCCGGGTACAATTCAAGGTGTTGGTTATCATGTTTAAAGCCCTACATGGCATGGGACCAGAATACCTGAGGGACCGTCTTATCCCCATATTATCGACCCGCCCCACCCGATCATTCAGAGTGGGCCTGCTACGAGCCCCATCAATTAGAGAATGTCATCTGATGGGGGCTAGGAGGCAGGCCTTCTCTGTAGCAGCACCCACACTATGGAACATCTTGCCCCCAGAGTTGAGACAGATCCCCTCCCTCCCGACCTTTAGGAAAGAACTGAAGACCTGGTTCTGCTGCCTGGCATGGGAAGGAGGAAACAATAGTTCCTCATGGGGGTGGTTAATCCCGTAATTTTATAATGCCCTTCTTTTATTAATACTATCTCCCACTTGGATTTTATATCTATTTATTATATTAATTGTATAAATTGTTGGTTATATTTTATATTTTATATTTTTATCTAATCTATTTTATTGTAAACTGCCCAGAGTTCCCTGTTGGGGGAGATGGGCGGTTATATAAATTAAATAAATAAATGATTGATTTCTCTCTCTTCCTATGTGTATATGCATATGGTCTCAAGTTAACATTGTCATCACTATATGAAAATGATTAGACTAGGTATGAGAGAGTAACAGAAAGTAGCACAATGAAAAAAGTGACACATACAGTATAGGTCTGATTTCCTCGTGTAATCCCAGTTGTCCTACCACGAGGCAAGTTCATATGCAGGCCAAAAGTACCAGTTCCAAAATTCATTATATATTTTAACCCTCCTGAGAAAACTACAAGAGTATAACAATAGGTTATGAAACTGCTTTAAAATTTTACTTTCTTGTAAATAAAACTGATGTGGAGCTGTTGGTGGCAGCTTTTTTAAAATTATAAAGAGAGACAGGGAAAATGTACTAAAAGGTTTTAAAAGAAATTACAGGGAATACATTGAATTATGCATTGAGTTGTTACTAATACAGTAATATTTATTAAATACATTTAAAATGCCATGTTTTTAAAGGCTAAGAATAAAACCCTATCCACAGGCTTACAATTATATATAGAAACATGACGAAGGGATGAGAAGGCAATGGAAGAATGGGATGAAACTAAAAGCCCTTTAGGGACTTTGCACTGAAATGGTTCTGCTGTAGGATTATATCCTCACAACTATCCCAAAATACTATGGATCTATTGGATCCCTCTTTTGATGATGGTGCACATCTGTTCTGTGGATTCTTCTGTATTCATGGAGATTCTTCACATAGTTTTCCAGGGTTTCATATCATGTGAAGAAGCATCACACAGAATAGCCTTTTTTTCCTTTCCTCATATACTGTAACTGTACACTATTTCCTTACATTGTCATACAGAGTATTTTAATAATTTTAGAAAGAGAGAGGGAAGGATAGAGGGAAGGAGAAAGAAAGTCAAGAGAATAATCATATTACTAATGAGGTAATAATGTTCCTTGTAGAAAGAAAACAAAAGTAGCAGATGCAGCATTTTCACCTGATCCTCACCTGAATATTGCATATCTCTTGTTTTTATATATAAAGTATGAAGCCCCCAAAATAATATTAATATGGCCATTCTTATTCTATGCTAAGTAGTCTAAGAATTATATACCAAAAGGGAACTCAATAGGAAACTGCATGAATTTCTTCCTTTATGCTGATAATGATTTTTTTTTTAAAAAAAATGGGTCTATACTATCAATACAATTATCCTGGGCAGTGTAAACAACCAACCAGAGTAAAGGAAATAGCAAGTGGCTTCGAAAAGTCAGTTTTCTCCCCCCCACCAAGATTCCTTTTTTGAAAAAAACCAGAAATGGTTGAAGATTACTGAAATAATTATTGTACATCCATTTACACAAGGAATACACACACACACACACACGTGTGTGTGTGTGTAAGGTAAAGGTAAAGGTTCCCCCTGCACAGTTGTGCAGTCGTGTCCGGTTCTAGGGGCCGGTGCTCATCTCCGTTTGTTAGCCGAAGAGCCAGCGTTGTCTGAAGATGCTTCCGCGGTCATGTGGCTGGCATGATGCATGTGGAACACTGTTACCTACCCACCAAAGTGGTACCTATTTATCTACTTGCATCTTGCTAGGTTGGCAAGAGCTGGGGCGAGTGCGGGAGCTCACTCCGTCATGCGGGGCTAGAGATTTGAACCTCCGAACTTGTGATCTTCCGATCGACAAGCCTGGCGTCTTACCTGCTGAGCCACCACACCCCCGTGTGTGTGCGTGTGTGCGTGCATATGTGTGTTTGTGTATACACACACACACACACACACACACCGTATATGCATGCATGCAATAGCATGAACCATGAGGCATCATCTGTCTTTTTCCCAGTGCCAGTCAGAAGAATGGCTTATTAATAAATGTCAGTCAGCTTTTATATAATGAATTGATCTATGTTTGAATTGTGTTATTCACAAAGATAAAGCTAATGAGTCTTTTCCCCAAGAGATCTTTGACAATGATAAGTCAAAGATACAGTAATATAGTGAAGAGATCCCTTCTATTAACTTATTTCTTTTTCAACATTCAGCTTTTCAGTCATAAAATATGAACTATATTTTTCCAATTTTAAGAGACTGTGTTACATCTAATTAATTATCGGCCTGTATTCTCACCTAGTCTATATGGTAAGTACAGCAATCAAGCAGTGATCATGACTAGTTGAAAAGTAGAAAAGGAATATACTATAATGACTAATATGAGAAGGACAACAACAATCAGCAAATTTCTGGACACTTTAGGAAAGCCATCCATCTCCTCAGTTTGTGATGTAGATCATCCATCAAGATGGCTAAGACAGTTTCAGTACCATGCTGGGCCAAAAGCCGAGAAAAAAAGATGATCTATCAGATCTCTAGCTGACCCATTTGATGAGCTCTTCAAGTACAATTTAGTAGTTCTTCCTTACAATAAAAGATTCTCTGGCTCTAACTGAGCACTACTATTCAGCAGGCTGTTGGCTCTGGTTGCTCAGTTTCTTTTCCAGGCTTATGTCTACAGTGACCTATGTCTCAGTCATTATGTCATCTGCTGTTCTATTCCAAAGAGAAAACACTATGCCAAAGGCAGAAGTAATCAACAGCTGGAACATTGGATAATTTTTTTCACAAATCTCACAGAGGCAGGTCTAATCGTGTAGCAAAGAAGCAACAGTCAGAACACAAAGCACTGGCACTAGGGTATGAGCAACTATAGTTTACAGTATATGCCAACACTAGGAATACAATGAATACTCACAGCAGAGGAAAAGTAGCAAGGATGCCCAGATTCCGTTTCATGTGCCAGAAATAAGAGAACTGTACAATAAAAAGAGTAGACAATCGTAATAGTCCCAAAAATCTAGATAAGAAAGCTTAGTTCGAGTCTGGGAAGAAAGTTACAAGAGAATAGAACAGCTGACATTGTCTCCAGCATTTGATTGCTTCCCCCCCCCCCCAACTTTTGTTCAGCCAACACTACCTAATCTCAGCTGGCTTCATTAGCTCTCAGAGAACACGGAGAGTTCATTCTTGACTCTTAAATAACGGTTTTGCTCTCAAGAAGCCTCACTTTGAAGTCTTGCACTTCTGCGTCACTCTAATTGTTATTTTTTTCAATGGCCTAGTATCGACTGGCTAATGCTATATTGGGAGGCATTAATAAGATCCATTCATAGGTCTTTGGTGCTGGCCAAATAGGAAATGGATAACTAGAGAAAGATATATTCTCTTACCTAGGAGAAACTGAAAGCCTTGTGGAGTCCTTGGTGCTCTCTGAACCTTGTTGTTTTCTTGCAGACGTTTCATTGCCAGGCTAGGCAACATCTTCAGTGCGAAAACAAATTGAAAGCCATTTATTTATTTATTTATTTATTTATTTATTTATTTATTTTTCAAATTTATTCCCCGCCCATCTCCCATGCAAGGGACTCTGGGCGGGTTACAATAAATAAAAATTTAAAACTATACAAAATATCTAAAAACACAAACAAAACATAATAAAATAAAATCCAGGATGGGCATTGGACCCGCAGAATAGATAGTAGAGCTATGGGGCAAGCCAACCCCAGGAGGCACTACCACCTCCGTCGTCCCAGGCCAGGTGGCAAAGCCAGGTCTTAAGGGCCTTCCGAAAGGCCAGGAGGGAGGGGGCCAGTCTCACCTCCGGGGGCAGAATATTCCACAAGGCGGGCGCTATCGCAGAGAAGGCACGCCTCCTGGACCCCGCTAGATGGAATTGTCTTGTTGAGGGGGTCCGAAGCATGCCCTCCCTGCATGTACGGGTGGGGCGGGTCGACGTTATCAGGACGAGACGGTCCCTCAGGTACCCTGGTCCTATGCCATGTAGGGCTTTAAAGGTAATCACCAACACCTTGAATTGGACCCGGAAGCAAACTGGCACCCAATGCAGCTCGCGAAGCAGCGGTGTTACATGTGCCAATCTTCTGACACTCATAACTGCTCGCGCCGCTGCATTCTGCACCAGCTGAAGCTTCCGGATACTCTTCAAGGGTAGCCCCATGTAGAGCGCATTACAATAGTCTATACGGGAGATGACAAGGGCGTGAGTGACTGTTCGGAGGGCCTCCCGATCCAGGAAAGGGCGTAACTGGTGCACAACTCGCAGCTGTGCAAAGGCCCTCCTGGCCACGACTGCCACCTGCTCTTCAAGCAGGAGTCGCGAGTCCAGGAGGACCCCCAGATTCCGCACTGGATCCGAGTGGGGTAGTGCAACCCCCCCAGAACCAAAGATGACAACTTCCCGGATCCAGGGGGGCCATCAATCCACAGCCACTCCGTCTTACCAGGGTTCAGTTGAAGCCTGTTGTTCCCCATCCAGACCCCCACAGCCTCCAGGCACTGAGATAAGGCATTGACCGCATCACTTACTTCACCCGGGACGGAGATGTATAACTGGGTATCATCAGCATATTGGTGATACCTCATCCCGTGGTGACGGATGATCTCGCCCAGTGGCTTCATGTAGATGTTAAATAGGAGTGGAGAGAGAACCGACCCCTGCGGCACCCCACAAGTCAGGGGTCGCGGGTCAGCTCTCTCCTCCCCTATCAACACCGACTGGGAGCGGCCCTGGAGAAAGGAGGCGAACCAGCGCAAAACCACACCGCCCGCTCCCAACTCCTCGAGCCGCTCCAAAAGTATACCATGGTCGACGGTATCGAAAGCCGCTGAGAGATCTAAGAGAGCAAGGATGGATGCACTCCCTCCATCCCGCTCTCGCCAGAGATCATCCATAAGTGCGACCAATGCGGTCTCCGTCCCATATCCCGGCCTGAAACCTGACTGGAAGGGGTCCAGATAATCCGTTTCATCCAGAATCCTCTGGAGTTGCAACGCCACCACCTTCTCAACCACCTTTCCTAAAAAGGGAAGGTGGGAGACTGGGCAAAAATTGCCCAGGATTGTAGGGTCCAGGGAAGGTTTCTTGAGGAGGGGGTGCACCAGCGCCTCCTTAAAGGCCGCCGGGAACACCCCCTCACTCAAGGACGAATTAATCATCGCCTGGACCCAGCCACATGTCACCTCACTAGCTGATTTCACCAGCCAGGAGGGACATGGGTCAAGCTGGCATGTGGTGGCGTTTACAATCCGGAGGATCCTGTCTACTTCATCAGGCGCAACAGGATCAAACTGTTCCCAGATAACGTGGTAAGTACGAGCCCCTGGCATCTCCCCAGATCTTGTCTCACGCTTGGAGTCCAACTTGGAATGAATCTGAGCGATTTTGTCCTGCAGATGCTCAGAAAACTCTTCCGAACGGCCCTGTAAGTGGGTCTCGCCCTGCTCCCGACCCAAAAGTGATCTTGTAATCTTGAAAAGGGCCGTCGGGCGGCATTCTGCGGACGCAATAAGAGCGGAGAAATATTCACGTTTCGCCGCTCTTACCGCCACAAGGTAGGCCTTAACTGCGGCTCTAGCTTGTGTTCGGTCAGATTCAGTCTTCGTCTTTCTCCAGCGGCGCTCTAGACGTCTCTTAACCCTCTTCAAAGCCCTTAACTCTTCCGTGAACCACGGAGAGCAGCGGGTCGAACAGGGCCGGAGAGGTCGCATAGGCGCGATCTTGTCCAGGGCTCCGGCCGCGGCTTTATTCCAGGCCGCGGCCAGGACCTCCACTGGACCGTGAAGCAAGTCCTCGGGAATAACCCCCAGCTCCTTCTGAAACCTCACTGGGTCCATCAGTCGCCGGGGGCGGACCAATCGAATAGGTCCCGCCTCCCTGCGGAGTGGGGTAGCACAAGAGAGTCTCAGGGTCACCAGGGCGTGGTCTGACCATGACAATGGAGAAAGATGTAACTCTCCCCTCAGATCACATTGCCACTGCTCAGACAAGAAAACTAAGTCCGGGGTGAGACCACTGTCATGAGTCGGGTCACGAATAATCTGAGACAGGCCCATAGCTGCCATGGTAGCCATGAACTCCCGGGCCGCCTCCGAGGACCGTCCCAGAGACGGCAGATTGAAGTCCCCCAGAACCATAAGTCTGGGGAACTCCACCGCCAACCCCGAGACAGCCTCGAGCAGCTCAGGCAGGGAGGTTGCTACGCAGCAGGGAGGCTGGTACAGCAGCAACACTCCCAACTGTTCTCGTGAACCCAACTTGAAAAACAGGGTCTCACACCCGGTCACTTGTGGAGCAGCGCCCCTGAAGGCCACAAGGGACTCTCGGATGACCACTGCCACCCCTCCTCCCCTGCCCCGGTGTCTCGGCTGATGCCACACCCGAAACCCGGCTGGGCATATCTCCGAGAGGGCTACTCCCCCCTCTGGGCCCAGCCAGGTCTCGGTAATACACGCCAGGTCGGCCCCCTCCTCTATGATTAGATCACCTATAAGGGGGGCCTTGTTGTTCACCGACCTGGCATTCAGCAGCAGCAGTCGGAGACTGGAGCCCACGAGGATCTGCTTACCAGGGCCTGGGTATGAACACGGGGGGGCGGAACGCGCCACCGGTAGCAAACACCGGGGGCACCTTCCCCAATGATGGCCTGCCCTCCGGTTCCCGTCATACCATCCCCTGCCCGTCACCACCTGAATCAAATTATTTTTTATTTTTATTATGAATGTTCTCATGTTCTATATTAGTTCTTTTCTTTCAGTTTTAACCACCCCAGCTACGATTCTTATGAAAAAGTGCATCATGCTGTAACTAACCATCAGCAAAAACTGTAAGAGTTTTATCATATTCTGCAGGAGAAGCCTAATTTATTTATAGCCCAATTTCAATTCACAGATCCTGTTTCATAGTGCCTTAATGGCAACAGAGAATAGAATTGAGATCCATGACAATAAGAATGTCAGGTGATTCCACTTTCTCTTTTCCCCCTAGGAGCACAGCTTGACCTGTCTTTGATCACATGTCTGGGCAGACTGGATTAAGGATGTCACCTGTTCCATATTTCAACAAACTGATCCTTATTTAGCATTAAAATTAGCATTCCATTCCAAGTTAATAAGGAATGTAATTTGTTTCCTTTTGGCCTTGGAAGATAAGGACCATAAGTGGAAAAGATAAATGTAATTCAAACTGCCATATGTATATATTGTTAAAGATTTTATTATTATCCAGTTCTGTTGCTTTGTTTTAATGCTAGTACATTTCAAAATAGTTCTTACTGGTTTTATAGCATAGCATTCAGAATAAAATTACTCATAAGAAACACCACTTAAATTAATGAGACAATTAGTCATCACAACTAACTCAATCTCACTAATATCAAAGGGGCTTAGTTATAAATAATTTAATCTGCATGTTATTAAAACCTAGAAGCAACTTGCTTAGAATAGCAGTATTTCAGTATATTAAATAAATGTAAGCTAAGTAATATATTTAGTATATTTAAATAAAACATTGATCATGTTTTGATATATGCAATACATTACTTTCTTTATTTTATTCTGACATATGTAATTCACTATTTGAGTACAATGTGTTCTTTATTTTGGTGCTCTGCTGGTCCTTGGGTAGCCATATACAGGTCAAGACGTAGGTAAGAAGTTTAAATTGGAGCTTGAGGAACCTAAAAACTGAACTGAAACAAATACATGGTATTATTCTGCTCAAGGACATCTTCAGGGGGTGATCAACAATGTCTAAGTGGCAGATGCAACTGAGAGATTGAAACCCCACCTTTTTAAACATGTATTGCACATATTACACACATGTAAAAAGGGGTGGGGCTTCAATTGCACCTGCAATTTTGATTCTGTTGATGAGGTAAAAAGAAGTCTAGGTGTGACTAATCAATCTAGAAGTTTCATACTGCCTTTTGATAGCTAACCTTTCTTCTACTCCTGAATAGAATTCTAATCCTTGTATACTGCATACTGTGTAAGATTCTGGTTCATTATATCTGCCAGTAGCACTTTATCTATACATGAATAGAATATCTAAAGAGAGACTGTAACTGGTTAGACTGAATTTATTTTTATTTAAACTGTTCATAAATTATGAAAATAGTTTGATTAAGAACAGCAACAGAAATATATACTAAAAAAGGAAGTTTTCATCAACTTTCCAAAGGCCATTAGTAAAGATGTGAGGTGGATGTTCTTCACAAGAGTTCCAGAACTTAGACACAACCACAAAATGGGTTTGTGTAATATAATTACACATATAATCAGTCTTCTGGACAATTGTATAGGACCCTCAGAATTCCTAAGCACATGGGAGACTATAAACAGTCAACGTGGAAAGCCAGACATGTTTATGTTTGGGTAGGGGTAGGACTCTAGTATATTGTCTCAGCTCATATACTAAGACAAGGGAATAAATGTTCCATTTCTGTTATGAAATGATGATCACCCAAATGCCCAATTCTTTCTCTAAAGCAATACCCTTGGCTCTCAAATCAAACCTACAGCAAAGAAACCATTCCTTATTTCATGTCTGAGTCACACTGATCTCCTTCTAAAGAGAACAACACTCACTTCTGACAGCACCTGGGTGCAGGTAGATAAAAAGCACATTCTGTAGATATCCTTAAGCCTGCTAACTGAACCTAGAATATGGACACAAACTGCTTTGCCATTTAATACACATGCATTTGAAGTGAATATCAAGGAATGAGAGAGCCGGTTTGGTGTAGTGGTTAAGGCATCAGGCTAGAAACTGGGAGACCATGAGTTCTAGTCCTGCCTTAGGCACAAAGCCAGCTGGGTGACCTTGGGCCACTCACTCTCTCTCATCCCTAGGAAGAAGGCAATGGCAAACCACTTCTGAAAAACCTGCCAAGAAAACTGCAAGGACAGGCAGTCTCCAAGAATTGGACACAATTGAACGGATAAAAAAAAATCAAGGAATGAATGGTTCCCCCCATATGCATTTGCTTGGATTGTTTGATCACCTTTGGAGACCCTCCTATAGATGTCCCTGCCAAGCCAGAGCCCTGATTATATTTTGTTGTTTATTCGTTCAGTCGCTTCCGACTCTTCGTGACTTCATGGACCAGCGCACACCAGAGCTTCCTGTCGGCCGTCACCATCCCCAGCTCCCTCATGGTTGAGTCTGTCACCTCCAGAATATCATCCATCCATCTTGCCCTTGGTCGGCCCCTCTTCCTTTTGCCTTCCACTTTCCCTAGCATCAGCTTCTTCTCCAGGGTATCCTGTCTTCTCATTATGTGGCCAAAGTACTTCAGTTTTGCCTTTAATATCATTCCCTCAAGTGAGCAGTCTGGCTTGATTTCCTGGAGTATGGACTGGTTTGATCTTCTTGCAGTCCAAGGCACTCTCAGAATTTTCCTCCAACACCAAAAGCATCTATCTTCCTTCGCTCAGCCTTCCTTATGGTCCAGCTCTCACAGCCATAGGTTACTACAGGGAATACCATTGCTTTAACTATGCGGACCTTTGTTCTCAGTGTGATGTCTCTGCTCTTAACTATTTTATCAAGATTTGCCATTGCTCTCCTCCCAAGAAGTAGACGTCTTCTGATTTCCTGGCTGCAGTCAGCATCTGCAGTAATCTTTGCGCCTAGAAATACAAAGTCTGTCACTGCCTCCACTTTTTCTCCCTCTATTTGCCAGTTATCAATCAAGCTGGTTGCCATAATCTTGGTTTTTTTGAGGTTTAACTGCAACCCAGCTTTTGCACTTTCTTCTTTCACCTTCGTCATAAGGCTGATTATATTACACTGCTCAAAAAAATAAAGGGAACACTGAAATAAGACATCCTAGATCTGAATGAATGAAATACACTGCTCAAAAAAATAAAGGAAACACTGAAACAACACAATGTACAGTATATACCTTCCACACCAGGCATATCCGCTTCTCTGAAGCATTTTTATTCTTCTGTACCTGACCTGTTCTACCCTTGTAGTAGATGGTTATGTTTTATATCTTCTTTGTGCTATTATTAATTGTATTCTAATTTTTTCTATTAAAATATTTTTTAAATTGTTAATATTTGAAGTACCTTTGTAATCCATACAGAGAATTTCAGTTATTAGGTGGATTAGAAAGTCCTAGCAGGGACATGTTTCAGTCTTTTATTTAAAATTGGATTCTGCTGTAATTGAATAGGAAGTTTTCTGAAAGCAGGTGGTAAAATGCTTGCTTTTCTCACTCCCCTCCCTGTTCTGCAAACCACTGCACTGAATCTGATTTACTAAAAACATAGCTAGGGATTTTGAACAGCTTCATATATTAGATAAGTGCACTCTCCTAAGGACAGACTTCCAATACAGATATTCTTAAGAAGTTTCAGTGTAAGATAATGTTTGGTGCTCACAATTCTTTGAATAGATATTGTGACTTGTTGAGAAGACTTGACCTGAAGCTCAGATATGTGAAGTGAATCATCAATACTGACCCATTGAATAATAATAGGAAAACTGTCAATGTTGTAGGTGGAAAAATGTAGTGACACAATGTACAGTAAGTGCTACAAAATAGGAGAGACAATTGCCTCTAGAACACAGGAAGCCAACTTTGAAAAGGTGAAGGACCAAGACAGCCTCCAAACCTGCAAAGGAGCTGAGGAAAGCATCTCATGGTGCAGTTACATCACTGGAAGTGTGGGGCTGAAGATGTATGGCCTGATTTTTCTTTGGTTTAGGTGTTATAGAGGTTAAGAGAGGGGATGAAAATGACTTGCTTCCCAAAGGACTGTTGCTCTCATTCCTACTGTTATTTTCAGGAAAAAAAACAATAAAAATTGCATTGAAATTTAACAATTTTTCTGCTAAATTTTGACAGTGTGATTTCATGGGGCTAGGACCTACAAATGAGGTACCAGGTTCTATCTGAACGTAATAAGTTTCCTATTTCTGTTTTATTGGAATCTATGGTGATCAATCCATTAAGATACAGGTATATTAAAATGATTAAAAATAAATTTGCATATTACTATATCTGCAATGGAGTACATTTTGATATGAGTATGTACTATGGGTACTTATTGATAGAAATGTGAGACAGTTTATAAAAAAATCGTGCTTTTTAAAATCTCTATTATACATCAAAACAAAAATAGCCCCTCCCACTTAATCAAAAATCTAAGTATTTAGAGAAGAAGCTACAATGCTTGTGGTGTCTGTAAAAAAATAAAACAAAATAAAGCTTTAAACCACACTCTTGCTAAAGTGCTGTTAGAATGTTTGTAGCCCTTCCAGTAGAACAAAAGTGGTTATCTATGGTCCAGCCCCATTTGTAAATCTAAATAAATTATTTAACAATTAAGGAATTTTAGGAAAGCTTCACAGGCATTTTGAAACTTAGATAATGTAACCTAAGTTGTAGAATGCCAAATTATATTATTATATAACCTTCTTCAGGCACAGAACACTGTAGGTATGGGCTTTCATTGAAGAATGAAATGATATTCTCTTTAGATCTCTATCAACATGGAAGGTACGGGCTGGGCCATGATTCCCATTTAAATATATTGAATGTTAATCCTTCAATTGATTTTTAAATTAGACTTGTCCTCTGCAAGGATCTCTGGGATATGTTCATTTGATTCTTTTTTTTCTTGTTTGCATTTATTGATGAACAATGCTATCATAATTCTATGGGTGCAGTGCAGGGATGAACAATTTGACCACATGCAGTCCCCAAGCCCCTTCTTTTTAGCCTCAAGAGCTGCCTCTGAACACAATTGCCAAAAAACAACTGCTTCAAAACTGCATGATTTTGAAACAGGAAATATACAGAATTTGCAATCTTTAGGCTCACCTAAATCAACCAATTCACTCTGAAGATACAACACAATTTTATTGAGCATGCAATCAATAAACAGTGTGTGTGTATACATACATACATACATACATACATACATACATACATACATACATGGCTCCCAACAAAGCTTTTACACTTTGCTGAACAACCATGAGCAAAAGGAGAACCTTTGGCCTACTACATTGCATAGGCAAGACAAGGAAAAAAAGGCAGACACCATGGAATTCCACAGTGTGACACTGGAATGTTTTAGATAAACCCATCTGGGTCACCCTATTATCATTTATTCCTTCCTACTAGGTCAGCATGCTAGCTGTACTATCTCTGAGATATGGTCAGTGAATATACACAACTTGGTTTACTGGGCCACAGACTTCTGATTCTTCTTCCTGTCGCCATTCAGGGTCAATTCAGCTTGCTGTGAATGTTTTCTTACAAGGGCAGTTCACATGGAAGGGGGGAACATCTCATAAGTTTGGTAGTTAATGCAGCTTACATGTGTATGGGGAGGGTGTACCTTTTATCACCACACATAGTCTTCACATCATAGCTTTCCAAACTGTGTGTCGCAACACTTTAATGTGTCGCAACACAGTTTAGTGTGTCGTGAAGTGGCGGCACGGGGGTGGTGTGCAAGGCGGCGGCAGTGACGGCAGCGGCGCGCCATCAGCACTTCCGTGTTTTAGCGAGGCCACTGCCGCCGCGCAGCCCCCGCGCCACCGCCATGCACGTGTGCTCCCCCGCGCGCCCCCGCTGCTGCTGGTGGTGTGTCGCCAATGGCGGCAGTTTGGAAAGCACTGCTTCACATCATTTTAGAAAAAGAGGAAAAACTCCTGTGCTTCTAAAGATCAGACACAAATCCAGAATATTCCAGCAAAATGACATGATTCTCCCTACTGGAATCATGCCATTGCATGCTGTGAATTGCATCATTCTAAAAGGGATGATAAAATGGGATAATCTGTCATATCCCTGTTGATGAGTAGAATAAACATGAAAGGCAGTATGACCACTTCAAAAGTGTGTCTGAATGAAACTGCCAAAATATGTGATGTTGCTGCACTTAGAGTTGCCTTCTGTGAAATGGTTCTACTTCACCTTGAGGTGTTACCTTGTGGTAGACTATTGGAGCAATTCAATTTAAGGTGTAACTTTAATCTGGGATGTCAAGTTGCCATGCTTCAGCATCTCAAAGTGAAGCATTAAAGTACGTTGATTTTATACAGACACTTGGTCCCCTAGAAATGGGACACATTTAGCATCCAGATGAAAGTAGCTCTTTGTGTTTGGTCCATCACTGTATTTTTTATAAACTAAAATAAAACTAAGCAGGTCTTTCAAATTCCATATACTCTAATAAGTAGTACTCTGATCAATGCCAGGCATTCATAGAATGAGGAACATGGCATGCAAAACATAATGCAAAAAATTGTCCATTAAATTGTAGATTATTTTACTGTTAATTGATTTATTGTTCTTTTTCTGTGCACTCCTCTGTGCTCTTCAGGAAATATTAAATTTAAGAGAATAAGGTTTTATAAATAATAAAGTATATACTCATGCCCGCATTTCCTTCTCCAGGAAAAAATATGTAATTTTGATCAGAATTTTCAATAAAGAAAGAATGAAATAATGGTACGTTAGACATTCATTTTGACTTCTGTTTCTAATTTAATATACAGCAGGTCCTCAGTTTAAGAACATCTCAGTTTACAGACGACTCCTAGTTAAGAATGGAATGCCATAAAGACTATTATATTAAAAATTTGAGTTAAGTACAATGTTTCGGGCTATATACACACTACTTTGTGTCTTATTGTGTTTAAGATGTTTTAGCGTATTTGGAAGTGTTTCTTAAGTGTTTTATATGCATAGAAAGGTAAAATATATACTATATATTAAGACAAACATTTGACTAACTGATGCTAAATAACTGTTCCAACTTACATACAAATTCAACTTAAGGACAGACTTAGGAACAGAACTCGTTCTTAAACCGTGGACCTGCTGTAATTGAGCTATAACCCAGTAAGTCAGATATTGTGATGGACTACAGTAAGGCAGCTGGTTCCCAGGAAGGAGGCAGCACATTCCAAGGAGTGGAGCAGGCCAAGAGACAGCATAGCCTGGAGGTAGAGCATGGAAAGACAAAGAGATTCAGAGTAGCCCCACCCTGGAGCCTCCCAAGTCATTTCCCTTAGGTTAGAGTAGAATAGAATTAGTCTGGCAAGATTTTGTCTATACGGCGTGATCAAATAAAGAACTGAAGTTTGGTTGGACTGATTTGTCGTCGTTCTCGGCTAGGCCTGACATTTATTAACAGAAATACATTACAGCAGTTTTAAAATGTAATCAACCTATAATATTGGAAGGCAGATATCTTTATGGCTGCAAATGTATTTATTTATTTGTTTATTTATGTGTAGCTGTGACTTGAGGGGATGGGAATGGGGCAGTGATGTAACAATCTTTCCTAGAAGAAGTTAAGATTGGACTTTTTAATCTTTTTTTTTCCATTGAGTTTTAAAAGCTTTTATAGATGTGCTAAACCTGTTGGAGGATTGGCGTAGTTTGTTTAATTTTGCTTTCAAAGTTTGGCTAGCCACCAAATTTCAGCAGCAGAATCCTGGAGAGTTCCAAAGACTATTCAAAAGAGCTTGGGGTCAGCATGATTTGCCTCATACAAGAGCGAAACTCTTGATACAGTACATGTTTATGTCTCTAACTTCATGAAAATGTGTAATGCTTGCATGTTGTTCTACTCATTTTTATTTCAAATTGAACTGCTTGATGATTTAAGACATCCTTTAGTGTTGTCCTATTTGAAATGTTCTATTATTAGAAGTTTTAAGCAGAGAAATAAAATGTGTTTCTGCTAAATGGAGTCTTCATTTTCTTTAAGTCTGTTATATAATATGCAGCAGGGGCTGTTGATGCTTCCTGTCAACTTCAGTATAACATATTAAATAATGTATAATATTTATTTATTTATTTATTTATTTATTTATTTATTACATTTATATCCCGCCCATCTCCCCCACAAGGAGGGACCCTGGGCGGTTATTTAGGTGGAAGTCTTACAGAGCTGAGAACCTTGCAGTTTTATATATTTGCAGAGACAGTGAATCTGCTCTAGGTGGTCTATGCCACCACTCATGCATTTACTTGTCGCTTTCAGCAATAAAGTTTGCACACATCATTTCAACTTTTATCACGTGAAGCTGCTTGAATAATGTATGAATGTGGCACAGCCCTTTGATTTGTAGCTTATAAGGCAGTAGAAATGGCTTTTGCTAAAAATATCTAAGAACAAGTAACCATAATGAAATAGCCCTTTTGAGACTAGGAACAGCACAAACATTTGAATTCCTTTTATAGGAAGAGAAGTCTGCAGGAATGGAAGAAACAAAATCCTTCTTGCTGTGAAACATAAGGAGGAAATTATAGATCATATGTTATATTAGCTGCATTGATCATTTTCCTTTTTTTAACTGTCAAAACTAGCAGTAATAATAATTTTTCAATTATGTGACAAATATACTATCTCCCTTCTCAGGTCTTCCTTTAATTTCGATAATCCTAGTCATATGCATAGCCCACTTAAACATTACATTCACTTTCCTCTTGTTTGCAGCTATCTTCCAGGAGTAACAAATATAGATTGTTTCATATGCAGCACAGAGAAAGAGAAGACAAGAACAGACAAGGAATTATTGTGGAATACAGTTATGGAACTAGAAGGGTTGAATATGTTTTTTTTTCTTTTTTCAAATTAATGAGTTCTGCAGTTGTCATGTTGGTATGATGACTGCAGTGATTTTAAATATACAGGAAATAAATATATTTTTCCTGCATTAACAATATACAGCTTTATTGATACTTGTGTTTATTACTTCCATGTGTCTTCATGTGACTGTTATAGTAATTTATGAGATACTCATCTAACCGCATAGATTTTGCAGCTGTCCATTATCACACTGAGCTCATTAACTCCCTTTAAAAACATTTGAACAATGTCTGAAGATATTTAGGGCTTTTTGATGTTTCCATGTTATCTAACTTTCCTATGCAATTTTAAATCAATGCTTGTACTCCAGTTTCAACATGTGGTTAAATTATGAGAAACTATTTATGTAATACCAAAATGTATTTTCATGCTATTTTGAATCTTGCCTTATGCCAGTCCCAGAAAAAAGGAGAATCACCAAGGTTATGCTTAGGTTAGGGCAAGAACCTAAGTTTAGGTTAGCCACCCAGAGTCCCCCGTTGGGGGAGTTGGGCAGTCATATAAATTTAAATAATAAATAAATAAATAAATAAATAAATAAATAAATAAATAAATAAATAAATATTTGGCCTTCAACTGAAGTAGGCAACATTCATAAATTGTAAAAAAATATTTTTATAACTATAGTGTGTTGGGTAAGTTACTGGTTTCACACATAGCATACTGTCCTGACTTTGAGTGAAGGAAACACACTGAGACTTGGTGTACAGGCTCTAGTGTTTTATTGTTCTACTCTGCTAGACAGAATCCAGCTAAACTAAAATGAACTAGTAATGCTCAGCGAAAGGTCCCCAGAAATCAGGGTGGTGCCACCCTCAACCTCTTATTTATTTATTTATTTATTTATTTATTTATATTTCTAACTTATATCACCGCCCATCTCCCCCCATTCCGGAGGGGACTCTGGGCGGTTTACACCAAGCCAGCAATTAAAACATATAAAAATTTATAAAATAGAATACATAATTTAATTAAATATATAAAATCCAAGAGGCTCTGATGTTAGGCTTTAAAGAACCCTATGGAGCAAGCCAACCCCAAGAGGAGCTATTACTCCCCCCATTCCAAGCGAGGTGGCAGAGCCAGGTCTTCAGTTGTTTCCGGAAGGTCATAAGTGTGGGGGCTAGCCTCACCTCCAGGGGCAGAATATTCCAGAGGGCAGGTGCCACTGCTGAGAAAGCCCGCCTCCTGGACCCCGTCAGGTGGAATTCTCTTATAGACGGGGTCCGAAGCAAGCCCTCTCTGCATAGCCGGGTGGAACGGGTCGATGTTCTGGGGATGAGGCGGTCCTTTAGGTAACCTGGTCCCATGCCATGTAGGGCTTTAAAGGTGACAACCAACACCTTGAATTGGACCCAGAAGCAAACCGGTAACCAATGCAGCTCGCGCAGCAGAGGTGTCACATGTGCCGACCTTGGGGCACCCATAACTGCGCGCGCATCCGCATTCTGGACCAGTTGAAGCTTCCGGATACTCTTCAAGGGTAGCCCCATGTAGAGCGCATTGCAATAGTCTATGTGGGAGATGACCAGGGCATGAGTGACTGTACAGAGGGCCTCCCGATCCAGGAAAGGGCATAGCTGGCGCACAACTCGAAGTTGTACAAATGCCCTTCTGGCCACGGCTGCCACCTGCTCTTCAAGCAGGAGTCGTGAGTCCAGAAGGACACCCAGGTTCCGCACTTTGTCTGAACGGGGTAGTGCCACCCCGTCCAGATCTAAAGATGACAACTCCCTGGATCTCGAGGCACCATCAATCCACAGCCACTCCGTCTTACCAGGGTTCAGCTGAAGCCTGTTGTTCCCCATCCAGGCCCCCACAGCCTTCAGACACTGAGAAAGGGCAGCCACTGCATCACTTAACTCACCCGGGATGGAGATATATAATTGAGTATCATCAGCATATTGATGATACCTCATCCCGTGTTGGTGGATGATCTCACCCAGCGGTTTCATGTAGATATTAAATAGGAGAGGGGAGAGAACCGAACCCTGTGGCACAACCACAAAGTAGGGGCCGAGGGTCAGACCTCTCATCTCCTATAACCACCGATTGGGATTGGCCCTGGAGGAAGGAGTTGAACCAGCGTAAAACCACGCCGCCAATCCCCAACCCCCTAAGCCGTCCCAAAAGGATACCATGGTCGATGGTATCGAAAGCCGCTGAGAGGTCAAGAAGGGCTAGGATGGATGCACTGCCGCCATCCCGTGCCCGCCAGAGATCATCAGTAAGTGCGACCAATGCAGTTTCTACCCCATATCCCGGTCTGAATCCTGACTGAAAGGGGTCTAGATAATGATGAAAGCAGAGTGATTCAGTACTGCGCATTCGTTTATCCCCTGGAGGGAGCCCCCTCCTTCTTCACCAGTTATCTCCCTGACGCATACAGATCACAATGACTGGATTCACAAATGTATTTATTTATTTATTTATTTATTTATTTATTTATTTATTGTGGTATTTATACCCCGCCTATCCCTTCCCTAACGGAGGACTCTAGGCGGCTTACATACATATACATTTTCCATATATTATACAATTCACCAACTATACAGTGTCATTTAACCCGCGCACCAGGAGAGGGGGTAAGGGAACCGGCTCTTCTAAGGCTCCGGACTACAATTCCCAGGATGCCTTGAGCCGGCTGCTGACGTCCTGTAGCTGTCACATCCGGGTCCGTCGTCACCACTGCCATTCGATCTTCCTCCGATCCTCTCCTCCGGTGGAGCCGACTTCCCGACAGGACACCAGCAAATTAGCCCACTTAAGGTGGTACCCATTTTATCTACTTGCTAGGCTTTCGAACTGCTGGGTTGACAAAATGTGATAAGCTAAAACCAAGTAAACCACATTATGGTTTAGCACAATCTTTGACTGTACCACTTGTTAAACTATAAAACAGGTAAATCACATACATTATTTTTAGTGTAGGCCAACTGAAAATAACGGGGGAGGTAGGTTATGATTAAATTAGGTCTCATTAACTTCAGCCAGTATGCTATAAGCATTACTAAATCAGGATCCAATCCCCCAAGCACTTTTTTAGCCCTGTGGTTAAGAGCACAAAGAAATGGAATAAAATATTTGCTCTTTAAAGCATGCTGGAAAAACTGCTCACTCTGCAGCAGCCCTGCAATATCCTTCAGCTTCTTAAGGAAACCTATTGGCATGAGGATAATGTATTCTACCAAAATTCTGATTTTGTTTTGTCATTTTAATATAACCAAGCCTGAATAGCTGGGAAGTTACATGTCATCATACTGCCAACATGTTCTGGAACTGTCTGGAGCTAACTCAGGAAGAAACAATTTTTAAAATATAGCCACATCTAAGGAGAAAGAATTAGTTGTCAGCAGATAGCAAAACAATGTACAAAATTCCAATGTACAATGGAAACTTCAGGAAATTCTTCCGTTTACCTCTTCTCCAGAAACCTTCATCCAGATAATTCATCTATCATGCAGCAAATCCTATATACCCTTACTAAAAAAAAGAAAGTTCACTAAACTTATACAGGATTATGCTATATGCTGCTAATTTATTAACAGCAAGTATTATGAGGAATTTTAAAACATGAAAACTCTACCAATTACACAGTGAGAAGATAAAGGATGCAAGTTGTTTTTCAGAGTAATGCTATGAAATCCTATAGAATCAAGGGCAACAACCCTGGAAAATTTATTTGCAAATAGATTCTACAACCCTCTACTCAGGGTTGTAGAATGTGTCTTGCTAATGGGATAATCCCCATCTCATGTAAAATAATACAGTATTTCAAGAATATGTTTGCTAGCTGGAAAAGAACTGAAAGAAATCACCAGAGTTGTTCAAAGCCACAATTTTTGTACTGTTTCTTATAAGTCCATCACACCTTTCTACCATCTAGCAACTCAATATCCATGGAAGAACTGCTGCAGGACAACTAAGGCCAGATGGATGGATCATAGTCACCAATCAAAACAGAGGAAGCAGTTATTCACTCTTTTTCTCCCTAACATTTTATGTTTGTAAAAATAAAAAAATAGCAGAAGGAAAACATGGGTTGAGGGCCATGATGCCTAGAATTCATGTAAAATGCTTGGAATGAAACAATGTGATTTTTATAATGAAAGCCTTGTTTGAATATCCTACGTAAAATGCTAAAATGGGTTTTCAAGACAAAGTTATGGCTAATATATGACAATCACAGCAGAGCATTTGCTCACTGTTATGACTATTTTTCTGAGCAAAATAAAATTATAGGACAACAGAGAGAAGCAAAGATGTCTATGTTACACTAGAGATAGCGAATATGTTGGTCTCTAGATGTTGTAGAATTGCAGTTCTCAACAGCTCCAGCCAGCATGGCCAAAGCAGCTTAAATTGAACAATATGCTGAGAAGATGGTGAAGGCCAAGAGATGAGATAGACTGTATTAAGCTATACTGGTTAAACATGGCTCATGAACTTCAGAATATCCATTATATAAAAATTAGTATAATATAGAGAAAAATGTTTGCTCTCTGTTGCTAGTAGATCAAGGACCTCACCAAGATTTGGGCATTTTATAAATCCTCCATTGTGTATGGGATTTGCTCAGAGTCTACCATACCACTAGGAACAGTGAAGTAATGCCCTGAAGTGGCAAAAATATGGAGACAACAAGATATTGCCCCCAATGTTATAACATGTCTTCAGATACACTGTAGAATATTGACCCAATGTTGAAAAAAGATTAACTGACAGACCAGTCAGGTCCTATGCAATGTTCATTGAATGGTAAAAAGTGATCTTTTGTTTATGCCTCAGAGAGCAAAATCTCTCTGATATCAGACCTAAATCAAATGGGTCTTCAATTTTACACAGTTGACCCATGGTATTGGACATCTGGCAAGGGAAGAGCATTATCTCCCCAGTTCCCCTGCTCGTTATTCCAGACTTGGCAGGAGTCCTGGAGGAGTGGCATGAGAAGGGGGGGGGGTAGGAAACCAGTTCTCTGAACATAGAGATAAATTCCATGAGATCAGAAATGTAATGGGGAGTCAGTCCCTCCCCCATTCCTCTTGCCCTCTTAATCTTGGTAGCTGATAGACATGTTCATGCTGTAAATGTTTCCTTATCAGTCTGGAGAAAAGTAGAAATCAATCCTGTATTATCAACAATACTTTAATGATTTGGATAATGAAGTGAAGGAAATGTCTATCAAATTTGCAGATGACACAAAACCTATATGTTAAAAGATAAAATAAAATTTGCATAATGAGGTGGAGGAAATGTCTATCAAATCTGCAGATGACATGAAACTAATAACCTAAAAGATGAAGTAAAATTAAAACAATATTGATAGATTGGTGAAATGGATTGAAAGTAACAGGATAATATTTAACAGAGTCAGGTGTGAACAAAAATCAAATGCAGAGGTATAAGTTGAAGGATACTTGACTTCATAATTGTACTTGTGAAATAGATCTTAGAATAGAAATTGATTGCAAACTGAATATGAATCTACAGTATTATATGACTACAAAGAAGGAAAATATAATTTAAGCTCTATAAATAGAAATTTAAATAGAAATTTAATTTCCATATTACTGGAAGCAATGGTTCCACTCTATTCTGCTTTGGCCAGACTGCATCTCCAATTCTGGGCACCAAACTTTAAGGATTCAAACAAATTAGAACAGGTTCAGAGAAGGGCAACCAAGATGGGCCAGAAATATACCTTATGAAGAAAGATTGAAGGAGTTGACTTGAGAAAAGATGATAGAAGATAGATGATAGCCTTGAAAGAAGATGATAACATTCTTCAAACACCTGAAGGGATGTCACTTAGAAGAGTGTCAGGACCTGTTGTTTCTCATTCCAGATTTCAGGACATGGAATAATGGATTTAAGTTATTGGAAGCAGATTCAAACTGAATGTTGGCAAAAACTTCCTAACAGTCAGAGCAGTTCAACAGTGGAACCAATTGCCCAAAGAGATGGTGGACTCTTTTTCATTAGATGCATTCAAGCAGAAACTAAACAGCAGCCTGCCAGGGATGCTTGAATTTGGATTTCTGAACTGAGCAGATGGGTTGAACCTGATGGTCTAAATGGGCTCTTCCAACTCTGCAATTCTATATAATGCTGGATATAACACAATAGAAA
The DNA here is from genome assembly GCA_023362775.1 of Charina bottae. Taxonomy (NCBI): domain Eukaryota; kingdom Metazoa; phylum Chordata; class Lepidosauria; order Squamata; family Charinaidae; genus Charina; species Charina bottae. The sequence goes on along the minus strand of JALMGJ010000004.1, from coordinate 93,288,526 downwards.
ACATTAGAGAATTGGATTCCTTAAGAGAATTACAATGGATAACAATATCTGGCCACAAACCTAAATAGGACTAGAACTATGCTATCTACCACTTGATCAATTTACAGAGGGTGATTGTGAAAGAAATAAAAGGCATCTAAAGATAAATACTTGTAATAATAGGACTCTTCACTTATACTGGGTAAATTCAAGCTCAGCCTTAAAACATTAGCTTTAGAATTGATTCAATGGGAATCAACTCTAAAAGTGGAGTCCCTCAAATATTGGTATTATAAACAGTGGTTTTCAACTTATTCAGAGATGATCTTTACTTCTAGGTAAGTAATGAGCTAGTCAAATCTATGGATGATGTCAAATTCAGAATGGTCAAAAAAATGATTGTGAAAATCTCAAAAAATTATCTCCTGGATGGTTAACCAAATGGCAAATGCTATTCAATTTAAATAAGTATAAAATGAGACACATTAGAAGGGAGAGAGAGAGAGAGAATCCTTAATTTCACATAATCACTGATGGATTGGTGTAGCCAGGAAAAAGATCTTGGGTTTATAGTGGATAGCTCAATAAAATTGTTAACTCAGTGTGCCACAGGTATAAAAAATCTTAAGTTCCATGCTATGAATCATTAGGAGAGGGATTAATAAAATTGCCACACTGAATGCCAAAGCTATGATATGTCTACAACTGGAATACTGTGTACATTTCTGGTTGCCACATTAGAGAAAGGTATAATAAAGCTGGATAGGTACAGAAGAGGGCAACCAGTATTATCAGGTGACACAAACATCTTTCTTACAAGAAAAGGCTAGAATGTTTTGGCTTTAGTTTGGAAAAAAGGCAATCAAGGGGAGACTTGAGTGAAGTGCATGAAATCATGCATGCATCAGGGAGTTACAGAAACTTCATTAACTAAGAGGAGCTAAAAATCTACTAAAGACATTTCTGCACCCCTATCAAGTCCTACTGTGCTTTATGGCCAGTCCCAACAGTTAATCTTCTTGGCGATCACTCATAGCCGAGTAAGATTGTCTTCCAGGGGTAAAATCTTAACACTGATTCGTAAGTGGCTGTAAAGGCCAATTCTGGATCTGCAAAACCTCCCACAACGAGGGCATAGGTTTCCGGGTGGAAGACGGTCACAATGAGGGTTTTCTTGATGTGCCTTCCTCTTAGCTCGTTTCTTCCTTTCTCCCTGTACTCATGCTTCTTCAAAGTCCGTAGCGCCTATAAAGCCTATAAAGGCTGACCTCCAATTGAAACGCTCATGAGTTAGGGCTTCCAAGTTCTCAATGCTGATATTACATTTTTTTAAATTAGCTTTGAGAATATCTTTGAATCTCTTTTGCTGTCCACCAATATTCCGTTTTCCATTCTTAAGTTGGGAGTAAAGTAGCTGCTTTGGAAGACGATGGTCAGGCATTCGAACAACATGGCCGGTCCAGCGAAGTTGATGTTGGATGATCATTGTTTCTACGCTGGTGGTTTTCACTACTTCTAATACGCTAACATTAGTCCGCCTATCTTCCCAAGTAATTTGCAGAATTTTTCGGAGGCAACGTTGATGGAATCTTTCAAGAAGTTGGAGGTGGCGTTTCTAGAGGGCCATGTTTCACAGGCGTACAAAAGGGTGCGGTGGCTCAGCGGGTTAAACCGCTGAGCCGTTAGACTGCTGACCACAAGGTGGGCAGTTCGAAACCGCGTGGCGAGGTGAGCTCTCACCATTCACCCCGGCTTCTGTCCACCCAACAGGTCGAAAGCTGAATGCGAGTAGATAAATTGGGTACCACTCACGTGGGTCAATTTGCTGGCGTCCGTCGGAGGGTCGTCCTTGAATCCAAGAAGATCTGGAGAATCCTGACAATGGTGGCGGAGGATGACGGATCTGGAACAACAACTTCCTGGACGTCAGCAGCCGGCTCGGAGCAAGGCATTCTGGGGCATGTAGTCTGATGCCTGCAGCTGAAGAGCCGGTTCCTTCACCTCCTCCCTATCGCGCGGTTAAATTGTAATAATATATGATGTATAATATATGAATGTACATGATTGTAAGCCGCCTAGAGCCCTCCATTAGGGAGGGGATAGGTGGGGTATAAATAAGATAAAATAAATAAATACTTAATAATAAAATTATAACACAGTGGATGCCAAATTACTATTTTAGGAGAAGAAATTCTCCAACCAGAGTATTGCCTTCCAAACAAACAAACAAACACTTTTTTGCATTTCCTTTGGATGATTCTTAGCTAAAGATGAAACAGAGAAGAGGACTTCTCAGATGTCTCAGGTATTGATTAGACACATATAGAAGGGGTAATATCTACACCCAAGCTACATAAGGCTTTAAAGGATTTGAGTTGTGCCTGTAAATGTAATATAAGCCTGTATAACTGAAGAAATTGAGGCTTCATATGGTCCAATATGAAAAACATATTGGATAAACACATGATAAACCGTTTTTATCTGAAGCCTTCTTCAGAAACTCAATCTTTGGAATGGATATGGGTAGTGGCTTAAGAGTTTTCAGTGTTGGATCTAGAATACTACACCCACTTTTTGACTTTGAGGTCCTTTGGCATCAGGTAAAAAGCTCGGTTGGTGTTTTTCTCAGATGTTTTAAATTGTATATTTTACTTGTATTTTAATCCTTTGCATGCAACTGCTTTTTCTTTTACTTTGTATTAATGTCAGTTTGACCGCTGTTCTTTGTAAAACTATATTCCTTTATTTAGGTCATTATTTATTTAGTTACTTGCTATCATATGTTTTCTTCAGTTAAATAGTGGGTTGCAGATATTTGACACAAATACATACCCAAATATGCTTAATGTACATTGTTGAATATTTATTGCAGTTAAGTCAGGCATACAAATCAAGTTACCAAATTTTGGTTATAGGTATGTAATACGTAGGGACATTACTACACAAATGAGACATGAAGTGAAATAAACTTAACATAGCACTTAACAAGAACTGCTTCTATACTAGATAAATTTATTTATTTATTTATTTCATAAATTTATATAGCAACCCAGCTACCAAAAAGAACTCTATGGAGGTCTCCCTATAAAATAAAATTGCCAATAAAATTATCTCCAAATAAAATTGCCATTGAAGGGAATATTTGTAGCTCAGGGTTGAACCTGTGCACCGTGGACTCCACAGTTCAACCCTGAGCTAAAATTGCAATCTCTGGTCTGGTATGGAGCTTTTTGAATGAATTTCCTCTATATGGATATTTATTTTTTAACTGAGTGAGACTGGGATACAGTAAGAGTTTTAATATATTGGTCTGGAAATAGATTTGGTGAGTTTGGAGCTACAGAATAGAGGTCACAAAATCCAGCAAGTAATGATTGCCCTGTTTATGTGTTTGTCATCAATTACAGTACAGCTTTCAGCTGTAAAGTCTTGTAAGAAAATAACAGGTTTATATTGCAATAGCAGCTCAATAAAGCAAAGCTCAATTCAGCAGTAGTTCCTCATTCTTACTATCATATAACTTGTCCCATATAGTTAATGTTGAATTGAATACAGAGGCAGCGTATTCAGAACTCGGTGTAAAGAAATCAATTACTTCTGAAACCAAGTTTCACCTCAGCATTTGCAATGTCTCAGGTTAGACTAAATTACAGTGCCCTAAACTGTATGGGGTCAGTATTTTCCTACAAATGCCTTTTCAGCTTTGTGTTCCATGGCAGACCCTGGGACTAAGATTTGAAGATGCCTGAAGGAAAGAATTAAAACCATTCTGGGAACTGTTATTCTCTTGGTACAAGGGAGTCAATTTGGAAACACTATGGAAAATCCATCCATCCATCCATCCATCCATCCATCCATCCATCCATCTATCTGTAGGATAAGAGAAGCATAAGCATATTTTATCTAATCCTGCCTTTGATTAAATTTGTTTCCAAATTATTATAATTCTATTTGTTTAGAATTATATAGCGGCCCCTCTCATTAAAGTGACTCAGTGACCTTGAGGCCTCCCATATTTGACTTTCTTTTTTCAGTGCATCTCTTGATGGCTTCACACATGGGTCTTCACTGTGTGCATCTTCTTTTTCTAATGTTAGACAAATATGAGTACATTAGAGTGACGTTTTTATTTTTAAATTTTTTAATCAAATTGCTTACGCCTAAGACTCCAAGATGAAGTTGCATCATGATAACTTTTCATGGTTACTATTTATTTTTAAATCAATATTTAAGTATTTTTAAAGGATATAATATTTTGCTTCTCATCATGGAGAAAATTCTCTCTCAGTGGGGTTGTTTGTCTGCAATTATTACTTCATTCAAGTCCTTTTTAAACTTTACTTAAATGATGTCTTTATCTACAGTATGATGTGAACATGACAGGAGTCATAACAACCCAAAAATGGAGAAGCAGAGACATTTTATCTTCCCCTATTTGAAAACTACATAAGCTTCAGTAGGCCAAAACATATTGCTGACACACAGCACACCAACACACACAGCAGCAGCAGCAGCTTAGGCTGTAGTCTTCCAAAGCACGTTATTCAAATATAGTTTCATTGAAAGGAAGCCAATTTCTACGTACAGTATGTTTGTCAGAGGCATCTGCAGGATCTGATTATGAGAGCAGTGCTGCACTGTCTCAGTGCAAGCGCTGCCTCTTTCATATGTGTTCATGTAATCAAGGGACAGACCCTACATCACAATGGTGTGATGATGCTTTTGTCATTATCCCCTTTGACTCCTGCCCATGAATGCCCGAGATTTACTTAACATTGGAATATTTGTTTCATATTCTTCAAGCTACAGACCATATGCATTTTTGTTTGTTTTTACTGCAATGAATTATTGACTTTTAATATGAAACATCTGATAAAGATCTATGAAAGCAAAGGATAAAAGACAGTTTCAATTTTATCTATACCTCTTGGTACACTATACCCTTGAGTAAATGTGTAGAAGATTGTACTGCAAATAAACTCCTTTTTGCTTCCTCATATATTAAGATATTTACCCTGAAATGATTGACTTTACATAACGCTAAGAATAATTTCATAGTAGTCTGTATAGCTACACACACTTAGCTGGGAATCATTGGCGATCACTCGTAGCCGAGTAATAGCTCCACTTAATTCTTAATCTTTAAGTACATTGGCCTATAACTATTCTAAATGTTTGTCTTTCTGAAGACATCTTCATATTAAAGCTACAGTAACTGATTTGTATAGTAACAATGTATACAATAATTGGTTTGTTGTTAAACTGTGCCATGAATTTCAGTTTTGGCAATCTGTTAGCTAGCAGTGCCATCTTCTGGGCTAGAATAAAGTTTCATTTTGGTAATCAAGGAAGAGCCTAGCATCTGATCACTTGGGTATTCAATGACAAGCTTTTCTATTACTGAAATATAGCTTCTTTTATAAGTATAAAAACAAGTGGTTTTTCCTAGAATCTGATGTATTCCCCTCATCCTGAGGGGAACTGGAACTCTTGTCTCTAGACAAATAACATGCTTATAAACAAGAAGGATCATAATGTTAGCCAAAGAATGTTGCATCTACCCTATCGGTCATAGTGAAATTTTACCATGGAATGCCCAAGAATGTTTATGAGAACAACAGAACATAGGTATTTGAGGTGGGAAAATTAAACCATGTTTAAATATCATATTATCAATAAACATGTCAAACATTCCCACCATTATTAGCTGTGAACGGCTCTTGAAAAGTGAATTTCAGGCCCAGAATAGCATCACTGGGAAAGGCAGGCTGCAATAATTTTTGCCTCAAAGTGATTCTAACTTGATTCTGGCTTGCTGCATTTCTTATTTGCACTGGGGGGGGGGGGAGGAACCCCCCCCCCCGATCCAGAATGGGACTGTTCCTAAAGTTCTCCCTCCTCCTGTCAGACTCCCAATCATTAGTGAAATGGGTGCTCAAAGCATGGATGACGTGTCAATTGTTGCGGGTTCGGGGGGGATTTTTACTGCTCTATGCGCCTTCTACATGCAATATCTAAGTCACTGATGTCCCTAAATATCTCTGCCTTTTCTTGTTTGTTTAAAGTAATCTACGTATCTAGCCAAAATAGCCTTACTTGATAACTTCCGCGTATATATGTCACAATTACTCTCTCATGACATATTTCTTCTTAGAATAGTAACTTTGCTTACATCAATTTTGATTCAAAATCCCTTTGTTTCCATAAACTGCAACATCCTCAAGGATCCTGATAATACGTGTGTTTGCAATTATCCCAGAAGTTTACACTTTTCATAGGCTAGTAACCTGCATTACAAAATGCTCTCTCCAGGCACAGGGACACCGATTCCTATGTACCCCATTGTCAAAAATGAAATGTAGGTGCATACTCATCTTTAATCTCTGCAACATTACTCTATCTCTGTTACTTCTATTAACCAGTCTCTGGAATTCTTCATTCTTCACAGGAGGAGACAAGTGACCCATTGTAACTTGCTAGCTTTAATAAAATTATTTTAGACCCTCTCTAATTGTTGGATGTTCTTAGGTGAGTTTTTCCATCACATTGTGAAGAATAACAATCATTTTAGCTTCCTTTCACTGTGTTTCTAAATAGCCTGTAGGGTTTTGGGTGTTTCTCTCTCTCATTCTCTCTCTCTCTGTTTGTGTTTAAATATTAAAGGAAAGGTAATATGGAAGGAAAAATCTATAATGTTCATTTTTTGCAGTACTTAACTAATCTTTAGAGTAGTACATCTCCAAAACTCTTTTTACAAGAACTATTTAACATAATTTTCCTTACATACAGGCAGTACTGCCTTCTCCTATAACTAGGGAATGTAAATTATGGAAGGCAAAAAGGGAAAATAACTAACAAAAGCATTCAGAAGTCAGTAACTTTGAGTTCCCCCCCAAAAAAATCATGTAATTTTTTACTTACTGAAAAGTTAGAAAGTTCCTTAACAAAGTTCACACCGTTCTTGAGTCTTGTTTTTATGATCACGTGAAAAACAATTGATTTCCTGAAAGTCCTCCCCATATAAGACAGAACTGAGCACCAGAGTGTGGGTGTGTCTGGAGGAAGACTTGTGTTGTGGGGGAGGGCAGAAAGGAAGAATTTGCAGCTGAGGGAGTGGAGCAGCTGTCAGCTCAACAGGCAACTGATGGTAAAGGAGGAGCAGGCTTGGACTTCACCAAGCCAGCCGCAGACAAGCCGAAAGGAGAAGCAGAGCCCAGCAGCAACGCTGAGGAGTTACAGCTAGCCTGCTGCAGATAAAGCACCTTACTTTTCCTACCCCAGCACAGACTGAGAAACTGCCAAGCTAATGCTTCAGCAACAGTTTAGAACAGCAGCTGACAGCAATGGAAGCCAACTTGAAAGTGGCTAAATGCCATGTTGGTGCCAGGAAACCCGCCTTATTATTAACATCTTTCTATTTGGATTTTATATGTAATTTATTGTTGTTGTGATTTTATATTTTTAACTTGTTTGTTGTGAACCGCCCAGAGTTCCCTGATTGGAGGAGATGGGCGGTGATACAAATTTAAATAATAAATAAATAAATGGTGGTTAAAGACTTTGGTGTAAGCTCAGGCAACAAGAGAGATCAGAACTGTTAAAGGCTGTTTAGGAATAAGATATAGACATAAATGTTAGCTTAAGTATAGGATAATATAGCATAGGCTTAGTAATAAGTGTTAACCTAGAACAGGGGTGGGGAACCTTTTTTCTGCCAAGGGCCATTTGGATATTTATAACATCATTCGTGGACCAGGGGGCAGGGTTTGCAGGTGGGAGCCAATCGAGTGGAAGGGGATGGGGTTTGTGGGCAGGAGCCAATCACATGGAAGGGGGCGGGGTTTGTGGGCAGGAGCCAATCACATGGAAGGGGCGGGGTTTCTGGGCTGGAGCTCCTAGATTTATTGAATTTCGAGTCCCGCCTGCAGTTGCCTTGGCAGGGCCAGACCAAATGATTTTGCAGGCCTTATACAGCCCACGGGCTGGACGTTCCCCATCCATGACCTAGAACTTAGGAAAGTAAGTAAGTTTGTTAAATTGTATATAATAAAAGTCTCCCAGGAAACACAGGGAAGATAAAAACAGTTTGTTTGTTTGTTGCTAATTTGTACAATTTCCCAAAAGAACCACCTCACAAATATGCTTTTACTTGATTTTTTATGCATTTATTTATTAGATTTACTCTATCCGATCTTTATTTTGTGGAAGTCAAGGTGGTATAAAAAATTCTGCCTCCTCCTATTTTCTGTACAACCACCACCCTGTGAGGTGTTGGGCTGAGAGAGAGTGACTGGCCCAAAGTCACCCAGATGACTTCCATGCCTATAGGAGGAATAGAATTCACAATCTCCTGGTTTCAAGTCCAGTATCTTAACCACTCCCCCCCAAATCCTCCTGTGCTGATTCATCATGGCAGGGTTTTTTTCCTGGGAGGGATTAGCGAAGAACGTTGGTAGTATATGCCAAGAGAATATATTCCCAGCAGGGTCACCCAAGGTGTGAAGGTCGTCCCAGCTGCCCAGCTAAAGCAAGCAGGCACCTCTATTGGGCAGCAGCAATATAGGAAGATGCCAGAGGCGATGATCACTATGGTGACAATGGCAAAGGCATCAATTTCTACTGCACAGGAGAAGGCAATGGTAAACTGCTCCTATATTTTTACCAAAAAACCCCACATGGATAGAAAATATAAAATGATTGGTGATATAGTGCCGGATGATGGGCCCCTCAGGTCGGATGGCACTCAACATGCTACTGAGGAAGAGCTGAGGATCTTTCGGAGTACTAATGGTGTTTATGACGTGGCTAGATTAAAGCCTTTGGGACATCTAGTTACTGACGGTGCCATACAGGAAAATAAAATAGAAAGCTGCAAAGATGGAATTCGGTAGGAACATGGAACGTAGGAAGCATGAACACAGGAAAGCTCAACACAATGAAAGATGGAATGAAACAACTACGAATTGACATCTTAGGCATCAGTGAATTGATATGAACTGGGATGGGACACTTTCAGTCAGAAGATCACACTATTTATTACTCAGGACATGAAAAACAAAGAAGAAACTATCTTGCTTTTATAGTTAGGAAAGGTATAGCAACAACAGTACTTGGCTACAATGCAATCAATGACTGAATAATATTGATTAGACTTGCAACCACCTCTCTAGTGTATTTTTGTGTGTTTGGTCTGGGACAGGACAGTTGAAGGGCCAGAATCTGAAAAAGGGGGTCAACTGTGCAGAGCAGTGTGGGAGCTGTAAATTACCCTAAGAAAATAATGTGAGGGAAGGAAAGACCATGGCTTTCCTGGGAGTGGCAGACACTGGGAAGGGAATACCCAACCAAGCAGGCCAAAAGAAGCCATTTCAGGCCACTTCTCCAATATACATCAATGTTATCTGATCACAGCATCTTGAGGCAGAATAGTAGGGATGGACATACCACTTCCAGAGCATTGTACTTTATGGATCTATGCTTGGGAAATGGCTAGTGGGCTGACCTCATGCAGGGCAAGGAGCAATTGCTCCAGCCACTCAGTGAGCTTGGTGACAAATGGAAATTTTAACCTGAGCATCCTGGTCCCAGCCTAAGTTTCTAGCCACTCCACAACACCACACTCGCACCTTTATTTCTTTTTTAATTTGGAAGCTGTCACTATAATGCAATCAGTGGTTTATGGTCACAGGTATATTTTAAGCTCAGTGTCTGCTCAGCTCATATAACTTAAAATAGCTTCACTGAAACTAAGAGAAGGGAAAGAAGAAGGGACAAGGAGTAAATGGCCAGGAACAAAGCTTTTTCCTGAGCTGATAAATTATGGTTGTTCATACTATATTCATTAGAGCTAAACTTATCTGAAGCCTGAAGTAAATTTTATTAAGAATATTACCTTCATTTCTCTTCATCTATAAAAGAAGAAGTGGACCTTCATTAATATTTTCACACATTATGAATCAGACTCAAAATCTAGACCAGCCTTCTACATATATTAGGATTACAATTCCCAAATATTCCAGACAAATATAACTGTCTGGGGAATCTGGGAATTGTAGTCCCAATACATATGGAGGACAGAAGGTAGAAGACTTTAAATCTTGTTTGTTTCTTTACTTATTTTATAGTATGTGAAGGCAAACCAAGTTATAATACACTTTGGGCAATGCCCAGATAAATATTGTCTGCTAATTCAACACTTTCTAGTCTAATCTTCATATTGTTCCACTCAATATTCTGAATTTCGCTGAATAGTTAACAACTCCAAACACATGCACAACAATATACATATTTCAAAACAGTACCTAAAATGTATTCTAAAGGTAAACAACTTATGAAAAATGGGTATATTAGGAAAAGTTCATACCATTTTAATTTTTAGTTGCATACATGGATTTTCACACAGATGTAAGAGAAATCAGAAACTGATACAGAAATAGAATCAAACAAACCTAAGAGAAGCTGGAAAAATGAGAAGCTGAACAAAATTCAACTGAGCCATTTCACGTGTCCTTGCACTGCTGTAGTTATTTATCCTTTGTGTATTTGGGCTGCCCTCTGGTGGCTGAAATGCTACATTATTGAGTTCTACACATTCTGTCAGTCTGCATTATGGACGTCATGGTATTACTAAGTTACTGGAAACATAGAAGACAAATTTTCTTTGAGTTATGCAAATATTCATAAAATATTATGACTAGAACAGGTATTTTCCTTACCGTAACATTATAAAGCTGATATGCTGTACTATAGCTGAAATTATTTGAAAAGTCATTTATAGTAATAAGAACAATATATTGTACTTTTTCCCAAATTATCTCAATGATGTTAATAATGTAAAGAGGTATTACAATATCTGAATCATTGCAGCACAGAAAGAGTCAAATGGAGAAGTGAAATTTAAACTACAGAAATATAAAAGCTGCAATAGATATTAAAAAGCTGTACTCTGCTGTACCAAACTTTTTGAATTTGAGACTCAGTGAGGGAGATGTTAAACTCTGGGTCTTTGAAAAAGTATCTGAACTTTGTCTATCCCTGGAAAGATAATGTAAGAAGAGCAAAACATTTTGGATATACTTCTTGAAAGCATCATCTTCATGAGGAATTGGATTCCTATATTTCAATAAGCTTTTGAGTCCTCTGTATAGTTAGTTATCTCTTCATTTTTGTAAATACGACTATGACTATTTTGCCACTATGATTTATCATTGTTTTTTATGTTACTTTGTAGAACTTGTGATTATGCATCAGTTTCTTCTTTAAATGGTTAACTATCATGATTTGCATTCATTACTACTTTAACATGGGAGTTTGGTAACTAGAACATTTTTGTCAGCAGCAGCAGTGTAACGGTGACTCATCAGGTACATTAAGCTTTATACTGTCTCTGTTAGAGCTATTATATCTGGGCTGCAACAGTCCAGATGACTACTACATGTCAACACAGAGATAGAGAAAACCCTGTTTAAGAGAATATTTGTAGCTCAGGGTTGAACTGTGGAGTCCTTGGTGCTCTCTGAGCCTTGTTGTTTTCTTGCAGATGTTTCATTGCTAGGCTAGGCAACATATTCAGTGCAAAAAGGGAGTGGGACTTGCTCACTGTTTATATACCATGGCTTGTCCTGCTTGTGTTGGTGGGGGTGTTGTTCTCCCCTTAGGAGTTCCTTGATTGGGCTGTTGTGTGCTACTTGGTTGATTGACTGAGTTAATAGTTCCTTGATTAGGGCATATTTTGATTGTTTGATTGTTCCTCTGGTGCTAATCCTGGTGTTAATCTTTGCATATCTGGGTGATGATTGCTGGCAAGGAGGTGTTCTGGTCTTCTGGCTTTTCTATTGTCTCTTATGAATGGTATGTAAATGTTGTTTACCTCTATGTGTCTGTTGATGGCTGCTTTGTCTGAGTGCCAAGCATCCAGGAATTCTCTAGCATTTTTGGATTTGGCTTGGTTTAAGATGCTCACAGTTTCCCAGTTGAAAGTATGGTTGAGTCTGTCCATGTGTTGTGAGATTAAGGAGTTTTCATCGTGTCTTCTGACTGCTAGTTGGTGTTCGTGGATGCATTCTGCTAGTCTTCTGCCAGTCTGTCCTACATAGTGGCTGTTGCAGTCCTTGCACTGTATGTTGTAGATAACTTTTTTCTTCTTGGGCTACTGGGTCTTTTGGGTTACTTACGATGTTCTGAAGGGTTTTGATTGGTTTGTGTGCTACGGTGATGCCATGTGGTTGTAACGGTCTATTAATAGTTTCTGAGATGTTTCTGATGTATGGCAGTGTAATCCTTTTCATAGCTTCTGTTGGTTTTGCTGTGGTGGGTTGAGTGGTCAGGAACTTTTTGATTAAGTTGTGTGGGTATCCATTTTGCTGGAAGATGCTATATAAGTGGTCTGTTTCCTTTTTCTGGTGTTCTGGGTTGCTGCAGTGCATTGGTGCTGGTCTGAATAGTGTTCTTACACAGCTCCTCTTGTGGGAGGTTGGGTTATTGCTTTGGTAATGGAGTACTTGGCTAGTGTGGGTAGATTTCCGGTAGACTTGTGTTTCTAGAATGCCATCATTTCCTCTACTGATGAGGATGTCCAAGAAGGGTAGTGTGTTGTTGTTTTCTTCTTCCCTTGTGAATTTTATTCCTTTGAAGATGTTGTTGATGGTTTCATGTGTTTCCTCCAGTTGATCCTTTTTTTATTATGATGAAGGTGTCATCTACATACCAGATCCATACTTTGGGTTGTATGCGTGGGAGTGCTATCCTTTCTAGACATTGCATTACAATCTCTGCTATGAGTCCTGAGAGTGGTGATCCCATAAGTGTTCCTTTGATGTGTTGGTATATTTGTCCATCAAACTGAAAGTAGGTGGTGAGGCAGAGGTTGATGAGGTCCATGATTCTGGATATTTTGATCTTGGTGTATCTAGTTAGGCCAGGTGTGTTAACCCTGTTTGCTGCCAGCTGTGCTTGTCCAGATTTTCCCAGCCCAGATATAGTAGCCCTAAATTTTGGCAACACCTCTCTCTCTCCCCCTCTCTCTGCAAAAATACAGATGGGAATAGGTGTGGAAATCTGGATGGCTAGGCTGCATTAACTCCTGAAAGCCTTGGCTGCAGTATCCATTGCCCCTTCAAAAATTGCTAGCAAGGTTTTTAATTGTTATTATGAGAGAAGGGAAGAAACATTGGGTTCATGAGTAACTGCAGTTAATTCATTTAATGAAATGTAAATGAAATCAAATGTAGCCATGCCTACTTTTTAAAACACAGTTTAATGTGTTGTGTGGCCTGAAAAAATGTGCCTCTCTAATAAAAGGTATTATTTATAAGGATTAAATTTTCTAGTCAGTTCTTGTTGCCTTGATTCGTTAATTTCACTGTGAAAGAGTTTTGTTATAATCATTAGTTGCTTTTTTCTTAGAAGCAACATCGTATTAGGCTACTCATGAAGGCTGTATGTCAAAATCCATTTCACTGTATTATAAATGTTACCTCAGGCCTACATAGATTTTGTGTTATACTGTGTAAGTCATCCTTACAAGGATGAGCAAGAAACAAATAGGATGTATAATCAAGTGTCTTATAAAAGCCAAGACTCTGAATTTACACATGCAATGAATGTCAGTGAAATGCCTCATTAAAATACATTTTGAAGGAAAAAATTCCCATGGAACCACTTTATGTATTTTTTTTTCTACACAGATATCATCTGTGTATGGGAAACATGTACCCATTATCCCTTTAATGCAACCTATCTGGGAGTATGAATGAATGAACAACAAGAATAATTCCTGCTGGTCCTCAATCTGCTACCTTCATTCAAATGAAGCTGTAACACAGAGTAATTCTGTGCTGAATTTTGTCTGCCAGTTTCCCAAGAGATTTCTTCTTCTGGTATATACGTATATATCAACCAACCTTATTGATAAGATGTTTTAGAATTAGTGTTGAATTTCTTTGGATGGTGTTTTTGAACTTTGTTTATGAAGGTGGTAGAAATTGATGCTGTTTTCTGTCACATGTTTTCATTGTTCTTTAACAATTTTGCTGCCCAAACTTCTTGGTCTGAAAAAGCCTCATGCAAGAAGTTCCCTCCTGATTATTTGGCATGGGATTTAACTGAAGCATTGGAAGTCAAAGAGGCTGCAGATCACTGGAGAAATAATTGCACATTCACTCACACTTCTCTATCATCTTATGATGAAGGTGAATGCAAGAACTATATATTTAATCCCTAAGAATTTTATTCATTGTCTTGAAAGCTATTTGAGTTCTGTCAAGCTGAATAAGACTGATACAAAACTAAAAAACAAATGTTCAGCACTGCACTAAATTAAAGCATTAGAGTTAAGCCTACACAATCAAGCAAGATCTTACCAAAAGAGCGGGGACCCTCCGAAATGACAGATCCTATAGTAGAATCAAAAGCTTTCCCCAAGATCTGGTTATCCTGTATACGGCTCACATACTATACATTTATTCATATATAGGTTCTGCTTTAGTTGAATTTCTATAAAGAAAAAGGAGTGGCAAGACCTGTGAGCATGGGGAAAGGTAGTGCAAAAGATATATGGGAAATATATCTAGTTAAAAAGTATACCATTGCCTCCGGTGGAGTTAGGGAGGTTAGATTTAGCAATGACTCTGAAGGTTATAGTGATTTGAATTTTTTTTTCCCTATATTGAAAGAATATTTATTTGCTTAATAAGGCTCTATTCTGTTTTTCTTTTTCTTTTTTACAAAAATATTCATTTCACCATATAATAAAAACAGAATACAAAAACAACATAATAAATATAATACATACATTAAATACAACACATATCATACAAACTTACAAACTTATGACACACATGTTGAACCAATGAAACACAAAAACCAAAAAAAAAACTTTTAAAATGTGGTTTCCGACTATCACAATTGTGAATATATTTAGAATTATATTACCTTAACCTCTTGTCTTTGTTCTATCTATCTTACCATTAATTCTATTTAATTAATCCTTTAATATGCAAAACCTATAATCATAACATCATTTTTTCCATTGCCATAAAGTAATCAAGAAATTGTTGGCATACTTTCTTAAATTCAGCCACATTTTTGTCCTTCATCAAATCCGTTAATTTTGCCATTTGAGCTAAGTCCATTATTTTGATTGTCCACTCTTCTATTGTCAGTATATGTTCTTCCTTCCATCATTGGGCATACAGGATTCTAGCTGCTGTGATCATGTATATAGTAACTTTCCATTTCTTTTTTCTAACTCTTCTTCCATCAATCCCAGTAGATATAATTCTGTTTTTTTTATTATGTTTACTTTTAAAACTTTTTGAGTAACCTTGTGTACCTGATCCCAAAATTTCTTAGATTTTTTACAAGTCCACAATAAGTGATAAAATGTTCCCTCTTGTGAGCATTTCCAACAGATATTTAGTACATTTTTAAACATTCTCGATAATTTATCCAGTGTTAGGTACCAATGGTACATCATTTTATTAAAAAATTCTTTTAAGTTATAACTCAGTGTAAATGTCAGACCCCTAGTCCACATCCTTTCCCATTGGTCTATCATAATATTATAACCAAAATTTCTAGCCCACTTGATCATACATTCTTTGACTTGTTCATCTTCCAATTTCAATTGTAGTAGCATTTTATATATTTTCGCAATAATATGCTCATCATTCATACATACTTGATTTTCAAACCATGATGTTTCATTTACAAATTTATAATTTTTTTTGTCTAACGTAAAACGTTCCATTAATTGCATGTATGTAAACCATTGACATGAGTGTCCTTCTGCTTCTAAATCTTTCCTTGTCTTAAATACAAATTTATCTTCTTCATATTTTAGTAAATCTTTATATCTTAACCATTTTGTTCTCTCTATGCTTTCCCTTCTTGCAAACGCTTCCTGCGGTGATATCATAATGGCATATTCGGTGTTAATCTGGATTTATATCTGTCCCAAGTCTTTAGTATAGCCTTTCTAATATAGTGATTTTTAAACTCATTTGCTCTGACTTCCTCCAAACTAGGGGGTACTGCAAGCTCGTCTCTTATTTGTTTTTGCGGGATTTGCAAGAAGACTTCATCAGCCACAGTAGAGTGACGATTAAGGAGATTGTAGTAATGCTCTTTCCAGCGCAGTGCAATAGACTTTGTCCTTTAGAAGTTTAGCACCATCTATTGAGCGTAAGGGATTTGTACCATAGTTTGTTGGTCCATAGATGGCCTTTATGGCATTAAAAAAGCCCCGTGCATCATGAGCATCTGCAAAATGTTGGGTTTCTTGGGCTTTTTTTATCCACCATATGTTCTTAAGTTCTCTCGTTCTTCTTTGGACTTCTGCCTTTGCACTGGCGTAGATTTTTTTCTTAACGGCGCAGTTAATATCTTTTTGCCATATCCGGAAGGCTTTCCTTTTCTTGTCAATAATATGTTCAATCTCACTATCGTTCTCATCAAACTAGTCCTGATGTCTCTTAGTTTGGTATCCGATAGTTTGTTCACAGGCTGAAATAATAGAAGTCTTCAATTTGATTGTTGTTCCTCAACATTTTCAGGGAGTTCCATAGGCAGATGTTCCTTGAGAGTTGATTGAAAGCAAGCTGGAGAGGACTCACTGGAAAAGACCCTGATGCTGGGAAAGACTGAAGGCAAAAGGAGAAGGGGACGGCAGAGGATGAGATGGTTAGATAGCATCACCGATGTAATGAACATGAATTTGAGTAAACTCCGAGAGACAGTGGAGGACAGGAAGGCCCGGCGTGCTATGGTCCATGAGGTCACGAAGAGTCGGACACGACTAAACGACTGAACAACAACAACAACAAAAAGCTCGTTTAGTAGAATCTTGAAGGGCCTGTGTATTCATTTTACGCCTTGTTTTCTTCCTTGGAGCCTACGATGAGGGACAATCTTTATGGCCATCATGGATTGAATTAATTGATGGTCTGTCCAGCAGTCATCGGCGCTCGTCATGGCTCTGGTGAGAAGTACATCACGGCGATCTCTAGCACAGACAATTACATAATCTAAAAGATGCCAGTGCTTCGACCGTGGGTGCTTCCATGATGTTTTAAATTTATTTTTCTGGCAAAATAGTGTGTTAGTAATGACAAGGTTATGCTCTGCACATTTAGTCAGAAGTAAGATTCCATTCATGTTGCTATTGTCAACTCCTCCTTTCCCAATGATCCCTGGCCACAAATCAAAGTCACGCCCAACTCTTGCATTGAAATTGCCCAGGAGGATAATTTTATCCTCCTTTGGTATCTCTGATAAGATGGTGTCCAGCTGGGTATAAAATTTTTCCTTGATATCCTCATCTGCATCTAGTGTTGGTGCGTAAGCACTTAGGATAGTTGCCTGTTGGTTTTTGGCGAGTTTTATTCGAAGAATTGAGAGTCGTTCGTTAATCCCAGTGGGAACTTCTGACAAGAGCTTCACAAGGTCGTTTTTGATAGCAAAGCCTACCCCATGTATTCGTCGTTCTTGTTCAGGCAGTCCTTTCCAAAAGAAGGTATAACCTCCTTTTTCTTCCTTCAACTGTCCTTCTCCTGCTCTTCGAGTTTCTTGGAGTGCTGCTATATCAATATTAAAACGTCTCAGCTCCGTTGCAATAATGGCAGTCCTACGTTCTGTTAAGGTTATTTGGTTAACGCATTCTATGCAGAATTAAACGCATGGCATTTTCTTCCACTGTGTCTGGCCAGAGAGTGGAAAAATACAAGTGAAAACAATCTACATTGTTTTCCGCATTGTAAGTTTGGTTCTCAAAACATCTGAGACGTAGATGGCAGATGGTGAGTTGTAGATCTCTTTAGCTAGACAAAATAAACCCGTAATCAGGATTGTTCTCAAAACAAAGAAAGGCCAATACACAACACTGCCATCGTGTGACGCTTTATAGTAAGTACAATTACTACCAGAAATGCTATGCCGAAAGAGATGCTCATGTTTGAACCAATCAGATGTGAGCTATGAACCATGGGTATTCCTTTATACTTATGTTCTCACTTATGTTCTTTACATATATGTCTTCTGTTCTTTATGTAGACTGCTATCTGCATGTACTTGTATCTGAACTGTAACCATGCCTGGTCTTTGCACAGACCATGATGTTTTTCTTTCCTCACTTCTGGTGATGGAACTCTGCTTATGCTTTGATTTTACCTTTTTGCAATAATGCACTATACATCCATTATTGCCTTATGCTATCAATAAAGATATTGTTAGCCTTACAACGCGTTGTTTGGATTACTTCAAGCCTGGAACCCCGCATAGTTAACCATCACCTAACATGTTCAGGTCGTTCACTATCCATGTTGTCTTGCAGTGTCCGTACATTCCATGTTCCAAAATTCATGAGTCTTTTACGACCGCTAGATGGTGACCCCACTGGTCGCGGTAGTCCAGTCAGGGAGAAAATGAGGCAGACTATGTTTAGGGCACCTTTTCTAGCCCCCTCCCCATATGGGGTGAGCAGAGTGGATCCTAAATAGGGCTGCTCAGTTGTGGATACAGCTGCCGAACTACTCAACTGCCTCGGACCTTGAGTCAGGACGACTGAATCTGTATCCACCGCCCATGTGCTGGTCCATGACTAGGAGCTTCTGGATTTCACAGTCCTGCCCCCGTTGCCATTCGTCAATCGCCATGGGACTTTTGGTTGTTTTGGGTTTGGTGTAGTTGGAAGACGCCTGTGCGTGAATTTGTTTTATGTGTGGAGATCGGTGCACAACGATCAGCACACAACCTTCACAGAAAAAGGCTCTAATCCAATGGCATGGGTACCATGACGATTGGTGACCTTTTGTCTGCTGCAGCCTTCATCCGCCTTCACAGCCGTTGTAACAATACACCTTGTTATCTTCCGCCTGTTCTGCCGTTGAGGACTTTCTTGGATTGTTCTTTGTCTGGTTCCTCCCCCTGGATCTTACCGCCATGGGTGACCCTAGCAGGAGTACATGACTCCTGACGGCTTTGCTCACAGGGTTCACTGGGAACACACAAGCCCACTCACCACAACAAGGTGACGATCCAGCAAGGGGTTACTTGAAGTAGGTACTCCTGAAAGTACCCAGGAGCCAAGCAATTTAGATATTTAGAGGTCAAACACAACACTTTGAATTGGACCTGGAAACGTATTGGTAGCAAATGCAGTGTTCACAATATACTGTATGTGTTACCAAGGTGTAGTATCTCTCACTCACTAGCATGCGGGCAGCAGCATTCTGCACCAACTGAAGTTTCCAAGCAGTCTTCAGAGATAGCCCCATGTGGAATGCATTGCAGAAATCCATCCTGAGGATGATGACGGCATGAGTTATCATTGCCAAGTCTTCCCATTCCATACAGGGCTGCAACTAGCACATTAGCCAAAGGTAATTCAGAACTGACAGATACTTCTCCCAGGAGCCTCATATACATTTTAGACAGCAGGGGTGAGAAGATAAACCCCTGTGGGTCCCCACAAGGGAGCACTCAAGTGTTCTGGTCAGACTATGAGCCAACTCTGGAGATTCTATAGAAATAGTCCTTTATTAACAAATAAACTATTTACATCAAAAAATGTCCTTTATATGGCATTGCAAGCAACAATCAAACCCAACCCGGCAATGGAGGAAGGTTAGGCGACTCGGCAATACAGGATCCAACTGGGGCGCGAGGCAAGACTGCAAGGCAAAACCCGGCTAGCGTTCTCAACGAAGAAGCAAGACAGGGCGCAGCTACAGATCGTGGCAAGAAGTCAGGGCGAGACTCAGCAGGACTGGCGAGGCAAGACTTAACTGAGGCAGCATGGCACATCTGGACTGGAACGACAGGATTCGGTTCAACTGGTTCAATGAGACTGGACTTTGGCTAAGGCGACTAGACTAGGCTGGGCTGGAGCGACAGAGCTAGGCTTGGCTGAAGCGATTAAGCACGACTGGACTGGAGCGACTGGGCTAGGCTTGGCTGGAACAACTAGGCACGACTGGACTGGAGCGACTGGACTAGGCTTGTCTGAAGTGACTAGGCACGACTGGACTGGAGTAACAAGGCACAGTTCTGCTGGAGCGACAGGACAAGGCTGAACTGGAAAGCTTGGTAAGGCAAGGCAACAAGCGGCTTCTTCAGGCAATGGAGCAAGACAAGACTAAGGAATCTGGCGTTGACTCTGAAATGGTGGAAGGTGTTGACTCGGCTTCCACAACGGCAACAGGACAGGCTTCTGAGGATGGTTCCAGCTGGACTTCTCCGAAAGAAGCTGTGAGCTCAGTGGAACGGTTGTCCCCGGCGACTTGGTCCTTGTGCTGGAGCCTTTTTATCCTATTTTATCCATGCCATTTTTCTTCAGAGACCAAACGGGCTTCTTTTTGCTTGGCATGCTTTTCAGCTCGCCTTTCCCTTGCATTGATTGGTGGCCTTAACCTCACTCCTGGTTCTGGACCAATCAACTGCCTGGAATTCTCCCGCTCTGCTGAGTCATCCCTGGGCTCGGGTTCCTGCACCTGCTCATCATAAGTTTCTTTTTCCTGGCTTTGCACAAGATAGGTTTTGTTTTCCTGACTCTGTTCAGCATAGGTTTTGTTTTCCCCAAGATCCGAATCAGAGTCAGACTGATCTCTGACATCAAGGGGCTGGTCTCTCTCCTCCAGCCATTATTGCAGAGCTTTCCAGACTTTTCATGTTGGTGACACACTTTTTAGACATGCATCATTTCATGACACACTCTTACAGCAGGGCACAAGGCAGGCACTAGGACCTGCATGGAATCCTGGCAGGGCAGGTTTGGAGGCAGCAAGGCACCAGACAGGCACTAGGACCTGCACGGAATCCTGGCAGGGCTCAGAGGCAGCAGCTGCCGCGACACACCCAGACACTGCAGCCAACACACTAATGAGTCCTGACACACAGTTTGGAAAGCTCTGCATTATTGACTGAAATAGCCTGCTCAGGAAGGATCAGAATAACTATGTAAAACAGTGGCTCCAACTCCCAACCCTTACAGGCAATGCAGGAAAAGACCATTGTCAATGGTATCAAAGGCTGATTCCAAGGACTAGTGTACTTCTCTCATCCAAGTTCCATCAAAAGTAATCAGTTTTTATTAACCTATTAAACACTACAGCCAACAGATTTCTTACTCTCTGAAATACTAATACTAAACCTTTGTGGATTGATTTTTGTGTCTAGTTACATTAAGGCTGGTAGGCATTCTAGAACACGGAATATTGTGCAGAGTGGTATGCACACCTCATTTGTTTTAATGAAGCTACCTTGAAACAAAACTCTCAATTTTGTCCACTTCATTTAGATACCTTATTTATCACTTTTGCTCTTTGAATTCTGCCATAATCTCAGTCAATGATTTTATTCACACATTGTACTGAGCCATGGTATACTGAATAAATTGTGCTTGAATGGGTTCACAAAGCATGCTAAGCCATGATTTACAAACTTCAATAATTGGGTTCATACCATATGTTAAACCAAAACCAAAGAACCCATAATATTGCTAAGTTCAACATGAAATACATCAGTAATCTAATGGAAGAAAGAACATATCAGAATCACGGCCACAGATGGATTTTGTAGTCACCACTTCTTCACCACAATGTAAAGTCGATTAAACTGTGCTTCTTGCTAGAACCACATATAAGTTTCAAAGTTATCTCAGTTCCAGTTTCAGTACTGCTCCATCACTGGATCTGCTTCTCATAACTAATGTTGGCCACCTCAGTTACTTTAAACTAAACCTCTGAACACCATACTATCTTTAGGGTCTGCTATCTACCAAGAATAAGGCCCGTACCCTATTTGAAAAGAAGTCAGGGGTATCTGTAGGCTGTGGTCAAAAAAATTAAGATGGCAGCCATGATGGTGTGATCAAAGCTCTGCTTGTTTTTGATGTGTTGCATGTGCTGCCATCTTGAACTTTTTTTTACCATACCTGTGGACATGCCTGAAATAAGTTATTCTTTCGATGCTCCAAAGTCATTCAGCTGTTATATCATTATATCTGGAACTAATGTGTAAATATGAATATGAGTATATTAACATAGTTATTACATATGAAGAGTACATATGAGTATATTATAAAAACAGCCGGGAATATAGGACAGACTCTTTCACCATTTAAGATGGTGTTATCTATTTTATTTGACATCAAATGTCCAGAGTCTAAGATAGATCCCTTTCCCATTACTTGTTCCTTTTTAAAACTAAAAATGTCAAGAATCAAAACTGGAACCTTTCAAAAAGATATATTTGATACATTTGAGCTATGACACTTTTTAAAATTGTAACAACATATTTTAAGAATGCAAACGTAGTTTATGTAAAGGACAATAAAATTTAGTAAAGAGCGAAGTATGTTTGATTAGATTTTTAATGATACAGAATTCTGTGGGGAAGAGTCGTATCAAAGTGCACTACATCTTAAGACTGTGCGGGCATGGAAATATATGAAATAGGTTTCTAAGTACTATTACACTATAGTTCAGGCAGTTTATATAGTTGAGTGTTACACTGAGCTTTTATCAAGTTCACATGAAATAACAGATATATAGGATATATAGTACCAGTGGACTTCTATTGGCAAAGCCTTGTGTTCTGTTGTTATCTTTAAGTATCCGTTATTCATTGAAATATTTGTTGATGAACACTGCACCAAACTCAGTAGGGTTAGTCATCCTTATCTGAATTTTAAAAAAAATTGAAGTTTCCTTTGAAATTCATTTTTAATTTGACGAGACACTCCATATACAAGATTTGCATTCAGATAAAGCACTTCTGGCTCAGCTAACAATCCATTCTTTTAGCATCGTGTTGATGAATATTCAATTTAAAAATGGATTCACTAGTAGGTGGTCCACGTCTCAGTTACTTTGAAATTCTGTAAATCAATGATCATAGAAAACTACTTTGACTTTTCTTAAAAATTGTTCCCAATTTTAAGGTTTAAAAAAAGCACAGATTTTAAATTATTCTGTTTGAAAATAGAGATCTGAAAGTATTCAAACACAAAAGATAATATTCCTGATTTATTCTAAATCAGTTAGGATGATTCCATCCTAATACTAGAGAGTTAGATTTCAGTTCTGCAAACCAAATGTTTTAACCAATATTTTGTACTAGGAACCATTAAGGATTTATTTGAGAATAACCATAAATTTATGAAAAACAACATCTTTGCATATAAAGTATCTTAGTTTATTTATTTATTTAATTTATCCCCGCCCATCTCCCCGAATAGGGGAGTTTGGATAGCAAGTCTTGGAATAATCTCTTTCTCGAACCTTTGGAGACCATAGCTAGTCAGAGGAGACAGCACTAGTCTATATGATGAACTAAGTCAGGGGTTTAACCAATTCAGTTAAAAACGTAATGGCTGCATTTGTACAATTTGATTGGTTTGATTGGTTTTAACCTTGATTAGTTGTGTGTGTGTGGCTAAGTGTGCTAGGAGAAGCTAGCTAATTTGGTTATTTATAATTTAATATGTATGTGCAAATTTTGTAAATTGATTAATCCAGTTGCCAAGTTAAGTTTCTTGTCAAATGTCGTTAATATACAGCATCATTATTTGATTGCTTCTAGGGAGATGAGAATATTGTTTGGACAGATAATATTTTGTAATGTTTACTTTCCTATTTTAAAAAGGATATATAGCAATACTTCATATGGGAACTGTCCAAGATTAACCTAATCAATATAAAGACATAAGAGTTAAGAAAATAAATTGCATTT
Source organism: Charina bottae (assembly GCA_023362775.1). Taxonomy (NCBI): domain Eukaryota; kingdom Metazoa; phylum Chordata; class Lepidosauria; order Squamata; family Charinaidae; genus Charina; species Charina bottae. The sequence goes on along the minus strand of JALMGJ010000004.1, from coordinate 93,264,820 downwards.
ATTTTGAGATGGATGCAGCATAAAACAATCTGTAGAAGAAAGCAAAGGTATTTTAAATCAATAACTTTTGTTTAACTTCTGTGACAAATAACTCCATAACTCTAATAGTTTCTAAAATTGAAGAATTTTATGCCTTCAGACATAGCAGGTTTTGTTTGCTTATGAATAAAGTACTCTAGTGATTATTTGCTGTTAATTTTTGTATTTCAGAAATAGTTGTCCTACACAAACTATGTCAGGATAGAAACACCCTCTCATCTTCCAACACATACAGTATATACCCACCTCTTATTTAGGTCTCTGCAATACTAATTTTCTATTTTCATAACAGAAATGACATACTTTCAAAAATAAAAATCTACCATCTGCAATCTGAAATGATAAAGTTCCATCCTACCATCTCAGTATTCAATCATATAAGTGTAGAAGTCATATTAATTTCAGTAAAAGAAACCATTATAAGAATAAGACCTTTTACATGATAGTTCTTTGATTCACTCACTTTCTGGTTTAGTTGCCAGTGTATTTGCAATATCATTCATAATTAGTGAACTCTGAGAGTTTAGAATCCCCAAAAAGATATATTTCAAAGGCAATAAATATCTCAAAGGAGATACAGTATATCTATGGTATAATTGTTATTTGAAGTTAACTATCTGTTTAGATCCTGCAACCATTTTGAAGGATGGGGAGGGGAATTATACAAAATATTCTGGAAGTTAATCTTCCATGTAAAGAACAAATTCAATATTCAAGGGAAACAAAACTCAAATGTAGAAGAAGCTACAAGCAAAAAAGTCTATCAAATACAGTCCACTCTGTATGAAAAATAGAGATATCTCTGCATAATACTGATTTGTCTTCAGCATAAGAATGATATTCTGAATAACATAATGTGTCTCTGGAGAAAGAAAATGGAAGGAACAAATACAGTTAGATTGCAATGTCAATATGACTGATGAAAATAATTGATTTCCCTCTTTGCTTTACATGAAAACAGAAACATTTAGTAATCATATATTTGAGAAGTACAGCTTGCTGATAAGTCCTGAGACAGGATCCAAAATTAAATCTTACTGCCAAACAAGATCACTAAACATCAGTTGTTATCGCTTTTTCATTTTGAATACTGAAGCTTTATATGAAGTCAACCTTGAGAAATCCCTTATACATAATCGTGTTATAGATTACACATGAACACTTTTTAACCACATAAGATTCATACAGTGAAGGAATGAAATAATACTTTACACCATTTTATTAATGTCTGAATTCATTGTCACAAAATACAATGATGTGATTTTAAATAAGGTTTTAATATAAATCTGTGCTACCTACTATAGCCCTTCTGTTAAGTCAAAGCTTGTCCCAAAATCAAGAGCTGGTCTTCCCATGAAATTCTGCAACTCTTTTGCACTTTAGCACCAAGCAATGTTTTCACCCGTTAGGAAGGCACTAATGGATCTATCCACCCTTGATTGTGAACAGTAACAAATTCATTCCTAATAAGAGTCAAATAACTATAAAGGTATACAAATGATTAAATTTATATACTCTAAACCAGGGGTATCCAACCTGCGGCCCATGGGCCGCATGCGGCCCTGAACAGCTAGTAATGCGGCCCACCCGGTGCTCAGACGGAGCATGTGGTAGGGAACAAGGGGAAGAGGCAGGGACGCAAGGCAGGAAGGGATGCCTCCACAGCCGAGGGACGCCTCTGCGGCCGACCGCCCCCCGCACGGGGGGAACAAGGGGGATGCAAGGCAGGAAGGAATGCCTCTGCGGGGGGGAACGAGGGATGCAAGGCAGGAAGGGAGGCCTCTGCGGCCAACCGCCCCCCCACGTGGGGGGAACACACACGCACCCCCACACCCACTTTCCTCGGCCTCCTAGCAATTGCACGCACACACAGACACCCGCACCCACTTTCTTCGGCCTCCTAGAGATTGCACACACGCACGCACCCCGCACCCACTTTCCTCGGCCTCCCTGTGACCAAACACACCCCGCACCTGCTTTCCCTGGCCTCCCTGAGTGCATGCACGCACACACACACACGTGAACCCTGCACCCACTTTCCTCGGCCTCCTAGCGATTGCACACATGGACGCACCCCACGCCCTCTTTCCACAGCCTCCCTGCAACCAAACGGACCCTGCACCTGCTTTACCTAGCCTCCCTGAGTGCATGCACACACACACACACACACACACACACACACACACACACACACACTTTCCTTGGCCTCCTAGCGATTGCCGCTGGGGCGAGCGTGCCATCAGGCGTTTGCAGCAACAGGCAAGAAGCACGAGGTGGGCTGCTTTTTTTCCTGGCGGGGCTAGTGAGGCTTAGCCTATAAATCTCTGCACCGGGAAGCCAGGGTGGGGCGCTGCCTGCCCAGCCCTCTCCTCCCAAAGGAGGGGTTTGTGAGACGCAGCGCTGGAGGTCTCCTTCGGGGAGAAAGTGTGAAAGTGTGCATATCAAAAGTAGAAATATGGGGAACTAAGCCACATTGCACTTGACAAATTTAGCTCCTCTATGTCCCTGACATCTCCTTTGGTGCTAGAAAACAGCTTTTCTTGGATCTTTAGCAGTCCAAATCAAGAAGTTTCAAGGGGACCCAATGATATCAATACTATGGGTCTGATGCTGAAGAAGGCCAATTATACAATAAACATTTATCTGAGAGCAGCTGAAGTTTTTTGAGATCTACCATGGCAGCAGTGAAATATAAATGGGACGCGGTGGCTTAGCGGGTTAAACCTCTGAAGCTGTAAGACTGCCGATCAGAAGGTCGGCAGTTTGATTCCCCGCGTGACGAGGTGAGCTCTCGTCACTTCGTCCCAGCTCCTGTCAACCCAACAGTTCGAAAGCTAATGCAAGTAGATAAATGGGTACCACCTCGGTGGGAGAAATTGCTGGCGTCCTGTCGGGGGTCGCCCTCCAGAACGAAGAAGACCTCGTGAATGGCGGCGGAGACGACGGATCCCGAACGGCAACATCCAGGACGTCAGCAGCCGACTCTGAAAAGCAAGGTATTCTGGGACATGTAGTCCAATACCCACGGAAAAAGAGTTGGTTCCCTTACCCCTCCCCTTAGCGCGCGGTAAATGTTGTTAATATATGAATGTATAATATATGAAAAATGCAATGTATGTAAGCCGCCTAGAGCCCTCCATTAGGGAGGGGATAGGCGGGGTATAAATACAATAAATAAATAAATAAATAAATTTACTCCCAATACTTTTTTCCTCAGATGGTGTTTTAGCTACAACTCGTTTGGATTACTGCAATGTACTCTACATGGGGCTGCCCTTAAGGACCACTCACAGGTTACAACTGGTCCAGAATGCAGTTGTGCATGTAGTGTTGGGTGCCCCTAAGTTCACCCATTTTACACTCTTATTTGATTATTAAACTTTGCTTTGTTTATTTGCCTACCGAACTTACATTAATTAATTAATTAATTAAAATTAATGAAGTTTTATTACTTATATACATTAACTATATTATATATTTTATGTGTGGCCCAAGACAATTCCTCTTCACTCAATATGGCCCAAGGAAGCCAAAAGGTTGGACACCCCTGCTCTAAGCAAAGCTACTGAATGGCTATCTCTTCATACATCCATACTCCAAGTCTCAAAGTTGTCTTTTGAAGTGGTTCTTTTGAAGTAGTTTTAAAAGCACAGTATGCAATAACCACACTAAATGCTCAGCCATTCCCAATTTGCTGAATACACAAAACAGGTCTGCAAAGTCTAGTGTAACAGTTTTTCTTACTCTTCTTCTTCTACTTAACTCTAATCCTAACCTGATCCTCCATCTGGCCAGTTCATTGATAATTAATTAATTTGATTTATATGAATGAATGCACCACTCGTGAGGGTTGGGGAAGGTGCGCTAGGGTGCAAGGGAGGTGTGGCAAGGGTCAGGGCCATCCTAATCTCAGGGGTCATGCTGTTCTATAGGGCATGTGCTGCAACAGAAAAAGCATGCTTTTCCATGAAATGTCATGGTTTAATTGAAGGAACCCAGTGCATGTTTACCTCTTAGTTCTTGTAGGGTGGGCAGAGATAATTGCAGACAGGAGGTCCTGCATATAACCTGCCCTGTACCATGAAGGGCTTTATCGGTGGTAACCAGAACCCTGAATTACACCCAGAAACTGACTTGGAGCCAGTGCAGCTCATGAAGTAGAGATGTTACATGGGCATACTGAGATAGGTCGATAACTCCTACACAGCTACCTTCTACGTATATCAAATGTAGCTTCTGACTGGTCTTCCACGACTGCCCTATGTAGAATGCATTGCAGTAATCCAAATGGGAGGTGACCAAATCATGATTGAACGTTTGTGACCTCCAGGTTTAGGAATAGGCACAAATAGCATACAAGATAAAGCTGTGCAAAGGTCCACCCCATTCAGAACCAAACATGGTAAGTCCCCAGAACAGTAGGGTCTCAAAACCCAAAGCCACTCAGTCTTGCCAGGGTTGAACTGGAGCCTGTTCTTCCCCATCCAGACCCTACAGCTTCCAGTCATTGGGAAAGAACCTTGATGGCAGCTGTTGGATGGCCCAAGGTACAGATGTATAACTGGATATTATCAGCATACAGATGATACTTTATCTCATATGTCTGATGATCTCAACCTAAGAGCTTCCTGTAGAAGATAAAGAGGAACAGGGAAAGGGGTGATCCCTGTGCATCCTGTCTACCATCCTGTGCACAGTAGGAGCTTGGGGTTAGAACTCTCCCCCACACACACACACAACCAACCCCAACTGGACCAACCCGAGAGTAAAGAGAATCACTGCAACACTGTGCCTCCCACTTCAACCCCTTGAACCAGTCCAGGAAGATGCAATGATCACTTGTACTGAAGGCTCTGAGAGATCAATGAAGGCCAGAGTCAATGCATTACTACCATCTTAGGACACCAACAAGTGTGATCAATGCCATCCCAGTGAAATACCCAGACCTGAATTCTAACAGAAAGGTGTGCAGATAATTCTCCTGGGGCCTTGAAGCTCCAATCCAACTACCTTCTCAGCAACCTTCCCCCCAAAGAAAAGATTGGAGACAGTATGATGAAAATACTTTTTTGTCCAGTAATGGTTTCTTGAGGATTTTTCTACTAAACTTGACAGTCACTTTTTGTGCTGGCTCGCCTCCAGAACAGATTGGAGAGTCTTGGCAGTCAGCCAGAGGTAAGGAATGCAGCCCAAGGTTACTTTCAAGACTGGCCGAGAGAGAGACAAACCAGCGTGTGCCAATAATCAGAGTAGTGAAGCAAAGGGTAGTCAATAATCCAAACCGGGTCAAGGGTTCCAGAAGTCCGAGCCACGATAATCCAAACAAGGTCAAGGAGTCCAGAAGGCAGAGTAGCGATAGTCCAAACAGGGTCAGGAACGCAGGAAACAAGACAGGATACCAGAGTGGTCGCGAAGCCAAAGTGCAACGTTGCTCCCACAACTCCCTCACTGCTTCCCTGGTAATTTATCAGGAGCTCAGGAGCTGTCCTCTGGGTCCTGCAAAGACTCTCCCTGCCCTCTGCGTAACTCCCTAGCAGCCAGCCGAGCACTTTTCCTCCTGTCCTTTAAGGCGAGGCGCACACGCCTCCGCCTCTGCCCTTTGGGGGATTCAGGAGAGCTGGGAGGCTGATGGGATCCAGCTGGCTGCTGGCTAGAGGGTGGGGACAAACCGCAATCCCCAGCTTGCTCCGCTGTAGCCTCGGTTGCTGGCTGCTGGCTAGAGGGTGGGGGCAAACCACAATTCCCAGCTTGCTCTCCTGCAGCCTCAGGTATTGCTGCCTCCTGCGGTGCTGGGTCTGGGCCCGTGTCCGCGTCTGGGGCCTCGCCTGGCTCAATCCCCTGGGGGTTTGCCAGGGGCAGCTCGTCCTCTGACTCATCGCTGAGGCCCTGGGGCAGAGGCTGAACCAGGACACTTTTTCATCTCTCTCTTCCACCATTGACCAAATGTTGCCAACTGAGTCTCCTTACTCCCTTGCATTCCCATACTAGCCTTTCTCCAACGTTAGTATTTATGGACTATTTGCTGCTCAGTTACTGCAAGAACACTTTGTGCATTCTCCCTTCTACTTTGTTTACTCATGAGTTGCTTTTCTTTCTCTTCTATTACAGAAAGAAATGCACCTGGCTCTGCTACTTCTAAACTCCATTTCTTTATCTTTTTTTTTCTTTGTCATGGCTGGACTTCTGCTCTGTACTTCCATCAGCACCTCTCTTTTTGTGCAACCACAGCTCATTTCTTTTATATTTGCCTTCTCCTTCCCACTTTGGAGATCCATAGCCTGAATCTCATTTGGGTTTTTCTGCACTGCCTGGTTGCCATATTGCCAGAACACGCTGGCAACCATATCTGGATGGTAGAAATGGGTATCACCCTCTATTAATCCTCATTCAACAATTGGTCTGCTGCTTGAAAGAAGTCTACTGTCTGGCCCTCAGTTTTTACCTTCAGTGCTTGGTTATTAAATCCTCAGAGGCCCTGGGCTCCAGCTGCAGCTTTTAAATGCCAGGTTGGCTTGTAATAAAGCAGCCCTCATTCATGATCTTATCATGGATGAGACTGCTGATCTGGCATGTATAACTGGGTCCTGGTTTGGCCTAGAGGGAGGTGTACCTCTCTTGAAATTGTGCCTACCCAGGTTTCAGTTGGGTTCATGCTGTGTTGTTGGTTTCCTTGAGAGAGGGGGTGGTGGCTTCAGCCATGAAGGTTGTGGTGGGATTCCCCTGCATCAAGAGGTTATCCTTGGACCCAACAATTCTGGACAATTATTGTCCTGACTCCAACCTTCCCTTTTTATGAAAGTTTGTTGAGAAGGTAATTAGACTGCAGTTAAAGAGAACCCTGGAGGAAGCAAATTATGCCGTGTGGCCTCTCTCCTCTTGTGGATCCTGGAACTCCCCTTGGAGTTGAGGGAGAAAAAGTAGAGGACAGATGCATAGAGTGCCGCTGGACGTTGATAAAGAATGAACCGGACTGACCATGAGTTAGAGCCACTATTATGGCTGACTTCATGGCAGTAAAGGTGGTGAAACATCAGCATTTATCTGCCCTTCCAGCATTCTTGTTTAAGGTGACCCAGGCCAACCTGGGAAGGGTGGGCTCTGAGGTCTACCTACAAGACTGCTGAGAAAAATATGCTGGGCATCTGTTGTATTCACTCTAAGTTGGACACTAGCCTTGGAGCAGGTCCATGAGGCTCAGTCTTGCTTGGTTATTTGGGAGGAATTTGATCCTGTTGGTCCTGATAGTTACAATTCACACAACTATTAGCTTGGCCACCTGTGTATTAGATCCATGTCCCTGCCCCTCCCGGTTTCCTAAGGCATCCTGGGAGGTGGCATGTGGTTGGGTCCTGGCTGTAGTGAATTCTTCCTTGAGAGAGGGGGTTGTCCCACTGTCTCTTAAAGAGATGGTGATTCCCCCCCCCTCCTCAAGAAGCCATCTCTGGACCATACTGTGTTGGACAATTTCTGTCCAGTTTCCAACCTTCCCTTTTGGGGGAACATTGTGGGGAAGGTGGTCATGCAGCAACTCGAGGAAACCCTGATTATCTGTACTTTTTATCATCAGGATTCAGACCTGGGACCGAAATGGCATCGATTGTGCTTGTAGATGATCTCTGCATCTGGAAGCTACAGCTGATACAGAATGCAGTGGTGTGGGCAATTATGTGCACTCCTTGGTTAATGCATGTCACACCTCTGCTTTGCAAGCTCCATTGGTTCTCAGTATGCTTCCGGGTTCAATTCAAGGTGCTGGTTGTAATCTATAAAGCCCTTCATGGCAGAGGATGAGTTATTTGAGGGACCGCCTCTCCCTGATTACATCAACCTGTCCCACTAGGTGCAGCAGAAGAGTCATGCTCCAGGTCTCCTCTATAAAGGAGTGCCATTTGGCAGGGCCTAGGAAGAGAGTCTTTTCTATCATTGCACCCACCCTTTAGAATATCATTACTCCAAAGATTAGACTGGCCGCGATTTGTCATTGATGAGTTTGTTTCTTAACCCAGCTGCAGATTATATGGGGGTAGTTGTTTCTTGTTTTTTTAGGTTTAAACAACTGTTAGCCACCCAGAATCATAAACTTGAGATGGGTGGCCATATAAACTGAAGCAGTAAACAAACAAACAAACAATGTAGACCAGGCTTCAGGCTGGGATTCTGTATGGAGAGAGCATTGGTCGCGCTTGTCAGTGACCTTTGGCAGAGCTGGAATAGGGCTGGTGCATCCATCCTTGTGCTCCTTGATTTCTTAGCAGCTTTTGATAGTGTATCCTTCTGGACCAGCTATGGGGTTGGAAATTGGCGCACTGTTTTATTGTGGTTCTCTTTCTTCCTTGGTGGCCGGTTCTAGTTGGTGTTGATGGGAAGGTTACCCCTTGGCCCCTCCTTTGAGAGCTGTCACAGGGTTCAACACTCTCTTCCCTCCTGTTTAATATCTACATGAAACACTAGATAAAGTCATCCGCCAGTTCAGGATTTGGTATTATCAATATGCTGATGATACACAATTATAACATTTAACCTGAGCTGGCCAAGTAATGCTGCCAAGGTCTGACCCAGTGCCTGGAAGCTCTGTGGGTCTGAAGAAACATTGCTTATCCAGAAAGGGAATGGTATGATGAATATTTATGTATGCATATAAAATATTATTTATTTATTTAATAAAAAAATAATTGGAGAACTATGTTTAATGCCTCTATAATGTATCATATTCTTAAGTATAACAAGACATAATAACATCTACTACATCCTGTCCTGAACATTCAGGTGATTTATTTATACAGCTATCTTATAATGTAAGATGCACAATTAACAATTAATTGCACAGACTTCTGGAAAAGTCAGATCATGTAAATGAGCTTACATTATGGGTAACATTTTAGAAGCAACTTGAATATGAAGGGATTGGAGTTTGGTGAATCAGAACAGTCAAAACATACATGAACTGCATGTAAAAAATTCTAGTACAAACAGAACATGAAACAAGAATGGCTACAGATTGCTATTTAAGAAATAAAGAAGGAATACGAACATAAATTTAACAATATTTTATGTATGTATGTATGTATGTATGTATGTATGTATGTATGTATGTATGTATGTTTCGACTTCTATCACCGCACCATCTCCCCCAAGGGGACTCTGGGCGGTTTACAAACATTCAGACATGAAGCTCACTAGGTGATCTTATACCAAACTTTCTCCGTCGTGCTTCTTGTAAATATAAAACAAGGGATTTTTGTTGTTGTTAAAGATCTTTAGAGGAAGACCACTCTAGTCTCTGAACATCCTGACTCGCAGGAAGAACATAATGTCAAGGAAAAGGCCAACCCAACTCCATCTACTGACCACAGAAGGAACAGCAGAAGTTATTTTGCTTATGGCCATTCAAAGAGAAAGAGAGAGAGAGAGAGAGAGAGAGAGAGAGAGAGAGAGAGAGAGAGAGAGAGAGAGAGATTGAGATTTCAACTGCCAGATGTTTTGGAATTAGAGAGCAGAAAGGAAATATATTCTGATCCCATGCAAGGATGAAGGATTGTAGATCTGGTTGTGCATTTGGCTTCTGTTGTTTTGTTTTCTCCTTTTTGTAGGCTACCTTGAGAGTTATTTGATTGAAAGGCAGTATATTAATCTTCAAAGTAAGGAAAGGCATCCATAACTACATATAAGGTTCAAGGCAGTATTAGACAAGGATTACAAAAAATTGGGATGATGCCATTATTTTGGTTTCCATTTAACATTATATATTTTCATAGGCTTATCTGTATCAACTCTTCTTTTTCTCCCAATGTAAGGTCAGACTCACAAAATCTTCAGTACAATCTTGAAAGGTCTTTTTATGTGTATAGTACTTGTTGGTTTCTAAACAGGCTGAAATCATCAAGCTATTGTTCCCTCTTATCACTATCAGTTAATTTGACTGGTATAAAAAAGAGAACCAATAATTATTTTCTCACCGCTATCAAACACATTCTGAGAGATGGTAATCTAATTCATAACAACAATAAAAACTCGTAATTCAGACAATCTACTCTGACCTAACAGTTGAGAGGCATGATATACCTCCTCCCTAAAGGGAAGGTTATTAGTGGCATCAGAGAATTCAGTAAGGAAATGTTTCCAATAATTTCTAAAAAATCATGCTACTTGCACTGGGCTTTTTTTCTTTCATGAATAGTGTAAATCATAAGTTCCATCGTTTTATTTCAGTTACTGGAACAGGTGAGTTCTCTCAAGCCTCACTGATAACAAAACTGATTTTCCTTTGCAAATGAGGCTTTTTTCCCTCTACTTTATTCTAACAGTCTTTATTTATCTATCAAATTTATATGGTTACCCATCTGTCACAAAGCGACTCTGGGCGGCGTACAATAAAACCAACAATTAAAACATTCTGCAAAAAACAGATTAAAAACAATTAAACATAAATAAAAATAAGATCAAGAGAGAGGAACACTTTAAGTAGTGTTTTGAGCTTACTTGAGTGTTGCAAAATAGTTTGAGGGTGCTGCTGTTGTAATTTTTATGTTATGCATCTCTTTGTTGTTGGCAGCCTTCTTGGCTGCCCTGATTTTCATAAAGCCCAATGGGAGGAGCAATGGGGAGAGCAACCTGGCCCCAGTTCTTGGCCAGAAAACAAGCAGCAGCTCCAATGCTTAAAAATGTATAAGGCAACAATAATAACCATCATAACAATTTTTAAATGTTTTCTAGCCAGTTGCAGTTACATGAACAGCATGATGACATTAAAAAGAGGCTTGGCCTATCAGATTTGGTTGCATCATGTAATACTATCAGAGTGACATCAATGCTTCTGCAACTATTTTTGCAAAAACTTTTCTGAAAAACAATCCTTTCCATTTTATCCTTTAAATAACTTGAGCTTGAGTTGTACCAATATGCTTGATTGCATTAAGTGTAGCATATTATTATACAGTATCAGTTTAACTTCTTATACTGTATAATATCTGTTTTGCGATTGAGCATCATGGCAGCCTATTTATAAGTGTTCTCAATATTTCAAAATACCCCACTGGTCCAACAAGGATATCTATCCTATACAAGAACTAAGAAATCACCTTCAGATTCTGGCAGAAAAGATTGGGGTTAAGTCTGCATAGAATTGCCTACAACAAACTTTGCTGGAAGAAAGGACCTACAGTATAGGAAAGAATTATTTTTTGCAACAAGAACAGGAAGGGATGAAGGTGCATGGTTATAGAGCTTTGAAAAACATTCCAAATTTGTAATCTTTCAAATTGGAGTATCAGACTGTTCTGAGTGTTCTAACAGCTTTGTTTTAAGCTTGGATTATTATGTCCTCAGAATAAAAAAATGACCATTTTGAGGAGCATGGTTTTGAGTATCCTGGCTGTTCCAAATTCTGTGACTGAGCTGTTCTTTGGTGGGTTCTGATCGTTCTTGTTCAAACTTTTCCAGTATAGGGGCAAGGATTGATTATGTCTCGGTTGCTTTTGGCTGAGGCTGGATGGGATGACATAGAGGAGAAGGGCTAAGGGATGCAGCAGTTATTTAAGCAAATGGCTGAGGGCCCAAACAGCCATTTGGATTCTGCTTTGCTATTGCAGAGATTGAGAGGCAGTTTGGAGCTAGGTTAGAAAATGGGAGACTGAATTCTAGTCTTGCCTTAGGCATGAAGCCAGCCAGGTGACCTCGAGCCAGTCATTCTCTCAGCCCTAGGAAGGAGGCAATGGCAAACCACTTCTGAAAATGTTGCCAAGAAAACTGCAGTCACTAGTCCAAGCAGTTGCTTGGAGTTAAGTCTGACTCAAAGGCACAATTTTTTATTTTTTTTAAAAAAGATCATTTGACTGAAACTGGACTGGTACTACTGCTGGGGCTCTGCTGGTGATATTACTTAGATCACTTACAGATATTCCTCCACCAATTTTGTTAATGTTTTAGTGCTTTAATTTTAAAGCAGTATTATGACTGTAAGTTAAAGGGAAAATACATTTTTTCATCTCCTGTACATTTCAATATATCCCCTTTAAGTTTAAAGGGACATTTCTTTGCCCTCCCCCCTCCATCAATTTAATTAGGTGTTTGTAGTAGTAGTAGTGATAGCACTGTGTATACTTGCTTTTATACTTTTTCTCCTGACTCTTTCTCCAGCTTAGAGAAAACTCCACTGTGAAATTTTCTTTACTGGATATATCCAAGCAGAGGTTAGACCTGTCAGAAATACTTTAAACTGGAGTTCTGAATTGAACAGAGGTTGGACCTGACGGCCTGAATGGCCCCTTTCAACTCTATGATTCTTATGAAAGTCCCCAGAAATAGCTTAAAATACTATTGAGAACCTGTTGTTTCCTGTGCTGCATTGATATATTTGTATATGCAGTACTTTACATTTTTTTAATTTGCCTTCTCCCAAAAGTAGTTGGAATTAGTCTTAATTATGACAATGTATATACAACTAACAGTCTATTTTTCATTTCTGTGCAATCCTATATATTTTAACTCAGAAGATAGTCCCATGCAATAGCACATTGATAGGTAAATATGTATGAGTTGGTATCTTTAGCAAATCTACATAGCATCTCTCTTATGAAGAGATATACCCACTCCAGAACTGGCAAAATATCTAGATCTCAGGATTCTAGATCCCGGAATCCTCTGTGTTTGTATATGTAAGTATACTGGCTGTTCATGTCAAGTGCTTGCATTCTTTAACTCAAATGCACTTAAAATTAAATGGATAAGAATTGCTTCTGAGCATGTCACAGCCCTCAGACCCTTCACTAAAATCTACTTCCCGATTTTTTCCTAAATTTTACCTTGTTTCAGAGAATCTTTCTGTTGTTGTTATTGTTAAGGTTAAAGTAAAAAATTACTTAAAAATCCTTACTGGTCTATTGCAAATTTCATCCTGATCTAATTTTTGTCACTTTTGCTGTATTTAACTACTTCCTGTTTATAGATGAACTTACTGCTACATCCACCAGGTGTCAAGAAGTTTTCTTTAGGAATGTCAGGAGAGAAGATAAAGAAAAACGATTATAGGTGTTAGAATGGTATGCAATTTGGGTTTTAAGTTACCAATAATTACCCTTCTATTTAACTTGAATAACATGAAATTTATGACAAACATAGTAATTACTATGTGGTATGATTGATTTCATGAATCATATATAGCTAGTTATATACAAGTAAGATCTATTGAAATCAATGATGTTTGTGCCAATGTAATTTAGCACAGAATCACATCTCAGGGTTACAAATGGGTTAATTAGCCAGGTTATACTGAATGAAAAGGGTTATCTAATGTCTAATTCCAATTTTTAGAAAAAAGTAGATACTACAGTTATTCAGATGATATCATTTCAGTTAACAGGTAAAGGAGATGGATACTTGAATAGTCTATATATTGTGGAGTCCTTGGTGCTCTCTGAGCCTTGTTGTTTTCTTGCAGACGTTTCATTGCCAGGCTAGGCAACATCTTCAGTGCCACTTCAGTTGGCATTGAAGATGTTGCCTGGCCTGGCAATGAAACGTCTGCAAGAAAACAACAAGGCTCAGAGAGCACCAAGGACTCCACAGTTCAACCCTGAGCTACAAATATTCTCTTTGATTAGTCTAGATATTTCCTACATATCATAATTTAATTTTCTAGGGATAAACTGAGGCTAAAATTCTCTATATTGACAAGACACTGTTTAGTATTGCAAAGTATAAGGTGGGAGGATTCATACATGTGAATTCCTATCAGGGTGTGACACACACACACATGTATAACATGCCACTAATTAATCTTAACCCTGTAAGATGAGAAAATATATTGGTTGACTTATTTCATTTTTACCCTCCCCTTCCTCATTAAAGAGCAAATAAGGGAAATATATTTTACATCACAATATCTGAATTTTACTTAACTTTGTCTGATATTTGCTTTAAACCTGTAATTGCTTAGCAGAAAAAAACATGGTACTGTTGTTGTTGGTTGTTATTATATTATTATAATTTATGGACAGGGGAACTTGTGCTTATGACTAAATGGCTTTCAGAGAATATCCAATGTAATGTACTTGGGACAATTCTATAACAGCATTCTACACTGCAGTTTCTAAAACAGTGGAAACCCTATATCTGGCCTGCGTAACTTGTAGTGGGGAAAGGTTCACATTGGTATATTAAAAATAATCATGGGCCACAAAGGAACAGTTTTGCGAGAAGTTTATTACTAGAAAATATTAGGAATATGATACTACTATTTATTTAAGTACAATAAATCAATGTGATATATTGCAACTTTTTAAAACATTTTTTGGGGGGTATTGTGGAGTTAAATGAAATGGTGCTCTCTGAACTTGGTTGCTTGTTTGCAGACGTTTCATTACCCAACTAGGTAACATCATCAGTGCCTCATCATACTTAAAATGTCTTGCAAACATTCATTACTGATAGAAGAATGCTGTTTGTTTTTATTCATGTTCATGATTGAAAATGTTTGTTTGCATATAAATGTACTTCCAAAAATACAGTACATTTTCTGAGCAGCTTTGATGAGCTTTTAAATTTTCCCTTCTTTAAACATTTGTAAAAGTCAATCAAACTGTTTTCCTTACATTTTGATGTATAAGTTTCTGAACACTGCAAGTCAATTATTTCTATTTGAAAATCTAGCGGTATTTATTCTGGATTTACAGAAAATGGATTTTCAATAATATTTTATTGAATCTATTCTTCTTTGGTCAAAGCAAACCTTTTGTTAAATTCTTCAGTTAGAATGCTAACATGCTTGCCATATTTTTTTTTCAGCTGGATGTGCTTGCATTGAGGAATATGCTGAGCATAAGTAGGAAAGTGACCCAGTTTTCCTTTCTTGAGTTGTCCCTTGAAAAAATGCAATTTCATTTTAAATGCTTTTATTGAACTATACATCTTAAAGATTAGTTGATATTTTCCTTGAAGCTACAGATTCAGATTATTTAGATGAGTTGTGACATCGCAAAAGAAAAAGATGTTATAGTTCCATTCTTCAAGCTCTTTGAATTTTATCATTGGCAAAAAAAAAAGTTACTTCATCTTTTATAGTAACAAAATGCTGACACATGAGTCCTCATCTCAACCATCTTTGATAAATTAAGTCATTACATTCAGCTTCTACTTCTTGAAGAAATATTTGGAATTTTCTATGTTTTACTCTACTACTGTGGAGATTGTATTCTTTCAGGACACTTACTGTTTGATGACACACAAGACATACAATTTTGTATTTTAATTATCCATATGGGTTCCTGATTAAAGAAAAATCACTCAAAGTTGGGTTTTAAAGGGCAGGGGCAGTTACTGAGAATGCATGCTGTCTAGGTCCAACTTGTGGCAACATTTAATGCTAAGTGGCAGCATTAAAACAAAAGAAACATTATTAGAAGAATAAAAAACCAACAATGGTCACTGAGGACGAACCCAACAAGATAATAAACAGAAATCTTTCAACAGGCTATCTAAACCTTTTTTGAAAATGGGCCATACATAAATATTCTCAATACGACTACTGTAAAATGCATGAAGGAATCAGTAGGTTCAGTTTTTTCGATGCATTTTTTTTTTAAAAAAAATATGTTACCAAGGTCAGTTGTGCATTTGGTTATTGCACTGGCTTTTATATATTGGATATTAGCTTTTTCCCCACTTGCCCATATTTTTCCTGTGATTCCATACAGATCAGCATAATGAATGCCCAGCTGACTGAATACCGCTCCTCTGTACCTTACTCTGAGTCAACAATAAAGATAATGCTGATTTGAGTCATAAATTGTTGTTGTTGTTCAGTCATTTAGTTGTGTCCGACTCTTTGTGACCTCATGGACCATAGCACGCCAGGCCTTCCTGTCCTCCACTGTCTCCCGGAGTTTACTCAAATTCATGTTTATTACATCGGTGATGCTATCTAACCATCTCATCCTCTGCCATCCCCTTCTCCTTTTGCCTTTAGTCTTTCCCAGCATCAGGGTCTTTTCCAGTGAGTCCTCTCTTCGCATTAGGTGGCCAAAGTATTTGAGCTTCAGCTTCAGTATCAGTCCTTCCAATGAGCAGTCAGGGTTGATTTCCTTTAGGATTGAAATCATAAATTAGTCTTTCCAAATCTTTCTTCATATAATAGTCACTATCTGTCAGGGAGACACAGGAGAGCGGTGGGGGGAGCTTACTCATGGGAGGGAAGCGAGCACGAAGCTCGGAGGGCCTGGCCTTATTTCCCAAACGCCTCTGGAAAGCTCCGCCCTAGATTGGACTCATGTCTCTGAGATTCTTCGGGCACTATCAGTTTAGCAGGATTCTGTATGTAGGAAGCAATAAACACTAGAGACTAGATTCCAAGCCTCGGCGTGTTATTTCTGCACCTACACAGGACACTATCACACACAGTCAATTTCTCCATATCAGTAACTTCAGATCCTTAGAACTTCTACGCTGGATAATAACAATTATACCATGAAAATACAGCATGCTACTTTTCATTTCAAATTGTTTATTCAAACCCAGACCAAATTTCTAGCCCGTATGTATGTATGTTTTTATTTGGTGAAGAGCCAACAGGTGATTAATTTAACCAACAGTTCAGACAGACCATGAACCAACTTGAGATGAAATCCAGACCATAACTTTTGATAACAAGAGAAGTACCACAGAAGGTCCCCAGAATTCAAAATGATGTTCTAATCAAATTAGATTTCTAGTGCAACATTCCCAAATCATGCTGTCCAGATGTGCTTGACCACAAATCTCTGAATTCCCAGATGGAATGACCAAAGATATTGTTAGGAATTATTTCTTTCTTAATGATCACAGCCAATCAGAAATATGTAGTAAAGATAACATCAAAATACTACATCAAATTTGCTTGTGTGATGTTGCCACTGAGGACACAAGATGCCAGTTGAAAACATCCTCATTTTGAACGGATCCCAGAGAAGCAAAAGGAGTGAGGCAACTGGGCCAGAGCTCTCCCCCTGCTGTGCTGCAATGCTTTAATTGGGTGCCATTACTGTTGTTAGTGCTGTTGCCACGGTAACTGGACCAGTGGTTCCCTGTTTGCCAGGCTGCAGCAGCTCATCACCTAGACCCCTTTTACTAACACAATCACCATTCACCACCATCTTTTGACAGAACTGAAGAATTGCTGGTAGTGAAATACTTTCTGTCACTGGGAGAATTGTACATGATCAGGTTAGTCCTGGCAGAATTTCATAAGATAAGTTCATAAGATAAGTTCATTCCTTTTTTGAAGGAAATTGTGAATTTCAGAGGCTTCCAGTGTTTATTTATGAACCCAGAACCCAGATTTGTAGCCAATGAATTTTACAACTACATTTGTAAGTAACAGATTTATTGTTATGTAGGAAATAATGTCCATTAGATCAGTAAGAATCAGAAGAACTCAACAACAATAACAAGAAAATGCATACCCCCCTTATTGAATATATAATCCCAAGATTCAGGTAAGTACTTCTATAGTAATCCAGGGACTTCTCAGTGCAATTTAATTTACAATTTATGTAAATGACATCAATGTATTAAGATCTTATGCGTAAGATCCTAAAGCATACATTATACTTGTGGTCAATGGTACAGTGAATTTTGCAAAACGACGCTTAAGTACATAAGCAAAACCTAACATAAAAGCATATTAATTTTATTTACAACAAATTGTTGTAGAATGTAGGGCTGTGCAACACTAATGGTGTGGGCAGGCAGGGATATGTACATGTGGGACATTTATAACAACTGCCTGCAACTCTTTAAACTAAACAGGTATTCTCCCAGGATCATGGTACAACTGTGGAGGACAGTCATGCAATCTCAGAAAAGATGCAGTTGCTTTAAGGAGTTCCCAAGAGGTGATATGCAAGTGTCCTGTCCCGACTAAGACTCGAAGCAGGAAGGTGGGAATATAGTCTTTTATTTACAATTAAACACACAATATGTATATAGATAAATCAGAAGCGACACGAGGTGCTCACAGAGTTCAGGTGGCCTGTGGTGATCCATTCCCAGTTGGCGCACACGCAGGCAGCCACCACGTGGCAGTGATGCAAAGTTGTGGCACGAGGCTTGGCGATGTAGCTGCGAGGCACAGCTCCGGCATGAGACTTGGTGCGGCTGCGAGGTGAGGTTCCGACACAAGGCTTGGCGCAGCTGCAAGGCGAGGTTCCGGCATGAGGCTTGGCGCGGCTGCGAGGCAAGGTTCCAGTGCGGGGTGCAGCTGGGCAACAAGGCAAGATTATGGTGCGGGGTGTGGCAGGGCATCAAGGCAGGGTTCCAGCATGAAGCGCGGCTAGGCAAGGCTCCGGCATGAAGCTTGGCTGGACGGCAAGGCAAGGCTCTGGCACGAAGCTCGGCTGAGCTGCAAGGCAAGGCTCTGGTGTAGAGGCAGGGTGAGGCCCAAGCGGGGATTCTAGTGCGGCAACGGGATCGTGATTCACTCCAGGTTGCTGTATGGAACGTGAACGGTTGTCTCCGGCAATGGGTGCATGCTGTACTCGCCTTTTATTTTTTTTATTTTCGCGCCGTTTGTGAGCGGGGCCAATCGCACCTCATGTTGCTCTGCCCGCCTTTTCCACCTCCTTTCTCACGTGCTGATAGGCAGGGCCACTACTTCCTCTGGACTGTCTCCAATGAGCGGCTCCGACTCTGATTCGAATTTCGCACCAACCTCACTCATTCTGGTTTCCTCTACTAGCAATCCCTCTTCCTCTGAATCTGACTCAGCCTCCATACTGACAGCAAGTACCCCACATTTTGAAGCCTCTTTCTGCCTTTAAAATATCAAGTGCTCTACAGAAAAAGTCCCCTGGTTCTTGACCTTCATACAATTCCTAATAGCACTGATAAAGAACTTTAGTTTGCCAAACAAAAAGTTAAAAGATATTTGGAAAATGGTGTCAAGGTTTTTGGAGGAACAAAGCCGTAATTTTCATAGGAAGCCTGAGACAAAATACCCAACATGTTTTGGAGAGCTTCCTGCTACAGGGGTAACCTGTGATGGTGACAATGATGCTACTGATGATGATGATAGCAGCAGCAGCAGCAGCAACAACAATAAAAAGTTTTATGCCAATATAAAGAAAAATTCCCAAAGGTAAAAAACCAAAACTATAGTATAAGCCATGAAAGAAAATACTGTTCTTATATCTGAATTTCTAGTATTTTACCTTTTTAACTGACTGGTATTGTGTCCTTAGCAATAGCAGAAAACGCTGCATATGGCATAGATACAATTAAAGCTGGTAAGCTAGTCTATACTTCCTTTATATTAATGAAACACATTGTGTGAAAATCTCAGCTGACCAAAGTGACAATGAATGGTGAAGGTCAATATTTTTAGGCTATAGTGACAACTGTGGCATCTGGAAGATTGTGACTTGGAATGTATCTGGAATGCTAGATGAAAAGCATGAATTAACAAATAAAATGAAAGGAAGAAAAATATGAAATTTAAGGGAAGGGAAAGCTTATCCCCCAGTGGATGAATTAAAAATCCTTTACAATAAAATTTGATTAGGAACATATATAATATGCTAGCCCAAAACACATATAGAGAGGAACAGTATTCAGATATACACTATTTTATCCTTTAAACAATAATAATCAAATAGATTAAAGTTAGTTATAACATACATTACAACAAGATAAAAGCCCATGAGTCAACCATCATGTATCTCTCCTAGCTGAAATCATATACAGTACCAGATACCAAATCAGATACCATAACTGCACATAATAGAAAAGCAGCTTTCATAAATGCAAAACTCTTCATCAGGCTAGATGGAAAAAGTAAGAATCTATAAGTAAGAAAAATCACAATGAATTCTGGTATCTCATTTTTGTCAATAATGTCGCACTATGAAGAATTCTGGTCACACATGAACCAGTTTGGGCATACTGTAGATAATTATATAACATGGTTCTTACACTCATGCGTAAATGGCCACAAAAAAATCAAAGACCCATTAGTCTTAAATGACTTCAAAATTGCAGCTGTAATTTGGAAGGAGTTTTTCTTCTGCCAGCTTTTTAACAGGTACCCAAAGAAGAAAAAAAACCTAGTGGGTACAGGAACCAATTTTCAAATGAAATGGCAATGGGGTTTCAAGTAAAACAATCAGAGTATCTTAAGAGTCTAGTTTTCAATAGGAATTCTTGTTGTAGCAGAGGATTTTTAGGAAATGCTGTTCCACAGACAGTAATATAGAGTGAGTGACAGGAAAGGATCCTTCCAAACAAGTGGTTATTCCTCCATGATTGTTTGACTCTCCTAACTACTTGAAGGAAAGGCACTTTTCATGTACAAATAATATTCAAGCCAGAGATTAGAAATTAAGATTTTCTTTTTCCATCCTTACTTGAAAATTAACTTCTGAGGAAAGATGGAATATAAATATGAGAGAGAGAGAGAGAGAGAGAGAGAAATAAAATAAAAAATCAGCAGTTGAATTTCAGATAATGGCTAGACAATGTAGCCTTATTTGTAGAAAATAACAGTGAAACATCCCAGTTTAGTTGTTTGTTTTCTCACTGTATAAAATCTTTGAGGCAAGGCCTTTACTTTTAAAGTAGTACTTTCTATTTTTCAGAATCAATAAACGAAAATCAAGTTGTATTAACCTTCATTATACAAAAATGTACAGGTCTTCTAGTTTTCAATGGTCTACAGTACATGCACTTTATCTGAGGCATTTCTTGCCTATTACAACAATCATGCGAAACTCATTAGTTTTCAGATTTATGTGTAATCTTCATTCATTTATATTTATAGATACATTTTTTATTAAATACAATCACTTTTCATTTTATTTGAACATTGGCTCAGTAAATAAGCAACATGTAATGAAACTTATTTCAGATTATTGTGATTTCAAACATTTCATTATATGAGTCTCATAATTCACAAAAATACAAACATGAGTATTTATTAATATTAGTAATCTATATGCTTCCTACCCAGGAGACTCTAATTTTAAATGAGAAATTAACATATATTCATTTAAGTTTTCTTAACATTTTGCACTGGAGCTATTTTTTCCTCTGAAAATGCTGCCTTTTGCTGGAGGAATTAAATTTGTTGTTGTTCAGTCGTTTAGTCGTGTCCGACTCTTCGTGACCTCATGGACCATAGTACGCCAGGCCTTCCTGTCCTCCACTGTCTCTCGGAGTTTACTCAAATTCATGTTCATTACATCGGTGATGCTATCTAACCATCTCATCCTCTGCCGTCCCCTTCTCCTTTTGCCCTCAGTCTTTCCCAGCATCAGGGTCTTTTCCAGTGAGTCCTCTCTTCGCATTAGGTGGCCAAAGTATTTGAGCTTCAGCTTCAGCATCTGTCCTTCCAATGAGCAGTCAGGGTTGATTTCCTTTAGGATTGACTGGTTTGACCTCCTTGCAGTCCAAGGGACTCTCAAGAGTCTTCTCCAGCACCACAGTTCGAAAGCATCAATTCTTCGGCGCTCAGCCTTCCTTATGGTCCAACTCTCACAGCCATACATTGCTACTGGAAAAACCATAGCTTTAACTATACGGACCTTTGTCGGCATGGTGATGTCTCTGCTTTTTAATGTGCTGTCTAGGTTTGCCATAGCTTTCCTCCCAAGGAGCAAGCGTCTTTTAATTTCATGGCTGCAGTCACCGTCTGCGGTGATCTTGGAGCCCAAGAAAATAAAATCTGTCACTGCTTCCATTTCTTCTCCTTCTATTTGCCAGGAAGTGATGGGACCAGATGCCATGATCTGGGTTTTTTTAATGTTGAGTTTCAAGCCAGCTTTTGCACTCTCCTCTTTCACCCTCATCAAGAGGCTCTTTAGTTCCTCTTCACTTTCTGCCATTAGGGTGGTATCGTCTGCATATCTGAGGTTGTTGATATTTTTCCCGGCAATCTTAACTCCGGCTTGTGATTCATCCAGCCCGGCATTAGGAATTAAATAGCAATTAGGAAAATGGAAAAAAATTATGAAATAATTACTAGGTTCAGAATATGTTGGATTCACAAAATAAATTTTGAAGCTCTTAACCAAACTCCAAGGAAAATCTATAAAAGCAAACTTAATATTGATAGATGTTAATTTACATGGTGACTTTCAAATTCCCAATCATTTAGCTAATGTTGTACTGGAACGAACCTTGCAATTTCACAGAAGTTTTTGTTTCCACAGTATGCTTAAGAATTTATTTTGGGGGATGTTTTTAAGTTGATTTTCATTATTGGATGTGGTGAAGAGTACTACTGCTGGTATTGTTATTTTCTGTTACACATCTTTTCATCGCTCTGTAGCTATGCACACATTTACCAATGTGAAAAAGTCCAACAGGAGGAATTCCCTCACAATATCTTCCTTTGGCTTTAAAGTTTGGCAGCAAGGGAACCAGAAGACTACTAGAGTTATTATTGTACAATAAAAAGCAGGACAGTCATAGATACCCAGTGATACTTCCAAAATGCCATGTGTCACATATAACAATTGCACTGAAATTCTCTTTTCCTTTGCCAGGGGGGGGGGGAAGCAAATTATTTTTCATTAATTAAAACCAGAAATGGTACCAAAAAAAAAAAATGCAAGGTAATTTTTCTGAATGCATTAATGTTTATATATTTGTTTCAACTTTACATCTAAAGATCTATTGTAACTAAGCTAAAGTACACATGGTTTATTTTTTAAAAATCTCATATTCACCCAGTATTTCTCTTTTCTCATCTAGTTCCCCACATTTTAATTTATAATGTGAAACCCCATTCCAAGTTTTAATTATTTGCTTTTTAATACTTTTTATTTTATGAACCACTTGGAATGACTTCTGTTGTGGAGAGGATTTTTTTTTAAAAAAAACCTTACAGTAATATGCTTGGAATCCGCATATGAATTGCATCTTCTCATTCAACAGATGATCCAACTGTTGAACCGTCGTATACTTAAAAAGCATTTCCCATCCAAACATGTAGGGTCAATTCCATAAATACCAAATAGTTATTTCAACTATATCTATCAGCAATACTGAAGATGGAAAGCAAATAACTGAGGTCAATATGATATAGTTTCTTTTCAAAATGTCTAAAGAATCATTGACAATAGGTATAAATATAAACTGGAAAATTAAGAACATATCTACTAGCTAGAGAGTCACTAGTTATATAAAAATATATAACTGGGAGTCAGGTGGCATATGTTGTTGTTTATTCGTTCAGTCGCTTCCGACTCTTCGTGACTTCATGGACCAGCCCACGCCAGAGCTTCCTGTTGGCCGTCACCATCCCCAGCTCCCCCATGGTTAAGTCTGTCACCTCCAGAATATCATCCATCCATCTTGCCCTTGGTCGGCCCCTCTTCCTTTTGCCTTCCACTTTCCCTAGCATCAGCATCTTCTCCAGGGGATCCTGTCTTCTCATTATGTGGCCAAAGTACTTCAGTTTTTCCTTTAATATCATTCCCTCCAGTGAGCAGTCTGGCTTTATTTCCTGGAGTATGGACTGGTTTGATCTTCTTGCAGTCCAAGGCACTCTCAGAATTTTCCTCCAACACCACAGTTCAAAAGCATCTATCTTCCTTCGCTCAGCCTTCCTTATGGTCCAGCTCTCACAGCCATAGGTTACTACGGGGAATACCATTGCTTTGACTATGCGGATCTTTGTTGTCAGTGTGATGTCTCTGCTCCTAACTATTTTATCAAGATTTGTCATTGCTCTCCTCCCAAGAAGTAGACGTCTTCTGATTTCCTGGCTGCAGTCAGCATCTGCAGTAATATTTGCGCCTAGAAATACAAAGTCTGTCACTGCCTCCACTTTTTCTCCCTCTATTTGCCAGTTATCAATCAAGCTGGTTGCCATAATCTTGGTTTTTTTGAGGTTTAACTGCAACCCAGCTTTTGCACTTTCTTCTTTCACCTTCGTCATAAGGCTCAACTCCTCCTCTCTTTCAGCCATCAAAGTGGTATCATCTGCATATCTGAGATTGTTAATGTTTCTTCCAGCGATTTTAACTCCAGCCTTGGATTCCTCAAGCCCAGCACGTCGCATGATGTGTTCTGCGTACAGGCTGAATAGGTAGGGCGAGAGTATACAGCCCTGCCGTACTCCTTTCCCAATCTTAAACCAGTCCGTTGTTCCGTGCTCTGTTCTTACCGTTGCTACTTGGTCGTTAGACAGATTCCTCAGGAGGCAGACAAGATTACTTGGTATCCCCATACCACCAAGAACTTGCCATAATTTGTTATGATCCACACAGTCAAAGGCTTTAGAATAGTCAATAAAACAGAAATAGATGTTTTTCTGAAACTCCCTGGCTTTCTCCATTATCCAGCGGATATTGGCAATTTGGTCTCTAGTTCCTCTGCCTTTTCTAAACGCAGCTTGTACATCTGGCAATTCTCGCTCCATGAATTGCTGGAGTCTACCTTGCAAGATCTTGAGCATTACCTTACTGGCATGTGAAATAAGTGCCACTGTTCGATCGTTTGAACATTCTTTAGTGCTTCCCTTTTTTGGTATGGGGATATAAGTTGATTTTTTCCAATCTGATGGCCATTCTTGTGTTTTCCAAATTTGCTGGCATATGGCATGCATCACCTTGACAGCATCATCTTGCAAGATTTTAAACAGTTCAGCTGGGATACCGTCGTCTCCTGCTGCCTTGTTATTAGCAATGCTTCTTAAGGCCCATTCAACCTCACTCTTCAGGATGTCTGGCTCTAACTCACTGACCACATCGTCAAAGCTATCTCCAATATTATTATCCATCCTATACAGATCTTCCGTATATTCTTGCCACCTTTTCTTGATCTCTTCTGCTTCTGATAGGTCCTTACCATCTTTGTTTTTGATCATACCCATTTTTGCCTGGAATTTTCCTCCGATGTTTCTAATTTTCTGGAAGAGGTCTCTTGTCCTTCCTATTCTATTGTCTTCTTGCACTTCCGCACATTGCTTGTTTAAAAATAATTCCTTATCTCTTCTGGCTAACCTCTGGAATTTTGCATTTAATTGGGCATATCTCCCCCTATCACTGTTGCCTTTTGCTCTCCTTCTTTCTTGGGCTACTTCCAGTGTCTCAGCAGACAGCCATCTTGCCTTCTTGGTTTTCTTTTTCTTTGGGACGTTTTTTGTTGCCGCCTCCTGAACAATGTTGCGAACTTCTGTCCATAGTTCTTCCAGGACCCTATCTACTAAATCTAGTCCCTTAAATCTATTCTTCACCTCCACTGCATATTCCTTAGGAATATTAGTGAGCTCATATCTAACTGATCTGTGGGTCTTCCCTATTCTCTTTAGTCTGATTCTAAATTTTGCAATAAGAAGTTCGTGATCTGAACTACAGTCAGCTCCAGGTCTTGTTTTTACTAACTGTATAGATGTCCGCCACCTTTGGCTGCAAAGGATGTAGTCAATCTGATTTCGGTGTCGACCATCTGGTGAAGTCCATGTATAAAGTCGTCTTTTAGGTTGTTGGAAGAGAGTGTTTGTTATGCACAGTGAGTTGTCTTGGCAAAATTCTATCAGCCTATGTCCTGCTTCATTTTGTTCTCCCAGACCATGCTTGCCTGTAATTCCAGGTGTCGTCTGACTACCCACCTTAGCATTCCAGTCTCCTGTAATGAAAATAACATCTCTTTTTGGTGTATTATCCAGTAGGTGCTGCAGATCCTCACAGAACTGATCTACTTCTGCTTCTTCAGCCACTTTATTATTAATTATGAAGGCTACTCCATTTCTTCTGTGGTCCTCTTGTCCACACTAGTAGATCTGGTGGTCATCTGATGTGAAGTGGCCCATTCCAGTCCATTTCAGTTCACTGACACCCACAATGTCTATATTTAATCTTGACATCTCACCAATAACCACATCCAATTTGCCCTGGCTCATAGATCTTACATTCCAGGTTCCTATGGTGTGTTGATCTTTAGAACATCAGATTCGTCGTTCACCACCAGCACCGTCGGCCGCTAGCCGTCCTTTCGGCTTTGAGCTAGCTGCGTCATCACATCTGGGGCTAGTTGAACGTATCCTCTGTTCCTCCCCAGTAGCATTTTGACCATCTTCCGACCTGGGAGTCCCATCTTCCAATGGTATACCGACATATCTGTGGTTGTACTGATCCATTTAGTTTTCACGGCAAGAATACTGGGGTGGGTTGCCGTTACCTTGCCCAGGGATCGTATTTAGTCTGACCTCTCTGCCACGACGTTCCCGTCTTGGGTGTCCCTTCATGGTTTAGCTCATGGTTTCATTGAGGTGCTCAAGCTCCAGCACCACGACAAGGTAATGATCTCCTTTGCTGGAGCAGGTGGCATATACATTTAATATATTATGGTTGATTGCACAGTCAGCCAGATATTTAGACTGGATTTGGCATTTTTGTCCACCTATCGAGTCCTTCCCAAGGACCTGGCATAGGGAGATGTTGTTTAATAATATATAGTAAAGTTGCACAGGGGCGTGGTGGCTCAGCGGGTAAGACGCCAGGCTTGTCGATCGGAAGATCGCAAGTTCAGAGGTTCGAATTCCTAGCCCTGCGTGCGGAGTGAGCTCCCGCACTAGCTCCAGCTCTTGCCAACCTAGCAATTCGAAAGCATGCAAATGCAAGTAGATGAATAAGTACCACCTTGGTGGGTAGGTAACAGTGTTCCGCGTGTCATGAGGCCACATGACCGTGGAAGCGTCTTCGGACAACGCTGGCTCTTTGGCTAACTAACGGAGATGAGCACCGGCCCCTAGTCGGACACGACTGCACAAATGTGCGAGGGGAACCTTTACCTTTTTTTTAGTAAAGTTGCCTTTTGTAATTGACTGATGGTGATTTTGTCAATGCCGATGGTGTTCAAGTGGTGCTCCAGATGTTTTGGAATTGCACCCAAGGCACCTATTACTATTGGTACTATTATTATTATTATTATTATTATTATTATTATTAGTATTATTATTAATGATGCTATCAAATAACTTGCTTTGAATATTATATTATCAAGTTTTACCAGTTTTATAAGAATTAAATTATGGTGAAAAAATAATTCTGTTTTGTTTTGCCTTTCCTTTGAGGATCATAGTGTAAGATAGAAAGGTATAATAATAATTATTACCAGCGCAAATCAATTCACTGCAGGATGAAGGCCTTTCATTGAAGGTTATGAACTGTAATCTACCATGCTGGACCAGTGTGCTTTAGTAGATAGATGTTTTTTACTTCCTAGTCTAGAGAGAGAAACTGGCCCAAAGTCACCCAGCTGGCTTCTGTGTCTAGGGGAGCAGTAGAACCTGTGCTTCCCCACTTCTAGTCTGTTACCTTAATTACCACACCACACTGGCTCTTCTTTGTGCATGCACGTGTGCACACACACACACATCCTGGACTTTAAGAACATGGTATCTTTTACTGGAGAAACATAGTGATACAACAAAATGTTTTAAACAGATGAAAGGAAAATGTATTCAATAAGTACTGAAGTATTTTTTCTATGTTAAGCTGTCTCTCATTTTATTTCAGTAGATCTCTGCTCTGCCTTCTTTTCTGTTCCCCTACACCCTGATTCACAATACCTATTAGCTTTTGTCTGAGACATTGACACTCATCCCTGCTAGCTCACCGGAAGTAGAACTCCTCAGGGGTACACAGAGAGTCCCAGCTACTATGCTGTCACACTAAGACATGATTTATCAACAGTAATGTTGCCATGTAACTCTACAGTCTTGCAATATTTTTGCAATTAGCTCCTGGCTGTGGACAGTGAGACAGCTTGCAGAGGACTCTATTGTCCTTTTATGTTGCCAAGAGGACCAAGGACATAAGGTCAACCTGGCCAAATGCAATTTTTTAAGACACATGTGATATATTTGGCCCACCTTATTTCAAAAGGGACATATTTCTTGACATCTGAAAGAATGCAGGCAATTTCGAATCTCTCCTTCCCCACTTCTGAAAAACAACTCTGCTTCTTCCTAGATCTGTTGATTTTTGCTACCCCTGGATTCCTGATTTTGCTATATTGATAAAGCTAACGGGTATTGTGAATCTCCTAACAGGCCCTCCCTCCTCCTTCTCCTGGATACCTAAGGCAGAAGGCATATTTCAAGATTTAAAGCAGATGCTTGCCTCAGTCCCAGCATTAGACCTTCCCAACTATTCTCTACCCTTCACCCTTTTCTGCCATGAGTGTGATGGTATAGTTACTGGATTCCTGGTCCAGTCTTACAGATATTTGCCCGACTGCTGATCACTCTTATACATTAGACTCCGTAATTGCTGCATTACCTCTCTGCCTCTGGGTGGTTGGAGCAGCTGCAATCATGGTCCAAAAATCTTCCAATTTGGTCCTAGGGTTGCCTCTTACTGTTCCTGTTCCCCATACTGTCCTAGTTCTTCCCAAAGGCTCTTTCCCTCATGGCCCAGTGCCTTACTAAGTTGGAACTTGTCCTTCTGAAGACCCTAGCATTACCCTCTCCCACATTTCTTCACTTGACCCCCTCTACCCTTTCCCCTTCTTTTCCTTCCCCTCCTCCTGAAACTGAGTATGATTGCTCACTGCTGGTTCATGCTGCCACAAACATCATTTTGACATTTACTATTTATTTTATTTTATTATTTACAGAACTTATATAGCCGCCCATCTCATATAATGATTCCAGGTGTCTCACAACAACTAATAAAAACAAAGATTAAAAACAAAACCATCGTTCCCCCAGGCGTCAGATCAAACAGTATCCCAGCTCAACTCCCATCCTCACCCAATGTTTAGGGGAAGAGCCAGGTCTTCATAACCTCTCAGAAGGCTAAAAGGGTAAGGATCCCTCAGATCTCAGGTGGGAGACATCCTTGAAACCCCCATTGCTAATACTGATTTCAAGCTTTACACATATGACTCTGCCTTCCATACAGACACAGGATACCATGTCTCAGTATATGCTGTTTACTCCCCGTATGAATGCCTAGAACCTGGTTCTCTACACTCCTCCTGCTTCACATAAGTAGCAAAAATTGTTACCCATACTTGTGCTTATGTAATAGCAGACATCTCCTCAGTGAATATTTACACAGACAGCCAATATTGCTTTGTTGTAGTCCACAAATTTGGCCAAATCTGGAAAACAGGGGCTACTTAACTACATCTGGCTACCCTAAGGTCTCCTACGTTCATTCCTTACTTGTCTTCTTAATTCCTTCTGAGATCAGGGTAATCAAAGTAAAAGGCAGTTCAGATTGCCACAATAATTCTTTCGTTGATGCTGTTGCTTAACTGTGTTGCCCTGACATCTTCCAGGGCCTCTTTCATTTCAGGGGTATCTTTTGTGTTGTTGTTTATTTGTTCAGTCGCTTCCGACTCTTCGTGACTTCATGGACCAGCCCACGCCAGAGCTTCCTGTCGGCCGTCGCCATCCCCAGCTCCCCCACGGTCGAGTCCGTCACCTCCAGAATATCATCCATCCATCTTGCCCTTGGTTGGCCCCTCTTCCTTTTGCCTTCCACCTTCCCTAGCATCAGCATCTTCTCCAGGGTATCCTGTCTTCTCATTATGTGGCCAAAGTACTTCAGTTTTGCCTTTAATATCATTCCCTCAAGTGAGCAGTCTGGCTTTATTTCCTGAAGTATGGACTGGTTTGATCTTCTTGCAGTCCAAGGCACTCTCAGAATTTTCCTCCAACACCACAGTTCAAAAGCATCGATCTTCCTTCGCTCAGCCTTCCTTATGGTCCAGCTCTCACAGCCATAGGTTACTACGGGGAATACCATTGCTTTGACTATGCGGATCTTTGTTGTCAGTGTGATGTCTCTGTTCTTAACTATTTTATCAAGATTTGTCATTGCTCTCCTCCCAAGAATTAGACGTCTTCTGATTTCCTGGCTGCAGTCAGCGTCTGCAGTAATCTTTGCACCTAGATATACAAAGTCTGTCACTGCCTCCACTTTTTCTCCCTCTATTTGCCAGTCATCAATCAAGCTTGTTGCCATAATCTTGGTTTTTTTGAGGTTTAACTGCAACCCAGCTTTTGCACTTTCTTCTTTCACCTTCATCATAAGGCTCCTCAGCTCCTCCTCTCTTTCAGCCATCAAAGTGGTATCATCTGCATATCTGAGATTGTTAATGTTTCTTCCAGCGATTTTAACTCCAGCCTTGGATTCATCAAGCCCAGCATGTTGCATGATGTGTTCTGCGTACAGGCTGAATAGGTAGGGTGAGAGTATACAGCCCTGCCATACTCCTTTCCCAATCTTAAACCAGTCCGTTGTTCCATGCTCTGTTCTTACCGTTGCTACTTGGTCATTATACAGATTCCTCAGGAGGCAGACAAGGTGACTTGGTATCCCCATACCACCAAGAACTTGCCATAATTTGTTATGATCCACACAGTCAAAGGCTTTAGAATAGTCAATAAAACAGAAATAGATGTTTTTCTGAAACTCCCTGGCTTTCTCCATTATCCAGCGGTTATTGGCAATTTGGTCTCTAGTTCCTCTGCCTTTTCTAAACCCAGCTTGTACATCTGGCAATTCTCGCTCCATGAATTGCTGGAGTCTACCTTGCAGGATCTTGAGCATTACCTAATATACTGGTAGGTGACCCTAAAATGTTTTGGGATTATTCCAAAGTGCAGGTTCCATCACCTTTTGTGCCCCTCTCATATTTTTGCCCTCTTCACCATGCACCATGGACCTCTTGGTTCTATGCCAATTGTGCTGTCAGTCTTTCGGAAGTCCCAGAGTGTCCAGATGTTGCCTGCTCCATTCTCCATTTGTTTCTTGCCCATATAGCCCATTCTGTGGGACATGCAGCCAAATGGAGGATGCTTGCTGAAACTGAAAAACAATGGTGGGCCCAAGAGTAATCCCCATATTAGAAACAAGAGTTTGTCCTCAATGCCAACTGTACAATGTGGCACAACCTGTAGCCAATACCACTGGGTATCTGTGCTACCAGAGGGAGTATTCTTGGACCTACAGATGAAATTTGTAGAATTACCAGCAAAAAAGGGGCACCTTTATGTTTTAAGTGTATTATAGACATGTTTAGTAAATGGATTGAAGGTACCCTACAAAAAGGCTGACACAGCCACAGCCACAAAAAACGATTGCACAAGAACTCGTGAGTTCTCGAGAGCGGCCCTTATGCTCAGAATTTGAGAAGAACTGTAGCCATCTTGTTTTCATTCCATATTATTCTATTTATATTGTTTAAGAATTTTAATGATATTTTATATTTTGTGTATTTATTTTAGTACCGGCTTGTATTTTAATGTTGGTTTGGTTGTGAACCGCCCAGAGTTCTCCTTGTGGAGAAGATGGGCGGTAATATAAATCCAATAAATAAATAAACAAACAAACAAACAAATAAATAAATAAACAAACTCATGCCAAGGTTTGGTATACTCTGATTAAATTCAGACAATGTCGGGTTCGTGCCGCTTACCTTGCTGCCGGCCGACATGCTGGACTCCGAGTCGGAAGAGGAGCCAGTCACCGGAAGCAGCAGGCTTGGCACAGAACCGACAGAAGACCTGGAGGTGCTGATTGGAGGAGACCCGGAAGGAGGGACACCTCCACCAATCAGCACGCGCTAAAGGAGAGCAGAAAGGTGGGCCGAGCAATGCGAGGCTCGATTGGTCCCTGCTCCCCAATGGTGCGAAATTTGGCTTAAAAAGCCAGCGTGATGAGCCCCGGTTGCCGGAGACAACCGATCCTACCCGCAACCTGCATGCCTAGGAACCAGTGACCCTCCCACCATGTGGACTGCCGAAGCCGGGCCTAGCCGAGCCGCTTCCGCTGACCCAGCCTCCGTGCCAAACACTGCCACCGCCGAGGAATCCGAACCAGGGAGTTGCCCCGCTTACTTTCTGCTGCCGAGTTCCGAGTCGCCTCCTGCTGCCGCGTCTTTGTCTCCTGGGGCCCACGAAACTCCTGACCATGAACGCCACCTGGAGCCTAACCTGCTGCCTGTGGAAGAGATGACGGGGGTAAGCGCCGCTGCCTTGCGACCCACCTCATGACTGCATGCGCCCTGGATCCCCA
Source organism: Charina bottae (assembly GCA_023362775.1). Taxonomy (NCBI): domain Eukaryota; kingdom Metazoa; phylum Chordata; class Lepidosauria; order Squamata; family Charinaidae; genus Charina; species Charina bottae. The sequence goes on along the minus strand of JALMGJ010000004.1, from coordinate 93,232,778 downwards.
GCCTATCTCCGAAACTGAGCCGCTCCCGGCCGCGCCACTACCTTCCAGTGTTGCCTCCTGGGGCCCATCCACCGAGGACGTACCCATCCCACAGCCGTGCCAACCCAACACGGTCCCAATTGGGCTGCCTTCGTCGGAGCCCGGGCCACACCAGTTCCAACCAGCCAGGCTTGCTCCGCGTCCGCTGCTGCCTTACCTGCCACATCTGGACTGCTGCCTGGTGTTGCCTCGTCCCCGGAGCCGGTGCCAGCTGGTCCTGTGTCCCCTGTGGTCTGCACTGCTGGGCCTGCAGGGCCAACCGGACTTGTTGCTATTCTGCCTACAGGGGAAGAGGGGGACAGTATAGATTGGGCTGCCTGTGTATCACTGTAAATAAAGTTGTTTTCAGTAACACTTCCATGTCGGCCTTAGTCGGAACAGGACAGACAAGTGGTATCACTTCATTAATTAGGTCATTTTTTAAATTGGCAATAATAATCCAAGAGAATCCAAGATGGCAACCGCTAACAGACGCTGATCGCTGCTGCTCCGAAGTGAGAACATCTTCTGACCGTTTCTGACCTTCATTTTCAACTTCTACCGGTTGGTCGAGCTGGAGGGGGATTCTAGGGACCCTGGCCGTTGCTTTGAGCTGGGTCAGAGTCAGATAGAACCCCGAATGGAGAAGTGGAGTGTGATGAAATTACAGCGGACTGTAAGAACGGGAAGATATCTGGGACGCTGGAGGACGAACGATAGACCTTGTCAGACCTCAGAAGTTCCCGTTGACAATGCGGGGGCTTTGGGAGCACAGCCCCTAGTGCCAGATGGTGGGCTTGATGTTCTTTGGGCTCACAGTCCGAACCCCCTTATCCTGCTATTTCACTTAACTGGCGGTGTGTGCTGCCTGAATTGGAGCGGCGCGTGCAGACAAGGTGGGGTGGAACTGTTTGATGGAACAGCTGAGCAGCGCGTTCGCTCAGCAGCAGACCAGCCTGACGCTGGTCACCCCTCCTTTGACTAGTGAGAGAAGCCGAGGTGGTGGTGGGGTGTATGGTAGGGTGCTAGGTGGTCCTGACGGCGCCGAGAGCGGAAGCTGGTGCGCTGAAGGGATTACCATCACCTGGTTAGATGAGTGAGAGTATATGAGGATGTATGATTGGATGGAGGGTCCCCAATTTCGAACCAGGGGCTCCGGAGGTCCAGGAGTGGAGGCACCTGGAGTGGGAGTCTCTGGGGGCTGCAGGGCGGGTCATATCGAGGTGATGATGGGTCGGGGACGTTATAGCGGGAGCTGGAGGGCAGGCCATCATTGGGGAAGGCGCCCCCGGTGTTTGTTACTGGTGGCGCGTTCCAGCCCTCCAAGCTCATACCCAGGCCCTGGGCAGCAGATCCGTAGGGGCCCTGGCTCTCGGCTGTTGCTACTTAATGCCAGGTCAGTTAATAATAAAGGCCCCCTCATACACGATCTGATCATTGAGGAGGGGGCAGACCTGGCATGTATTACTGAGACCTGGCTGGCACCGGAAGGGGGGGGTTGCCCTTTCGGAAATGTGCCCAGCCGGGTTTACGGTATGGCATCAGCCGAGACTCCAGGGCAGGGGAGGAGAGGTGGCTGTTGTCATCCGGGAGTCTCAAAAGGCCTTCAGGGGCCCTGCTCCACAAGTTGCCGGTTGTGAGACCCTGTTTTTTAAGTTGGGTTCCCGAGAACAGTTGGGAGTGTTGCTATTGTACCAGCCTCCCTGCTGCGTAGCAACCTCCTTGTCCGAGCTGCTAGAGGCCATTTTGGGGTTGGTGGTGGAGTTCCCCAGACTTATGGTGCTGGGGGACTTCAACCTGCCTTCCCTGGGATGGTCCTCGGAGGCGGCTCAGGAGTTCATGGCTGCCATGGCAGCCATGGCCGTTCCAGATTATTCGGGACCCGACTAGAGACAGTGGACTCACTCCGGACTTAGTTTTCTTGTCTGAGCAGTGGCAATGTGACCTGAGGGGAGAGTTACATCTATCCCCGTTGTCATGGTCAGATCACGCCCTGGTGACCTTGGGATTCTCTTACGCCACCCCCCTCCGCAGGGAGGCTGGACCCATTTGATTGGTCCGCCCCTGGCGACTGATGGACCCTGAAGGGTTTCAGAGGGAGCTGGGGGTTATACCCAAGGATCTGCTGCATGGTCCAGCGAAGGCAGTAGTCGCTACCTGGAATAGGGAAGTGACCGGTGCCTTGGACAGGATCGCGCCTATGCAACCTCTCTTGGCCCATCAGACCCGACACTCCCCATGGTTCACGGAGGAGTTGAGGGTCTTGAAGAGGATTAAGAGACGTCTAGAGTGTCGCTGGAGGAGAACAAGGTCCGAACCTGACCGAACACAAGCTAGAGCCGCTGTTAAGGCCTACCTTGTGGCGGTAAGAGCGGCGAAACGTCAATATTTCTCTGCTCTTATTGTGTCCGCAGAATGCTGCCCAATGGCCCTCTTTAAGATCACTCGGTCCCTTTTGGGCAAGATGGGTCCTGAGACCCACCTTCAGGGCCGTGCAGAGGAATTTGCTAGGCATCTGCAGGACAAAATCGCTCGGATCTGTTCCAAGTTGGACTCCAGACATGAGACAGAGTCTGGCGAGATACCGGGGGAGTGTATTTACCCAGTTATCTGGGACCGGTTTGACCCTGTTGGACCCGAGGAAGTGGACAGGATCCTTTGAGCAGCAAACTTGTCATCTAGATCCATGCCCCTCCTGGCTGGTGAAAGCAGCTAGGGGGGTGACATGTGGTTGGGTCCAGGCAATGGTCAATGCATCCTTGGGAGAGGGGGTGTTTCCAACTGCCTTTAAGGAGGCATTGGTGCACCCCCTCCTCAAGAAACCATCGCTGGACCCGATGGTGCTGGATAATTTCCGCCCAGTCTCCCACCTTCCCTTTTTGGAAAACCTGACCCCTTTCAGTCAGGTTTCAGGCCTGGACATGGAACAGAAACAGCATTGGTCGCACTTATGGATGATCTCTGGCGGGAGCGGGATGGTGGCAGTGCATCCATCCTAGCTCTCCTTGACCTCTCAGCGGCTTTCGATACCATCGACCATGGTATCCTTTTGGGTCGGCTCAGGGAGTTGGGGGTGGGCAGCGTGGTTTTGCGCTGGTTCACCTCCTTCCTTCAGGGCCGGTCCCAATCGGTGGTGATATGGAGTGAGAGATCTGACCCTCGACCCCTCCTTTGTGGGGTGCCGCAGGGTTCGGTTCTCTCTCCACTCCTGTTTAACATTTACATGAAACCACTGGGTGAGATCATCAGCCACAACGGGATAAGATATCATCAATATGCTGATGATACTCAGTTATATATTTCTGTCCCGGGTGAGGTAAGTGATGCTGTGACTGCTCTTTCTCGGTGCCTGGGGGCTGTAGGGGCCTGGATGGGGTCCAACAGGCTTCAACTGAACCCTGGTAAGACGGAGTGGCTGTGGATTAATGGCTCTTCCCCATCTGGGACATTATCATCTTTGGTTCTGGATGGGGTTGCACTGCCCCAGACAGACCCGGTGCGGAATCTGGGGGTCCTTCTGGACTCACGACTCCTGCTCAAAGAGCAGGTAGCAGTCGTGGCCAGAAGGGCTTTTGCACAACTCCGTGTTGTGCACCAGTTACGCCCGTTCCTGGATTGAGAGGCCCTTCGAACAGTCACTCATGCCCTTGTTATCTCGCATATAGACTACTTTAACGCGCTCTACATGGGGCTACCCTTGAAGAGTATCCGGAAGCTTCAGCTGGTCCAGAATGCAGCTGCACGGGCTGTTCTGGTGCCCCTAGATCGGCACATATAACACCATTGTTGCATGAGCTACATTGGGTACCAGTTTGCTTCCGGGTCCAATTCAAGGTGTTGGTTATTACCTTTAAAGCCCTACATGGCATGGGACCAGGTTACCTGAGGGACCGCCTCATCCCAAATATATCTACCCGTCCCACCCGATCATGCAGAGAGGGCATGCTTCGGACCCCATCTATAAGAGAGTTCCATCTGGCGGGGTCCAGGAGGCGTGCCTTCTCTGCAGTAGCTCCCGCCCTGTGGAACAATTTGCCCCCGGAGGTGAGATTAGCCCCTTTGCTCCTGACCTTCCGGAAGAACCTGAAAACCTGGCTCTGCCGCCTTGCGTGGGACCAAGGAAGGGATAGTCACTCGTGGGGATGGCTAATACCCTAGAGAGCTCCTCTTTTACATTAGATTAAGTAAGATCATTTTACTCCCTTTGCCTCTGGATTCTAATCTTGTTTTATAATTTTTATTTTAGATTTTATGTATACTTTTTGTTTTTGTTTTTACTATTTTATTGTAAACCGCCCAGAGTCCCTCCAGCGGAGGGAGATGGGCGGTGATATAAATTTTACAAATAAATAAATAAATAATAAAAAATGATTTAAGTAATCACTGTGAATATTGCCCACTAAATTTGTGAATGACTGAATGATATAATGGAATCCTAAAGGGTAAATTGGCGAAAATATTTCACATTGGCATGGCCAGATGTCTAGCCTTTAGTGCTAATGGCCATTTGAGCAACCCCATTTGCAAATAACAAATTGTTACCCCATGAAATAATAATGGGTCATCCTATGTGCACTGTCACCAGAATTAAACTTTTACTGTCTTCTCTAACAGTGACTGATGATTCCCTCCTTTCTTATATGCAGCAGCTGACTTGGGTCCTCAAGGAAATTAATAAATAAAAAGATAACCTCTCCCAGTGCCCATCGAATCACCAGCACTGCTAGAAGAAGGAGACCAAACCCTAGTAAAGGTTCACCATCACAAGAACTGCCTACAGCCAAGGTGGAAAGGGCCTTCCCAGATTTTGCTGGGGACCCCATGAGTTGTCAAGCTAGAAGGCAAAGATGGTTGGACTCATATATCACACTGCAAAAAGGTAGACCCAGCTCCTTCGATGAAAGGATGAACTGATGACCCACTTCCAATTCAAAGACTCTTGCTCTCAAATCTCTTCTGTATTTATTTGTTACCTGTATAACAGGAAATTGGAAACCAAATGTGTGGATACAAACTCTTTTCTTCCCTTTTTATTGTATTACACTATTATAAATATTGATACATTGTATTATTTTAATACAGTGATATTTATATAATTAAAGATTACTGACATTCTATTATTTAGATAGCTTAGAGTATTGAAAATAGAGAAGAAAATATATTTTGTCAATATTAACTACAATTTAAGATATCAGTATTACAAGCTTAAAATTATTAGCTTTTCATCCAAAGTTGAATATAACATTGAGAAAAGAACCGCTGTGAATCACATCAAAGTACTTGTTATATGATAAAAGTTTCTATCTTAAGCTAATTATTTAATATTAAAGTCTCCACTGTGTTGTTACTTGGTATGTATGACATATTAATGAAAAGAATAGATAGATAAATGGAGCAAATTTAACAAGAATTGAAATACTAAAAAATAAAAAAAAATAAAAACAAAAAATAAAAACAAACTATTGGGTTTCTAACTTTCCCCTTTTTATATATCTGCTAATTTGCAATGTTTGTAAACATTTAGGCCCCCTTAGAAACCATATTGTAAGTGATTATATTTGTCATGCTGCATGATGTGTTGTACGTATGGGAACCATTCTTGTTTAAATTTAGTTAAACTTCTATTGTGTATACAGTATATACTGTTAGTTTTGCCATTGCTGTGTATTCTCTGAGTTTAAGTTCCCAATCAGATATTGTCGGAATTGTGTCTTTCTTCCAATGTTGAGCAAAATCTATTCTTGCTGCTATAAGCATATATCTCATTAAATTATGATGTTTCTTGTTGATTTTTTCTGAGAGTATGCCTAGTAAAAAAAGTTGTGGTTTCATTTCAAATGTAAATGCCAACATTTTATGCATTATACTATGTACTGTATATCTTTCCAGTACTTTTGAGTTTGTTTACATGTCCACATGTGGTAAAATGTTCCTTTTTTCATGACATTTCCAACATTTATTACTGTATGATTTGTCTATCTTAGATATGACTGATGGAGTGGTATACCATCTGTAAAACATTTTGTACCAATTTTCCTTTAGGTTATAACTTGGTGTAACAAACTCTTAATTTAATCACTCACATTAGTAATTTATCTGACTGCTGGATAAATTACCAGCTTATATAGAATGTTATGGTTGCAACTCCTGACCACTTTGATCTATGGATTTCTCCAAAGACAGCTAATGTTTCTTTTGACCAAATTCACCAATAAGAGGCTCTAGAGATCTCAGCCTCCACACAAATACCGTTCCAGTCTCTCCTCCTTGTTAGAAGTATAGGATACCTATAGGCTTCTCTTTCAGGCATAACAAGACCACACAGGAAGAAAGCCATTGGATTAAAATCTACAACTGGACTTCTGTGGAAAACCAAACAGGCTGCAGAAGTTATTTGGAGTATCACTCCAATGGAAATTTGAGGACTACCTGTATCAAATAAATATAAACAGAAGAGATTGTGCTGTTGGTTTATTTATTTTAACAATTCATTCATTCTTTCAATATTCAAATCATGCATGCTTGTAAAGGGGGTTTCAGATATGGATATCATATTTTAAATGCAACCTATTTCAATGGTCCTCTAGGCAGCATGCACATAATTTGGTGAACTGTACAGTAAGACAGTTAATGAAAGGATGGTACTAATTCCTGATTTAATCAAATTTTTCATGTCTTTATTCATGTGCTTTAATGGTTTATATATTCTATTTAATGGTTTATGTATTCTATTTAAGGAACACCATTTTGATGTCCACTTGTACACAAAAACAGGTTATTCATATTATAAGTAAATAAGTATGATGACTGAACACTTTTCTTATTGATAGGATGTGCTCTTCCCAACTAGATGTTAAAAGTAATAAAATTGCCTATTTAAAAATGGCTTAACCTTTGCATTCAGAATAGTTTTATCTTGATGTGTTTGTGCTGTGAACTAGCCTCTGATATTTCTTGTGCGTGTCTTTAGCAATCCCTCAGTGGTCCTAGTTTTAGCACAGAATTTTAAATCCTATAGGTCCATTGTCTTTATACAGTATATTCATATATTTTAGATGTATGTCACTTTTTTTTCCACATAGCTTCACATTTGGACAAAGATTAACACTGATTTCTGAATTTTTTATGCATAAAAGCCACTGACTGTGAAAGAAAACATAGTAGCTTCCCTCTCCTGTTTTCCATTGATTTGATTATGTGCCATCAGGTTGATGTCAACTCTTAATTACCACATAGATTTTCTCCATGACAATCTGTCCTAACCGAACTTCAGGTCTTCTAATGGTGCACCATCACCACTGTAAGTAAGTCCATCCACTCTGCTGCTGGTTGTTTTCTCCTTCTCTTTTCTTCCACCTGGGAAAGTCTTTACATTACATTAAAGTCTTCTCCAGAGAGCTACATCTTTTGGTAATGGGTCTGAAGTAGGATGATTTGACCCTAGTCACTTGTGCCTTATTTGAGACTTCTGAGCTGATTTGTTTGATAATCTGTTTGTTTGTTTTCTTGGATGTCCGTGGTATTCTCAGGAGTTCAAAAGCATCAATATTCTTTCTATCTTGTTTCTTCCGAGTCCAACTTGTGCTTCCATAGAGTGTCGCGGGGAATACCATTGCTCGAAATATTTTGATTGTTGTAGGCATAGACACATCATGACATTTGAATATCTTTTCCAAGGCCTTCATGGCTGCTCTACCAAGTGCTAGTCTGCAGGTTAATTCTTGACTGCTTGATGGTTGATCCTAAAGGGCAGAAACTATCTATCACTTCAATTTCTTCATTGTCAGTTCTAAGGTTGGTTGTTGTATGTATTGTACTAGTTTGTTCTTCTTTATATTTAATTTCAGTCTCATTTTCTCACTGTGTTCCTTGACTTATATTACTAGAGCTTGCAGATCCTTCACATTTTCAGCTATCAAAGTAATGTCATCAGCCTAAGGCAGGTTACTGATGTCTCTTCCTCCGATTTTAAAATCATGTCATCTTCCAATCCAGCTTCCTTTAATATAAATTCAGCATATAGATTGAATATGTTTCCATATTGCATTCCATTTCTACTTCCTCATTTATTTTTCTCTTGTATTTTTTTCTTTCTTTTTCCTTAACTGATTAATTAACCAAATGGTTTTCAAACTGCATTATAAGAGAGACCTCAAGTTTCTTGTACCAAATATTACTCATGGAGAAGGTCATTAGTGGTATAAAATTTCAGAAGGTCAGAAGGCTGACCCACTTGCAATAGGTGATCACTGGAGACTGAACATTTTCTAGGACACATTCAGTTTTGTCTAAAGCAAAGTATTCAAACTACTTCCAACATGAAATCCCTTTTCTTAAAAAGAAACTACACATTTTCATCATATTGTTCATCAAAACACCAAGACCTCTTCCTGGCCAAATATTGCTAGTTCAATCCCAAAGTCATCTATGAAGTCAGTTTTTTTTACTCCAACATGCATCACTACAGTATATACTTGTTTCTTTGCCATTGTAAGGCCTAGTTCTCTAATCTGATTTCATTGCTTACACTGTGAAGGAAGAGGTGAAGAGGCTATAGACTCATCCTTGAGTATATATATGTATTAATTTACTATTCTAGTATAAACTTTGCCAATTATAATTTTTTTCTTTATTGTATGGTCTTTTAAAATTGTCAGCACTTGATTTTTGACATATAAGTGTTAATCAAAATGACTATCCATTTACAGTTGCTGTAGCTTAAGGATTTGATGAGATATACTAGAAAGCCTAGACAAGTGTACACCAGAAGCTGAAACATAGTCACCAACAGCTTTGCACTGTTCAAATAGCAAAGAGAGAATATATGGAAGTGACTAGCCACTAGCAACTAAGTGTTTTTATTATTTTCAGATTAAAACACATCTTGCTCATTTTGTTATAAACTTTGTTCTACCTTTTAATTTGACTGGATCTTTTCATTCACTCTCTATGTAGTATCCCACATACATTCCATTTCTTTTTTTTTCTGCAATCTTCCAGCCTTCCTTTAAAAAAACACTTCCTTCTGGCACCATTTCAACTCCCCAATTCCTCTAATACATTCTGAAGCTGGCCAGGCTGACCTCAGAACACTGAGAGTAGACAGGCATCACCATCAGCCAATCAGTGTTCCCTCCAGCCAATGAATAGGAGAATGCAAAAATTGTAGTTCTGTCAATGCCATGGCCCCTATACTGCAATACAGTGAGTACTGTTTAGCACACATTTGTGCAACTTATTTCAGTAGAAATCATGTTATGATGTACTAGAAAACATTCTATACTTTCAGTCATGAAAATTCTTTATCACATGGCTATTTTAAAACCCTCACCCTATATGTATGGTAAAGTAAATGAATTACCTGTAACCAACTTGATGCATTAATTACAGAATAAAATGTTATTAGGATAACAGAAGGGAAGAACTACAGTTATCTGTGCCATCTGTTTCCTGTTCAAAAACCACTCTACAAAACTAATGGAAAATGATCAGAGGGGAAAGGAATAATGAGTCTCTCACTGCCATTTTTCTACTAAAATCTGCAAGGCCTGACAAAAGATATCTGAAACTGCATCTTTATGCTCTCATCTAGGGGAGTTTCAGATTGAATGAAAACAAACAATGCAACCATTCCTGTTTAACTGTAGGAACAATAACACAATATCTTTATGGAAAACTAATCAGAAATCAGAGATAATACACAGACAATTCAAGGAGATGGAGGAGGCAATGGTGGCAAAACAAATGATCACTGCTCACTTAACTTGTTTTCTCTTTAGCACAAAGGATCTTCTGTTCCAATGTTTCTATGAGACAACTTAACCGAACAAAATCTTACAATAAGTCAGCAAGCATTTTCTCACAAGGAGTAATGTTTAAGTCCCAAAATCAATTCATGTTATAACGACAACAGGATGATTACAAGAGAAATCAGTGGATTGGATATAACATGGAATTTTTCTGTTGAAAATTTTATCCAAAGGCATTATCTAGTTTCTTGTCTCCATTTCAGCAACTGCCACTGAGGCCTGCTCTGCCCTACTGGTACCCATTGTCATTTCCCATCCTCCAACCATAAACAGAACTTTTCAGATGATAAGGGTATCATTATGTCTGGTGGAAACCAAATACTGAATTCCTCAACAAGAAACTTGTACCATCAAAAATAGAGGTGGTAGTATCATGGTTCAGGGATGTTTTGTTATCTCAGGATCTGGATGACTTGTCATCACTAAAAGAAGCATGAATTCTGCTTTTCTTTCTTTTTTTAAGAGAGTTCTACAGGAGGATATCAGGTTGTTTATTAACTGAAGCTGAAGTGCAAGTAGGTCAGGCAACAAAACAATGATCCCAAATATGCAAGAAAATTTATAAGAGAAAGAAGACAAATTGTCGAAATCAGACCTAAACTATGCAGAAATGTTGTGGCAGTAACTGAAACAAGCAGTTCATTCTAGAAAACCACTTCAATGATACTGAGCTGAAGGAGTTCACCATGGAGGAATGTACCAAAATTCCTAGACAGCAATGTGAGACACTGATCACCGATTAGAGGAAGTGTTTGCTGGCAGTTAATGCAGTTCAAGGTCATGCAATTATTTATGGAATCTAAGGGGGATTTCTTTGTTACATGGACACATTCATATTGTATGATCCTGTTTATGAAATAGATGAAATAAGCATCACAGTTAGGTGCTGTTTACTTTAGACTCCCTTTATATATTAGCAAGTCCCATATGGAATTCTGGTTACATTCAGTGACAAAGATATGCAAACATTCCAAAATTCCAATATATATATTTTGTGAATTTGCTATGCATTCACTTTCTATTATTGTAAAGCTCATCCTAAATTGTAACACTCACGCTATCCTGTTTATTGGGGGGTGGGGATTGGAATACTCCTAATCTTTCTGCAATTTTGGGGAAATTTACTTAAAATTTATTCTATTAATTTAACTTTTTTACTTTATAACTGGTCTTCCAGCATGTAGATCTAGCACTGCCAAGCTCATTTTCTATAAACTGAGTAAGATGACATTGGTCATTCTGGATCTACATGCTGGATATATTGCAAAACATGTTAAAAAACGAAACTTAGGAATATCAACATAACTATCCTCTGCAGCAAGGCAACCCACTATCATCCAGGATATTGAGCTACTAGGGCTCAGTCAAGCCTTCTCTAAAGATAATCTTAAAGAAAAAAATGCAATTTAAACCAATGATAGGTTAAAAAGATCAGTTTCTTTTTTTTAAAAAAAATTAACACTTAATGTGGACATTGACTGCTGATATTACAAAGCTGGTGGAAATCTTATTTCCGAATTGTCTTTTTAGGGCAGCTAAGTTGTTGACTCAGTCCAATAGTACCATAGTTCAGCTTGAAGTCAAGAGCAAGCAGCAGGACGTGGATCAGAAAGTGGGCTTGCTTGGGCTATGGTTCCTTCCGATACCGTGAAGAACAAAGGACACGACAGATAGAATACTTTTTTGGGGAATGAAATTTGTAAAATGTTGACAATTATCTGGGAATGGCAGTGGGATGGTATAAAACCACAGGTTGTGAGAGATGAGATGGATTCCACTATTAATTATTTTACATGTATCACTGAATTTTGCCACTAAGTATGTGCCAATTTTACCTCTAAGTATGAAATACTAAACATTGGTATTTGAAATAGTTCATCTGAAAACTAATATTAGGAAGTCATTCTCTATCCTAATGTTTTGTCAGAACTCTCCATCATGACCTGTCCATCTTGACCTGACTTCATTGAGTTACGCAAGCCCCTTTGCCACGACAAGGAAGTGATCCATGAAGGGGCTATCCTAATGTGTCCACCCTAATTCATTGAGTTGATTACATAGTAAAACCTCAATTAATGGACTATTCGGAGAAAAGGGGCATCTGTTAAATTTGAATCTACATCATGTACAAAATGATTATTGGACACTTTTATGTTATTTGTGTCAATTTATATCATTACATCTTATATTATTACTATTATTATGTAAATTGTGTCAATTGACCAAGCTGCTTTGGAAAAACTTGGTTGAAGTTTAGAACTAAAAATTTGTTTGTTATATCTGTTGTCAGCTGAGTGGAGTTCTAGAGAATCTAGGTTTACTATACAGTATTAGAATCTACACTAGCATTTCATTCCACTGTGCATCTTCAATTATACAGCAAATTATATACTCCCAATCTACTTCTTATGATCTCACTTCTCTTTTGGGAATCTAGGTTTCCCCAGGATTTTAATGACTTTTGTGTATGACTATTATTGTGATTGCTATATGCTTCCAAGTGATGTGTTCCAGTCTTGCGGCTTTACATATTTACCGGAGACGGGCTTCAAAGCTTCAGAATCTGTTTTGCAAAAATTTGTCTCAAAATTCTGCTTTGACTTGTATTGAGGACTAAGAACTCTGCTATCATGTTTATTACATCTTTCTCCACCTCTTCCTTCCCTGCAGGAATTTTGATTTTAAGTCTCCCTCTATGAACAGACCTATTGCCAACCTAGCAATTCGAAAGCATGCAAATGGAAGTAGATTAATAGGTACCACCTCGGTGGGTAGGTAACAGCGTTCCGCGCACGTCATGCCGGCCACTTGACCGTGGAAGCATCTTTGGACAACGCTGGCTCTTCGGCTAACAAATAGAGATGAGCACTGGCCCCTAGAGTCGGACATGACTGCACAAATGTGCGGGGGGAACCTTTACCTGACAAAAGGTAAGAGCCTGCCCGTGAGTCTGGCTGGATCTGTTGTATCTCCCTTGAATGTCATAGAGTAATGTGACAACCATGACAAAAATAAAAGGAAAAGAACACAATCTTGTTATCTAATGTTATCTAATATCTATCTGTGGCCAACAAAGAATTAATGTCTAAAAGAATAAGTTTAGGTTTGCTAAGCCAAACCTTCTTATTTGGACTGATCTAGGGGTAAGGAGTTTGGAAACAAGAAATAAGTGACATCTTATCTGTAACAGAGCTACAAAACTGTGACAACTACACCATTTACTCAGAAATATGCATTTCAGAGCAAATGTTACAGGCATAAGTGTATTTACTGAACTAAAGAGAAAGTAACCTGAAGCAGCAACAAACTGCTTATGGCATGCTGTTGTGCTATTACCAGACTAGCAAAAAATATGTTTTGAATTCTATATGCTTCTCTAGCAATTATAATACTATGCACTGGTATGTGGCACTAGATTGCACAACAAATACAACAGAAGTTGTGCACCATCCATTTAAGTAAGCTCAATGTGCTTAAAATGTGTTTCCCCCATTCCCGGGGGGGGGGCACCCTGGATGCCTCAAAACGAAACAGACTCCAGTGTAGAACCTATCCTGGTTTCTGCTGAAAACTACAAATAATTGTCTTTCCCCCATCTAGCTTATAAAGCATTATGTCATTCCTAAAAATATGTTTCCAACTGCCAGACCCATTAAAATATATAATAAAGAAATTACACTCTCTCATAGATAAAATATGTTTTAATACCTCTTCTAATTCAGATTGTCTTTTTAAAAAAAATTACTATGTAAATACTTTAAAGCAGAGCTTTCCAAACTGTGTGTCGCGACACAAAAGTGTGTCACCACACACAGTCTGGTGTGTCGCCACACAACCCGGAAGCGCTGATCATCATCAGCGCTTCCGGGTTTTCCCGCGGCGACACACCAACGGCTGCGCGCAAAAACCTGAAAGCGGCAGCAGCGCTTCCGGGTTTTTGTGCGCTGCCGCAATGACGGCACTTCCGGGTTTTCCCGCGGCGACACACCAACAGCGGTTGGTGTGTCGCCGCGGGAAAAATTTGGAAAGCCCTGCTTTAAAGATTGTTGCTTAATCGGGTTGGGTTGACAAAGCTTTAGCACAAGTGAACATCATTATATCCTATTCTGTGCCCCAGTTCCTGCACACCTAATGTTCATAAGTTAGTAGATGAAACAGAAGAACTGAGCATAATACAGAAACGAGCTAATGATCTGGGGGTTTTTGTATTAAAAAGAGGCATGTTCACTAGAAAGGTGAGGTATGAGACCTAGAAAAATGCAATGTATTTGTGCTTGCTTGTTTGTTTTTTGGTACTGAATCTGAGAAAAAATGGCTCCAGGATCTTTCTTAAGTCTCCTTAAGTATCAGTATTCTCCTTGCTACACTGGCTGAGTACCTGAATGGCATTTTTAAACTCAGTATTCAGTGTTCTTCCCAAATATTTCAAAAAAGGCCCAAAGATTTTGGATGTGGTAACTGGTTTGCAAATATATGTGTTGAATTATGGAACTTTATCAAGGTATAGAGGGTTAGGAATCATAAATTCCTTTACATTAGTCTTAATCTAGTCATGCCACCTGTGTGCTTGATCATGGACTTTCTGACTCTTTCAGACAGCCAGGTAGAACATGAACACTTGGGCCACAAAGTTACCTTTTCATCACTGTTGTAACTTTGAACAGTCACTGCCCAAGGCAGTCACTAAGCAAGGTCTATCTGTAAAAATGAAGCAGCACTCAACTCCACAACTGCTCCATTATGGAGTATCACAAGGCTTGGTACTTTACTTTATTTAACATCTACTGTATATGAAGCCAATGGGCAATCAAACCTTAAGAATACTGATGACATCCAGGTTTACATCACCACTCCAAGCCAAGCCAAGATATGCTACAGATAGTCTGAACCAGTGTCTGGAGGCTGTCAGGATCTGGATAGGGCAAAGCAAGTTCAAATTAAATCTTCCATGACTGAGCTTTTTTCGCCATAAACATTGAAGCACCAACAAATATTGTGGTGATCCAGTAACAGTGGTTCCAGTAATAACTCTGAATGGGCTGCACACCCCGAAAGGAGTTTGTATGCAATGTGGGAATATTTTGGACTCATGCCTTCTGCTTAAACAGGAGTTGGAGCAGAGGGTCCTTTGCCCAACTCCAGCTGGTACACTAGTTGTGTCTCTTCCTTGACTAGTAACTCACATCTTAATCACCATGTGGATAGACTCTATATGGGGCAGCCTTTGGATATAGCCTGGAAGCGCCAATTAGTCTAAAATGCAGCAGTCAGACTGCTAGCTGGAAAACCCCATCATTGCAGAGTAAAACCAATTTTGAGGTTGCTGCACTGGCTTCCTATTGGCTTCCAAGCCCAGTTTAAAGTGCTAGTCATTACTTATAAATCTCTGTAAAGCATAGCACTGGGTTACATCAGCCAATGCCTTGCCACAGATAACTCAACCCATTCAGACATCTAGGGAAGGCCTTGCTAAGGGTTCCTTCTATGTCCAAAGTTCATGGATTTGGACAAGTTGGAAGGCCTTCTTTGTGGGGCCACTATATTGTAGAATATGTTAATCTTGGAGGCTTGAACAGTGCTCTCCCTTCTTGTATTCGGGGAGATAGTGAAAACCTTCCTTTTTCAACAGGCTTTTGGGACAGGTATTCTTCTATACGTGTACATTTTCTTGTATTTTAAATGGATTATTTTATTTTTTGTACTGCTACTGATTTGTTTCACTTGTTGTACACCACACACGGTTATAAACTTGGGCTAGTTAAATAGATATAGTAAACAAGTAAGTCAATCAATAAATATTTCTGTAGGTCTGATGGTATTCTATGTATCAACAGGAATAAATAACCTCATGCATTCCAGACATTTTGGTTACAGTTCCCACAATCCATAGTAAATTAACTTACCACATCAGGTTACAGCTATTGGCCATGTTGGCAAGAGTGATGGGAACTGAAATCCATACTATCTAGAGGGCACCAGATTGCTGATACCCAACGTCCATGATGGGCGTTTTAATTTTAATGATTATTAAAATACAGAAGACAAGGTGGTTTTTAAAAATATGTTAATATACTGAAATTAATTAATTTTCAAACACAGAGAATGGGGGCCAAATGCAACTCCTGAGAGAGTGCATTCCATAATCTGGGAGTGATATTGGAAAAGGCCCTCTACCTCATTCCAGATAAATGAACTCTGGCAGTGGAGGCATTTTTGTAAGGGTTATACTGCAAATCCTAATGGCTGACAGGTTCATAAAGGGACAGGCAGTCCCTCAGAAAACCAACCCCTAACATCTGCTAGATAATGAAAACCACTATAGATATTTAAATACAGATGCTATATGAACCTTGCATCTTGCATCTGTTAGCAAAACTAATTACCATATTTAACACTGATTGCAATTTTTGGACACTGTTCAAAGATAATCCCATATACAAGACATTGCAATAGTTAAAATGGTGATGTAACCAAGGCATGAATCACTATTGCCAAATTTGACTGGCCCAGGAAGCATAGAAGTTAATGAACTAGCTATGATTGCACAAATATGTTTTTCACCACAGCTTAGTCCATCAGATGGCCCACAAGGATGCATTTAAACATTTTCAGAGAAAACGTGTACCATGTCCATATCATTTAAGTGAAAAACATTTTTGTTACGGGATTTGACATAAAAAATGTACTTAAAATGTTTTTTAACTAAATGATTTGCAGAGGGGCTTCGAGTCAGTTTTTTGACTCCTGCAACTGCTGCAAAAGTCACTTGCAAGTCAATGCACTTGCAATTATTTATCTTTTAAAACAATGTATGTAACATTTCTGAGTTTTAGAATCCAAAACAGGTTTACAATTATAAAAACATAAGATAAAAACATAATGATAATAGGGAAAACAAAAGAAAAAAAGAGTTTGTTGTTTATTCGTTCAGTCGTTTCCGACTCTTCGTGACTTCATGGACCAGTCCACGCCAGAGCTTTCTGTCAGCCGTCACCATCCCCAGCTCCCCAATGGTTGAGTCTGTCACCTCCAGAATATCATCCATCCATCTTGTCCTTGGTCGGCCCCTCTTCCTTTTGCCTTCCACTTTTCCTAGCATCAGCTTCTTCTCCAGGGTATCCTGTCTTCTCATTATGTGGCCAAAGTACTTCAGTTTTGCCTTTAATATCATTCCCTCAAGTGAGCAGTCTGGCTTTATTTCCTGGAGTATGGACTGGTTTGATCTTCTTGCAGTCCAAGGCACTCTCAGAATTTTCCTCCAACACCACAGTTCAAAAGCATCGATCTTCCTTCGCTCAGCCTTCCTTATGGTCCAGCTCTCACAGCCATAGGTTACTACAGGGAATACCATTGCTTTAACTATGCGGACCTTTGTTGTCAGTGTGATGTCTCTGCTCTTAACTATTTTATCAAGATTTGCCATTGCTCTCCTCCCAAGAAGTAGACGTCTTCTGATTTCCTGGCTGCAGTCAGCGTCTGCAGTAATCTTTGCGCCTAGAAATACAAAGTCTGTCACTGCCTCCACTTTTTCTCCCTCTATTTGCCAGTCATCAATCAAGCTCGTTGCCATAATCTTGGTTTTTTTGAGGTTTAACTGCAACCCAGCTTTTGCACTTTCTTCTTTCACCTTCGTCATAAGGCTCCTCAACTCCTCCTCGCTTTCAGCCATCAAAGTGGTATCATCTGCATATCTGAGATTGTTAATGTTTCTTCCAGCGATTTTAACTCCAGCCTTGGATTCATCAAGCCCAGCATGTCGCATGATGTGTTCTGCGTACAGGTTGAATAGGTAGGGTGAGAGTATACAACCCTGCCGTACTCCTTTCCCAATCTTAAACCAGTCCGTTGTTCCGTGCTCTGTTCTTACCGTTGCTACTTGGTCGTTATACAGATTCCTCAGGAGGCAGACAAGATGACTTGGTATCCCCATACCACCAAGAACTTGCCACAATTTGTTATGATCCACACAGTCAAAGGCTTTAGAATAGTCAATAAAACAGAAATAGATGTTTTTCTGAAATTCCCTGGCTTTCTCCATTATCCAGCGGATATTGGCAATTTGGTCTCTAGTTCCTCTGCCTTTTCTAAACCCAGCTTGTACATCTGGCAATTCTCGCTCCATGAATTGCTGGAGTCTACCTTGCAAGATCTTGAGCATTACCTTACTGGCATGTGAAATAAGTGCCACTGTTCGATAGTTTGAACATTCTTTAGTGCTTCCCTTTTTTGGTATGGGGATATAAGTTGATTTTTTCCAATCTGATGGCCATTCTTGTGTTTTCCAAATTTGCTGGCATATGGCATGCATCACCTTGACAGCATCATCTTGCAAGATTTTAAACAGTTCAGCTGGGATACCATCGTCTCCTGCTGCCTTGTTATTAGCAATGCTTCTTAAGGCCCATTCAACCTCACTCTTCAGGATGTCTGGCTCTAACTCACTGACCACACCGTCAAAGCTATCTCCAATATTATTATCCTTCCTATACAGATCTTCCGTATATTCTTGCCACCTTTTCTTGATCTCTTCTGCTTCTGTTAGGTCCTTACCATCTTTGTTTTTGATCATACCCATTTTTGCCTGGAATTTTCCTCCGATGTTTCTAATTTTCTGGAAGAGGTCTCTTGTCCTTCCTATTCTATTGTCTTCTTCCACTTCCGCACATTGCTTGTTTAAAAATAATTCCTTATCTCTTCTGGCTAACCTCTGGAATTTTGCATTTAATTGGGCATATCTCCCCCTATCACTGTTGCCTTTTGCTTTCCTTCTTTCTTGGGCTACTTCCAGTGTTTCAGCAGACAGCCATCTTGCCTTCTTGGTTTTCTTTTTCTTTGGGACGTTTTTTGTTGCCGCCTCCTGAACAATGTTGCAAACTTCTGTCCATAGTTCTTCTGGGACCCTATCTACTAAATCTAGTCCCTTAAATCTATTCTTCACCTCCACTGCATATTCCTTAGGAATATTAGTGAGCTCATATCTAACTGATCTGTGGGTCTTCCCTATTCTCTTTAGTCTGATTCTAAATTTTGCAATAAGAAGTTTGTGATCTGAACTATAGTCAGCTCCAGGTCTTGTTTTTACCGACTGTATAGATGTCCGCCACCATTGGCTGCAAAGGATGTAGTCAATCTGATTTCGGTGTCGACCATCTGGTGAAGTCCATGTATAGAGTCGTCTTTTAGGTTGTTGGAAGAGAGTGTTTGTTATGCACAGTGAGTTGTCTTGGCAAAATTCTATCAGCCTATGTCCTGCTTCATTTTGTTCTCCCAGACCATGCTTGCCTGTAATTCCAGGTGTCGTCTGACTACCCACCTTAGCATTCCAGTCTCCTGTAATGAAAATAACATCTCTTTTTGGTGTATTATCTAGTAGGTGCTGCAGATCCTCATAGAACTGATCTACTTCTGCTTCTTCAGCATCTGTGGTTGGGGCGTATATTTGGATCACTGTGATGTTAAATGGCTTACCCTGAATTCGAATTGAGATCATTCTATCATTTTTTGGATTGTATCCAAGCACTGCTTTAGCCACTTTATTATTAATTATGAAGGCTACTCCATTTCTTCTGTGGTCCTCTTGTCCACACTAGTAGATCTGGTGGTCATCTGATGTGAAGTGGCCCATTCCAGTCCATTTCAGTTCACTGACACCTAAAATGTCTATATTTAATCTTGACATCTCACCAATAACCACATCCAATTTGCCCTGGCTCATAGATCTTACATTCCAGGTTCCTATGGTGTGTTGATCTTTAGAACATCGGATTCGTCGTTCACCACCAGCACCGTCGGCCGCTAGCCGTCCTTTCGGCTTTGAGCTAGCTGCGTCATCACATCTGGGGCTAGTTGAACGTATCCTCTGTTCCTCCCCAGTAGCATTTTGACCATCTTCCGACCTGGGAGTCCCATCTTCCGATGGTATACCGACATATCTTTGGTTGTACTGATCCATTTAGTTTTCATGGCAAGAATACTGGGGTGGGTTGCCATTACCTTCCCCAGGGATCGTATTTAGTCTGACCTCTCTGCCACGACCTTCCCGTCTTGGGTGTCCCTTCACGGTTTAGCTCATGGTTTCATTGAGGTGCTCAAGCTCCAGCACCACGACAAGGTAACGATCTCCTTTGCTGGAGAAAAAAAAAAAAAAAGAGTAAAACAATCTATATAAAGATTTCCTTAATCAAGCGGAACAGATGGGATTGTAAGAGTTTGAAGGGCTCTCTATAGAAACGCACACATACACACACACTTGATATAACTACAGCACTTATACCAACTTTTGCACCAACTAGTACCTCAGTACAGTTCTGATTTACTTAATCCATTAATAGAGTAGTGATAGAATTCTGAGTATCACAAGGCTGTATATAATTTGGGTATCCTGCTTTTGGGCATAGTTAAACAATTACATTTGGGTAACTTGTGGATCCAGGATGAAGGTACTATAATAGATCCAAGGAGATCTGCATTTTATTTATTTATATAATCAACTAACTTGTATGCCATCTCAATCATGGAGCATCTAGGTGACTTACATATTAGGGTGAAAATAAAATACTAAGAATGAACTTAAAAATTGCAAATAATTTTTCATATTCTTAATAAGAATAAAGTTAAATCCCTCTTTGATCATGGAACTCACAGGTGAGACAATTATTTCTTAGCCCCAGGAAAAAAAATGAGGGCCACAATGCAGAATTCTGGAGAAAAGGGAAGATGTAAATGCAATGATATATATATATATATATATATATATATATATATATATATATATATATATAATAACAAAATATGTACCTAGCATTTGAAAAATGGAAAATTTTTAAAACAAAAGATGAGAGCAAATGCATTGGACCATCTATTTGTGTGGGTTCCAGGCAAGATTTTTCCTAAGATTGAAAGATACCCAATAACCTTACTGATGAGGACAGAGCAAAATATATTACACATGAGGAAAATCAGTAGGTCTGTGGATATAGCTCATAACTATGAGAATATTGTTGCACAGATAAAATATGTGCTTTTCTGGCAGCCTTATAGCCTCTCTTTCCTGAGAATACAATGGCCCTTAATATAGCTGGTCATGGTAAGAGCTCATATACGAGGCCTGCAGGCTCAGGCAGCAGCTGGATGGCTAATGCTTCACATCTCTCATAATAAAACATGCAACACTACCCAGAAAGATCATGGCACTGTAGAGCCACCAATGGTCACCTCTGCCCCCAGGCAAAGTTCAAAAAGAATAGAATAATAAAATACAGTATCTCATACATATCTCAATGAAGTTAATAAACTTCAATTTGTGAAGATTTTTTAAAAGAATCCTGTTTGTTTCCAAAGGAAGATGCTAGCAAAGTACATTTTGTGTATTGCAATGATAGCATTCTTCAATTGCACCTATTTTCTTTCTAGTAATTTTGGTTACAGTTATGATTATTAACTGAAATATTTAATACAGATTATCTGAATCTGGACTTCAAATAATAGGAATTATAAATTATTTAATGAATGTTACTAAATGATGATATGGCCTTCCCCAATGGTCTGCCCTCCAGATATTTGGCATTACAATCCTTTTTATTCACTGCTAATAATCAAGATAACATAGCATTATCGCACAATTGACAGGTTTGCTTTGTTCAGCATGTGTACCATCTTGTATACTCAGTCACCAAAGTGATTCTCAGTCATTCACCTTTTGCTAATTTATGCTCTACTAGTTTTAGTTAGTTTTAAGAAACAAGTGTCCTTGTGTAATAGTTACTTAAAATTTAATAAATCTATTATTTAGAGATTCCCCCCTCCCCACAAATCACACTGTGCTGTCTTATCAAGTGGTGGTGGTGGAATGTTCCAGGGAGGGAGAGTAAAGAATGCTGAGAGTACATATCACCGAACATATGAAGGTCATCCCAGCTGCCCAGCTAAAGCAAGCCACACCTGTATTGGGCAGCAGTGACATAGAAAGTTGATGGAGGTGGATGATTACCTTAGTGACAACAGCAAAGGCACCAACTCATACTGTATAGGAGAAGGTGATGGTAAACCACTCCTGTATTTTTACCAAGAAAACCACATTTATAGAAAATATAAGTTGATTGACAATATAATGCTAGATGGTGGATGGCAGGTCAGATGGCACTCAACATGCTACTCAGTATGAGCTGGGATCTTTCCGAATACTAATGGTGTTTATGATGTGGCTAGATTAAAGCCTTCAGGACATCTAATTGGTGATGTTGCCCTGAAGGAAAAGAAAATCCAAAGCTGCAAATACAGAATTACAGTGGGAATGTGGAACGTATGAAGCAGAAACATGGGAAAGCTTAACCAGTGAAAGATGAAATGAATTGACTACACACTGATATTTTAGGCAGCAGTGAATTGAAATTGACTGCAATTAGTGATCAGTCAGAAGATCACTGTTTACTACTCAGGACATGAAAAACAAAGAAGAAATGGTGTTGCTTTTAGAGTTAAGGGTATAGCAAGAACAGTACTTAGCTACAATGCAGTCAATGACCACATATTATGAATTAGACTTTGTGGACAACCCTTTCATACAATGATCATCCAAGCTGATGCTCCAGCTACTGATGTAAAAGAGAAAGTTGATAAGTTTTATGATTAAGTTCAGCGTGAAACTGACAGAACAAGCAAGTATGATGGCTGCTTATGGATGAAGAATGGAATGCCAAAGCTGGAAATATTAAGGCGGAAATGTAGCTGGACTGTATGGCCTAGGAAATGGAAATGAAGCAGGAGAACATCTTTTGAATTTCAGTCAATCCAGAGATTTCTTCATTGCTAACGCAATCCTCAAACAACCAAAACAACATATACATGGACATCACCAGACAGAGTAACGGGAATCAGACTGACTACATTATTGGTACAAGTTGGAAGACCTCAGTTATAGCAGCAAAGATGTGGCCAGAGGCTTCCTGTGAAACAGATCACAACTTGCTTGTGTGTAAGTTCCAAGTAGAGCTAAAGAAAAGAACATCATTTATATGATGATGAACATATATCCACTTTTTTGAAGGAGAACATCAGGAATCATTTTGAAGTCCTGA
Source organism: Charina bottae (assembly GCA_023362775.1). Lineage (NCBI taxonomy): Eukaryota > Metazoa > Chordata > Lepidosauria > Squamata > Charinaidae > Charina > Charina bottae. Next base: position 93,209,875 of record JALMGJ010000004.1, on the reverse strand, counting down.
ACCTCATTGATGGGGAACAGGATGAACTGTTGATTGAAATCAAAGTTGTTGTTAATGGTGAATATGAAAAGAGACTGTCAAAGACCAAGAAAGCAAACTGGATGTCAGAACAAGCCACGGAAATTGCCAAGAAGAGAAGAGAAGCCAGAGCCAAGAAAGACAAAGATCTTAGGAAGGAACTTAACAAAGAATTTCAGAGAGTTGTTGAAAGAGCAAAGAACCAGTATTACCACATATGTAAAGATATTTGATATGGAAAGAGACAGGGAAAAGTAAGGAGTCTTCTAAAAGATCTCTGAACTCAGAAGGTGGTTCCAACCTTGAAATGGTATGCTAAAAGAAGCTACTGGCCTCTCACAGAACACTAAGACTAGGGACCATCTAATAAAGCTGTTTAAAATGAGATTTAAACCCGTCAAAAAGAAGTTCTTCGAAGTACCTAATTAACTTGTCGAATTTATTACAAGTTGTGATGATGACCACTAATTTGAATGACTAAAAGGAGATTAGATATATTTATGGAAGAATATCTATAAAGGATTATTGGTCTTGAAGACTGTTACATATGGGTTGGAGACAGTATGCTTCAAATACAGAACTAGTGGCAGGGGAACAACAGTGAAGAAGTGTCTCCATGTTCTGCTTATGAGCAAACAGAGAAATTTGTAAAAAACAAAATGTTCAGCTAAGATGGGTCTTGGTCTGATGTAGTAGGGCTGTACTTACATATGACATGGAAAGAATGGACAGAATTGTTCTGTCTTCCTCATAATATTAGAACATAATGACATTTAATTAGGTCAATCAAAAACCAAAACAAGTGCTATCACCCACAATGTATAATTTTGTGGATTTTGATGCTACAAGATACAGTCATGAGCATATTCATGATGTGTGGAAAAAATAGATAAGGGATATTTTTTCTCTTTTTTTCATTAGATTCTACCAAACCACTCACCAGCTTTTTTATACTTTTGACCACAATATTTTTTCTGTAGAGGCTGTTCAGGGTGGCTTGGAAGCATTCCATTTTCATGACCTGCTGGTTGGTACATGGTAATGCCATGAAGTATCAAAAATCCCATCTTCTATTCTGTTGAATGTCTAAATGAAACTATTGAAATTATCCAATGATTTTGTATGAGGTGTTAATAATATAGTGATAATAACTAATTCAACTCCTTTTCATTTAATTCAACTCCTTGCTGACTGATTCACCAAGATTCTTCTTGCTTCAGTATTATTTATTAAATTTGTTTACCACCCAAATTCCAACGACTCTGTTCTTAAGAACCAGGGGCAGCGAAAGCAACCCAATATTTCATCAAAATGATGAAATGTGTGTGGTGATGTCACAATGCACACATTTTATGTACCTATGAATGATATTGTATCACAAGTACAAAAGGGGAAAAATTTGCATCACAGTATAGAGGTGCACATTTTGTCATCAGTCCTTCCCATATATATCCATGTTAAAAATTGATCACTGACAGTAAAATTGTTATTTAGTCTCCAGCTGCTAATATGTCATTGTTTATTATACATATTGTTGTTGTTGTTCAGTCGTTTAGTCGTGTCCGACTCTTCGTGACCTTGTGGACCATAGCACGCCAGGCCTTCCTGTCCTCCACTGTCTCTCAAAGTTTACTCAAATTCATGTTCATTACATCGGTGATGCTATCTAACCATCTCATCCTCTGCCGTCCCCTTCTCCTTTTGCCTTCAGTCTTTCCCAGCATCAGGGTCTTTTCCAGTGAGTCCTCTCTTCGCATTAGGTGGCCAAAGTATTTGAGCTTCAGCTTCAGCATCTGTCCTTCCAATGAGCAGTCAGGGTTGATTTCCTTTAGGATTGACTGATTTGACCTCCTTGCAGTCCAAGGGACTCTCAAGAGTCTTCTCCAGCACCACAGTTCAAAAGCATCAATTCTTCGGCGCTCAGCCTTCCTTATGGTCCAACTCTCACAGCCATACATTACTACTGGAAAAACCATAGCTTTAACTATACGGACCTTTGTCGGCAAGGTGATGTCTCTGCTTTTTAATATGCTGTCTAGGTTTGCCATAGCTTTCCTCCCAAGGAGCAAGCGTCTTTTAATTTCATGGCTGCAGTCACCATCTGCGGTGATCTTGGAGCCCAAGAAAATAAAATCTGTCACTGCTTCCATTTCTTCCCCTTCTATTTGCCAGGAAGTGATGGGACCTGGGTTTTTTAATGTTGAGTTTCAAGCCAGCTTTTGCACTCTCCTCTTTCACCCTCATCAAGAGGCTATTTAGTTCCTCTTCACTTTCTGCCATTAGGGTGGTATCGTCTGCATATCTGAGGTTGTTGATATTTCTCCCGGCAATCTTAACTCCGGCTTGTGATTCATCCAGCCCGGCATTTCTCATAATGTACTCTGCATATAAGTTAAATAAGCAGGGTGATAATATACAGCCTTGTCGTACTCCTTTCCCAATTTTGAACCAGTCAGTTGTTCCATGTCCGGTTCTAACTGTTGCTTCTTGACCCACATACAGGTTTCTCAGGAGACAGGTAAGGTGGTCTGGTACTCCCACCTCTTTAAGAATTTGCCACAGTTTGTTGTGATCCACACAATCAAAGGCTTTAGCGTAGTCAATGAAGCAGAAGTAGATGTTTTTCTGGAACTCTCTTGCTTTTTCCATGATCCAGTGAATGTTGGCAATCTGATCTCTAGTTCCTCTGCCTCTTCGAAACCCAGCTTGCACTTCTGGTAGTTCTCGGTTCACATACTGCTAAAGCCTAGCTTGTAGGATTTTGAGCATAACCTTGCTGGCATGTGAAATGAGCGCAATTGTATGGTAGTTTGAACATTCTTTGGCATTGCCTTTCTTTGGAATTGGAACATAAACTGACCTTTTCCAATCCTGTGGCCACTGTTGAGTTTTCCAAATTTGTTGGCATATATATTATATATTATACGTATACGTATTATTAAAAAATCAACATATGTAAAATTTCAAGTGCATATAAAACTTTGTTCATTGTCAACATTTTAATTCTGTGCATTGAATAGAATATTGTAAAACATAGCTCACTAAAAATATACGCTTTAAACTTAAGAGATTCCAGTTTCAGTATTTTAACTATTTAACATCTGTGATTTTAAAAAATCATGTACAGAAGGTCTGGCCAAGTCTTTTGTCAGAAGTACTGTAGAGATATGGCTTGTCAAGGTAGATGTGATTAGACTCAGTTGTACCATTGGCCAATTCAGAGTAAGAGTATTCTCTGATTCTAAAATTATAGAAATATGTCCTTTTCGACATCTGTGGAAATGTCTGAAAGTACTGTTTCTAAATTAATTTGGCCAGACACCAATATACATGAGATGGATGATCTGGGTAGTCATAGTATGCATTTTTTAAATTTAATATTAGAATGTTTTCCTCTGTCAAATGTCATGATCACCTGTCATTATCACCTGATTCAAACATAAATTCTAATATTTATAATATCCACTTTTATTTACTTATATGTGATGTGTAAACCCATTCATTAAGTATGGGTACTGTGTGAATCAGATCACCATAGTTTGTTCAATAAATCAGGAATTAAAATTCTAGTTTAATGTTTGATCCAGTCTAATATGTTGTTTGATCACAAGAAGTGTATCTGTTCTAATTATGGCTAGATAAACTAAAACAGATTTTTATAATGCATTTCTTATACATCTTTCAACAGTGTAGTCTTTCAATGCCATGTTCAATTTTCAAACATTAAATGCATAAAACTATATACATTTCTGGTACAATATTTAACATGTGTAGACATTATGTCTATGAAGGTTCTCATAATGTGTAGACATTATTATTAAATTTGAAAAGTGTATATATAAAAAAGGAATAGCATCACATTTAATACATTAACCTAACATAGACATTACTGTATATTATTTTGCAATAATTTTCAGTGAAATATCCAGGATAGTTCAACTATTTATTTTATTTTATTTCCCGCCTTTATTATTTTTATAAATAACGCAAGGTGGTGAACATACCTAATACTCCTTCCTCCTCCTATTTTCCCCACAACAACAACTCTGTGAGGTGAGTTGGGCTGAGAGAGAGTGACTGGCCCAAGGTCATCCAGCTGGCTTTCATGCTTAAGGCGGGACTAGAACTCTCTGTCTCCTGGTTTCTAGCCCGTTGCCTTAACCACTAGACCAAACTGGCCATATTACTGAAGTTAAATTATTTCATTTTACAGTTGATCAGAATTATGTCCCAGCATTAAACTGTTGATTTCAGGCCATACTAGAATGGTGTTCATATTGATGGAATTGTTGCTATGAGCCAGAGAGTTATGGTATGGGTGGCCATATAGGTTTTCTAAATAAATAAACAAACAAACAAAGCCCTAATAAATATATTGCGACATAGTCTTTTGAAGAACAAAGTTTACTTTAGATTTTAAGGCTTCACATGAGTGTTGACTGTAACCTGGAAAGGCAAATGTGAGCATGAAAAATGGTATGCCCTTCTTAGATGCACCCTCTGTAGACTGACTATACTTAGCTCAACGTTTTGTATATGTGTGAGTCTAAGAAACATGATATGATTAATAAAAGAAGTTATGTTTTTTCATATTTTTCTCTTCACAAACTTGGTCTTTTGGGTTTAGACAACATGCTTAGCCATTGTCAATTTAGCCATGGTTTACTCAATGTAACTGATTTCCTAGTTTTAGTCAAAACTCTTGTATGATTTAAAGTGTTATTTAAGAAATAGTTCATGAAATATGTGTTAAAACTGAGTGATTAGACCAAATTAAATTAGACCAAACCACTAGACTAGGGGCAGGCATACACTGATGGTTAGTTAGTAACAATAACTTATCTATCATTCTAGATCTATAGGTAATTTATCATTACCTTAAAATCTACCATTGCAATACACAATGTGATTACTAGATAGGGGAACATGTATTATATGTATTATACTGAATACTTGCAGAGATTGCAGAAAAATGGATGCTAAAAGATTCTCTATCATACTGCATATAACACTGGTGGTCGTGGTGGGGAGAACTGTTATGTATTGTTGAAAATTCCACTGATAGTTGCTCTTCCAGTTCAATATTGTGGTTATATGATATGCACATTCATGATAAATAAATTCAACGTATTCAAGCACTCTTCCAGATCATGCTACACAATAAACTAGGCCAGTTAAGCAAGCTCCAAAATTTGCCAACAAACACATGTCTGATATTGGTGATACCATGTTGGTTCAAATGAATGATAATAGGTTGCTGGTTTAATTCAGTTTCCAGGAGATCAGCCATGTAAGTCTGTTGAAGCAAAAATAACTATCTCAGTGACTCTGAAAAAAGAGCTATGCAATAAATGGACTACAATTCAATATACTAGATGCAAAATACATCTGATGAAGTTGATTGTAATCCATGGAAGGTCTGACATAATAAAGTCTTGACATAATGAAATGTCATCTGAATAATCATCACAATTTTTTTCCAGCACTAATTTAAAGGTATCTATATAAAAGGTAGAATTGGCCCCTTAAGTATATTTTAAGTCTGAATTGTGCAGCTTTCTCAGAATCGTTTTGCTGTGATGCTACTGAACGAGAAGCTTTTGACAGTCAAGTCCAATTTCAGTGGATTTTTTTTCTTCCTCCATTCCTGAGGAGGGGTGCTACTTCTAAGTAGGAAATGTATCCGTCTGCCCAGCAGCGCCCCCAAAAGAGGCATTTTTGGCGTTATGAACTTCTCTTTTCGAGATTCTTGGCCTCTCTGAGATCAGTCCAGCTTGGAGTCATTTCAGCAACAGCCACTAAAATTCAGCCCCGCGGCAATTGTTTACCAGCTCCCCTTGGAAGTCGTCACACAAAGCCCTGCTTTTCCGTGGGGCACCACATGCAAGGAGCCCACTTCTAGGTCCGGGGGACTTGGGAGTTTATGACCCAAGAAACCCACCCACGTCAGTTAATGGACATTTGTATGCGCGTCTGCGAGCGCCCGTTTCTTCTCCGACCCGAGTTATCTTTTCTACCTACGTCCCTAGCACCAAGCTACCTACAGATCTAGAAAAGACCGATTTATAGGTACGTGATCACATTTGCGTGTGTCTGTGCGTGCACACGCCGCGCGAGGGAGACCGTGTATGTAGCCGTATGTGTGCGCCTCCGTGTGAGTGTAGTTGCGTGCGTTTTTCTCTTTGGGTGTAACAGGCAAGCTGTATGGCTGGCCAACCTGTCCTTCAGTCCACGAGCCAATGGCAGGCTCCCTTCTATAAAAATGAATGTTTTCGGTCTCTCCGGCTTACATGTACTGTATGTGAAACAGTGTACGGTGGGCTCTGGTGAGAGCTTCTCTCTTCACTTTCACATAAAGAAACACTGACTGACCACTGCTGGTAGCACACGCGCGCGCGCACTCTCTCTTCACACGCACACAAAGTGGGAGGTAAGTGCCCCCGTCTCCCCCTTTTTTCCTCAGCGAGTCTGGAGAAAAGGGCTCCTCTTCGCAACACTTCCCTTTCTATTATTACTCACTTAAAAGCATTGGGGCAGCCCCCAAGGACTCCACCAGCAGCGTCGCCGCCGCCAGCAGCAGCAGTAGCCGCCTCAACCGGCAGGCTGGACTCTTCCGAGGAAGGCGCAGACCTTTTGACGTCCTCTGCCTCCTGCCACAATTCCCGTTCACTTTCTGCCTCAACGCTCGCCTGCACCCTGAAACTTTGGATGGGGGAGCCAGAGAGAAGGTCAGCGGAGGGTGGGTTGGGGTTCCGTCGTGTGTGCGCGGCTGTGTGCGCGCGCGCCGGGATGGGGGGGAGGTGGGAGAGGCGGAGGAAAGAGGTGAGTTGTAATGCAATGCATTAGGAGGAAAGGCTGCGCGGGAGGGGGGACAAGGGTAGGCCAGCCAGTGCCAGGCGGCGTTGGAGAGCAGCACCTCTCTCACCGCGCAGGGACTGGAGTAGCAGCGACGGCAGCAATGGAGAGAGAGGAGGAAAATAAAATAAAAGCTGGCAGCCCACCGGAGGAATGAAAAACAACCTTTCCTTTTCCCCTGGTGTGTGTGTGGCTTGACAGGGGCAGCAAGAAGCGAAACTTGATTGTAAGAGTAGAGGCACGGAGCTGGGGGGGCATGTTGGTGCGTTGATTTATTTGCGTTGCGTGGCTCGTGATTTTGTCACAGAGTGGGCGGCGAGGGGGGGGAGAGGCTGGGTGCGGGGCGGAAAGCCATCCAGCGGGGCTCAGTTCGACTTGGTGAGTTGGGAATCGGCATTTTCCGGTACAGAATCATATCTTGCAAGCACTTTCCCTCCCTCCGCTCTTCCATACAAACAACAAACTCTGCAATTATTAGAGGATTTTTAAAAGCGAGATAGTGCGAGCTGAGGGAAAGAATAAAAGATTGTGGGGGGAGGAAAGGACGTAGGAGGAGAGAGGCTGTGTCAGGATTTTGCATGAATGTGGGATTATGTTGTGTCAATAAGTTTAAGGTGGAGAGCGAGCGAGGCTGGGGGGGGGGGGGAGAGGAAGGCCTTGGCAGTTTAAAGTCCTATTTCTAAAGGTAAATTGTAACACGGAGTGGTCGCGATGACAGAAAACTTGCAGATTATTTGCCCAAGAAGAGGAATGTGTGTCTTGGAGGCGTTATTGAGATTTCAACCAGCAGACGGGTGGTAAACTGTTATTTGCTGCTACGAGATCGGGTCGCTGGTAAATTACAGAAATCAGACTTGCATCCTGCTCTCTTCTTCCTCCCTCCTCTCTTCTTCCTCCCTGGTGTTCTATATGAAACTTGTATAGCTGGATCCAGCATCGGGGCTTTTTAAAACAGTTTAGCAAACGGAAGTAGGGATGGAGACGCAGAACGTCTCCTTAATCCCGGGATCTAGAAAGCAGTAGGTTTGTGTTAGGAATATCTCTGTAACAATCCGCTGCCGTTGAATGAGGAAGGAAAATGAAACGGTGCAAAAAGAAGCTGAGACAACACGTACGACCGAGGGGAGTGTGTATGTAGGAGGGGTAAGAGACAGAAAGGACACAGAAATGCTACCCTCCGCTTTCCTTTTTCTGTCGGGGGGGAAATAAAGGGGGGGGGGAGTAAAGCAAATGCCCGGGTTGCGGTCATTCTTATTACGATCAGGGTTTGATTCCTGTTTGGTTCATTTATTTTTCATTTTCAGTTCCCCCGAAAAGTGTAAGGGGCAAATTAGCGACTACTTGCTGGTAGATGCGGAAAGTTTGTCAGAGGAGCGGGGCGGGATCGGTGAGTGTGGAAGGGAAAGGGCAGTCTGAGGAGGATCACTTGGCCTGGGGTTTTGAAACCATTGCCTGTCCTGCTCTTGACGCGTTTAGATCCCTGCTCTATGCACGGATGAGATAGAGGAGACAGTTTATCACCCACCAGACGCCCACTTATGTTGGGGTCTGTATGCGCGCACGCTTATATCCCCTCCCCCCCTTTCCGCCCTGTCTGTCCCCAAACGTGTTAGAAGATGGAGCTACCACAGGATTCTGAGTTTCCATGTGGCTCCAGCAGCGGCACTTCTTTCTCCTCCTCCCCGGTGGCAGCAGGGATCATAGCTTGGGCCTGCGGGGGGGGGGGGGAGGAGCAGGGAAGTAAGAGCAGCGGCAGAAGGGAGGTGTTTTCTGCCAGTCTGATTCACCAAATATCGCTGGGGAGGCAAAGGGTGTGGAGGAGGAGGAGGAGGAGGATGGGGCAGATCTGCATCCCCCTCTCTATGCACCCTTCCTATCTCTCTGCCTGCTTTCTTCTGCTTCAGGCTCTCCTGCAAGGTGTTGTGCAGACTTTTCCCCAAGGAAGGTTGAGATTTGTATATTACATTACAGCTTTTCATTAAGCCCCCCCACCCCAGCAAGATGGACTCTCTCTTTTCCTCACTTTCTTTCCCTGTGTCTTGTCAGCCTTTAAGATCGACATTTTGTAACTAAGATGTAAACTTGATGGTGACCAGAAGGAAAAAAAGAAAAGCTCTGGGTTTCTTCTTAGCTGCACTCCATATTTAATAACCTTCGCTTTCACCCTCAGACCCTGGTGGCCCTGCCTACACTTTACATCGCGGGGTAGGTGGCTACTCAGGTGGGGGTGGCTTGCAAGCAAAAGCTTTTTTCCTTCCCAGTGGGCTGGTGGGAGTCAAATCTATCTGTTATTCTTCTCTTTGGATTTTCATGGTGAGAAAGGGAACAGGGACTTTAATCAGGAAGTATACTACAATGTTGCTGTTTCTCCTGTGTATATCTCTAATCTACAGTTTGTGTTCCAGATTTTACTTGGAAGATGATGGTGATATAGTTTAAATTTATATACATCACTGATTGATCAATTACATGTGTATATCAAGGGGATTTCCTTCCTATTTAGATTCTTACTCCGATTTGAGTTCAACTTTCTTGGTATTTGCCACCTTCGGTGTATTAGATAATGGTGACCCAAGAAAGAATGAGAGAAGGAAAAGCAAAAACAAAGCACCCTTCTGGTTGCTTAGTCCCAGTGTCCTTTTATAAGCATTATGCTTCTTTCATTATCTATTTCAGCTTGTCACTTTTGTTTTCTCAAGGCACAGCCTGATTTACATTTTGATAACAACTTAATGTTGGGGGGTCAAAAGGTGAAGCAGAATTAAGTTACAAGTTTGGGATTCCTTCAGCCTTGCTGCAGTATTGATATTCCTTTATTTAATATTTTCTAGGTCACTGTCACATGACAAAGGATCAGAGACAGTTTAATTTCCCTCTTCCTGTAATTTTCATTTACCATCCCAGGTAAGTATGTACTGTACATAAAAAATTATCATTGATATAAGATAAAATCTACCATTTGGGATCAAAGCTGCTTGATCAGTTTTTAGCCGTCACAGAGAACATGTCTCCCATTAGCACTGTCAGCAAATGTAAGAACATGCAATATACGTATGTGTAAGGTGAATTTCCATGTTGGTACCTGTGGTGTGTGAACACATAAATTAGGTTAATCGTGTTGAAAACTTGTTTCCAGCAAATATTTTAAACAAATGTATTATTTTAAGAGAGAAACCTCCCTTCCCAGAGACTTGTTTGTTTGTTTATTGTGATTAATATTTTGTAACAGTCATAGATTATTAAAATGTGCAAAAGAGTTATACAGTGTGCAAAATGCTTCACAACTGTAACTAGTTGAAATGGTGAGAATAATCTAAAAGTTGTGTCAAAAATAATATAAATAGATGCACCTTTTAGAAATAGGGAACAAGTTCATCTGATTTTAAAATTGTAGACATTCAATACTACATTGATGCTCATTGAAATTTCTCTTGTTCTTTTTATAGTAATTTTAATTAGTTAAGTGTTTTGATTATGTACATAAAAGTTAAGCATTTCTCTCATAATAGTTAAGGATTCCTAATATGAGATGTATATGGATGGCATTCTTATAAATAGGCTAGTGTAATATCTGCAGGTTTCCATTTCACTCATAGAATATTAGGATGTATGCCTTTTTAGAACTTAAGGGAAAGAAGTGTCATATCCAGGTCTAATTTACTTTTTCTCTATAATTTAAATTTCCTAGTGAAAATAATTTCCAAATTTTAATTATTAGGACATGGCATCCATAGGAACAGTAGTTGTATTTTAGGTCCTGCAATTTTTGTCTTTAAAAATTATGTATGTATGTATGTGTGCATGCATGCATGCATGTATTTATTTCACAATATTTATAGCCTGTCCCAATCCTGAGAGACTCTGGGCAGGGTATAAAAAGGTCTGAAAAATAAAGGATAAAAGAAGACCACAAAATTAAGGCATCATCAAAAGATCATCAGTAAAAATGATGGGTGTTCCTGAGACTGAACGTTGTAAACTAAGGGCCAAACTCACAGAAATAAAATTGCTTTGATCTACTTACAGAATGCCAACAAAGTTGGGCCATCTATACTTCTGGGGAAGGCACTTTATAAAGTGGGGCTGCCCCTGAGAAGGCCTGTTGCCTGATCCATGCCCCATGAACTTTGCACAGAGGCGGGACTTGTGGCAGGTCCTCTCTTGATTACCAGACCAGACTTGCAGACTTGATTCTGGCATCACATTGCTTGATATATTATTGATAAGCCTTATTATGGACTATGTGCATTTGGCTCCATACCTGACTGTTTTTAAAAGGGACTTAGATCTGGAGTTTACTTTTACATGAATGGATGCTCATATTTATTTTGCCATTTTAAATAGGTTGTGCTGTTGTTTGAGGTAATGAATAGTTTCACTTTTTCTTATGCAAATAGTTTTGAGAGAGTTTTGTTTGGAAAGGTATATAAATTATTTTGAATAAACTAATTGATTTATTACAGCTTGTTATCAGAAATAAACATCTCCGAAAATAGGTAAAGTTCATAATTCTAAAGTGAAGATATAGTACAGTTTCAGATGCTTTATTACTGATTTATGGAGATTATTATGGATAGAAATTTATCTGCATCCCTCTTCCAATACTTATACTACATGGTATGATGTGCTTTAATGATTATGTATCAAGAATCTCATCTCTATCATGGAAAGTGGTAAACAAAGAATTTGCTGAGATTCCCTACTGGAATTCTGGCATAAAAAATCCATCTACCTCATAGTGCAGTAGTAAAATAATATATAATATTTCACACTATGCAATTCTAAATGGATGTTCAAATCCCTTAACATGTAATTAAATTAAAATTCTATGCCTAACATGAAATACGGTGATGTAGGAAGGGAAATTGTTTTATGTCGTCTTTTTCCACATTACTGTATTAGTGCAAAGTTTTAAGGAAGTGATGAATACAGAAAACTATATTGTAAGTAAATAATATTTATTGTCCTGACCACCATGCTACACACACACACAGACACAAACATCTTTGTTTATTATGTGTTATAACTATGCAGTTTAACAAAGCCTTACAAGTATAAAACTGTTTTTTAAACTATCTCTATTGTAGGTTAAGTTTAGAGGAAGTTTAGTTTTTAGTAAAATATTTTTGCAAGAAAGTGCTGAAGGAACTTTTTGTGAATTTGCACACACTGAGTTGTAAGATGTCCAAAATCTCAAATATAAATATATGAATGCATTTGTGTGAGTGTGTGTGTTTTTCAAGTCAAGATATTGAATAATGTTTTTTATAGTCTTAATAAGTTTAGATTTAGATAAACTTAATAGCAGAATTATGAGTTAAATCCCAGTATTGACTTAATCTTTACAACCTTTATACCTTTATATTGTGTTTGAGTTGAATAAATGGGCATGTATCTGTTGGCTTTGAAAGCACTGGGTTCAGCTTAGTGAAAAGCATGGTTAAATTTCATTCAGATTCAAAGGGATTTGAGAGTACAATTAATAAATGCAGGCTGACTTTACGTATGTTTATTTGGTTGAATATACCAGGTAGGTATCCTTAGGATATTTAAATGAAATCCAGATAAATGCAGGTGCTGTTTGTAAATAGGTAACTAGATTTGGGAATTGTTCAGCTACTTTACAGTAGGGCTGCCTTTTGGGAGAGCTTTTTGATCCTTGACTACCACTGAATTCATAGATAGTGACTATGGTGGGGAGTGTTTTTGCACAGTTTCAGCTAGTGTACAGTACCTGCTATTATTTTTCCTGAGCCAGTAATTTGGTGAAGTTATCCATAGCTTAATTAAATCCTACCTTCACTACTGCAGTGAACTACCCTTGAAAAGGTTCTACAAGTTGTAATTGGTGCAAAATGTGACAGCTAGGCTGCTATCCCACACAAGGTACAAGAACCACATGGTACTTGTATTGAAATGTGCATTGGTTGGCAGTTGTTTATTGCACGAAAGATAAGGTATTGACCTTTAGTACCCTAAATTGCTTAAGGTACAACTAAGAGACCTCTTCAATCACACACCTGTCCAACCATGACAATCTGCAGGAGAGGTCCTACTGAAGATTTTCCTGCTATCAGATGCTTGTTTCGTTGTTTATTTAATAGATTCATATCCTTCCTTTTGTTCAAGAGCTCAAGGTGGCATATAGTGCTCCCTCATCCCATTATATCCCACAGCAATAACCCTGTGAGGTGTGTTGGGCTAAGAGGCTGGGAGAAAGGGCTTGCTCCTGTACTGCTTCTGGGCTCTCTCCAGAGCTGCAGTTGGCCCCTTCTCCCAGTTAAAAAAAATCTGGAAAGGATGTTTTCAGAGGGCAGGATGTTAATTATCAGTTACTGTAGCTTAAGAATTACTATTTTTGTTTTGTTTTTTTAATTTTGTTATTTACCTTGCGGGTTCATTTGAGCTGAAAGATGGATTATAAATGGAATAAATTAATAATATCAACACTTACAATTTTTAAGCATTTCTGATGATGTGTCCACATGGCACAAATGATGCTTCTAGATTAGTTCAGTGCAATGTTCATCGTGTATGACTGACAAGACCAGCATCCTCATTAGTATGTTAATAATCGTATTTTTATCACATCTGGAGGGCACTGAATTAGAAAAGGCTGCCAATGCATAACTATTATTTGTCTGAATAGTATAATCCATTGTAGTTCAGACTGAAGTGTCCGTACTAATCGCAGATCTGTCAACCATATTTAAAAGAAGGGACCATTATGTAAAACTATTCTGATGCTCAATAACAAATTAATACAAAGACTCCAGAAGCCTTTTTTATCAGAAAGTGACTCATGTCATTTTACTTAACCAGGAGAATTGTTTTCTAACTCTGAATGTTCAGGACCAGAAGATTCAGTCAGACTCTAAAAAACTGAGAGAGGTCATCTGTTGATCTGGTGTGAAGTGCTATCAGTATGCTGATGACACCCAGTAATACATGGACACCTCTGACAAGCTGAAGATGCCATGAAAATCCTGAACCAATGACTGGAGATCTTAGTGGTGATTAAATCCTACCAGGTCAGAGCTTCTGTTTATCAATAAATATCTGGTGGCATTGGTCCCAGTAGTTATTCCTGCAGAGTTGCAGTCCCCTGAAAGAGATAGCCTGTGACGTGGGAGTTCTCTTGAATTCATGGCTCCTGCTTAAACAGCAGGTGGAAGGTGCAAACTAAACAGCCTTTGCCCAGGTCCAGCTGGTGGGCCAGTTTTGGTGACAATAGTTCATACCTCGATCACCACATGGCCAGACTACTGTAATGTTGTGTATGTGGTGCTGCCTTTGTGGAGATGGCTCAGAAATTGCAACTGGTGCAGAATGAGGTGGCTAGACTACACAGGTCATATCCAATTTTGCAGAATAACACCTATTTTAAGGTCACTGCATCAGTTGCCATTAGGTTTTTAGGCCCAACTCAAGGTTCAGATCATTACCTTTAAAACCCAATATGGCCTAGCAGTATGATATATCACTAACTGCTTTTCAAAGTTGAATATACTTATCTAATCCAAATATCAGTAAAGGGCCTCCTGAGAATCCCCCTCCTTGCATTGTGAACCAGACAGCAGGTCTTCTTAGTAATGCCCACAGTACTCCACAGAAATAGTGGCAGTCCCATCCTTCCTAACATTTTACAAGGGTGTGAAGACCTAGTCCAATGTTCTTTTGGCCTTGATGGATAGTAAGTGACTCTTATATTTAGGAATTACATGCTTGTTGATATTCATTTTGTTGCTTTTATTGCACATCGTCAAGAGGCTTGATTCATACAGTGATTCATAGATAGCGTGAAACAAATACACTAGCAGGTGAATTAATTCCATTCAGAAATCATGAATCAGATGTCAAGAATACAGTAATGTAAAACAGTTTATAGAAGAGTTGGAATTTTGTTTCTTTAGTTTGGCTTTGCTGTCTGCCATATCTAAGTTATATGGGAAATGCCAGACTTTTCAATCAGGGACTTTGAGAACAAGGTCAAGGTGCTTGACACACTGAGTACTGTTACAACTTCCTGGGTCATACTTGGATACAACCAGTATCATTGATCAAAATGGAACACTTTAATAAGTAACACAGCAGCTGTCAGGTGAGACAGGAGAATTCCCCACCTTTAGAACATCCTAGACTTGGCCTGGCTGTTTAGTTTGAGCAATTGGTTAACTGATTCAACAGTAGCCTGCTTTCAGACTGTCCCCAGAAGCCTATTTCTTTTTCTAGTGTGTTCATCTGCCCGCACAGAGCTTGCTTTGCCTGCAAACAGCTAGCTCTGACAATAGCTCTGTGTCTACTGCAGATAGGAAAGAGCAGCAGGAGTCATGGTAATTTAATGCAATAGATCCATAGAAAATAATTGATGGATATTGTTCTGTTGGTCATTCGGAGGAAAACAATACTGTTTGTTTTCAAGTTTAATTGAATATTCAGAAATACAGCATGTTTTGCTATGCGGAAGGTGGACCAGAAAGATTGTATGGTCCTCAGCAGTGTAATTATTTTGCATTTTACTGGTAAATATAGGCTCTTGCGCTGTTATATAATAATTATGGAGAATTCATCTGGGCATGTGCAGACAGTAAAGATAGAAAACATGGGAATCATAACAGCAAGTGTAATCCATCCCTGTGGAAATGACAAAGTCATCATCTGGTACAATATTCCAAGTACTGTACATGACCCTTAGTAGAAAATATAAGCATTCATTTTGAAACGTCTCTTAAAGAACAAGGGTGGACTTAAGTGGCAGTGATATACAACATACCATTTGTACTACTGGACAATGCAATTAGGCATGGGCCTCAATGGCAGAAATATTCTATGAAGCTAGAAATGGGGGATAGCAACTGATCAAATAGCATGTCAGGGACCTTATCCAGATTCACTTTCAGAGATGGCTAAGTTTGTGTTATTGATAGTTTATCCTAAATTTGAAATGGTTTTTCTCCTAGATTTGAAACTGGTCTTATTTATATAGTCTATTTGTAATAAATGCTTTTCAGGCACTTTGTTAATTGCTTTTTAATATAGCTAGAATATATATTGAGCTTCAGTTGGGGACAGTACCTGGCTGACCATGTGTGGGTTGGAAGCTATAGCTGAATGCAAAAGTTTAGATATCTTAAGCAATTACAGAAAGATGTTGAATTTAACTTTGTGCAATATAAGGGTTATGTCAGTTTCTGCTCACTTTCACTGAAGCATACAATTTGACAAAGGGTGATCAAACGTTTTCATACAAGTAGAGCTGAGCATGGTTAATACATAGATGGGACCGACTATCAGAATACCAGGGCTGTAGACTGATGGGAAATTGAAAAACATCTTGGAAAAGGCAATGAAAAACCACTTCCATCCACTTGGCAAGAATACTGCATGGACATATCTGTGAAGTCTTGAGGAGTCAGACTTGATTCAAAAGAGACTTTATTTTTATATATGCTTTTATATACACTGCTCAAAAAAATAAAGGGAACACTGAAACAACACAATGTAAGTCCAAGTCAATCACACTTCTGTGAAATCAAACTGTCCACTTAGGTAGCAACACTGATTGACAATCAATTTCACATGCTGTTGTGCACATGGAATAGACAACAGGCGGAAAGCATAGGCAGTTAGCAAGACATCCCCAATAAAGGAGTGGATCTGCAGGTGGTGACCACAGACCACTTCTCAGTTCCTATGCTTTCTGGCTGATGGTTTGGTCACTTTTGAATGCTGGCGGTGCTTCCACTCTATTGGTAGCATGAGACCGAGTCTACAACCCACACAAGTGGCTCAGGTAGTGCAGCTCATCCAGGATGGCACATCAATGCGAGCTGTGGCAAGAAGGTTTGCTGTGTCTGTCAGCGTAGTGTCCAGAGCATGGAGGCGCTACCAGGAGACAGGTCAGTACATCAGGAGACGTGGAGGAGGCCGTAGGAGGGCAACAACCCAGCAGCAGGACCGCTACCTCCGCCTTTGTGCAAGGAGGGACAGGAGGAGCACTGCCAGAGCCCTGCAAAATGACCTCCAGTGGGCCACAAATGTGCGTGTGGCTGCTCAAACGGTCAGAAACAGACTCCATGAGGGTGGTATGAGGGCCCGACATCCACAGGTGGGGGTTGTGCTTACAGCCCAACACCGTGCAGGACGTTTGGCATTTGCCAGAGAACACAAGATTGGCAACTTCGCCACTGGCGCCCTGTGCTCTTCACAGATGAAAGCAGGTTCACACTGAGCACATGTGACAGACGTGACAGGGTCTGGAGACGCCGTGGAGAACGTTCTGCTGCCTGCAACATCCTCCAGCATGACCGGTTTGGCAGTGGGTCAGTATTGGTGTGGGGTGGCATTTCTTTAGGGGGCCGCACAGCCCTCCATGTGCTCGCCAGAGGTAGCCTGACTGCCATTAGGTACCGAGATGAGATCCTCAGACCCCTTGTGAGACCATATTCTGGTGCGGTTGGCCCTGGGTTCCTCCTAATGCAAGACAATGCTAGACCTCATGTGGCTGGAGTGTGCCAGCAGTTCCTGCAAGACGAAGGCATTGATGCTATGGACTGGCCCGCCCGTTCCCCAGACCTGAATCCAATTGAGCACATCTGGGACATCATGTCTCGCTCCATCCACCAATGCCACGTTGCACCACAGACTGTCCAGGAGTTGGGGGATGCTTTAGTCCAGGTGTGGGAGGAGATCCCTCAGGAGACCATCCGCCACCTCATCAGGAGCATGCCCAGGCGTTGTAGGGAGGTCATACAGGCACGTGGAGGCCACACACACTACTGAGCCTCATTTTGACTTGTTTTAAGGACATTACATCAACGTTAGATCAGCCTGTAGTGTTCTTTTCCACTTTAATTTTTGAGTGTAACTCCACATCCAGACCTCCAGGGGTTGCTTACATTTGATTTCCATTGCTTTTTGTGTGATTTTGTTGTCAGCACATTCAACTATGTAATGAACAAAGTAATTAATACGAATATTTCATTCATTCAGATCTAGGATGTCTTATTTCAGTGTTCCCTTTATTTTTTTGAGCAGCATATATCATATATCTATATCTATCTATCTATCTATCTATCTATCTATCTATCTATTATATATATTAAGTATTATTTGTATATACTGTATATATATATATATATACACACACTCTCTCTCTCTCTATATATATATATAGAGAGAGAGAGACAGACAGACAGACAGACAGACAGTTTGGTATAGTGGCTAAGGTGCTGGGCTAGAAACAAGGAGTCTGTGAGTTCTAGTCCCACCTTAGACATAAAAGCCGGCTGGGCGACCTTGGGCAGCCCAACTCACCTCACAGGGTGGTGGTTGTGGGGAAAATAGGAGGAGGAAGGAGTATTAGGTATGTTCACCGCCTTGAGTTATTTATAAAAAATAAACATCTGATGTTGGGATAAAAAAATAAAATAAAAATAAATAAAATAACTTTCCAACTAAATGTAGATAACTGCTTATTGGTTTAAAGTTTCATGTTGTGTGCATGTTAGGGAATCTTTGGCAAAATCCCTTGAATTGGGACATATATTATACTTTTGCATGTGCAGAACTCACAAATTACCTCATATCTTGGCTGTTTTGCATTCCTCAATACCATTCTACCTTTATTATCTAGGTAATGAGAATGTAAATTTTTGTGAGTTTTTTAACCTGTTCGGTTGGGCATTATGAATATTTGCTTAATATTTATAGTAGATTGTGATTCTCATTTGACTCTGATAGGTGTCTTTGAGACTTTTGCTTAATTTTTATTCCAGTTTTTGGGTTTTGTGTACTTGTGACAGGCATCTGGTAGAATGTTGGAGAAACATGTTTCCCAATTTCTGTGTTGCATAAGTGCATATTCTTCATATCTTCTTTTGCTCCAAAAAGACATTCAGGGTTTCAGGGAATCCCTCTTCTTCCATAAACAGATTGCATACTTTAAACCAAAACATTATTATATGTTTAAAAGGAATGTATAGTTTCAGAATCCCACCTCATCTATAGATACTAACTTTGGGATACTACTATTCCTTAGATTCTGTTTGATCTTGGTTTGTTATATCATAGTTGCAGAGTACTTCATATAAATGAATCCTAAGTGGTAGGAAAATGAGAAAATGAAAGATACTGCCACATATTGGTGGTAATAATGATACTGTTATCCCAATACAGGTTGTCCTCAGTTAATGACCATTTGTTCAGTGCCATTCGAAATTATGACGGCGCTGAACAAGGAGACTTAGGACCGGTCCTCAAAGTTGCAGCCGTTGCATTGTCCCCGCAGTCATGTGATCGTGATTCAGGCACTTGGCAACCAACTTACAGCCAGTTGCAACATCCCATGGTCACATTATCGCTATTTGCAACCTTCACTGCTGGCTTCCTATTTTTATTGATTTATATTTATTAAGAATTTTTTCCTAGGATAAAAGACAAATCTAAAAAAAAAGGAGAGAAAGAAAAAATGCAAGAGAGAAAATAACTAAAGTTAAGGAATATATGAATGACTTCTGGCCTTTTCAAAGGATAATTACAATCTTATTATCCCTCTTCCTTCTTAGATGTTATACAAGTCCCTTCAGACCTCTCGTTTAATCCATGTCTTTCTGAATCTTCAAATCCATAAATCAACATTTCATTTCTTTCTACTTTCAACAAAAAGTCCATATAAGGTTTCCAGTCTTTCAGAAAAGTTTTTGCTGTTTTTCTCTGCCATTTCTGCAAATTCTGACATCTTCACAATCCATTCCTCCACTGTGGGAATTTCAGTATTCTTCCATCATTGTGCATACAACAATCTTCCTGCAATTACCATATACAAAATCAATCTACCATGAGTCTTTTCTAATTTATTGTCCATAAGTCCCAATAAAAAGAATTATGGTGTCTTCGTAATATTAATCTTTAAAATCCTTTGCATCATTTGTATCCAAAATTTCTTAGCTTTCTCATAATTCCACCATGCATGATAAGATGTCCCCTCATACTTTTCACATTTCCAACACTAGTTTGAAATACCTTTGTACATTTTTTATAATTTCTCTGGTGTCATACACCAACAATGCATCATTTCATTTTTTTCTCATAAATTATGATAAATGTAAACTTAATACCAGTTATCCACATTTTCTCCCAAGTGTCCATCACTATGTTATATCCAAAAGTGATAGCCCATTTTGTCATGCAATATTTAATCTGTTCTTCTTTTGTTTCAAACCTTAACAGTTTATACATTTTTGCTATTACATGTTCATTGTTTGTACATAATTCAATTTCAAATTCTGTTTTGTGTTTTTAAATTCTAATTGTCTTTTTATCCATATTAAACTTTTCTTTTAATTGTACATATGAAAACAGTTGAAAACTATGTCCTTCTGCAATCAATTCTTCTCTTGACTTCATCTTAATTTCTCCATCCTCCTGGTACACGAGATGGGCGGCAAAGAAATTTGACAAATAAATAAATAATTAATAAGTCTTGATATGTTAACCATTTCTCTCTTACCTGCTGTTTCTCTTCTGTAGAAAGCTTCCTGTTCTGAGGTCAGTAAAGGTATCTTCAGGCAGAATCTGGGCTTGTATTTATTCCATACTCTCAATATGGCACTTCTCACATAGTGATTTTAAAATCCACATTAACTTTATTATCGTATCAAAAACCCATGCCAACCAAACATCAGGTTATGACCTTCCAATTCCTTCATTCCGGCTTCCGACAGGCAAAGTCAATGGGGAAAGTCATTGACTTTGCTTGTTGGAAGAAAGCTTGTTGGAGAAAGTTATTGACTTTGCTTATCAGAAGCTGGCAGGAGGTTGCAAATGGCGATCACGTGACGTCTCACCTAACGACCGCAACTGGAACTGCTGCCGTAAGTTAGTGTGGTCACATGACATTGTGCTTTATAACTGCGTTGCTTAATGATGGAGTTCCTGGTCCCAATTATCATCGTTAACTGAGAACTACCTGTAATTGTCACTTACTGCTATTACAAAGAAACAAAAAGCAGTTATCTGCAGGACAATTTAACTTTTTCTTTTCTATAATAGAGTAAATGTGGCAACCCTGCAACAGGTTTCAAGCTAATTTGAGAAAATGAATTTTTATTTATTTATTTATTTATTATTTATTTGTTTAATTTATCCCCCACCCATCTCCCATACAAGGGACTCTGGGCGGGTTATTTTTGATGAAGCCATGCCGCATAACGTATAGACCAGTGCTTTCCAAAGTCCCACCGTTGGCGATACACCAACGGCGGGGGCACACGGGGCGGCGTGCACGGCAGGGGCGGGGCGGCCTTGTGTTTCGCACTAAAACCCGGAAACGCTGATGGCGCAACGATGTCACCACTGCACGTACCGTCGCCATGCGCCCCGCCGCAGGGGTGGCGGCAACGCACCATCAGCACTTTCAGGTTTTGTCGTGACACACTAAAGTGTCACGACACACATTTTGGAAAGCTATGGTATAGACAATGCTTCAAAATACTTTTGTTAAGGAAAAAAATCTTTTTAAACCTACTAAAACTACATGGCAGGAAACCAAAATAAATGAGGTGGAACTTAATGTGATAGTTAAAAATATCTAGAATCCTATGCTTGTGTTCCTTAAAATCTCACAGAAGACAGCTTTATATCTTGATTCTGTGGGTTATGATTGATATATATACTGTAAGGGTTAGCTTAGCATAACCTACACCATCTTGCTTTTGGAAACTGCTTGCTGTTAGAAACTAGGTGAAAGACGCAGGGCTTTTGCTGTTGTCTCTAGGGAGATAACACTCTTCAAGGATTGTTTGGAATACCAGGAGACATGAAGACTGCCCCTGGAGGTCTCTAAGTATGCTTACTGCTAGCGATGCAGATTTAGGAACCTTGCCCTGTTACTGGGAGGAGAGTTCATTATGCTTTCTTACTGAGCTTTGCAAACCCTATATAAGTACCGTACTTGTGTGTGTGTGTGTGTGGGTCTTCCCAGGCATTCAACTGTCACGATGTCTGTGGAGACCTCACTCAGCTCTGTCTTGGCCAGAATAAATGCTGTTATTTTATATCTCCAAGCCTCAACTCAAGACTTATTGGTAACTTCAGGAACTTGGGTAAAACAGTGTAAGCAGGGGCCTTACAATACAATACAGTAAGTTGCAACTAATTGACCTTTTGTGTGCAGAAGAGATATGACTGGAAGATCATATGCCTGTTCTCTCCTATATAGCTCACATTCCCATATATTTCTCCACATGCCCCTTTTTGGAAACTTAAGTGGTCCTCTTGAGCAGATTTTTTGGTGTGAGTGATTGTGCATATTTTAAAGTGGTCAAAAGGAAATCGAAACTCTGCATGAGTGAAAGTATGTTTATGCATTACTACTTGTTCAATTGTGTAAAAAGTATCCCCCCAATTCAGATTTTCTGAATTTTTGTGTACCTGAATATTACCAGTGCTTCATGGTCTTGTTCGAAGTAGTAGGCTAATTGCAGGAAAAATGAATAATCACTAGTTTATTCCAATTAAGGGGGGCAGTTGAGTAAATATTTCATTAAATAATCTAAAAGCCCAGTCCTGCTGTATATAAATCTCAAAAACTTTGGCTCCTTTCATCATAGTCAGGTTTGCACCATACAAATTCTAGAGGCACAATTTCCAAAGGCGTCCTTTAAAAAAGTCATTAATACCTGTTAGTCTGGAAAAGGTTACAAAACCATTTCTGAAGTAATGGAGTTCTACTGAGGCATGGTAAGAAACATAACCTTGAAATGAATAATAGTGAATCTTCCCCAAAGTGCTGTCCTGTCTGAATCAAACTGCAGCATATAACTGTACCTGTAACTGCAAAGAACATCCAGGGACCTAAAAACTTATCTCATCTAATTTGAAGTCAGTGTTTACTATGTTACTATTGGAAAAGTGCTGGATAAAAATAGGATTCATGGGAAAGTAGTTAGGCAGAAGAACACTAATGCTTGTCTCAGGTCTGCCAAAAAGAACCTGGATAACTTTCCAGATTTTTGGGAGGAATGTTCTATAGACATATAAATTAAAAAGTGGACTTTTGTAACTATTGGGTATAGTTATGTTCTGGGGAAACCAGACATTTCATTCTACAATAAAACATCAGCATGGAAGTGATTTGCTGACATTTGCCATTGTTAAAGGATTCATGACTTCTCTTTTGTATCAGAAAATTCTATAAGAAATTTCTAACCCATCTGTCCATCAGTTGGACAAATGGGTCAAATAGCAATAATCTCAAACATCTAAGCAAATCTCTAAGAAAATCAATGAAGAACAATGTTTTGGAATGCCTAGGCCAAAGTTCAGACCTAAACTCCATAGAAGTGTTGTGGCAGGACCAGAAATGAGCACTCACGCTAGAAAATACTTTCAGTATTATTGAATTTGCCAAAGACGAATGGACCCAAATTCCTATACAACTGTGTAAGAGACATTGCCTATTAGAAGAAGTGTTTGGTAGCAGCTATTGTAGCTAAATGTGCCATGGAATCAAAAGGGGCAATTATTTTTTCACACTGGCAAATTTCATGTTGGGTATTTTGTTTATGAAATTAATGGAACAAACCACAAAGTTTAATGATATTTATTCACCCAGACTCCCTTTATATATCAGGAAGACCCACATGAAGTTCTGATAACATTCAGTGGTAAACATACGCACAACTTCAGAAAATCCAAAAGGATTTTCATACATACACATATTTTGTTCAGCGACCATTCAGTTACAACGGTGCTGAAAAAATAAATTTACAGTCCATTAACGTCCTTTGCAGTGTCCCTCAGTCATGTGATCGCCATTACAGTCAATACACGTCCTGTGCCTGACCTGTTTTTTTCTTTTTTTTCTCCCTTGCAGAGCAGAGAGATTGGAGAGAAAAGGATTGCAAGAGAGTTAACTGTTTGCTCTTCTACACATTGAAAGCAATGCGATCACGCCTGTAGCCTGGGGCTGGGAGCCACGGGTGTACCATGCAAACAGCTTACAGTACTCTCTTGAAATCTCTTCCTCTCCAATCTCTCTGCTCTGCGGGGGGGGGGAGAAACAAGCAATTTCTGTAGGTAATCTCTCCTTTGCCTGACACTCTCCCGCTGCATGTGTGATAGAGATCGCGGGAGAGGAAGGAGGGGGCGCTGCGATGGAATGTGTCTCTGAAGGGGAAGGTAGTTTTATGGAGATTGCTGGACAAGAAGGAGGGGGCGCTTTCCAGGGGGAGAAGCACTTCGATAGCATGGGAGACCTTGGGCACCCATCCAAGAGAATCAGGCCAGGCCTGCCTTAGCCTGCTTGGGGTTTTTCCCAGTGAACTGTTCTCTGTGGCTTAGTTTGGCAAGATTCTGTGTAAGGTATAGAATAAAGATCTAGAGCTTATCTCGGGGGCTCAGCGTTGTTCTTTGCCTAACCACAACACATTGCTTTTGAAGTTTAGAACAGCAAACAACTAACTCTCAAAATCTCTTCCTTTCCAATTTCCGCTCTGCAAGGGGGATGGAGAGGAAAAAAGCAAGTGATTTCTGTACGCAACCTCTCCTTTGCCTGATCCTTTCACAATCATATTGTGCTTGATGTGTAGAAGGGCAAACATCTTACTCTCTCGAAATCTCTTCTTCTGCAATCTCTCCACTCTGGAGCAGGGGGAAAGGGTCAGGCAAAGGGATTGCCTACAGAAATCACTTGCTTTTTTTCTCCCCCCCCAGAGCAAAGAGATTGGAGAGAAAGGGATTTCAAGAGAGTAAGTAGTTGTGTGGCACACCCGCTTCAAATCAATTTTCCAGGAAATTCACCTTCCCTGTAAAGGTCTTAACTTTTTAGATTGTATTCAAACTAAGCTAGTTCCTGTGTAAATCAGTGGGTTGATTTCACATTGATTTTCATGACCAATAGTTATTTTAGATCACACCACCTGGATGTAACAGGGTCAGTGTTTAAAGCTGTAATTCTGCATACAACCACAGTGGGATGTATTTCCATCAAAATATGTAAATGTGTTGTTAATAATGGAAAGGCAATAATTTTGGTGGGGAAAAAGGCAGAAGTAATAGGAAATCATGGAAAATTACAAATGGAAGATTTTTGTCATCTGAATGGTCTGTTAAATTTCATGATAGTGGTAGACCAATCATATAATAACAACCTTTTTTTAAAACAACCTAATAGCTACCCAAGAAGTTCCACACTGTTCTAGAATGATGGTTGAAGATTAGGAAGTAAATATTCAGGCAAAGAGCAATTGCTTTTAGATATCAGTAGTTCACCTGGAGTAACTACATATTCAGATTAATTTAAGATAATTTTCTAAGTGTCTAAAATAGGTATTTTGTAATAAAATCTTAATGGAAAACTAAGATGTTTATCTTTTTGTACTATTTAGTGTTAAGGCTCAGAAGAATAAGAAAAGTGAATTATGAAATATTCACTAGTATTTTCATTTAAATAAAATTTAAAAATAATGTGTGGAAAGGGTAGAGAAGTTGGGTCTCAGATCTCAATATAGGTAAAACTTCAGTTTTCATATATGCTAAAATTATAAAAGTAAAGGATCTGAAAAAGTTGAAATTTCTGATAGTGATAAAATGTCAGATTCAGAAAATGAAACTGAATAGGCAAAAATGAAGAGATGCTACATTCCTTTGAGTACAGCAGTTTGTAGTTTTGTTTGTATCAAATGTATAAAAACTGTCTGAATAAACTGTGTATATCAGATTTAAATACCAAACATGTTTGTAAGCAAACCAAAATATACTTTATATATTGTATAATGTAACAAAGCATTTCCAAAATTATTGGATGAATTCAGTATTTCCTCAAATTTTGGTTTTGCTTCATAGTTCCCAGAAAATTTTCATCTCTAGTTACGTTGCATGCTTTATTGGGGCTCTTGAAGATAAACTGAGTATTTCTGGTATCTATTATATAAAGCATTTAATTTGTATAAAATAAAGTATGCTGACAATTTTCCATTTCTTCTCAGTTGTTCTGTTCACATATGAAATGTGATTTGCTGGAGTCCCTTTAAATATATACTGCTTAATGTGCCGTTTGATTTGATTTAAATAGCATATTAATATATATTTAAATATAAGAACTAAATCCTTTTTTTAGTTGAAACATTAAATCAATTTAAGAATTATTTTACCTTTTAAAATTGTAGAAGGATTTTTACTTTATTTCTTCAAAATGGATGTGAATCTATTCATAATAGATACAAATATTAAACATTATTTTTCTTTAGCAGTGAAAATTCAAACAATATAGCAAAGTTGTTCATCAGAAGGGTTTTATAGAAATTATAGTGTGGCTCTTATACTTTATTCCTAAACATTTTCATAAGTAATATGAACTTGTTTTCTTTTGTTTTAAATCAAGCCAGTAGCTGTTGGCGACACTGAAGCGGCCACAACTTTGCCAGATTTCAATCCCGTAGGTATAATGGGTCCTGGATTTTGGACACATTCTGTAATTTAGCCCATTTGAGGTAGCTTGGTTCAAAAATTGTTGCCCTATGATGTACCATTTCACCCAATTGAGGGTGACAGACATGAGAGTTTTAGTATATAGGTATTCTGAGAGCAGAGGGCAAGTTCACAGGTGCTGTAAAATGGCACTGCAGATTTAATGATCTACTGAATTGGCTGGATTGTACAGTTAACTTTATTAATGGTGTTCACTAACAAATTGTAATGTGTTAATAACTATATCATTTCTCTGACAGTCACACCATTGTAGGAGCACAGTGACAACAGTGTTAATAAAAGTTTTTGTAATTATATTTTATTGCATTACACATTGTATTTTGACTGTGTTCATATAAGTATCTATAATAATTCTATTTTAAATATTATTTGAAGGAAGTGCAAAGATTCACCATGAAGAAATCAAAATGGATGCTGTTTTTAAGTGTGTAGCCTGTAAAACCAAGAAAAAGACTTTTAAGTTAAGCAATTATTTTTTGACAGAGCACCAGTGTTCCACAGAACACAGAACTAATTTATTTTATTAATTTATTTAATTGATTTACATCAATTAAATCACACATATGTGATTCTGGGCGGCTTACAATAGCAGTAGATAAAACCTAAATAAAACACATACAGTACAAAAAATAAAAACACACATAGCCGGAATCATAAAATAGCCATTAATAGCCAGGAGATGGGCTCTGACGCACACCTGGGGCCCCAGGCTGGGGCACAAAACCAAGTTTTCAATGTCTTATGAAAGGTCAGCACGGTTGGGGCCAGAGGGTGGGCGCCACAGCAGAAAAGGCTCTTTTTCTGTACCCCACCAGCCAACACTCCTTAACTGATGGGACCCGGAGCATATCCCTCCTGCCAGATAGCACAGCCTTAACAGTAACAGAGCCTTAACTTCTTAACTATAACATCCATCCATGCCAGTTTGCATAATAAATTGGGGAACTAAACTATAGGCAGAGGAGATAATGTCAAGAAGTAAAACTGATACCCATGTTAGAGAGTATCCTGTCAAATATATTGTCTTGATTTATTTACATTTTGTGTCAATGAAACTTTGAGTTCTTGTGCTCAAACCATTATTGAATTTTATAGCTCAAGGGAAGGTAACCTGCTGCTTGTGGGCAGCAATGTGCTTGTGGACCTGTGAAGGCAACTACTAGGCTTGCTTCACTTTATTTTTTTTTCAAGGAAGGTACTTTTAAGCAAAAGATAAAATAAATAGAAACTCGTCATGTTGCAAAGATTGCCTCTGGCTTCTTTGATGTTGTTTTAAATATATATACGTGAAGAAACATTTTATTTTATTTATCTTATATCGCCTATTAATCAATTACATGCATTCATTGTATGTCTTATTTATTTTAGTAATATGCTCCTTGAACTCTTTTTCATATCCAGTACTGTCAAGAATTCATAGACATTTCTTTTTTTTCCTCATTTGGTCAAGAATTCAATTTTGTGAAATATGAAAAATGCTTTCTGTAGGTTCCTTAACTTAATTAACTTACCCTAATTTGTGGTAAATATTCTAGCAGGTATCCTGCTAGTGTGATTTTAATAACAATAGTTTGGTCAGCTGTCTCAGTGGAGGTGGTTTTTGTTGTTGTCAAAGCTAGTGGAGAAGACAATATCCCAGCTGAGCTATTTAAAATCCTAAAAGATGATGCTGTTAAAGTGCTGCACTCAATATGCCAACAAATTTGGAAAAATCAACAGTGGCCACAGGATTGGAAAAGGTCAGTTTACGTTCCAATTCCAAAGAAGGGCAATGTCAAAGGATGTTCAAACTACCATACAATTGCGCTCATTTCACATGCTAGCAAGGTTATGCTCAAAATCCGACAAGCTAGGCTTCAGCAGTATGTGAACCGAGAACTTCCAGAAGTGCAAGCTGGGTTTCAAAGAGGCAGGGGAACTAGAGATCAGATTGCCAACATTCACTGGATCATGGAAAAAGCAAGAGAGTTCCAGAAAAACATCTACTTCTCCTTCATTGACTACATTGTGTGGATCACAACAAACTGTGGCAAATTCTTAAAGAGATGGGAGTACCAGACCACCTTACCTGTCTCCTGAGAAACCTGTATGCGGGTCAAGAAGCAACAGTTAGAACCGGACATGGAACAACCGACTGGTTCAAAATTGGGAAAGGAGTACGACAAGGCTGTATATTATCACCCTGCTTATTTAACTTATATGCAGAGTACATCATGAGAAATGCCGGGCTGGATGAATCAGATTTTATCTGATTTAAATCAGGAGTTAAGATTGCCGGGAGAAATATCAACAACCTCAGATATGCAGACGATACCACCCTAATGGCAGAAAGCGAAGAGGAACTAAAGAGCCTCTTGATGAGGGTGAAAGAGGAGAGTGCAAAAGCTGGCTTGAAACTCAACATTAAAAAAACTCAGATCATGGCATCTGGTCCCATCACTTCCTGGCAAATAGAAGGGGAAGAAATTGAAGCAGTGACAGATTTTATTTTCTTGGGCTCCAAGATCACCGCAGATGGTGACTGCAGCCGTGAAATTAAAAGACGCTTGCTCCTTGGGAGGAAAGCTATGGCAAACCTAGACAGCATATTAAAAAGCAGAGACATCACCTTGACGACAAGGGTCCGTATAGTTAAAGCTATGGTTTTTCCAGTAGTAATGTATGGCTGTGAGAGTTGGACCATAAGGAAGGCTGAGCGCCGAAGAATTGATGCTTTCGAACTGTGGTGCTGGAGAAGACTCTTAAAAGTCCCTTGGACTGCAAGGAGGTCAAACCAGTCAATCCTAAAGGAAATCAACCCTGACTGCTCATTGGAAGGACAGATGCTGAAGCTGAAGCTCAAATACTTTGGCCACCTAATGCGAAGAGAGGACTCACTGGAAAAGACCCTGATGCTGGGAAAGACTGAAGGCAAAAGGAGAAGGGGACGGCAGAGGATGAGATGGTTAGATAGCATCACCGATGTAATGAACATGAATTTGAGTAAACTCCGGGTGATAGTGGAGGACAGGAAGGCCTGGCGTGCTATGGTCCATGAGGTCACGAAGAATCGGACACAACTAAACGACTGAACAACAACAACAACAAAAATTTGTGGTAAATATTCTAGGAGGTATCCTGCTAGTGTGATTTTAATAACAATAGTTTGGTCTGCTGTCTCAGTGGAGGTGGTTTTTGTTGCATACCCATGCTGTCCACAATCCTTCAGGAAGACCTCCGAGAGCTGTACTAAAAAGTAGTTTGACTCTTCCACAGTGAGCTTTGCATTTCTAATTTTAAGTAACCCCCATGTATGTTTTGTTCATTTAGTTACTATATTTAATATATTATTTATTTATTTATTTATTTAATTTATATTACTGCCCATCTTTCCCCGAAGGGTTAGAGCGGTTTACAATAAAACGAGTTAATATACAAAACAGATCCCAATGGAAATGCAATAAATATATAATATCATTGTAATTATTAAAAGATATAAATAGAATAGAATAGAATAAAATCTAGATGGCTACAGTTATAATATATGTTAATTTCTAATGTAAAGGCTTCTTGGAGGAGTTTACTCAAGATAATTATAATGGTAAAGGACTTTTAAAAAACTAAGTAAAGTCGTACAGTTACAAAAACTGAAAAACAGCAGCATTTTAGACTTTAACGTTTAATATATAGATTTAAAAGCAGATTTAAAATTTAATAAAGACTAATAAATATTAGAGAAAGAATTCCAAATGTATAGAAAACATCTAAAAAGAGACTGTTTCTGTGGTCTGCTAATCTTGACGTCTGTGTACTTTAAATCATAGGCCTGAATGAAATCCTGCACAGATTTTTATATGTGCATGTTCATATGGGCAAAATTAGCGAGGTTCGGCCTCTTGAATAAGGCCTTTTAACTGTTCCCATTAGTTTCCTTTTTTAAAGTCAGATGTGACTATTTTTAAATTTATTGAATATCTGTCTGTCTGTGTCTGTCTATCTCCATTTTCTCCTTCCTTTATCCACTGGATCAGGGCTTTCCAAAGTGCCGCCGCTGGCGACGGCGCGGGGGGGCGTGTGGCGGCGCGCACGGCGGCAGCGCGGGGGGGCGTGTGGCGGCGCGTGCATGGCGGCCGCCGCTTCCGGGTGGTGTGGCGACACACCACGCTGTGTGTGGTGACACACTTTTGTGTCGCGACACACAGTTTGGAAAGCTCTGCACTAGATCATAGCTTTCCAAACTCTGTGTCACGACAAAATACTGTGTCGCCTGCAGGGCCCAGGTGTGTTGCATCAAATCCCGGAAGCGCTGATGGTGCACTGCCATGTGCAGCCGAGGCGGCGGGCCATCAGCGCTTCCGGGTTTTTGCCCAGCACACTAGGACACTGCTGCCGCCACTGCTGCGGTGCGTGAAAATCCAAAAGCGCGGCGGCGCGCAAAAACCTGGAAGTGCCGCTGTGTGCAAAATCCCGGAAGCGCAGCGGCGGCGCTTCCGGGTTTTCTCATGTGCCGCCGTTGGTGTGTCGCCATGGGAAAAGTTTGGAAAGCCCTGAACTAGATGAATACTGATCGCAGTATATGTACACTAGTGGGGTTTCCAGAAACATATGGTAGCTTAATACAATGTTTATTTGAAGCAATTAAAACAATTTGTGAACAAATTAAAGTAATATTGCATCTCCAGTTACTACTTACGAAGTGAAAGAAATGAGGGTAGGGGCATGTAATGTTTGAAAATGGAAATCGTAAATTGCAGAATTGTGTCTTCATGAACTTTTAAAAAATTACCAGACAGATTGCATCCTGGGACCAGGTTTGACACAATGAAAATTACATTTAAAAAATCAACTGTTGCTAAGCTATGCGGCTATTAGGGGTTACATATGTGGGATATGGTGGGACTTGGCAATCTTACTTCTCAGCAGAAATTCCCCAAAATGTATTTTTAGCAGAAGAATATAATGAGGAGGCTTTCTTGTAATGCAGACTCTCAGTGATTATGTATATATTGTTATTTCATGTAGCAAAATATACATATAAGCAGAGCCTTATCTTCCCTGGTACAGTTACATTAACAGAAGTGCATATTGAGTATAGTAAAAGAGTTTCTAATTATATTATCATGCATAAAGATCTGCAGGTGTATGAATAAATACCTTTGCAATGCTATGTTCCACAAAAAATGTTTTGTTAAAATAGTTCCTTGATATGATTATAATGATTTGAGGTTCCATATATTTCTTAGGATCATGTCTGGGTTTTCATATAATTCTTAGGAAGATGTCTTACATATTGAAGGATCAAAACTTCCAAGGAAGTGCTATACCTCAGGTAGAACCTTCCTTTCTATTGCTAGTCAGAACAGACAATCCTGAATTAGGTTAACAAATGGTCAGACTTGCTATAAGGCAGTGTCCTTGATACGCGGTCAAGACCAAGCAGATTCTCAGAATGCATCAGAGATACCTAGCTGCTCCTTCCTATTTCAGTAGCAATATAATAACTAAAAAATTCTGATGAGAAAGCATTATTTAGCAAATTATGCATATATTATTTGGACAAATGTAAAAACCTTAATTGGAAGAAAAGTGGGAGAACTTTCAAGCTCTAACCAACCATTGATTTAGACTGTTATTAATTGCAAAATGGAACCATTGATTTAGACTGTTATTAATTTCAAAATGGATATATTTATTGCAATTTAATTAGTCAATTTTTAATCTGTTTCTTTAGAACAGCTATTCTCAAACTTTTTACCCTGGGGGAACCCTTGAAATAATTATCAGGTTTCAGGGAACCTCTGCATAAAAATTGTAAAGAATGAAAAAACTTCACAATACAATTCACTTCTAACTACACAAGCCACATTTTGCCACAGCAAAGCAGCAGGCCAGCAGTTGAGTTGTGACGTGTAAAAATTCCCACCACTACGAGTACTAGCATTGTCTGGTGCACAAAGTACAGAAACCAATATTTATCATTTTTTTTTCAGTCACAGTCTTTGCGGAACCCCAAGCAACATCTTGTGCAGCCCTAGCATTCCACAGAACCCAAGTTGAAAAAGACTGCTTTATAAGAACCATACGTGAAAAAATACAGGCCCCTAATAAAATAATGAAGACAAATAAAAGGCAAATACCTTTCCGGTATTGTGATCCTTCTAACCCTAAAAGATCATGTAACTAAGTCTGTCCTGTCTGTTCTAATTGTAGGTCCTCTGTTCCTATGACAGATCTAGTGAAGAGCGGAGCTTATACTTACTATTATAGTTCAATTATTAGCTTGCCAACATTAAGTCAATTTATAATGTAAAGAAAGATGAAGAATAGAAAAGACAATGTAGATCATTTCTGTTTATCCAAGCCATCTTATGTCGGTCTCAGCAGTTGTGATAAAAAAGTTAATCTGTTCTTGGGGTTTTCCTCTCCTACATATTTTCTCAATTTCCCATTTATCTCTTGTTTCCTTTCCATTTCTTTGCGGAAATGTGCTCCCATCTTTGTTTCTCCTCTCACCAATTTATCTTCCAATTTTGAAGTACTTTGGCCAGCCATAATCAGGAAACAGTAGCAATTGCAAAACACATATTGTTACTAGAGCAAACTCAATCATAGCATATGAGGAGTATTTTGGGTATAGATAAAAGGACCCCAGCTGCTGAGTTAGAACTGATTTGGGAATTTATATACTTTGTTCTTTGTCAAAAATTTGGGCATATAATTGCTGGTGGAGAATCAATTCTATGGAAACTCATAGAGTCCCAAAATTGTGTCTGATAGAACAGACTAAATCTCCATTAAAGACCTCTTGGACTGTACAACTTACAAATTATGAGTTGTGGCCTCCCTGTTTTTTGTCTCTCTGTTTTCTGTCCAACTGTCTCTGGACAAGAAGTTAAAAAAAAAGACTGCTGCACAAAGAAGTTTGGATTTGGAAGTTCAAAGAGAGACAGCTACCCTCCATAAGGCATGTACAATGAAATTGATGAACTTCTATAAATGCAGCTTTCAAATTGGAAAATATCTAAATACAGAAATGTCCAAACATCTCAATAGGGTATTTACTTGAGAGAGATTTGAGCAGCTAAATAACAATGGTTAAATGTGGAAGTTTCTTACCATGAACATACATGAATTTGTGGTGCTCCAGATACATGGCACATATATTATTTGAATCCAGCTGTATGGTAAAGAGAGATCAGTATCTTGGACCGTACAAATGGCCTATTGGGTTCCATACATTAGAACAACATATTTTATCTGTGATTAGAACCCAAGCATTACATATAATACAGTCTTTTATTTGAATAAAACAGTTCAGGTGACAATTGCATTATGTGGATCTGATTGGGGTAAATTGTAGGGGTGATACAGAAATAAGAATTGTATTTTCTTTTAGTTCTGCCTTTTACTCTATTTTATTATAAAGTATATGGTCTCACAATTGACTTGTATTTTGTATTCTGATATAGCTTCACAGCTAATCAATAAAGTAGTAGTAGTAGTAGTTCTGCTATTGTGACTCATGCTGTATAAAATCATACTATTAGACGTACAGAAGTGTTTTTCTCTTCCTAAACCCTTCTGTGGTTGCTCTGTGTTCTCTGGTGGCACTCTTTGAGAAACTCTAGTTGGCACTATTAGTCATTCCCATTTCTGGCACTCACATGCAATAGGATAATCTGTTGAAGAAAATTGTCTGCCTTGATCATCTTAATCAGGGACTACTGATGTTTGTAATTTAAATTAATGTAAAATGGTTTTTTTTTTTCAAATTTTTTTCCTGTTGGCCTTTGTAACAATGTATGGCATTTTAACAGTATTTTTTTTCTGACTTCTTGTTGAAATTCTAACAACTTTTGTGGTGCTTTTTGAAATAAATCCACCATCCATTCATTTTAGCTGCAAAAAATAGACTCTGCCACCAAGGCAGTTGATTCATGTTTAAACCCAGGTTTTCCGGGAGTAGAGGCTACCAGCCAAGGAAACCCTGGAGGCTGCAGGACGGGCTATTCGATCGAAGTGGTGACGGGTAGGGGATGTTATGATGGGAACCGGAGGGCAGGCCATCTTTGGGGAAGATGCCCCCGGTGTTTGTTACCGGTGGCGTGTTCCGGCCCTCCGAGTTCAAACCCAGACCCTGGACGACAGATCCTCGAGAGCCCTGGACTTTGGCTGTTGCTCCTTAATGCCAGGTCGGTAAATAACAAGGCCCCCCTTATAAATGACCTGATTGTAGAGGAGGGGGCAGACCTGGCCTGCATCACTGAGATCTGGCTGGGCCCAGAGGGAGGAGTAGCCCTTTCGGAAATGTGCCCAGCCGGGTTTCAGGTGTGGCACCAGCCGAGACACCGGGCCAGGGGAGGGTGTGTGGCAGTTGTCATCCGAGAGTCTCTAATGGCATACAGGGGCGCTGTTCCGCAATTGGCCGGTTGTGAGACCTTGTTTTTCAAGTTAGGATCTCGAGAACACTTGGGGGTGTTGCTTCTGTACCAGCCTCCCTGCTGCGTAGCAACCTCCCTGCCTGAGCTGCTGGAGTCCGTCTCAGGGTTGGCCAGACTTATGGTTTTGGGGGACTTCAACTTGCCGTCCCTGGGACGTGCCTCGGAGGCAGCCCAGGAGTTCATGGCTACCATGGCAGCCATGGGCCTGTTTCAGCTAATTTGGGACCCGACTCGAGACAGTGGTCTCATCCCGGACTTGGTTTTCTTGTCTGAGCAGTGGCAATGTGATCTGAGGGGAGAGCTAGATCTGTCCCCATTGTCATGGTCAGACCACACCCTGGTGACCTTGAGATTCTCTTGTGCCACCCCACTCTGCAGGGAGGCAGGACCTATTTGATTGGTCTGCCCTCGGCGACTTATGGACCCAATGAGGTTTCAGAGGGAGCTGGGGGTGTTACCCGAGGATCTGTTGCACGGTCCAGCAGAGGCCCTGGCCGCAGCCTGGAATAGGGAAGCGGCCGGGGCCTTGGACAGGATCGTGCCTATGCGACCTCTCTTGCCACATTCAACCCGTCATTCCCCGTGGTTCACGGAGGAGTTGAGGGTCTTGAAGAGGGTGAAGAGACATCTAGAGCGTCGCTGGAGAAAGACGAAG
This sequence comes from Charina bottae, assembly GCA_023362775.1. Classification (NCBI taxonomy): domain Eukaryota; kingdom Metazoa; phylum Chordata; class Lepidosauria; order Squamata; family Charinaidae; genus Charina; species Charina bottae. Next base: position 93,174,436 of record JALMGJ010000004.1, on the reverse strand, counting down.
GCGGAATCGGACCGAACACAAGCTAGAGCCGCTGTTAAGGCCTACCTTGTGGCGGTAAGAGCGGCAAAACGTAAATATTTCTCCGCTCTTACTGCCATCCGACGGCCCTGTTTAAGATTACCAAATCTCTTTTGGGCCAAGTTCAATCAGTGACCCATTTACAGGGCCGTTCGGAAGAGTTTTCAGAGCATCTGCAGGATAAAATCGCTCGGATTCATTCTAAGTTGGACTCTAAGCATGGGGCACAGTCTGAGGAGATGCCAGGGGAGCATACTTGCCCTATTATCTGGGAACGGTTTGACCCTGTTGGACCTGAGGAAGTGGACAGGATCCTCCGAACTGTAAATGCCACCATATGCCATTTAGATCCGTGCCCTTCCTGGCTGGTAAAATCGGCCAGGGAGGTGACGTGTGGCTGGGTCCAGGCGAGTTTCTTCGCTCCCGACCTTCCGGAAAGACTTGAAGACCTGGTTCTGCCGCTTGGCTTGGGACGGGAATGCCAATAGTTCCTCTTGGGAGTGCCAAGAGCTGGTGCCATGAAACCCGCCTTATTATTAACATCTTTTTGTTTGGATTTTATATGTAAATTATTGTTGCTGTAATTTTATATTTTTAACTTATTGTTGTGAACCGCCCAGAGTCCCCAGGTATGGAGGTAGGGCGATGATACAAATTTAAATAATAAACAAACAAACAAACAAATAAATAAATTCTGTCTAGTAGAAGAGCCAACCATGATGTTGCATCATGTTAAAATAATGCAGGAGTTTGGGACGTTACTTGATAATTAGAAAAACGTTAATGTTACCTTATTGAGAAAGCCACAAGAAAGTTATGGTTTATGCTGTATTTCAATTATATATGATATTCTATATTGTGTTACTTTATACTTGCTATGTCATCTGTGAGAGATATAAATAAACTAAGTGTATAAGTTAAAAAAAATTAAACTTCCAAAAATCAAAGAATTCAGACCAGACCTAATCAGCTTTTTCTAGTATGGTAACCTTCAAATATTTAGCTGTTATCTCCTATAATTTTTAGGCAGCATAGTCTACACATGAAAAGGATGTTAGGAAGGGGAAGGAAGTATTTTTATTTGTATTGCTGTTTGATTATTATAAATTTAATAAATAATATTTAGTTGATTAATTATCTGCCTTATAACTGATATACTGTAACTGCTGGATTATAATTTAAGAACAATTTAAATGTCCTTAACCAATTATATTCCCACATACATATGTAACATTTAAATCCATATTCTTGCTTCTATTGTGTCTGATTCATTTTCAGTCACTCTTTGTTGTATTCATAGTTTGAAATTTCATATTAAAGTCTCTTGTGTAGAGATCTCTTTATTTTTTTCAAAATATACTTTTTTCCATTTTAATTTTTATTAAAGATTTTAAGTTCAGTAGTAAAAGCAAATACAAATTAAAGTCAGAAAAAGAAAAAAGATAGAAAGAATAAAAAGTGCAAAGAAAGAAAAAGAAAAATAGAAAAGGTGTGCTAAAGCCTTTAAGAAGCCTTTGTAATGGGAAAAAGAAAGACAACTTCTGAATGAATTAAATATCAAGATTGTTAGAAGTAAAAGAAAGGAATATAAAGTTGGTTTGTTTGATCAGGGTTAAAATAAGACATGTCTTTATAAAGCTCTGGTAACCCTTTACGGACTTTTTGCTGACACCAGGACTGGAATGATTTATGGCTTTGCATATAGAAGGGATGGGTTATGGAAAGAGAAGATATTTGTTTGTAGCTTTATAGGGGGTTATACGGGGTGATGAGTTATCAAATTTGTTTTTATGTGTGATGAAAGCGAAGTCACTTCTTTACATATTTCTTTTTCTTTATTCTACTACTTTCCTTTTTTTTCAAAATATAATACTAAGGATTTGCACATGTATACAAAAAGGCTCATAACATTGCTGCCCCATTTCTCTATCTTTGCAATATCAGTCTTTGGAAGATTAAATTTTGAGATTGAATATCAGGAAAAAATCAGAACCAGTATAGACATATGTAAGAGGATCGTTCTTTTCTTATTTAACAAATTTCAGTAATTCTCGATCATGTTTCCATAAGTTTTAAACTAGCCACAGTTCCCTGTTAAATTAAAACTCAGGAAAATAGGGCTTCTTTAAACTATGGTTTCAGATCAAGCTAGTATGTTGTTCTCGTTCACTTTAAGTGAAAGAAACCACAATATTCTTCAGAAGTGAAGACTTCTCATTGTTACTATGAAGTTCAAGGTGTTAGGTGAGAAGTAGCCTTGTCTGGGAATAACATTGACAATTTGATTTTGCTGCACTGCAAAATACATTATTGAGAGCAAGTTAAATAAAGTAAGATTACACCTATATAGAAAAATAAGATTCATAAAATAATGGACAAAATTTCAGAGTTTGATTTCTGTTGGCCAGCAAAGGCCTTACCTTGCTAAGACTATAAAATACCAAAGTGGAATTTGGGAAATAAGAGTTCTAAAATGTACCATCTGCTTTACATATTAAATTATAGCAAGCACCACATGCTCCAGTTAGTTTGGTCTAGTGGTTAAGGCAACGGGCTAGAAACCAGGAGTCTGTGAGTTCTAGTCCCACTTTAGGCATGAAAGCCAGCTGGGTGACCTTGGACCAGTCACTCACTCTCAGCCCAACTCACATCACAGGGTTACTGTTGTGGGGAAAATAGGAGGAGGAAGGAGTATTTGGTATGTTCGCCGCCTTGAGTTATTTATAAAAATAATAAGGGCGGGATAGAAAATAAATAAATAAATAAATATGTATGTTATTTTTACCATATTATTAATTATAATGTTATAATTAGCAACATGGTGACTATGTTCCAAGGAGGTGATATTTCCATTTTTTACTCCATATCTGCAAAGCTGAATGGTCAACACTGGTTTAAAGTCATCTTTTAAGTTTGTATAGATTTTAATTTTGGTCTCCACCATAGCAATTTAATATATTAGCTCTTTAGGTAAATAAAAGAACAGAATGCCACTCAAAAAATTACAACTTCAGTTGTGGAATCATTTTCAGGTTATTACATTTATTTTTCAATCAACTGCAATAGCGCCCGCATTATGGAACATCTTGCCCCTGGAGGTGAAGCTGGCCCCCTCACTTCTGACCTTCCGGAAGTCTCTGAAGACCTGGCTCTGCCGCCTGGCCTGGGACGACGGAGGTGGTAGTGCCTCTTGGGGTTGGTTGGCCCCGTAGTACTGTGATCTAGACTGCGGCTTTTAACCATCCTTGGATTTTAATTATTATTTTTATTTATTGTTTTTTAGAAATTTCTGTATAGATTTTAAATTTTCATATTTTGTTAACCGCCCAGAGTCCCCTATTCGGGGAGATGGGTGAGGATAAATTAAATAAATAAACAGCTGACAGAAATGGTTCAACAAATAGTCTATTACATGTTCTGCAAGCATGTACTTGTGTTTGTAAACCGCCCAGAGTCCCCTTTGGGGGAGATGGCGTGGTGATAAAAGTCGAAATATATATATATATATATATATATATATATATATATATATATATATATATATATATAAAATGTACCTATAGCAAACTGCATTTTATTGGATGAATTGGGAGTACAGGTGGTCTGTTACTCATTCATATTTATTAACAATAAAAACAATTTATTAAACTTGTAACTTTTCATGGTATTTTAATTCATTTCTTAAATTATTCAAAGAAACAATAAAAATAACTACATTAAAAAGTGTATAAAGAAAAAATCAGTAAATAGTTTACAATTATAAAATTTAAAACTCATTATTTCATTAATTAAATGTTTAGAACACCAGAGTTTGTAAAAATGGACTTGCAATTGTTTATCTTTTAAAATAATGCATATAACATTTCTGATTTTTAGAATCCAAAACAGGTTTATAACGATTATAAAAAATAAGATAAAAACAGAATGATAATAGGGAAAACAGAAGAAAAAAAAAGTAAAACTATCTATATAAAGACATTTCCTTGAGGCCAAGAATCAAGAGGAACAGATGGAATTGTAAGAGTTTGACGGTCTGTCTATTCACACACACACACACACACACACACACACACAATTTGATATACAGGTAGTCCTTGACTTACAACCATTCGTTTAACAATCGTTTGAAGTTACAGCGGCACTGAAAAAAGTTACTTGCAACCGGTCCTTGCACTTACAATTGTCACAGTGTCCCCATGGTCACGTGATCAAAATTCAGACACTTGGCAACCAGGATGTATTTACAATGGTTGCAGAGTCCCGGGGTCACGTGATCACCATTTGCGACCTTCCCAGGGGGCTTCTGACAAGCAAAGTCAGTGGGGAAGCCAGATTCGCTTAATGACTGCATGATTCACTTAACCACAGCAAAAAAGTTCGTAAAATCGGGCGCAACTCACTTAACGACCGCATCGCTTAGCGACAGAAGTTCCAGTCCCAATTGTGGTCGTAAGTCGAGGAACCTACAGCACTTCACTAACTTTTGCACCAACTAGTACGGCAGCACAGTTCTGACTGACTTATTCCTGTAACAAAGATTCTGAGTATCACAAGGCTGTATATAATTTGGGTGTACTCCTTTTGGACGTAGTATTAAATTACATTTAGGTAACTCATGGGTTCAGGATGAAGGTACTACAATAGAGCCAAGGAGATCTGCATTTTATTTATTTATTTATATAATCAACTTATATATATAAATCACCTAATCAAAATTTTTACGTTTTTTTACGTTTTTTGTTTTTCTGTATCTTTTATCTTTTTCTGAAATTCAATAAAATTCTTGTTAAAAAAACCTCATAAATGTTGGCGACTGACATTGTCCCACATAGTGCAGTTTTAGTAATCTTATCTTTATGAATATCTAATCTAATTTCAAAACTCTAAGCTTTAAGAAACTTTTTTTTTACTCATGTTGGAACTGATTTGAATATTTTCATTGCTAGGAAAGACAAGCTGGTATGCACACAAGGTTCCTAAAAATCATATGTCTGAAACCCACTGATTTGGGAAGGAAAGGAGTATTACAGTATTCAAAAATATGGAGATTTGAAAATACAGATTATATTTTAAAATAGGCTAGTTATTCCTTACAGACAATGCTATTTTTATTTGTAGGACTGGTATTAGAAAAATAATATTGTAGAAATGTCCTTGCAAGTAATTATGAAATATATCTAATGTTAGAAATAAATGGGAAGCCAGTTTGATGCATATTTGTGACACCTATCAGAGCATCTTGCAAACGAAACATAAGGAGACATCAATGGGCCTAGCAATCATTTGAAAATTCCTATGAAGTTTATAGGCTTAAAACATCCAAATTATTTTGTGGTTAAATACTGATTAAATATTTGATTATTAGTCATTATTCCATAGAATTGTTCAACTAGATAAAAATTTCATGCTTATGAAAACGTCTCTGGAAAATATCTAAAGGAAGAAAGATAGAAATTGTTTTGACAGGGAGTAAAAAATTGCAATAATACGTATGCAGGTATGTAATTTGATGATAAATTGTTCTATCCATTACATCTTTGCATAATTATATAGCATAAACAAAAGGATATATTTTAAAATGTATATGTTAATTGATATTTCCTTCTCACATGTTAGTGTTTCCTCTTCACATGAACCGATGAAATTGTCACGTTGCCTTCTTTCTCTTAGGAATGCTTTGTTGCATCTAATTATACATACATATATACATACATACGTATATTTCTTGTTACAAAGGTGGCAATCAAAGTTAAGTATATTGCAAACTGAAGAAATTTTTTAATGTGTTACATATACCTGTGCTGGAGACAAGTAACAAATAGTGTAACATGTTTAGTAGGACTTAGGAATCCAACAGAAATAAAGAAATTAACGTAATGAAGAATTGCTATACAGAGTGACACTAGTAGTTTATCCAGTTTGATATCCGGTCCAAAACAGCTGCAAGGTATTAAATGCTCTACAGAAAAAAAAAAGGGGGGGGGACAAAGAGGAAATGACTCACTACCTGTTGTTCACTTCCAACTTGTAGAAATCAGATGGTTTGGTATGCTTTGCAAATGAACTTATGTGATGACTGGCAGCAATTTGTATCTTTCAAGAATCTGTCAAATTCATAGTTGGATATCAGTTGGGCTCTTCCCCATTACAATATTCAAAAGCAGTAATTCTACAACTTAATGTGTTCATTCAGTGCAAAATAATTATTTCATAGCTATAGCTTTAGGAACTTTTTTTAGGAACTTTCTCTGCCTTTTAGTTTTCTTCTTTTATCTTCTGTTTTTTGTACTTTTACAATAGTTTCTTACGACTTTTTTATTTGTAAGCTGCCCAAAGTCACTTTTATAGTGAAGTGGGTGGTATATAAAATAAACAAATAAATAAATCTTTATTAAGAGATGTATCATAAGTGAAGTTAAAATTCTACTGTTATGTTTTTTCTCATGTAAAGTCCTAATTGTATTTGTTGTATTTATTTATTTATTTACTTACTAGATTTATATAGCCTCCCATCTCTCACAAGTAACCCTGTGTGGCTTACAAGATTAAAACAGACAAACCCACCAAACATAACCCTGGTTATGATAAACAGTTGACCCCACTCACCATCAATAGTAACAGAGCTCATCTACCCTCCTGACCCAAATGCCTGGGGAAACAACCAGGTCTTCAGTGCCTTGCGAAAGGCTAACAATTAGAAAGGCTAATAATTTGTTCGAAACCAGTCTTGTGTGTTTTGTTTCTCTGGCCAAACTGAAGATATCATTGATTAATAGATGCATATTATACTTTTATACAGGGTACTGGATAGTAAGAACTTGCAGTGCTTTGGATTTTAAGGCAGAAAGTGCCTAAATGTGTTGGCAGGGGAGAGCATGCAATAGCACCTATCTGTATCTCCTTAAACCTAATGTGGAATTGTGCTGTAGGTGTGGAGGGAAGAAGTACAATACAGAAAAAGACCAGGGGCAGCTGCTTTAAGGAGTTGCAACAGGTGTGAATATCCCGCATGCTCTGAATCACCTTTTTATGTTTGAATCTGAAGTACTGCACAATATGTTGGATGCCTATTTGCAAATACAGAAACTACGTAAATTGAGTGTCCATAAGTCCTAATAAGAAAAGTTCTGGTTTCATCTGAATGTTAATTTTTAAAACACTCTGCATCACCATATATTTGTGCCCAGTATCTTTTTACCTTTTCACAAGTCCATCATGCACAATAAAATGTCCCTTCATGTTTTTCACATTTCCAACTATGATCAGAAGTACCTTTGATCAGAAGTACCTTTATACATCTTAGACAATTTTTCTGGTGTCATATATCAACGGTGCAACGTTTAAAAAAAGTTTTCTTTTAAATTGTAAGACAATGTGAATTTCAGAACCATATTCTCTTCCACTGATTTGAATATTATAACCAAAATTCTTGGCCCATTTTATCATACATTCTTTAACTTGTTCTTCCTCCATTTCAAATCTCAGCAAAAGTTTGTACATTTTAGCAATCACATGTTCTTCATTTGTACATAATTCATTTGCAAATTCCATTTTATAATATTTTATTCCTGGTACTTTTTTCTCTATATTAAATCTTTCTCTTAATTGTGCATATGAGAACCATTGAAAACTAAATCCCTCTGCAGTCAATTGTTCTCTTGATTTCATCTTTTTTGTTGTTGTTTATTCGTTCAGTCGTTTCCGACTCTTCGTGACTTCATGGACCAGTCCACGCCAGAGCCCTCTGTCGGCCGTCACCATCCCCAGCTCCCCCACAGTCGAGTCCGTCACCTCCAGAATACCATCCATCCATCTTGCCCTTGGTCGGCCCCTCTTCCTTTTGCCTTCCACTTTCCCTAGCATCAGCTTCTTCTCCAGGGTATCCTGTCTTCTCATTATGTGGCCAAAGTACTTCAGTTTTGCCTTTAATATCATTCCCTCAAGTGAGCAGTCTGGCTTGATTTCCTGGAGTATGGACTGGTTTGATCTTCTTGCAGTCCAAGGCACTCTCAGAATTTTCCTCCAACACCACAGTTCAAAAGCATCTATCTTCCTTAAGATCCCCATTTTCCTGTACTAGCAAATCTTTGTATATTAACCATTTGTCTTTGCCCATTGTTTATTTTTGATAAAACACTTCTTGAGCTGAGGCTAGCAAAAATATTTTCAGGCATAGCCTGGGTTTGTATCTATTCCATATTTGTAGTATGGCATTCCTAATACGATTTTTTAAAAACTACATTTTCTTTAACTATCATACCATAAGTAACCATGCCACCCAAACATCAGACCATTACTTTCTAAATCTAAAAGCCTCTTATTACTTAACTACAGGCATTCCTTCATCTAAACCAAACAGCAGGCAGCAAATTACAATTTAAAATCAGGTAGTCCCAGTCTCCTCTTTCCTTTGCATCTTGTACAGTGTGTCTTCTGATCACTATAATAGTTGACATTTTCAGATTTCATTTTAATCCATGTAGTAAGTCCAAAGTAAAAAATTAAGTTATACTACAGGTAGTCCTCATTCAGTGACCACAATTGGGACCAGCAACTTGGTCACTCAGTAAAGCAGTTGCTAAGTGGGAAATCACGTGACCGCGACTGCTTTCTGGCTCGAAACTGACACGAGTAATCAGTTTCACACCTTTGGCTTTTGTTTGCCTCCTAACCACTCCCCCACCCTTTGGAATGCTCACCCCATCGCTGGATAACTAAAAAGGGAATTAATGTTTATATTTACATTCATTGGAGAGAAAGGGATTAAAGGAGAGTAATCACATTGAAAGCAATGCGCTGATCTGGAAACCCCTTACAGACTTTTTGGGTGAAACAGAAAAAAATGAGCTTACGATTTATGGTTTTGATAAATAGAAAAAACAGATTATAGAAAAAATAGAGTTATGTTGTAACCATGGAGCAAGAGGTAAATTTATGATTGTACTTATACAGTAACTGCTGTAAAGAAAATCGGAAACTACTTCTTTCTTCCTTTTCCTTTTCCTTTCCTTTTGCACTTTTAGCTTTTCTTTGATTTCTTTTCTTCTTTTTCTTACTCTATATTAGTTTCTATTAGTTTCTATCTTGTTTCTTTAAAAATTTAATAAAATTAAAAAGAAGAAATGTGCTATTGACAGCAGCTGCTCGGCAAACAACCAGTGCAGGGCTTTCCAAAGTTTTCCCGCGGCGACACACCAACCGCCCTTGGTGTGTCGCCGCGGGAAAACTCGGAAGTTCCGCGGCAGCGCGCAAAAAGCCGGAAGCGCTGCTGCCGCTTTCGGTCTTTGCGCGCCGCCGCGACTGCGGCGCCTTCAGATTTTCATGTGTCGCCGCAGGAAAACCCGGTGCGGGCGGGGGCGTGCATGGTGGCGGCAGCGGCGGCAGCCTCCGTTAAAACGTGGAAGCACCGATGGCGTGCTGGTGCCGCCGCCGTGCACGCTCCCGCTGCCACTTCCGGGTTGTGTGGCGACACAGCCGACTGTGTGTGGCGACACACTTTTGTGTGGCGACACACAGTTTGGAAAGCTCTGAACCAGTGTATTCCCCATTGTGTACCTGTTTACTGTACTCTCTTCCAATTCCTTCACCTCCAATCTTTCTGCTGTGCGGGGTGGCAGAGGAGAAACTGCTTACAGAAATTGTTTGGTGGAGCCCTTGTTTTCCGGGGGGGGTGAGGGTAGAAGAGGGGTTGCAGTTGGCACATAGGAGGGGGAAGAGGGCAGGGAAGCATCAGACTGACTTGGGCATTGATAGGAGTGGGGGGGGGAGAGATGCGCAGATGTTTCCCCTCTCTTGCTTCGCAGACTCAGGCAGGGGCAGTGCATTTGGACAGGAGGGGAGAAGTGGAGGCTTCCAGGTGTGCATATTGTGGGGGGCATCCCTAGCCCAATATGGGGGCTGGAAGGCGGGGGAAACAGTGAAGGATGGGATGTCGCCGAGGGCCCTATTTTGTGCAGCCCCCAACTGGAGCAGAGTGGCAAGGCAGCTTCCCTCATCTGCTGCTCCTGTCCAGGACCTTTACTTCTGCTTGGCTGTGGGGAGACCGGGCGTTTGCCTCAGAAAGATGCCTGTCAGAATCTGTGCATCTCCTGGTCGGCACTATCTGAAGGGCCCACAGCTGGGCAGCGCTTGGCAGAGCGAGAGGTAGCTCCATGGCCACTCACCAAGTCCCGCTGCCTTTGCAGTCCCCTACTTTCAGTGAAACTTTTCCGGATGGGGTCCCAAGCTGGCATGACCTAAGCTGGCCAGCCAACTGCCCACGGGCACCTTCTCTTTGCAAGTGTGCTGGGGCGGAGACTCCAGACGTGTGCAACTTGGAACATCAAACAGGGCTGGGAAGGCACCCCTTTGGGTCCTTATGCATTCCTAATAATTTTTTGAGCAATGCTACATAATTCAAGACGATATTACCAATTCATGTGTATTTAAAAAATAACAGTTTACAGTACAAGGAAACACATGCATACCTTGACACTTTATCTTACATTTAATTTTCAGAAATTATCCATTAGTTTAATTGTTTACTGTTTTCCTAGTCTATGGTATTAAGCCAATCATTCCTTTAATACAACGAATCTCAGAAATAGTGTTGTACCTACAATTTTTAATATAATATATTAATAACTACTATTTTAAAGGATTTGCTTAAGTGTATTAGAAATTGCTGTCTTAAAATTGGATTTTAGTGAAACAGCAGAAGATATTGACATGATATATTTTTGCAAATTCTAGGAGGCGAAATTAAGGATGGGTAGAAAGGCTCTGCTAATCTGGTGAGGTGATGGTAAGTTTAAAAGGCTGTTTGATAGTGGGGAATCAATGTGACTTAGTTTTGTAGCAACTGATTAAATATGTCATGTTTATTAACATATCTACATTTCTTTTTTTGTCTGTATTCATACTATTTTCTTCAACCTCTTAGCTGCCAATTTATTTTATATCAAATTCTCTCAATTTGACCATGAATGCATGAAAAGTAGTAAATTATCACCCCCAGCAGAACTCAGTCCTGTTAAAAGTCAACCAGTTTTTATCCTACTTCTGATATTAATAGTTTGTTGCATAAGGCTGAGATGTAGAATCTACCACCTCCTTGGTAGACTGATCCACTGTTGTGCTGTAAATTAATGTTGACCTGGCCATGGGTATGGGGAAGAAATGAATATTGTAAAACATTAATGGGGGATGTATTGTCGAAGGCTTTCACGGCCGGAGTTCAATGGCTGTTGTGGGTCTTCCGGGCTGTGTGGCCGTGTTCTGGAAGTTGTGGTTCCTAACGTTTCGCCAGCATCTGTGGCCAGCATCTTCAGAGGGCAGGAGCACAGATAGAAGCAAAATCTCTGTGCCCAGGTAGAGTGGCAATGTTCTATTTATAGAGCTAAATTATAGGAGATTAGGTGGGTTTTTTTGTTGTGTTGAAATGTTAACAAGTGGCTGATGAGCGTGATTAGCATGTTCATTGTGAGAAGTATTCCCATGTCCTGGTGGTTGGACTGAGTTCGTTCCTGAGGTGCCTGCAAAAGGTCAACGAACTCAGTCCAACCACCAGGACATGGGAATACTTCTCACAATGAACATGCTAATCACGCTCATCAGCCACTCGTTAACATTTCAACACAACAAAAAACCCCACCTAATCTCCTATAATTTAGCTCTATAAATAGAACATTGCCACTCTACCTGGGCACAGAGATTTTGCTTCTATCTGTGCTCCTGCCCTCTGAAGATGCTGGCCACAGATGCTGGCGAAACGTTAGGAACCACAACTTCCAGAACACGGCCACACAGCCCGGAAGACCCACAACAGCCATTAATGGGGGAGTTTCAGAAAAGATTACTCCATCCTGAGAAAAGAGGAGAGCATGAGAAAGAAACTGAAAATAACCCCACCTTATTCTGTTTGTATAAGATGGGACATGGAGAAAAACTCTTGACAGGCCTTAAAAATTCTGTTATTCTACCCTACAACAATGACGAGTGTTCTTGGAACCCCTGCTGTCTTGACGTTGCCTACCTAAAAGGACTGACATGTACAAATCTTACTATAAGGATATTTTCCCTTATATTTTAGCAAAATCTAGACCTATGGCCATTACAGTATTTCTGGTCCTAGTTTTTATTGCCATGGAAAATAGTACTTCATCATCTCTGTAAATTCGCTTTATGTATCTAAATATAGCTATCATGTGTTCCCTCAATCATATTTTCTCCAGACTGAACATCCCAGGTTCCTCAAAGCATATGTCATCAAATCCCTCTATCATCTTTGTTGGTCGCCTCTGAAATTTCTCTAACTTGTCAATATCCTTCTGGAAATATGGTGCCCAGAATTTTACAGTACTTCAGGTATGGATTCACCGGTGTCAAATAGAAAGGAATGATGACTTCATGTGACTTTGATATAGTGTTACTTCTAAGACAGCCCCAAACTGGATTAGCTCTTCTGACAGCTTCTCACACTGCTGGCTCGTGTTCAGCTTGTTGTCAGTCCTTCTAATATGTAGTGTTTTCAAGTCATGATTCCCTTTCTTATATGTGTGACCTACATGTTTTTCTCCCTAAATGTAATACCTTACATTTTTCCTTGTTAAATGACATCTTGATCCTGTCAGTCCAGTCTGCCAACTTGTCCAGATTAGACTGCAATTTAATTTTGTTATCTTGGAAGTTGGCCAGACCTCCCAATTTTGCCATATTCAGATCTGATAAGGAGACCATCAATGTAGTCATCCAGATCATTAATAAAAATATTGAATAATACTGGTCTCAACATAGATTGATGTAGAGCAGTAGCTAACTCCCAGAGCAGTTAGCTAGCCAGTTGTGCTACCATCCAAATGATAACTTAACAGCTCATCAGTGAGAATGTTGTGTGGAATCTTGTCAAAATATTTGCTGAAATTAAGGTGGATTATATTTCACAGTATTCCCCTTGTCTGTTGGAGTAGTTACCCCACCAAAGAAGGAAAAAAGATTTGTCATATGATTTTTGACAAAGCCATGTTGGTTCTTAGCAATTATATCATCATCTTCAAGGTACATACAGTGGCCTGCTTTATTACCTGCTCTAACATCTATCTAGCGATCAGGAATCACTAATTGATAATTACTGGGTTTCTCTTTTTTTCCTTCTTGAAAAGAGAAACGCCATTTGCTCTTCTTCAGTCCTCTGGCACCTCCCCAGTTTTTAGGATTCGTAGAAGATAATTGAGAGTCCTGACAGCTCTTCAGTCAATTCATATATCATTTCTAGTTCTGCAATAATGGTGACTCTTTAGAGAAACTAAGATATGTGGTTCACTACCCACAGATTTGCACAGAATTATTATAAAATCTAGGCATAACGTTCCTGATCTCATAACTCAGGTTAATGGGGAAAAATAGTGACTGCCAAGGCTACTCAGGCAGAGGTTTCATCTGATATCTTGCAATAGTACTATAAGGCTTCATTCCTAGAATAAAAAAGACATAATTTTAATAATTGGCAAAACTCTTCAGTATAGCTAACAATATAACTTTTAAAGCACATAGAATCAGGTTTTGTTTTTTTTCCTCCTTTGGCACTCTTTTATTATTTTTTACAACAAAGATAAAAAACTACAAAAAACAAAAACACTACAAA